>JAOEGL010000005.1:34803565-36126898 GCA_034509955.1 Urosaurus nigricauda
TAACATTAGGCCTGCCTTTGCGCTTTCTTTTTAAATTTACTTTAGTGATAGTTACAAGTCTGTGATGCCTTTCACTAGTAGTATGGTATCATCTGCATATCTTAGAGCTTGTTGATGTTCCTTCCTCCTGTCTTCGCTCCTCTTTCATCTGTGTCTAAATCTACTCTTCATATGCTTACAAGTTGAACAGAAAGGGTGATGAAATGCAGCCTTACCTGACCTTTTTGCTAGTTGGGAACCATTCTGTTCCTCAGTATTCTGTTCTTACCATAGGTGGAAATGAGTAAAGAAAGCAATGGAAGTAAAACCTCATAAATAGAAGAGTCCACGTAGCCTGATGGCAATGTATTTATCTTGACACTAGTTTGTCTTTATTGCCCTATGTAGCCACATTTGGCTATTTTTTCAGAACTGTGTTATTTGGTTTGATCATAATGGTAGAATTGAGGAAAGATTTTCTGGAACAACAGCATTATTGATTTGTTTTCCTTGTGGTACAATAGCTATAGAGAAGTGCTAGGGTATGTACTTAGCTCTTGTTAGGACTTCAATAAGGACCCACAGACATTATTGGCACTTCTGCTGAAGAAGATAATACCTTTTGAAGATGTTCCAGAACACTTTCAAATGCATTTGAGATGGAGCTTGGAAATGAAGTGTTAAAAACCAATCATTGCCTTAAGACAACATTTTCATTGTTTCATTTTTGCCCATTGTTTTAATCACAAAATACTTGTGAAGTTTGGAAAGATAGGCAAGAAGTCAGAACTGGATGTATAAGTGTGGCTTAGTGGTTTGAGTGTTGGACTGTGACTTTGGAGACCATAGTTTGATTCCCAGCATAGCTATCTAAACCCCCTGGGGGACCTTGTGCAAGTTACAATCTCCTAGCAAGTTACAAACCTCCTCTGAACAAATCTTGCCAAGAAAAAAGCCATGATAGGTTTGCCTTAAGGTCTCCATAAGTCGGAAATGGCTTGAAGGCACACAACAAACAAACAAACAAACAGAAAAGGTAAACTGAGTATAGATTGTTAAAACAGACTAGCTACCCTTCTTTTAAATTTGTGAAAACAGGTACATTTTTGACTATAATACATGGTCATTTGTTTTTGTAATTACATTTCCTGACAACATATTCAGCTAGCTTTCATGCTGTTACAGGATGTATGTAAGTATGTATGTATGTATTTATTTCCTGCCTTTCTCCTGATATTGGGACTCAGGGTGGCTAACAAAATTTATACATTTAACAATTAAATGTCTATTGAAAGGAGTCAGTTTGCTCATTGGAGTAGCTTTGGTAAGATGCTTGCATGTGAGAGGCCTAGGCTAATCAAGCTATCCTCTATTTGCAGGGGCACTGACGAACTCTTGGGTGTGATGGATAAAGTCACTATAATCAACTCAACCCTGGGAAAGGCACTTGGAGGAGCAGCAGGTAAACCTGCTAACTGGTGTTCTAACTGGTGATGTCCTGTTTTGTAGCTGGGGAAAATATAGAACATTTAAAAAACTTTATCCTGGTAGCATATGCCTTGATCTTCTAATCTTCCCCTCTCCCCCCCCCCCCCCCCCACACACACACATCTTACATCAATTTTTCATATAGCAGGGCATCAGTTATCTTTTGGAGTGCAACTCACAGAATCTCCCAGCCATCAATGTATAATTCAAAAAGCAAAGGTATAGTCCAAAAAAAACCCCATATATTTCCAAACTTTGTCCAATATGGCCTTGAAATGACCTTCTGTCTTAGTTGTCTAGCTGAAAAAAACCCCAAAACAGTGCAGTATTGTGTTATGAAATAGCTGGCAGGTCACAGTACGGGGGGTGGGTGACAAGGTTGGCAAACCTGCCCTGGAATAATATTTTCTCCTTTTTGTAGGGGGCTACACAACTGGCCCCAAGGCACTTGTTGACCTTCTCCGCCAGCGTTCTCGACCATACCTCTTCTCCAATAGCTTGCCTCCTGCTGTGGTTGGCTGTGCCTCCAAGGCTCTGGATCTGCTCATGGAGAGCAATGCCATTGCACAGTCTATGGCTGCCAAGACTGCACGGTAAGCAAGGAGACTAACCAGAAGATTTAGAGCATGTGCTCCAGTAAAGCAGTTCCACTGAGGTGGCTTATAAGACACTACCTGTAATTTATGTTCTCACTCTCACACACACTTGCTCACATATGTACACCCCCCCCCCCCCCAATTATACTGTGCAAATTAAGAAAACTAGAAAGACATGCTCATTTCATAGAAAAAGTGAAGCATGCAACAAATGTTGCAATGTGGAATCCTCCTGTTCAGAGTTTTAGCCAGCTTTGTTATCCTTCAGACTACTTCATTTGACCTTCAGCTACGTTTCGTTACTTTATTCACTCCCTGTCCTCCCACCTTATACACTCCCTTTATTCTACGGCCATACAGTGTGTTTATCTCTCCTTGCATGGTTTGGTTTCATTTTGAGAGGGAGAAATTTTCCCTAAATTTTTAGTACCTCTTGTACTTCTGAAAACCTTTGGGTTCCCATAACATACTGATACCTTCTATATGGTTTTCCCTAGCTATATGTTTTGGCTATATAACCCTTGGTACGGTCCTATCAGGCATCTGGCACCCTTCCACACAGAGAACTAAGCGCAGGAGAGCTTAGATTCTTGTACTGGTATGTACTAGTACCAAGCCTATAAGTTTGCGGCAAAAGTGATCCCAGGATAGGAATTGGTAGCAGTTGCAGTTTTGGGCTGGATTTTAGTCCCCACTGAGCCATGATAAAACTCACTAGGTGACTTCAGACATATTCCCCCACTCAGGTGACCTGCTTCTTAGGAATTCTTCTAATGATAAATTAGGAGGAAGACAGCCATCTGTACTACCCTCAGCTGGATATACATTTGAAAAATAAAAGAAATAAATTTTGAATGTTTTCCTTTTCCTTGCAGGTTTCGAAGTAAGATGGCAGCAGCTGGATTCACCATTTCAGGCAATAATCATCCTATTTGTCCTGTGATGTTGGGTGATGCCCGGCTTGCTTCAGTGATGGCTGATGACATGTTGAAGAGAGGTAACTATTTTGGAAAAGGAAGCAGAGTCCTGTATAGCTTGTGATGTCTTTGCTATCAAATATGGGACCAATTAATCTTAGGATGTATTAAGTGGCTGTTTTCCATTTCATAGTGTGTATGAGTAACACTGCTTTAACTGTCAATGCCTCCTTTCAGTGGAATCCTGGGATTTGTAGTCTGTTGAAGTGCCAGAGTTCTCTAACAAAGATGGCTAAGTATCTAAATATATATATATTGAGCCATGGCATTTAAAGTGGTGTCAAACTGCATTAATTCTGCAGTGTAGATGCAGCTTTGTTTGCCCTATCTCTGTTTTGACCACTTTAACATTTTATAATTATTTATTTATTGGACTTATATCCTGCCTTTTCCCCAAAACTTGTAGCCAGAGAGATTTGATGGTGATATGTAAGGATTACTACTCAAATTTGGGGAATATCACTTAGCTCAATATACCAATCTTGGCTCCTTACAATGACCAATGAGATCTTGAATCCCAGAATTTTTACGGAGCGACCAGAAATCTCAGGAACTGACGCAAAAGCAGAGTCTTTGGATTTTAAGCTAGTTTATTGATGCAAAGGGAAACACACTCTCTCTCACACACATTCACGCACGCAATCACACAAGGCTAATAGAAGGAAAAGAATAGGCCTTCTAATGGTAGATAACTTGCCTGAGATGGTTCTTCCAGAATCCAGACTGATGCAGCCAGCAGCACAATTGGGGGAGGTAGGGAGAAAGGTTTGTGTGTGACTTGAGAGAGGGAAAGGTAGAGGGGAAGGGAAAAGGGGGGGGATTGGAACTGCATGGAGCCCCAAAGGACCAGGGGTCCATCTGAGATTCCAAGGCAGAACAGAAAACAAAGAAATAACAAGGGTTTAAATAGGCTTGTAGTCACGTCGGCAAGAGGATGCTTACATCAAAAGGGAGGCCAAATTTACACATCCCTAGCTCTATGCAGGCCTCCTTGATGGGAAAGGACACTTGATACCGGAATAGCTTGTATCTGCAAAGTGTCACAAAGTCATAAAACTGTCTGAAGGTGTGAAGATTTCTCCTTTGTTGCAACTCCCAACTCAGGCTTCGCTTGGTACGTGATGTCTTCGCTTCTAGGTCATGGCAGCCAAAAGACCTCTCCCATAATGCCTTTCCATTAGGGTCATAAGGAGACATGCCTTCACTTTGTAGATGCAGGGCTTGCTTAGAGGCTGCTTATGATCAGGCAATGCCAAGGAGGAGGGGTGCCTGATTGCAGGTGCATTCTGGGATAGGATTTGTGGGGGGATTTTATAAAATTCCACTATTCGTAACAGATAGAATAAAATACATTAAAGCCATGATACAAATTCATTCATGCATAAGAAAATTAAAAATAATTAAAACACATAAAAGAGCACTCAGTTGGTTAAGACTGCCTTCTACAAGAATCCAGTGTAATTGCCTATTTATTGTTGTGTGCCTTCAAGCTGTTCCTGACTTATAGTGTCTGTAAGGCAAATTTGTCATGGGGTTTTCTTGGCAAGATTTGTTTAGAAAACGTTTACCATTGCCTTCCCCTATGACTGAGAGAGTGTGACTTTCCCATTGTCACCAAGTGGGCTTCATGGCCAAGCTGGGAATCGAACCCTCATCTCCAGAATCATAGTCCAACACTCAAACCACTATACCATGCTGGTTCTTGTAACTGCCAAAACTTGCCTGAATATAAAGATCTTTGCTGGCCAGTGAAAGGCCATTTGGGCAGCTTAGCCTCCTTTAGCAAGGAATTCCACAGGAAACCTTAGCTTTAGTCTAGAATTTGGAAAATGCCAATAACCACAACCACATATACTCAGAGGTGGAAAAAGTTCCCTTTGTTTCAGATTATAGCTCACAGAATTTCCCAGACAGCATTGCCAATGAACAAGCACTCTTCTTGGTTCAGGATTATTTTTTCCTTCAAATGCATAGACATAAATTTGGATTTCCTTGAACACAGAGGGACAGCTGAAGTCTGAGGCAGAGCAGCAAATGGCACCCTTACTCACACTTGTCATAGTATGCAATACCCAAAGGCACACATTATTTTGGCACATAAGGCAGAAAGACTCGTAACTGCCTCTCCTTGTTCTTGGTACTTTAAAAATATGCTGCTCTTTCATATCACCCCAAACCTGCTGCCATCACATTCTGCCTTATAACAGAGCTATCCCTGATCAAGTGGCAACCTTAACAGATAGCTTTCTGGTTTGATTTTAATCATACCTATAAACAGCTATGAAATGTTTCACTTTTGGAGTGCAACTCCTAAAGTCTCCCTGGAAAATTCTGGGAGTTGCATTGGGGGAAGAAAAAAATCCAAGCTGTGCCCATAAAGTCCAAGAGCACAAGCTCCACTGAACTAGAGCAAACCAAGGCTTGCATCTTCTAACAGGAGGTTTCCTAGTTGTTCTATAGGGGGCAGTATTGTCTTTAGAAAAACAATCTGAAAGATGGATGCCCATACTAAAGACATGTACATCAACACCATCCAATGTCCTGATTCCAAGACTGGCCCTAAATCAGGGTAACCAGATGTCCTGACTGCAAAAGAGGATGAGGCACTACAAAATGTACAGGATATTCAAGGAAAATGTAGAACATGACAAAATAAAAGCTAAAAACACTGATGTAAATATACATTTATGCTTCCTAGTTATGCTCAAAATAGAGGATGTTGTGAAAATTTTCCTGGACAGAAAGTTGAAATGTAGGACATGTCCAGGAAAAGCAGGACGTCTGGTCACTCTGCTCAAAATCCTCTACGGCATGAGATGATCTAAGAGGTGCATCTGCAAGAGAAGCCATGGTGCACTTCTGAGATTACACATAGTACTATTATATATTATATTATATATTATATTGTATAATACTATTAAAAGGGGAATACTTTTTATCCTCCTCTGAATGTGTGTTGTGTGCCTTCAAGTCGTTTTTGACTCATAGCAACCCTAAGACAAACCTATCATGGAATTTTCTTGGCAAGATTTTTTTCAGAGTGGGTTTGCCATTGCCTTCCCCTGAGACTGAGAGAGTGTGTTTTGCCAAAGGTCACCGATTGGGTTTCATGGCCAAGCTGGGAATCGGACCCTGATGTCCAGAGTCAAATTCCAAGGCTCAAAGAACACGGCTTAAAATTAATTCAGTATGAAGCAATTTCCTATGTGGTCTGGATGTCTGCTTCTGCTGGGCTTATACATTGCTTAGGCGGTATGAAGCGGTATATAAATGAAGCTGTATGTTTGTTTTTCTTTTTGCTGTCTTTATTGTCAAAGCTCACAAAATAAAAAGGAGGCAACAGAGTAGACAAGTATAAATACTGCAATATAACATCTGAATAATAAAAGAATAATAAATCAACACACACTCTTGTTTCTCCCGAACAGGCATCTATGTCATTGGATTTAGCTACCCTGTAGTGCCAAAGGGAAAAGCCCGTATCCGGGTGCAGATCTCAGCTGTTCACAGTGAAGAGGATATTGATCGGTGTGTGGAAGCCTTTACTGAAGTGGGCCGCAAACATGGAGCTTTGCCTTGAATGGATTGGAAATGAAAGCTATGCTTCAAGCAGAACTTGGGGGAGTCACTTTTCTGGAGTACAGCTCCTAGAATCTCCCAGTCAGATGGACTTGTCTTACCAAAGACAGTGGCCCTGCAGGCTGGTTGTTGTGATCCAGAAAAGTAATTTTTCCAAAGTCCAGAGGTGGGCCGTATGACTTTTTAAAGAACAGAAGGTTGCTTTGAACAAGGGTTTGCTATTCTGGTGGGTTATAGGCTCTTTCCACTTTGACTTCTGGTCAAAATATTCATGTTCAGCCTGATGTGATAGTCGGACAAAACCAGAACTTCGATAGATTACTTTTTTTCTGCTGTAACTTCCAGAAATCTCCAACTAGCATGACCATGGGATTCAAGGATTGTGGTCCAAAAATGTAATTTCCCCTAGCTCTGGACAAAAGATGTGTTCACACTATGGATGGTAATAATTCAAATACAGAGGTGGAATCACACATCCCTACAGATGCTGGACTGCAGCTCCCAGCATTGCTCATTGTTTGCTTTATTTCCCAGAGCTGCTAAGGAATTGTAGTTCAGCAGCATCTGGAGGACTGCATGATTCCCAGCCCCTTTCTCATTATTTCATGTCTGGCTCCAGCCTAATTCATACTGGTGTATTCTACCTCCAATAGCCACAGTGCCTGGTGGGGGGCAGAATAATAAAGGTGATGTTGACCTCAGTCTCTTGGAAATTTTTTGCCACTGAAATAGATGGGGTAACTAACATGCAGGAAGGCAGGACCAATGACTTGAATTGTGTCTCAACAAAATTGTGAACTGTAGATGGAGAACTACATCTGTTGGACTTAAACTTCCATCATCCTCTATCATCAAGAGCAGTGATCGGATATGATGGAAGTTGTGGTTCAAATCTTTTTGATGTCTAACTGTTCTGAAAACCCACCAAAAAGCATTGGTGATAATATATTTTCAGATCTCCACGTAGAATCATAGAATCATAGAATTCTGGTTCATATGTTATTTTCCTGTATTTTTCTGTAACCCACCAATACTGAAAAATGAAAAGGGGTAGCTACCAGCCTATAACTTGTATAGGTTGATGATGTGCCTTTTCCTCAGCAGGAATGTGTGAGACTCCTCATCCTCTGTGATCATATGCAGTGATTTGGGTATCTACCTAGACCCTTTGAATATAATGGGTCCTCATGTTTGAGTAATCATTGTATGAGAGTCAGCTGGTTTCTTTTCCCTGATTCTCACCTCTAATTCTCTCAGTGGCTACTGGACTGTAGCACTAGATTGTGTAAGGATTTAGTTTGGTGCTAAACACAGAAACATCACTATCTGGGAAATCCTAGCTTTCTTTTAAAAACACATATTTTTACCCTTAAGGGCTGTGAGGAAAGACTTAACACTGGAGACTCTTCTTCTTATCTCACAAGGCAGAATGTAGCTGAACAAGATTTGAAGTGGCTGGGAGTGTAGGTTTAGGGCTTTTCATTGATTCTTGACCCTTCACCACCACATATTACAAATGTATCAACAAGCCCAGGAGAAATAAACAGAAAGTCTAGGCGTACACATTGCAAAAACGTAAACGTTGCTCAGGACAATACATATGGGGTAGGCTTTAAAAAGGCATTGGGTGGTATGTGAAAGTATAACAATGAGCAAGGAAGTCTGGCCCTCCATATGTATTCAAACTGCAAATCCTATTAGCCCAGGTGAGTATAGCCAGTGATGCAGGATTTGCAGTTCAACAGTGCATGCACTACACCAACATCTCTAGAGCCACCTACCTCTCCACTAAAGCAAATCACTGGGGGTGGGTGGGTGGGTGAATAGAATATGATGAATTCTAATGGTGTGCAGGATCCAAAGATTAAAATCCACATATTGTGCTTTTCTAGGAGCATAAGGTAGTCTAAATATATTTGTGGATGTCTTTGCAATTATGTAATATTTGTTCAAAACACAGGCCTTTAACCAGTGTGTCAGAAGAAGGCTAAACACCTCCTTTCCAATGGGGAGTCTGGTCATGTGAAGGCAACATGATGTGACCCTTAAGGTTGTACTGTTGTGGTTCTTACCACAAACCCACATGATGGCATTGCAGGTATCTTCCTGTTTATAAAAGCCCAGCATGAGATGAACCACATTCTGCCAGATTGCTACTGCAGAACTCAAGCAGGGGAAGTGGGGGAGGAAGTGATGACCGTATTGCTGCCGTTCCCATATCCTAGCTGATTTGCCCCCCTCCTCTCCCCATATCTTAATGAAAACCACTTCTTCAGCCTGATCACTAGAGGGCATGCTTGTAACAATCCATTAGTGTTCATCTTGCATAACAGAAGCAGAAGAACTTGCAAAAAGAGAGCTCTCTCAATAGGTGGATTGCATTTGTTTCATTGTGATATCTGACAGTGTCCATGTATTCTTTACAGTGCAGACACTACAGAATGCTAAAATTAGTGCTATGTATTATCTAGTTCCCTGTATTCTAGTTGATTATTTGGTAGTACAATCAAACTTGGTAGAGGAGAGAAATAGAATTATTTCATTTAACTGTGTGATAGAGCTGAGGAATCTTTGAGCTGTCCAGATGTTTTGGCCTATGGTTCCCATAGTACCTTACCATTGATTGTGCTTGGGGCTAATGGGACTTAGGCCAAATTCTTTATGAGAAATCACTTTCTGGGTTTGATGTATACTCCAGGAAGGTGCTGAACTAAACTTGACTTTGCCCCACTTATTCATATGTTCTGTATCTGATAGCAGGGAGTGTTGTGCAGTTGTGTTGTGTGTACAACCACATCCCTCGTGGCAAGGTTCCATTACAGACAGTTTGTAAAATAAGTTTGATAAAATTTTACAGAATCAGGAAGAATGTGCAACGGTGAGGCTTCAGATATGCAATTTTTAAAGACACTCTTAACTAAAGCAGCATTTACCCTTCACTGTGCTTAGTTACTGAATGAGAACATGAAGTGTGTTGTTGCCCTAGCTGATGGATAGTCTCCACACACGCACACACACACACACACACATCAGGGATGGGAAACCTGTAGCTTCTAAATTTTGATGGATTTTGAGTCTACCCAGAGAGCCTACTCAGTATAGCCAATGCTCAGGCATAATGAGCTTGCAATTCAAGAGCATCTGGTTGGCCACAGTTCCCCCACCCTTGCTGTACAAGTACTGCATGCAAAATAATAGAACTGTAGAAACCAAATCTGCCAGTATTTCCTCCCCAGTGGTTTACCCAGCTGTTGCCACTCATGCTGTTGCTCCACAAATGACCTGCTGTCATCCCAGATCTTCAATCACTAGGATGTAGTATAGGTTTTTCTCCTAATTAGCTTGGTATTTCTTGAATTTGTTTACTCCCAGTAGAAAACTCTACTGCTTATTGAATAGGGGCATGTCAGCATTGAATTGAGTATGGAAAAGAGCTTATGAATGTTACTTTTTAGGACTCTAATGCCCACTAGTCATGTTGATGGGGATTCTAGAATATGTGGTCCAGAAAGGTAACTTTAATTTTTTTTAATCAAGGTTAAAAGCTTCATACGTAATACAAAGATGAACTGTAAAAACAAGAACATACAAGTGCAATTGAAAGCAGGGTATGCATTACTTGTTGTAGAGTATGGGAAAGGAAGATAGGAATAGATGGGTTTTAACAATACATTTTTCCAAATTTGAGCATAAGCAGCTCTGGTATGGAAAAAGTAGGTGACAGAGAGTGTTTCCCTACTCCTCGTCATTGTGATTCAAATCAAGCAAACCTTCATCTCATGGATAACCTCTAAAGTGGCAGTTTTCTAGGGCCTTTAGGCAATGTCCCTCCCTCCTTAAGTGAACCCTTCCTCATTGCTCTTCCTATGTGAGGTGTATTTCCTGCCACCACTGCCTCCACATGATGATAAATGCCTCCAGGAGTACTAATCATCTTGTAAATGGAGCATTTGCACCCTTCCATTTTGTTTCAAAGGACCTTTTCACACAGGAGGCAAAGCGCCCAAATCCCGTGGATAAATGGGATTTAGATCCAGGGAATATCCTGCAAAAGCAGGATTGTTTTCAGTTACGTTGGGCTAATTGAGCATTAACCCGACATCAACCCATGCAGAAAGTGGGCAAAATTGCACCGCTTTTTACTTTTTGGATTTTTCCGAAAGTAAAAGCGGTGCGATTTTGCAACTTTCTGCAGAGATTAATGTTACGTTAATGCTCAATTAGCTCAACATCATCTGAAAATAATCCCGCTTTTGCGGGATATTTTCTGATTTAAACCCCATTTATCCATGGGATTTGGGCGCTTCCCTCCTGTGTGATAAGGTCCAAAGGTAAATCACATCTTTCTTGGCTACTACTACACAGTCATGTTTCAGCAGGATTCATTGGGCATCTGGGGGACTGCAAAAACAGATGAAGGGCCACATGTGGCTCTGCCTGGCACATTATCCACTCTAGCAGCAGGCTTTGTAATCTCCTGGCACTGATACAGGTTCCTAAGAAGTATCTGATTAAGTTAACTCCTTATGCTACATCTTGGTGTATTGATGTCTCTTTATGCTTATGTTCTCAAATTATGGTGGTCCACTGAGGAAGCATGGAGGACCAGGAAGAATGCTTTGGGAGGGGGATCATTAAGAAGCTGGAACCTTCTAACAAATCAAGATGCAAGGGGGTGAATAGATTCTTACTGATCTATACTGGAAAAATTTAGGAAAAGAAGTGTCTTACAAGGCCAAAATCAAAGCTCAGATATATTCTTTCTTGGGCCTTGCAACTCCCAAGATCAACCAGCTAGGATTGCCAGAACTGATTCTTGGTTCCTGTGTTTTTATATGAATGAGATTAAAACAGTCCTAGGTATACCAGAAAACTTCCAAAGCACCTAGTTGAGAACAAGACCCAATCAAGTCTGTTATCTCCTTAAAATCCTCCATCCCAGGACTATACCTAAATGCAGGCCTTCGGCCAAAGAATAACAAGGCAACCTTCCTCTTTCTTCCCTTGGCCTTTCTTATGAACCCATTTGGCATCCTTTGTGGGCTAATCCATACATTTTGGCCAGCACAAGACAGTCTCTGTAAGTTGCCAGTGTAGTTGTTTTGTTCACTATTCTAAGTATGTTAACCTCTATGTGCCTTTAGGAAAAGTTCAGAGATGTCCTTCCCTATCTCTCTTTTGATGGCTTGGCTGAGTTAATTTCCAAGCCTACAGATCCTCTCACGCACATGGCTCTACACAGTTGACTTCACAAGAAAATATCTACTTACTCCCACTTGAAGCAAATGGGTGGCGTAAGAGTATGCTTGTGTGTACACACTGGCAACAGGAGTCTATTTCAAGCATTTGAAAAACACTGCTTTGTCATATGTTATTTCCCTCTGGTAGCTGCTGCTCTTTCCCAATTCCTCACTAAAAAGAAATACTGTTCCTCCTGACTCCAAACGACACCCCTTAAGAATTCAGCCACTGTTCTTTTTGTAGGTGTATTCACATTAATAAACCCTAAATAATCTAAAGGCATCAGATTCTGTCTGAACCTGGAAGACAAAATAAGGTCAGCCCTGGTTAGTACTTGGATGGGAAACCACCAATGAATACCAGTTACTGTAGGGTACATTTCAGAGGAAGGAACTGGAAAAAAGCCACCTCAGAGTAGTCCTTGTATTCCAGGGTATGAAATTAATGAGATCATCATGTCGGCAGGCAATTTTAAGGCACATACACACACATTCACATGAACAGATGTTTTAAAATGGCCAAACTGACTTCGTACAGACTAGATGGCTCCCTTTCTCCCAATATGCTCCCTCCCTATTTTTTAACTTCCAAGTATTTTGTCTTAAATCCTATGCCAGAATTAATGTAATTTATCTAGGTGTTGACCAGCTGGGACCAACCAATAGAGATTCAGGTTTATCCCCTTCCTTCCTTCCTTCCTTCCTTCCTTCCTTCCTTCCTTCCCCCTCTCTGTTTCAGCAGCTATATTATACGCCAGGTTTCAGCTCTGGACAACAGCAGGATGAATGCTGGGAAATGAAAGCAGGGTGTAATATTTAAAATTCAGCAGAGACCAAAGGAAAAAAAGGGGGGATTAATAATGCAGTTGGCATTGATCACAATGTCCATGTTTATGCCAAGATCATAGCTAGCTTTGGGAGTTCTGAGCTGCTTAGCTGATTTCTGGGCATTCACACTGTACAGCAGGCTGCTGGTTGATGTAACCAGCAGCATTCATGTCTAGTGTAATTTGTCTTGCTGTAATGCACAATGCACTGCTGAATGATGCATTATCTATCCTGCGTATAACATGAGCACATGTGCACACACACTCAGGCACCTGGTTCAACCAATCCTTTTTAAACCTCCACCTTTGGAATTCTAGTCTGCTTGTTGTGTCATGTTTTGTTCTCTGCTCTTCCAATTCAAAGTTCCTCTCTCTCTTCACAACATTACAGGACTGCTATTTTCTTAATGACTACATTCCAGTCTCATTCCAATCACCAGTGGAGTCTGATAGACAGGCCTAGACTACAAACCATCAGTAGAGTTACTTTCATCTTCACTTTGTCCCTTTGTAACAGGGAAAGAAATGGTCATTTTGGTGAGGACAAATTAGATAAAGGTAATGATGGCCTCATTTGTACTTCAAGAGAACTACTGTAGTATTTTGTGGAACTAGCACATTATTCTAGCTTCCTTCCATTGTCTCCCTGTGCCTCTATTTAAAACTTACTTTCTACTCCTGGGGCTCTTTGTGATGACCAGTTGTGTAGTCTTTTTTGCACACCATTATTTCACCTATTCTCAGATCTGTCTGGCTCAGACAGAAAGAGATTAAGTCCTAATTCATGTGCTGGTGGCATACGAGTACTTCAAACTACCATGGCCTCTGCCAAGCAACTGTATTAAATGCAGGATTCCACCTGGGAACTGGAATTTGGTAATGATCCCTGCAGTCTTCTTCAATCTGGTGCCCAATGTTTTGCTGTATTGGGAGTACAGCCACCATCATCCCAGGTTGAGGAAGATGCTGTTAAGAGTTTCTCCAGCACTCCTCTTCACAGAACTACAATTCCCAGTACAGTTCCTAGGACTCCTTGGAAAGAGGAAATGCAGATTAAATAACATTAAGTATATAGTGTGGTTAATGAAGCTCTAGGCAAGTAGAGACAGATTTCTCTGCTTTGGGAAGACCAAGTTTTATTATGATGGAATAGAGGTTCGGATGCCTTCTGTTACATTTCTCTATGTATGTTCCAGTGGCTAGAGAGCTATGAGATGAAGGGAGCAAACACACTGCAGCTAATGTAGCAACCTTACTACAGTTTAGCAGTTCTGGGTCTGATTACTGCCAGGGTGAGTAATTGCCTGAGGATCACCTCGAGTTTTATTGGGGGGGAGGGAAGTAATCATCATCATCATTGTCATTTTCATCATCATCATGTACTATTACTCTAATAATAATATTTATTTATTTAGATGGAAATTGCATATTTTCAGCTACGTGTTTCAGATAGATGGTTACCTCTGAGCTTCCCTGGAGGCTGTTTCTTGACAATCACAATTCTGTACATGGCTAGCCAGAAATAAGGCTCTCTGAGTAGAATGGATTAACTCCCAGGTGAGTCTACATAATCACAGCTAAGAATTATATCTGACTGGCTAGAATAACATTCCCAGAGCTTGGAAAATTTGTCTCTTTGGATTCTGGTTCCCCGAACCCCCCAGCCAGTTATGACTACTGGAGGCTTCAGAGAATAGTAGCTCTTCTGAGCTTTGAGCCTTCTCTGGTCTAAAGCCCTTCAGATGCATTGGATTACAACTCTCAGGCACCACAGGGCTGTAGACCAATGCATCTGGAAGGCACCAGGATAGGGGAGGCTGGTGTACCAAGGCAGGCCTCTGTTTCTTTAAATTAGTGGTGGGAATCAGGCAGCTCTCCACATATTTTACTGCAAGTCCCAACCATTTTAAGCAGCATAGTGTGAGATGATGGGTTTGCAGACTGTTATCTGGAGAACTGAATGGTTCATATCTTTGCCTTAAATGCACTATTAAGAATTTACACACAGAAAATCATACCAAGGAGCAGCCCTTTAATATCAAAAGAACAGAAGCAGCATCCTTCCATCTTTTTAGCTGCCCTATTATGTTTAGCATTGGAAATACCACCACTTTGGCGTACACGCACTAATATCCTCTTGCACAAGTCCCACTGGAAATAGGAGATGCACAGCAAAATTACTGTGCTTCTGCACGTTTCCACTCATTTCAGTCCTGTTGAATTATATCCCACATCTTTACATCTAAAAGAAGGTTTGGGGAATTTTAGTCCTTCAGATGTTTTGGTTGACAACTCCAGTCCAACCTATTCAGTGTGACATGGGATTGAAGGAGCTGTGTCCCAAAACAGATGGAAAACGAAAGGTTCCCCAACCCTGATGTATGGCTTACCAGAGGGTATAGGCTACAAATGAGGATGCAGCCCTTACTGCTCAGCAACAGGGCAATTGCTCTGGCTTCAGAGAAAAAGCTGATAAGGCTAATTATCCCAAACTTTTCTTGAACACATTTATTTCTTCACAGGAACATTGGATTCCACCTTCATTGACAATCACGATTTGTTGAGTTTTGCATCACAGAACATCAGTGGTCAAATGTGTTCAGTTTCTGCTGTCAACTTATCAAAATGCTTGTAAATCCAAGGAAGGTGTTGGTATCCACTGTTTCAGTCACTTGGCTTCTTTTCCTGAAATATGGCTATAATTCCTAACATACGGTTCTCTCTTGTTGAGTAAAGAGCTCTCCAAAATACCGTTTTTTTACCGTATCTTGGCAGAATAGTGCTTCCTTCCATTTTCCGCTACAGCTTCCCTCTAGGTCAGATACTTTGAAATTTGTTCTTCATCTTGATCACCAGGTTCCAAGTGACTGGCAAGTGACAGCAAAATCCTTATGATGCTCAGAACTGGCCATGCAGAACCCTGATGCCATCTTGTTGTCAGCAGGAACACTTGCATACTGCCACCACAGGGTAAGGGATTTGTCTCCAAGCACATTGCTGAAAGGACTTCCGAGGACCAAGAGTTTGGTCCCTGCTAACCCAACAATGCCATGCTAAGAGTTTGATGTGGGTGACTTGGGCAGGCTGGCATGTCATGCCAGGAGGCCAAGAGCACTTGGCATTATTAACATCACAGTCAGTGTGACGTACCCAGCGGGGCCAGAAAATGGATCCCATATCCACCCAGGAAGAAGTCAGATGGCAGGTAGCACTGTTCACTAACCACTGGTGCAGGTGGTCAATGAAGGATTCAGTCAGGTTGTGGGGAATGCTGTCCTCAGAAGATAAAAGCTCAGAAAGATCTAGTCCCTTTGCCTCCTGCAGGAGTTTCTTCTGAAATCGGGCTGTACGTTCAGCCAGATCAAGGCTCAAGGCACCCAATTCATCTAGGCTAGTGTTCCGACCTCGAGGATCTTCGAGAGACATCCAGAAGGGGTCATAGGAAGATCCCAATAGTTTCATCAGCCGGGTGGTGCGCAGGCGCTTTGGTTTAGGTAGGTAATGATGGTAGTCATCAGGGGAGAGAGACAGGCTGTAGGGTTTTGCTTGGATGCCCAGTTTACTCCGGATGAGGTGGATATCAGGATTGGATTGAGCCATCTCACTGATCTGATCATGATGTGGAGGAGACCCACTTGGGGAAAACTTCCTTCCTTGAGAGAGGGAAATTGTTTCAGCATAAGGAGCTCTCTGGCACCAGGTCTCTTTCATCTTGAGCACCAGCAGCAAACTCACTAAGAGTGCTCTGAGATCCATGACTGCCACTCTTCCTTCAAGTCATATGTCTCTCTTAACTACAGCAAACTTGACCCTGTGTGTGCTGCTTTTCTCCACCCCTTTTTGTTATCAACAGATCCCTTTGACCGAGAGTTTACTAGATTCCCTTTCCCCTAGTTACATCCTTGGATATCAGACAGAACTGCTATTCTCAGTGACATAAAGAAATATAGAGGGAGAACTTAGCCACCTTATTAGCCAAGTAGACATTTTAATGATGATCTATGCTGTTATTTCCTGCATTTATATCCTGCCTTACCCCAGTTCATGATGATTCTCTTCTTTCCTTACAACACCCCTGTGAGTTAAATCAGGTTGAGCTGGAGAGAAAGCAGTACTAGGGTCATCCAGTGAATCTCATAGTTCAACAACCCATATCTCCTAGGTCCCAGTGCAGTATCCTAGCCACTGTACCACACTGGTTTTCTGTGCTTTTAATGGTATGCTATTGTCTACAATAAGAGCCAGCATGGTGTAATGGTTTGGGTGTTAGACACTGGGAAACCAGGGTTTGATTCCTGGCTCATCCAGGGAAACTCACTGGGCAATGTTGGGCAACTCACTGTCTCTCAGCCTCCAAGGATAAATAAATAAATAAATAAATAAATAAAACTTATATTTATACCCTGCTTTTTGTGGGAACAATCAAAGCGGCTTACATAGATAAAAATATAAATACAAATATGGCAATGGCAAACCCTCTGAAGAAACTTGCCAAGAAAATCTCATGGTAGGGGTGGCTTAGGTTTGCCATAAGTCAGAATTCACTTGAAGGCATGCAACAACAAATTGTCCGCAATGGATGCAGCAAATCTGGGTGGGTTTAGTGATAGCATACACCATGCTTGAAGCAACTTGTTGAAAATGTGCGAGGTCTAGTTCTGGGCATTCAGCTAACACTATTCATGATACAGTGCCAGAACACTCTGGTGTGGAAGTCCAAGCAGATTACCTAAAACAACAGCAGCAGTAACAATGGAAACATCCTTCATATAACTGAACTGCCTGCCTCCAGTGAATGATTCTGTACACATCACAAATCTGGCTAATCTGAAAGAGGTATATGAAATGGTGAGCTCTTTAATTAACAGGGCACATTGACAAGGCCACATGCTTCAACATGCATCGGTTTCCATGGCAGCAAAGCACTTGCATTCAACCAGAGCCTCTGGCTCCCTTTGTTTCTTCTTGCTGCATAAGGTTTAAGTGTGAGTTTGACATTCACACCTGACAACAAAAAAATCTAAATCTTGTGAGGCATATGTTCACGAGGCAGTCCTATCATTGGGTTCAGACTGGGACAACTACCTCCCGTGGCAGATATTGGTGGATAGTAGCATCTCCTAACTGTTTCACCTAAGCTTCCCAACAACTCTAATCTCTTAAAACAGATGTGCATGTGCCACATGGCTGATCTCACACTCTCTAAGCCAGCCTGCTACCACCATATTTGGTGAAGGATTCCAATTTTATTGCCAGTGTTGAAATAATGTTCATTGGCTAGTCCACATGGTTTCTGTAATGGAACCAAGGAGGAATACCACCTTGTCTTTTGTTTCAGGCAGCAAGATGTCTTGGATGAGCCCTGTTGGCCGGTCAGATGTAAAGTTTACGTGTTTGACATGGCCATGGAGCTTGTAAAAGTTCTCTTTGGGGCTGTACAGACAGGGACACCACCCCTTTTCTCCCCAGATCGGGGCCGTGGCAACTGCACACCACGGCCTTCAAGGGGAGCAAAAAGAAACCACGAAAAGCAGGTTCTTTTTGCATCCTGGAAGGGGTGTCATAGGCGCAGTGGCATGCCGTTCTGATGCCCCTTCCATGCACCATTTGGGTGCTGTGCCAGAGGTCTGTCCCATTGATGCTTGCTGTCTAGAAGGGTGTGTGCCAAAATGGCACCCAGGTAGTGCCGTTAGGGCTTGGAGTGTGCAGACGCCAAGCCCTCACCCCTCCCACAGGACAGCACAAAGTGCCAGCCTGTATAGTCCCTCCCTCCCTCCCTTTCTTTTTTGGAGGACAGCTCCAAGAAACACCAGGCCACCATGGCCAGTTGCTAGTTGAGGAATTCTGGAACTTATCTTCCAAAAGAATAAACTTCTCAAAGTCTGGGTGGTCATTACACAGTTGTGGTAGAATTTGTCCTCCAGATTCCCTCTTGCAGGTTTGATAAACTTCAATAATCTCATTTCAAAAACTTCTTCTTTCTCTCTCCTCCTCCTGCAAGCTCCATACTATCAACATCAGAAATGATTGTGAAATACAACTCTGCATCCATAGGGATTAATTAGCACAGTCATTCACACAACTATCATGGAAAATTCTTGGTTCCCTTAGCAGCTCAAGAGAAGTGCCATTTTACACACTAGACAAAATAAACGTGACATTTCCACTGAGAATACAATCGACAATTGGCTGCAACGTATGAGTTCCAGCTCCATGACAAAGAACAAGAACAATAAACACTGGAAAGACCCAAGGTAACCAAATGAAAAAGAAAGGCTGGATTTCAAGATGTAGAACAGAGGTAGGAATCATTCAGTCCTCAAGCTGCTATTAAACTGCACCTTCCATCAGCTCTAGCCAGCATAGGCAATGGTGTGGAATGCTAGGTGCTGCAGAGATCACCTTTGTCTGGAGGACCACACAGTTCCCATCCCTGATGTAAAAAAATGGATTTCGTTTGCTGAAATACCCAACATGTTTCAACTAATTAATTAAACTGTGGTTTCCTACAGGAACTAGCAAGAAAAAGACAGCTTCACAGTTACAATAATAATGCATTAGATAAAAATATGGACATCATACAGAAAAGTATGGTTTTCTTACACCAATAGATTAACAACACCCATCGACACTTCTGATAATTGATTTGCACATTTTTGTAAAGCAGGAAATGATGGATTATTTGGAGGAAGGGGAAATTCGACACACACATGTTCATTCACAGATGGAGAGAAAGATTTCTCTCTCTCTTTTGATCCTACTCTGAGAGCAGTGGATGTTTTCAAGGATCATATTGACTCATCTCAAAATACAGTCAGCCTTCCATATCCATGGATTCTTTATCCACATATTCAACCATCCATAGGCTGAAAATATTCCCCAAACATATAAATTCCAAAAAAGAAAAAAAACTTAATTATGTTATTTTATATAAGTGATACCATTTTACTATGACACTGTATTGGATGGGAGTTGAGCACCCATGGATTTTTGTATCTACAGGAGCTCTGGAACCAAACCTCAGTGGATAACAAGGGTCTGTTGTACAGTAACTTTAAAGGACCTGGGAAGTATGTACAAATTAGTTCTAAATAATAGGGGGAAATGCTTAAGTCTTAGTTCAAAATTATTAGAACCAGGATTCCCAATTTGAACACCTAATCAATTTTTCTTTCCATCAGAATCTTCTTATTTTTATGTGGACTACTGATAGCATCCTGCTACTTATATAGGCATACATCCAATTGTTTGTGTAGGTCATTGCTTTGGTGATGGGGAAGGACATAATTCTCCACCTCTCGCCCACAATGATCAACCCCCCTCCCCAACCCATCTTTCAGCTAATGTACCCACCCCCATGTCCATTCACTGGTCTGTATTGGGCAGGAAAGTGCTAGAGAGGCATCCAGCTGTGTTCCTATAACTGGAAATACATTCATCAATAATTCTGATTTGATAGGGGCAGACATAATTAACCTTCTGTCATCCCACTTTTTCACCAGCTTTTAAAATGCTCCAGTTTGTCTCTCTTTTTCCCACTCCCCCTCCCTTGTCTCCAATTTTATTCAGATTGCTGCAAAGTGAGTTCAAAGTGAAAAGATAGTTTGCACTCAACACAGCAAGAGGGAGAGAAAAAAGAGCAGAGTATTGCCCTTCCCAGTAAGCACAAGCAAAATCAAACTGCTGCAGCCTTTTTTTCCTCTCATTGATAACTTTTGCCATCTTAACCACACTCTCATGTTGCTCAGCCATCTAAGTCCTGGTTTTCATCTGCAAAATGTCAAAGGGTATGCAAAAATCCCCTGGAAGTCAGGGAGGATACCTCATCACTGTGTGCCCAGCTATAGGGTTATAGATAGATAATTCTCTGCTTGCCCCCTACTTTCTACTGGCCAGTAAATCATAGAATCATAGAATCATAGAATCGTAGAGTTGGAAGAGACCACTAGGGCCATCCAGTCCAACCCCCTGCTATGCAGGAAATCCAAATCAAAGCACCCCTGACAGATGGCCATCCAGCCTCTGTTTAAAGACCTCCAAGGAAGGAGACTCTATCACCTTCCGAGGAAGTGCGTTCCACTGTCGAACAGCCCTTACTGTCAGGAAGTTCTTCCTAATGTTCAGGTGGAATCTCTTTTCCTGTATCTTGCATCCATTGTTCCGGGTCCTGTTCTCTGGAGCAGCAGAAAACAAGCTTGCTCCCTCCTCAATATGACATCCTTTCAAATATTTAAACAGGGCTATCATATCACCTCTTAACCTTCTTTTCTCCAGGCTAAACATCCCCAGCTCCCTAAGTCGTTCCTCATAGGGCATGGTTTCCAGACCCTTCACCATTTTTGTTGCCCTCCTTTGGACACACTCCAGTTTCTCAATGTCCTTTCTGAATTGTGGCGCCCAGAACTGGACACAATATTCTAGGTGGGGCCTGACCAAAGCAGAATACAGTGGCACTATTACTTCTCTTGATCTAGACACTATACTTCTATTAATGCAGCCCAAAATAGCATTGGCCTTTTTAGCTGCCGCATCACACTGTTCACTCATGTTCAACTTGTGGTCTACTTGGACTCCTAGATCCCTTTCACACGTAGTTTCATTCAGCCAGGTGTCACCCATCCTATATCTGTGCATTTTATTTTTCCGCCCTAAGTGCAATACCTTACATTTCTCTGTATTGAATTTCATTTTGTTAGCTTTGGCCCAGCTTTCTAGTCTATTCAGGTCATTTTGAATCTTGATCCTGTCCTCTGGGGTATTAGCTATTCCCCCTAATTTGGTGTCATCTGCAAATTTGATAAGTATGCTCCCAATTCTGTCATCCAGGTCATTGATAAAGATGTTGAATAGCACTGGGCCGAGGACAGAGCCCTGTGGGACCCCACTGGTCACTTCTCTCCAGGATGAAAAGGAGCCATTGTTGAGCACCCTTTGAGTTCGGCCAGTCAACCAATTACAGATCCATTTAACAGTTCCTTTGTCTAGCCCACATTTTACAAGCTTGTTTGCAAGAATGTCATGGGAAACCTTGTCAAAGGCCTTACTGAAATCAAGATATACTATATCCACAGCATTCCCTTCATCTACCAAGCTGGTAATTTTATCAAAGAAAGAGATTAGATTTGTCTGGCATGACTTGTTTCTCTGAAACCCATGTTGAGTTTTTGTGATTATGGCATTGCCATCTAGATGTTCACAGACTCTCTGTTTAATGATCTGCTCCAGAATCTTTCCTAGAACTGATGTCAGACTAACTGGACGATAATTGTTGGGATCCTCTTTTTTCCCCTTTTTGAAGATGGGGACAACGTTTGCCCTTCGCCAGTCTGCTGGGATCTCTCCTGTTCTCCAGGAGTTTTCAAATATGATTGCCAATGGCTCTGATATTACTTTTGCCAGTTCTTTTAATACCCTTGGATGGAGTTCATCTGGTCCCGGAGACTTAAATTCATTTAGATTAACAAGGTGTTCCTCTACTATCTCTTTACTTATTCTGTGCTGAAATTCCCCAATTCTGTTCTCTGCTCCATTATCCTCAGGTTGAGCACCCTTTGCCTTTTCTGAGAAGACTGAGGCAAAGAAGGTGTTGAGTAATTCTGCCTGTTCTCTATCTCCTGTTAGCATTTTGCCATCTTCTCCACGCAGTGGCCCTACCGTTTCCTTCTTCTTCCTCTTGCTGCGGACATATCCAAAAAAGCCCTTTTTATTGTTCTTAACCTCTCTAGCAAGCCTGAGTTCATTCTGCGCTTTAGCTTTTCTGACTTTACCCCTACACATGCCTGCTATTTCTTTGAATTCCTTTTTCGTGATTTCCCCCTTTTTCCATTTCTTATACATGTTCCGTTTCAAACTTAGCTCGGTTGAAAGTTCCTTAGTCATCCATCCTGGTTTCTTGAGACACCTCCCGTTTTTCTTTCTCACTGGAACTGTTTGAAATTGACTGTGTTGTGAGGGAACTGCTGCAGCTAAAAGGTGGCTTTGGGCAGGAGGTGATGGAGAAGATATGTCATACTTCCACATGGCAGAATATTATACTGCATTTCCTTGATCCAAGATCTAGTTCTGTGGCTGTTGCCCAGGGCATAACGCTCCCCCGCTCCCGATGTAAATTTTCTATAAAACAGCTAAACAGAATGCCTGATTTCATATTTGTGATGTTGCCAGGAGGTTCACCTACCTGCCCATTACGTGATATTGATGTTTTTTCTATATATAACTTATTTCATGGACATCTGATGGACCTTTGCAGAGTTAGAGCATCAAGTACATCCCATAAGACTATTGTTGTTGTTCTTGTTGTTTTCTTTGGACCCTGACAACCTGTTCACCCCTTTTCTCTATAAGTTAAAGTGCTGGTTTGGTCTTATTTGAATGAATGGATATGTTTTCTAATTGTATTTTCTAACTGTATTTTTGTTGTTGCTAAATTTGTTTTTAAAATGTTTTTTATAATTTAATTTTTTTCTGAGCCACTTTCAATACAGTCGACTATGAGAAAAACAGCATGTAACTAAAGTAAACATATATAATAAGAGCACAACACTCATTCTCTAGGGTTCTGCTATGAGTGCTAGGGTTGTCAGATTGACAAATGGAGAGGGCTCATGTCTGTGTTAAGGTTAGGTAGAAGAGGAAATTTTAACAGATGTTGCTTGTCAGGCAGCCAAATAACAAGCAATTCATGCTGAAAATCCTTATATGTTGTTATTGTTCTATGCCTTCAGGTTGTTTCCAATTTATGGAGACCATAAGGCAACCCTATCACAGTATTTTTGTAACAAGATTTGTTCAGAAGAGGTTTTCCCCCTCTCAGCCATCCTAAGAGACTGACTTGCCCAAGGTCATGTTGGGCTGATCTAGACTGGCAAAAAGGGGTGTGTTCATGCCTGCATGAAAGTGTATCCTTTAGATGACCCACACTGAAAGTTTGGCATGAACGCACTTCTTTTGCATTTAGTGGGAAAAAGCAGCTTTAAAAAGGAGCTGCTTTCCCAGCTTCTTTTTAAAAAATGTGTAACAGTGCAGCTGCGTCTAAATGCTGCAGTGCAACTGTGCAGTTTTTTAAAGCTCCCAAACCCTAGCTCCAGCCCTAACCCGAACCCTAGACATGCGCAGTAGAGACTCTGGGATGCTGTAACTGTTATGCAACTGCACATAAAATGTCAATTCATTCATAAAATAAAGAAGTTTATTCATAAACATAAATTGTAACTGATTTAATATCTTTTTAAGGGGGGGAGGGATGCAGTATGTTTTATTGATGTGATAGTATTTTAATGTGTAAGCCGCCTTGATTGATCTCAAAGGGGTGGGGTATTAATAATAATAATAATAATAATAATAATAATAGGGGTTCATTCATGGTGCACTGATGCAACTGCACACTTTAAAAAGGGAAGTGAAACCACAATGGTAATTTGACAGATCTTCATAACTGCACAGTTCATGTGTGATGTACTGGTGCAACTGCACAGTTCACAGCCGGCAACAACAACAACAACAAAATATTAAAGGTTCAGTGCGGCCAAAAGCCCCATTCATTGCCACCCGTGCAGCTGCTCCGCTTGTGTTTCTAGCATCCTGACAGCTTCCAATGTAGTTGCTGAGCAACAGAAGACATCAGATAAGTCGTCCCCACACCTCCTCAATGTAGCTGCCCTATGCCTTTTTATTACACACCTGGGACTTGCAGTGCAGCTGCTAAGTATTAAGGAAAAGGCAACTTCATGTTGCCCTTTCCTGCCAATCTAGAAAGCCCCCTTATGTTTCCGAGGCTGAGTGTGGACTCAAACCTTGGTTTTCAGCATCATAGTTCAATACACAAACCACTACATTATTCTGGCCCTCCTTATTCTACACAACCATGAAAAATACACCAGCTTTCTCCTGTTTTCAGTCAAATAACCCTAGACTGCTGATATTTATGTTGCCAGAAGGGCACCATGCACACACAGGAGGGAGTTATCAACAGCTTTTGAGGAATCCCAAGATTTACAGAAGGGCAAAAATGTGGGTTGAAGGGAAGCTAATCTAAGAGAAACGGAGGGGGACCTAAAACAGCTGTGCAGCTAAAAATACCACATGCAAAGCAGCTGAGTAGCAGCAGCAGCACTACTGTAAATGTACTAGTGTTTGGGTTTCCATGCACTGCTACTGCTTGTTGTGTGCCACTGCCTTCAGGTCATTTCTGACTTATGGAAACCCTAAGATGAGCCTATCATGGGGTTTTCTTGGCATGTTTCTTCAGAGGGGGGTTGCCAATGCCATTCTCTGAAGGTGAGAGAAGGTGACTTGCCCAAGATCAACTACTGGGCTTTCACGAGACTTGAATATAGGCAGTCTTCCGTTTTCACAGGGTGTGTGTGTCTGGAACGGACCCCCGCGAAAATGGAGGGGTGACTGTAATTTGAGATGTGATGTTGGAGACAAGTGCTAAGAATACCGTGGGTGGCCAAAAAGTCAAACAAATGAAGGAGTTCTGCACTCTCCCTCAAAGCCAGGATGACTAAACTGAACCTGCAATATTTTGAACACATCATGAGAAGGCACAAACCATTAGAAAAGAGAATAATGTTAGGAAAGATAGAAGGCAGCAGGAAGAGATGGAGACCACATTCCAGACGGATAGACTCAATCAGAGAGGCCCTGGGCCTGAGCCTGCAGGACTTGAGCAGAGCAGTGGAGGATGGGGGGGGGGGGCATTGGAGAAATCTCATCCACAGTGTTGCCATGAGTCAAGGTTAACTCATTCTCTATTTGACCTGTGCAGGAAGCCCGCAGTCTTGGTTTCATTTTTTATTCTTCCCTGTTGTGTATCCCCCTGATTCAGGCCATAGCCAAGGCACACACATTCTTTCTCTATAATATCGCAAAAATCTGACCATTTCTTTCGGCTTCTGCTGCTAAGATTCTGGTCCATGCCCTAGTGGTCTCACGACTGGATTTTTATAACCTCATTCTGGCAGTTCCTTTTTCTCACCTCCGTCCTTTAATTTCTGCCCAGGATTCAACTGCACACATTATGATGTCTGCTCACTGCTTCAATCACATTTCTCCTTTATTGTCATCCCTCCATTGTCCCTCCTTTCTGTATTCGTTAAAAACTTCTGTTGATGATTTTGAAAACCTTTCATATTTAAAGCCCATCTGATACTGGAAGCTAAGCAGGGTCAGCCTTGGTTAGTACTTGGATGGGAGACCACCAACGAATACCAGGTGTTGTTAGGCTATATTTCAGAGGAAGTAACTGGCAATATCACCCTGAAGTATTTCTTGACTAAGAAAACCCTATGAAATTCATGGGGTTGCAATAAATCAACAGGTGACTTGAAGGCATGCTCATGCACACACACTAAATGGATATCTATACCTGAAACACCTTCCTCTGCAATCGAATTACCACCTGTCATGGAATTTGCAGTGCATCTGCTGCTGAAAATTGGCAGCAAGGACATTTTAGTAAGTGTTGAATGTGCAACTAGAAAATGAGCAACACCTGCTGAAATTCCCTTTTCTACACAGCCATTAAAAGTACAGCAGCTCTTGCCAGCTTTCACTCTGGCAACCCTATAAGAGCGAAGGTACCAGACTCCTTTACATCAGAACTCTGCAAAACTATGGAGATTTTCAGACAAGGAGAAAAACAAAGAGTAAAAGGGATTATCCCAGGAAAATCGCACAATCGTGCCAAACCTTTTCAGAGGACGTCACACTCATCCCAGACTGCTCCCGTGAAGAACCCAGCATGCTCCGGCCGCAACTCGTTCATGGAGAACTGGCATGAATTAGTTTTCAATAGCACGACTGAAGCACGATTATTCTAAAGCAAAAAGCAACTGTGCTATTGTGGGAGCACTTGGGGACATTTACTCACACTGCATTGTGGCACAGGCAATTTGTTCACAATGCTAGGATCGTTTTTGGAGTTGATTTCAGTCTTGTGAGCTACGGGGCATTACTTTGTTTGCACCGGATAGAATTAATGTGGTAATGTAAAAAAAAATAAATAAAAATAAATATTTTCTTTAATTTTATTCAGTGCTTGCTGGAAACATTAATGTCAGACATGCACTGTAATGCCAAAATGGTGCATGTGCAAAACAAAACAAAACAAAACAAAAAACAACCCAAACAGCTTTATTTATATACCACTTCATACCGCCTAAGCAGTGTCTAAGCAGTTTACAACTGTAAGCTACTCACAATGTAATAGCGATTCCTTCTTGCATGTGTGCAGAACACAATCATACAATTAATTAGGTTTTATGCCATGGTTGTTGTACAGTTGTGTGACCCTGTGAAAATAACTATTGCTAAATAACTACTTTTGCACTATCGTCCAAAAGTGCAATTGTTGCTGAATTGGCCATGGTGTGATAATCGCCTATAAGGCAGAAACTCCACTGCCTTCCTAGAAGCTATTATGCTGCCTAGTTTTGCTGTTCTTCTATGCAAGGTTGCTTTTCCAGTGGCTGGATCCAGTGGCATCACTGGGAAGTGCAGGGAATGTGGTCTGCACGGGATTACATCTCAGAAGACGGGTGACACCCTGTCAGGCTTTGGGGTGAGAAGGGGCAAGTGTGCCCCTCCCAGCTTTATCATGTTAGCAGCTCCCTCCTCAAGAAGCCACTCACATGGCGAAGGAGAAGGGCAAGCACACTCCTCCAGGATTTGCCACAGCAGCAGTTCCCTGCTCAGTAGGAGGCCACTGCTCTGGCGAAGGAGAAGGGTGAGCACACCCTTTTGCCTGACACCCCTGGCAGCCCTCCTGCACTGGGTGACACCAAGCATGGGGACACTACTGGCTGGACCCCAGAGGTTCAGCCTTGAGTTCTTGTGCAACTGGAAGCAGCTATGAGGAGTGGTAGTAAACTCAGCAGTGCAGTTGTGAAGGAAATAGTATGCTAGCAATTAAAGCAAAAATAAGAAAATCAGCTGCAGCCTTGTAACTATAGTGAATTTTGAACCACCCAAAACCAGTTATTTGCTATCCAGTCATTCATGCAACATAATATGTTGAGCAAATCTGCATCAACAAACTATACTTATTGAGGAGAATAGGAGGCACTAGAAGATCTAGAGCAAGCCAGAAACCAACTGCAGCTGTTCATGGGGCTCGTGGTGTAGTTTCCTGCCTTCACATCTTCAGGGGACTGCATGGGGAAAAATGCAAAAACAAAGCAAAACCCAGAAATGGCAGGAAATCTATTTCTGGTTTTGAAAAACAAGTTGTTTTTTTAAATGTTAAACAGTATGGAGCCAGAAGTGCAACCTATTCAAAAGGTGAATTGCCACTCCTGGAAAATTCTAGGACAGGAAAGTCGATGGCCTGTATTCTACATTGCCTACTTAATTATGCATGTGTAGCTGCATAAGTAACATCTCTTGCCTCCCCAACGTACTTTACCAGGCTGAGAAATGGAGGCCTGTTCTGCTGATGACTGGCAGAATGGTGACATTTTCACCTTCTCTTGCAGCAAGCAAGACTGCAGCAAGGAATTATGCCAGGAGAGGGTGGAAATGTCATCCCTCTATGCCCCAATCCTTCATCTTTTGGAGTGGCTGCTGACTGGTAAAGGACGTTTGGGAGAGCATCTACCACCATAGCAATACAAGATATCAGGGAGCAGCTGTAAGCAAAGGCTGGTAAAAGGATGACTGATACTGAGTTGCATCCAGACTTACTTAGAGCAGACCCACTGAAATCAATGGACTTATACATTTCAAAGAGTAGACTCTAAATATAATGAAGGCTTGATCCAACCCACTAGTCTAGCAGCTCTTTACATCCTCAAGGGATCAACTGCTTGTTACTTTTCTTTAGGTGGAATTTATCTTAGCACTTTCCCCCTTTAGGAATAAGAAGAATAAGGCAGATGTGTGTGCATGCTGATACCCATGATACTAACCATAGTGACATCAATGGTTATGTGCCTTCAAGTCATGTCTGATTTATGGAGACCCTAAGGCAACCCCTATCACAGAACTTTCTTGGTAAGATTGTTCAGAAGGGGGTTGCCTTTGCCTTCCTTTGTGTCTTGTTATCTAATCCCCTTTAACCTAAACCTTTCAGTGTCAGGGTAGTTAACGTGAACCTCCTGCATGGCACTGTGTTCCACCACAGATGAGTTTATCACACAGGACTCTTTCAAACGGGAGGAATTTCTCCCAATTCCGAATGGAGCCAATGCGGATTCATGTAAATTCGCTTGTTTAGCGAATTTACCTGAACCCCTGCTCCATTCGGAAGGCATTCGGAATTACTTCCCATTACCCGAAAATAACCCCCTCTTACCCGAAATCGCGTGAGAAGCTTAAATTCGCAATAACGTGAAACCCATGATTGCATTCGGAGTGACTTCCCTTTTGCCCGAATTTGCATGAGAAGAATTAATTCGCAATAACGTGAAACCCCAGGATTGCGTTTGGATTGCCCTTGGATTATACTTCCAATTTCCCACGTCTGAAAGAGTCCACCGAGGAAAATTTGAAATTTAAATGGGGTTTATCCTGTGAAAATTGCTCAATTACTATTAAATTGCAATTAAGATTTTCACACACATGGTCATTATCCCGGGAATAACCAGGCAATAAACAGAAACAAATCTGTTACTATTTATTACCTGGTTATTTCCAGGTTAATGGTTTAATAGTACTATAGTCACTTTTGATTGCAACATTGTGTAAAAAAAATTATCACTACAGTATTGCGTAATTTGCACGGGTTATTCCCAGGATAATGGGAGTTTGAAAATGTTTATTGCGAGTGCACGATTTTAATGCAATAATCACCATACATAGTTTAAATTGCCCCCGTGTGATAAAGTCCTTAATTTCCAGAGCATATTATCAGGGATTATGAAACTGGTTTCTCTACACCTAGCTTTATATCAGCGTGTAAAATGTGTAAAATGAGTAAAATGTGCGGTTCTCCAAAAGTTGGTGGATGAAACTCCCAGTGGCCCTAGCCAATTTAGCTGATGGAATGAAATGCTTTGAGTTTCAGTACAAGCATATGGATGGGGGGGGGGGGGCGTGTTGCCCATCTCTGTGTTTTGTGAATCCTTCAGGAATGAACCACTAGAATTAAGCACATATCCACACAACAGTCAGGCAGATATTGGAAAACTCTTGCAAAGCCTGCTTGTGGCCCATAATGAGCTGATCACTTTCACTCCCCTGTGCAGAATCTGGCCTTTTAACGCAGGCCAAGAAGAAGTGCTAGGAATTATATTTTCAATGTGGGACAGTGGTTAGATTGGGATGTGGGAAATCCAGGCTCAAGTTCCACGCAGCCATGAAACTCACTGGGTGACCTTGGGCCAGTCAATCCCTCTCAGTCTTACCTATCTCCCAAGACTATTATGATACTATAATGAAAATATTTAAGCACAATATATGCCTTTTCAATCCCACTAGTAGTGGGGAGATACAGCATACAAATGTAATAAACACATAAATCCTCTCTATGCATGCTAAAAACACTCTGTGTGCCAGTTGGTCACAAATTTGGCAGGGGCGAGGTATTATATGCTGCTTCCCCCCCCCCCCCCCCCGAGCATCAAATTGGTCTGCTGCTACATTCTTTCGTTACAGCTCTGAAAATGATCTCACTGCTCAGAAGTGAATAGTAAAATGTGCTCTGTTTTCATCGGAGTGGGGGCAGCTGTTGAGATATGTGTATTTCCGTTGTACATTCCTATGGATGCCTGTAGAATAGAGTCTGCAATAGAGGCTTGATACTTGGGCAGAAATGATAGACAGGCAGACATACAGATAGAATCTGTTTAAACAGATCTGGCCATACCAGGGTTAACACCCAACCTCAAAGGGAAAAAAAAGAAAAAGAACAGATCAATGGGCTTGGCACTGCAAGAGCAGGAGAGGGGAGCAGAGATCTAGAGAAACATCAAGGGAGGAGAGAAAGAAGGAAAAAAGCAGATGTAGGCTGGGGTGGGGGCGAGATGGAGAGATGCAGTGAAAGTAGTAGTAGCTAGAGGAAATGAGGCAGAGGCGCAGGAGAGGTCTCTGCATCACAACTTGCAGAGTTCCTCCTACTTTCTTTCCCCTTGGCATTGGAGGCAAGTGGGGCAAGGGGGCTTCCCCATGTTGGCCAGTCATTGCTGCTGGATGGTGAAGAAGACCTGAAGGGACCCAGGCAGTGCCCTGCCCACCTCTTCCTTATCAAGTGAGTGGTACTGTCATTCTTGGAGGGGTGTGTGTGAATGAGTGAATGCAATGTAATGAAAATAAAAGAAGATGTTTTGCATTGTGGCCCAAAAGGAGTTGTGCAAAAGGAGAGAGAGGAATATGGGTATTAGAAGTCCTTAGAGTTCCTACATTCAGTAGGCAAAGGTCCTGTTTCCTTTGAACTGGTGCGCAGAAGGAGAATTTCAGCAGGTGCACCTTCTCCTACCACAGTGCTATATTTATAGGAGGCAGGGAGAGGGATATACCAGCCCTCATTTGAACCAAGCAGCAGTATTATGAAGGGTGAAGCATGCCATCTTCCAGTGCGGAAACAGATGGGACTCCACTGATTTGAAGAAGGCAGAAGGAGGTTTGATGCAGGAAGCTCTGAACCTGTTTGAGAAGCTAAAGCAGATAAACTGGAGGGAAAGGATGTAAAGCTGCACTTTCCCACAACAGGGTGAGTAAAAAGTCAGAGCTTGAGCATCTTCTAAAAACAAAGCTCCACACAGTCACTGAGCCAACCTTGCATGGCTGAGGATATGTGCAGGTGCATTTCAATAATGCAGAGAGCAAAGGTAGTCATGTTCAAATAACTGAAAATGGATCACTATAATGAACATTTTAAAATCCATTAACAATCCATGTTAAAACCTATACCAGATAGATATAGATAAGTATACAATAGATCTATATCTGTCTATAGATACCTCTATTTATATGAGTGTGTGTGTGAGAGAGAAATAAGATAACCAATTATTAAGCTGGATGGCTGCAGAAAAGGCTTTTAACTTTACATTCCCTTCTTAATTAATATAGTTTGTCTGTAATATCTCTCATGATTTAAACCTATGGTTTTATCTGATGTTGTTAGCTTACCTGAGCCCAAAGCAGGTGAGGAGTAAGGCAGAATACAAATCTCATACAAATATTCATAAATGGAGTCTCCTTTTTTGAAGGTCTTCAAACAGAGGCGGACTGGCTATTTCTCGGGAGTGCTTTGATTGTGAGTTCCTGCATGGCAAGCTGTTGGACTGGATGGCCCTTGTAGTCTTGTCCAACTCTATGATTCTATGAAATCCCTTCATTAGATCAACCAAAGGGGCACCAATAAATATATGCAAGCTTTCGAGTTTTCCTATTACTTCACCTGGCAAGATACTGCAGAAAGCAGTGCAGGGAGGAGAAGATCACGCAGACATTATAGTTTCAATAAGAAGTCTTACCTCCTTTTTACTCTCCTCACTTTTTGTAATCTCTTGCCTGATGAAGCGATCTAGAGGTCTCAAAGCTGGTACTCCTTTTTGTACCCTTTTCTTCAGCCCAATAAAGGTATTAGACTAATATGAGTTTGGGAAATGTTTTAATGATGTGTTACTTTATGGCTATATTTCAGCCCATGTTGCATGGTATAAGCCTTCTTATATGAAGATGCTTTTATGTTATTCTCTGTAGAGCCTGTTTCCTGCTGTTCATAACCAACAGTAAATAGTATGCCTCTGAATAAAGAATAATACTGCAGAGAGAACTAGCTCCTTATGAGGTTCTGAGAGCACTCTAGGACAGAAAAAGAGCATGGCTGAAGGGGATTATAGGAAGAAAGAGTTGAGACTTAGACTTTTGTCACTTACAAAGATTTTTCACAAGTGTAGAAAGGCAAATTATCATACAGATAATTCTCTTCTTTTAAAAGATCAGTGATCTTTTTTCCATTTCTCTTTCTTCCTCAGATCACTCTAATGTTTTAGATGCTTTATACATTTTAGGTAGATGCTGTAACTCTGCTGACTTGGGTGCTAAGGTTGCTACATCTCAAAGCCTGGCCCTGAGTCCCCGCTTTCAGGTGTTATCTAGGTGGGAGACAAAGGGTGCAAATTCTCCAGCTCTGCTGGGCTCACCTCTAAGCAAGAGGAAAGGGTTGTGTGCAAATCTCAGACAGAAGAGCAGTAGCCTGCTACAGTTTGTAAGGATTAATTCATTTGTCACTGCAAATTTGAAAGACCAGGGAGGGTGGGTGGGTTTCCTATATATTTACTTAGTTAGCTTCCTCCTTTCCTCCCAGTCATTGTGGCACCAGGAATCACCCTCCACTCTGCTTTGCATCCACCTTCTGGCTATAAATAAGTAGGCTTGATCCAGTGTTCCTTATATTGTCCCCCTAAGTAGGTGAGATAGAATAATCCTATCATTTTACCTTGATCTGGAAACTGTCCCTTCAGTTAAGATTTCTTTCTTCATTTTCCAAACATGGAAATATGTTCTCTCTCCCAATCCCACCCTCCACCCCCCCCCCCCCCCCAGTTTGAATGACAAGCTGTGAGCAAATATGTTTATATGACATTCTTAATGCATAACATTTAATGACATCACCAGCGACAAGGAGGTCTCAGATTTTGGCCTGAAAATCTCAGGGCATGAATGATCCTTAACTGACAACCCTACTAGGGTCCACTGCCTCTCTCAGATGACTTCTGACTCTTTCAGTCATTGACTGTAACTGCCAAGGTAGCCAGATGCAAGAGACTGAGGAGATTATCACACTGCCCGTTTCTGTCCTTCCCTCCTGACCTAGGCACATGCCGAAACATCTTAAGCATGGTTTTACCACATGCTTTTGTGCCCAAGTCGGAGGCATCCCGTACCGGATCATGGCATCCCATACCTGATCTAGACTTCTCCCATACTTTGCAAAGCATGGGAAAGTCCCAGAGAAGTCTGGACCGAGTATGGGATGCCATGATCAGACATGGGATACCTCCTACTTGGGCACAGAGGCATGCAATAAAATCTGTGCTTGTTTCAGCTGGTGCCTAGGTCGAGAGGGAAGGACAGAAAGGGGCAGTACGATAATCTCCTGAGTTGTTGTGTCTTGAACATTGGTGTGACAACAAAGAATCCATCAGGTTCAGCTTTCCTAGTAAACTGAAAGTGCACCTTTTTCATTTGTTTGTTGTGCCATTTTAAAAAGTGTGGGATCTGTGTCAGAAAGAAAGAGAGAGGAAAAATGCATAGTTTGGAAAACTTACTTTTTGGATGGCAATGCCCAGACCATAGGTCTCTGGGAGTTGGTCTCTAAAAACTAGCTTGTTCAAGCTCAGAGGGGTGAAATTTTCATAGAGATTTAGCTACTCCATGGTGCCATTAATTAATCTGCAAAATCATAAATGCAATGTTTCCAACAACAATCTTCCATTAAGCTTCCATTCTGTTTGCTCCTCATGGTTTCTTTCTGGCAGGTTGGGCTACCACTGAGTCCTGACAAAGAATGGTGAGGAAATTCTAATTCGCCAGAACAAGCAAGAGGTTTAAGAGCTTTTGGAATGTAATGAAGTAAAGAGGGTTAAGTGGTGCCTGGCAAGGACAAACTCCAGAAGGGACCAGAGCCAGGGAACTGAGGCTTGGGGCTGCTAAAGAGAAAGGGGTCTTGAACCTGGAGTGACCTGGAGTTAATCCAGTCTCATGCCATTGTAATCCAAACCACTTGCACCACAAAGAAGGAAACAGCTTTACTTTTTCTGATGTCACTTCTAAATTAATTTACGTAATAATTATAGCTAATACATGTCATCATTGACTGTGTTTGTATCCATGTTGCTACATTTACACCTTTTTCCTACGTTGAACAAGATTCCCATTTGCTTTTCTGGATAGATTTGTCATACATATTTCATCTGCACCTCTGTTCCTCTGCCTTTAATAGTGGTTAGATAGGGAGACATAGCTGGCTGAGCTGTCACGTAGGTAAACCTTATTCATTCCGTTGGTTTACTATAGTCAGGACTAAGGAAGAATCATGTCATAAAACCGGGACAAAATGTTTATATCTGTTAATTTTCAAGTTAGTTTGCTCTAAAGAAATCAATAGTGTAAAGAACGTTAGAAAGAAAGAGTCTTTGTCAAATGGACATAACTCTATTAATTTAATCTCCTTGTACAACCTTCCAGAGTTTACATCTTTAGTGGAACTAAATTGCTCCTTCATATTCTCTCAACTCAGATCCTAGTGGCAATTAAAAGATACCAACCATTTCTTTATGTACAGAATCTATGTGTTTATCTCAATTGTACTTTTCCTTGTTGGTTGTTCTGCAAATATTATTGCTCTTTTAGTTTTTGTATGGCTTTGACATCTTTCTTATTTATTTATCTGATTTTTATGCCTTTCTTTCCCCAAAATGGGACTCAAAATGGGTTTGGTAAAAAGGGTATATAAATGTTTACAAATAAAGAAATAGAACCCCCTGATGTATGTTTCTGGATTTATATAGTGCCATCAATGTACATGGGCTACAAACAATGAATGGATTGCAGAGGCAAGGGTAGCACAGTTATTTTAACTATATCAGTGGTTTCTTTCGGTCCCATTAAAGCGTCAGGAATTGCCTTCTTGATTTTGACATCAGTTTGGAACTTCGCTGGCACAACACTTGCTAACAGGGAAGCTGGTCATAGTGGCTTCTGCCACTATTTTTCAGTGAATTCCCTTATGCCACAATTTGAATCAAATTCAGACCTGATGTGCAGTTAGGAACTGACTTCATACATTCAGTTCTCAGCACTGTGCTTGTTGGTGCTTAGAATTTAAGAAATCCTGGCTGGTATTATATTGGTCTTTTGTTCAGGTAAGATAGTGGAAACTGGTTTTGTTCTTTAAATCAGGAGTGAAAGTCATTTTCCACTTGCTTGTTAGAACTGTAGTGGATGAATATCAAAGAAAGTCTGGGATCTGTAGTCCAAAGGGTCAGTTTCCCCACTCATGAGACATCTCTGCCTAACATATTTGCAATCGAAATTCTGCCCAAGGAAAACAAATGAGAAAAGGAAGGAAATTGAGGTAGAGGTACACACCTAAGCAGCTAGGTGGTTGTTTCACTTGATTACACTTTGGCTTGGTAACAAGCTGTTAGCATAGTTACAAGCTGTTAGGACATGGGAACAGGGCTTGTGCCAAAAGGCTTAATAGAAAAGGTTGCTTTTGAACAGGGATTGAAATAAAGGAGGTGACATGGCACAAGGGTTCTTTTGAGAGACAGTTCAAAGTATATAAGGCAAAGAAAGTGTTACGTCTATTGAGTAAATAGACCTATGGGCAGAGGATGAAGAGATTGCTGCTGTTGTTAATTTGTTTCTGTCCTGCTTTCTTCCCAGCACTGGGACTCAATGCGTACAAAAGCACAAGTAAAACATATCAACAGTATTGCATACCCTCCAACATTTCACAGATGGAAGCCAGGATACATGTGGCCAAGCAGCATCAGAGTGTGGTCAGAATGACAAAAGTTATTAATGAGAAAGAACATACAAACTAAGGGAGGCTGCAGGTATTTGCTTTCACCAAAGAAGGGCAAGATGATGCCTCTCCTCTCCCTGCCTTTTGAGTTAACTGAGTGTAAACTACTTTTCCAAACTGAACTCAATTTTCAGCAATTGAAGTAAGCATAGGATAGGGGGGAGTAAGAGGGAGGGAGAAACTAGGACATTTTAAAAGCAGCTAAAAAAGTTGAATGGTAGAGAATTAATCAGGAATGTCCACATCAAATCATTTGGTGGGTATATTAGTGCTAAAAAGGAATGAAGCTCAAGCTATTCATAAAACTGAAACCATTCAAAACAAATTTGTTAAAAAGCAGAGGACAAAAATAAACAAAGCGGCATTCCACCAAAAGGCTTTGTAGTAATTTCCTAAAAGCCTGTTGGAATCAACAGGTTTTCAGTTACTGATGGAAGAACAGTAAAGACAAGAGGGAGCCAGAGCTCCAAAATTCTGGAGCAATGACAGAAGAGGCCCTCTCCTATGTTCCCACTAATTAGTTCCTGGGAAGGTAGTAAGACCAAGAGAAGGAACTCCCAAGGATCTTAAAGCCTGGGCAGGCTCATTTAGGAATACATGGTCCTTCAAGTAGGCTGGACCCAAGCTTTATAGGGCTTTATAGGTCATAACTAGTACTTTTGAATTGTGCACAGAAACAGTCCAGCAGCCAGTGAAGCTAACCAGGGAGTTACATACTTCCAGTGGGCACCCTCTTTTAACAATCTGGCTATGCATGCAGCTCTTTAAATTAGCTGATGTTTTTTGAGACTTTTCAAAGGCAGCTCTGCCTAAAGCATGTTGTTGCTATTGTTGTTGTGTGCCTTTAAGTCATTTCCAACTTAAGGCAACTCTATCATGGGGTTTTCTTGGCAAGGTTTGTTTAGAGGAGGTTTGCCATTGCCTTTCCCTGAGGCTGTGAGTATGTGACTTGTCCAAGGTCACCTAAGTAGGTTTCATGGCTGAGCTGGGAATCGAAGCCTGGTCTCTAATCATAGTCCAACACTCAAACCACTATGCCACACTGGTTCTCCTTACAGAAATTCTAATGGGATGTAACTAGGGCATGTTTCACCATGGCCATATCATATATTTTCAGAAACAGGTGCAGCTCGTGCTCTAGCCATTAACTGTGCAAATTGCACTCCTAGACACCATGCAAATCTGGGACTCCATGCACTGAATCCAAGAGTACATTCAAACTATTTAACCTGTGTTTTCGGGGTGGTGGTGGTGGTGGTGGTGTGCAATCTCATCCTACAAAGGCTGAATCTGTATTCCCTGAGCTGCTTTTCAACTGATCAAGAACACCTCTGTCTTATCCAGTTTAAGCTACAATTTAGTTGCCCTCCTCCAGTCCATTACTGCTGCCAGATACTTGTTTAGCACAGAAACAACTTTTTAGAATTAGGCAGAAACGGGAAATAGATCTGGATGCCACTACCATACTTGTTGGAGAAAATATCTGTGTAACATCTCCCAGTGGTTACAGGAATATATTAAATAGTTAAGGGGACAAAGAAAAAGGGAAACCTTGAGACTCTATAGGGCAGTGGCCGGAACATCAAACAGGAATCTTCCAACATTATTTTCTGGGCTCTCCCTTAGTGAAAATAATGAACCCACTGAAGTGGACCATAAGGATACCATGGTCAATGGTAGTTATTTGCTTTGTTAGTGATTTCTTTTTAAGGTGGTAATGTAGTGGAAAAATTTGAAGTATGGACACTCATCATGATCACCTGCACAGCCATGCTCCCAGGAAAAGCTCACAAATCTAAGTCTAGACCCATATTAGCAGATCAGTTCTAGCAAAGCCAATGGCTTTTAATTGCCCATTCAATACCAAGCCATTCTAAAGTCCTTTGCATTTCAACAGAAGTAGGACACAACCTTTTATTGTTCTTGGGGAAATTCTTTCCTAACCATTGGCTACCGGTAGCCTAAGGAGTAAAGAATCTTGAGACAGGTGACAGATGTTAAAATAGTCACAGGGAAGAACAGTTAAAATAACCCCCATGGATCAAAAAATCCCAGGGCCCGTTTATTCTACACAGTTATAGTGATATGATTCGACTTTAATTGCCATGGTTGTCATCCCATGAAATCATGGGATTTGTAGTTTGGGGAGGCACTATATCTCTCTGAGAGTTCTAAATATCTTCCTTAAGTGGCAAATCCCGGTAATTCCATGGCAGTTACATTCCACGAGGAGAGCCAGCATGGAGACCAGGGCTTGAATTCCCATTCATCCAAGTCACACTCTATCAGCCTTGTTGTTTGCCTTCAAGTCGTTTCTGATTTATGGCGACCCTAAGGCAACCCTATCATGAGATTTTCTTGGCAATTTTCTTAAGAGAGGCTTTGCCATTGCCATCTTCTGAGGCTGAGAAAGTGTGACTTGCCCAAGATCACCCAATGGTTTTCCATGGCTGAGCTGGGATTCAAACTCTGTACCCCAGAGGCATAGCCCAATGCTTAAACCACACCATGCTGACCATCAGCCTCAGAGGAAGGCAAAGGCAGACAAAGATGAAGCAAAACTGCCTCTGAACAAATCTTGCCAAGAAAACCCTGTGATAGGCCTTAGAGTCATCATAAATCAGAAACAAAGGTACACAACAACCATAAATTCCATGCTTGTTAAAGTGGAATCGTAGTGCTTTAATTCTGTAGTGTGAAAGGCCCTTAACCACTTTAACTCTCTGAAGAGTGGTTCCACTACACCACTGTTTGAAACAACTTTTTAGAATTAGATCAAGGAGTTTGAGCTGGACCTTGGAGTGGATAGATACTCGATGCAGAGCATTGAAAAGTTACTTTTTTGAATTTATTTTGAAGAAAAACCTGGCCAGCAATGCTAAGGCCATGGCAGCTAGGAAGGGTTCTTGGAGCTGTAAGCCAAAAAAGTAATTTTTCCAAGTTCTGAGCCATCTTAAGGCTCTAAGAAGGGACAACTGCCTCTTCCATTCCATCTACTGCAACCTCTATGATTCCCAGGTCTCTTTTTTGGTCCTTAGGAAAGGGGGGGAGGAATCTTGGGGGAGATTACTGTCTTGAAAAGTGTGTGTATATATCTTATTTTCCTTATTTCTTAGGCTATTAAAAATAATGGCCAAATCGGTGCATCTAAGGTTGATGTTTAACACATCATGCTTAATGACATCACCAGAGATTGCCTTCCTGTGACATCACCTCTGTCACAAGGGTTGTCTCTAGGTCCAGGTTTTGGAAATGAAATCCCAGGGCTTGAGATAGTTTTGACCTAGCAACCCTAATAACTTTTTCCTATTTTGTCAGGCCCCTTTTCTCCGATGGGGAGATGCCAGATAGCTGGAACGCATCCACGGACAGCCTGGAAGCACGAACTGCAGGCATCATTGTGCCAGTGGTCTTCTCCCTCATCTTCCTTGTGGGCACTGTGGGGAATGGACTGGTGCTTGCTGTGCTGCTACGCAATGGGCAAGTGAAATATAACACCACCAACCTCTTTATCCTCAATCTGGCTGTGGCAGACCTCTGCTTCATCCTCTTCTGTGTCCCTTTCCAGGCCACCATCTACACCTTGGATGGGTGGCTCTTTGGTGCCTTTGCCTGCAAGGCTGTGCACTTCTTCATCTACCTCACCATGTATGCCAGCAGCTTTACCCTGGCAGCTGTTTCTGTGGACAGGTAAGTCTTACTCTGTAACTGTCTCAGTTTGGAAGGGACAGTCCCAAATAATCCTGTATTGTCCCACTTTTCCAGTTGCTTTTAAACTGTCCCAGTTTCTTTCTCTTCTTCCCCCTTTCCCCCCTTTGTCCTCAGGTTATTTCAATTTCTGAAAACGATGTTCAAATGCAAAAGTAGTTTGCACTCAATTAACTCAAAGGGAGAGAGGAAAGGAGAGGAGCGGAGGGGGCAGAATTTTACCCTTCCAAGTAGACTCTGGCAAGAGCAAACCTCTGCAGCTTTTCCTAGCTTGTCTGTTCTTTGCTATGAGTAATCTTTGCCATCTTGACTATACTCTGATGTTCCTTGGCTACATGTGTTCTAGTTTTCCTCCATGAAAACTTGGAGGGCATGGTATGTGGGAGGGTTCCCCAACCCAATGCCAGCCCAGGTGACCAGCCTTTGTACATCACTTGATCAAGGGCTAGGTACAACGGGAAATGTTACATTTTTGGAATTCAACTGCTAGGGTTCTAGACTCATCCTCCCATTGATGAAAATATCCAGGCACAAGGTCCCTTATGGAAGTGGTTGGACAATACAGAACAACTGTTTTCAATTCAAGATTGCAAAAGTAGTATTGTACACATAATAATAAATTATAAATTAAATGTTTATTTATATCCCGCTTTTTGTTAAAACAATCAAAGCAGCATACAACTTTAAAGTGATACAACAACAGTGCTAAGATTAAAATTACCAGCATTAAAATTTTAAAAAAAATCCCAACAATACAATAATACAATAATGGTAGGTAGAATCATCACATATATGGCATATATGGGGTGTGTGTGTGTGTCTTTTTACATGGCCGGGGTTCTATTCTGAGAAGGCCTGCCAGAAGAGATCCATCCTGACAGCTTTCTTAAAGCTATCTTAGTTGGTAATTTGATGGATCTTGTCCGGCAGGCCATTCCACAAGGTGGGAGCGACTGCGGAAAAAGTCCTCTTAGAGGTCGCAGTCAATCTTGTCTTTACAGGCTGCAAAAGGTTCCTCCCAGAGGATCTAAGTGCACGGGATGGATTATATGGAAGCAGGCAATCCCTTAGATGAGTTGGGCCCAAGCCATGTAGGGCTTTAAAGGTGATAACCAACACCTTGTACTGTGCCCAGAAACTAATGGGTAGCCAGTGGAGTGACTTCAATATTGGTGTAATATGGTCATTTCTGGTTGTTCCTGTGATCAGCCCAGCTGCCATATTTTGTACCAGTTGGAGTTTCCAGACTAGGCACAAGCCTCATGTAGAGTGAATTGCAAAAATCAAGTCTTGAGGTTACCAATGCGTGTACTACAGTTTCGAGGTCACTCAGTTCCAGGAAAAGGCGCAGCTGGCATATCAGCCGAAGCTGGTAACAGGCACTCTTGACCGTTGCATTCACCTGATTTCTAATCTGAAGTGACGGGTCAAGAAGCACCCCCAGACTGCGAACACAGTCCTTTGAGGGTAGCGTGAACCCTTCTATGACAGGAGGTTGCAACCCAATGCCTGGTTTCGGGGCCTCTACTGTAAGTACCTCCATTTTGTCTGGATTCAACTTGAGCTTGTTTTCCCTCATCCAGTCCATTACTGCCAGAAGACACTGATTGAGGGGATAAATGCCACCTGTCGTCGTCGCTGATGACTGAGACATGGAGACATGACATATATTTGGGTGGCATCAGTGTACTGATAACACCCCGCCCCATGTCTACAGATGATTTCTCCCAGTGGCTTCATATATATATTGAATAGAATTGGGGACAGGATGGTGCCATGAGGGATGCCACAATTAAGCTCTGTTTTTGAAGAGCAACTGTCCCTGAGCATCACTCTCTGGAATCTGCCCGTGAGGAACGAATGGAACCACTGCAAAGCAGTGCCTCCAATTCCTAACTCTCCCAGGCGTTCCAAGAGGATGTCGTGATCTATTGTGTCAAATGCCACTGAGAGGTCTAGAAGCAGCAACAGGGTCACACTCCCTCTGTTGATGCCCTAGATGAAGGTCATCAGTTAAGGCAACCATGGCAGTCTCCACCCCATATCCCATCCTGAAGCCAGTTTGAAATCGATCAAGAAAATCAGCTTCATCCAAGACCGCCTGGAGCTGAAGAGCAATAGCTCTCTCGATCACCTTGCCCAAAAATGGCAGATAGGATACAGGCCTGTAATTTTTCATGTCCAGGGGGTCAAGGGAACATTTTTTTCAGGAGTGGTCTAACGACCGCTTCCTTTAAAGAAGATGGTACAAATGATGAGTTCCGTCAGATAAGAGTCCAGTTGAGTGCCATTGCGCACTAGTCATTGTTCTAGCTGCTTCATGTTCTTCAGCTCTCTGGTATACCAGGACTTTCGATTTGAAGCGGGCAGGAAAGGATGCTCAGGAGTGTTTGTGTCGATAGCCCCAGTAAGATCAGTGTTCCATGTTTTCACCAAGGCTTCAACAGAGTCGCCGGCATTATCAACCAATAAACCCTCTAGGGCTTTCTGGAATCCAATTGGTTCCATTAGCCTTCAAGAGCGGACCATTCTAATAGGTGCTGCACCCCTGGGGCGGCAAACAGTGGCCCTTAGTTCTGCTTTGACCAGGAAATGGTCTGTCCATAACAATGAGGAGGTATTGACTACCTCCACCCATGGATATTCCTGTTCCATACAGAGTATGACTCACGGAATGTGTTGGCCCAATTACAAGTTGGGATAGGCTCATGGTTGTCATGGATTCCATGAACTTCCGAGCCGCACCTGTTAAACTGGTCTCAAGCGGGATGCTGGGCAAATCCAACAGCAACTCTTAGACCAGCTGTGTCAGCTCGAATAGGGAGTTTGTTAAGCAACAGGGTGGATGGTATACCAACAGAATCCCTATACTATCCCTAGTCTTCAGGCTTAGGTACATACATTCAAAGCAATCAGTCTTCTGGACAGGTATCCTGGTCAAGGTGAAGTTGTCTCTATAAACCAGAGCCACTCCGCTCCCTTGCCCACTTTCTCTTACCTACTCAGTGACAGAGTACCCGGCTGGGAGAGCTTGATTTCAAGTGATAGCACTATCTTCTCCCAGCCAGGTCTCTGCGAAGCAAGCCAGGTCGGCTTTTTCTATTAAAATAGTTGCACATTGCACATCAATCCACAATGCTCATTTTGTTGCACATCACTGGAATCAACAAATGAGGTGACATAGTGCAGCTGAGGTGTAACTAAATGTAAAGTTAAGACTACTCTTCTCAGCTCAGGAGTTCTGGGACTGGCAGATAGAGGATCGTCCCTTGCACAGATGGTCTTGTAGGATGTGCTGTCCAATGGTGTTATCAAAGTAGAACTTTAGGGTAGAGGTTGAGACAACAGAATGAGTGAGAAGGTCCTCAGTCACTGCAAAGCTAGCTTACCACATTGAATTAATATGCATCAGCCTCTAAGGAAAAGAGTTCTATTAAAATTGAAGATACAAATAGTGAAGAGTACATATTTCTAAGAGCCAGTGTGGCATAATGGTTTGAGTGTTGGACTACAACTCTGGAAACTAGGGTTTGATTCCTGCTTGGACATGAAACCCACTGTGTGACCTTGGGCAAGTCACATGCTCTCAGCCTCAGGGGAAGGGAATGGCAAACCTCCTCTGAATAACTTTTGCCCCCCCCCCAAAAAAAACCCACAATAGCCTTAGGGTCACCATAAGTTGGAAATGACTTGAAAGCATACAAAAGCAACAAGTATATTTCTAGAAATAGCTAAGAGTTCATGTAGCTATTTCTCTCCTAGAAGAAAATGGTAGCAAAGGGTCAACAATGAAGATGATAAAAGTGTTTGCATATGTATACACTCAGGATTAAACATGCACTTAAAAAACAAAAAAACTAAGGTCCTGTCTGCATGGGCCAAATAAAATGCCTCCCCCTGTTCTCTTGGCGGGAAGACTGGATGATGTATGGCCCAAACCCCAGTTCTTGTGTGAACAGACTGCTTTATGTCCAGACTGTTCAGTTCTCTCACCAGTTGCTTCAGATCTTTCTATAAGATCTGGAGCCTTCTGTTTCAATACTGGCTGGCTATTTCAAATGCATCCTGTGCTGCCACCTGGCACCAGTCGCTCACTCTGAGGTCAGAATGAAGCACCCAGCTGTGTGATCAAGGCTGAGTGCCTCGGTCTGACCTCAGTGTGATGTGGCATGCTAAGTGGCTGAGCAGGACGTATGTGCAATTAAATGCCCAGTGTCAGAAAGGAGGGCCATTGTAAATAGTAGAGAATCAGGGGCCAGGATACGCCAGGCTGCCCTGTGCCAGGGCAGACAGGACCTAAGATGCCCATGTAACTTACAACCTGTACAGACTGGACATTAAGGCTGGCCTGGGGGTGGAGTCAGGGCATGGAGTCCACACGATGCACACCCCTACTCCTCCCCAGGTCAGCGTGACACTGCATGCCGCAGCACATGGCAGGCAGCATCACAGCACTCTAGATGACGCAGAGCCAAAGGAGCGCCAAAAAGCCTTGGCACTGGCGACTATGGTGTTCTTTCTGTGGTGCAGAAAGGCGAGATCAGGGCCATGGCGTGTGATTGCTGTGGATCTGATCTGGCAATAAAAGGGGTGGTCTGTACATCCCCTAAGATACCTATGGTGGTTTATATCTTCCAAAACTGTTCTTTGTAAGGTCAAGGCTGTAAGTACTGCCACATGTGCCTGAACTACATATACAGCAGAGTGAAATAATGAAATTTTGTATCAAACTGGAGAATTTTTAAATATAGCATTAAAACTTCTCTGAATGTGAAGACGTAGCACATCTGACAAAATAGCATCTACTTTAGCCGGTTCCCTATTGTTCTAGTTTCCAGCTTCCAGAGAATTCTTCCATGTACTATATTTTTTTAAAAAAGGGATCTCCCAGCTGCCATTCCACACCAGAATGTTCTCACCCCATTTCAATGTGTACATAGTCACAGCCTCAGATTTATTCCACAGCTTCTCCTTGGTCTTCTGCTTGTAACTTCATCCTCTGCCCATGGCATAATCTACAGAGGGTACTTCTTGCTTCCTCCACGTGCATTTTCTCAGATTTTATTACTTTTACTCTTTTCACGTTTTCCCCTCCATTTCACCTTAGTAACTGCATTATACTTAGCAACTCCTTCTGTTTCCTCAATGGGGTTGTGTTAATAAATTCCCGTCAGAAAATACATACTCTTCAATGTTGGATTTTTGTTATTTTTCAAGCATGTTGGTTTCTTAACCCAGTATGCCTTCTGTTGATATTTAAAAACTGCAACTTCTGTATCTCATCCTATGGGAATTATGTCAGCAAAGTCCAAATCTGCTTAAATATTGTCAGATTGAAAAACATTTTGAGCTTTGGGTGGCACTTAAACAAATGTGCCTAAAGGCTTCTGAGAAGATCCTGGAAAGGGATTCTCATCTGTATAGCCTTTGGTGTATAGTGGGGGGGGGGGGGGGGGGAAGGGTTGGGTGGGTTAATGTTTTGACTGTTTTGTCTTTGTAAGTGAGGATAAAAATATTTCACAATTTTCACAAAAAAAACCAACTATTTCTGTGCCATTCTCGATCTCTATGTCTACATCTTAAAGTGTTTCTGGAAATTATTTTGTGTAGGAATACATGGGGATTTTTAGCATGAGAACTGTGGAGGCTTGTGTAAAAAAGCTGTTTCCAGACAATTGTGTGCTTTCTGTGTTAGACTGCTGTTTTCTATACAAAAGAAACAACCATCTTGCGAGCAACCTTGAACAGCAAAACTGTGTGGCATTTTCTTGATGCAGCATTTATGTTTTTGTAAATAGGAAACAGTTATGTTTCCTGGTCTAAATTATGACATCTTAATTCACTAACAGGATTCCAAACTGTGTCTCTGTGTGTGTGTGTGTGCTCACACAGACTACCACAACTCTATTAAAAAACCCCACATTTATTTCTGTGCAGAATAATTTCCTAAAAGACTTAAGGATGTGAAAATAACAAGCAAAAATTGCCAAAAATTCTCACCACTATATTATTAAACTGGGTTTGGCATAACCAGAATATTATTTCCAATCCTAGGCTGAATAAAGGAATAAGAGAACTACATGAAAGGAAGAAAGAGATACTGATAATATTTGGCAGGATGTATATATGTGACAGCTGTGATGTCTTGTTTTATACATATTCTGGTGCATCCCTGTTTCCAGGTATTTGGCTATTCGATACCCACTGAAGTCCCGGGATCTCCGTACCTCTCGCAATGCAGCTCTTGCCATTTTCATGATCTGGACACTGTCACTGCTTTTTGCAGGGCCATATCTCAGCTACTACCAAATAGTTCACTATCAAAAGATGCCCATCTGTGTCCCTATCTGGGAGGATCAGCGCCGCAAGATTTTGGACATCCTCACCTTTGTATTTGGCTATGTCCTCCCTGTCTTTGTGGTCAGCCTGGCTTATGCTAGGACCATTAAATTCCTGTGGACTGCTGTGGACCCCATTGAAAGGATCTCTGAATCTCGTAAAGCCAAGCGCAGGGTCACCAAGATGATTATTGCTGTGGCTGTCCTCTTCTGCCTCTGCTGGCTGCCTCACCACCTGGTGATTTTGTGCTTCTGGTTTGGCTATTTTCCCTTCAACCGGGCCACCTATGCCTGCCGCTTGGCTTCTCATTGCCTATCCTATGCCAATTCCTGCCTCAACCCAATCGTCTATGCTCTTATCTCTAAGCACTTTCGCAAGCGGTTCAAGCAGGTCTTTACCTGCCTTCTTGTCCAAGAGAAGAACAGGAAGAAGCGAGGTGGAAACAAGGTCCATGTGGCCAACGTCACCAATGGTTTAGTCAACCACGCGGCAGGCTTCTGTGGAGGGAACACTGAAGTAACCCAGCTGCATGAGGAAAATATCAGATGCTATCAAGGTCTGTTGTTGAGAGAAGCTGAAGGGGTTCTTCCTGAGGCATGGCCTCATCAGTTACAAGACACTGCCGTCTCTGAACAGAGGGGGCTAATGGATAAAGAAGGTTCTGGAACACCTGATAACAATCCACAGGTAGATACAACACCACATGGAGAACTGTAACCTTCTAAATCTCTATGACAGATTATATAAATAGATGGACAACCCTGTTGAGCATCACAGTCGTGTTCCCTGAACTGGTTCTACCATTAATCAGAATAAGGCAAACATCTCAGGCAGCAGATTCGTGGAGGCAATTGTGGCAGCTCCTAGGCTGTTCCTCATAGCTGTCCAGGTGACCCCTGCAAAATAGCTTAGGTGTGGTGGAGGATGCCATCCCATTCTGCTCATGAAATGGGGAGAGGATGCCATCTTGTCCTTTGACTCAGGTACCAAAATGTCCTGCATATTCTCATCCATATCAGACTACATGTTGATGGAAAATAGGCTCTTTCCTAATACACCCAAATGACTCATCATTCCTCGATGAGAATGTCGCCCTTTTCCAGCTGAAGAGGCATTTTAATTGTTCCACTTATGCCCTCTTCTTATAGGCACATTGCATTATTTATTGGTTCCTTTTAAATGATATTTCTAAATGGATGTCACATACTCTTGTTGAAATAAAGGGTGCACACAAACAAAAATATATATACTTGTGAAAAGAAGTGTTTGTGGGTGAGTATGTTGGCTCTGCCCCTTTCTATGGTCTATGTGTTCAATCTGTAGATTGGCTCTTTCTGTTCATTTTCCCTCCATTCCATGCTCAGACAAGCTATCACCAGCCACCACTGCCTCCTCAAGAGCCAACATTTTTATCCTATCAATAGCTTGCCTTTTAACTGTTTCTTTAAAGAATCTTCAACATTTTTGTAAACACTGTAAAAATAGTTTGGGGGGGGGGATGTTGAGACAGGAAGACTGTACATATTTGTCATTTGCTGAAAAGCAGAAGAAAATAAGTGAGCACTCACAATCAAATGTTGCCATGGTTTTGGAATACTCCCACTATATATTTGTAAGGCAGTCAGACTCGTACCTGGCTTTTAACTGCTGTTAAAAGTGGAGGGTGCTCCTGAACAGATGCTGTTTTCGTTTCTTAGAAGCTTCCCTTTTAGTAAAAGAGCAGGAGTAGATATTTTCTTGGGAGTCTTGGGGCAAACTGGGGCCAGCTAAAACCACTGAGCAATGCATTTCTCCATGCTGCTATGACACTGCCAAACATCAGTAGTTCAGTGGCTAAAAAAATAGGCCATAACTTGGCTTCAAAAGAAGGTGGGCTGGGGGTCTTTGCCATGCTTTTAAACCAGATTGCACTTCCAGGAGCATGGCAGCTTCGAAGCAAGGTGCATGCTACTTGCACACTTCGTTTTAAAGGGAAAATTGAGAGGAGGGATCAATGGCACAACAAAAGGTTTAGCTGTAGTTGCAGGAAGACAAAGGGCTGAGTATTGTCCACCCCTGCCTCACAGTAAGAGGAGAATTGTGGCATACATTCATTCCAACATATACATACAGCAGTTCTTCCAAAATATCTGCATCTATCTATATAAGCACCTAGGGACTCTTAAGAAATTAATACCCTCCTCCATTTCTCCTTTTCTCCTCAACTGATATGCCCTACATTCTATGGCTGAATAGTCCTTAACATCACAGAGAGATCAGAACTGCAGTGATTTGTAGTTTGTGAGGTACATGGAATTTTCTACTAAAGAGCTCTCCTCCTCTCTCCCTGACTATAGCAAAGATGTATGTATGTCACCAAACCACAAATCTTGGGATTCCTTAGGATGCAGCTATGACTATTAAAGTGGCATTAGACTAGAATAAAATTATAGTTTAGATACTCTCATGATCCTAAACAGGGAGTTTAAAAATCTTTAAAATTAATTTATGAATGAATATACCCCTGCATTCCTAGAGGTCCCCTGGGTATGCAGAAACTGGCTGCCTTGTTTTGGGGGAACCCTGCTTCACTCCCAGGCTGATAGATATGGGACTTCCTCACTGCTGTATAGTGTTTGGATGAACAATGTTACTGCCAAGCCCTAACTGAATGAGAAGACTATGCATGAGTCTAGGGATGTAATTCTTTGCTAAGTCTTTTCTTGAAGATAGCAACAAATCATATCAGTAATTGTCTTCCCACTGTGAGAAAGTATTAAAAACCACAGTTTTTGAAAGCTAATTGCAGTTGAGGACTTATTCTGAGCAAAAATCCCATGTGGGTTTGTGTGGAAAAGAGCAGACTCAAAGCTTTGAGCAGACTCAAAGCTTGTGGATTTTCTATATTTTTTCACTGGACCCCTGAAGTCCATCAGCTACCGTAGAGCCAGCTGCAAAATATCAGTTCAGGTAGGGAAGCATACATTAAGATGTAAGGAACAGGGTGCACATGCTCAACCCAAGAATTCATGATCAGAACCAGAACCAGAATGTATAGGGTAATAGGTACTGCTATGATATAGTCACATCTTACTTTGCTGTCCCAAGTTATGACTTTGTTGGGTGAGGGATTTTGGGAGTTGTAGCCCACCTCCCTAAACTTTCTCAAATGGTCTTCATGTGCCAGAGTAGTTCTGAGAGCTGGGGGCAGGAAGATAACACTTCCCATTTTTGCTAAGACAGAGAAGGAGAAGTACTTTTAAATGCTAAATAGCTGCTGATCACTTGTGAATCTTATCCTGCAGCAATTAGCATTTGTGGAGAGAGAACTCAAAGCGGGGATGATAGAGAGGCATAATTTCAAAAGATTTGAGCAGACAAGTCTAGCAATAATTTTTAAAACATAACATTCATGCAGAGTGTAGTAGGCACCACTCTGATACACTAACATCTTACTTTGCTGTTCCAAATCACCTGATCTATGGATGACAGAAAATTCTCCTCCTATTGCTCAGAGCTATGGTTGCATTAAGAATTTCTCCAGAATTACCTGAATAGTCTTTTTCAACCACAGTAGAAGAAAGAGCATAAGTCAGGGCTTGTCTTACAGCAGTACTTTTAAATGCTAAATAGTTGCAGACCTCTTGCAAATCATTATTATACAGCAGTTAGAAGAAGGTATTATTGACCTTAAAAACCTGCTTCAAAAAGGTTGCTTCTTATGGGACTCTTTCATACGAGGCTAAATTGGAAGTATAATTTAAGGTCAATTCGAATGCATCATGGGTTTTACGTTATTGCAAATTAACTCTTCGCACGCAAATTCGGGCAAGAGTGAAGCCAATTCGAATGCAATCATGGGTTTTACTTTATTGCGAATTAAAGCTTCGCATGCAAATTCGGGCAGGAGGGGGTTATTTTCGGGTAATGGGAAGTAATTCCAAACGGAGCAGGGGTTCATGTAAATTCGCTAAACAAGCGAATTTACATGAATCCGCATTGGCTCCATTCAAAGTTGGGAGAAATTCCTCCCGTTTGAAAGAGTCCATGGTTTAAAGCTGAGGTCATACACTAACTCACTAGGGTGGAATGAATGGAAAATTGAGTTTGGAAATGTTACTTGTATGGAATACAATTTCCAGAATCAATCAGTAACAATGTTAACTGCCCATCCCAACTGAGAATAAACATAAATGATCATGAGACTTCTAAATGTAAAAGGATGTAGTGCTAAGGAGTAAACTGTCACAAAATTCTGTGGAACATACACCAGAATAAGACGACTAAACTGCTCAATGTCCCATTTACATCTATAGGACTGATTCCCTTATAGTGATGGTTGGAACTGCTGGACTTTAAGGTTTTTGCATACATACATAAACACTGATAATGAAGTTGCAGGCATACAATGCATAATTCAGTTTCCATTGCCCATGTGTCTCATCTCCGTAAATTGCAGAATGACCAAGCAGCATTTGGAGGTTAATCCTATGCTTCTCAGCTTTGTGTCAGACTCACAGCATGCTTCATTTTCAGTCCTGTTCCTAAAGCTGGCAGCTCATATAAACAGCTTATTATCTCAATTTTATCTCAGGAGGTTTTGCTCAAAATAATTGTTGTGCAGCTGAGAAAGTGAATGGAAAGCTTTTATTACCTTGCATTGTGGCTCTTCTGGATGTTAAATAGGTTGTTGAATAATAGATCCTAGGGACGGGGGGGGGGGGGTTTTCAGGCTGACCTTTTTGCCAGCATACTTCCTCTTGGATTAGTTCTTAGGGTTTGATTGTTAAGTATGGAGACTGCAATCAAGAAATCAGAAGACTAGAATTTAGTAACAAGAAAGGTAGCTATGAAAGAACTAGACAAGATCCTAGAGTAAAGATACAAAACAGAGCACTAAAGTTAGAATCATCCAAGCCATTGTATTCTCCATCACTATGCATGTATGTGAGACCTGGACAGTGAAGAAAGCAGATAGGAAGAAAATCAACTCATTTGAGATGTGGTGCAAGAGAAGAGTACTGAGGATACTGTGGATGGTCACAAAGATGAGCAAATGGGTCCTAGAACAGATCAAGCCTGAACTCTCCCTGAAAGCCATGGTAATTAAACCGGGACTTTCATACTTTGGTCACATCATGAGACTGTACACCTCATTAAATAAGACAATAATACTAGGAAAGGTAGAAAGAGAGGAAGACCACCAGCCAGATGGATAGGCTCAATCAGGGATGTCTCAGTCCTGAATCTGCAGGATCTGAGCAGAGCAGTCGCGGATATGGGTCTTGGAGATGTCTCATTTACAAGGTCACCGTGAGCTGGGTTAACAACAACAAAAACTTGGCTCAAACTAGAGGCAGACAAGAAATAAGACAGACGAAGTGGGTCTGAGGTCAGATTTGCTACCTATGGTCAATATCTATATCTGTATATTTGATCTTATTGTTCCAACCAGTCAAACAGGTTTCACAAGATTTTTTTAAAGCAATGCAAAAAAGACTGGAAAAGCTGTTCATGGGAGCCAAAAGGAGGAGGTGAAGTAATTCAGGGGTGAGCGTTTTTCCAGATGTTGAACTGTAACTCCCAGCAGGTAAAGCCAGCCTAGTCGGTGATGAGGAATGCTGTGAACTGCAGTCAAACAGTGAAGAGCCGTACTTTGCCAACCCCTGTAGTGATCCTTTTTTCCTAATTTGCTACATATACTGCCCTCTACGTGATTTTAAATTTTCCTTGTCTGCAATCTCTTTCATACTTCACAATTATTGTATTTTGTTACCACTTTAATTGCCACAGCTACATCCTATCGAATCTAGGGATGTGAAGTTTTATGAGGCACGAACTCTGTAGCTAATAACCTTAAGCCCCTAACAAACTACAAATCAAAGAATTTCATAGGCTGGAGCCATGACAGTTAAAGTGATATCAAAGTATTAGAATGGTTACTTCTTTCATCTGTCTATTGCAGATGATTCTTTTTAGAATGGTTCTCTGTTCCTTTTCTGAGTCCATCCCATGGTGGTAGTAGTAGTAGTAGTAGTAGTAGTAATAGCAGCAGTAGTAGTAATATTTATTTCTTAGCCACCTCTCCCTATAGATCGATGTGGGGAACAACAACAGATTAAAATACAACACAATATTGAGTCCACAAATGCTGTTTTGGACCCTGACTCCCATAATTCCTATGCTAGGCTAAACTGGCTTGAAATTCTGGGAGCTATAGTCCCATAGTCTCTGGGGACTCCACTTTGGGAATCACTTCATTATAAAAATCCACATCAAAGTAATGGGCATTGCTTTTGCTTTATAGAAAAATGTCAGTGTAGGACAACATATGGAAGACATAAACAATACAAAACCTATATGAATATGAAATTGCCATGATGTAAACTAGATTTTAATCTTGTTTTTTTGTAACTGCTAATGTTGATGCAATGCCTAATAAAGGTTGGATGGTGATGATGACCTATATGGAGTTCACAGGAAATGTTTATGAGCAGAAAATTACATTCTTTCTTATCCCTTAGCCAAACCTGCCCATAACCTGACATATTAATCTTATGTATATTGATCCTGGACTATTTTTGTATGAAGGAAGCATGTTAAATTAGAACATGCTTAGGCCATCTGGATTTATTGCAAATTTTTGTTTATTTTTCCTTCAGTATTTACATTTCTTCCAAGAGTTTCTGTGAACAATACAAAACGAAGAATTTTAGCAGCACTTTTTAGAAAGTTTCTGCTGGAACACTGTGCTTGCTAGGGACATAAATCCTTGATTATTTCATCCTTGCATGAGAGGACAAATGATTATAGCAGTTTTCTCTGTCTTGCGGGAGAAAAGAAATATTCCTCCACAGTATTGTCTCTGTACTTAAATGTCCTGAAGAGCTGCAGAGGAATTATTCTGTGGAGAAGAGCACCTGATTCACTGTGTAAAGAAAATGTTTTATGTACAGGAGACCCATTTTCTGCTCAGAAAGCAAGTTTTTTTGCCTCCTTCCCCCCAAACCAGGTGTTTCTTGCTGCAGAGTAATTCCTCCATAATAGTTTTGGACTTTTAAATACCAGAAGAAAATGGCACAAAATTCTCACTGGTTTATTATTCTTCCCTCTAGGCTTTCTCAGCTGTCAGATACTGTAACTTGCTTACAATTCAAACTGTCTGTGCCCTGATGTTAAGGAAGTGATCTTCACCACCAGTTCTGCATTATTATTATTATTAACAACATTTATTTATAGAGCGCTGTAAAGTTTGCATTTACATAGTGAGTGTCAAAAAAAAAAAAAAGGAAAAAAAACCATAGCAAGGGCCAAATAAAATAAGAAGAATAAAAAGAATAAAAACCAGTCAAGCAGTGTACAATCTGAAACAACAACATTACATGATTAAAATATCTCTAAAATAATACTACAGTAATTGGTATACAATAAAAACAAAACATATTTGCCAGACTGAGGCCACTTGTTCTAAGGACAGATTTGGGAATATCATTTAGACTCTTAATTTTACATAGGGTCAAATTGTCTAATTTTTTGTTTGTTTATTTATTCTCATATTCTACTGCTATGGGAAAACCATTTGGTGGTATGCTTGTTAGAGAAGGGGTTCACAACCTGTGGCACCTCCAGAGGTATCTTCTGCTCCCTGCTACCAAATCAGTATACTTTATGAATTTACTACCAATAAAAGTTCTGTCCCTTTCTTTCTCATACAGTTTCTTCTTTTCCTGCTGCTGCTGCTGCTGCTGCTGCTAGCAGTAAAGAAAAAGCAATCTATATCAGATTGCGGGACAGTGTTTGTTATGGAGCCACCAAACCTCTGAGATAGCTAGAAAATGTAGGGGTATCTGTTTAGGGATATCTATTTAAACAGTTTTATCCCACCTCCTACTGTTTTTTAATGTTGTAAGCTGTCCTGAGTCCCAGTCTTGGGAGAAGGATGGGATATTGATGATGATGATGACGACGACGACGACCAAAAAAAGATATGCAGCCAGAGAGTGTCAGACTGCAACTGTCAGAACTAGCTCACATCCGCGATACAGCTATGAAACCCACAGGCTGACTATGGACCAGTCACTTTATTTTCTTAATCTACTTCAGAAGGTACAATAGCACCCAAAATCCACAAGCAGGCTACACCTGAATATACTTCAGAAGGGTTAGAATTCACAGACATAGCTGTGTTAGTCCAGAATATCAGTATGCAAAAGAATCTTGTAGCTCCTTTGAAACTAACTGTGGGAAAGAAGTGGTAGAATAAGCATTCGTAGACTTGGTCTGCTTCCTCAGATGCATGGAGTGATGAGATGGCAAGGAAGATCTGAGGAAGCAAACTAAGTCCACGCAAGCTTATGCTACAGCTTCTTTTGCACAGTTAGGGGCAAAACAGACTGCCCCTTTGGAGTGGCTCCACACCGCCCCTTTTCTCGCTAGATCAGGGCCGCAGCAACTGCATACCGCGGCCCTGATTTGACACTTTGATGGTGCTAAAAAGAATGGCAAAATGCCACTCCTTTTAGCACTGGCAAAAAGGTGTCCTTGCCGCAGTGGCATTTCAGGCTGTCTTTGGCGCAGCGTGTCTAAACACTGTGCCAAAGAAATGGTTGGGCGGGCAGCATGATGCCAGCATCGGGGTGGAGTTGGGGCATGTGGCATGTGGTTGCTATGCCCTCACTCTGCCCCGATGCCGGCATTTATCACCAGTCTGTTTAGACCTTTAGTCTCGCTTGCATACTACTTCTGAAAGCTTTTTTTCATGAGAGATAAAATTAGTCATGGGAAGAACCACAAGCACTCTTGAGCTACTTGGAGGGAAAGCAGGACATTCATGTGGTAGATATATGTATTTTATTAGAAATTTGGTAGTGTGTCATTTTAGATTACATTGCAGCTTCAGAAATCTATTTTCTATGGCATTTATACACTGAGTATAAGAATACATTTGGATTTTTCCCTTCTGACCTCAGGTGCCAAAATGGGAATGACTTGCTTGAGATGCTAAGCCTTACATGACATGTTTCCTGAGATTCTCCTATCAGTACCACAATATTCTTTACAACTGGCTGCTTTATTTGACCTTTCAGTTGCCCTCCTCTTTTCATGTTTCTATTCTATACATGTCTCCTTGTTTTAAAGCAGCAGAGTGGAAGCTGTGTCCCAGGTGAAGAAACACTCTTTTGCTAGTCTCAGATTTTTCTGGGTATCTGCATAATTTTCAGCCATATCTGACCACAACTATCGCATTGTGCTTGTTAGTTGCTGATATTTTAAAACGACTCTGGAATGGAGAAGGAACTTTGGAAAGAAATGGATGCTTAACTTTATACCTACTATGTCAAGTATCGTTTACTCTAAACATGTTGTTTGAATTTTACCATGTGTATTATAGATGCTCTGGTTTGCTCTTGAAATGTTTATTCTACAATCTTACATTCGTTTTGGCTACCTGAACTATGTATAATTATTTTCATTGTTTCCTATAATAGGCTTTTCCTTCAAGTTCTTATCTAGAAAGCATTTTTTCCTAGTGTCTTAAAAGCAACGAGATTCACAAAGCCCTGTCTTATATGTATGTTTATTCGGAAATGAATCCGACTAAGAAGTATGGTGGCTTTGGATCCACATTTATGATGTTTTAAGTAGAGTTTGGAGGAAGTCATTAATTAGTTTATTAATTCATCAGATGATCCCCTACCCCTACAGCAAAGTGGCTGAACTTTTTTCTTTAGAAAAAGTTTTTTTGTTTGTTTGTTTGCTTTTAACTGGTTGGTGTGGAATGGTTTTTAAATGGTGGGTGCTGTGATTCCCCCCTTGTTACATTTTAAATTGTTTTAAGTTTTTTTAATTTTGTGCTTGATTCCAAACATGACTATCTTTTTAAAATTGTTTTACTGTTTTATAAGTGATTGAACTGTATACTGTTTAAATTAATGTTGTAACCTGTCTTGGGCCATGTACTGTGAGAATATTATACATAATATAAACAAACAAATAAACAAGTGTGCTTCATAAACTGATGATCTAATGCTATAGATTGGATCATTGTTGTGTGCCATCGAGTCTTTTCTGACTTACAGTGACCCTTAAGGTGAACCCATCATGAGGTTTTCTTGGCAAGATTTGTGGATTGCCTTTTCCTTCCTCTGAGGCAGAGATAGTGTGTCTTGCCCAAGGTCACCCAATGGAATTTGATAACCAAGGGGGGATTTGAACTCTTCCTGCATTTTAATGAATTATTTTAGGGCACCAGAATTCATTGGAAGTGAGGTAACACACTGTCTCTGTGCCATATACAATAAACTGGAGGACTCTGGGGAAGGATGATTGAAGTTAGAGAAAATTCAGTACATTGCTATGTGCTGGTTGGCTTGTTATTCTTAGCTTTCTGCTTCTACCTTACGGCTGTTAGAAGCGGGGGAATGAAAAAGAGAAACTGAGTCCTATGGAGGAACTGAATGGGGGAAGATGATTTGTTTGCTTGGCAGGAGGCCCTGGGCCAGCTATGTTTATCTCAGAATGTTAGGCCCTTTCCAGCTAGAGAAGATTTTCACATGGACAAACGTGACGAGAGCATAGCGGGATGCTCCTGTCACTATCGCACAATTGCATGAAGATTATCAGATGATGTTGTGCAATGTCATAATAATCCTGTAATTATCCTTCAAATGAAGAGGAATTCTAGTGCTGCTTTCCATTCACGGGATTATTGTGATGTTGCATGACATTGCCTGATAATCTTTGTGCAGTTGCATATTAGTAACAGGAACATCCCACTATACTCCTATCACTCTTGCCCGTGTGAAAAATCTCCAAAAGTTATTGGTCTATACTCTATATCAGTGATGTCCAAACTCTGGCCCTCCAGGTGTTTTGGACTTCAGCTCCCAGAATCCCAGACCATTAGCCAAGATGGCTGAGGCTTCTGGGAGCTGAAGTCCAAAACCCCTGGAGAGCCAGAGTTTGGACATCACTGCTCTATATGGATGCTAGAGCCTTTCTGGGTGGTGAGGCTGTATGTGTTGTAACTCTTCAGTTCTCCTCTGATTTTCATCATTTTTATTTTCTGGTTTTGTGCATTACTATTTAACGTGACCTACAATGAACTCTTCCCTACTTCTTTAGTGTATTTATTGCTCACACAGTCCTGGGCACTATCAGATAATTAAGTAAAAACTTTTATTTAACCCCATTCTCCTCCTCTTCTTTTGGTTTTCTCGCTCTCTCATCTAATTCTGCTTTTCACTCATCTCAACTTCAGAGGGTCATACACATTTCTGTGTAAATTCCCCAGCTCGTTCTAAAAACTAATGATTAAAGGAAGGAATCGGCCAACATAATTCAATTATTAATGTTAATGGCAGCAAATTAACCTTCTCGTTTCAAGTGGTCCACATTGGCAAATTAATTTTGAGATCTAATATTCCATGCTCTTATTTTAGGTACGATGTTCAGCATTGTGTTTTGATGTAGATCCACTGTTAAAAGATTATGGTTTGCTGCCTTGATCTGTGAAGTGCAATATTAATAAGGCTGCCTGTTCAGAGAACTCAAAAAATCCTGGCTACTTTATATGTGTAAATGTTAACTAATTTAAATGTATACTGTGCTTGTGAAATTTCCATAGTCTATGGTTCTCCCCACCTTGAAAAGATGTACTCCACAACGCCATGTCATAAGTAGCCACCAAGACACTATTATCCTACTGTAATTGCGCTTTACTAGCCCCTTGTAACAAACTCCTAAACTAAAGGGAAGATAAAAATGAGCCAATTTAAATCTTTTCTGCTGCCAGTCTTAAGGGATGCTCTGCTGCTTCATTCATTCCAATTGTCCTTCCCTAATCAAAGCTGGGACACAGTGGTTCCTTATGGCTTATTGCTGACATTCGTCAAATGAGAACCTCAGGAGAACATTTCTTAAAATTGCAAAGTACCTACTTGTCACCATGGTGAAGCATTTTAGACATGAAAGGGAGAGGAAGCAGAGAAATCCCTACTGCAGATATTACCATGACTATTCCCAGAGAAGTCAAAGGTACAACAGGAAACAGAAAAGTACATAGATGGTTTGCTTTACCAGCCAAGTGCACTTTTAACGAAATGAGATTTTCTTCACTGATCTTGCCTTATCCATTAACTGGAAGGGGCTTCATAGAATCATAGAATCATAGAATCATAGAGTTGGAAGAGACCACAAGGGCCATCCAGTCCAACCCCCTGCCATGCAGGGACTCCCAATCAAAACACCCCTGAAAGATGGCCATCCAGCCTCTGCTTAAAGACCTCCAAGGACGGAGACTCCACCACCCTCCGAGGGAGTGTGTTCCACCGTCGAACAGCCCTTACTGTCAGGAAGTTCCTCCTAAGGTTCATCTGAACTGATACTGTGGTTTGCAAGGAAAAGGAAATTAACACTTTCCTCTGCTACTACATTCCAGAATAAACCAGAGGTGCTCAGCAAAGTTACTTTCTAGACTATAAGTCCCACAATCCCCCAACCAGCATGATCAAGATCTTGGGAACTGTAGTCCAAAAAATTGATATTCTCAGTTTCATCCCTTGTAGCAGCTATTAGGAGGCAAGTTGCCATAGGCACCGATGGGGCTAAAACCACTAGATGAGAGAGAGAGAGAATCAATACAATCATAGACTCACAGAGCTGGAAGAGACCACAAGGGCCATCCAGTCCAACCCCCTGCCATGCAGGCACTCTCAATCAAAGCATACCCAAAAGATGGCCATTCAGCCTCTGTTTAAAGACCCCCAAAGAAGGACTCCACTGTCTTCTCCTAATCTTGAAGCTGAATCTCTTTTCCTGTAGTTTGAATCCATTGTTTTGGGTACTATTCTTTGGAGCAGCAGAAAACAAGTTTGCTCCATTCCCAATATGACACCCCTTCAAATATTTAAACAGGGCTATCATATCTCCTCTTCATGAGGATTTCGAAGAAAGGAATAAGTCACTCTGATATACATGATTTGGACAAAAAAGAGGGAGCACAGCAGATATTTTAAAAATAATTGAAAAATTGCAGCATTTAAAGTGTTAAAAAAGGGGAAGAAATAGTTGGAAAGAAACAAGAAGCACCCTTGAGCATAACTGATTCATATTTTGACATGAGCCTTTGTAGATATCAATTTACTTCTTCAGTAGCACTGAACTCATTCCTTCCAATTGTCCCAATTTGGCAGAGACAGTCCTGATTAATCCTCTACTCTGCCACTTTTTCAGATGCCTTTAAAATGTCTCAGTTTCTCTTACCTCCTTTCCTGTGTCTCATGTTGTTGCCTTCAAGTCATTTGTGACTTTTGGTGACTGCAAGTTTTTTTTTTTTTTGTTTTTTTTTTTACCTTTGTTTATTTTCGAGGACTTAGTCTCAGGTAAGTATGTTAACCTATCCTTGGGTTTTCTTGGCAAGATTGTTCAAAGAAGATTTGGCCTTATCTTTTTCTGAGGCTGAGGGGATATGACTTACCCAAGGCCTGGTGGGTTTCCATTGCTGGGTGGGGATTCGAACATTGATCTCCCAGACCCAGAGTCTTAGGAGTTTATCAGATGACGGAAATTGGAAGTATAATCCAATGGCAATCCGAACGCAATCATGGAGTTTCACGTTATTGTGTATTAAAGTATCTCATGCAATTTCAGGCAAAAGGGAAGTCATTCCAAACGCAATCATGGGTTTTACATTATTTCGTATTAAAGCATCTCACGCAATTTCGGGCAATGGGCAGTCATTTTCAAGTAATGGGAAGTCATTCTGAATGTATTCCGAACGCAATTGGAATTCACATAAATTTGCTAAACTAGCGAATTCATGTGAATTCGAATTGGCTCCATTCGAAATAAAGAGAAATTCCTCTCGTCTGATAGACTCCTTAGTCCAACATTCAAATCACTATTCCACACTGGCTCTCTCTCCTTGATAAGTACCAGAATTATAGCTTCTTTTATTTTAGATGCCATAAGCTCATTCTGTCTGACCTTTTATGTCTCCTGAAGTTGTCCTATTTCCCAGAAAAAGTTTCAAGATTACCATTACTGCTTGTTCCCCTGTATCCTTGCCTTGTCTACCTTCAACAGTTTTAAGGAGCTAGACGCAAACAGAAAGGCCTGAGGGATGGAGAGCATTTGGAGAGCATTGCTCATAAGAATGAGCCAGAACATCTCGCACTATTTGATGTAAATACAGCCAGTGCATTTCTTTTCGTGTGGGTTCTGGATATTTCAGAATATGTGCTGCCAAGATCAATAACTCTGTGATGTGGTGATGGGCTGGCTCTGCTCAAGGTGCGGCTTGGGGAAGTGGAGGAAGACACTGTGTGGTATGGGCGTGATTCTCCTACCTATCATTCTGATGAGGCTGAGCTGCCAAGAGAATTATATCTGACTTGACATACAGTACATGGTTTTGTGGAGGATGAAGTTCAAGGCATTTCAGCTGAAAACATCAGTGGAATTCAATGAGGAAATAGGGGGAAAGAATATGTGCCCAAGGCTTGAGCAGAGTATCCTACATATGTCTGCTTAGAAGTAAACCCCATTGGGTTCAGTGGAACTTACTCCAAATTAGGTAAATATTTATTAATTTTATTAATTAAGTTATTTGTATCCCACCCTCGATCCAGAGATCTCAGGGCGGTATATAATAAAAACAATCTGACAAATTTATAATGGTGTACATAATAAAGAGCCAGTGTGGTGGAGTGGCTTGAGCATTTGACTCTAGAGACCAGAGTTCGATTCCTAGTAGCTCTGCTATGAAACCCATTGGGTGACCTTGCTCTCAACCTCAAGGGAAGGCAGTGGCAAACCTCCTCTGAACAAATCTTGCCAAGAAAAACCCATGATAGCATCACCATAGGGTTGCCATAAGTCAGAAATGACTTGATGGCACACAGTGACAACAACAATCACACAATACCCTTTTTCAGTGTCCCCCAAGTTTTGGAGTAATGCTGTAATCTGCACTGGTGACTATGCAACAACAACCAGATAATAAAAATGACTTTAAAACATATTGAATAATTTACCAAGTTAAAAAGATAAGATTAAAACCAGAAAACATCCAGGGGTAGCTGTGTTGGCCATTTAGCAAATTCAGTCAAAAACCCGCTAAACAGTGATACCTTTATTGGCCAGCCAAAATGCATAATATATATGTTGCAAGCTTTCAAAGCTTCACTGGCTTCTTCATCAGGCAAGGTGTTACGAACCCAACAGGAGAAAACAAAATCGAAGATGTTAGCCTGCATTTTGCTGTTTCTGTTCATAGTTAAGATGGTATTTTGGGGGAGGGGGGGTATTTCTTGCAAGCTGCCCCCTCTCCTTCTGGCCATGTGGCAATTGGAAGATTTTTAAAGTCCAGGAAATTTAACATCCATTTGCATCTCAACAAAGACACTTCCCTTGCCAGTTAACATAGTTTAAAACGAATATAACATAACTCAAAGGATATGAAACATTGGAATAATAATTCTTGAGAACTGGCTTTTAGGTCTAGGGGAACAAACCACTTAGAAGCAGGGACTCTGACTGCAGTGCTTTGTATATTTACTTGGAAGTAAAACTCATCAAAGACAATGGGATCAATTTCTTAGCAAGCATACATAGGATTTTATTGTGTGAGACAGAACTGGAAATACAAACAAAGAAGAAGAGCAAACAAGCAGAAGAGAGAACATTGATACGACACATTTTGGCATTTACTTTGATGGCATTAATCCACCTGCCCATTCTCTACACACAGATTTGCCATCCTAGTAACAAGCCTGAATTACAACTGGCAACTAGCCTAAGGTGGCATTTATTAGCACTAAATTCCGCCATAGGTAGTATGCTGTTGAAAGCCTTCTCTGATGTTCTGAGCTCAAGATGAGTTAATCAGATTGAGCACTAAAAATCAACAGGGAGGTTTTAGCCCAGACGAAGTGGAAGGATGAGAAGCTTTGGTCAAAAGTGATTGGAAAAGTGAGGGCAGGCCCAGCTGTGGGAACAGATCCATTCATCCATAAACAGAATACTAAAATAATAGATTATTGGAGCTAGATGGGACCACAAGGGCCAACTAATCCAACTCTGTCCTATGCAGGAGTATAGAGCTAAAACACTTCTGAAAGATGGCCAAAGATGCTTACAGACCTTCAGAAAATGGGAACAAAGAAGAACCTTTGCTCATGATGGAAGAAAATATGGATTGCTTACTATAAATCTACCTAGACACCATCTATTCACTTTACAATGAATTAGTGGTTATGCTTGTTTCTGTCTCCGTTCTGTTGTTAATTTCTATTCATATTGTTACCATTGCTTATTTTATTGTTTGGTTGTAACATTGCTTAAGATCAGGGGGAGAAATCACAAAGTCCTCCAGATGTGGTTGGACTGCAGCTTCTAGCATTCCTTACCATTGACTATGCTGACTGGGATTCCTGGAAGTTGCAGCGCAACATAATTTGGAGGGCTGCATGATTCCCACCCCTGCTGCAGAATTATCTGTAGACTGTCTTAAGAACTAAAAGGTGATATGAATATTTTACTAATAAAGAAAGTGTGAACTGAAGCCTATACAATTCAGATACTGGGCCTTCCAACCTTTATTTCATTCATTCTTTAAGTCTAGATCCTTATGTAGCCAGTGGTGCCAGGAAAAATAAGGAAAAAATTAAAAACCTATGCACATTTTAGGTTTCCATATATCATTTCCCTAGAAGGAAATAAATACTCAACACTACAATCCAAAAACCTCTGAAGGACCACAGTTAGCCAATTCCTACCTTAAGGGGAGAAACTCAAAAATAACCCAGTGAAACCAAGCACGACAAGAATGCTGAGTGGATGCTGGAAGAAGAATGAAATGGAGCATTATGTCTAGATACCCTGAAGGGACCAGGTCCCATCTAATCTTGCAAGCAAAGCTGGTTCAATCCTGGTTAGTGCTACCACCAAGGAATACTAGGGACTATATTTCAGAGAAAAGAAATAACAAACCACCTCTGAGTTTTCCTTGCCTTAAAAAACCCTATGGAATCCATAAAGTCTAACTTGAAGGTGCGTACACATATACACATGCATACATATTCTGGAAGAAAGTATGGCTTGTTGGTTGGAATCTTGGACATGAGCACTCCACTTTGCAAGGTTTTGGTAACAGGTATTACTTGAATTGATAGGTGTATCACTAACATGGCTAGCTAAAGATGCATGCATATTAAATACACATTTGAGCAAAACAGTCACACCACTGCTTCAGCACATGATGAATTCTGCACAGATGTGCTCAGTTCACATTCACAGTGTGCCAGTTTGTTCAAGTCCGGGCTGATTCATCCATGCAAATTCAAAGTACAAGTGGCCACCTTCCATCTCATGTCCAGATTCATTTTTAGAACATGATGAAACTAAGCAGTGATTTGGTCACATATGAGGCAGCCCCACATGTGATGAATCAGTAAGGTGGCCACAGACAGAGCCAGGCTTTGAATTTGTAATAAGCCTGGAGCCAGGTTTTGTTCAGATAAACAACTCCAAAGCAGTTTGGAATCATTCCTGAATGCATATTAAAAAATTTTAAATGGGTGTTTAGAAAATAAAAGAATTCTGGATAAAATTCCATAGCCACAGATATATGAATTGTGTGCAGATGATATGCTATGGGTGGAGTTTATTTATTCAAACCAAGTATCAGAAAGCAAAGCCAACAAGAGAAATCATGAAATGAACGCAATTTAAAATGACAGCTGTAGTCTAGAGAAAACCTGTCATAGGACTGGGATTTAGGATAGCACAGACTGTGTTCCTGGCCTTGCCTCTTCTGTGGCACACTAGAGAATATCCAATCTGGTACTACCTGTTTTAAGATGTATAAAGCAACATGTTTGTGTGGGTGGGAATAACATTGACAGTACCAAGTTTATTGAAAGCAAACAGGAAGAAAGACAAGGATATAAATAATGCCAAAGAGAACCAGTGAGTGAGTAGAAGTGGAGGAAACCAAATGTGAAGACTGGTAAATAATTCATTAACACCACAGGATGGGTTTTGTAATTCCAGCTCATCCATTTGAGGCAGCAGCCAATGAATGTAATTAAAAAGAAATGAAAATGATACTTCTCAGGAGAGTATGAAAGAGAGGGTATTTCTGTTCTGCTGTATTTTCTAAGAGCGGATTCAAAAATATGTTCTTGCATACTGTTTCTTTTTAAACCCAGGGTGTTAAAAAATGAATAGGGGAAAGATGGGGGACGAAAAGTGTGAAAGACAACTTGGAAATACTTTAGTTAACAATTAAATAACCCAACATATGATATCTCAAGACTGTATTCACACATGCAATGGGAGATGGTGGCTTCCATCTCAGTGGGGTGGACTCCGGTTTGAATTTAAATGTAGAGGTGCTAAAACCTGGTACCAAGAAAGGTGTAGTACTTTAGGTACCGGTAGCTCCTTTAAAATGATGATGAAAGCCCAAAATGGGTCCACCATTTCACAAGTATGCTGGAGGCCACCAGCCACAACTGCCTGCATGTTAGTATTTAGAACCCATAGGTAGCTATGAGACAGGGTAACTTGGTGGTCTTTGGTTGTATCCGAAGGGAGGGAGGGAGGGAGGGAGGGAGGAAGTCTACTCAGATGTAAGCCTCTTAGGATTCATTGGGGTTAACCTCCAGATACTGTAAATTGGTGACTAAGAATCCAATCCTAAAACCAATTACTGAAGAGTAAGGCTTACTTCTGAACAGACACTGCAATTCTCATAATCTCTTTTCACTGACCATTGAAAAACCATGGAAACAAAACTTCAATGAATGTTGCAAAGTGGTATTAGGAGACTAAGGCTATATCTGGACTGCAGAAATAATGCAGTTTGACACTGCTTTAACTGCCGTGGCTCAATATTATGGAATTCTGGATTGTGTAGTTTTGTGGGATATTTAGCCTTCTCTGTCAGAGAGCTCTGGTGCCACAACAAACTACAAATCCTAGGATTCCATAGCACTGAGCCATGGCAGTTAAAGTGGTGTTAATATGCATTATTCCTACAGAGCAGATGCAGCTTGACAGTAATACAGAGACAGTCAGGAGTAAAGGAGCTAAGTATTCAAGAAGTTCCCATTATCTCTCTGGACTCTTTCAAATGGGAGGAATTTCTCCCAATTCCGAATGGAGCCAATGCGGATTCATGTAAATTCGCTTGTTTAGCAAATTTACTTGAACCCCTGCTCCGTTCGGAAGGCATTCGGAATTACTTCCCATTACCCGAAAATAACCCCCCTTGCCCGAAATCGCGTGAGAAGCTTAAATTCGCAATAACGTTAAACCCATGTTTGCATTTGGAGTGACTTCCCTTTTGCCCGAATTTGCGTGAGAAGAATTAATTCGCAATAACGTCAAACCCCAGGATTGCGTTTGGATTGCCCTTGGATTATACTTCCAATTTCACACGTCTGAAAGAGTACTCTGTAGCTTAATCGTATTGCAGTAGCTCCTGAGAGAGACAGGAGAAGGCCTCTCTGCACCATATCAGTCAGTCAAACAATTTTTCTTTCTTAACTTTAAACAAAACACATTGCCTTCCAAATGTTTGTAACCTACACCTCCCAAGAGCCCTTGATAGCATAGTAAATGGTGAGAGATAATGGGAGCTTCAGTCCAAAAACATCTGGCAGGCTAGTTGACCCCCACCGCAGTCCTAAACTGCTTCTTTTAGTTCTTTAAGATGTAACTTTTGGCTAATATCTCTAAGAAGAAACCTCCACCCCCACCCCCTGAATTCCCCAATGTGCAAAACTGTATGGGAGTAAGGTGACCAGACATCTCCTTTTTTAGGACATGTCCTGCATTTCAGTTGCAAACCTCACTAAGCCATCAAAATTATGTCTTTAACTAGTACCACCAAGGCTGAACTTTCCATTAGAATATGGGGTAGCACACTCTGTCCTGGCACAGCGGTAGTGACATTCCATCCTTTTGGATCACCATGTTCACCAGACCCCCAAAAGGTTTTTTGGTGACAAAAATTAGGCCACAAAAATAGGGCCAGAAATTGTATCATAAAAATGGGGGACTCAAGAAGCTTTGGGGGATTGTCATGCATCTTCAGAGGCTGCAAAGGGTGTGTGTGCTGCCTCTCTGATGAGTCTCTGACTAAGGGATGGAGCACGGTGGAGATGCCGTTGTGACTTCTTACCACAGGCTGGAAAATGTCTTGATCTGGTCCTGAGTAAAACATACAAGCTTGAAGAAAATCTATACTAGAGTTAAAAGGGTACCCAAGTTAATGAGCTGCTGGAAGTGTTATTATGATGAGTGCCTCAAGGGTATGTGTCATTGCTATTATTTTTGTCACAAAACACTTACTAGCTCTATGGAAAATATTACAAAATAAGAATTCTAATACTGCCTTTGGTTTCCAGAGAATTCTACTGCTTCCTCCAAATAATTAACATCGTGACATTTTGGCTCTTAGATGCTACCTCTAATTAGAATAATGTACTTTGTGGACTGGTAATTTTCCATCTCTTTTACCCAGAAACCTTAACTCTTTATGCTTGGCTTATAGCATTTCTCAGCACGTGCTGACTGAAATTGAAATGTAGCTTAGGGAGGGCATTAATAGATCTTATGAGACTGCACAAATTATTATTTGGAGGAGATGTTTCTTTGTGCTCAGGCACATGTTTGATCTTTAACATAGAAATAACAAGTGGGACCTACAACAAAATGTAAATTGGAGGGATCTGTCACATTCTCTTCCTCTACCCATCCTTCCAAAATCAGCATTTTTGTGCACATAGAATGCGTTCAGATACCTTTGCATTGTTTTGGATATCAGCAAGAGGGAATTTTTTAAAACCATCAGAAAAGTAAAAGAAAAAGAAAATTCATTTTTTATTTGTACACAATCTGTAGAAGCTTTGAGATCTGCCTGAGTATTGGATTGAGACTAGGAATGTGTGTATGTGCCTTCAAGTCACCTGTTGATTTATGGCAATCCCATGAATTTTAAGATTTTTTTTCCTGAGCCCTGCCTGTGATGTAAGCTCCTCACATAGTCACTCACTGAGAGGTATAATCATTTAATTTTATGTTCTCAGAATGTGGAAGTACAGGCTTCCCCTCCCTTTGGACGCCTTGTTTTCTGACCACTCACTCTTTCAGTGTTTGCAAATTACAGACAAGTTCCATCAATTCAACAGAGGTTCTGCTCTTTTTTCATTTTTTATTGCCTATCAGGCTTGCTTGAGATCTCTTACATGCACTTTTGTATATAGTGTGTTAATTTAGCTTTTGCGTGCATTCAAAAGTAATAATATGTTATGTTTTTCAGTGGACAAAATGCAATTTAAAGCTAAAAAATTCCCGGGTTCCACTTTTTAATCATTCCCACTTTCTGATAGTCTTCTGGCCCCTAAGCCGTCAGATAAGCACAGGCTTTCTGTATTCCTTGCTACTTCTTAGCTGAGCAGAGAAAAAGCTCTTATCGCTCCTTCACACTTGTTATCAGAAGATGCTTTAACAGAGCATCTCTGGAATCTAGGTCAGGCCGACCTATTCGGCAGCCAGGCACACAGGCGTCTCCAAAATAATTTGGATAAGCTTTGGTGAAAATGTTCTAGTTGTCATCCCTGCTGGTGATTTTGATATGTTTTGAGAGAGCCAGAAAGTTTAGGAAGTCATAACAATGTTATTCTCTGCCAAACTGCAAATTTACATGGACTGTAATCCAGATATGGTAGTATTCGTAGTGATTTTTTAACGATATTCCTGGTGATTACTGTCAGACTTTCTTTCTTTCTTTCTTTCTCTTTGAAATTGACTCATCATTCAGAATACATAAAGATTCTCCCAAGCAATACTGAGTAATACAGCTAGTAAGCCATATAGAGAAACTACTGTCTCATATACAAACCTGTTCACACAGTTGTTTGACAATCCTTTCCTGCAGCTTTCCCATTAATCTGAATTCCGGCTTATGCAATATGTGTAATTGCTGCTTGCGCACCTTTACAATTTGTTCGCCTTCAGTTAGTGCTGTTGGCTCTTCTGCCATTTGCATTAGTCCCATTATGGATGTGGTTAGTACTACATTCCATCACTTCATTCACTCCTGCCCCCATATAAATATGTGGGAGCTTATGTCATCATATTTCAATATGTGATTCTTTTATACTTTCACAAAAGACAACTCAGCCATTTGCTAATAGCTTCATTTCAGGTTTTCTTCTTCTTCATTTTTAAAAATCATGTTCGGGGAATCATATTCTCCAGTTCTCATATAGGCATTTGTTAATCTAATGCATCTCCTGCACTTACTATGAACTTTTCTCTTACACTGTCCCTGCTCCTTGTAGAGGATGAAAAACTGACTTTAGAAAACCTGCAGGGAATGGCAAAAATAAATCCAGTGCTTTGCATGCATAGGCCAAATAGCAGAGCTTGGAAAAGTTACTTTTTCAGAATATCAGAGTCCCTCAGTCAGCATGAACATGGATGGCCATGGTGGACATGATGGGTAGGGATTTTCAAGGGTTATAGATCTAAAAAGTAACATTTCACACTCTCAAAGTGAAATGATTTGGAAGGGATAGTCTCAATCCTGTCACCGCACTTGTTTAGCTGTTTGTAAAATGTCCCATTTTTCCACTCCCCCCCCCCCTTTTTCATTTTCTGCTTGTTTCAGGTGCAGCAAGCTGGGTTCAAAATACAAAAATGCAAAATACTAAATTAGTAAGAGAGACAGGAGAGGAGGGGACGGAGCCTTGCCCTTCTCATCAGGCTCTGGCAAAAGCAAACAGCTGCAGTCTCTCCTAACTTGCCTGTTCTTCTCCAATAACTTTTGCCATCTCGATCACCCACTTGATCACACTCTGATGTTGCTTGACCACACGTCCCAATTTTCATCTGGGAATTGCAGGGTGTGATTTCCAAGCTGTGGTACACAGAAAAAAAGGCAGGCTATGGGAAGCTGGAGAGCTCCATCCATCCACACCTACAAATGAGGACCTGAAGGGAGGTATATTTTGATTCTTGGAAAGGCCAATTGTCTTGATGCCTAGCTTTAATATTTCAGTAGCTGTGGAGCTATGGTAGTGTTATTTGCTTTGTATTGTGTACACAGGTTGCATGCACTGAAGTATCTGAAATTCATGAATTCTTCATGAGAGCATATGCTCTGCAAGCTCGCAGATGTTTGTGCCTATGGCATTGCCCTAACTTCATTGCTGGGCCCTTGATTAACATTTGTTTTTGTCAAGATAAATGTGGGGAGGAAAGCAAGATGGATATATATATATATATATATCACAAATAAAGAGTGCAAAAATGTAGACAGCCATATTTATTTATACCTCTGTCTTCTACACTCACATACTGCAAAACAGCAGTATCTCACTTCCAATGTTTAGGAGCCACTGACAATATAAAATAATGAATGGCAAAAAACAATATAATGACTAGCAGGCTGACTACACTAAGGAAGAACTGAGATGCTGAGAAGGTAGTAGAAGATGCCACCATTGTCTCTGCTATCACAAATTCCCTGAGCTTTGACCTTGTTACTCCTAGTTCCATTACATCACTATTGCATTTTTAATTCCTAGAAGCCCCTCTTGCCCCTAACTAACTTGCCCCTAATTTTAATCATTGCAGAAATTAAAATATAGGAATCCTTCAGACATGGACAACCAGTGTGGTGTAGTGCTTTGAGCGTTGGACTAGAACTCTGGAAACCATGATTTGAATCCCCAGTCAGCCACGGAAACCCACTGGGTGACCTTGGGTAAGCCACTCTCTCTCAGCCTCAGAGCAAGCCACTGGCAAACCTTCTCTGAACAAATCATGCCATCCCCATGATAGCTTCACCTTAGGGTCCCCATAAGTCACAAATGACTTAGAATCATAGATCTGGAAGAGACCATAAGGGCCATATAGTCCAACTTCATTCTGCCATGCAGGAATACACAGCCAAAGCACTCCTAACAGATGGCCATCTAGAGTCTGTTTAAAAACCTCCAAAGGAGGAGACTCCACCATACTCTGAGGGAGTGTGTCCCACTGTCTAAGAGCTCTTACCGTCTGGAAGGTCTTCCTAATGAGATGGAATCTTTTTCCCTCTAGCTTGAATGCACTGCTCCATGTCCTAATCTCTGGAGCAGCAGAGATCCTTCTTCAATATGTCAACCTTTCAAATATTTAAACATGGCTATCTTGCCACCTTTTACCCTTTCTCTCACATGTGTGTTCTCTCCCGATAGGTGCAAGCTAGATGGGTTTATGTAATGATAATTTCCCTGCTATGGTCTGTCCCCATCCAATTGTACATTTGCTCTACCCACTTTTAGAAGAGGATTTACTATTATGTGTCTTCAAGTTGATTCCACCTTATGACGACAAGATTTATTCTTAGGAGGTTTATCACTGGCTTCCTTTTTGGCTGAGAGAGTGGGTCTTGTCTAAACCACTTGTTCCTATGGCTGAAAGGAGATGTGAACCTGGTCTCCTGGACTCCTAGTCCGATATCCAAACCATAGCACCATACTGAATGCTGAACCACAATTCCAAACCTCTTAAGAAAAGCATATCCTACCTTTGCAAACCAATCTACAAATAATGCAGGGGAATCTTTACACTCAATGTAAGGAATCTATGGTCATATGTTTAATTGCAATTCCCATCAGCATCAGCAAGCATAAACTGATAGTGAGGGCTGATGGGAGCTGCAGCTTAACATCTTCTAAAGAAGTAAATACTTCCCTGTCTGATTTTATACCATATTAAGTACACCTATATCAACTCTCACTCTATGGCTCTAATCCTATGCACATTTGAGGAGTAAGCCCCACAGAATCTATATATGGGATTGCACTAAAGATCACTATATGTGCCAGAGCATTTCCTACATTAATTTCATCTTTTCAGCAAATTACTGTTACCTATCACATCTAGATAGAAAGATGTTAGTATGTGCTGTAACTTTTTTTTTTAAAAAAAGAGCTGTGACTTTAACCAGAAAGCATCCAGGTTCATGCTGAGGAAATAAATGAATATAGCAATTATGTCTATTCAAAGCGCTATTGTGAAGTTTGCAATACCTGTCATTTATTTTTCTTGACATGTAATTACAGTTCTGAGTAATTTTGAAACCTACACCATGAGAAGTTCTCGGTTTTTTAAAGTAACATGGCGAGCAGGATTGGTATCAGTCCTAAACATAGCTGGACACCTGCAAAGGAGCCTCACCCCAGCAGGGAACCGTTGACAATAACAGGCTCATTCCTCTGCTTCACCCTTTGTAGGACCATGTCTCCCTTTATGAGCCAAGTAGAGCTCCAAGATCATCCACAGAGGCCCTTCTTTCTGTCCCATCATCCCCACAGGCTTGTTTGGTAGGAACAAGGGAAAATATCTTAGTGGCTGCTTTGGAACTCCCTCCCTGGAGAGGTTAGGATGATCCCGTCCCTGCTCTGCTCTTCTATCAGAAGCAGGTTAACAAATCTTGGTGCCATCAGGCTTTACCAAACTGACAAGAGCTTTGAAAAGCTGTACGATTCAGATGTTAAGGTCTGTATGTAGTTTTTAAAAATACATTTTGCTATTTTAATGTTCAGTTTTTAATTTTATGAATTGTTTTTAAGCATTCAATTTATACAGTACTTTAAAAAAACAATTTTGTGTTGTTTTAAACTTTCCATTAGCCGCCTTGAGTCTCTGTATTGGGAGAAAAGCGGGATATAAATAAAATAATAAAAATGCGCAGCCTGTTTATCCACTTCTTGCAATAGCTCAGACATTGGAAATGAAAAGGAGCAAATGTCATTTTCAGTGCCACTGCTTGCTTGTGTGCTGCCAAGTAATGGGTTAGAATTGTGTCTTAGGTTCTGGAATTCCCTTTCAAGGGACTCTGGAATTTATGCTCCTTGTTGCCCCTCAATCAGCTGACAAAAAGTTTTATTTATGATGGCAGCCTTTTAGGAAAAATTTTTTTCAAGGAAAGCCAATTTTTACAACGCACTAGTTTTTAAATTCAGTTTTCCCAATTTTTTTATTACTTCAGAAGTATGTTTTCAATCGCTTTTGGTATAATTATTAATTCTGTTTTAATGTCCACTTTTTGTATGCGTTTACAATACTGCATGTTTCAATTTGCAAGTCACCTGGTACTGGGAGGAAAAGCAGGGCAATAAAAATGATGATGATAATAATAACGGTAAACTCATTGAGCGAGGAGGCATTGAAGGGTCTTGTTCAAAGGTACTGAAATACTGGAGGAGAGATGCAAATGTTTGAATTTTGACTGGGGGTTCACTTTATGGTGGATGTAGTTCACCAAATGAAAACATATTCACACAACTTTTTACTTGCCTTTTGTGGAGACAATCTTCATAAAACAATTTGTATGGAGGGTCCAATTCACAGAAGAGGCTGCTTACAAGGCACAGAGAACAGCTCCATCCTTTCTTCCACCCCAGCATTTCAGCACTGCCTATGAATGAACCAAGTTTCCATGTCTCATGCTGCTCCCATTCCTTCAAAAGGGCACCCAGGAGGAGAACCTCTGGGCGGATTACTCCCTAAAGGTGTTGCTTTGAATTTTCATGTGTGGGCAGATATTCTAAGCAGCAATGTGTCACTGATACTGCTTCATCTGTCCAAACTTCAGAATGCCTTTTTAAAAAATGCAAAAAGCTTTCCCATTTTCTAAAATGCGGCTGCAGATTTTATATATGATACAGATTGTACCTCTTTCTTCAAACCCTCAAAAAGAGCCCTTTACATGTTATTTTTTCCCACTTATTACAACTAGAGAACCATTTAAATATAAGAACAATTCTCTACCACTAACTCTGCTATTTCCCCCAATAGCAATGATTAATGTTTTCGCTTGATGCACGCTAAAGGAGCTCAATACAAAAATCTGATTTAGTTGGACAGCCTTGCTGTTTCCCAGGTACAGCACACGTAAGCGGCTGCCAGCAAAGTAGCAGGGGGTAGCAGAGAGACATTGATTTTTATAGAGTCCTCAGCAAGTCTATTAAGAGTCAGGAGTTCGCGACAATGGGAATTTGAGCCACATATACAAGACAGAGGCTGCAAATTACATCAGGTCTACAAGCAGCCTCGGCCTTGGAGCTCAAGGCAACAAGATGCTGTCATCTTTCATTTCACTGCTGTTTGTACAAGTGAAGAAACTCCTGAGTCCTCCTCCAGGCAGAGACAAAAAGGGGGGCATGGGGAGAGAAAATGGCAGGCAGCAGAACTATCCAAAGACACAAAGAAAGCAGACAGCATTTTACTGAAATTTACAATTACAAAGTCCATATTGCCTCCTGCCCTGCTTGCACACTGGAATAAAGTTCTTGGCATTCACAGTGACAGATCAGGCAAGGTCGGTCAACTTTGTCTCAAACTTTCTTCCAATGAGTATCTGAACTTTTCTTCTGAAGTTTAGCTTGTGAAATCCAAGATATGAATCCAGTTACTCTTCTCTGTCACAAAAGCAGCACACTTTTTTTTAAAAAAGTCATAATAACTTACCAGTCTCAAGGTCCTAAAACAGCCTTGGTATTTCAATGATACAAGGAACAGACCACTGGCTCCGGAGAAAGTATTTGCTAAATACACCGACACCATTCTTCTAATGACTGTAGGTTGGCTGAAGTCAAAACATGATGCTAGGCAACAACAAGATCCTTGTAGGCTTTCAGTGTAATGGGTCAGCATGTATCAGGCATTTCTATCTTGTATAAGAGGAGTCCTTGATCTCTCACAGTGTGCAAAAGCCATGAAATATTTTTCTTCTTAATTTTAGCATCACAAACAAGCATCCTTTCCATCTGTGACACAAATGAGGTGCAGCTACAAATGAGACACATATTCAAAGCCTGCTCTCAACCAAAGCCAGAAACCATGGTGGCATGAAGTAGTGGAATGACTGCCTCAAAAGGTGGCGGAGCTTCCTTGGAGCTCTTTAAACAGAGGTTGGAAGGCCATCTCTCAGGAACACTTTGCCATAATAAATAAAATGCAATGTATTCCTGCAAGGAAGTTGGACTAATGGCCCTTATGATCCCTTTCAACTCTATGATTATTTGTCTAAGACAAAAGCTCATTCACTCTGCCCTTCCCTTAGAATTTACACTTGATGCTAAATGGATACTAAAACAAACCTTGTCACTGCTACAAACCATGTTTACCACTATGAGCCTTGGGCCTGTGCTCCCCCCATTTCCTTTCTCGTGTGTGGGGAGAACTTTTAAAGGAGATTCATGATTGGAAAGAAACCATAATTCATCACTGAATATGAATTCAGCAAACTGTGTTTTCTTGTTCGAACACAGCTTGGTTATGTTTTTACCAAAGCTAGGAAATGTTACTTTTTGGACTACAGCTTTCAGAACTCCACTCTTCCAACTGGCTGGAATATAACATCCAAAATCCTCCATTCCAAAAAACCCTAGCTTCTCCAAACTGTATTCCACATTCAGTTCAATGCAAAGATGGCCTGTTAATAAAAGCAAGGCAGTGTGCAGCCTAGAATTGTTTTGTGGGCAGCAGACCTTGGGCACTGGATTTGCTGGCTGCGAGATTCTGGGAACTATTGTCCAAAAAGCAATTGTTCCAATCTCTGGTCCTTGTAGGAAGGAAAGTGGTGTATGAAGCAACCCTGAGTAACACCCAGTCTGTTCCACATTTTACTTCCATCTGTTTTATGGAACAGATAAACTATGCTAAGTGGCAGGGAGAGAGAGTGCCACAAGTATTGGACTCAGTCCGATTTCCTTGATGGGATGATCACTGGGCCCTAAGAAACCATTTATGATACAACAGCTACTTTCTTCTGTGCAACAGATAAGGAGATGCAAAGAGCTCTTTAACTCTCTTCCCCAGCATTCTGAATTTGAACAGCTTTGACAAGAGTTCTCTTCTGACCCACATGTATGAATCAAAATGTAACATGGGACTGAACAGGTAAGGTGCAGAAGTTAAGAAACTCAAAGAGATGCTGATGCTAGGCAAATGGTAGTGATTAATGCACTTTTTTGTATCTTAGCAGTGGGTGCAGCTAGCCTTGTTGGCTGGGCCGTTCAGCCCATTCTCAGGTTAAAATATGCCCCTTGTTAAAAATCAAGGGTATAGAGGTTCTAAAAATTTGCATTTTGCTGCTTCTTTTCTCAATTCAGATGGTATGGAGAGGTATTACTTGAATGTGAGACCTGCAACATGTGAGACCTGGCAGTATCCTTAAAATTCAGCAGTTCCTCTGCAAATATTAATCTCATTTACTAAAACAGCAGTCCAGATGCTTACCACCACCACCCCGCACCAAAAAAAGACAGGGAAAAGAGGCCACTGTGCCCAAGGTCAGAGCCTCTTCTTGAACCTCTTGTCCCCAAAGAAGAGTCTGAGGCAGTGACAATGACCCAACAGTCTCAGGCAGTTTGGTGTGGATCCTGGAGGAAAACCATGCTTGGTAGAGGCAGCTGTAGGCCTGTGGTCCTGCAGAAGACCTTCTTCCTCCCTTTGACTGAGGGAACAGCAGAAAAAGCCAATTACCTCTTCTCTGTCTTCTGCTTCTGCAAACTGAGTGAGGTAAAGCTAGCAAGGAGGTCAGTAACCTCATCCACCTGCCAGAGAAATAATACAACATGGTAAAGAAACCAAAGGAGACTCTGAATAAGAATAGGCACCCTACGAGAAGCTAGGGATGGATTTCAGGTGCAAAGGCATGAAGACTTTTGTTGCAACAAAAACAAGCAGGCCCCGTAGAAATATGACAATTCCATATTATGCCAAAGGTGGATATTAATACTGATTTGATTTATATTACTGGAGGAAGCCAGCTGCAGATACAGTTCTAGCACTGTAGTAATAATGTGTGAGCCAATCTGCTGGTGCATCACTCCTATTATAAGAGGGAGCAGCAGGGACAGGCAATTCCAAAAGGTTTTCCGATTGCATCCACTGGATTTTATACCCCAATCTCCAAAGCAAGCTTTTCACAAATCTAGGAGTGCTCACAAAGTCACCTGCTTTTTGGGTTTTAATATATTTTTGGAGGTGACAGGAAGGACAGGATTATTAAATGGAAGAACTGCACCCCTGGAGGGCTTCTGGGGTGATATAGTTCATTTTTCAGCCACAAATATAATTTGGCAATGAGGCACATTCTGTGGGTTGGGGCCACATAAAAGATCTTGGTAGCCCATGGTCCATTAAATTCCCATTGTTTGAGCTACTCAAACAGAATTTTGGTGTGCCATTTGCTTAATGTAATGTCCAATGCCAGAACGAGCTAGTTGTCTGGCTCACGTCTCCCCTAAAAATTCAGACTTCTGGTTCATCCTGGATTTGTCCATAATGCTGAACAAATTGTGCACAAAAGCTGTTTAGTTTGTTTAGTTGCTCTAATCTGTAGGGGGAGCAATGAGTCAACATACATATTAACTCAACCTGATGTGTGAACACACCCACAATGTCACTTTAGCTCAATGTTGCTTTGATAGAATTGGTTTAATTAATTTTGATGTATTTTAATTGCTTGTTACTGCATTATATTGCATTTTATTGATGGGCCTGTATACTTTTTATCAGGTTGTAATCCCTTTTCAATCCATCTGGGAGAACTGGGAAATATAATTATTATTATTATTATTATTATTATTATTACTACTACTACTACTAATACTACTACTATCAACATGTTAATATGAGGCACATATATGAGATCCACTGTACCTAGGCTAACAAGGATGATGTTGATGGATGCCACCCTCAAAGGTTCACTTCACTGTAAAGGCACAAGTTAGGCTGTTTTAAGGGGGTTAAAAAACCCTGCTCAGCCCTGAATATAACAAGCCACCTTGGACATACTGTACACCAAACATATACTAGCATATACCTGTCATCTTGTGAAATGCTATAAAGGCTCAGGCTGCAAAAACAATATTCTATAATTCTTGCTTTGATGAACTGATATTCAGCAAGTCCTGTCCAGTTGATCAAATGGTGCACTATGCAACAGAGAAATACACTGAAACACATAGTGAGGGGCAAACTCTTAGCTGAGAAATATAGTGGTCCCCCGGGTTACGAATCCCCCGGGGTACGAAAGAGCCGGGGCCGGAAAAATGGCCCCGGTTTCCGAAAAAAAACCTGGGTTGCGAAAGGAAAGTGGCGCGAATTTCAAATTGCGCCAAGTCCTTTCCTATACTTACAGTGGTCCCCCGGGTTACAAATGTTTTCGGGTTACGAAAGGGGTGCTGGAACGGATTACCTTCGTAACCCGGGGGACCACTGTATGTCCCTCTCTGTGAACAGAAGCTTCCCTGAAGGTCAGCTTCACTGCCATGGTATACCCTACGTGCAGTGTTCTTTGGGTAGCATCGGCCACCACAGGCTGCCACAGGTCTGTATGCTGGTGTGTGGCCTTGGACTTCCAACATCCTATCCCCCTCCACCATTCTCCTGACATACTGGCATCCACCTGAAGTGGCATGACCTTGAACCTGGAGCACTGTATCCCCCTCATTCTTCTGACATACCCCTAAACAGGCCTCCTACTCATACTACCCCAATCATACCACTCCTGCAGCTAGCAAAGTTTAATTCCCCCCTACTGGTTTCAATGAAAAGAAAATGTTAAAGCACACCAGAACAAAATCCAGCAAAAAGTCTTCCCCATTCTAAACATGGTCCACTGCAAGAGGAACTTAGTAGTGCTTTGGATGCAGTAGACAAGATGCTGCAGATTTCCACACATACCCCACCCCACCTGGGTGAGGAAGACTGCTCTGTTCATGAAAGATACAAAGTCCTCACTCACCTGTTCTTTTGTACTAGTCATCTGTAGCCTTGTGCAAAGGTCATCCAGCTGTTCCCGCTGTTCATGGTGCCCAAGGCGGTTGAGGTATTCCCGCAACATCTGAATGATCTGAAATAAACAGGATGAGAAGATATGTGGTCTGCCATAATTAAAGAAGAACCAACCAGAGAGCCAGAAAATTGAAGCAAACCTGTAGATCTAAAAAGGCTTGGGGTGAATTTTTAAAAGTAAAATGGAGATAAACATCTCTAACAAAATATTGGAACAAAGAAGCAGGAAATGTGATGCTAAATAGAGGCAGATACCCTTGTTTTTCCACAGGAACATGAAACAGCTATATATTTTATACTTACTTGCATTCCTGGGGGCTGCCCTTTTATGCTTAGACAGAGCTTGGACAATGTAATATTTTGGATTACAACTCTCAGAATTCTCCAGCTAGCATGACCATCAGCCTCATGAATTATCACCTCCCTGTTGCCATTTGAAACATAATACAGTGGTCCCCCGGGTTACGAAGGTAATCCGTTCCGGATTACCTTTCGTAACCCGGAAGTCTTCGTTTCCCGAGGGACTGCATTAGGAGACGGACCACGCGGCCGATTTAAAGGGGCCGCGCGGTTTTTCTCCTTCGCATCCTGGGGGATCCTTCGGATCCCAGGGGATGTTTTTTGGTCCCGCTGGTTTCGGGTCCCGGGGATTTCCTTCCCCGGGGGATTCGTAAACCGGGGGACCACTGTATATCCCAAAATGTGTTTTAAAAAGCTAATCCTTGTTTTGTGTACTTTGAACATTACACGAATAAGCCTAACTTTCTTTATTTACTCTGATGTTGATTTATTTGTAATTATTTTGATTCTGGGGCTTATAATAATAATAAAAAAGAAACATTTCCAAGTTCTGTATTTATAATTGCTTTCTATATGGCCTCAGAAGACAAAAGGAATGCTGGAGTAAGTATGGATACTGAAGGGGGTTTTTAGCCTAAGAATCATTATTGGCATGTCAAATGTGCAGCTCTGAATCATATACAAAGATAGGATGGGAAATGGAAAATCTCTGTGGCTTAACCAACTGGCTCTGTTCCAAGCTTATCTACTCTGATGGGCAGCAACTCTCCAGGGTTTCAGGCAGAGGTTTTTCCCAACATTTGCTAACCTGATCTTTTGAACTGGAAGTGCTATGGGACTGAAGCCAGGACCCTCTTCCATGCAAAGCATGTGCTCTATAACTGAGCTTCATTCTCTCTCCAAACATAAAGAGTTGTGTGTGTTTGTTATGGATAATAACAACTGCAAATTAGCTCCAAATTTTCTTTAAAAAAATCTAAACTGGCTACCATAACCAACTTGTGTGGTGAAGAATTTTGCAAGTAAATTCTGTTATCTGGGGAAAAAATAACCCAAGCTTTATCCAGGCTTAACTTTGCCAGGATCTGTATCTAGTCAAGAGGGAGCAGATTTAGAGCCTTCATTTCCATGTTCACTCTTCACCAAGCTGCCCAAATCCTTTTGTTCATGGTTTTCCTTTTCTTTACCTATTTTTATTTCTTCTAATGTCCCAGCTCCTTCACCCACAATCCACACAGTGCCAAAACGTGAAATTTCCCCTCACCTGCTTTACTTCGAGACGCACTGCTTCTAGGCTCTGCGAGAGTCCCTCCTGCAAGATGTTCAGCTTGGACTTGGCCAAATGCAAAGGGGTTCTTCCAGCTCGATCCAAGGCATCTACTCGAGCCCCTGGAGGATGTGCATATAGATGAAGAAAATTGTGGGGTTAAAGAGGCCAGGCCCCTAGGAAACTATAAAAAGAGGAGAAGGCAGCTTTATAATTTGCCTAGAGGAAGCATTACCTCCACGGAGCAGTGTGGTGATGACAGGAACATGGTTCGTGCAGGCAGCTGGGGAGGGAAAATAGGAGACATACAACTAAGTTGTGCACTATAATAAAACAGTAGGGAGGAATGCTGCCTTTACGGTCAAACATGACATCTTGTCATGGTAGCCTAATGATTAAGAATGTTAACTGAGAAATCCACATTTCAAATTCTCCTTTTGCCACAAAGTACTAGATGGCTTTAAACAAACCAATACTGTCTCGACCTCACCAATCTCTATCTATGAAATGGGGATAATAGTGCAGTCAAGATTACAGAGATATACATCTACAATGTTTTGAACACAAGACATGTCTCACATAAATGGAAGTATTATCAATAACTGAAAGCAGGCTGTGGTCAGAGTTAATATCTAATGTTCCCATATTACGTTATCAGAATAATTAATGAAAATCAGTTTCATTTGCATAATTTCAAAAATGAACCAAAATGGTGAAGGGTCTGTAAACCATGTCCTATGAGGAGAGACTTAGGGAGCTGGGAACGTTCAGCCTGGAGAAGAGAGGTGATATGACAGCCCTGTTTAAGTATTTGAAGGAGTGTCATATTGATGATGATTGATGATGAGGATGGAGCAAAAGTTTGTTTTTTGCACCTCCAGAGAGTTGGACCAGTTGCAAAGGATTCAAAATAGAGGAAAAGAGATTCCACCTCAACACGAGGAAGAAATTCCTGACAGTAAGAGCTGTTCGATAGTGGAACCCACTCCCTCAGAGTGTGGTGGACTTTCCTTCCTTGGAGCTCTTTAAACAGAAGCTGGATGACCATCTGTTGAGGGTGCTCTGATTGTGAGTTCCTGCAAGGCAGGGAGTTGGACTGGATGGTCCTTGGGGTCTTTACGATTCTATCTTCAGTAACTCAATGATATCCTTGCAAGTATAATACTTCCAGATTAAGATTCCAGATAAGAGCTGGTGTGCCTCTACCCCAAGGACCAGCGACAGCTTATAATGGTTCCCTATCCTGACTATAAGCTTCTTTTGCTATTATCTCCAATCTGTGATTGAAGATAAGGTGCTATTTAAAGCTCAGGAAACTGTCGAGTAGAACTGCCATATTGATAATAATACTTGGTGTGGATTTCGCACTCTTAAATTCAATGTCCTCCACACATATTATCATAGTAAACGTTATCATAACCCTGTAAAGCAGCATTGGGATTTCAGTACTGCTGGTGCTTGAGCCAAAGAGACAGTATTTTGTGTAAAACCACCTAGTGAGTTCATGGGTGTGGTGAAATTTGAGTCCAGACCTCCTGGACAACAGCTCATCCTGTTAGACATCAAACTACAGCCAGGAGAATGCTACTTGTATTCATCAAATTTCTTACAGGTTTCTGTTTTTGCAAGAAATACTCAAATCAAGGCATCCCATTGCATCCCTGCCTTTTCCCCTGAACTCACAGCTTGCTACTGTGACTTAAAGAAGGAAAAAGGACAGAAAGGAAAGAAATAGGCAAGGTACTATACAGTCAAGGTTAGAGGTGATTATTGCATTCCAGATGGTTGATGCTCACCCAAATGCAGGGGAGTGTTTCCTAGTCCATCTCGCTGGTTTGGATCAGCTCCATGGTCCAAGAGCAACTGCACTAAAACACAGACACAAATTCAACTCAAGTTTCTCCGTAATTCTGAGCACAGAAACTTCACCCAACAAAAACAAGCCTGCCAAAGTTCTAAGCTCAAGTTCTTTATGGAATGGCTTTCACTCAGTCCCACCATCCTCATGGGCTCATCCAATGAGGACACAGAAAAGAGTCATGTTGGTGGCTGCTCTGAGGCTAAGGAACTATCTCCCAAAAGATGTCTGAGTGGGCCCTCCTCTGCTTTCTTTTCATCAGAAGTTCAAAGACCTTTTTATCTAACCAGGCTTTCAGCTTTCAACTAGCTAGGACAGAAAGGCTTTTTAAATAGCTGTGCTGTTATGATGGTGATTATGACAAACACGGCTATATCTTTGAATTCGACGATGACGATGCTTCAAATGTGTTTTTAACTGATTTAAATTAATGTTTTAATTAGACAGTTTGTTTAAAATGTTTTAAACTACTACACTATGTCTAGCTATATTGTAAGTTTCCCTGAGTCCCACATTGGGAAATAGGAGGGAAATAATCAAATCAAATCTGGGACATCTAATTCTAGATAATAATCTAAAATGGCTAATTCAAAGGTAAAGGCTGAACTACCCTTACTCATATCACATTTACCCCTCTACAAAATACGTTAGAGCTGGAATAATATCTTGTGGTTCCCCACTTCTTGAGGGACTCCAACTCCCATCAGTTTCTGCCAGCATGACAAATGGTTAGGGAACACTTTTTCAAGCAGTCATTCTCAGTCTTTGGTCCTCCAGATGCTTTGGACTTCAGTTCCCAGAAGCCCTGGCCAGGTTGGGTTAGGCTTCTGGGAACTGATGTCCAAAACATAGAAGAACAAAGTCTGAGAACCAAAGCTCTAGAGGAACTGGGACTCCCATGAGAAGATACTTCCTTTGTGCCTGTTGAAACTGTTACGTATGTAAATGGAGCAGAAGAAGCTACTTTATGATCTAATAAAGTAGCCAATGTAGGGGAATGTGTGGTCCTCCAGGTGATGTTGGAGCACAACTCCCATGATTCTTCATCATTGGGCAATGCTGACAGGAGCTGCAGTTCAACAGCATCTGGAGAGTCACATATTCCCCACAGAAGCTTTAACTAAATGTTAACTACAACCTCTTCCTAGATTGTTCTAAAATAATAGACCCCTACCAATCCTACACGACATCATGATAATTTTAGAAGGCATGCTCCAAAAGAGTGTCACTGTGCATCACATTACTCCACCTATCATTTAAGACAAGTTTCTTCCTAGATGTCAGGAGCAATGTGCGGCCTGAGTTAAATGTGGGGAAAGAGATCTTATGCTTTAGAGAAACATAGCTTTTTAATAAGAATAAAAATCATCAGCATTCTGTCCCCTGGTGTCAGAGGTTCCATTTCATTTAGACAGGACTCACCAATATGATCATTTCCATTGCAGGAAGCAAAGTGAAGTGCTGTTCGACCTTTGTCATCAGCCGCGCAGGGGTCTGCCCCATCTTCCAGGAGCTGCTGCACTGGTACCACCAAAGAAAACAAAAGAGTAAATTTAACAGAGTTGAGGTTTTCTGTGGATTACAACTCCTTACCAGAACCACAGCTCAAAGTGCAGTAAATTCTGGCGTGTGTTCCCAAGACAGACATTTACTACTAAAGATCCATGGACAGCAGGCTTCTTCAGTAACAATAACTAATAATTGTTACTTAATTGATTAATTGTGTATAAATTATTAATTACTTATTAAGTTGAAGTGAAATAGCAGCCTGGAGGTAATGTGTTAAAAAAGAATGTTGCTATTGTTACTAATTTCCAGTGCACGCAATGAGGGCCAGCAATGGTATCTCTAATAAACTGTTCCCTAATTTAACACACTGTCTGACCCACTCATAATTGCTTATCTTCCTTATGCAAGATGGTTTGGGAGAAGGGAACAACTATTCCATTTTTACGGGAAAACAAGGCCTTCTCTGTTAATCCATGGACAACTGTCTTTACAAGGAAGTGGTAAAGTCCAGGAAGTGTAGGAGGCAGCTGCCTATACCTGTAATGCCTAGAATGTCTTGTTAATAGAGCAATTGGATACCCTTGGTACTACAGCAGATGTGGGTAGCTGCCTCTCACACTTCCCAGACTGTGGTAAAGAAAGTTGTCACTGGAGCAACAGAGAGTTCCTTGCTACTCTACTGCTTTGAACTGTGCAGGACAGACTAGAACACAGATCATTTCACACAAGGAAGGTAAACTATAAAAATAATGCCACACCCAGAAGAACAAGTAATATGTTACTTTGGTACTTGATGCAATGAAAAGAACAATGTCCTCTGATCTCAATGAGTAATAACATGACAAGTTACTTCTGAGCAGAAAAACAATGAAAACATACACATGTATAATGCACATTTGTTGTTGTTGTGTACTTTCAAGTACAAGAGGTATCATAAAGTTTTAATGATCACCTTTTTAAAAAACTGACAGAAAGTTTGTTTCAATTTGTAGTTGTTAACTTCTCTATGTAGTCACTATCTAGATTTATACATTTTTCCCTGCGTATCTTGACCCTCCGAATACCTGATGTTGTAGAAGTCTGCAGATTGCACCTTACGAGGGGGTGTCGTAAAGTAATAATTATCACCCGGAAGTTATCATGGCATATTGATGAAATTTTGTCAAGTGTCATCATTGGTCCCTAAGTGCACGTTGCTGAGAAAATCAACTCACTGAGTCCTTTATTTCTGTGACTGGCTCTGCCAGAAGTGACTAAAGTGTAACATCCTTGCCAGGTGCAATTTGAAAACTTCCACAATAATAAACAAACAAACAAACAGCTTCATTTATATACCGCTTCATACCCTTAAGGAATGTCTAAGCGGTTTACAATTGTAAGCTATTTGCCCCCCAACAATCTGGGTACTCATTTTAGCGACCTCAGAAGGATGCAAGCCTGAGTCGAGCTTCAGCCCTTTGCTGGTCTTGAACTCGCCACCTTATGGTTTTGAGTGAGTGGCTGCAGTACAGGCATTTAACCACTGCGCCACCAGGGCTGATACTGGTATTTGGACAATCAAGAAACGCTGGAGAAAATGTGTAAATCTGGATGGTGACTACATAGAAATAAGTTAACAACTACAAATCAAAACAAACTTTCTGTCAATTTTTTAAAGGTGATAATTAAAACTTTATGATACCCCCTCGTAGTTTCTGACTTATGGCAATCCTATAATAGGATTTTCTTTGCAAGATTTGTTCAGAGTGGATTTATCTTTGCCTTTCACTGTGCTTGCTCAAGTGGGTTTCCATGGCTGAGCAGGGATTTGAACCCAAATAGTCTCCAGAGCAATAGTTCAACATTCAAACCACTACAGCATGCTGACTCTCTAATACACATTTCATTGTTGCTGTGTGCCTTCAAGTCATTTCTGACTTATGGCAACCCCAAAGCAACACTATCATGGGGTTTTCTTGGTTGAATTTGTTCAGGATGGGGTGCCCTTTCTCTGAAGAAGAGAATTTAATTTAATAATTCATTTGATTTCTATATCCTCCCTACTTTGTATGTATTATTCCAATATTTTAGTCATGTAAGCCACCTTGATTGCTGCAGCAGAAAGGTGGGGTACAAAAATAAAGTTTATTTATTTATTTATTTATTATTTAAGTGTGATTTGCAAAAGGTTTTCATCGTCTGGTAGGCTTTCATGTCCAAGCAGGGATTCGAACCCTGGTCTCCAAACATTTTAGCTCAACTCTCAAGGCACTACACCATGCTGGCTCTCTAATACATATTTACTGAGACCCAAATCAATTCCAGATGAGTAATAGCACCCCCCCCCCCCCCCAATTTGTAGCCATGTCTAAAACCAGCATTCTTGCAAATATACTTCATACTTGCAGTGCAATTTCTTTATCTAGATCTGAACCCTCAGGATATTGTCTCCCAGCCATTGCCACCTACATTTTACTCTCTTGATCTGAATATTCTTTTGACGCAAAACAAAATCATCGTATGATGCCTTCTGTTCAAATACATTTCATGGCACAATCCAGCCAGAGTTAAGCACAAGTTCTTGCAGAGTCAGTTGGGGAGTGGTGGCAGCAGTGAAAATTTGACCAAGCTAATAAACTGGTACGTTGGTGATGCAATCTGCACATCTCCAGTCTCCTGAACAACAAAACGACGACTGGCAAATGTCACAAAGAACTGCGTTCTGAAAAGGAAGGCTGCCATTCACAATATTATCTTTAACATGCAGGAAACTATTCTTACCTTACTATTCCTCCTCCAGACCTTATGTAGAGGAAAACATATGGAAATATATGTTACACTTCAATTATCCAATCTTACCTGTTTCCAAATCGTTAGAGTTGGCAGCATCTCTTAATCTTTTCAGAGCTGTGGAAAAACAGAGGTGTTTTTGTTTGCTTACTGGAATGTGAACGAGCCAACAAGGACAATTTAACAACGAGGTGCGTCATCAGGCTTTATCTCCCACCGATGGTGCCAAGTCAATTGTTAAAAGAGGCTGTTAGGCATAAATTAACAAGAGCTCCAAGGAGCTGCACAGGGACTATAATGTAATATAGAGTGCTTTGTCTAGCTTCTTCAAAGACAGAAATGCATTTATTGAAGAAAGTCAATGTCTTCTGGAAAGCTCAAGCTTCAGAATACCTACACATATGGTCAGTCTCTTTTCCCAGACAACTCAGCCACTCCCAAGACCACATAATCATTTATAGTAACACAGGGGCTTTCTAGATTGGCAGGAAAGTGTGACATGAAGTTGCCTTTTCCTTAATGCTTAGCAGCTGCACCGCAGCCTTTAGATGGAGCTGCGCTGTTCCGCAGTTTTTAAAAAAGAAGCTGGGAAAACCAGCACCTTTTTAAAGGCGCTTCTTCTCCCCTAAAATGCAAAAAAAGCGTTTTCATGGCACACTTTCCCTTTTTCTCATCTAAAGGCTAGAGTTTCATGCAGCCACGAACACACTTCTTTTTGCCAATCTAGAAAGCCCCACAGTAACACAAAGCAGGTGGATGAAGAGGGAAGATGTAAGACTTAAAGAAACATACCACATATATCACAGGGACCTTGCTCCCTACAGACATTTGGGCTTTCATGCTTTCATTTTAAAGACGGAAGGCCTTATCTAGGAAGGCGAACTATTCCTAAACACATGCAGGCTTTCTCTTTGGCAAACTTTAATGTTTTCCTTCTAACTCAGATGCAAGCTAGAAAGAATTCCCCTGAAAAACAGATGATACCCCAAATAATATAGAGTCCGTTTCGCATATATTCTTTAATACGGTTGTTATCAAAGAGCCAAGAAAGATGGAATATATCCAATTACGCTTTATACTTTCCCCCAAGAGGCTGCTCAACTATTTTCTCCGTGACTCTAGCGAGTTAAGCTGATGAGCAAACGGCTACGTTTTTAAATTTCATTATCATTACCAGTTTATTTATAAAACTCTCAAACCAGGTCTAAAGTGTGTTTTTGACCCGAGGGGGCTGGGCGGTTCTCCTTCCCAAGCCCTCAGGCTCCGTCCTATGGAGTCCTGGGATTTGTAGTTCTAGGGCTGCATCCTCCGCTGGAGACGTTAAGTAACCTGGTTTGGGACCGCTTGGACTCTTTGTTTGGGTCAAAGCTATGGAATTCTGGGAAGTGGAGTTTGTTGTGGGGTCCAGAGCAGGGCTTTAACTCTTTGTTTGGGTCAGTCTCTATGGAATTCTGGGAGTTGGAGTTTGTTGTGGGGCCTTAAGGCCCCACAACAAACTCCAACTCCCAGAATTCCATAGCCTTGAGCCACAAAGAGAGTCAAAGCCTTGCTCTGGGCCCCACAGCAAACTCCAGCTCCCAGAATTCCATAGCCTTGAGCCACAAAGAGAGTCAAAGCCTTGCTCTGGGCCCCACAGCAAACTCCAGCTCCCAGAATTCCATAGCCTTGAGCCACAAAGAGAGTCAAAGCCTTGCTCTGGGCCCCACAGCAAACTCCAGCTCCCAGAATTCCATAGCCTTGAGCCACAAAGAGAGTCAAAGCCTTGCTCTGGGTCCCACAACAAACTCCAACTCCCAGAATTCCATAGCCTTGAGCCACAAAGAGAGTCAAAGCCTTGCTCTGGGCCCCACAGCAAACTCCAGCTCCCAGAATTCCATAGCCTTGAGCCACAAAGAGAGTCAAAGCCTTGCTCTGGGCCCCACAGCAAACTCCAGCTCCCAGAATTCCATAGCCTTGAGCCACAAAGAGAGTCAAAGCCTTGCTCTGGGTCCCACAACAAACTCCAACTCCCAGAATTCCATAGCCTTGAGCCACAAAGAGAGTCAAAGCCTTGCTCTGGGTCCCACAGCAAACTCCAGCTCCCAGAATTCCATAGCCTTGAGCCACAAAGAGAGTCAAAGCCTTGCTCTGGGCCCCACAGCAAACTCCAGCTCCCAGAATTCCATAGCCTTGAGCCACAAAGAGAGTCAAAGCCTTGCTCTGGGCCCCACAACAAACTCCAACTCCCAGAATTCCATAGCCTTGAGCCACAAAGAGAGTCAAAGCCTTGCTCTGGGTCCCACAACAAACTCCAACTCCCAGAATTCCATAGCCTTGAGCCACAAAGAGAGTCAAAGCCTTGCTCTGGGTCCCACAACAAACTCCAGCTCCCAGAATTCCATAGCCTTGAGCCACAAAGAGAGTCAAAGCCTTGCTCTGGGCCCCACAGCAAACTCCAGCTCCCAGAATTCCATAGCCTTGAGCCACAAAGAGAGTCAAAGCCTTGCTCTGGGCCCCACAGCAAACTCCAGCTCCCAGAATTCCATAGCCTTGAGCCACAAAGAGAGTCAAAGCCTTGCTCTGGGCCCCACAACAAACTCCAACTCCCAGAATTCCATAGCCTTGAGCCACAAAGAGAGTCAAAGCCTTGCTCTGGGTCCCACAACAAACTCCAACTCCCAGAATTCCATAGCCTTGAGCCACAAAGAGAGTCAAAGCCTTGCTCTGGGCCCCACAGCAAACTCCAGCTCCCAGAATTCCATAGCCTTGAGCCACAAAGAGAGTCAAAGCCTTGCTCTGGGCCCCACAGCAAACTCCAGCTCCCAGAATTCCATAGCCTTGAGCCACAAAGAGAGTCAAAGCCTTGCTCTGGGTCCCACAACAAACTCCAACTCCCAGAATTCCATAGCCTTGAGCCACAAAGAGAGTCAAAGCCTTGCTCTGGGTCCCACAACAAACTCCAGCTCCCAGAATTCCATAGCCTTGAGCCACAAAGAGAGTCAAAGCCTTGCTCTGGGTCCCACAACAAACTCCAGCTCCCAGAATTCCATAGCCTTGAGCCACAAAGAGAGTCAAAGCCTTGCTCTGGGTCCCACAACAAACTCCAGCTCCCAGAATTCCATAGCCTTGAGCCACAAAGAGAGTCAAAGCCTTGCTCTGGGCCCCACAACAAACTCCAACTCCCAGAATTCCATAGCCACTGACCCAAACAAAGAGTCAAAGCCCTGCTCTGGGCATAACATACTCCAACTCCCAGAATTCCATAGCCTTGAGCCACAGAAAGACTCAAAGCGCCCCCAAACCGGTTTATCTCTCCAGTGTGGACGCCTCAAAGCGCCCTCGGCGCGCATTCTCCCTGAGGAGGCGCCCCCAAGCGTTCCCTGACCGTGGATCTCTTTGCCCAGAGGCCCCACTTTGCGGTGGAGCCTGGCCAGGCGCCTTCGTCGGTGGTGGCCGAGGATCTTCCGGAGGCGCTGCTGCTGCTGCTGCTGCTGGTGCTGCCAAGGAGGGAGCTGCAGGAAGCCCAACAAGGAGGGCTCCGGGGCCTCGGGACGCAAGGCGGCTCCGAGGCCGGACAAGGAGAAAACATTCGAGGAGGAGGAGGAAGAAGGAGCCGACGCAGAGCCTGACTCGCCTCCTTCCATCTTCAACACACACTGACTGACTGGCCTTGCCTCGATGCGCATGCGCGGATTGGGGGCGGAGGCACCACTCCCGTCGCCATAGCAACCGGTTCCGTTGTCCAATCAGGAGCGACGTTGCGCTTGCCGCGTAGCCAATCAGAGAAGGCGGAACAAAAGAAAATAAGAATTCTACTACACCAAAGAGGTACGGAAGAATGACGTCCAACGTCAACGCAAGGCTCTTTTTCGACCGCAGAACTCCTCAGTCGTTTTGGGCCTCATAGCACATTACTACAACTCCCACAATGCCGTTTCCCAGCGGCTTCCGGTTTTATACCGGAAGTGATGTCAAAAGCGGTTACCGGAAGCGACGTTTAAAAAGGTGTGCACCGCCGGAAGTCGTTCGTTCCTTTCCCCTGCCTGGAAGTCTTCGCTTCCGGTCCGCAGTGTGCTTCTTCTTTCTTGAGCCCCTTTCTTTCCCTCTCGAGGCTCCTCGTCCCCGCTGAAGGCCGGCCATTATGTCCTACGGGATGGAAGACTACGACGAGGTACGAGGCTCTGGGCTGACCCCATTGCCGCACTACACTCTTATAGCGCTTCTGTTCCACTTTGGCTTCTCTGGCTGCCTCCTCTGGGGTTTGTAGTCCAGTGAGGCCCAGGAGCCTAAACTACAAATCCCAGAATGCAACGGGAGGCAGCCAGAGAAGTCAAAGTGGGATAGAAGCGCTATAAGAGTGTAGTGCAGTAATCTAGTGCCTGAGAGGAAGAAAGAAGGCGGCAGCATGAGCTTGCCTGGGCTTGAGGTCCAAAACACATTGCAGAAATAATCCAGCTTGAGACTGCTTTAACTGCCCTGGCTCAGTGCTAGGGAATCCTGGGAATTGTAGTTTATTGTGGCACCAGAACTCTCCAAAAGAGAAGGCTAAATGTCTCAAAAAACTATAATTTCCAGAAGTCTCTAGCACTGAGCCAGGACAGTTAAAGCAGTCTCAAGCTGGATTGTGGCCCCAGAGCTCTCTCTGACAGAGAAGGCTCAATGTCTCACAAAACTACAGTTCCCAGGATTCCCTAGCACTGAGCCAGGACAATGAAAGGGTCTCAAGCTGGATTATTTATGCAGCGTCTGCAAAAGCTCATGCTGCCAACTTCTATCTTTCAGTGAGTCTCAAAGGGGCTACAAGATCTCTCAATAATAATAATATAAATTTTATTCTCCCCATGGATCAAAACAAGGAATAACAGCAATTAACAAACAACGTCCGACGTGGGTTGTTCTAATGTGCGCGCATCTTATTTGCTCTTTTAAACCGATGTATGTTTTAACTGATGCGTGTTATCATTAAAACAATCCGCATCAAAAATGCATCATTTAAAGTTCACATGAATCTGCCAGAATGCCTCTGGCCTGCATCTGCTTTCTGCCTTGAAGGGGCTTCTGAGCATCCACTCTTCTATCTTTCCAGGGCCCCTATGATCCGTATTCCTATCCGGGGGGACTATGACATGCACACAGGTGAGTCCTTCCTTCCATTTCTGATCATAGTACTGTTTAGGCAACGAGGAAAGAGAGAAGACAGTCAAAGAGCTGTCATACCTTGGATTAAACATAGATCAGGACAGAGACTGCAAGTCAAGAAATCAGAAGGAGATTAAGAATGAGGAGGTCAGCTGTGAAAGAATTGATTAAGATCCCAAAAAATAAAGATATACAACTGAGCGTGAAAGTTAGGATCGTGCATAGAGGAAAGTCACATGCCAGATGGATGGACTCTATTATAGAGGTCACGGGTGCGAGTTTACAGAACCTAAGCAGTGTAGTGGAGGTCTTAGAATCATAGAATCATAGAATCGGAAGAGACCAACAGGGCCATCCAGTCCAACCCCCTGCCATGCAGGAACTTCCAATCAAAGCATCCCCAACAGATGGCCATCCAGCCTCTGCTTAAAGACCTCCAAGGACGAGGGATTGTATTCCACTGTTGAACAGCCCTTACTGTCAGGAAGTTCCTCCTAATGTTGAGGTGGAATCTCTTTTCCTGCAGCTTGCATCCATTGTTCTGCGTTCTAGTCTCTGCAGCAGCAGAAAACAAGCTTGCTCCCTCCTCAATATGACATCCCTTCAAATATTTAAACAGAGCTATCATATCACCTCTTAACCTTCTCATCTTGAGGCTAAACATCCCCAGTTCTCTAAGGTGTCTCATCCATAGGGTTTCCATAGGTTGAGATTGACTCGAGGGCAGTTAACAACAAAAGGAAGAAAATCACTTCATTCCAGATGTGATGCTGAGGAAAAGTGCTGAGGATAGAACTTTGTAGAAAGTTACAACCAGTTATTTTGCTTCTCCTTATGTTGTCACTTTTTGTTTGTAGTAAGCAATAGGAAGACACAAAAAACAACTGCTTGAAAACCAGAAATAAGAAGTTTTGATTAAATAACTTCTGATAAGGGAGCTGGGTCGTACTCTTGTAGTATGTTACAGGTGTCACTTCAGCTGTTTTCATGGGGTGTGTATTTAAGCTGAGAACTTCTTACTAAAATTAATGTCCCCAAATTAAAATAAACAATTGACCCTTTTTTCATTGCTTGTTCTTGGGATTTAATATTATCTATAGTAACATGTATGAAAACTTGGGGAGAATTAAACATATAAAATAGGTATTGATAGAGAAAATAGGTCTTCTAAGGTTGGGAGGCAAACCATACTTATTTTATGCCTTCATATTTTATTTTTTAATATCATGGCTGTATCTCACAGGAGATCCCAAACAGGATCTAGCATATGAACGACAATATGAACAACAAACCTATCAAGTGATTCCTGAGGTGATAAAAAACTTTATCCAATACTTCCATAAAACCGTGTCTGATCTGATTGACCAGAAAGTATATGAGCTGCAGGCCAGTCGAGTATCAAGTGATGTCATTGACCAGAAGGTGTATGAAATCCAGGACATCTATGAAAACAGGTATGGTTTATTTTTCTCCGGGTAGACATTAGGACTGCCTTATGCCATTCAATTAGTTGTATTGACTTTAGAGAGAAATTGCAAAATAGGTGAGTGAGAGACCCATAACGATTTATTTATGAATAAGTTTAGGAAGTAGTTGAGGATTAGGAAAGGAAGTGCCTGGTTGGTCTATTGAATCGAGTTCTCTTTGTCATTAAAGCAATCAGATCTCCAGCGAACATCCTTCTAACAGAGTTCCTCTTGGTAGTGCCAGGGACCAAACCAGGGTTTTATAGGGAGGTGGGGGAAGCTTGTTTTCCTCACTCCATTCTGGAAAGAGCTCTTCTGTTTTTTAAAAATATATGCATAAAAGAAAACTGTCCAGTTCTGAACTGCTGATTAAATGGATGACTCCTTCCTTCCAGAAAATGAGTGAGCCATACTTAAGTTCGCCTGATTAAAAAGTGGAAAAAGGCAACATGAGATGCAGTAGATAGAGTTAAAAGCCTTTGTGCTGTAGTGGCTTTGAGTGTTGGACTGTGACTCTGGAGACCAGTATTTGATTCCCAGCTAGGCCATGAAACCCAGTGGGTGCCCTTGGCATACTCTCTCAGCCTCGGGAAGGCAGTGGCAAACCTCCTGTGAACAAGTCTTGCCAAGAAAACCCCATGATATGGTCATGTTAGGGTCTCCATAAGTTGAAAATGACTGGAAGTCACACAACAAGAACAAGATAGAGTTAATGTCTGTTGTCCTTGGGTATATTTTGACCTGTCATCTCAACGTTTTGTGTATTGTAGCTGGACCAAACTGACAGAAAGATTCTTTAAAAATACACCATGGCCAGAGGCAGAGGCGATTGCCTCACAAGTTGGAAATGGTAAGTATTTTCTATTTTTTTTTCCTCTGGCAAGCTGACAAAACACTGCTTGCCTTAAGGACAGCTTGTGGTGGCCTGTGTCTTAGGTGAGCCAAACCTTGGTTTTAGTATGGAGCTGCTGTTGTTTTAATTGTTTTAAAGGAGTTTGCATAGATAATGAGTTTTTGTATCGAAATGAAATATAGCCCAATGAGAGAGAGACTCCTTTTAGTGGCTCACTTATGGGAAAAAAAAAACCCATCCATTTGGCACCAGATTAAAATGTTTGCCTATTTGTGGTTTGCTTTGAAAGAGAGAGAAAGAGAGAGAAAGAGAGAGAGAATTTATAATTCCCCTTCAGCCAAAAAGGCTCCCAAAGTGTTTTTAAAGTTGTTAATTTTGACAGTTCTCTGACTCATGCTTATAATCTAAAAAGACAAGACACAAAAGCATAAAGGATGGTAGTGGAGAAGGAGATTAAATCCATCAGATACTACCAATTCTTTTATCAGCTGCTGGGGCTGAGGCATGATGTTGCTGTGTCTGCCTTCTCTTCTATCCCTCCAGGGCCATGTGGCAGTTGGGATAGAGGGGAAGCTTCTAGGCTAGGGATCATGGAGCTGTGCCAGCCTCTTCTTTTGTCCCTCTGTGGCTAAGGCTGTGGCAGTTGTAGAGAGGGCTTTTCATCTGTTTCTGGGCCTAGGCATGGTGGAGCAGTGCCTGCCTCTTCTTCTCTCCCTCCAAGACCATAGCAAGGGCAGTTGGGATAGCTGTTCACTTTTAGTGCTGTTTACTAGAAAGGGTTTATTTTTTTTTACATGGTATTTTGATTTTCTGTTGACTTAATCTAAAGCACGGATAGAATGGGTCCATCAGTCCTGGTTTTGTGAGAAAAAGAGCCGCTTCTGGGACAAAATCTCAGAGGGTGGAGTGAAAACCTGGTGAAATTCCCCTCATAGCCCTTGGAGGGCTCAAAGGTCTTTTCAGGGGAGGAGGGCGGAGGGATTCACAGTTGAGTGGGGACAAGTGAGGCCCTCCTAGCTGCTTTAGGGTTGTGTGTGCCTTCCAGATCTTGCTCACCCCACTGTAAAGAATGTCAATCACCTTGAAGAACTCATTGAACAGATGAGTTGCTGGCAATTAAAATGAAGTAAATTGTCTTTTTCTTTCTTTTAGATGCTGTTTTTCTTATTTTGTACAAGGAGCTGTATTACAGACACATCTATGCAAAAGTTAGCGTGAGTATCAACTTTAGGTTATCCCTGATGGAAGCCAGAGTTGTTTTGCCTGCATGGAAACTGTGGGTATGCCTTCATTAGGGGATACCCATAAATCAGGATGTTCATTCCTTTGAAACCCAGGGGCGAAACAGACCACCCCAAAGAGGTGGCTTCAAGCCACTCCTGACGAAGCAGACTGGGGCTGCAGCATCTGCACACCACGGCTCCAATCCAGCCAGAATCCAGACCAAATAGGAGCTGCAAAGAGCTGCTCTATTTGGGGTGGATTGAAACTGACCCATCACAGCTTAATCTGGCTTGGAGGTGTGTGGTGTCTAAACGTCACACCCCTCAAGTTGCCTTGAAGCTGCCTGGCGTGTAATTGCTGGCGCAACCAAGGGACATGGCACAGGTAAATGTTATGCCCCCAAGCCGGCTTGAAGCGGGCCCCCAGTCAACTGAACAAGTAAGCTTTTTTACCATCCTCTCCCTTCTTTTTTTATTGCAGGGTGGTCCCTCTTTGGAACAGAGATTTGAGTCTTACTACAATTACTGCAGTCTATTCAACTATATTCTCAGTAAGTTCCTAGAGTCTTATTATATGTATATAATTTTTATTGCTGTAAAAATAACTATGTGTATGTCCTAGGAGTGACATTTAATCAATTCAGCTTCCCAGTGCTATCGCCTTGATTCCCTAGTTTTGTGTTTGTTTCTTACCATTGGAACATTTTATTGCCTGACATCTGCTTTGCTTATATTGTCATAATGAAATGCTTAATTTAAAATCCATCTCTTTCCTCTCTGTACAGAATTATTTTTTTAATATTCCATTTTGAATTTGTATGTTATATTATTAAAAGCAAGAGCTTTTATGGCATCTTGTTTATATAAGCCATATTTTTTTCTATGTAACTTCAGGGTAAAGATAATGCCAATTAATAATATAATAGTACTATGTATTCTACAAATAGTAATCTTTGTATGCTGAAGGGTATTTATTCCAAATCCGGCATAATATAATGAGCTAATAGTATTATTACTGATTTATCATTAAGTACTGATACAGATTTGGCCCCAGTGCCTGAGGTTTCCCACCTCTGCTCTAACGTTATAAATTTCTTGTCAATGTATTCCTTTAGATGCAGATGGCCCAGCTCCTTTGGAACTGCCCAACCAATGGCTCTGGGATATTATTGATGAATTCATATATCAGGTACACTGGGTTATTGCTGAGGTTGTACCTATCCAATATCCTCCATTTTAAAAAGATTAAATATTGTTGTGCACCTTCAAGTCATTTCTGACTTATGGCGACCCTAAGGTGAAGAAAGCATTAAAAAATTATAGCACCACATTGGCATGCATGCTGGTAGTATAATGTAGAAGCCTTCAAAATAGATTGGGATAGAGATGTGATGGCCTGGAGTGTAACAGAAAAATTCAGGGGGGAAAGTATTTTTGAAGGATTTTTTGTACTCAAAAAATTGAAAACTGAATTTTACAGTATTTTAGAGTAAGGAATAAAATGTTTAAGTTGAAGTGATTGTATATTCACTTCCCCAAAATTATTTCTAGAAGCTATACAACAGGAAGATTTTTTATGTGCAGTATCTGATTGCAGTTTCTGGTTTTGGTAGCCTCTTCTCAATTGTTTTTTAACGAATAAATGATTTTTATTTTCCTGACATGCTGAAAGACTAGAGGAACCAAAACAATTTTCTCTGTTATATTAACATTGATTTTTTTTCTCCTGTTTTTATTTTGTGCCTGCTCCTAATAAAATACCAAAACCATAGATGTTACAGTTCAGAACCTTGTAGCCCCATTTGTAATACAAATTTTAAAAATCAGAAGTCAGTATGTATCTATTGTCTCACTGAAAAGTTGAACAGTACAGTTTGACAAGCTGTAATTTTAATATCTCAGATATGATACATTTATGTCAAACAAAATTGTATCATTATACATCTTATATTCCTAAAGCAACACAGTAAATTTTGATCTGTAAAGGATGCTAAAATCACTATTTTAAAATTCAATTTCCCAAAATGTCTGATTTTGGGGGGGAAAGCTTTCTTCATGGCTTCAAAATTTCCAGAAATTTTACATCTCTAATTGGAGAACCAACCATCTTGAGGTTGGGACTTTTATCATTCGCTATTTGGCTTTGAGCGTACTTTCCAGACACCTGTAAATAGGGCAACAATTCAGTTGGACTGAAGTTTCAGTCCAGTGAAGAGAGAGGGCATCAGGTTGAGGAAGATAGTTGCAATCCTATACACATTTACTTGAGAGTAAGTTCCATTGAGTCATTGGGGTTTATTTTTATGTCAATGAGTACAGGGCTGCAGTCTTGCTTTTCCTTGATCTAATCTAAATAGAATATGAATGTACTGAACAGAAAATCATTATTTTGGGGATGTTTCATATGGATAGACTGAAAATTACTTCCCTGTTGCAAGTAGCTCTGGATGAAGTTGTTTCCTGAACTTTTGTTTTCTGTTCATGTTATAATAATAATAATAATAATAATAATAATAATGTTTATGATGATGATAAATAATAAAGTTTATTTATAACCCGCTCCTCTAATGAAATACTCAGAGCAGGGTACAATAAGAGTTTAAAAATGCAGAGTAAAACAACAATCATCTCTCTTCCCACCCACCCACCCACCCCTTAATGTTCTTTTGATGTTTTCTTTCCCTGACAATTTTTTATTGCTGCAGTTTGACATATAGGTCCAAAACACACTGCAGAAATAATCCAGTTTGGGACCACTTTAACTGCCCCTGCTCAGTGCTAGGGAATCCTGGAAATTGTAGTTTATTGTGGCACCAAAGCTCTCTGACAGAAAATGCTAAATGTCTCACAGAACTACAGTTCTCAGAATTCCCTAGCATTGAGCCAGGGCAATTCAAGTGGTCTCAGACTGGATTATTTCTGCAGTGTGTTTTGGGTTACTGTTAACATTAGGGGACTTCATGAAGTTTTCTAGTACAAATGCTTTAATCTTTAAGATGCCCCTTTTGTGATTAACAAATTTTGTGATTTAACCATCCATGGTTTGAAAATGTTCAAAAAAAATAGAAAGCAGACCTTCAGTAAAGCAAATCTTGATTTTATGTAAGGGATACCATTTCACTGTGCCATTTTATATATTGGAACTTGAGCATCCATGGATTTTTGTATCCACTGGGGGTACTGGAACCAAATCTCAGCAAATACAAGGGACCACTATACAGAGAGATCTTTAGTACATACATTAATAAGTGGCCTTCCCCACTCTGGGGGCACAGTGGTTAAATGCCTGTACTGCAGCCACTCACTCACAAACCATAAGGTTGGGAGTTCAGTACCCGTTAGGGCTCAATCTTGACTCAGGCTTGCATCCTTCTGAGGTCGCTAAAATGAATACCCAGATTATTGGATGCAATTAGTTTACAGTTGTAAACCACTTAGAGACTGCTTAGGTGGTAAGAAGCAATATATAAATGAAGTTCTATTGCTAATTCCTGTTCATCATTTATGTAAGAATTCAATATGCAAAATATCCAAGGTACACATATAAATGACCCATTTTCTCCACATCTTCCTTTTCTCCTGACACAGTTCCAGTCCTTCAGCCAGTATCGTTGCAAGACAGCCAAGAAGTCTGAGGAAGAAATTAATTTTTTGCGTTCAAACCCCAAGATCTGGAATGTCCATGGTGTTCTCAATGTGTTGCACTCCCTGGTGGACAAATCTAACATCAATCGCCAGCTAGAGGTTTATACTAGTGGAGGTAAGGAGGAAAAGAAGATGGGTCTTTGCAAGTGAGAAGTAATCTCATTCCGCAAGTTCCTTCTTGACAGTGGATTGCAAGTTCTCCATTAAAAAAGTTGCCTGTTTTTCAGCAAATAGCATAAGTGGTTGTGCTTTGTGGCATCTTTCTTATATTACGCTTGGCTCAGTCTGTAAGAAACACTGTATTATGATTGTATTAAATGTATGTTCAAGATCAAGTATTGTGGATTAGTTCCAGCCAGGAAATAGTATTTCCTAAGTAATATTTCCTAAGAAATAAGTTCTACTGTTCTCAGTGAGACATTGGTCCAAAACACACTGATGTAGTAGTCTAGTAGAACTATTATCCAATAGTTGATTATTATTATTATTATTATTATTATTATTATTATTTATATAGTGCTGTAAGGTGACACAGTGCTGTACATACACTCTTATAGTTAGATGGATCCCTGCCCTCAGGCTTACAGTCTAAAAGACAACACAAAAGGAAAAGGGGAAGGTGGTGGGGAGGGGATGAGGTCCACTGGTTCTTCTCTCCCTCTGGGGCCTGGACCAAGGCAGATGGACTGGAGGCAGGGCTTGGGTTCTTAATACATAGTTAAGAGGAGGCATCCTGGGGCAGATGGCACAATCCTGGGAACGCTTCCCTAAACAATATAGTCTTTAACTTACTTTTGAACCTGGTTAGAGAAGTGATGAGGCGTATATGTGGGGGAAGAAGGTTCCAGGAGTGAGGGGCAGCAAGTGAGAAGGGACGAATCCGGGACGGGGCAGAGGAAATCCTCGGCTGGGACAGAAGACCTTGACTACCAGAACGGAGGGTACGAGAAGGGGTGTGAGGAGAAAGAAGTTCAGACAAGTAAGGAGGGGCCAGTCCGTGGAGGGCTTTGAAAGTCAACAGCCCTCCACGGACTGGCCCCTCCTTACTTGTCTGAACTTCTTTCTCCTCACACTCCCTTTCTTCCCCTCCACTGTGGTAGTCAAGGTCTCCTGTCCCAGCCGAGAATTTCCACTGCCCTGTCTTGGATTCGTCCTTTCTCACTTGCTGCCCCTCACTTCTGGAACCTTCTTCCTCTACATGCATGCCTCATCACTTCTCTAACCAGTTTCAAAACTGATTTAAAGACTATATTGTTTAGAGAAGCGTTCCCAGATGTGTGACTTTGTCTGCCCCGTTCTAACTGTGCATTATGAAGCCGAGCCCTCCCTCTAGTCCATCTGTCTTGGTCCAGGCCTCAGAGAGAGAGAAGAACCACCGGACCTGATACCCTTCCCCATCACCTTTCCCTTCTCCTTTTGTGTCGAGTCTTTTAGATTGTAAGCCTGAGGGCAGGGAACCGTCTAAATATAAGTTTATATGTACAGCACTGTGTAAACCTACAGCACTATATAAATAAAGGATAATAGTAGTAGTAGTAGTAGTAGTAGTAATAATAATAATAATAATAATAATAATAATAATAATGTATAGCAAAAGCTTGTACTGGATGCGGAAGGGGAAGGGGAGCCAGTAAAGGGAGGATAAGAGAGGAGAAACATGGTCAAAGTGGCTAGCAGATGTGATAATACGTGCAGCTGAGTTGTGGACAGAGATTAAAGGATGGAGGTGAGAGAGAGGAAGCTCTGTCAGAAGAAGATTGCAGTAATCTAGTCTTGAGACCACCAGGGCATGGACCAAAGTCTTGGCAGTGGTTCTATGTGGGAAGTCTAACTGATATGAGTCTGACCAAGATAACACATTGCAATCTTTTCCCTTGTTCTCTGGTAGATTGCATTGGGATCCTTTCATTCCTCTCTCTTTCCTCTCACTAGGTGATCCCGAGAGTGTGGCTGGAGAGTATGGCCGCCATTCACTCTACAAGATGTTGGGCTATTTCAGTCTTGTGGGTCTTCTGCGCCTCCATTCGCTGTTGGGTGATTATTACCAAGCCATCAAGGTCCTGGAAAACATTGAACTTAACAAGAAGGTAACAGCTGCTATAGTGTTAACAGAGAACATTGTTATAAGTAAGCTTTCTCTGTTCTGGAGTATTTTTTTTTAAATTGTATTTAAACCTCTAGTCTTTAAAAAGAACTATGCCGCTGATGAAGTCCTGACACAGTTTTTCCTTCGCTGTCATTCATGTTAAATAGCTCCTTTGGTCCTGCATTTAAGACTTCTGCATAGAGGTTCATTGTATGAAGAGTGGATACTGTGCATGGTCATTTCATAAAGTTGTATACATAATCTGAGGTATAGCTCAGAAATGTAGTTACTTGAGAATTCTAACTGTCTGTACTATATAGAGGTATTCAACAAATCCAAAGAGTTTCTTCAAAGGCTTTGCTGTTTTAGGACACCTTCTGTCTTGTCCCACTGTTTCCTTTCCTGTACTGTATATAGTTTGTATTCTCAAGAACGTAAGTGCTAGTTTATCTATTAATATCCCCAATGATGCCATTTTTGTCTTCCTTGATGTCATTTAGAGAATCAAAGTCATGTCTCTTTTGCAGAGGTCAGCCTAGAAATATGACTTAATTTCACATGCTACCTTTTAGTTATCCTTCTACTATGTCTTTATCCTCACTGCCATGTTACTCTTTCTTTAAAAAAACAAACATAAACCTCAGACATCACATTTCAAATAAAATGTGAATACTGTTTCTATACAAACAAGTTAGCATTGAGACAACCAATTGTTTAAATTATGACTGTAGGGGCTTAAAATAAACACCATGTAACTAAAGCATAATAATTTTCTGTCACCTCCCAGACTAATAGTTTAAGTATGTCAGAGGGGTGAAACAGATGGGCAAAATAAAGCAGTTTCCATCCCCTTTGAAGGCAGGGCATTTATATGGTGCATGCCTCCAAAGCAAGGAAAGTGCAACCAAGTTGCGCTCTGGAGCTGAAAACTGGAACAAAAAGAAGCTGGGGGACTCTAGCTTAGTTTTGAAATGTGCATTTTCATGCCTGCATATATACAGCCTGGCACCAATACTGAGCTGCAAAGCAAAAAAAAAAAAGTGCAGCAACTCCAATAGATGTACAGTAATTACAACACACACAAACCAGACAGTCCAGTGAGGGGCATGGGGTGAAGCGGGCATGAACAGGGGCACCTCCATAATTGGCAAAGCACAATGTATCACTTGCAGAACAATGCACATGTGGCTGTTTGAAGGGGTGGTCATGCAATGAGATGGAATCTGGGCAGATATGGAAGGTACGTGGAGATCACAGGCGCTGTGTTTGTGCCACAGTGTGCATGCATGGTGGGAAGGCAACAAAAAAATTACCAAGTGGCACAGCTTGACACCATATCATTCAGAGCAAGCTGTGTGGGCAGTGGGGTTTCAACTCACTTTTGGAAAAAGTAGGATTGAGCCACTTTTTCCTGCCTGTCTGCTCTGGTCCAGAATAAACTTGTTAAAATCTAAAATCTGTCACAGTGCTTTTTATTGCAGGGATAGGGAATGGGCCACCCTCCAGATATTGTTGGAGTCTGTTTTCCATCAGTCTGGGACAGGCTAACATGTCTGCTATTGGAAACTGTTAGGATAAAATGGTTTTTTGTATTGTAATTCTGGTTTGAAAAGATACAGAAGTCCTCTGTCACACTACTTCAAGGTGACCATCTAAAAAAATACCGATCTTGTGAATCTGCCCTTTCTCATAAAAGGAACTTGGAGCAGCACCCTTCTATAATATCTGTTGTGGGTGGGAAGCTGTTTTCAGTCATTGTTTGATTGTTTCATGACTGTGGAAAGAATCTTGACTTCTTGCAATCATTCTCCCATCTCTTCTCAGAGTATGTATTCACGAGTGCCAGAATGTCAAGTCACTACCTACTACTATGTGGGTTTTGCATACCTCATGATGCGACGCTACCAAGATGCCATTCGTGTCTTTGCCAATATCCTCCTGTATATTCAGAGAACCAAGAGTATGTTTCAGAGGACAACTTACAAATATGAGATGGTAAGAAGCACTGAATTCATTATCCTCCTATATAATGCTTGAACACTTGTCTTTGCAAAGCTTTCTGTTTCTAACTACTTTGTTAACACTGTTGGTTTCTTCCTTTGAAACATACTGGCCAGTTCTTTCTGTGTCCACTCAGAGGCATTGACCTGGACTTGTACTGATGTAATCCTTTGTAGAAATACACCTGTTTGTTTCTTCCAGATTGTTACATATACTGTACATATATTAAATAGTACTCTGGTTAATCCTTTTCCAGCTACAGGCTTAACTGACCTTCTAAACTCCCACATCAAACTCATCCAAAATGTAACTGATCACATTTTCTAGAAGCCAGTTTCTTCCTGGCTCCATATAGTCTGTTCCAGATATGATAGAATTCAATCTTCAAGGCTTCTTTTTTGCTAATTTGACTTTGTGTCTCATCTCCTCTGATCTGCTTTTCACTGCAGTTACGTAATTTCAAAGTTGGCTCTAATTCTTATTCCTGAGCTGACCAAACATTTGTCCTGTCTATTAATGTGGTGAATCTCCTCTTTGGAGCCTGGTGTACTTTGCCAGTAAGATATATTTGCAACATGTTATATTGGCAAAAGTGCAATGGCATAAAATCCATCATAAGAACTTGGAAAGTTGTGTCTGTGGGGTACTGGGGGTACATAATTGCTGTTGAAGGAGCAAATGAATTTATACTGAGGATAGTGAATCCTATTAACACTTCTGTTGAGCATTTAATGTATGTTGTCATGGTAAACTGCACAATAGGATGATAATAGTATTATTTCCACTTTGCAACTCGTAGTCTCAAGGTTAGCAGCTTGTTTAGCTGCCATGATAATATTATTTCAAGTCTTTGTTAGCATTTCCAGTATTGCATTAAACCAATAGTCACATGAAGAGTGCCTAGGCCTTGCACCATAAAAATACAGGCCTGGTCTTATACTTCTGTCTACATCCATAGAGTGTAATGGCTCATGCCAGTTTTCATTTTAATTCTGAAAATTCAGGCTGAGTGTCACTATTGTTACTCTGTAAAGACTACCTGTGAACTTGTGGCAGAAGTAAGAATTAAATTAGCTTGGAATTGCTTATTCTTCTTGCTATGGTGCTGAATTTGTTTTTATGTGCCATCCAAGTATTCAGAATTGCATGTTCCTAATGGGATCACTTGCTGTTTTGCAGATTAACAAGCAGAATGAGCAGATGCATGCTCTTTTGGCTATTGCCCTCACTATGTACCCTATGCGCATAGATGAAAGCATTCACCTGCAGCTCCGAGAGAAGTATGGAGACAAGATGCTACGTATGCAAAAGGGTGACCCCCAGGTGTATGAGGAGTTGTTTAGCTATGCTTGTCCCAAATTCCTCTCACCTGTGGTTCCCAACTATGACAATATGCATCCCAACTACCACAAAGAGCCTTTCCTGCAGCAGCTGAAGGTCTTTGCTGGTGAAGTCCAGCAGCAAGCTCAACTGTCCACCATCCGCAGTTTCCTCAAGCTCTATACCACCATGCCCGTTGCCAAGCTTGCTGGCTTCTTGGACCTCACTGAGCAAGAGTTCCGCATCCAGTTGTTGGTCTTCAAACACAAGATGAAGAACCTTGTCTGGACAAGTGGCATCTCTGCCCTGGATGGGGAGTTCCAGTCAGCCTCTGAGGTCGACTTCTACATTGACAAGGTCTGTCCACCACTGTCTTTCAGTTCGCTCTTCTCCATTGTTATGAGCAACATGCATTATTCAGGCTAATCACACTGTATGGCTCACAGAACACCTGACTCTTGGCACCACTGGTATCTTAAAGGAGGAATGCACTCTTCATTTATTGATGCCTTAGGATAGAAATTAACTCTAAAATTCTAAGGATGGGATGAGAGAGTTACATCAGCATATGCATGCTACACATGTATGACTGATAGTTCTACAAACCATGAGAGATACATTATCTTAGCATATCTTCAGCTTCCTAGAATCACAGAATAGTAGAGTTGGTAGGGAACCTGTTATATAATTAACACACTACCAATTCACGAAACCCACAGCTGAAAGATTCCTGACAGATGGTCATCCATCCTGTTAATAAATCTCTAACAAAGGTTTAAAAGAAGAATTTCTCCATCCTTTGAAGTAGTCTATGTGTAACTAAAATTACATATATAGAACTACTAAAAAGAAGAAGAACAAAAACAAAGCTTCTCTGAATGCTGCCTGAGAGTTCTGTTCTTTCCTGCTACATCATACTTTCAGTGGCTAGTGCAAATGTACACACAGACTATAAAAATCATTCCTGTCTTCATCTGCTTAACTGCAATTGTACTGCAGATTGGAGACATATTTCTGCAAGAGACTGTAATAGCTTTCGCAGGTCCTGCCAGCATTTGCTCTGCCTTTTTCTTTTTAAAATAAGAGTGACTTCCTCAGGATAGTTGGATACGTGAACAGCATCATGGCTCAAGCAGTGATTATGATTGTTAAATTGTACTGTTTTTGCTTTAGTATGAGGGAAACATTGTGAAAATTCATCCTAATCCTAGGTTAGAGTGAATTTAATCTCCAGCAGTTCCTTCTAGCAGGTCTAGCCCCTTTTCTTTGATTCTCTCTTGGCAGGATATGATTCATATTGCAGATACAAAGGTTGCTCGCCGCTATGGGGATTTCTTCATTCGCCAGATCCATAAGTTTGAGGAGGTAAGTTGACAGTTGAATAAGTAGGACAAACGTATTCAATATGTGTATATGCATATGATATTCATACACACACGTGTGTGTGTGTGCTAGGGTGGGTGGAGATAAACAGATAGATATAGATACGGATATAGAAAATTCATTTCTTATTGATGTTCTCTTTCCAAAATATCTGATGGAATGCAAGTATAAAACTGTTGCTCTCCTCTTCACAGTTTTAGTCAAATTTGGGGGAGGGCACATTTTTTCTGTACAAGAATAGGTGAAATGGTAGAACAAGTGACATCCCTTTAACACAGTTGCCTCAAATTCCAGAAATATATAGCACTGCTGCCATCTTTGTGTGAACAGGAGTTCTCTAAAAGCTGCATATCCTCCTGTGTCTCCTTGCCAATGTGCTTGCACCAGTTGTCCTGCAGAGGGCACTTTCTAACTATATGTCCACCTGAAGGAATGGAAAAGCTGTGTGTGGAAAATGGCCATAGAATTATTTTTACATAAAAGGTTGATGCTTATTTGAGTTGCATAACCATGAAGCAGAAAGCATGGGATTGTGAATGGGAGACACTGCAGAGTAGAAGGAAAGAAGAAAAGCAATGCCTTTTTATTATCCTTTGGCTATCCTCAATTTAAAGCTCCTTCCCATAGTTACTTTGACTGTTTCTGTATCAGCTAGTTATTATCAGAACCATTATAACTATTAAGAACAGACTGCACCCAATGTGACTTCCAGAAGTTAGGTAACTTAACATATTAACACATTAACACAGGGTTAACATATTTAAAACATGCCTTCCTCTCTTTAGTCTCTTTTTGCCATTCTGACAGCCTTTTGAGCTAAAGAATAGGGTTAAAATACTTAAATAAAATAAGGCTACCCTTCTGAGCATTCAGCGGGCAATCATCTGGAGCTGCCTTATAAAAGAATTCCACAAAAAAAATGACTATTCAGCAAAAGTGTTGCTAGGCTGATGATGACTGACAGAGGACAGACAGAGAACTGCATTTACTCCCACGGTTTGGAATTATATAGCCATAGGGTGTGTAAATTGGTGTGCTGTATTTTATTTTTTTAATCTATTAGTAAATACATTTTAAATTGTTTTGACTATGGTTTTCTAATATATTAAATTCTTTTTTAAATTTTGTAAAATAAGATTTTGATTTAATCTTGTTTTAAACTTCTGGAAGTCACCTTAGATTCCATCCTAGGAGGAAGGTGGGGTTGAAATTATAAATAAATAAATAAATAAATAAATATACTTCGGAGTGCAGCTCTCAGATTCTATAGCCAGTTTATACACTCAGTGCAGAAGAATGGACTTGCCTGCTGCTATAGTCCACTTGCTTACTACGCTGGTTGTAATGTCAATGGATAAAGTACTCCATCCTTCCTTTACCAATCAGCTTGGTCACTTGTGTACTATTCCTTATTAGCCATGGAGAGAAGGTGACTACTTGAAGACCTGGAATACTGTATGTTTTGTCATCATTAACAATAATGCAGAAAGTTAAAACAGCAGTAATGTTACAGATTTTAGTGCTTGTTAAGGGAGTACTGTACATAGGGAATATGTAGCATGAATTAATGATTTGAGGAACAACGTTTTGGGATGGGGCAGACAGTCCTACTTAAATTTGTGAAAAGCAGTTTAATAGGAAGAAAGCCCTGGGGGAAGTATCCTGAAGCCATATGAACAGGATTTGTGCAACTTCTTTTAGTCTGGCTTTCATTTTTCCCAAATGAGAATATCAAAAGAATTCTTTTGCTTTATCGGTTTTATTTTGGGACAGAAGATGGCTAAGCATCTCTTAAGAATGATAAAACTCTAAGGAATCTTGTCACTGCTGATTTTATTTGAAATATTCTTTAAATTCTTTGTAACTTGTATGATTATGCAGACTACCACTGAGTGCTGTGATTTGACCTCAGGTCTCTCCACCTAGGTTGAGGGAGTCTGTGGGTCATATTTAATTTCTCCACATAACTGAGCTCAGCATTCTGGCAAGATATGCATGCACTTGATTAGGGACTGCATAATTGGGGCTGTGGCACAAAAGGGTATGGCTGTATGTGGGTGTTCTCTCCCTACCCCCTCACTAATTCTCTTGTAATTAGATGCCTGTCTCTCTCTTCCAGCTGAACCGCACTCTGAAGAAGATGGGCCAAAGACCTTGAAAGTCCTTGAATCAGTCGTCAGGGTGCCTGGCTCTTTGTAAAGGGGGCAAGGGGAACCAGAAGAAGGATGAGCTAAGAATTTTGGAATTTTCTATAGCTTGCTGCAGTCCTTGCTTGGATAGCAGCTGGCTGAACTCATACAAAAGACTAAGAAATATAATTAAATGATTGAAATATATCTGTGTCTCTGAATTTATAATTCATTTGTTGCTTCAGGGGAGAGGTGGCCAGCTCTGTTTGATAACTTAGTTTAGCCTGCGGGTGCCCTGGTTACACTCTGTGAAAGACATTTGGGAATGGCTGTTAGCCAAAGCTCAAAAGGGAACTGAAAATACAGCTGCTTAGCACGACTTTGAAAGGTGACCTATACATAATGGTTTCAGAAACAAAAAAAATAATAATTGTGGATCTGTGCAATTTGCACTGTTGCTTTACTGCTTGTGAAGGAGATCTGACATGTTTTATAGTGTACTGTTAAAGAGAAGTGAAACTGCTATGTGTCTCTTAGACATTCCTATGATACTGTGTGGGTTTAACACAGCTTCATTTGAGTGTATTATGCAGATCTCAAGCTATATATTACTAACTAAACATAGGTGGAGTACTGCCTCTAAATCCCTTTTTTATTAAATTTATATTGAACACAGTGACTGAAAATTGTTACAGTTGGCTCTTTCTATCTGTGGGGTTCCATTCTGGACACAAACACACACCAGGTATTGATAGCAAAATTCATGGGACTTCAAGTCCCATTGTTCCCAATGGTGGCACAGTGTTCGTGTCACTGTGTTGGTGCGGCTGTGTGCACACAGCACCATTGGAGTGGAGCAGCCCTGAAGGGTTGTTTCAGGTACCTTCTTTATCAAGTAAAAGAAACAAAAGACTGCATCCCTATGCTTACTTCTTTGGTAGTAACTCCTATTGAATATGGGGAAAGTAGCTTCTGAATAAGGATAGGTTGGGTTGCAAAAATTAGAAGCTGTTATAGTCACAGCATGTGCTATGATAGTTTCCACTGTATGAGTAAGGATGGCAGATGTAAGGAGGCTCATTGCACTTACTGAAAAAACACAGGCAATTTGTTCATACCCGTTCCCTTCCATCTTTTCCCACTGGGATCAAGAATGTGAAGCTATTATGGAAAATAATTTTATTTAGATAACTCAGGATGCCAGCACCTGTTGATAAAACAGTTGTGCCTTGACCTTGGCTCATGCATAAACTGCAAGCCCTGGAGGACTTGCCTGAGAAGTATAAACGTACCCCTCAATTTAAGGGTTAACACAAAGGAGCAAATCTCTCACTTACATTTTGGTATCTGATGAATCTGTGTACTTTCAGTTCTTTTTGAATGTATCAGATAGGTAATTGTTTATGCAGGATGCTTGCAGCATACAACTGAATGTAAATATAGCCATAAAACATCTAACAGTCTGTAGAAATATTTGTGGCTCATATTGCCACTTGAGCATAGGCATTTGCGAGACATTAATCCTGAATGAAGATGTTGCACATTCAGTTAACAGATGTACATACACAAGTTCTAGGAATGTACAACCTTGCTAGTGTGATAATTCTCAGACATAAAGCTTGCCTTGACAGCACCTGTCTATGCCTTCATCATCACAGATAAGGGGGAATAAGATTACATTAATTTCTAGCATGTATTAAGACAGTACTGGACAGGAATTGAAATGTGATGCTTAGATAGATCTCTGTCTTATGTTAGATTGGTAAGAATTTTCAATTTATAATTGTTTACTAGTGGCAACAATAAAATTAGTTTTTCCACCCAGATTAGGCTGCTGACATGAAGAAAGCTTGAGGTAACTAAGAGAAGAAAGCTTGAGGTAACTTTGTGGGAGAGGACTGTTCATTACTGGGTACATTTCATTTCTAAGGCCCAAAACACATCGCAGGCATACAGTGGTCCCCCGGGTTACGAAGGTAATCCGTTCCGGATTACCTTTCGTAACCCGGAAATCTTCGTTTCCCGGGGGACCGCTTTAATGGACGGACCGCGCGGCCAATTTAAAGGAATTTCAACCAACTGGGCTTTACATGTAACAGAAAATGTGGTTTCAGAGGCAAAAATAAAATGGAAAGAATAGGGATAGGTTCTTGCATCACAAAAAAGAAGAGTAATTCAACATGTCTCAGCAAACTTTTATTCATGACAAACAATATGCACATGTAAAATGAATCAAACAGGTCAGCTAAGCATTGCATAAGAAAAAATGTTTTGAACCTTCTAGAGACCACTTGCAGGCTCTTTCCAAAATGCATGCAGGGATGACTTTTGCTCTTTACTCATTCTTTTTTTTGCTGTCCTTTATGGTAGCCAAACTTGCAGATATATATGTGGTTTTGTTTTTAAATGAGGTAGTAGCTGGTTAGACAGATTTGTCTGCTGTCCCCTATTCTCTTGCTATTCCCACATGCTCAGTAAGAGATTCTGGAAGCAGCTGCTTTATACATTACCTGTTTTAAACAGACATGCATGGCAACAGTAGGATCAGTTAGAGTAGAATTCCACTTGAAAGCTTTTGTTTATTGCATTTTTTACTGCAGACACACTACTGTAATCCCAACACCAAAAATCTGTCCTTCACTTCCAATACCATTCTTTCTAGAAAAATGTCCAGGTAGCAGAAAATCTAGGAGGAAAACAGAATTGGGCTGGTGTAAAAATCCTTTGTAACTTCATTGTCAAAACTTTTGTTAGCTGGGGCATGACTCTATCCTTGAACTCACTAAGGAGTTTATCACACGAAGGGAATTGGAAGTATAATCCAATGGCAATCTGAATGCAATCATGGGGTTTTGCGTGATTGCTTGAAAGCTGATCATACACATTTTCGGGCAAAGGGAAGTCCTTCCGAACGCAATCATGGGGTTTCATGTTATTGTGTGAGAAACTATCACACGCAATTTCGGGCACTGGGAGGCAATTTCGGGCAGTTCTGAATGCAATGCAGTGTCAATATGCAGTCATGTAAATTAGCTGAACTAGCAAATTTACTCAATTCCGAACTGGCCTCACTTCCATTTCTTTCGAAATTGAGAGAAATTCCTCCTGTGTGATAAACTCCTAAGAATTCCAATTGTCTCCCCAGCCCCGTAGGGCCAAGACAGAATATAGAATTTCTGATTATGGCTTTATGGCTTCTTTTAAAATGGCCCAGAACATTACATCAGATGGGATGCAAATAAATATATTTTAATAGCAAACAGCAAAAGACTGGGGAAGAGAGACACATTATCTCAGTTTTTTTGTCTATGCTTTAAAAAAAATAGCAAGTATGCATGGTAAGTGGCTGAAACTTGGCAAAGTTGTTCATAACTCTGGGTAAAACTTGTAAAACACCTAGTTTGTATGCCTAGTTCTGTGTGAATTCTGCAATGAAATTCAATTCTGGCGGATTGAAATATCTCATCCAGGTGGATAAGTGTTAAGCCAGAGTTTGTTAGTAAACAACAAACTATAAATTAAGATTATGGTTTATAGCTTGTTAAAAAAACCATGGCTTGTTTTGCAGAAGTGGATTTGTATATCATAAACTAATTTTCAGCAAACCACACCATGATGTATGTGCTTGTTACATTTTTAACATGTATGACCAAACTCAACAGACTTTGAGTGTATGTGTCTTCATGTTAACTTATGGTGACCCCATCAATTTCATAAGGGTTTCTTAGGTGAAGAGTACTCGGGTGGTTTGCCAGTTCCTTCTTGAAATATAGCCTACATCACCTGAGATTCTTTGGCATTCTCCCATCCAAGTACTAATCAAAGCTGACTCAGCATAGCTTCCAAAATCAGCCAGGATCTAGTACCTTAGGGTATTTTAGATACCATTCAAAAATGTACAACCACGTGGCTGGAATTCTTTTGGTTCATCTCAACTACAGTTGTGCAGTGTTTAATTATGGCACCTCTACATCTTTCCAAAAAAGGTATTGAAAATTCATGTATTGTGCACATTTGCAACAGTATGATTTTTTCTTTTTTTGAGTTGATAACTTCAGCAATGAAAAGTTAGAATGGATTCCCTCCACTTGCCACAGTTGACCTGAGTGAAAGAAATCTGACCAGTTGCTCTTTGCAGTGGGAGGAAAGATAGGCTGGGTCCAAGCCTCTGCCTGGCACCAACTGAAGCAAAAGGAATTCAGAGCATGCAGCCTCGTCAACAGAAGGCCAATTGTTGAAATGTTGGTGAAGCCTCTGTGGAGCAACATTGTTTTTTAATTCCCATCTCTAGGCTCAGCTGCTATGACAGAATCTGAAGGCTGGCATAGCTGAGTGGACAAAAACCACTCCAGTCAGATCAGAGCGTTCTCATTAATGGGATGTTGGAATTACATTACTTGACTTACAATACTATTGCAAATGGATAGTATCAATCGCTCTGAGCAAAATACACTGCAGAGCCTAAAAACAGAACAAAATCCAATGTAAACATCATGGTGTATGAACAAAAAGAGCCATATCCATGTCTGTGTACTGTCCATACTATTGGCCTCCCATTTTTAAATTGGGCTCATGAATCAATAAGTGCCCAATTTTGATTACTTATTTTTTTATTTTTTTATTTCTTGAGTGAGAGCCATTCTGACCTTGGGGTCCTGGCAAGCTAATACAGAGGGCCCTTGGTATCTAATGGGCTTTGGTTCCAGGAACCACTGTGGCTACTAAGATCTGTGGATGCTCAAGTCCCATCATATACAGCAGCATAGTCAAACAGTGTCCCTTCTATAAAATGGTAAAATCAAGGCATACCTTTGGTATTTATATTTTTGGGGAATATTTTCAAACCATGGATAAAAAATCCATGGTTTGAATCCATGGATAAAAAATATTTTGAATCCATGGATAAAAAAACTCCATGGTTATGGAGGGCCAACTTCTTTTAGTGTTTGTTAAATTTACTACTGGACTACTACTCTGAGAGTTCTCCAGGTAGTATCACCAATTAGGTCCAAGATAAAAGTTTGCCTTAAGATAGGCTTGTTTCTGTGTCAGCTCTAGACTTGTTGAAAGCATTTCCATCTGTCTTGCTTTGTGTGATCAAAGCATGAATTAGAGGATTATGTTAATCATGGTACATAGCCTCTGTTTTGGTCAGGAGTAGCTGAACTGTAATTCCTGCAGCTCTAACCAGCACAGTCAACAGGGAAGAATGCAATCCAGCCACATCTTGAGGCTAACATGATTTCCACCCCTAGTGTGGGCAGTACTCTTGGAAGTCTTGACTTGCCTTCTTAAATTTCAGAATTAAACAATAGCCTGCTCATTATGTTGGGTAGCAAGAGGAGGTGGAGTTTGGAATTCAGAGCAAGTTCACTGGCCTCCTGAAGCAGTGAACAAAGTTGTTTAGCCTTTCTTACCCATGTAAACAGTGCCCCTGAATCTCTCACTCTTCTGTTCCTTTTAGCAACAAATCCTAAAGGCATCTGACTCTTCCTGATCATAGAAGCTAAGCAGGGTTAGCTCTGGTTAGTACTTGGAAGGGAAAAGCACTATGTACAGCACTGTGTAAATTTACAGCACTATATAAATAAAGGATAATAATAATAATAATAATAATAATAATAATAATAATATGCTGTAGGATATATTTCAGAGGAAGGAACTGGCAAAACCATCTCTGGCATTTCTTGCCAAAAAAAAACCCCTATTAAATTTATGGGGTCACCATAAGTTGACATGTGACTTGAAGGCACATACACATACGCTAAAGGAGAGGCAGGGAACCTCTGGCCTCTCAGATGATGTTGGACTGCAGCTCCCATCACCCTCTCTCCGTTGACCAATGCTGCCCTGGACTGCTGATATTTGGAATCCAACTATCCCTGGAAGCTACATGTTTCCCAATCCTGACTGGAAGATTTAGAAGCAGCTTGCTTTCCCCTGTGCCTATTGGGAAGATCAAGATTCTGCCCCCCCCCCCCGAATTAATTTAGTATAAACTAATTCTTTGGGGTCATGGTTTGAGCATTGGACTATGACTGGCGACCAGGGTTTGAATCCCTGCTCAGCCATGAAAACCGCCTGAGTGACCTTGGGCAAGGGACACCCTCTCAGCCTCAGAGGAAGTCAAGGGAAAACTCCATCTGAACAGATCTTGCCAAGAACGCCTGTGATAGGCTTTCTTTAGGGTTGTCTTAAATTGGAAATGACTTGAAGGCACACAAGAACAAAACTACGCCTGCACTTTCAACTCAGTTTGCAGCAAGTGAAGTAAGCTAGGAACAAAAGCGTGAAAGAGAGAGAAGAGAGAAACTGGGATATTTTAAAAGCAGCTGGAAAAGTGGGACGGGAAGATTAACCAGGCCTGTCTGTGCCAAATTGGGACAGTTGGAAAGTATAATATTGACAGAAATCAGTTTTCTTTGTATCTTTATAGCTCATAGCTCAAACAAAGAAATGAGTTTTCTTTGTATCTTTGTAGCTCAATGAGGAAAGGAAAAATTAGTTGTTTGCTCCATCTAGGGCCACTGAACAATCTAAATGTATTTAATTTCCAAATATAATTATAGTTTTGAGTCCGACATCTGTGTGTTTCCCACCCACTGCCATCACAGTTATCTGAAGGTCAGGAGTCTTAGTTGCCATTATGAGTCTAGTTCACGTGGGAGCAGCTTACATTAATTTGATCTTGACTTCTGTTCTCACCATTTTCTTGTTGGAATCCTCAAGCGCTTGGCATATGTGTCAATTTCCAGACATTTCCTTGCTCCCAGCATCAGTTCTGAACAAAGTGCCATTGAAAATCTCCCTCTGACTTCTTTCAGGGCTTCAGTTAGTTTAGTTGCCCAATAAATTATGGAGAGATTCTGCCATTTTAATTGCAGGACAGTGTAAACAAAAAGCAAATAAATAAAGCTTAAGGGAAAAAAAGGAATGCCTTATTTTATTGCTAAGACTGTCATGTTTTAGAGGAAACCTCCTCCTTCAAGGAAACATTCATAAAATAAACAGCCACCTTCTCAAAGATTCTCCCAGAAGAAGATTGTCTTGCATAAGCATGCACTTGAAGAAAGTAGTTTATTTCTGAACAAGCTGGGCTTATAAGTAAAATTAAGCACTTTTTGGAGACTGTTTCTTTTTAGTTCAGGGATGGGCAACTGTGCTCATCCAGATGTTATTGTTCTACAAATCCCGTCAGTCTGAAGAGTCAACGACGAGGGATTATGAACACTGCAGTCTAATGACATCTGAAGGACATAAATTGTCCATTCCAATCTATATGTTGTTGTTGCACTCACAGAGCCTCCTTGTTCTTGTGCAAGGCTCTGGAGCATGTGGTGGCCTTCCAGCCCCAAAGCTTCCTGGATGAAATAGATTATCTAGATTCATTTCAGGTCTTGCTGTGGGACAAAAACAGCTTTAGTCACCTTGGTGGATATTTGCTGGAAACTGGACTGGGACAGTGCAGTCCCTGATGGTTATGCTTGATCTTTCAGTGCCTTTTGATACCATTAACATACAGTATTCTTCCGAGTGCCTCTCTGGGATGGAATTTGGTGGCACTCTTCTGCAGTGATTCCAGTCCTTCGAGGAGCAAACTCAAAAGTTGTTGCTGGGGGATTCCTGTTTGACCCTTTGGGCATTGGCCTGTAAGTCCTTCAAGGCTTGTTTTGTACCCTGTGCTATTTAACATCTACATGAAACCAGTGGGAGAGATGATCTGGAGTTTAGGGATTGGGTGTCAACAATATGCTGATGACACCCAACTCTATCTCTGTTTTCCATCCAATTCCAAGGAAACTGTCTCCATGCTAAACCAGTGTCTATTGTTGGTAATGAACTGGATGACATTAATTAATGTAACTCAATACAAACATCTCCCAGTCAACTCAAAGGCAGATTTGCAAATAGGGAGTCAGCCTGTGTTGGATGGGGGTTACATTCCCTCTGAAATCTTAGGTTTGCAACTTGGACATACTTCTAGATTCAGGTCAGAGCTTGAATGCCTAGGTTTTGAAGATGGCTAGAAGTGCATTTGTACAATTAATACTGGTGTGCCAGCTTCACCTGTTCCTGGAGATGTCAAATCTGGCTACAGTGACACATGCCTTGATTACAGCTGCTTTGGATTACTGCAGCACACTTTACTTGGGGCTACTTTGCAAGCTGTTCAGAAACTTCAGTGACTGGGTCCACAGTCTAGTTGTAGATAATGTTTAGCACATATTTAGTGTGCTTACAAACAGTTGAGCAGGCCTGGATGAGTATTGTAATGCAGATTAGGTTGTGCATTAATTACACACTATTAACCTTTATTTATATAGCGCTGTAAATTTACACAGCGCTGAACATAATATCTTTTAATCAGACAGTTCCCTGCCCTGAGGCTTACAATCTAAAAAGACACGACACAAAAGGAGAAGGGAAAGGTGATGGGGAAGGGGATCAGGTCCAGCAGTTTTTCTCTCCCTCTGGGGCCTGGACCAAGGCAGATGGACTGGAGGGAGGGCTTGGCTTCTTAATACATAGTTAAAAGGAGGCATCCTCAGGTAGACAAGGGCACACATCAACACATATGTGTTGATCTCCCTTCTGTCCTAAGGAGATAACCTGAGATACAATATCCAAGGTTCCATTAGATTCAAAGACCTGCCCTGTTTCTCATTTCTAAAGCATTGACAAGTGCTTTTTACCTTTCCACACATTTTTAAACAAATGTATAAAGCTCAAAACATGCTTTTATAAATGAAGGCAGGGTCTTCTGTCCCTCATAATATTGTATGTACTCAGTCAAGATCAAGGATAAGTGTACAGGATAAATAGCTGTCCAAATATTGCTGGACTCCAGCTCATATTAACTAAAGCCAATATGCTCTATAGTAAGGGATGATGGGAGCTGCAGTCCAGGAACTTTTGCAGGGCCACACATTGCTCACCTCTTGTCTAAGCCAAGAATGTTTTCCACGGAAGCATGAATTACAATGTTCAGCTTTGACTCTGCCATTGATTTGCTGTATAACTATGAAACCATATAGCTACAGTTTTATTTCCACCCTATAATTGCAGGGTTGTCTTGTCTTGTTCGAATCTTCAACCTGGTAATTTTGAAATGTGCAATGAGTCACCATAATTTTATCAACATATTATGGCACCACATATAGATTAAGGAGGAGTGGATCCGCAGAGCTTTGCAGTTTTCTTTTTTTTACGTATCTAGAAATATTTGTTGTCTGATTCTTTCAGATGGGGGCAGGGGCATCTATTCAAAATACGGAGACAGTAAGCTATATTATCAATTACTCATCTTGTCTGGAGAGCTTAACCCAAGGGATATATAATGGGGTCTGAGGTAACAGTCCTATGATGTCAAGCCCTTCTCATATTACTCATAGGTTAAAGGTACAGAGCAGCAGCTGGCTGTGTGTGTTTAGAACCATCTGCTTTGCATCACTATGGAAAAAGGTGATGCAATTTGCACTACACATCCTATTACTGTCTGCCCTTTCTTCCCCTTTGATACTGTGCTTCATGGAATTTTTTCTTTTGCACCTCACTAGGAAGGTATGCATTTATGGGCTGAACTGAAGGTTCACTATGTCCTATCTTCCTGGCTTTTATACAGCTCAGAGAGAAGGACAACATGCAGCCCTCCAGAGGTTGTTGAAATGCAGTTTCTATCAGCCTTGGCCAGGTTTACCAATAGTGAGGGATAAGAGCTGCAGTCCACCAACATTTGAAAGGCCACATTTTGGCAAGCCCCAGTTAGCTCATGCCTAACCTGGTTCCTTCCAGCTGTAATGGATATATGGTGTATGTGATGGTTAGAGATGAGTGGAACATAGAAAAGTTATACTTTCAGACTAAGAATTCTTTAAAAGTCTGAGAAGTGTAGTTTAAAAATGCTTTTCTAAATTCTAAATTCCAAGCATAACCCAGGTTCAAATCCCCATTTACCCATTAAGCTGGGTGACTGTGGACCAGTTGGTCTCTCTCAGCCTAACCTACCTCACAGTGTTGTTGTGGGGATAAAATGGAGGAGGGGAAAATCTATACGCATCACCTTGATCTCCTAGAGCAATCATCTAACACATTTTGATTTTTTTTTATTTGCTTCAACTTCATAGAATCATAGAATCATAGAGTTGGAAGAGACCCCTAAGGGCCATCCAGTCCAACCCCCTGCCATGCAGGAACTCCCAATCAAAGCACTTCTGAGAGATGGCCATCCAGCCTTTGTTTAAAGACCCCCAAAGAAGGAGACTCCATGACTCTCTGAGGGACTGTGTTCCACTGTCGAACATCTCTTATTGTCAGGAAGTTCCCCCTAATGCTGAGGTGGAATCTCTTTTCCTGTAGTTTGAATCTTTTGTTCTGGGTCCTATTCTCTGGAGCAGCAGAAAACAAGCAGAATGAATGAATGAATGAATGAATAAAATTATATTAGCATAAAAGAAAACATAGTTTTACAATTGCTTTTTTAAAAAGGTCATGTCTTTAGCATCACACACAAGAATGGTTTGAGTGTTGGAGCAGGAATCTGGGAGACAAGGGTTTGAATCCCTGATCAGCCCTGGGTGACCTTGGCCAAGTCACACTCTCTTGGCCTCAGGGGAAGGCAATGGCAAACCATCTCTGAAGAATCCTTGCCAACAAAATGCCAAAATAGGGCCTCCATAAGCCAGAAACAACTTGAAGGCACTCAACAATTAAGGTATACATTAGCTTAGATTTTAAGATTTAGAAGATGCATTTCTGGTTCTCATGGGACAAAATGTGCTTCAAAGATTATTCTTGCCATCTGCAGTCTCTAGAACAAGTTGCATTAACATCCTTGGTGCCTCAATATTGTACTTGTAATTTCACTGTATCTACAAATAGTATATATGATATAGAATATGGAGAAAAATAATAATTCTTAAAATTTGGTGTCTGACTAATTATGCTAGCATAATTATGCTAGCGTCTTTTAGCTGACTAAACTATTTCCCCCAAGCTATTAATCCAACCAATTCATCAACCAAACATGGCAGCACTCGTTCGTTTATAACAACAGAACTAATGGATGGGCCACAAATATAGGTGTTACTGAGGAACATGCACTCAGGAGAGTCTGTGCTGCACAACCCCATCAGTACATTCTGTTCTGTCATAAGATTTACACAGGGAAAGAGAAGAATGGGCCTTCTGTAGAACTACTAGAGTAAGTAAACCTAGTGCTTGATTCCAGGAAGCCACAAACTGTTCAATAACACACGAGACAGGGTGCCCTAACCAAAATGAAGGGAAAATCTTTTGGCTTGTTTTGGGCATATTGCCTGCTGAAAGCCCTGGAAGAAGTATGTCATATTTTGACTTGCCTGGCCTCCAGCCTTACTCTTTACTCACCCTTGCCCTCTCAACTTTAAAGACCACAATGGTTCAATTGTATAGCTGATTTTAGAAAATATTGCTGTTTTCTATAAGTCCTTGCTTATTAAGGCTTATTAAAGGGCTTATTAGTTGCAGCATTATCAGGGGACTGTACACACACATGATTTTTGGATCTGAGAACAGTACTAGTAGAACAGTATTAACATAATCTCTGGCTTTTCTTCGTTAACAAAGATTCAGGAAGGACTCATCCCACGCTTTCTACAAGCGCTTTGATGCTGGTAGAGAACTTCCATTTTCTTCAGGCTGACTTCCAGCCCAAACAGCTCTGCAGCTGAAACAAAGGAGGATGTTAGGCACTGCAGAGCTGCTTCTTTATGGGCAACAAGGGCAGCATCATCAGCGAAAAGCAGCTCACGGACTAGATAGTTTAGAGTCTTTGTGCAAGCCCTCAGACGGCTTAAGTTAAACAAGCTACCATCAGTACGGTAACGTATATAGATGCCGTCTTCTTCTTCGAGATCTGCTGTAGCCCTTTGGAGCATCATTCTGAAGAAGATTGTAAATATTGTTGGAGCGAGTTAATTATTAGAAAGGGTTCTGGGAGAGCATTGCCATATTTGACTTGACCGTGCTGGCCCTCATGTAACAAGATAATCATTTTGAGGAATTTGGGAGGACATCCTAGTCATTCCAGGATCTGCCGCAGACCTTTTCTACTTACAGTGTCGAAGGCTTTGGTAAAGACAACAAATGTTACATATGGACTTTCTAGATTGGCAAAAAGAAGTGTGTTCATGGCTGCATGGAACTCTAGCCTTCAGATGAGAAAAAGGGAAAGTGTGCCATGAAAATGCTTTTTTGCCTTTTAGGGGAGAAGAAGCGCCTTCAAAAAGGTGCTGGTTTTCCCAGCTTCTTTTTTAAAAACTGCGGAACAGCGCAGCTCCATCAAAAGGCTGTGGTGCAGCTGCTAAGCATTAAGGAAAAGGCAACTTCATGTCACACTTTCCTGCCAATCTAGAAAGCCCCATAGAGTCCTTTGTTCTGCTCTCTACATTTCTCTTGCAGTTGTCTAAGAGCAAATACCATATCTGTAGTGCTCCTATTAGCTCTGAAGCCGCATTGGCTTTCAGGGAGATGTTCTTCTGCAATAGCAGGAACTAATCTGTTCAGGAGTATCCTTGCAAGGATTTTTCCAGCAATGGAGAGCAGTGTTATACCTCGATAGTTTAAGCAATCAGATTTCACTCCTTTTTTCTTATACAGGGTGATGATAACTGCATCTCGGAGATCTGATGGCAGTTCACCTTTTTTCCCAGCAACTCACAAGGAGCTCATGGAATTTGGGATGGAGTACATGACCTCCGTGTTTCCAAGCTTCAGGTGGGATTCCATCAATCCCGGCTGCCTTGCTGTTTTTCATCTGCTGTATGGCCTTAATGGTTTCTTCCAAAGTGGGAGCCACGTCCAATTCGTTTTTCATCGGTTGTTGTATCATATGTTGGATAGCTGAGGCTTGGACTACTCAGTTGGCACTGAAGAGACTTTGGAAATGTTCAGCCCATCAATTCAGGATGGAGGCTTTGTCTGTGATTAGTGTTTGACTATCCGTACTGTATAAGGAGCTTTGGACCTGATAAGTAGGTCTAAATACTGCTTTAAGAGCTTCATAGAATCCTCGTGTTTTTTCTGCTAAATTGATCCACTACTTCTTCTAAATGTCTCTGAGTTTTTGTTGGAATTTACTACATGCGAGATGGACGGCTGCTTTTCTTACATGGCAAGATGGCTGAGCGAGGTGTGCCTGATGAGCAGTTCCCTTTTTTTGCCAAAAGCTCCTGGATCTCTTGGTTGTTTTCATCAAACCAATCTTGGAGAACCCGAGGGATTCTTCCGCAGACTGCAGGATACTGTTTTTAATATGTTGCCAAAGCACTGCAGGAGAAGAATCTATAGGATGGTCTTCAAGTTTTGATTGCAGATTTGCCTGGAAGTTGTCTCTCATGGCAACTTGTTGAAGATTGTTGACTTGGAGTCTCCTCTTTAAGATGCCACCCCTCTTAGGTTTGAGCTTAAGATGAAGATTTAGTTTGCATCTTACGAGGCTATGATCTGTTTGACATTCTGCACTGGCCTTCACTTGAGTATGACGGACATCGCAAATGTCTCTCTGGCGCACTAAAACATAGTCAATGAGGTGCTAGTGTTTGGATCAGGGATGCATCCAGGTTGTCTTCAAGCTATCTGTTGAAAGATAGTGTTTGTAATAGTCCACTGCTGTTCTGCACAAAACTCTAGCAGGGGCGTCTGTTATCATTACAGTTTCCAACACCATGCTTGCCTAGAACACCTTTCCAGGCTTCAAAGTTCTTTCCTACTCTGGCATTGAAGTCACCAAGGATAATGATTTTGTCTTCTGCAGGGACTTTTTGTATGAGGTGGCGTAGGTCTGAGTAGAATTTGTCTTTTTCCACAGGGTCAGCTTGCATATTTGGGGCATATATACTGAAGAGAACAACATGTGGGAGGTGTAAGGAGATAATATGATCAGAGTGACCGTTTGGTAGAGTTTCGAGTTTGGAGGCAGTGGAGTTTTTAATCATAAAGCCTACTCCTGAAAGATGTTTTTCAGTTTTTGGTTTGCCAGACCAGTAGAGTGTATAGCCGGCACCGTGTTCTTTAAGGCTGCTTTCCTTATGGAGACGAACTTCACTAAGAGCAGTGATGTCAATATTAAGTTGTGATAGTTCATGGGCTATTAGAGCAGAACGATGCTCAGGACGTCCACTATCTGCAAAATCTTACATAGTTCTGATGTTCCAGCATGCAAGTGTCAGTCTGTTTGCACCTTTTGAGCCCGGTGCATGCCTTTGTATCTTTGTTTTTGTTTGACTGCATCAGAAGATGCCCGTTGGCCATTAGCCAACCAGGTGATGGAGATGAGCTTTTGTTAGGCCACCTTTTCAAGTCCCTCTCCGTATGGAGCAAGCAGTGCTCTCCTTAAAAAAGGCTGCTTGGTTGTTCAGGATGCTGTTGAACAAGTCTGTCCTCTTCTGGGTCAGTCTCAAGAGACCAAAGTCCTGAACCGCCTGCATGCAGGGTTGGGTCTGCGGCTTCCAGTGCATCTTCCACCTGCCGTTTTGTCCCTCACCTATCACTACAGGACTTTGGGGGGGGGGATCGGATTGGATGTATCCTTCAAGCCTGTGCAATGGATTTTTCTGGTGAAGCGCAGCGTGCACAGAACTGGCCTCACCCTTTAAACCAGAGGTTCGTCTGCTGAGGCCTAGCAAGCAAGGACGGTGGCAGTGAGATTGTAGGTTTGATTAGAATTTCCTTCTCTTAGATGGTTTACCTTACAGGGTTAGACAAGCACCATCTGCTCAGGTTTGGGATTGGAGTTTTCCTTCTTCTAGGATGGTTGCCATAAGGCTAAAGAGCCCATCCTGCCCTTTGATGCTCTTGGTTAGACCCTTTGGTTGTGAACTTGTCTGTATGGGAGGCCCTACTGGTGGCTGTTTCTGCCACCACCAGCATAGCTCACAGCTTCATTAGGGTACACAAGCCTCTCCCCCACGACAAGGGGGTGTCAGTGGAGAGGCAACATAATAGAAGGGCCTAAATACCTTAAAGGCACCAGATCCAAGCTCTGGCTAATACTTGGATGGAGACTGCCAATAGATATCAGGTGCTGTAGGTTATATTTCAGAGGAAGGAAATGGCAGAACCATCTGAGTATTCCTTACCTTTAAAAACCCTATGCAATTCATGGGGTCGCCATAAGTCGACAAGTGATTTGAAGACATATACACAAATATACTGGAACAATACTAGTGAAAAACACACCCATTTTGCATAACTCCCCATTCCAGTCTTCCTGGCTTAACCAGTATTTCTGTAGTGTTCTTGGGTGAGGTCTTGGGTGAATCATGTTTGCATTCCAAAGCCACCTAATTGATACAGTAATTTTATGGGAGTGCTTGTTTAATTATTTCATCCTCATCATAGTCAACATAGCAATGGGTGGTCTGGTTGTTTCCTTTACCCAATGCATAGCAATCTAAACAGCACAGAAAAGCCTTTTTGACTGAATATATATAGTAACAGGATGTACAGTAACAGATATATTAAAGCATACCTACGGCTTGTGCAGGATCATTGGCTGTTTTGGTGAATATAAATCAGTGTCCAGGGCCCTTATAAAAATATATTAATGTCACTTGATAGCTGAAATCCTTCTCCAGTCTTTGCAATGGAATACACTCTTCAGAGGATTGGAAATATGATTCCTCCATCTGTGGTTTAAAGAGTAAAGAGAGGCTGTTTGGAGCCAGTTCTGTAGCTTGCATTCTACAGCCAAGGTGAATAATTTTTGGATCTTCAGATGTTTGACAGCAACAGAATTGGGGTTAATGGGAGTTACAATCCAAGAACAAGATGGCCATCTGTCAGGGATGCTTTGATTGTGATTTCCTGCATGGCAGGGCAGGGGTTGGATTTGATGGCCCTTGTGGTCTCTTCCAGTTCTGTGGACCTTATCAGATGGGAAGAATTTCTCTTTATTGCGAATGGAGCCAATTGGAGCCAATTCAAATTCATGTGAATTCGCTAGTTTAGCGAATTTACGTGAATTCCCATTGCATTCAGAATGCGTTCAGAATGACTTCCCATTACCTGAAAATGACCCCCCATTGCCCGAAATTGCGTGAGATGCTTTAATTTGCAATAACGCAAAACCCATGATTGCATTTGGCTTGACTTCCCTTTTGCCCAAAATTGTGTGAGATACTTTAATTCGCAATAACGTGAAACCCCGTGATTGCGTTCGGATTGCCATTGGATTATACTTCCAATTTCCGATGTCTGATAAGGTCCTATGATTCTATGATTTCCATTCATACTGCAGAGACAGAGAGGGCTGAGCTGGCTGAAGCATTATTTGGATGCAGTTGTTTCTTTTGGGAACCTGATGGATTAGCAACTATACTGTATGCTTAAAAACACAGAAACCAGTTGTGCAGTGCCACCCTTGTAACTTCTCAGCATGTGGAAAAGCAAAATAATATATGCCTTCACTAACACCAGGTCATGTCATGGCACCAAAATCTGTTTCCCTTTCATTTTCAGGTCAGGTGACAATTTTTTTGAAGGGGTATGCACATGCAATCTATGCACTAGATTAGTTTGAAAGAGCCTCACTTTCTTATCCAGGAAGTCATTCAGAAACAAAGCCATACTTCAAAAATGGGAATGATGTAGTTCTTTAGATGAGGTTGTACCCCATCTTCCAGCATTCCTCCTCTTTCTCTATGTTGGCTATGGCTGCTGAGAATTGTAATCCAACAACATCTGCAGGGCTGTGTGATTCTCACCCTCCTCCATCCTAGACATTATCTAAACCAGTCATAGGAGTTTATCAGATGGGAGGAATTTCTCTCTATTTCGAATGGAGCCAATTCGAATTCACGTAAATTCTCTAGTTTAGCAAATTGAATTCTAATTGTGTTTGGAATGCGTTCAGAAAGACTTCCCATTGCCTGAAAATGACTTCCCATTGCCCTAAATTGCGTGAGATACTCTAATACGCAATAACGTAAAACCCATGATTGCATTCGGATTGCCATTGGATAATACTTCCAATTTCCCTTTTCTGATAAACTCCATAAAAAAGATCAACCTCCCATGTCTGATACTCAGTTTCTATCTCTCAGTTGAATGTATGCCAGTGGGAAGGATCATGTGGCCTTTCAGATGTTTCTGGACTGCAACTCCCATCAGTGAGCATAGCCAATAGTAAAGAATGCTGACAGTTCAACAGCATTAGGTGTATCACAGTTCCAGGTCTAAAGTTCATAATGGAAATATGTTTTCTGCTTAGGCATATTTCTGAAAAGGATCATGGTAGGGTTTAAAGTGGAATACTGAAAAATTTAAGCCAACCCTTTACAGTCTACTTCCATATCAGTTCAACTAGCCAGATTAAGAACCACAGAATAGTCCACCGACTTCTTGCCTATTGGGTCTTCCCTGAGAAACTAGGTCAGATGTTTACACTCTCCCCTTACACAATTCCTGCTGTTTCCTATCCAGAGCTCTGCTTATTATTTTTGAAAAGATAAATGTGTTTTAAAAAGTAATATGCTACCTGTGGTTGTTTTCTTTGTGGAATAACATGTCACTTGTTGCTTGTTGCTTCAGACTAACTTGTTGTTAACACATTGTTCTGGGTTATAATTTCATGATGGTTTTACAAAAATACACACAGAAATGTAGCAATGAACAGTCTTGTGATACATTAAAGATTAACGTGTTTTAGATGCTGCAAGCCTCTAGTATTTCTGCTGCAATAAACCAACACAGATACATACTTAACGGGACTTTTAAAAACAGAGACATGCCCCCATCACCCTATTAGCTGTGACATACCTTCAAGTCATTTCAGGCTTATGGCAACCCTATCACAGGCTTTCGTGGCAAGATTTCTGTCGAGGGGGTTTACCACTGCCTTCCTATGAGGCTAAGAGAGTGTGATTTCCCATGGTGATGCACTGGGTTTCTATAGTCTGTCTTCTGGAGTCCTTGTCCGGCAATGAGCCACTATACAGTGGGCCCTTGGCATCTGCTGGGGTTGGTTCCAGAACCCTTTGTGGACACCAACATCTGTGGATGCTCAAGTTCCATTATATACAATGGGCTAGTAAAAAAGTGTCCCTTTTATAACATGTAAAATGTATAAAATCAATTTTTCGGGAGGGGGGGGGATTTCTAAATATTTTCACATATTTTCAAGCTGTTGATTGTTGAATCCATTGATAAGGAATCCCTGGATAATGAAGGCCAATTATACCACACATGCTTCATCCAAGTATATGACCCTCAAAACAATGTTTCTGAAGTAACAAGTAAATATTACTCATTAATGACAAAGTTAAGGGCTAATATGTATTCAGTTAAAGAAAAATATGCACTATTATGTTCTTGTTACCTCTCAGATCAATGTGTCCTAGTTTAACGCTATTAATTGTGACACAGTATTTCAAAACTCTGCTCTCATCCTGCATGATTATATCTGCTGCTTTCATCCTACCTTTCCACACTGATGGGTGGTAAACACACCAATTGTTGCTACGCAACCACTATGCAACAGAAGTCATATAATAGGCCTGAAATTACTGTGTTTATTAAATGATTATGATACTGTTGATTTTGATACATTCAAATAGGTTCTTTGCACTTCTTGGCGACAACCTGAGTGTGCGTGAACAAAGGGTGAAATAGTTTTTTGTGGTTTTTTCGGGCTATGTGGCCGTGTTCTGGAAAAGTTTATTCCTGATGTTTCACCAGCATCTGTGGCTGACATTTTTTTCTGAAGATGCCAGCTACAGATGCTGGTGAAACATCAGGAATAAACTCTTTCAGTATATGGCCATATAACCCCCCCCCCCAAAAAAAACAACAACTATGGATGCCATCTGTGAAAGCCTTCAAATTCAAAAAGGTGAAATGCTAACCGCACATTTCTGCCTTTTACTTCTGTAAGAAAAAAAGGAACTAATATTTCTCTCTCATACAATTATAAGTTGGAAGGGCCATAAGGGACATCTACCCTAACCTCCTCCCATCCAGGAATACATACCAAAAGTACTGTTGAGAGATGAGACCTGTTTGGGTGTATGTGTTGCACATTATGTTGGTGAACATCTTGGTAACAATAGGTGCCTATGTAGGGCGATAATTTTATGGAGAATGTGTGATCCAGCCAAAATTGTGTGACACCTGGTACAATGGCATGACTGTCTTTAAGTCTGCAGACCATTGCCCTCTAGCACTCAAACCTTGCTCCAGCTATGCATAGCTGAAATGGCCCTACCATTAGGCATAGTGGCCATAGTGGCTTGAGTGTTCGATTCAACCAGGATTCAGGGATTATTCACACTGAAAATAATCCAGGATGAATCCGTGTTGAATTTCCATTGTTCACACGCATCCTGGATGCACCTGATTAAAATTTTTTGTGTGTGGGGAGGGCTGCCAAAAAACCCACACAATCCAGGATAATAAATATCAGGCTTCCCTCCAAGTTTTTAAAAGAGATCCAGATTGTTGGTAGAATAAATAACCAATGCAAATAGACCAGACCCTGGATAAAACGCTACATGCCTTGAACATGTTCCAAATGCATTCTCATCATCGCCACTGTCTTTAATTTGAATGCTTGCATGTGTGAGCAATTGAATTGGCAGAGATGCATATTGATGCGGTTCCATAGCCAATCAGTCATAACCTATTATGGTGCGCAGACCCTAGATTTACACAGTCAGTCAAAATATACATATAATCACATCCCTCAAAATAAAATCACCAGCAATAATACAAGAGTTGCAGAAGTTGCTAAATTTAACTCTATTTAGCTCAACTGTAACTGTCCCTTTATACATAGTGGGTTCTAATCGTAGCTGCCTCAGATAAAAATTTGGCAACTACAAGAGTGATATTTGGGCATTTATCCTCCAGCAAGAACTTTACATTAAAAAAAAGGTCTGGTCTTCCTTTCATCTTACTTAATAATTGATAGATTTGGCATAGACTTTGCTTCCAAGTTATTACACTAGCATCTTCTTTTGGCCTAAGGAACACTGGAAAATCTACCATGTAAAAGTGTGAATAACAAACCAGGAATAGGTGAGCGTGAGGATTTGCCTAACCTTGGAATGACCCCTAATTGTGTTTAACATGGCTCCTGAATGAAACCCCCTGATTGCCCCTGCATTGGCTTCACATTGGCGTTTTATCACATGATGGGAATTGGAAGTATAATCCAATGGCAATCTGAATGTAATCATGGGGTTTTGCGTTATTGCGTGAAAGCCAATCACACACATTTGTGGGCAATGGGAAGTCCTTCCGAACGCAATTGTGGGGTTTCACATTATTGCGCGAGAAACTATCTCATGCAATTTCAGGCACTGGGAGGCAATTTTGGGCAGTTCTGAAAGCGATGCGGCATCAATAGGCAATCATGTAAATTCGCTGAACTAGTGAATTCACTAAATTCCATACTGGCCCCACTTTCATTTCTTTTGAAATTGAGAGAAATTCCTCCCGTGTGATAATAATGTCCAGTATTGACCCAGGGATAATAACTTCACATTTTGCTGGTGTGATATAATAATAAGGCCCATAGAGTAGTAACAGCATTGACGTGTGATAATTCAATGCACATTCATCATGGGTGTCAAGTTGTTTTATCACACGACGCCAAACCCAATCAGGAACCAATCGAGGGTCATTCCAGGGTTAGGAAAAATTTCAGGTTGTTTTTCTCACATGACGCCAAACCCAATCAGGAGCCAATCAGGGGTCATTCCAGGGTTAGGTAAATTTGGGTGGTGGGGTGGTGGTGGAGAGCATTTACCTAACCCTGGAATGACCCCCAGTTGTGTTTAAGAATAAGGAGTTTATCAGACAGGAGGAAATTCTCTTTATTTCGAATGGAGCCAAATGGAGCCAATTCGAATTCACATGAATTCGCTAGTTTAGCGAATTCACGTGAATTCCAATTGCATTCGGAATGTGTTCAGAATGACCCCCCATTGTCTGAAATTGCATGAGATGCTTTAATACGGAATAACGTAAAACCCATGATTGCGTTCGGAATGACTTCCCTTTCGCCCGAAATTGCGCGAGATGCTTTAATACGCAATAACGCGAAACCCCACGATTGCGTTCGGATTGCCATCGGATTATACTTCCAATTTCCGTCGTCTGATAAACTCCTGATAACGTGAAACCCCATGATTGCCTCTGCATTGGCTCCGCATTGACCCTGGGACAACTTCAGATTGACCCTGGGATCACATTTTGCTGGTGTGATATTATAATAATAAGGCCCATAGAGTAGTGACAGCATTCATGTGTGATAACTTGAAATCCTGAGGGAAAGTGTAGTCCTGTGAGGCTTCTGATGCGGGATTAACCCGGTTTGGGGCCGGTTTTGAACCGCCACGGCTGGAGGCTGTGGAATTCTGGGAATGGTCGTTGGTTCTGGCCCCAGAGCGAAGCTCTGGGGCCAGAACCAACGACCATTCCCAGAATTCCACAGCCTCGAGCCGGGGCGGTTCAAAACCGGGTTAATCCCGCAATCTGGACACAACCTGAGGCGCTGTGGGCGGAGAAGGATCCAGGGCAGGCCTGAACAGAGATTCTGGGCGGGAGGAGAAGAAGGAGAAGGAGAAGAAAACGACTGAGCTAGCCAGGCCTAGAGAGAAGAAGAGAGAGAGCCCCCTCAGCCTCAGCAGCCTCCATGTCTGGGCCTCGCAGGGCCTTGCAGGCCTGGTGCCGGCGCCAAACCGAGGGCTACCCCGGAGTCGAGATCCGGGACCTCAGCACCTCCTTCAGGGACGGCTTGGCCTTCTGCGCCATCCTCCATAAGAACCGGCCCGATTTGCTGTGAGTCGAATCATCCTCTTCTCCCCCCCGACTAGGCCCAAAGTGAAGCCCCGGCCTCGCGTAGGCACCGAGGCCGGGAAACCCCCCCTGGGAAGCGGGGTGTAGTAGTAGTAAGGGGACCGAAGGGGAAAGCATCCTTCTTTCTGAGGGATTGGAAGGAAGGAAGGAGGTGGGTGGGTGGTGTCCTCCTTTTTCCCCCCAGGGCGTGTCCTACATTTCAGTCTGGAGGGTTTCCCCACCGTCCTCCATTTCCCCAGGGCACGTCCTACATTTAGTTCCCCCACCGTCCTCCATTTCCCCCAGGGCAAGCCCTACATCTTCATCTCCTTCTCTCTCCAACAGAAATTCCCAAATGTCCTCCATTTTCCCACTGTCCTCCATTTCCCCAGGATGAAGGTCTACACTTCAGCCAGTTGTCCTCCATCTGCCCGGGACAAGTCCTACATCTCAACACTCATCCTTCGCAGGAGGATTTCTCCCCCCAACGTCCTCCATTTCCACAAGATACGTCCTACATATCAGTCTCCTCCCTGCCCAGGAGGATTTCCCCAATGTCCTCCATTTCCCCAGGGCAAGTCCTACATTTCAGCCTCCTTCCGCCCAGGAGGGACTCCCAATTGTCCTCCATTTCCTCAGGGCAAGTCCTACATCTTAATCTCCTTCTCTCCAGCAGAAATTCCCAAGTGTCCTCCATTTCCCCAGGATAAAAGAGCTACATTTCAGCCAATTGTCCTCCATTTCTCCAGGACAAATCCTATATTTCAGCCTCCTTCTGCCCAGGAAGAATTCCCAATTGTCCTCCATTTTCCCAGGACATGTTCTACATTGCAGTCTCCTTATTCCCAGGAGAGATTCCCAAATGTCCTCCATTTCCCCAGGATAAAGATCTACATTTCAGCCAATTGTCCTCCATTTCCCAGAACAACTTCATTTCAGTCTCCTTCTGCCCAGGACGAATTCCCAATTGTCCTCCATTTTCCCAGGATAAAGATCTCCATTTCATCCAATTGTCTTCCATTTCTCCAGGACAAGTCCTACATCCTAGTTCCCTTCTCTCCAGCAGAAATGCCCAAATGTCCTCCATTTCCCCAGGATGAAGATCTACATTTTCAGCCAAATGTCCTCTCCAGGACAAGTCCTACATGTCCAGGAGGAATTCCCCCAAATCCCCCATTTACCTAGGACGTCCTACATGCCAGCCTCTTTTTGCCAAGGAGGAATGCCCAAATGTCCTCCATTTTGACCATGACTAAGACAGCAGAAACGATCCAGTTTGGCACCACTTTGACTGCCATCATGGCTCAGTGCTGTGGAATTCTGGGAACTGTACTTTGTTGTGGCACCAGAGCTCTCTGACAGAGAAGGCTAAATGTCACCCAGCATTGGGTCAGGGCAGTAAAAGTGGTTTCAAACTGGGTTATTTCTGCAGCGTGGATGCAGCCTAGGAAGCATGAATTTATATATTATATTAGTGTTTTTAGCTGCTATATAAATAAAGGTTAATAATAATAATAATAGTAATAATTTAAATGTCCCACATTTTTTCTTTGAATGGCCTCCATTTTGCACTACCTTTTGCCTAGAAGCAGGATGAACAGATGTCTTCACTGCAATGGAGGACAAGGCGCCACAAAATGGAGGACATGACTAAATAAAAACCACAGACACTAATATACAATTGGTCCTCCTTATCCACGGATTTTTAATCCATGGATTCAAGCATCCACGGCTTGAAAATATTAAAAATAAGTATAAATTCCAAATATCAAACCTTGATTTTCAATTTTATATAAGGGACACCATTTTGCTCTGCCATTATATTTAATGGGACTTGAGCATCGGGATCCTGGAACCAAACCCCAACAGATAACAAGGACCCACTATAAATATAAATTCATGCTTCTTAAGTCTTTCTCAGAATGGAAAACATTTTGAAATTCCTCCTGGACTGAAGGCCGAAAGGTAGGATATTCAGCCTCCCATGACTTCCTTTTATGGTATCTGAACTGATTTTCAAATACGTATATCATACCCAGTCGACTGTCTTGTAATATTTGTATTTATTCATATGCTGGCTATGTGCTGTAATGAATGAAATGAATAGAAATGGTGGACCTTTTGCAATTCCTTCTGGACAGAGGGCTGAAATGTAGGATATATCCTGGAAAAGGAGGACATCTTATCACCCTGGGAGTGGAAGGGATTCCTTAGGTAAAAGAAGGAGGGCAGCCCTAGAGGGATAGTTGTGCCCTAGAGAGGAATGAGGAAGAGGCAGCCCAGATATCTGTGGTGCAGAAGGGAAGACCTGTTGTTTTCATTGACAGGAACACATACATCTCTCTACGTTGCTGTTGTTGTTGTGTGCCTTCCAACCTCAAGGCAACCCTGTCATGGGGTTTTCTTGGCAAGGTTTGTACAGAGAGGGGTTTACCATTGCCTTCCTCTGAGGCTGAGAGAGTGTGACTTGCCCAAGGTCACCAGTGAGTTTCACAGCCAAGTGGGGAATCGAACCCTGGTCTCCGGAGTCACAGTCCAGCACTCAAACCACTACACCACACTGTGGTGTGACACACTGTTTTATACTTCTTGCCTTCCCCACAGCAGTGGTTGAGAGTTTCAGTGATTAAAACTGATTTAATAAAGGGCAGTGTCAGTCTGGATATGCTACAAGAGGTCTCTACATACTGATTGTATCTCTCAGTCTCAAAGGTGCTGCAAGATCTCTTTGCATACTCCTATCTCTATGTCTCTGACTACTGCAGTGACTAAGGATGGCATCTCTCTTCTGGATGCCTGCCTTGGGTCGGGAATGGGCTGGATGAGGGATAACAAACTCAAGCTGAATCCAGAGAAAACAGAGGTACTCGTGATAGGTACCCCAAGTCCGGGGAAGGAGTTTTGTCAACCAGTCTTGGACGGGGTCACACTTCCCCTAAAGGACAAAATTCGCAGCTTGGGAGTGCTCCTGGATCCATCTCTGCAGTTGTCATCTCAAGTAGATGTGATGGCCAGGAGTGCTTGGTATCAACTTTGGTTGATATGCCAACTGCGTCCCTATCTGGACAAAAAGGACCTTGAAGCAGTGGTACACACACTAGTAATCTCTCGATTAGCTTTCTGCAATGCGCTTTACATGGGGCTACCTTTGTATCAAGTTCGGAAGCTTCAGTTGGCTCAAAACTCAGCAGCCAGACTGGTCACCAGAACATCTGGGTGGGACCATATAACACCAGTATTGAAATCATTTCACTGGCTGCCAATTAGCTTCCAGGCACAGTACAAAGTGTTGGTTATTACCTTTAAAGCCCTAAATGGCTTGGCCCCGAGTTACTTGAAAGAACGCCTCTCACTGCACAATCCACCCCGCACCCTCAGAACAGCAGGGAAGAATTTATTAGAACACTACAGATCTAGGCTAACAACAACTTCTCTCAGATCATTTACTGCTGCAGCCCCCACATTTTGGAACAGAATACCAAAAGAGATCTGTCTTATTACCACCTTAGATGTCTTCCACCTGACCTCTTATAAATTTTATAAGATAAAACGCTTTCGATCTGTCTTTGGCTGACTAGACGATGTTTTAGCTAAATTAGGGTATTATGGATGTTGCTACTGTTCACTATTGTACTTTTATATATGTATTTCATTGATGTAATCCTGCCTTGATCCAAAGGGAGAGGCGGGAAATATAAATAAACTTCTTGTTGTTGTTGTTGTTGTTGTTGTTGTTTCATCTGGGTGGGACCATATAACACCAGTATTGAAATCATTTGAATTGTTTCATCTGGGTGGGACCATATAACACCAGTATTGAAATCATCAAATGAATCGCAAGAGTGGTGAACAACCTGTGATCAGTTGTTTCAATGGATATATTTTGAGCCTGTAGAAATTGGGCATATATTGTTGGTTAAGCTTTAAGCAGTTTAGCTATTCATCTGGCTTCTGTGATGGGACCTCCAGGACATCAAGTGATCAAAATCTTAATCTGGCAACAGCACCATGTTATTACAAAGACAGATGCTAAGCAGTGGGTCTTGATAATTTATCTTCTAGCCCTGGTAAAAGTGAGCTTGAGCTACATTATTTGAACAAAAATAATGGACTGAATGGCTGGGCATCAGTTGATCAGCAATCTTTCTACAGACTGCCAGTCCAGAATGCATAGGATGGTGGTAGTCTGTTGGCCACAGTTCAGGACCACAGTTCAGTTTGTAAATAATCTCATATACACACAGCAATATATACAAAGGAAAACTAAAATAGTCTTCCAACTATATAGTGGAAGATCGTTCTAAATTATTATTTCAGTTTTCTGGAATTCTAATTAGTTGGGATCCAAGAAATGTTGTGATCCAGCATTATCACAGAGGACTGAGAGACAGCAGGGTGGATGTCCATAACAGTGTGCCTTGGGGACTTCAGATGCCTTTCTCTTTTACTTTGCTTGATGCCTTTGATTGATCGGCTGTGACGTCATATATCTGTATGGTGCCTTAAACTATTATTGGTATTCCTTCTCTGATATCACAGGGGAGCTTTCCATCCTGGAGGTAAACAGTTGAATTCTGGGGTTGGGAGGACAGTATTTTAGAAAATGAATCGCAAGAGTGGTGAACAACCTGTGATCAGTTGAATCAGCTCACCGGGTAGAAATAGGTTGAACTATTCTCTGAGAAGGAGTGAGTGATACTTTCTGCATTGTGTAGGTGATCATACAACCTTTCCCTATCTGATGTTCTCCAGATGTGTTGGACTAGAGCTTCTATCATCTCCACCCAGCTTGGTATTGGAGGGCACTAAGTAGTGTACATTTACGGCGCTTTATAAATAAAGCTAATAATAATAATAATAATAATAGGGAGATAGCTGAGAGACTAGCCTAATCAGCCCCCAGATTATTTAACTCTACTAAATATTACTGCTATTGTATTGGTTTCAAATTCATCTCCATATAAGAATCAAGGTTTCTTCTTCATTCTAATTATTTTTGAGAATTTCCTGCCTTTCAGCCAATATGCTTCTTCCTTCCTTGCTTATTACTATTTATAATTGACTTGTGAACAAAGCACCAGAGAATACAATGTATTCATAGGAAATATCGCTTGACAAGGACAAGAGATAAATGACTATGACCCAGTTTGTGTCTTTCATAGAATCATAGAGTTGGAAGAGACCACAAGGGCCATCCAGTCCAACCCCCTGCCGTGCAGGAGCTCCCAATCAAAGTATCTCTGACAGATGGCCATCCAGCCTCTGCTTAAAGACCTCCAAGGAAGGAGACTCCACTACATTCCGAGGGAGTGTGTTCCACTGTCGAACAGCCCTTACTGTCAGGAAGTTCTTCCTAATGTTGAGGTAGAATCTCTTTTCCTGTAGCTTGCATCCATTGTTCCGTGTCCTGTTCTCTGGAGCAGCAGAAACCAAGCTTGCTCCATCCTCAATGTGACATCCCTTCAGATACTTAAACAGGGCTATCATATCACCTTCCAACCTTCTCCTCTCCAGGCTAAACATCCCCATCTCCCTAGGTCTTTCCTCAAAGGGCATGGTTTCCAGACCCTTCACCATTTTAGTCACCCTCCTTTGGACCCGCTCCAGTTTCTCCCCATCCTTTTTGAATTGTGGTGCCCAGAACTGGACACAGTATTCCAGGTGGGACCTGACCAAAGCAGAATAGAGTGGCACTATTACTTTCCTTGATCTAGACGCTATACTTCTATTGATGCAGCCTAAAATTGCATTGGCCTTTTTAGCTGCATCACACTGTTTACTCATGTTTAACTTGTGGTCTACTTGGACTCCTAGATCCCTTTCACATGTGGACTCATTCAGCCAGGTGTCCCCCATCCTATATCTGTGCATTTAATTTTTCCGCCCTAAGTGCAGAACCTTACATTTCTCTGTATTGAATTTCATTTTGTTAGCTTTGGCCCAGCTTTTTAGTCTATTCAGGTAATTTTGAATTTCGATCCTGTCCTCTGGGATATTAGCTACTCCTCTTAATTTGGTGTTGTCTGCAAATTTGATAACTGTACCCCAAATACTGCCATCCAAGTCATTAATAAAGGTATTGAATAGCACTGGGCCCCGGACAGAACCCTGTGGCACCCCACTGGTCACTTCTCTCCAGGAAACATTGTTGATCACCCTTTGGGTGTGGCCAGTCAACCAGGTACAAATCCATGTAATGGTTACCTTGTCTAGTCCACATTTAACAAGCTTGTTTGTAAGAATGTCATGGGGACTGTAAAGTTTGAGAATTTAGCAAGGTTACACATATTGTATGCTGAGGAATTGTTTCTTGTTTATTATTTACATAGGCAGGCCACTGAAGAAGGCTTCAGCCGAAACGCGTTTGGCCTTGTTTTTATCTCTTTATTGTTTATTTTGTATTGCCATTGGTGAAAATAAGGGGTGTTATTTTCACCCTTTTTGTTGCTCAATTGGCCTTTTTCCAGGGCTAATTACCCTGGCATAAAGGTTTTAATATTGTTACCCATTATCTTCCTTAGCATTTTTATAATATTAGTGGGGTATTTACCCTTTTAGATAATTACTTTGGCCTCAGGGTTTCATTTCATTTCATATCTTCTCCGTCAGAACCCTTTCATTTTTGTTTTATTTTCCCTTGTTGCCTCTTCCACCTTTTGGACAATGAAATTGTCTTCCAGGTAAGTGAGGAATTTGGTAGACCTTGAAGATTTTGCTGAGTTTGAATTCCAGCAAATACCAGGATAGTTGAAGTCACCCATCACTACTATATTTCTCCTATCTGAGTGTGTGGTCATATATTATAGAAAGGCATCATCCAATTCCTCTACCTGAGTTGGGGTTCTGTAGTAGACTCCCACAGTAACATCTCTGTGCTTCCCTCTCCTTTAATTTTTTTATCCAGATGCTCTCCCTGGCTTCCAGTATTGTTTTCCTGGATCTCTTCACTGGTGTAAATGTCTCTGACATATAATGCTATTCCTCCTCCTTTCCTGTTTGGCCTGTTTCTCTTTAAAAGGTTATACCCCTCTATTTCTACATTCCAATCATGAGACTCATCCCACCAGGTTTCAGTGATGCCTATTATATCATACTTCCCTTGTTGTGCTAGGAGTTCAAGTTCATCTTGCTTATTTCCCATGTTCTGTGCATTGGTGTAGAGACATCTAAAACCATGTGTCCCCTTTACTTGCTGCCTGTGCACGTTTTTTTGCGTCCTACTGTTGGGTCCTTGCACTGTTTGCCTTGTTCCCTCTATGTCAATTTTTAGTGATTTCTGTTGCTGGTGTTACTGCGGAAGGTTGCATCTAGTTTGCTGGTTGCTTGTGATTCAATTAATTGCCTAGGAGGAAAGACTGGTCCAGTTTTGGGGGGACCTTCATTATCTTGGACTCCAAGAGTGTCCATCTGCACAAATATTACTTGAACAAGATAGAAATGAAGTAGTATTGTAAATAATTATTTACAGAATGCTTATGAAACAGACATCATTACCCATCCCTATCTGAGAGATGGTCACTTAGCCATCTCTAGGTCCATATATCATTCCCTGCTGTTTCTATATCCATAAGAATCACAGAAAATTACAATTGATAGGAACTTTGGAGAATGTCCAGTCAGATCTTTTGCTCAGTGAAAGATCTTCCAACTACAGCTTACTGGCATAAATAGCTTTTTAAATGGATGAGCCATTCACATTAGACCTGATAGCAACAAATAAAAACTGTGTTAAGTGCACCATTATTATACATGTAGACTAGGCTCCCACCACTTAGTGTCCTCCAGATGTCTTGGACAATACAATAGAGTAAAAGGTCTATCAACCTCAACCCAGTCAAAAGGCACCAAGCTGGAAGTTGTTATAAACAAATGGGATGATTATGTGTGTTCTGCTAAGCTTGAGAACCTCCTTGGACATTTGGGTATTACTGTGGGATACAAACTGTAGGACTTAGATGAGGGACATTCAGTTTGTAATGCTCTGATGTTTCTAACTATAACTCCCATCAGCCATACAGCACAGCCAAAGAGATTATGGGAGTTGAGTCACACAACATCTGGAGGGCCCATCCTTACCTTTGATGGAGTTGTATTCTGATTAAGAAAGACAAGGGAAATGGCCATAAGGAAGCCACTATGGCCTAGTACAGACTGGCGCTTTGCGCTGGCCTGGAGCCAAAAGTAGGGCTCAGGAGAGTGGAGCGTCCGCACACTTCTGAGGCCTACTGCGTTATCTGAGCACCATCTTTGCATGCTGCCATTTATATGGCACCCACAATGATGCCTCTTGCGCCACGTCCAAACAGCGTGGAGCTCAAGGGACGTTACGGCGCCGCTGTAGGGTGCTAATGGTGCCTCGGCAGCAGTGGAGAAAGGAGCCACATTTCACAGCTTCTTTTTCCAGGCGCGTTGTGGCGTCACTGTTTGGTTGGTGTGGCCCTCGGGCCGCCCCTTTCTCCTCATCTGTGTAGACCCTATATCTCTCATCCTTAGACTCTTTCCTCTCTGCAATTGGTATTAATAATATTGGGTTGGTCACCTGATATAATGTGTGTGAAGGTCCTTGAACTGCATTTTTTATAAAGACATATTATGTGTGATGATGATCAACATCATCCTCTTTCAGCTGGAAAAATTGCAAAGTGGAAGAAATTAAAGTATGCACACACAATATCTAATAGTTCCTTTGCTGATTGCCAGATGCATTGGCAGAGTAAGTAGACAGGGAAGAGATTTTCTCTTTTATTAGGAGGACTGATAAAAGGGAACACTTTTTCGCACAGCATATAAATTACAGAGTTTGCTACCACATGATGTAGTGATGACTGCCAACTTCAGTGGCTTTAACGTGGGATTAGGTAAATTCATTGAATTTAGGCCCATCACTAGCTATTAATTATGACAAAGATATATCACATTTTGTATCAGAGGCAGTATGGAGACTGTGAGACAGTCTTGCTTGCCAGCATACCATAGACAACTGAGTAGTCACTGTGTGAAGAGTAGATATTATAAGTTGGGAAATATTAATTAAAAAAAATTAATCATAGAATCATAGAATCATAGAGTTGGAAATCTGAGTCAGGTTGTCCACTGGTCAATGATGGTTTTATAGGAGTGGAAGGCAGTCTGCTGAATTTGGAGGAGAAGGAAGGAGGCTGCTGAAAAGGCACTAGAGAAGTTTGCTGGGTTGATTTTCAATGATCCACTCCCTCAACCTCCTTCCCTAGTGGCTTCATCTGGGGTGATCACTCTGGAGGTCCTTGAAAAACCATCCAGAGCAATCAGACCATGGGTTGTGTGTGTTTGTGTGTGTGTTGAGGGAGAGGTTTGTCAAAAAGCAGCCCAGCAAATGACTACCAGCTTGAGGCACACAGGTATCTGCCCACAATCTCACACAGAGATTCTCTTTAAACAGTCAGAGCACTTCTCAGTTCTTCCCTAGAAATGGAGCAGCAGTCAACTACAATGTGACACTGATGAACAGTAACAAATGTATGTGGGAACTGTCAACTTTTCATACAGTTTTTAAATGCATGTGATAGATGCCACAGGCCAAAAAGGCAGCTGTTAGAAGAGCACATGTCCTAAGCTTCCATTGGAACAGGCAGCCCAAAAGAGCTACATTTGGCAGAGGTAAAACTTCTCCTTGAAAGAGAATGACTATTTCATTAAGCAGAAGTCGCTGCTGTTAAATATCCAGGACATAAATCTCTTTGCTAGCAGATGGTCTAACTAAGCACTTCACAGTTAAGTGGAGTGAAGTGTATGGTAGGCTTGACACATAGGACCTTACAAGGACATGGCACATTAAGAGAGGATTTTCCAGGGAACATTTAAGGGGAATGTTGAATCATTATTAACTACTTTAGTATGCCCTGATTTAGAAGCCGAAGGATCAAAGCTTGGAAAAAAATTGTCAAAAATCACTTCTTTGCCAGATCAAAAGCAGATCCTCTTCAAGTTATATTTAGAAAGTAGCACACATTAAAAGAGTCTAGCTGGGATAGTGAATAGGCTGCAGTTGTCTATTCTTCTGTAGTTGCAAGGTCCTCTGTGGGGTTGGGCTTTTCTCCAGCTAAGCCTTAGAGTAGTCAAACGAGATACGTAGACCACCAGAAGATCACAGAAAAGTTATTCTTTGGACTACAAGTCCCAAAAGCCCCCACCCAGTATGGCCCTTAACAATCAGAGCTTTGTGTGTTTAACTCTTGGCCACACATAATTAAACAAATCAGATTAGGGCTAAGAAAAGATTTAGTCCCCCCCCCCCCCGTGACTTTTTTGAAATTCTACCTTCTCCCAACCTTCAACAACTTAGTTGCTGACACAGGCTGTTGCAGAATGGCTCTCTGGTCCGGTCTGGCCTGGTCCACTTTTGGCTTTCCAGTCCACGGACTTGGTCCAGCTTTCTTCCTAACTCCTCCTGGCCCCATGTAAAGTGTCTCTAGTTCTGCTTGAAACTCCAGGTCTTTTCAGTTGAAGATCATGCCACTGAGGTCCTACGCATGCCTTGTGGAGCAGCTACTTTGCCAGGAGACTTCACTGGGCATTACACAGTGGATGAGGGAGAACGTGTCTGATCTTGCTGGAATTTTATTGCTGTTCTGTTCCTTCAAGTTATTTTCTGGCTTTTGGTAACTCTAAGGAGAACCTATCAAGTTTTTTTTGGTTTTTTTGGCAAGATTTGTTCAGAGCGGGGTTACTTTTGCCTTCCTCTAAACTAAAGGCTGAGAGAGCATGACTTGCCCAAGGTCACCCAATGGGATCAGGGAATTAAAAATAAGGCCGATCTTAGTCCACCTTTTATTATTCAATGATGAATTTTCTTAATTCCATACACAGCTAGAACAGTTTGCACAACAGTTGTTGGCTGAACTTCTCAGCCACCTGGGTGCTTTTGCAGTTCAGAAATACCTAGCACTAGCTGGGTTTGTTTAGGATTATTTATGATCCAGTCAACCATAGACTGATTTTTCAGTAACAGGACTTAAGCAATATTTTTAGCTAATGACAGAGAGCTCTTAAGGAAGTCAAAAGTCCAATCTGAAGATCTTTATTCCTGGATCTAGTAAGGACAGCTAGAGTAGCAGCATTTTTTTCCCATTTGAGACTATCAGTTCTGTAGCATATCAGTGAGAATGGCAAGGCTCTTCCAAGCAAGTAGTGTTATACTCTTTGTGAACTTAGGAGCATCCATAAATCAAAATTAATATTTTAAAGCAGTCTGTAGAAGGAAATGAAAAGAAACAAACATACAGGCTGATTCTACATATTTGCATTCAGAGAGTTAGACATAGTGACTTCAGTGGGATTAAGTCACAATAAGTGTGTATACAATCCTTCCCTAACCTGGTGACCTCCACTGGGGACCCTGCTGGGGTTAGTGAAAATTGTAGTCCAACACCATCTTGAGGGAAACTAAATTAGGCAAGGATCTTGGACTGCAGAAATGATCAGATTTTCTGATCTTCGAGTCTTTATTGTGTTATTTTTTTGAGAAACTGTGATATAGAACATACATTCTGTAACAATTTGATTGGCAGGGTTGAATATTGTGATAGTCCGAGAACAAAACACATTGAAAATAATATCTAGGCACAGCTGCTGAAATACTCCAGATTAAGTTAGTTAAGTTAGTTATCCCTCTGAGGAAAGGTAGCTTTGCTTTATCTATAACCAAATTGCTTATTTTTGCACTATATTGGGCAGAGATATCTTTTCCCTTCAAGTAATTTCCAGCTTATGGGGAATCCTATCAAGGGGTTTTCTTGGCAAGACTTGTTCAGAGGGGTAATCCTTTTGCCTTCTTTTGAGGCTGAGAGAGTGTGACTTGCCCAAGGTCACTAGGGAGTTTCCATGACTGAGCGGGGATTCAAACCCTGGTCGTTTGTGGGATCGCTTCCTTCCATACAATCTGTCCCACACACTTAGGTCCTCTGGGAAAAACCTTCTTCAACCAATAAAGACTAGGTTGACAGCAGTTACCCAGAGGGCCTTTTCATCGGCCGCTCCCAAACTATGGAGTGGCCTGTTGGAAGAGATCCAGAACATTACCAATCTTGACAGCTTCAAAAGGGCCTTCCAACTCTTCCCACAGGCCTTCCCTGAATAATCCACCCACTTTCTCATGGATACAGACCATCATAGAGAACACCCAAACTGCACATCTCCTTGCCTCTGAGTGGCAAGAAATCAACTCCTGATCATTGAACAGATGCCACCATAACCAATCATGGTTTATGTGTGCTGTCACAGGAATGGAGACAGATTGCAAAAGAGGAGTCCTTGTTGATATGCAAATAGACTTTAAATTTCCTGGACTTTGCCCAATTGTTGCATGGCCAGAGGAGGGGCCAGTCTGCTAAAGATACCCTTCCCATACCATCTTAACTAAGGACAGAAACAACAAAATGCAGGCATCTTACTAACATCTCTAATTTTTCTCCTGTTTGGTATGTGACATCTTTTCTGATGAAGTAGCCCAGCGGAGCTTCGAAAGCTTGCAACAAGTATATTGTGCATTTCAGTTGGCCAATAAAGGTACAGTCGTCCCCCGGGTTACGAAGGTAATCCGTTCCGGATTACCTTTCGTAACCCGGAAGCATTCGTTTCCCGGGGGACCGCTATTTTAAACGGACCGCGCGGCTGATTTAAAGGGGCCGCGTGTTTTTTTTTCATATCCCGGGGGATCTTTCGGATCCCGGGGGATACTTTAGCGGTCCCACCGGTTTCGTACCCCGGGGTTTTCGTACCCCGGGGGATTCGTAAACCGGAGGACCACTGTATCACTGTTTGGTGCATTTAGGCCAGACATTTGTAGACCATGTCCTAGCTTGTTAATTTCCCTTCCTTGGAGAAGGTCCTGAAGATCTTGATAAATGTTTTGTCTTTTAAAGTAACAGGTGTTTACCTTCTTCCCAAACCTATTAGTAAATTTTAAGGAGCAGCTGTCATTGGAAGAACTAAGGAAAATGTAAATAGAATTATAGCATTGTTACTGAACAGAAGTGAATAGGATACAATATTGGTAGGGCAGAAGTTGGTGGCATTGTATGAATGAATGATACCATTTTATGATTGTAAAACATATCATTTGCATTTCAGTGTGTGCTGACATGTTGTTCCATGCGGTCTCTTTGGGTTTTCCCCCAGTATTCACATTGTTATTGCTCCTTTTGCTGTCATTGTTTTTCAGTCCTTTGTTACTGAATGGGGTTACTGAATGGGGAAAGAAATCTGGGATTCACTGTTGAGAAGTGGCATTAGCCAGGAAGACAACTTGGTTTGGGACCCTCTGGTTTATAAAAGCAGGTTTTGGAATGTTTTGAAAGCCAATTGAGGCATGTTTGCATCCTACATTGCTTTCTATTTACTATAAAATGTATTTACCATGCATAAACATTATACAGATACATCTCAAGGGTTCAGTTTGCCTTGATATAACAAGAGCCATGCTGGATCATTTCAAAGGCCTATCTACTCCAACCTTGTGTTCATACAGTAGCCAGTCTGTTGCCTTTAGGAAGCCTACCTGTGGGACTCAAAGAAGCTCTTGTGCTTAGCACGTGATTGCCAGGCATATCCTCCCAACAAGCATGGTTACTTTCTATGTAGCTATAGTAATCTTATATGATGATTTTAATTGTTGTATGTAGTGAACAGCTCCCTGGATAAAATGTAATGTGAAAACTATCTACATGACGGTGTATATTGGCATTAATAGTGATGACTGCCAACTTGGACAGATTAAAAAGAGTATTAGACAAATAAAGCTACTAATCATGACGACAGTATATGAACTCCCATATCAGAGGTAGTCTATCAGTTGTTGGGAAGCACAAATGGAAAGATACTGCTTATGGGTTTTCCAGAATCATCTGTTGATCTGTATATGCACAGAAAGCTGGGATACTTAGGGCTTTTGTCCGATTTGGCACAATTTTTCCTGTGTTCTTAATATATTCTTTATTTTGGTTCAAGTGTCAAGTGGCCTGGATTTTGAGCTCAACTCATTGGGAACTTCTCTTGAGCAAGTTGCACACATGTTGGATGAAGAGCATGTTGGTGCAGAAGTGTACCTTTCCAAATTTTTTGTTTTGTTTTGTTTTGTTTGTATCATGGCTTTTCTACAGCACTGAGACTCAAGGTGGCTTATAAAAGTGAAAAGAAAAACAGCTAAACGTACATATTATACAATGATTAAAATATAATTAAACTATCAGTGTAATTAAAGCCAATTAAAAGAACACCAATTGAAATAGGAGAGCCACAAACATACACAATATAGCAGAGGTTTCTCTCTGAAAGTGCCTCCTACTTCTTCATTATTATTTTTTGTCACTTTGGTAGTTGGTGGTCCTGTAAATGGACATTCTTCTGCAGTCTGAATTCCTTGCCCTTTGGGTCCACAACTGAAGGGTTTCTTTTCCTATGGACAACTAAATTTTCTCTTCCTTGAAACATGATACTCTGAAGTGTCCGGCTAATAATGGCCAGCTCACAAAATCTACATATCATCTGGTAGACACTGAAGCATATTTCCTGCCCTTCCTGTGACATCTTTTTTGTTTTGTTTTGCAGTGACTTTAATTCACTTTCCAAGGAGAATGTGTACGAGAACAACCGCCTGGTAAGTCTCTGTTGTGATCTTCACTGTTCATTACTTTATTTTATTTTTATTTATCCTGGTTCAGATTGCTCTCAGCAGTGTGAGAAAAATCCCACCTGCTTGGTTGCCTGTGTGTCTGGAAATTTGTTACTGGCACCAAGATATTTGAAGTCTATGTTCCTTGCTGGCTTACAGTATGCTTTTCCCAAACCCTTTTCTTTTCCCATGGTGCTCAAATTATGAAGTCCCTGTTTTCCTTGCCTCTTTTGATTTTACCTGTATTGATTGATTGGTTGATTCATTCTTATACTGTTTTTTTCTTCAAAACCAGAAGCTGCTAAAATATTGAAACACAATTGCTTGTTTAATTGTCTATTTTTCACTGTGAACTTCCCAGCACTTCCTAGTCATTGGGTAAGGGGTGGGCAAGTGAGAGTGGAAGGCCATTTGGGGATGGCTTGAGAGTTTGCTCAGCCTCCCCTATTCAAACTGGTGTGCTAGTACAACTGATTGTCATCCATGAATTCAGTGTCTAGGAACATTTTTATGGCTTGCTTGTCATTTAAAGATACAGAATACAGTACTAAGATCTCCAGAGTACAGTACTTATTTCCATGCTTTCTGCTGGTATTGGCATATCCATGCTTACATGACAAATTTGCAGACCCAGACTTGCAACCAAATGGAACAGGCATGCCATGACAGTAGAATGATATGGTTAGATGTCTTCTGGCATATTTAAGATACCACACAAGCATAAATAATAATCTTGGCTGGTTGGAAGCACACTGATATAATTGCAGAGTTCTGACTAGGGATGGGGTAGCTCTGATGTAACCTTTAGTAGTTTCTTTCTTGTGGGAAAGAACTGAGCAAGCAACTATACAAACATAATATATATATATTATACAACTGTACAAACATACATAGACACAGTTCTTAATTGAAAGGCTACATTAGCCTCTCCCATGTCACAATTTCCATAATATACTATTTGTGTGGATGCATGTTTAATGTGCAGCTTATTTCTAATTCTTTTGATGTGTTGGTAGGATCCCAGTTAACTCCATTGTTTCATCTTGGAATAATAACCATGCATTAATATTCACTTTTTAAATCTGTGTTTTATTATTTATGAACTATTTATTAGTTAAATTTTCAGTCTGTTGTTTCAATTCTCCACTCCATTCTGTCCTATCAGCAATCAATCTGAGAGAGACTGACCAACTTCGGCAAATTTTATGAATCAGTGGGAACTGGAACCTACGTGTCAGTCCAGCACTCTAACTGCATACTATACTGGCTTTTGACTTTTCTTTAAGGAAAAAATGGATAAAATATTTCTGTCTGTATGTCTTACAACATGATATGCAATTTAACACCAGTTAAGCTCTGGCATTCTCAAACTATAGAAGGATGACTCACCTAAGGTCACCTGGTGAGTCTGTGGTGCAGCTGAGAGTTGGTCATAGTCCAGCATGCTTTTTAATGGGCTGGAAGCAAATCTAGCACTGTCTTCTCTTTTATTTTCACCTTTTTCTTCATCCTGACAATTATTTCTGACTGGAAAAATTCACCTTGCTGTGGTCATTTTTTTTTCATTTACTCAGTATTGACAAAAAGACTGATATTTTGCTAGTCTCTTCTCACATGAAGTGTATTTCATTTGAACAATGTTTTCTGACACCCCAGAAATTTGGAGGAGCATTCAAAAGGAATTTAGGTTGAGGGGAAGAAAGAGGAGATGAGGCACTATGAAGTGTAGGACATCTTAAATTACTTAAAAGTCCCAGGGAAAAGACAAGATGAAAAATTTGGGGTTGACCTCTCCATTATTTTTTTCACTCTGTAACCTCTTTTATTACATTTATATCCTGCTTTTCTACCAAGAAATTCATAGTGGTGTATATGATTCTCCTTCCCATTTTATCTTGTGACAACCTTGTGAGGTAGAGTTGGCTGAGAGTTGATGAGTGGTCCATGTTCATATTGTGAGCTTTCAGGGCTAAGCATGGGTTTTAATTCAGAACTCTCCAGTTTTCTAATTTCAGACTGGGCCATTATATCAGTCCAACTACAGCACTTCCACATGTGGAAACAGTTTCTGTGTACTCTACTGGTCTTAAGCATAACAGGGAGTTAGTAGATTGTGGCTTCGGCAAAGTTGTACCACTCTTCATAACCAGTATCTTTACAGTACACTGGCACAGTTCCTTGGTGTCTCTTAACAGTTTGCATTGTGACTGGCATTTGAATGAAGCTCCTTAGATTACCTCTCATGTCTTAGTATAGGCCTGGGCAGGAGGTACATTTAGATCTATTGGAAGATCTAGGGATTTGAAGTAGGTTGGTGAAGGTTTCTGATTCCCAAATGTTTAATAATGGCAACAACAAAATAACACACACACAGCCCTCTCCCCCATTAAACTGTTGAAATGAAGAAAGCTGGGATTGATAGTGAATAAGAGTCAATTTTTCTGAGGAAAGCATTCTTAAAGCTTTCTTCATTTTTGATATTCAAAACAAATTCCTCTACTTAGAACTATTCAATTTCAGGAGTGTGCCTGTTGCACGAGGAACTAGTTACTGGACTGTGGTATTCCACTCAAAAAGAAAGTGTATCCTGGAAGCCTAACATTTGCCCACCTCTGTCTTAAGAAGCATGCAGACATAGGAAGAGAAGTGGCTGGATTTGTTGTCCTTTCAAGAAGTTTTATATTGGAAAATTCAACCTGTTTTGTGTTACCTTTCTGACAGAGAGCAGAAACTCTTCCTTTGCAGAAATCTGGCACTCTTCAGGATAAAAAAAGGGTGGTCAGAGCAAAATTCACTTTTTCATGGTTTATTTATTTAAATCAAAATAATAATGGAAATGGTGACCATGCTGGCTTGGGGTTCTGGGAGCTATCGTTCATAAAAGGAATTTTTCCAAGTTATAATTTTGATCCACTTATGTGTCCGTATCAGCCTCACCTTCTCTGAACTGTTTTCTTCCTATTGTTTCTGCAGGCATTTGAGGTTGCTGAGCAGGAGCTGGGGATCCCTGCCCTGTTAGATCCCAGTGACATGGTCTCCATGAAGGTCCCTGACTGCCTCAGCGTCATGACTTATGTGTCTCAGTATTATAACCATTTTAACAATCCCAGCCAAGGTGAGAGCACTGCTCTTCACACACACACACACACACACACACCCATAATACTTTCAGCATTACCCCATGGTGGCTGAGGAGCGCTTTTCTTTTATGATGTAGAAGCATCAGTTTCTTTGCTCTCCTTTCAACTTGGGTGCTTGCATGGAGTCCACAGAGCTAAGTCCACATGTGAACACCCTTTTGCAAGTATAACAAGTCCCAACCTTATCCCAAGCTTGTTCTGGGATTGTGGGGGAAAGGGATAAAGCATCTACATCAGAAAAAACCCGCAAGTGCCTTTCCTCTTTACTGGCAGTATAAATACTGTGATAAATGATCAACAATTTTCTACCTTTTTATGCTAGCCAAAAACAACTCTCTGAGGTGAGTGCCTCATTCTGTTTAATCATAGGAATAGTCTTTGGTCTGGGGGATGGGTTTTATGTCTATAGTTACACTGATTTTTTTGTGGGGGGGGGGGACTTCAAACAGTCCTGAAACATGGAGACTTCCCACCCTCCTTTTCATTTTGGAGCTGGGGAGAGTAGTGGAAGGTTTCCTTTAACCTCTAGTGTACTTTGGGAGTGCTTTGTGTACCTCTGGATTTCAGCATGATAAGACCTCTTCTCCAAGCAGAGGTTGTCTATTAAGCCTCATAGTGTATAAAACACACTATGTCCAAGATCCTGTATAGCACAGCACAGCATAATAGTTCCATAGGCAGAATTACTCTACATCTCTTCATTCAACCCCCTGGCTAGACTCACCTTTTAGAAGCTGTATCCCCTTCTAGAATCTTCTGGAAGTCTAGGTAAGTTAGGTCATTGGCTTGCGACTGGCTGGACACTTCTTGGATCTCTCACAAGTCATTCACTGGCTAAACAGTGAGTCCAAGGGGTTTTGTTGTTCCAAAGAGTGGAACAGTATACCAAGCTCTGCAACAACAACAAAAAAGACACATTATTGTTGTTTGCCTTCAAATTGTTTCCTATTTATGGTGACCCTTAGGCATAGGCTTATCAAATGGTTTTCTGGTGCTGAGAGTGGGTAACTCACACAAGGTTTCTATGGCTGAGCGGAGAACTGAACCCTATTTTTTAGCGATGTAGTCCAGCATTCCAATCACTACACTAACAAAGACATATGCAGCTGTAAGTTGGACTTATGCCTGTATATGTCACTAACAGAATGCCAGCCATTATGTGTTCACTACTGAAGTCTCCCCTCACCCAAATCTGCTGGCATGTTCCAAGGGTGAGGCAGAGACTTCTTTCATTTGTACTACATGTGGAGAAGGTGAGAACACTGGGGGAATTATTCCTGCTTTTCTTTTTCTTCTCCAATATGCAATGGAAATGAGAGCTTGGAGATGGAAGCATGATGGCTGGGTCACTAGCAGGCATTTATTTTCCACCTTTCTCCAGTGAGTTCATAGTAGCCTATATAATTCTTCTTCATACTTTATCCTCAGAACAACCCTGTCAGGTGAAAAGGTCATGCAAAGACAGACTAAAGATTATCCAGTGAGTTACATGGTTCAGTGGGGACTTGAACCTGAATCTTTCAAATCCCTGTTCAGCATTCTGACTACTACACCACACTGGCATAAGATGTTTGCCTCTGGCAGGTGGATGAATAGATGTCTTTGTGTGATATGTATGTATGTATGTGGATAATTTATTTATATATGAAGGTAAGTTACCTGTAGCCTATTCTGTCAGGGCAGTGTGCATCATAAAAACAAGAAAAAAACAATCTAAATATAAAACTAATCATTCAAAAATTACAAGCACAATAAAAGCAGCAGCAAAACCACAATTATTATTTTTTCCAAAACAGAAAGTAAAACAGCAACAAGACAGCAAATAAAAAAGATCTAAAACAATAATGGAACTAAAGCAATTCAGGACAGAAGTTCAGAATGGGAGAGGTAATATATAAAACCTGACTTGGAGATAAAAATGCATAGTGAATTAAAATGCCTGAAAGACTGAAAGAGGGTTTTCTAGTTGCTGTAATATTAAGGAAGGCACTAGGTAATCCTTGCTAGGGAGAGCATTTCAGTTCCTCAGTTGGGGGGGGGCACTCACTGTAAAGCTGCCCCCAAGACTGGGGGCAAGAGTCCATCTTTTTCTTCTAACCAGAGAAGAAGCAAGGAGGTTGTGATGAACACAAATACTGACTGGCTGCCAAGTTCCTGTCAACATTTGTGGATATCTGGCACTTCCCATGACTTTAATGATGCTTCTCAAACACTTAAGCCTGGTGCTAAGTCAAACTTAAATGAACTACACAATAGCTATGAAGTATGATGCAGAGAAAGGGTGAGTTGCTTGCTCTCAAAAATCATCAAGTAGGAAAGAAGTGAAGGTTTTGCACTTAGCCCCAACTGTAGGTGGCAGCAAAGTGTGAAAAGCCAGTTTGGCCCACTGGGCCTTTTAAAATCAGGGAATGCTACCCACTTTTTCTCTTTTCTCATTCTCCAGCTGCCGTTGTGGGTTGAGCTGACTTTTTTCCCCTCTGCCTTTGCAGCCAGAGTCCCCCCATCTATGAAACGTTCAGCAGTTGCCTCCTCACCCACCCATCCAGTTCATGGGCCTGCAGCTGCATCTGAGACTACATCAACATCCCAGGTACTTAAGCCTGCTAAAAATCAGGACCCATCTAATTGGTTCAAATCTTTCTCACTTGCTTCCAGTCCTGGCTTTTCAAATGATACGCTCCAAAAGAAATTCAGAACAGATGGTGTTGCTTGGCTTTCTTATGTGTTGTCTGTAGTCATTGTTTATATTCTACATTTTAAATTTTTGGTACAGTGCCTGAGGAATTCTGGTTATTAGCTGATCTAAACATGTAATAATAAAAACAAAATAAGTTCTAAGAGGGCATGGTGGGCAGTGCTCAGCTTGTCACTCAGACAGGTTGAATGCAGCTTACTTGTACCATGGATGACAGCCTACCAGGAGTAGATTAAATATCATGCTTACCTTGCCTGTGATTGCAAAAACACAGAGGTTGTCAAGGTCTGTGCATGCCATAGTACATGGATCAAAAGTTGTTCAGGCCTGGTGTGGACAGCTGTAGAGAAGCTGTAGCTCAGTGGTAGGCTCATCTCAGTGTATGTAAGGCTCACCTTACATACAAAAAGGTCATAGGTGCAGTCCTCAACATCTCATGATATGGCTGGAAAAATTCCTGCCTGGAGCTGTGGGGTTGTTACTATTCAGTGTTAACAATAAGAGGCTAGGCATAATGTGTGACATAGTGTAAGTCCTATGTTATTCCTAACATTCCCAGACATTTTACCTTACTTATTTTGAAATAGCTATCACAGGAACAGTTCGTGTATTTACAGGATCTTTGGACCCTTTTATTCCACTGTTTAATCCTGAAATAATAGCCATGTTATTGCCTGTAATGGAACTGTGTATGTGTTCCTGGACATAGTAATTCAAAATGATTGCCTAGAGGCAAAGAACAGAGATACTAAGCCCAGTGACATACCTTTCAAGCCAGGATTTGTTTGGTTACCTACAGGACTGCTGAAGAACAGTTAGGTTCAAGCTGGGATTTGTTGTTGCTGTTATGTGTCTTCAAGTCGTTTACGTCTTATGGAGACCCTAAGGCACCCCAGTCACAGGATTTTCTTGAAAAATTTTGTTTAGAGGTGGTTTGTGATTGCCTTGCTCTGAGGTTGAGAGAATATGACATGCCCACGGTTACTCACTGAGTTTCTATGGCTGGAGCAGAGATTACAGTATGATAAATCCTCTCCATTAATTGGACTGAGTCTTGTCAGCAGCATGTAATCAAACTAACATTGCCTTCAATGATGTTAGTATACACCGCTTGGTACTACCAAGGGACTAGACTTGTCTGTGTAAAGAAGAAGGAGCCATTTTCAACTGAGTTAGGTTACTAGATTTGTTGTTCTGCTCCACAGTAGCAGAACACTGCTGGGCAAGAGTTTTTAAATAATTTAGATTTTATTTATAAATGAGTTGACCAGCCCCAAATTAGTAATAGGATAGCAAACATCTGCATTCTCGAGATGGTAATCTTGGACCCAGAAGTTTACTTTACTATTTAGGTCAACCCATTAGAATACCTTTCAGATAGCAGTAGGGAGTTTGCGCCCTGTCCAGATGTTGGACTGCATCAGCTGTAGGTAGTATAGCTAGTGATGAGGCATGATGGGATTCTCAGTCCCACAAAATCTCGAGGACCAATCTTTTCCTGTCCCTCTTTTAGGAATTTCACAGTAGCAGAACTAGTGTTACACTTTATGCAAACAAAATCACATTGGATTATTTCTCATACATGCAAAATCTAGTAGAAAGGGCAAAATATCTCTTTCAGATTTCACAGGTTGCATTTTACAAAGGAAAATGTGGATCAACATCTTTTTGTAGTTGGTGACAGCTTTGTAGGGTTGTAGGAAATTGGATTTGAGGGCCAAACTGAGTTTTTGGGCCCACCTTGATTCCCCCCTAACTTAAGTCATACTTCACCTATTTGCAACGTGGGCATGATCACCTAGAAGAAGAAAAGCCAAATGATGTCAGGAGCAGAATGGAAATTGCTCTTGAAGAGATCTCCCGCCAGTCAAAAAGAGAGCAAGAGAGAGAGGGAGGGAAAGAAGGAAAGTAATGCAACAAGATGCCTTAAAGGCAGTGAAAAAACTTCTCTCCTTAGGGGCAATGTGGCCAGATCTTGGACTGCTGCCTAGAGCTGGATTGTATCATTGTTGTTGTTATTCTTCAGATGTTGGATTTAAAAATGCAATAGTGATCATAATATATTTTCCTTCGAGCTAGACAAATCATTTGTAATGGGACAGATACTGGAAGATTGCCTGTTACTCCAGCCTTCCTGGCAATCACTTAAAGAAGAGGAGCATTGACTAGAGAGGCTTCAGTCCAGTATCTGCCAGTGCATCCTCATCCAGATGTCTTGGATTGTAACTTGCATTGTTCTGGACAACAGATAAATGGTCGATTTGGGAGCTAATGTCCAATGTACTTAGGGGGCACTAGGTTTGCTTCATTCATTCCAGGATTAGATGAGAGCCAGAGTATCTTGTAGAAGTGGATTGGAATCTTCATAATATTCTAACATATATGAACTGGGTAAGGTAGCCATTTGCAATATAATGCAACTGCAATCTGATAAAACTATTTGGCACTTGACTCCCTGCTCTATTCTCTGATGCATATTGTGATTAGATATAAAGTCTTTTGGTCAAGGTTGTAGCTCTGTGGACCATCTTTCTCCAAGGTGGTGCACACCAGTGTTTGGAAGTAGCTCCCATCAGCTCCATACAGCATAGGCAGTGGATAGGAATTTTGGAAACTGCAGACTAAAATGTCTGGAGAGCACAAGGTTGGCGAAGGCTATACCAAATAGAGGTCTGTTAAGACTTATAACAGAGGTGGATAATATATGGTCTTCCAGATGTCACTGGACAGCATGTCCTATCAGCCTTAGTTGCAGAGCAATTGGTGATAGGAGCTTCAGTCCAACAGCTTCTGGAGGCAGACTGTCTTTCACCTGTAGCTGAGGGATAGTTCTTTGTTCCAAGAAATGGAGGCATCCTCATTAGAACTTCTTTTTACTTCAGGATGAAGTTGCTGAAGGCCTGGCAGAGCCGTCCCAACGTACCACCCTTAGCAGTACTTGTGCAGCTTGCCAACAACATGTTCACTTGGTCCAGCGCTATCTGGCTGATGGAAAACTCTATCACCGTCAGTGCTTCAGGTAAGCTCTTCCAACCCAAGTCCACTGAAAACAGACACTGTCACCTCTTCTCCCAGAGGTCTGTTCTTCTTTTATTAAGCATGCTTCTTAATGTTGCCAAGGCCACTGAATGATGAACTCAGAATGCTTTCATATTTTGTTTTGTTACTGTGAAGCCTGGCAAACTGGTTTTTAAAGAGGAAAAATAATGAGGTAGAGGGAAGAGTCATCAAGCTTCTGTATTTTAAAAAGAGTCCATAATTTATTCACACAGAAGACCTATAATGGCTTTTCGTGTCCAGTGACTGTCTTTTGTGTGCTTCTATATTTTATGGAATTATTGCTCAGACTAGCTTTTTTTCTCATTAGTACTAACGTTCAACAACATTACTGAATCAACATTTGAAAAATAAGGGAAAGTATGTAAATATAGAATACTATATTTTAATGTTATGTGGTGCCGTTTTCTGCTATATGGAGCTCTGCTATTAAGCTGGTTGAGAGGGAACTATGGTGGAGAGTGAGTGCCACACTGTCAGCAGAGAGGAGCTCTGTTGTTGGGGTGACATGTATATGGTAGAGCCCTCTGGTAATACCTGCATCATTGGTGTGGTTTCCTCTGGCAGTAGGTCTTGAAATGGTCCATTTCTGCAGCTGATGGTAGTTGTGAATTCACAGCCTCTTTGTTCTCTTGTCAGGTGCCTAAATCAGGTCCCAAACCTTACCTGGCTTAGAGCTAGTTTTATGTATTTTCCTTCCTGCTGATTTCATTGAAAATAATGAAAATGACAACTCTCTAAGGATAGTAGAGAAAAACAGCAGGGAAGTTGCCACCTATCCTTCTGCCTTGGTTAGAATAAGCTAACAGGTATCGGGAGATGAGCAGTCTTCTGCTGCTGATACCTGTCTTCTTTCCCTCTGTTGTGAGAGAATATTCTGTTGGCAGCTTCTCAGCCTATATATATAACTTTAAAGGGCAGAATTTAACCTAATAAGAGCTAATACAGGCAGCTAGCTGTATGTGTGAGAGAGTGTGTCAGCAAGAAATTGGCTGCAGGTTTCTTGTCAGTCTGGGAAGAATGTGAGATGCTTTGGAATGTAAATAGATAAGCAAAATGCCTGTGCACTGATTCTCAAGAAACACAGGTACTCAAGAAAGGGGAACAACAACATATTTTGGAAAGAAGACACACCATGCAATGTACATCAACCAGACCAGGTAGGATAGAAGGGACACCTATTTTACTTCAACTCTCAGTTTCAGTTGGATAAGAGCTAATGTACATATCAGCTGTGATTCATTTTGATTCATCAGCAAATAAATTGAGCGGACATAAGGAGAGGATAAAAGAGAGTGAATGCTTTTTAGCATTCCTCCAGCATGGAAGTTTGTTGTCTGTGATAAACTAAAAACTGCTCTGATATATGGGCCAAAAATGTTGATTTATACAGGTACTGGTAAGGATAGAGATAGTTAAGTAATTATGAATGGTGTTAAGATATAACAAGGAGAATAACTCTTGTATACCTGTATGTAGAGAAATCTTGTAGCACTTTTGAGACTAACTGAAAGAAAGAAGTTGGCAGCATGAGCTTTTGTAGACTTAAGTTTACGAAAGCTCATGCTGCCAACTTCTTTCTTTCAGTTAGTCTCAAAGATGCTACAAGGTTTCTCTGCATACTGATTCTGCAGACTAACACAGCTGTATTTTTGAATTCTTGTATATCTGTGTAATTAAGAAGCTTATTAAAAATGTGTGTAAATTCTTCAGACAGATGAGAGTGTATTTTGTCATCTGTAATTGGCTAAGTCATACCATTAAAAGGATTATGAATATACAATGGACAGAATTCTGCACAACTGAAAGCATTTATAAGATGTCTGTACAATATCTTAGCAGACATGAAGAAATTATGGAAGAACCTGAGGATAATAATGAATGAAAAAGTTAGGTTAAGGTTATCGTTTAGAAAGATGATGTCCTACATGTGTTAATTATTACCTATACTGTTAAAGGGCAGAATAGAAAGCTTAATCCTTATAAAAATCCCTATGAAAATACAACATTTTGATGGTCATATAATATGATGTAATGATATGAATGATGCCTTAACAAATGTACTCAAGCTGTGCACCCAGACATTGCTATGTCAGTGTTTTTTCCCTAGAAGGAATGTATATGTTTTTATGTCTATGAATACTTATAATAAATAGCTTAATAGTACCAAAAAAGGCTGCTTGTTTCCCCTATAAATACTGTATCCTGAAATTCCCAAACAGCCAGCCTTCTGTATCCATGTATTCTGTGTCAGCAGATTCAACCATCCATGGCTTGACAATATTTTAAAAATATATAAATTTCAAAAAGCAAACCTTGATTTTGCCATTTTACTATGCTATTGAAAATAATGAGTGTGACAGTGAGACCCACTAACCAAGCTACTTTCCTATTGTGGCAGCTCCATGGGTTTTCTTATCTCACCACTGCCACCAATTTATGTCAAAACCCTTCACTTGTATTTACTATTTTATTTAACTTGTGTTCCTGCCACCTTCTTATAACTGCCACCTTATTCTTAAAATATATTTTGAATGGATAGTAGCATGGTAGCATATTCAGGCCCAGATGTTAAGAAATTAACAATAAAACTTGATTAAAACGGTGGTTTGACAATGTTTCCTTTGTTCAGTTGGTATATGCACTTGTTACAGTTTTACTTTGTTACATTTAGTTATACGTTGTTACTTTAGTGTCACTTCCTTAGAGAATATCATAGAATCATAGAGTTGGAAGAGACCACAAGGGCCATCCAGTACAACCCCCTTCCATTCAGGAACTCTCAATCAAAGCATCCCTGATAGATGGCGATCCAGCCTCTGTTTAAAGACTTCCAAGGAAGGAGACTCCATTACACTCTGAGGAAGTATGTTCCACTATAGAACAGCCCTTACTGTCAGGAAGGTCCTCCTAATGTTGAGGTGGAATCTCTTTTCCTGGAGCTTGCATCCATTGTTTTGGATCCTAGTCTCTGGAGCAGCATAAAACAAGCTTGCTTCCTCCTCAATATGGCATCCCTTCAAATAAAACAGGGCTATCTTATCACCTCTTAACCTTCTCTTCTCCCGGTTAAACATCCCCAGCTCCCTAAGGCGTTCCTCATAGGGAATGGTTTCTAGACCCTTCACCATTTTAGTCGCCCTCCTTTGGACCCACTCCAGTTTCTCCCCATCCTTTTTGAATTGTGGTGCCCAGAACTGGACACAGTATTCCAGGTGGGGCCTGACCAAAGCAGTATAGAAGGGCACTATTCCTTCCCTTAACACTATACTTCTCTAGACACTATACTTCTATTGATGCAGCCTAGAATCGCATTGGCCTTTTAGCTGCCTCATCACACTGTTGACTCATGTTCAACTTGTGGTCTACCTGGACTCCTAGATCCCTTTCCCTTAAGACTCTCACAAACTTAGTATTATGTTCCCTTCTCAAACCTATCTCTACCTTAGCCAACTAGGCTAATTAAATTTCACAGGTTATCCCACTCCAGCAACTCTCTCTATCTGAGTTCTGAATGTGTACCGGTAGGGAGCTTTTGGACTCTATCCCTAACTGTTCCTGTCTCTCTCTGGAAACCTTATTTTAACTGTCCTTCTCTGGGCGTAACTGAACCCTATTTGGCTCTGTCACAGAGCTTAGTTGCTTCCTTTCAACTTTAAGCTCTCACAGCCCCTAACCTCTGGACTGTCACTCAATCAGACCCTAACTGTCTGAAAACAAAACCCTGTCAGTAACTCACTATTTAGCCTCTAACTAGCTAAGATTCTATTGGCTGCCGCCAGCTAATGCCTAATTGACTGTTGCTATCCTGGCATAATTTTGCCTGTTCTCCACAATGGGACTTGAGCATCCATGGATTTTGGGGGGGGTCCTGGAACCAAACCCTAGTGGGTACCAAAGGTCCACTGTATTTGAAAATGCACAAGTGGAGAGTTAATGATACCCTGGTCTGTATGGTTTCACCAACCTTGTGAGTTTGCCACTCAGGAGAGCAGACATTGTTAATGGGACCACAGACAGAATGCAGAATTAGCTGGCAAGTGGCAAGGGCCCTCAGTCCTGGAGTCAAAGAGATAGGGGTGGGGAACCACACCTGTTTCCCTCCCTCTAGCTCTCTTTGAGACACATATAGGATTGCTTTGTCAGCTTACAGATGGGAAAAGGAGGCCAAGAAACTGATGTTTAGTGACTTTGCCCAGACCCTTGCAGTGAATCTGTGGCAAAGCCATGAACTGAATTTTATTCTTTTGAGTATTTTGGTGATTGCTAGGCCACAACTCTTTTATTCCTTCTAGTAATATTCTCTCTTTCTGACAGATGTAAGGAATGTTCCAGCACACTCCTTCCTGGATCCTATAAGCCTGGACCTGAATTGGGCACATTTGTATGCACCCAGCATCGTGGCAAGCTAGGCCTGAGTGGGAGGGCTGAACGGAGGCCAAGTCCAGATCATCAGCATATAAAAGAAAGCAGAGAGACTGGAGTAGTAACTACTGGGATGGAGGAAGAAAATGGAGTATTAGAGACTCACCCATCAGCTGTGGAAGAGAAAAGTGAAGGGACAAGAGCATTTGACAGAATGGAGGCAGAGACTGAGACGCCTCTTGCTCAGCCAACAAATGCCTCTACTCATGACTCTGAGCCTTCCTCGCAAATGCCTCCCAAGCCCCCTGTGCCAGCCAAGCCTCCCATGTTCATCCAGGACAAAGCTAAGCTCATGGAGACTCGGCCCACCCCTGCCCCCCGGAAGAGCATGGACACCACAGCCCCATCACCACCAAATTCCCATCCTGTTCCAAGGCCCAGAGTCAACATCCAGACTGAGAGCTCTGGTGAGCCAGGATCTGACCTGGTCAATGGTAAGCAAACATGAGTACGGTCAGGAGATCGAAAAATGGATCTTGTGGCTCCATGCCAATGCATGATACTAAACTAAAATGAGGTGTGTTTGAATTGTAGGCACAAGCAGACAACACCTTGGGTATCTAAGGGCATGTTACTGTTCCTGATGCTCAGTGCAGCCCTCGGGGAAGTCTTTCTCTCCTGAAAAGCATACCCATGTGCTAGGATAAACCAATTGTCCTCCCAGCTTTCTATTGTCTACTGTGATTGGCAACAGGTCTGTGCTCTCTGAGAGATTCAGGGAGTGGAAACGGTGTTTGATGCAGTCATGCTGGCCACTTGAACACCAAAGCAGTCCTTGGACAATGCTAGCTTTTCAGATTAGTAATGGAGATGAGCACCAACCCCTACAGTTGGTTATGACTAGACATTCATGTCTAGACCTTTAGTCTAAAAAAGTAACTTTTGCAAGCTGGATGTCATTCACAGCCCTGTTCCTTCTTTCTTTCAATTAGAAACTGCCTGGTGACTGAAGTTCTCTTATAGTGTAGACATAGATCAAAAATATAAAATAAAAGGTAACAGTAAAAGAACAAGAAACATAAGATAAAACCAACATTACTATAGTTGATGACTATAAGTCAACCTCATGTATAAATCGAGGTCAGGTTTTGGGGCCAAAATTATGGATTTTGCCATGACCCATGTATGAGTCGAGGATAAAACTTGGAGGCTCTTTCAGTATGTGCATGTGTGCATGCAGCAAGAAGGACTCTCATTGAGGCTGTTTCTTTCAACGTTGGTTTCAGCCTCCACCCAGACAGCATAGCCAGCAGGCTGGAGAGGTTCTCTGTTTGTTTGTTTAAAAGCAATTAATCACTCAGGACTCTTTCTGCTTGGTGCAAGAGAAAAAGATACTATCTTTCCACTGCATGGGGAAATCTGAAAGAGCTGCTATCACATTACTATTCTGACCTGTAAATAAGTCGACCTGGGATTTTGGGGTCAATTTTTGGGAATACATTTTTAGCCTTATAGATGTGTATACAGTAGCAATAAAACCAAACCTATAATCAGTCAGAAAGAAAAATAGATCTAAAACTGCATTTCCTCACCATCCCAGTCAGTATAGCTAGTGGTCAGAGATGGATGAATATGTCAGTCAGCAACACTGGGGAATCCAATTTTGGGGGAGGGGGAGCCTTAAATACTAGAGCAGTTCCAAATACAGCTGGGAAAATTAAAAACCTAGTGTTGAAAAGAGCCTCTAGGGAGAGTGTCACATGGAACCATCACAGAAAAAGTCCCTTTCCCTGTTGCTACTGATCTTGCCCTTTCTTTAATTCAGGGATGGGGAGCTTAAGGTCCTGGGGCTGAATCTGGTCCTTAAGGCTTCCCCAGATTGCCATGCTTCATCTTTATGGCATCGTTGTCTTGGTGGCTTCCCAGACTTTGTACTTTCCCCATACTAAAAGGTTAAAATTCTTCTCCTGGAAGCTTTGTTACTGGCAATACTAAATTTAAGGTAAAATATGGTAGGGCATTTGGTCATTCCCTTTTGCCACTGCAAAGCAGCTTCTGAGAAGTTCCCTGAAATTGAAAATCGCTTTTGAACTTATAGAGGACCTCCACCCTTGATTTAACTGGCAGTGCTTGAGAGTGGATCTGGGAGCATCTTCTGCATATAAAGTATTTGTTCTGTTGGGAAACTCTGGCCCCTCTGCTATTTGCACTGCAGATGCATTGCAGAAAAAGGGAAATGATAAGAAAAGCAAATATGGCCTTTTCCAGAGCACAGTCTGAACAGAAAAACATGGCATATAGAGGTTATCATGTACATTTGGGCACAGAATATCACAGTGACTACATCAAGTCAGTAACAAAGAACTGTGGGTTTCAGTGTCTGTTTAGAGGATAATTATATCAAGTTTGAGGGATTTGTGGCCATCCTGATGTTGGGATTCTGGCCAGGGGTAAGGGATGATGGGAACAGCAGTTCATCAACACTTGGAGTAGCAAGGTTCTCTGATTTAAATGTACTGCTAGGAAGTAATGGTTGTTATTGGCAGCTAGTACCCATTTCTAGTACTTTCAAAAGTTACTCTTTAAAGGGCATTTTTAGACATATTTTATCAGGAATTTTCATGTTTTTGCCATTTCCTTATCTTAAAGGGTTTTTTTTTCTCTCAAGAAATTAATTGAAATTGATGGAAAATTAACCAGCAGCAGAATGAGAAACTTAGGCCTGAGACAGACAAGCAAGAAGCAGCGTGGCGGCAGTGATTCTAGGGTTAGGGACCGCGCACCAACTGCACGGTCCCTAACCCTAGTTCGTGCCGGCAGTGGCACCCCATCCACACGGGCGTCACCATGCTGATGTCATGCTTACACCGCATCCAGAAAGCGTGGCACACATGTGACATCTCTGCATTGTTCCAGGCAGCATGTGGATCGTTCTCACGGCAATCACACAGCCGTGGGGACGACCCTAAGGAGAAAGAGGCTGCACCTTTCTCCTCTTTAGCACTGGGGTGCAGTGGGCACCTTAGGTGCAAGGGCATTTTGCCATTTTTCTTTGGCTTGGGAAAACGCCGGATTGGGGCCGCAGGGTGCCGGTGAGGTTGCCCTGGCCTCAATCCAGCATAAAAAGGGGCGGCATGGAGCCACCCTTTTCAGGGCTGTTTGTACAGCCCCTTAATGAGTTAATTTTTAAATGTTACATCATACAAGAGCAGTGGGTTACATGTAAAACATTATGATGAATAACAGGAACAAATTACTTTTAAAAGGTGAAGTTCCCAACCTCTGCTTCAGTGGTATAGTGAAAGAGGCAGAGTCTTGGAGTCTCTCCTTTTTTCATTATTTGCACTCAGAATGAGTCAAGTGTTTTATCTTCCTTTCCCACAGTAAATATCAATCATGTGGAAATTTCCTCTCTGATTTGGCCGTCATTGTCTCCTGCAGTTGGGGCCAACTCCTTGTGGAAAGCTGCCAAGGAGGTCTCCTGTGAAGCATTTAGAGGGCTAGGTTTGCATCCCTTTATCTGGCTGAGGCAGAGTTCACTTTGCCCCCACTGTATTCACAGGCAACTCTCGCAGTGTTCCATTGACAGGATTATATGTCTACTCCCATTTTACAGTTCTGTGTCAAGATAATCTCAGTTCTGTATCAACAGGGAACCAACACTATACACAGAATACACTCTTATAAATCAATCCACTGAAGTTACTAGTCTTACATACTAGTAATGTCATAATAGGGGAATTAAAATGGCCTGCTTTCTTGTAGACCGGAGGAGTGGGGCTAAGCTATCTTTCCCCTGTTTGCCAGCCTACTGTGTTTCCATGCTGGTCATGGGAGATGTTTCCTTCCTTCACCGCTGGCATACAGAGTTTAGAAAAGGTTATTTTTTTTTAAAAAAAAAAAACTACAACTGCTGGACTCCCCCAGTCAGCATGGTAGCAATCCATCATCTCTAACACATTAAATTTTGGTTGCCCACATCTACTGAATCAGTTTTTCAACAGAAGGTATGGCTTCTTGAATGGATGGGTGGCAGAAAGAGCATGGAAATAAAGGATGAGTGTACCTTGGGCTTGGGCTTGGGCCAGAGAATTGTAGTCAGAGTATAAAAATAAGGAGCTGTATTGGTTCTGCTCCCAGCAGCAGACATCCTTCTTCATAATTTAAGACACTACTTTTAGAAGACTTTGTTCAGACATGGAGAAGTTTTCACCCACCAGTTGTAAGGACTAGCCATTTTCTTTGTAAAATAAGTTTTCAGCAATGTAATGGATTTGGAAGCATTTTCTAGAAGATGTCACACACCTGCTGTTTTCTTCAATTCTTGGTTAGGTAGGCCATCTGACCCCTGCCCTCCAGTTCCGAAGCCCAGAGGCAGGCCAGCATCCTCAGACCGGTATGTTCTTTTGCTTGCAAATCACTTTGAGATAGAGAAACTAATACTGAAATGTAAAGTCTAATAAATCTCAGACCAAAATACCTCCCCACCTTGTCAAACACATGTGAAAATATTAGCTCTGTGTGTGTGTGTGGGTAAGTATAATAGACGTTATCCCAGGAAACATATTTGGGGTAGCCATGTTGGCCATGTGGCAAAATAGAACAATCCAAAAACCACAAAAAAGTGATACCTTTTTTTGGCCAGTATGCACAACATCTGAGATAGAATGTTGGCCTGTGACTCTAACGTCATCACTTTTCTTCTTCTATATGATTTTTAATATCTTTGCCTGATGAAGAAGCCAGTGAAACTTTGAAAGCTTGCATGATATATTTTGTGCAAGATGGCTTCTGTTCTCAGTGCCCATTTCTGATGCTTATGTAGCAGCATCACAAAATACATGTGACCTTGGACATAAGGCAAGGAACATCTTACATTCATTGGGCAGTGAACATTGGATCACCTCACTTCTTAAAGAGAGAGCTCCATTTTTCCTCCCTATATCCATCTTTATACATTGTCTATTTCTCCAACTTCTAACTAGAACTGGTGAGTCATCAAAGCCAAAAGACCCTCCATGGATTGCATTGGTCCAAGGGGAGCCCAAGAAGAAGCCTGCTCCTCCCCCACCAGGTGGTAGCAAAGAGAGTCCACCCAGGGCTTCAGAAGAGGATGAAGGTGTTGAAGAAGAAGAAAAAGCACAAGGAAGAGAAAGCAAGCCCACTATAAGGGAGCCAAAGCCCTACAACCCATTTGAGGATGAGGAGGAGGATGAGGAGGAAGAAGAGGAGAAGGAATCTGTCACACTACAGAATGCTCTAAAGCCAGAGCAGACTGACGCTGAAGCCGCCACAAGGATTGTTCATCCCTGGTATGGCATAACCCCTACCAGCAGCCCCAAGACAAAGAAGCGTCCAGCACCAAGGGCTCCCAATGCCTCCCCACTTGGTGAGTCTGCATTCTATCTTCAAATGGGAAACAAATTACCCCTCCCTGATATCTATCCAACATACAAGTACTCCATCTCCTTCACATAACATTGCTCCCTGGTAACCCTGAACATTTGATACCTTTAGAACAGAATAGTGCAATTAAACTGGATTATTAACTGTCTAGATTTAATTCAGTTTTAAGGGGGGTAGTTGGGGTGGGATGTGATTGTTGTTTTTACTCTGTATCTTTTTATTCTGCTGTACCCCGCTCCGAGTATTTTATTAGAGGAGCGGGCTATAAATAAACTTTATTATTATTATTATTTTATTATTATTATTACTTGTAATGTTTTCTCTCAGACCTGCACCTTTCCCTTTTTATCCTGATGTCTTTATGGTGGACTTATGGTCAGGAGAGCTTCCTTTCATCATATGGTCTTTACTATGTATTGGGGCATCGAGGCCTGCTAGAGATAGGGACAGGGTGTTGGGTGCCATCCTATCCCTCCTTAGTTGCTTCCCCCTTTTTTTAAAGTTGGGCTATGCTCAACCCCTGCTTTCTATTTCTGAAGTTGGGAAAGAATCATCTGCAGTAATTTTCTCTGTCAATATTCCTTTTCCTTACATAAGCACTCTGCTTAAAATATGCTATATTTTAGATGGCACAGAGCAGCTTTCTTTAACCTGTGTTACAGGGCTGGGATGGTGGTGTTGCCCTGTGGCTTGGGAACAGGCCAAAATGACTTCCATCTTTGAATGGCTCTAGCTAGCAAAGTGGGTCTGCAGATAAGTGTGTGTCATCCCAGCCTCTCAAGTGTTTCATTTGTTTTGCAGCTCACCATTCCATCTCCCGACTTTCCAGATCAGAGCCATCTTCTTCCACCCCATCCCCTGCCCTCAGCCTAGAGAGCATTGCATCCGAGTGTTCAGCCAAGGCCTCTGAAAACTTGGAGGAGACCTCTGTGCCCAAGAGCTCATCTGAGCCCATGGTTCATGCTCCAGCTGCTTCCAGTGCTCCCTGCTTGGACCCCCCGCTTGCTAGCATCTCTGGTGAGGGCCCTGCAGCTCTGCCCAGCTGCTCTGCTGTTTCCTCCTCCTCATCTAGTGAGTTGGCTGATTCTGGCCATGAGGTACCTGGGGGAAATTTACAGACTACCAAAAGCTGCTCAGCTGGGAACTTGAAAATCAGCTCTGGTCAAGTCTCACCCAAGCCTCTGGTTGGTGCCACACCTACACCTATCCTCTTGATGTCAGATATGAACAGTGGGGCTGCCAAGAGCTCTCCTTCACCCAAAGCACAGCCGAAGGTAAGTTGAAGTTACTGTTCCAGGAACAATGCTTCAAAAACCTAAATGGAATTTGGTGACCCTGACTTTTTGAGATGGTACGGATTGATTCAGTTACCTTCTGCACATAAAGCATAAATAAATAAAATAAAAAATAAAACTTTTATTTATACCCTGCTTTTTGTGAGAACAAAATTATTATTATTACATAGATAATGCTTACATGATACTGACTCATGGCCCTCACCCACACCCTGGGCATTCAGGCAGAGTGGTAGCCCACTTCATGCTTAAGGCAAACCTTTTGATGTTCTGTCTTGTGTGTTGATCCACAGTCATCCTGTAAAGAGAATCCCTTTAACCGGAAGCCATCGCCTGTTGCCTCCCCATCCGCTAAGAAAAACCCAAAGGGACCCAAACCTGCAAGGCCTCCTGCTCCAGGACATGGCTTTCCATTAATCAAACGGAAGGTAAATGGCAAGAAAGAAGGACTGCACTGCTTGCTCTGATGATTTAAATCCCAGGCTGTTTTTCCTCCCTAACAGTAGCGGAATGAAGGAAGTAGAGGCCTAAGTGGTACCATGAAGGAGCAATTGATATTTAGAGGTGGGAGCAGTAGCTTCTTTCAAAAATTTGTGCCATAGTAAAAGGTGCTGGTTAGGGATATGAACTGTGGCCGTGGAACCTGACTTTAAGATCATTTGCACCCCAAATTTTTTTCACGTAGCACGTCTGAATAAGGGGCAAAACAGATGGCGGGCAGGGGGAGGCTTAACGCTGCCCCATTTGAGCACCAGATGGTGGCTGTGGCAACCACACACCATGGCCTCAATCCAGTGTTTTTCAAGGCCAAAAAGAAGCAACAAAATTCCACATCTTTTTGGCTCAGAAAAGCACTTTTCAGCGCTCCTTTTGGAATACAACATGTGAGCACTGCACCAAAGGAGCACCGCAATGCTGCCTGCTGTGTGTTCAGGCGGGCAGTGTGACTCTGGCATTGGGGCTGCTCCCCACTGCTCCAATGATGGTGCTTACTGCCGGTCTGGAAACCCTCTTACTTCCTATAAATTCCTGTAAGTTCTCAGGATTCTGGACTTCCAATCATGAATTTGTATACTTAAAAATAACAGATTTTGGTTTTAAAAGAAAAGTTGTTATCCCTCCTGATTGTACAGGGATGTTCTCAAATGCTCAGGAAGTGCTTGCAAGATGCAAGGAGTCCAGACTGTGACATTTCATCCTATTCCTGGCATTTGTTCACATATTTTCTGTAAAGTTATCTCCCCCCCTGCCCCACCCCAGGGTCCACAAAAATACAACTGGCTTGGGGTTTTTTAAAGAAAGCATGGCCTTCTGTTCCTCTTTCTGTAGGTTCAGTCAGACCAGTATGTCCCAGTGGAGAATATCTATGGTGAGATGGACAGCATTGAGCAACAGCTAGATGAGTTGGAGCACCAAGGAGTTGAACTAGAAAGAAAACTCCGCAGCATGGAGAATGGTAGGAAACTCCTGAGGGGAAAGTTGTGGGGGGGGGGAGTCAGGAAGAGTCTTGACATACAAGAGAGTGTTGATCAAGTTGCCAAGTATGCCAACTTTTCCTTCTGACTTGCCACTGTGTGATCATCAACCTGGTCTTGAGTAGCTGTTGTCTGGCAACATATTTCCATATTGTATCTTGTATATGTGCAGCTTTTTAAAAATTTAAAAGTTTCAATTTTCAATTATTTAAGAAAAATAATGATTTTAAAATTATAATTATGGATAATAACATTTATCACTGCTTATTTCAGTGCACATTATTGTATGGAAACATGGAGGCTGAGCCTGAGAACCAGTATTTGATGGGAGAAGTAGAACAAAGTTTAAGAGCAATGGTACTGAAAGGAGAGAGTACTCAGATGTACTAGGTGGAGAATCTCAGGAGAAATAGACATAAGGCTGCTGTGAAGGAAGGGGATATGCAAGATGGGACATTCTGGCTTAAACATAAAGAAGGAAGGATTGACTCTTCAACCGCGCCATTTTAGCTTCTTCTGCAAGTGGGAATAGCTTGAGAAACTGTAGGTCTTCTGTCATCAGTTTATTGTCAGGAGTTTTGGTTTGATTCTCTCCAGACAAGTCAGAGTCATAAACTTGGGAGTGTTTTGTGCTTATACCTGTGGCTTGTTGTGGGAAAGACAAGCCACAGTACCAGATTTGCACATCATAATAAACAAACCACAGGCTTTGGCTTGTACTTTTACTCACAGTAAGTCAGAATTTCTCTGAATGAGGCCATTGTGAAATTTATTTGATTGATATTCAAGGTAAAGGACTGATTATGATGCCCATTTTTAGTAAGGAGAAGAGTGAACTGGAACATGACAAGGGGTTGGTTGAAGGAGGATTAAACAGGATATCAGTTTTATCTGACAACTTCACCCCCCCTCCCCGGGTGAGCTGAAGAGTGAGGATCTCAGGCTAACATGCTGCTTGCTTAGGTAAAGGTTAAAAACAAAGGCAAAGAGGAAGGTTGAATGTTGGCAGCTTGGAAAGAAGGAAAAAATTAAAAAAAGACCTCAGCTGGCATTTTGCAGCAGAAGATTTAGGAGGTGGGATGGAGTCCACACAGAGACATTGTTAGTTGAAGAAATACTGCTGTCTATGTTCTTGTTGGAGCTCTGCTTAAAAAAAATAGCATCTCTGAGTCTTGAGTGCTTGAAGGAAGCATTGAGCATAAGTCAGAGAATCTCTGTCTTCATCTGCCTTCTGCTTTTGGCAGGTGAAGGAAAGTGACTTCTTTACCTATGAGTGTCTCTGCTCTCCATTTGATTGGCAGATGTACCTGAAGATGGTTTGCTGGTAGACTGGTTTAAACTCATTCATGAGAAGCACATGCTGGTGCGACGGGAGTCTGAGCTCATCTACATGTGAGTATGGCTTAGGTCCAGACTATTTTAAGATCTATATGAAGAACCGTATCTTCCCCTATGAACTTGCCAGGACCTAAGATCCTCGAGGGAAGGCTTTCTCTTGGTCCCACCACCATTGCTGACTCACTTGGTGAGGATATGAGAGAGAGCCTCTCAACCTCTGGAACGCCCTTCCAAGGGAAGTTAGGCTGGCCACCTTCCTGCTTACCTTTTGTTGGCAAGCTGAGACATATTCAACATATAATAATGCCAGGGTGATATTAACAGGCTATGTGTGTTTTAGCTATGCCTTTTAACTTTCTTATATTTTAATGTAATTTTGTACTGTTTTTAGATTAACTTGACAGTTTTAAATTTTAGTGTACAGTTATCTCTCTGGATTCACGGGGATCCGTTCTGGGACCCCCCCCCCAATACGAAATTTTGCAAATATTCAAGTCCCATTGTTCCCAGTGGCGGTGCCATTTGGGACAACGGGACTTGAATATTTCCCTCCCCTCCCCTCCCTCCCTCCTTTACTTTTCCTGGGAAGGCTGCTCAGCTGAGAAAATAGTTGTGCCGGCTGCCACAAGGCTGCGTCAGCTTAGGAAAGGCTATGCAGCTTGGAAAATGATGTTGCTGGCTGTCACAAGGCTGCACAGGCCAAAGAAAGGCTGTGCGCCCAGGGTAAGGCTGCACCGGCCTGAAAAAAGTCTTGCCTTGGCTGTGGCGGCTGGAGCAAGGCCTGATGGCCAGGAAAACTACTGCAATGGCCAGAGATAGGCTGCACCAACCAGAGCAAGGCCATGCTGGCCAAGGCAAGGCTGAGCCAGCCGGAAGAAGGCCACACCGGCCATAAGGTAGGGGAGGGAGGGAGCCGCAGGCTTGCCATTTTGCAAGTAATCAACCGCAAATGGGAAGTCCATGGGATGTCTAATTTTTTTTTAATGTTTTTATCTGTGAGCCACCTTGGGTCTTTTCTGGGAGAAAGGCAGCATACAAATGTAATAAACAAACAAACAAACAAAACAAAACAAGCTGAGTTTGGCTGCTGTCCTAAGGACACTTACTGGGAATTTGATTTAGGCTACTGCAAGACTCATTTTGGATTCAATGTGCTGTGGACTGTACTGTTAGTGGGGTAGAATCCTGCAAGTGGAAAGCTTGGGACAGGGAACAAAGGCAAACAACAACAACAACATCATCATCATCATCATCCTTTATTTATATAGCGCTGTAAATTTACACAGCGCTGTACATACAATCTTATAAATTAGACGGTTCCCTGCCCTCAGGCTTACAATCTAAGAGAGACAACAACAAAGAGAAGGGAAAGGTGGTGGGAAAAAGGGATGAAGTCCAGTGGTTCTTCTCTCCCTCTGGGGCCTGGACCAAGGCAGATGACTGCAGGGAGGGCTAGGGTTTTAATACAAAGTTAGGAGGAGCCATCTCTGTGCCTCTGTTAGAATATTAGAATAATTATGTCCCATGTTATAGCCCCAACTGACATGCAAAAGATGTTCATACAGGGCTAAAAATTACCTGGTGTCTATATGGGAACCAGGGTTATTAAAGCAGCATTTCCTGCCCTTATATTTATCCTTTTGTGGCTTTACTTAAGGCAGTAGCTCCCGCTGATATCATCTGGGAGTTGGGCTGAACAGCAGTATTTAACTTGGCCTATGATACCAGTGGCCCTCCTTTGCTGGTAGTTGGCCACTGTTCATCAGAACTAAGGGAAAAAAATCACTGAAATATACCCTCTCTCTGTAGACCTAATGTTGATTCCTGAAGACCAGTCTGAATGAGCAAAAACATAGGAAGAGCTGTGCTTGACCTGACTGAAAGCCTATTTAGTGTACCATTTTGCTCAGTGGTCCATTAAAAACATCTGGGAAGCCCACAAGAAGGGCATAGATTCAGTACTGCTTAAAGTGGACTTTTTGGCCTTCTGAAAGTTGCTCAGCTTGAATTTTGGCAAGTCTACAGCAGCAGGGAATTCCACAGTGGCAGTAGGGGAGCAAGTGTGTGGGCAGCTGTAAGAGTGCTCTCTTCATATGGAATGGAAATACCATTTCCATACAGGAATGTGGCAAAAAGCATATTTTATTTTTTTGCTGCTGAAATCACCAAATCTTATGTAGTAGAAATCCTAGCCATGAACCACTGAACTGGGAAAAGTGAGGAAGGTTTCAATTTCTGAATGGAAAGGTGCTTTCACTTCTTTTAAATAGTCTCCCAAAATTTAGATGGGATACAGTAAATCTGTGAATCCTGTAGCCGTAATCTTCTTCAGGGTTCCCAGCTGAAAAAGGCTGTGATTCCCCTGTGACACTTAGCGGTGAAACAGATGGGCAGTAAAAAGTGGCTTGAAGCTGCCTTTTTTGAAGCCACATTGAAACCCCACCAACCACACCACCAGCTCCCAAGGCGGCTGGAGTGCTCATGTCATGACCACATGACAGGGCTTCAAGCCAGGAAGAAGCGGGGAAAAAAACTGCTTCTTTTTGAAATGGCTTTTCTCTGCATAAGGCGCCTAGAGGGCATTTTCCTGCTGGCTTCAAGGCATGTGTCATCTAAATGCCACGTCTTCAAGCCAGCCTGAAAGCATCTCTTTTTGCCTGTCTGTTTAGCCCCATAGTCATCTCATTCAGTCCTTATACCCTCTTTTATTGGATAGGACTGAAGCAAAATTCAGTGTGCTGCTAGATTTCGAAGGCATTCAGGATTCAAACTGATTCCTGGAAGAATATTCTTCAAAAGGAATATTATTGCACTATTTCCCTGCCACTGCACTCCTGGTTTATAGCTAGATTGAGAAGATTGTAACCACCTTGAGAGAACTTCTCAGCCCTTAGAGTGGATAACACTCATTGGGCATAGGAGTGGGAGAATGATGCTGCATTCATAATCTGCTTATGGGCTTCCCAGAAGCATCTGTTTGGCTGCTGTGGAAGCAAATAGAATGCTGGGCTGGATAGATGTATGGTCTGATCCAGCACAATTCATCTTAAAAGTCTTGTTAAAGGATTCAGACACAGACAGATACTTAAAACTGAATAATGCTCAGCTTCCTTCCTTTTAGTTTTAAGCAACAGAACTTGGAGCAACGTCAGGCTGATGTGGAGTATGAGTTGCGGTGCCTTCTCAATAAACCTGGTAAGTTTCTTTTGTACTCTTGTTTGGCTTTGTGTGTGTGTGTGTGTGTGTGTGTGTGTGTGTGTTTGTTACAAAACTTGGAAAGTATTCAAATAATTTTAATGGCTTACTGGGGATACGGACAATTATAATCCAGTACATCAGGAGGCTCCCAAGTTGTGGCAGGTTGAATTATACTGAGATTGCTTTTTGTGGCTATTGTTTTCTTTACTTCAGTGCATCCTAACTGCCAGCAGAGAGCACTGTTCAATAAAAAAAGACTTTCTATTTCTGTTACCAGCCTATCCATGCCTTATATAGCATTTCCTGACCTAGTTAATAAGAGTCCAACAAGAGGGATGCTCCCAGAATAGTCTGAAAATGTGAATGATGCATAGAAAAGTACAGAGAACTTAAATCAATCAGTGTGCAAAATTGTGTTGTGCTGAGCTACAATGGATCTTTTGTCAGGAGAGAACTTTGAATATAATGATCAGTCCCAGACAAGGAAGTCAAAAAAATGGAACATAGCAATCAGCTTCATACTGAGTCAGGCGGTTAGTCTATCCATCCCAGTACTCTTTATTACAGTCTACTTTGATGGGCAGTGGCTCTTCACGTTGAAGTCTTACCTTTCCTCAGAGTTTGGAAAAAGTTTATTTTTCCAGGGGGTGGAAGTGGGGGTGGACTACAACGCCCAGAATCACCTAACTATCATCATCAGTACCTTTTCCAAGCTGTGGCCATGCTGCTTGAGATAACCTTAACTGGAGATAACCTTACTGTTATCTGCTATCATTGACTTCCACTTATGGTGACATTATCAGTGAAAGATCTTCAAGTCAGCCAATTATTATTATTATTATTATTATTAACCTTTATTTATATAGCGCTGTAGGTTTACACAGTGCTGTACAGATAAACTTATAGTTAGACGGTTCCCTGCCCTCAGGCTTACAATCTAAAAGACACGACACAAGAGGAGAAGGGAAAGGTGATGGGGAAGGGTATGAGGTCCGATGATTCTTCTCTCCCTCTGAGGCCTGGACCAATGCAGATGGACTAGAGGGAGGGCTCGGCTTCATAATGCACAGCCAATCACCAGTAGCCGTGCGCAGGTCTTGTAGATTCAGCGAGGTGGCTTCCTTGATTGAGTCTGTTCATCTGTAATGTGGTCTTCCTCTTTTCCTACTGTCTTCTACTTTACTGGGCATTATTGCTTTTTCTAGTGAGTCATATCTTCCCATGATATGTCCAATGTACAACAGCCTCACTTAAGTCACCTTGGCTTTTAGGAACTGTTCAAGCTTGATTTGTTCTAGAAGTCATTTATTTGTCTTTGTAGCAGCCCGTAGTATCTGCAGACCTCCTCTCCAGCACCACATTTTAAATGAGTTGATTGTCTTCTTACCAGCTTTCTTCACTGTATAGCTTTCACATGAAATAGGAAATATGATGATATGGACATTCCTAACTTCAGTATTCAATTATATAGCTTTACACTTCAGAATCTTGTCTAGTTCCTTCATAGTCCTAGTCTTATGATTTCTTGACTTCAAGCTCCATTCTGTTTAATGGCTGAGCCAAGGTATGGAAAATCTTGTACTATTTCCATCTCTTCATCACCTACATTAAAGTTATTTAAATCTTCTGTGGTCATTACTTTTGTTTTCTTAATGTTCGGCTGTAAACCCACCTTTGCACTTGATTCATTGTCTTTCTTCGGTAATCATTCCATGTCTTTGTCATTTTTTGCTAGTAGTATGGTGTTATCTGCATATCTTAAATTGTTGATGTTCCTGCCTCCAAATCTAATCTTACTTTATATAAGATATGTTCAGTTTACAAGTTAAACAGATACAGTGATAAAATGCAGCCTTCCCCGACCTTCTTGTCAATTGGGAAGCATTCCATTTCTCCATATTCTGTCCTGATGGTGGCTTCTTGTCCTGAGTACAGGATAATCAAATGCTGTACCACATCAGTTTCTTTCAGAGTGATCTCTAGTTTTCCATGTTTACACAGTTAAAAGCTTTGCTATAATCTATAAAGCACTGGCTCATTTTCTTTTGAAATTCTTTGGTGTGCTCTGTTATCCGTGTACGTTTGTTATATGATCCCTAGCGCCTCTTCCTTTCCTGAACCCAGCTTTGACATCTGGCATTTCTTACTCCATATACAGTAAAAGTCTTTGCTGTAGAATTTTGAGTCTCACTTTGCTTGCACTGGAAAGTAATGCAGTAGTCCTGTGGTTATTGCTAGTACCTGTAGTTGTCCTCTTTTGTATCCCAGTAGCTTGTTAAGTGCCTTCCAACTTGGGAGTTTCATTTTCTAACACTATGTCTTGCTTCATTTTGGATTGTCTCATCATAAGATTTTCATGGTAAAAAAAATTTAAAAGAGGTTTACCGTCCCTCCTTCTGCAAAGTATTAACAGACATTTGCTGTGATACTACTGCCATTGTCTCTGAGAAACCATTTGCCAATGTCACTCCCCACTTCTTCTGCTGCCCAGTAGCTGTTTGGCACATTTAGGGGCTTCCTGCTGGAAGCAAGAATAGCCCTCCCTTCAACCACCATCTTGAGGGGAGAGAGAGGCAGGCCACCTCCTGCTGGAAGCAAGAATAGCCCTCCCTTCAACCACCATCTTGAGGGGAGAGAGAGGCAGGCCACCTCCTGCTGGAAGCAAGAAGAGCCCTCCCTTCAACCACCATCTTGAGGGGAGTGAAAGGCAGGCCACCTCCTGCTGGAAACAAGAAGAGCCCTCCCTTCAACCACCATCTTGAGGGGAGAGAGAGGCAGGCCACCTCCTGCTGGAAACAAGAAGAGCCCTCCCTTCAACCACCATCTTGAGGGGAGAGAGAGGCAGGCCACCTCCTGCTGGAAGCAAGAAGAGCCCTCCCTTCAACCACCATCTTGAGGGGAGAGAGAGGCAGGCCACCTCCTGCTGGAAGCAAGAAGAGCCCTCCCTTCAACCACCATCTTGAGGGGAGAGAGATGCAGGCCACCTCCTGCTGGAAACAAGAAGAGCCCTCCCTTCAACCACCATCTTGAGGGGAGAGAGAGGCAGGCCACCTCCTGCTGGAAGCAAGAAGAGCCCTCCCTTCAACCACCATCTTGAGGGGAGAGAGAGGCAGGCCACCTCCTGCTGGAAGCAAGAAGAGCCCTCCCTTCAACCACCATCTTGAGGGGAGAGAGATGCAGGCCACCTCCTGCTGGAAGCAAGAAGAGCCCTCCCTTCAACCACCATCTTGAGGGGAGAGAGAGGCAGGCCACCTCCTGCTGGAAGCAAGAAGAGCCCTCCCTTCAACCACCATCTTGAGGGGAGTGAAAGGCAGAGGCAGGCCACCTCCTGCTGGAAGCAAGAAGAGCCCTCCCTTCAACCACCATCTTGAGGGGAGAGAGAGGCAGGCCACCTCCTGCTGGAAGCAAGAAGAGCCCTCCCTTCAACCACCATCTTGAGGGGAGAGAGAGGCAGGCCACCTCCTGCTGGAAGCAAGAAGAGCCCTCCCTTCAACCACCATCTTGAGGGGAGAGAGAGGCAGGCCACCTCCTGCTGGAAGCAAGAAGAGCCCTCCCTTCAACCACCATCTTGAGGGGAGAGAGAGGCAGGCCACCTCCTGCTGGAAGCAAGAAGAGCCCTCCCTTCAACCACCATCTTGAGGGGAGAGAGAGGCAGGCCACCTCCTGCTGGAAGCAAGAAGAGCCCTCCCTTCAACCACCATCTTGAGGGGAGTGAAAGGCAGGCCACCTCCTGCTGGAAACAAGAAGAGCCCTCCCTTCAACCACCATCTTGAGGGGAGAGAGAGGCAGGCCACCTCCTGCTGGAAACAAGAAGAGCCCTCCCTTCAACCACCATCTTGAGGGGACTTAATTGTCTAATTAACAAATTGTAAGCCGCTCTGATAGCTTTGGCTGAAGAGCGGGGTATAAATAAAATGTATTAATTATTATTATTGATTAATTATTATTATTCTAGATTGGCAAAAAGAAGTGTGTTCATGGCTGCATGAAACTCTAGCCTTTAGATGAGAAAAAGGGAAAGTGTGCCATGAAAACGCTTTTTTTGCGTTTTAGGGGAGAAGAAGCATCTTTAAAAAGGTGCTGGTTTTCCCAGCTTCTTTTTTAAAAACTGCGGAACAGCGCAGCTCCATCTAAAGGCTGTGGTGCAGTTGCTAAGCATTAAGGAAAAGGCAACTTCATGTCACACTTTCCTGCCAATCTAGAAAGCCCCTTAGTATGTCTCCTCAGCAAATGCCTGTCTAACATGGGTCTAATAGATCCTACTGGTACCACTGCTGCCATCAGCGTAACCTCTTGCCCCACAGGAGTATGCAGTCCCACCACCACAGAACGATAGTGCCATGAATGGGGGAGATAGCATATTCTTGTCCTATGTGTTTTGCCACTTGCTAAGAGGCTGTGTTTTATATCTGTATGAGGCCATCTTTTATAACTGACCAACAAGACTAGAAAGACAGAGCACACTATTCCCAGCAATTTGTGTATTAAAGGAAGAAAATTTTAGGGCTAGATGGGCGTCAAATGGATCTGTCTCAGATAAAATTTCACAGAGTAGGAGTTTGGCCATTGTACTGAATGAAGTTCTTTTTGTCACTCTTTTATTCTCTTTCTGTTGGACAGAGAAAGACTGGACAGATGATGACCGGGTGAGGGAGAAGGTGCTGATGCAAGAGCTTGTGACCATTATTGAACAACGGAATGCAATTGTCAACTGTTTGGATGAAGACCGGCAAAGGTAGCTTGAAGGAAAGGAAATAGGCTGCTGCTAAATAATAGGGGTTGGGATGACTATGTTCGTGTAAACCTTCAAAGCACAAATATACAATGCAATTCTTATAATGAAATCTTATTTAGGCAAAGCATGGAGCTTTGCTTGTGGGAATCGATGCTAATAGTTTGAGCAAGTTTAGATAGTTTGTGTTGTTGTTTGGGAGAATATGTGGCCAGGTTCCTAAGCAAGAATCAGAGCCAAATGGTACTTAGAGAAGAGTAATGACTGTTGCCTGCATAACTGCCTGTTCTAAGCCATAGCTGCTCTCCCTAAGGTGAATCTCACTGTAGTTTTCTCTTGTTTTGTCAGGGAGGAAGAGGAGGATAAAATGTTGGAAGCAATGATTAAAAAGAAAGGTAAGTGAGGACTAAGTTCCAGGAATTAAGCAGCCACAGAGTCTCAACTGTCTCCCACACAATTACTTGTTGACATCAATTCTCAAGTTATCAACTGGGCTGTCTGTAGCCAACCATACTAAAAACCTCATACAATCTCAATTCTATCCTGAGAAAAGCTCAATTATATAATTTTTTTTATAAATGATACAAACTGAGAAATGTATATATTGTGTTGTTTTCCATATTTTTCCAACCAATCAAGTGGTATTCTACCTGCATAGTCAGCAGAAAGAGAAAAAAGGAAGTATAGGAAAATATGGGGGAGGGGCAGATTTCCAAGGATTCTTTGCTTCCTCTCCAAGTGAGTTTCAGCCGCATGTGATACAGGCACACTTCCATTTTTGAGGAATATCCCTGCCAGCAGAAACCAACACATAGTTACTATCCCAGCCCAAAGACGGCATTCATTGATTTGGCTGGATGCAACAACCTCTTCTTCAACAGTCTTCTCAGGGATGAAGGAAACCCAGTATTCCCCTCAGAAGTGATTGGGATTGAAAGAAGGAGAATGTCAGAGGCACTGTGCCATAGAGTTCAAATCCCACCCCCAGCATTTGCCTGGGGGCAAACAGAGGCTAAATCTCCCCTTCTCTTCTGAAGCAACCACTTCAGAAGAAGAATGAAAAGCCAAAAAAGCTTTTCATGGCTACACTATTAATTTTGTTAATTTATTTGGGTTTTGGCAGCTATAGGGTAGTGGAAGAAACAGTGCAAGACACTAAATCCTTGCCTTCCCTGAAACATTAGTAATCCAAGAAGCAGAGAAAGGGGGAAAATCCATGGAACCTTTAAGAATAATTTATTTTAGCAGGCACATCTTAGATTAGAATCCACATCCCCAAAGGTATGGAATACAGTATTCTGGCCCTCGGGTATCTATATTTCTGTAATGTATTTTACAGTACTCTGGTATATAGATAATTTATCCCACTTCCACAACTCTGTAACTGTGTAGATATACTTGTGGCTTGAATATTTTAATCTATTAGTGGATTTGAGGAACTGCCTTTGCAGTCCATGGTAGCTCATGCTGAAATAAATTGGTTAGTTCTAAAGGTTTCACAAGACTCCTTTCTTCTGCCTTGCCTTTAATACTGAAACCTCTTTGAGACTGTATATGTGCACTTTCAAATATTTTATTGTCACCCCTAAAGACTAGAAGTATTTTATTAGAGGAGCAGGCTATAAATAAACATTATTATTATTATTATTATTATTATTATTATTATTATTATTATTAGAAATTTGTTTCTGTAACAAAAAAACCTCAGGCAGTTTTATTTAGCACTAAGATAACATTCTGGATCTTTTCTATAGTCCTGCAGAATTACAGTATGCATATCATCCTGGAATTGAATACACAGTGATCATTCCAGTTTGAGGCTGTATCTTCATGTGCAAAACTTGAAGATGTTCACATGTGTATACACAACTAGATAAAGACACTGTATTAATTGTGAATGCATGCAAACAATAGTTGTGCATTTGTTCAGTGGCTATTACCTTTTCCACTCTTTTCCACAAGTAGAAATCATTTCTTATTTGAGCATAGTTTAAATTTTGTAAACTATTCTGTTTGACTGATCTATTTAAAATTATCCACCTGCATAATCTAGATTTTCAGATCCTAGAATGAAGACTTTTTTTAGCATAGTCTCTGGTGTTACAGTTTTTAAATATATACATTATGTAAGAGCTCAGGTTCAATCCCTAGTGTTCCAAGAAAGGACTCTTGTTAAAAAATATGGACAAATGCTTGCTGGTCATTCTTGGTGTTATTGTCAAAGTAGTTAACATTTCTAAGCTTTGCCCTTTTCTCTCTCTTGTCTGCCCACCCCATGATGCACTCCAAAGAAAGAATGTTTTATACATCTCCCTTTCTCTCTCCAGAATTTCACAAGGAACCTGATGCTGAAGGCAAGAAAAAAGGGAAATTCAAGCCCATGAAAGTGCTGAAGCTGCTTGGGAACAAAAATGAGTCAAAGAGCAAGTTACCCAAGGAAAAAAGCTAAAGCAGGTGGCAACCAGAAGCAGAGGAGGGCTGCTGTGCTCTGTGATTGCCTCTGTCCTGTTTGGCTGGGCACTTGGCAAAGAGGACTTTCTGCCTCCTGCTTGCTCTTCTTCTTAGAAGGCATGGCTTGCCATACATCAAAGTTGGCTTTTCCCTGGAGAAAGGTAGTTACCTTCCAGCAACAGATGCTCCTCTGCCTAAAGAAGCAAGGGGGCAGGAGGCATAGCAAGTCCAGTCAGCACTGAAAATTATGGAGGGATGGATGTGAAGGAGAGAGCCACTTGTCCCTTTCTGCGTCAGGGTGGGGTGGTGGAGGGGAAGAAATGAGATAGGGGTTGACTTCCCCTGTTGTGCACGTGTCATTATTCATGGTTCTGTGCAGTCCAGGATTTGGGTTGCTGTGGCAAATTTGCACTAATTGACTCCCTTCTCTAACTGTGATAATCACATGTGCCTCACATCGTGAAAATCTTTCACAGCAGTCTGGGGAATAGGGCTCTGTTTTCCTGCTCCAAATGCATTTTTACCTGCTTCTCTCCCCCCCCCCCCCCCGCCCAAAAAAACCCCCACTTTGAAAACACCTGGGGCTTTCAAAGCAGGATTATTTATTTTATTGCTTGCTTAAACTGTTAAAACTAGAGAGACTGCAGAAAACCATTCAGTGTCGTAAGGGCCAATAGAAACAGCCAACAAACCATAACCTGTATCCTACTTTTAGAAGCCTTCTGTACCACCAAAAACAATGTGCCGTGAATATGAGGCCTCGGGAAACTATTAAGCAAAGCAAGAGAATTGTTTTGGTCTGTATGGGACACTCACTGCGCCTTGTAAACCCTCTTGATTACTGCTGCTAATATCATCCATGGTGCTCCTTGGGATGCAGAAAGCTGGGAAACTATTAGGCATGAGGATGTCTAGCTGTACTCAGTGCCAACAAGGCTTTTTTTTTTTTTTTTTTTTTGCCTTGCTCACCAATGCCACCCTTTGCCCATTTGAGAGGGATCCCAGCTGCTCCTCTCCCAGCCTAGTCTGTATCTACTTTTCTAAAAATGCAAAGACAACTCTTTCTGTGATTTTGTTAGCTGACTTTCAAACCTGTCTACCCCATTTCCAGCTTTCTTTTGATTTGTTGTATGTATGTTGTGTGTGTGCTGAGAAGAGAGATACATCTTTCTTCCTTTCTTTCTGCCTTCTCCTCTGTGCCGAGGAGTTATTTATTGAAATGTTTGTTCAGTCTGAGTTAAACAGTGATAGTATTGTAGGTGCTGGTTAGTCAGCTGTTAGTCTTGAGTTCTTGTTAACAGAGTAGACTACCAGCCCAGAGCAAATTGCTGTGCTGCCTTATCCAAATATGAATTTCTTGGCCAAGCCCTGGCTACGGTACACACTCCAGACAATTGCAGAAGGGGGGGGGGATCTAAGTTGATAATATTACCAGCTCTGGTCAGGACCATGTTCTCAGCCCCTACAAATGAATGACAGCTACCAACAGGCTCACATTCTCCATAGCAAGGTCACTCCTGGGTTTGATCCCAAAGCACAACCTTCCCTTCTACCTTTAAAAAACAAAAACAAATACAAAGGTTCCAAAATACCATCAAATTTGCTCCCATCAGAAAACCCTGGTGGTCAGAATGACACTGTATTAACCACAATTTTCTCTGACATGCAGGGAAAAGAAATTAAACAGAACAATTGTACTGAACGTCTGTTGTAGTGTTTTATTTCTGTGTTTTGAGTCCCTTTGTTCTAGAAAAAAAGGAGCAAGATCAGTTCTACATAAATTTCCAGAGAGTTAAAAACAGAGGGTCATGAAGTCTCAAGTACATACCCAACACTAGTCTTTCTTTTTATCCCAAGTGGGACAGCTGAAGGTTGCACTAGACTTAAGTGCATGTCTGCCTGCCCTGTCACATCAAACTTAGAATATGGACAATTGAAGAGAGTTGAATGTCCTTTTCTATCTCTTTGTGCTTAGTCACTTTTCTCCAAGGTCCGTTTCTGATACCAATAATGGAGCAAAAGATGCTTCAAGCTACAGAGCGCAGAGAATTAAGGCACAGATATCAGCTCCCCTCATCCACCCACATGCATGGCTGTAAAAACTGCAGCTTTCAGTATGATTGAGACAGATAAGTGAGCAAGCAATCATGATTCCTCCATTACATCTTGATTGACCCTGGCTACTTACTCTATACCCACATTAAGAAAAAGGCTTGTGTTTAGATAAAGTGTACCAAGATGTCACTTTCTCACTTTGGTTCAGAACATACCATATTTGCCCTGTATGATTATACACAAGATTATGATCGAAATAGCAACATTTAACTTCCAGTGAATCCTCCAGAGGGCCATTCAAAAATATGTAACCTGAACATTTGCTGAAAGTTCTTCACACAGTTCTCATCCTAATGAACAGAAACACCAAATGCTAGAAAATGACATGCGGTACACTGGGTTCTACTATTACTTCCTTGTCTGCCTAAAGAAGGAAAGCACTTTGTGCACTTGTTGCTCCCAAACAGCAGTTAACTGGCTGCTTGTAAGCCACATCCTTGAAAAGGCTCTGTTACTGTGAAATACTATGAGCAGAGAGTTCCTAATCTTCTGAGTTCATGCAGAAAACAGGATTCTGATCAGCTGAGCTGCAGGGAAAATGATGTTCACTAGCTTCTAAGGTTATTGTTTACTTGCTGCTGTCAAAAGCAGGTAAAAAGCAATCTCAATGGCGATGAATAGAGGGAAGAGTGCACTGAGGACTTTGGGTGGTGAAAGCATGTATGTGCAGCTGTCTTCCAGCCCATCAATAGATGGGGCTCTCAAGTCCAAAAACCTTGTGCATTTCTTCACTACAGTGTTAAAATTACACCATTTTAAGAGCCATTCTTAACACTTCTGTGAAGCTCAATGGGAGAGCAGAAAGTAGTTAAGGTGAGACAGTCCTGTGCTAAATGGGTAAAGGATTACTGGCCTTCATTTGTGTTTTGAGGATCAGGTTTGTTGCCTGTATTAAAGGATTTAGCCATTGCTTCCTTCAGTTCTGCACTTCTCTGCTTATCAATTATCTCCATCTCACGTAGTTTCTGAAAAAGAGAAGGTGGGGCAGAAGAGAATTTATTCCATTTCTTTACAAAATAATCTGCAGTTCTTGAGACCAGAAGGCTTACTTCCATATATGCACTTACTAGAAAAATCTTTCCCACAGTCTTAAAAGTATGTCATAATCAACAGGTAGAATGAAACAGTAATACTATAAATGTCAGAATCATCAGGCCAGAAGAGGCCAGATACCTGTGATATTTCAGTAAGGATAATCCCATGGTACAACTTGCCCTGTCCCAGAGCCTCCATCTCTGCCAGAAACTTCTGTCGATCTTGAACTTCATTCACCACTAGATAAGTAAAAAAAGAAAATCTGGAATGAAGAGCCTGTGGGTTACGACACATCAATACTTCCTGAACTCATCAATTTTTTTCAGTTCTTAAGACATTTTGTTAGTTGCTTGTATGCCTTTAAATTTAAAAATGATTATCCCTTTCTTTGGGAGGAAGCTTGATAATTTTAAGGCTTGTTTGCTTGTTTGGAAAGGAAGTATTTTACACATAATTTATTTATGAGTTATTGTTTTTCACATGAAGAGCTCATGGCCTCAACGTTACATGGCATTCATTACATACAAACATGGAGGACTGATTTCTCAATTGATGTACGGTAGTTTAGAGTAAACAGAATCTCCAGATTTAGTGGAGATACACTGCTGAATACTAGCTGCTAGAAATGGAATGCCTTCCAGGAAGATAGACTAGATAAATCATTGACTAACAGATGGACAGGAATCTTTCATTTTATGAGATGTGTGTGCATCAGAGTACTGATTTTAACCAGGTAGATCCAGTGTACATACATTCATCAAAACGGTCCAGTTCTGGTACATCTTCTTCCACTTTGACTGGTTGCTTCTGAGTTTTTTTCTTTATCTTCTCTTTTCCTGTTGCGAAGATATTTTGGAGCCTTTCCTTTTCCTTCTCTAGGTCTCCTAACAAAGAAAGGGGATGGTGTTTCATTTCCCCTCTACCCTTTGCAGACTTTGCAGTTAGGCTTTTGTCCCTAAAAATAAGGAAATCTCCTATACAGAATATACAAGCAAAATTATGCTTTCCAGTTTGTATGTTACAAAGCCTGTGCACACAGAGTAATAAATATTTGGGTAAAAATATTGAATCAGCTATGTTTATTATATGAGACAACTTGAACACAGGAAGGTTTAGAAAACATTTAGAACACAATCCTAGCATGTTCATTTGAAAATAGCTTTAATTGTGGACTTATTCCCAAATTAACTGTGTGTGAGAATTGTAGCTTTAGATTTTAAAGAAGAGAGATGAAAACTGACTTAACACAAAGACTTTTTAAGATATGGTGTTAAATTTCTTCTCAGTTTTTTAAAAATAGGAACTTCATAAATGGGTGTCAGTGACAATAAGTTTAGGATAAATATAGCACAGTGTCCAACAGCTAGAAGCCAGGACTAGGAAATTCTAGTTCATGTATTGTCTTGGCCATTAACTTAATGATGTCTTTAGGCATGCCAATAATGTATTAAGAGGTTTTTTAACTTGCACTTTATTCTAAGGTACCAGTTGGGTTAAACCTTAAATGAAAACAAAAGAACGAAAATGTACTGTTAATATAAATTAAAATGCAAAAATGCATTACAACACAAACCAACACCACACTTTAATATGCCTGGACAAATAAGTTGCATGTTTGACCTGAAATGTTAGCTCAGCTTGTACTAAGACTGTTTTAATGGGAAGGGCATTTCAGAGATGGGGTTCCATTCCATTCCATTCCATTCCATCTTTTCTCTCAGCCTCATGCACACAAATGCTCACACATACATTGCTAATCTGACAGAGTTGTTTTGGTGTAGTAGTGTGGCTTCAGGTAATTTCTGACTTATGGTGACCCTGAGGCAAAAATATCATGAGATTTTCGTGGAAAAATCTGTTCAGAGGAGGTTTGACTTTGCCTTCCTCTGAAGCTGAGAATGTGTGATTTGCCCAGTGTCAACCAGTGGGTTCCATGGCTGAGCAGGAATATAAAACCTAGTCTCCAGAGTTGTAGTCCAGTGCTCAAACCATTACACCATGTTGTCTATCTTTAGTGATGACTAAAACGTATACTTTCAAAATTCTAAATGCTTATATGTAGAAATGCTACATGTTACTATTGCTAACTAGCTTACGGTACTTCAAATATGGAATATTATTTGCAAAAGTGTGTTGGCTTACGAGTGGCTTGGGGCCTGAACTTCTCCCGGGTATATGCATCTCCTGCGCGGCAGATCTCAGCAGGACGTCGGCGAGGTCTACCATAGGGGCTGATGGAAAGAAAAGCCTTGGGAGGTGAGACAGACTTTGGAATCTGTGGTTCTCTGCTAGATGTTGGGTTGCAGTGGAGAGGCAGGGAGTCACCTCCTAAGGAATGAAAGATGGAGTGGCCATTAATTAGCTTTATGACTTGCTGCTAGGGGCAGTATCTTAACATGACTCCCTTGGTATAAAAAACAAGTCCTCTAGGAGTTCAAATCAGAATCAAATGCTTAAACAGCTATTTAGAATTTTTGTTTTGTAGAAAAACATACACATTTGTATCCTTTCCTAAGAGCTATGCAGCATAACTCTGAAAAAGGAACTCATTGTTTTACTGTTGTGCAACCCCAACCCCAAGTTACATGTTATGTTAATGTTAACATTTCCCTACCCTTCCTTCTTCCACCCAGGCTAAAAAGTGAACAGTGACTGCATCCCCAGAACTGACCTCTACTTTTCCTATAAACCAAAATCAAAGCCATGTCATGAATATGTGGCTTCTCCAAAAAGCTGAAAGCATTACAAAGCCTCTTGGATGTATTTAAGATATAATTTTCAGAGTGTCTTATATATATCTAGGATTAGGGAGCATTCTAGTGTTATATCTTTACAGAATGCCTCCATGAATGTTACTGTATTAGCCTTTCAGAGAAAAGATGTGTTGTGTCCTACATTGCTTGGGTTTTGAAGAAAGACTAGGGAAGAACAGCACAAGATCCCATGTTCTCATTGTGAGGAAGAAGGGAATAATAATAATAATAATAATTTATTTATATTTCCCGCCTCTCCCCATGGATCGAGGCTGGAGTACAACAATTTAAAATCACAATACAGTATAACAGCAATATTAATCTTAAACATATTTCTATAATCAAACATAACCAATTGCTATCGTCAGTCCAATACTCCAGTTGTCTAAAAGAAACATTCTGTGGGGTTGTTCATGGAGGATCAAATGGGTAAGCCCGCTGGAAGAGATCCGTCTTAAGTGCCTTTTAAAATTATCTAAGGTGTTAATAAGATGGATCTCTTCCGGGAGGCCATTCCAGAGTCTGGGGGCAACAGCAATGAACGATCTATCAAAAGTGGACTTCCACTTTATTTTTGGACACTCTAGTAGGTTTTCCTCCGAGGTCTTGAGAGTGCGGGGCCGATTGTGGAGAGGCATTCCCTCAAGTAACTCAGGCCCAAACCATATAGGGCTTTAAAGGTAATAACCAACACTGTATTGCGCCCGGAAGCTAATCTTAGTACTGGTGTAATATGCTCAGATCTAGGTACACCAGCAATCAACCTGGCTGCAGCGTTTTGGATTAACTGAAGCTTCCGGACTTGGTACAAAGGTAGCTCCATGTACAGTGCATTACAGAAATCTAACTGAGAGGTTACCAGTGTAATGTCTAAGAACACATTTCATTAATGGGGCGGGTGTGTTTCATTATCATTACTAATCGAAAGGAACAACGTACAAGTAATGTGTTATTACTAAGTCCTGCTTGTTTTTGTAGTGCTTACGCATCACTGGTGAGCTAACAACAGCTAAACCAGTTATGAATTCAATAAAATGCCAACACAGCAGCAATATAACAACAACAACAACAAAAAACAATTTATAAATTTACAGAAAAAGGCACTTTCAGATATAAGTGTTGGTTGAAGGAATTTGGGAGTTGTAATACAAATAAGCTATGGAAATTAGCCTCGCATAGAGTATGGTATGTGACACAAAGTCAGAGTCTTTTAAATCTCTGCTTTAATTAAAAACTTGCCCAAACTAATTTTACAGTATATGTTGAAGATCCCATTCAGCAGCAGTCAGAACCACAAGACAGCCTTCATTAATGTCCTATAGAGAGAGCTGGATAAAACTAGAGTAAAGTAGCCATCACTCGTGACTTATTTCCACTTACGTTTTGTTTGACCTCTTGAGTCTATATAAGATTCCTTTCCAAGGGGATGAGTTATTTCTTTGCTCAGATATGGTTCATGTGACTGAGAGTGAGCCAAATTCAGAAACCTGGAAACTAGTAATAACCAGCTACTTTGCAGCTAATTGTAAAGAAAGGGTTGAATTTCATCATAACTCACGTTTCATGCAGTTTTCAAGATGACGTTGCTGGAAGTTGGTAAGTCTGGATTCTTGCATCATCACTGAAATACAAAGGAAATCTGAAAAAATCCTGATCAACAAAGATGGCACTACCTTCACAGCAACAGATTTAACATGAATAGAAGTTAGGCAGAAGAGGTAAATCCAGTCTCTAGCAATGGCTCACAGATACTTAGACGATGCTACCCAAGGTCTTTAAATACAGCATTTATATCACTAACATTATTCATGTGTTGGACTCCAGTCCCTGCCGGTGGAGGTATCTAGATGGCATCACAATGGGGAAGCCTGGTATATAGCAATGTTTGTCAAAGTGCCAGTCAGTGGGCCAGTGCTGGTCCATGAACCACTGGCTGATGGTCAAGTTTCCAAAATTGAAAGGAACAGTTGTAGCCAATGGGCACAAACATGGCACTGATTCTTGGCACACTAAGGAAAATATGCCAATATTAAATATTGTTCTGGAGTACAGCAATTCAAACTAAAGAGATATTTTTGATACGATTTGCACTGGATTTTCCATTTCAAAAGGCATTATTCAGAGAGGATATTATAAAGAAACAACTGATATTTTTAAAATGATGTTTTTAAAATTGATATTTTTAAAAATTGTGGAACAGCCTGCCAGGTGAGATCTGTCAATTGACATCTTTAGACAGCTTTAAAAAGGTTGTCAAGATGGATCTCTTCTGGCAGGCCTTTCCAGGATACATACCCCGGCCTCAAGGACTCCCACTTCAGTAGACTCCCCAATGTCTCTGTAAAAATCAATTAGGATGTTGCTACATTGTCCTGTTTGTTTTGTAATTTGTATTAATGTTGTTTAAATTTTCGGGTTTAATCTGTAATAGATTTAATATTGTTTCAAGAGGGGGAGGGATGTAGCTGTTTTATTTGATGTAATTGTATTTTAATGTTGTTAGATTGAAATTGATCTCAAAGGGGCAGGGTATAAATAAATATTATTATTATTATTATTATTATTACCTGTATTTTGAATTTAGATACTGCTTGCATGTCGCCATGCAATATGGATAACAACAACTGAAAGAAGGGCTGCAGCTAAAGAACAGAATGCATACTTTGCATCTTTTCTATCTCCATATAGGCCTGGGAAAGACTCTTTATCTGATTATAGATAATTCTGAGCTAGATGGATAAACAGTCTGACCTGAGACAGCTTCCTATATTCCTGTGGCTGGACAAAACAATGCTGTACCTGCAATTGCTGCTGCCTGTATATGGGATGGGAGAGAAGGAGCAACCAGTATAAAAGGAACTGCAGATTGTGAAAGAAAAGGTTGTGCATCTGCCCCCTTCTGATCTTCCCCATTTTTAAAATATGCATGTGACCTGAGCTGAGACACAATTTATACAGGACACCATGGTTGGATGCTGTAGTACTGTAAAACAGGATGCATAGCCAAGGGCTATGTAACCTTGTTCTGATCTCCTGTAGCCTCTAGTTACCTTTTAGCAGTTCTTGTGTTTCCTGGCTGTATTTGGTCACAGTGGGCACATGCCAAAATCCAGTGCCTTTTGCCACAGCTGGTATGTTCGTCTCTTGGGAAGTCATTGTGGCACCTTGAAAAGAACAGTGGAGAAATTCATTTTTGTAGGCCAAATTTCTGGTGCTAGTTTTAACTTGGGTTTCAGCTACTTGCCGACTGCATCTCTCTAAACCGGCCTCCATACAAATTGTTTTCCTCAGACCTTGGTGTGAGAAATATGAACCTCAGTTTCTACTAGGAGCAATACTTGTCTCCTAAGCACAAAACAATCTTGGAGTTGCAAAAATGCCAGACATTAGCTGCCTTTTTAGTTGCAAGACCTGCTACTTTCAGCTAACTTTTGGTATGAGTGGATAGATATTCTAAGGTTCAAAACACACTGCAAAAATAATTCAGTTTGAGACCACTTTAACTGCACTGGCTCAATGCTAGAGAATTCTGGGAACTGTAGTTTTGTTTAGCCTTCTTTGTCTGAGGGCTCTGGTGCCACAATAAACTATAGTTTCCGGGATTTCCTAGCACTGAGCCAAGGCAGTTAAGGCGGTCTCAAACTGGAATATTTCTGCACTGTATTTTGAATCTAAGTGTAGTAGGCAAACTATAAGAAGCAGTAAATACAGTTTTGTGCCACACTTTTTAAATATTGCTATGGGTTAATTTGCTTATAAGATTTTAGTATCGGTGCTGATATATATTGTTGCTGTGTGGTTTAAAGTCATTTCAGATTTACGGTGACCCTAATGCAAATCTATCATGGGGTTTTCTTTCTTCCTCTGAGGCTGAGAGAGTGTGACCTACATAAGTGGGTTTCTATGACCAAGCGGGGATAGGAACCTGGTCTCCAGAGTTCTAGTCCAACCCTCAGACCACTACACCATGTATATATACTTTTTTATATACATATACAGTATATTTCAAAGCAAATCCTACAGATTTTAGGGAGTAGCCCCAAGAAAGCACATATAAGACTGCAGCTTTTTACAGTCAAAATAGGCAAGTTATGGGACCAAGGCACAGCAGGTTTGCCTTCTTTTATGCTCTGCAGCTTGGCTCACTTGACCGGGTGAACAAGAAACACTGTGCCACCTCTAGTCATTTTAACAAGGGGAACCTACTTGCACCTTCTAACATGATGGAATGGATCTACAGAAACTGGTGTCATATAAACAATTTAGCAGGCTGGGGAAGGGATTGTGATGTGATGTAAGGATGGACTAGGGCCCAAAACCTTCGGACCATGATGAGCTTTTTGGTCCTTTCAGTTCTGCGCCTCTATTGGATCCCCTCCTCCTAGGTTGCTCTTCTAACCAGGAGTACACTGCAGAAATAAGGAAGTCTGAAACTACTTTGACTGCCATTGCTCCCTCCTATAAAATCCTGGGATTTGTAGTTTTGTCAAGCACCACAGAGGACAGGATCAAAATTCAAAATGACCTGAATAGACTAGAAAGCTGGGCCAACACTAGTAAAATGAAATTCAGTGCGGAGAAATGTAAGGTACTGCACTTAGGGCGGAAAAATGAAATGCAGATATAGGATGGGGGACATCTGGCTGAACGGAACTATGTGTGAAAGGGATCTAGAAGTCCAAGTAGACCATAAATTTAATATGAGTCAACAGTGTGATGCGGCAGCTAAAAAGGCCAATGCTATTTTAGGCTGCATCAATAGAAGTATAGTGTCTAGATCAAGGTGTAAAGGGAAGTAATAGTGCCGCTCTATTCTGCTTTGGTCAGGCCCCACCTGGAATACTGTGTCCAGTTCTGGGCACCACAATTCAAAAAGGATGTGGAGAAATTGGAGCGTGTCCAAAAGAGGGCAACTAAGATGGTGAAGGGTCTGGAAACCATGCCCTATGAGGAATGCCTTAGGGAACTGAGGATGTTTAGCCTGGAGAAGAGAAGGTTAAGAGGTGATATAATAGCCCTGTTTAAATGTTTGAAGGGGTGTCATATTGAGGAGTGAGCAAGCTTGTTTTCTGATGCTGCAGAGACTAGAACGCGGAACAGTGGATGCAAGCTGCAGGAAAAGAGATTCCACCTCAACATTAGGAGGAACTTCCTGACAGTAAGGGCTGTTCGACAGTGGAACACACTCCCTCAGAGTGTAGTGGAGTCTCCGTCCTTGGAGGTCTTTAAGCAGAGGCTGGATGGCCATCTGTTGGGGATGCTTTGATTTGGAGTTCCTGCATGGCAGGGAGTTGGACTGGATGGCCCTTGTGGTCTCTTCCAACTCTGATTCTATGATTCTATGACCATTCCTTCTGTATTGTGGCATAGCGATTTGACTGATGGACTACAACTCTGGAGACCAGGTTTGATTCCCAGCTCAGCCATGAAACTCAATGGGTGGCCTTGGACAAGTCACATGGTCTTAGCCTGAGAGCAAGTAACACTCTCTCAGCCTCAGAGGAAAGCAAAGGAAAGCCTCCTCTGACCAACAAAACTCCAACAAGAACAGAACTCTGGCAGAGATGGCTGAAGACCCGGTAAAATTACAAACCACATGACAGGATCCCATAGAGTGGAGCTGCAGCACAAGTGGTGTTTAAAACTGCTTTATTTCTGTTTCAGTGTAGATGCATCCTAGGCTTTTGCAAAGTACACTTAGACCCAAAGCACACTGCAGATTTAATCCAGTTTGAGACTGCTTTAACTGCCCTGGCTCAATGCTAGGGAATTCTGCTGGAAACTGTAATTCTGAGACATTTCTCAGAAATGCGCTCTGGTGGCGCAGTGGTTAAATGCCTGTACTGCAGCCACTCACTCAAAACCATAAGGTTGCGAGTTCAAGACCAGCAAAAGGGCTCAAGCTCGACTCAGGCTTGCATCCTTCCGAGGTTGCTAAAATGAGTACCCAGATTGTTAGGGGCAAGTAGCTTACACTCCTTAGGCAGTATGAAGCAGTATATAAATGAAGCTGTTTCTGTTTTTGTTTTCTCTGTCCGAGAGCTCTGCTGCCACAACAAACGACAATTCCCAGAATTCCCTAGCACTGAGCCAGGACAAAGTGGTCTCAAAATGGATTATTTCTGCAGTGTCTTCTGGACCTTAGTTTCTCTAACATCTAGATTAAGAAAGAATATGAGAAACCAAGACCTTTTTGTGTGTCACAGAGTTGGCCCACTCCAGACCAAGTGCCAGCACATTTTATCACGACATACAACAACAACACACATTCACTGCATCACAGGCGGAGAGGAGAGCCAACAATTACAAAATTCAAGGATAGCATCTCCCTCCCTGTTTCCATCCACTCCATTTCCATCCTGGTTTAGCCTCTAAGGAGGTCTCAGAGCCAGCATGGCAAGACATGCTCTCTAGGATGTGGAGAAACTGGAGCGTGTCCAAAGGAGGGCGACTAAAATGGTGAAGGGTCTGGAAACCTTGCCCTATGAAGAATGCCTTAGGGAGCTGGGGATGTTTAGCCTGGAGAAGAGAAGGTTAAGAGGTGATGTGATAGCCCTGTTTAAATACTTGAAGGGGTGTCACATTGAGGAGAGAGCAAGCTTGTTTTCTGCTGCTCCAGAGACTAGGACCCGGAACAATGGATGCAAACTGCAGGAAAAGAGATTCCACCTCAACATTGGGAGGAACTTCCTGACAGTAAGGGCTGTTCGACGGTGGAACACACTCCCTCGGAGGGTAGTGGAGTCTCCATCCTTGGAAGTCTTTAAGCAGAGGCTGGATGGCCATCTGTCGGGGATGCTTTGACTGGGAGTTCCTGCACGGCAGGGGGTTGGACTGGATGGCCCTTGTGGTCTCTTCCAACTCTAAATTTCTATGATTCTATGATTCTAGGCCTAGAGGGACTCTTTTCTATTAATACGGCTGACAGTGTCTTAAGTAACGCTGAGTTCCTTAATCATGTGTGTTTTACAGTATTGGTCACTTGGTCAAATGTAAATACAATAAGGATATTACCAAAACCTCAGAAGAGACATCCATTTGATATATTTTGGGTCAGATATTGCTTAGTACCTGTAGAGACTGATATACAGATACTATTGCATAGTGATTATGAGGAGCAAGTGTGTTGTAGTGGTTTGAGTGTTAATGGACTACAAGTCTCGAAATCTAGCGTGTTATCAATATGCTGATGACACTCAAATATCTCTCTCCATGTCTCCGACTGCTGCAGTAACCAAGGATGGCATCTCTTCTCTAAATGCTTGCCTGGAGTTGGTAATGGGCTGGATGAGAGAAAACAAACTTAAGTTGATCCCAGAGAAAACGGAGGTACTTGTGATAGGCTCTCCCGGCCCAGGGATAAAGATTTGTCAACCTGTCTTGAATGGGGCCACACTTCCCCTAAAGGACAAAGTACACAGTTTGGGCATTTTCCTGGACTCGTTGCTCAAGCTGACACCTCAGGTGGAGTCGACAGCCAGGAGCGTGTGGTATCACTTACGGGTGATACACCAACTGTGTCCCTACCTGAGAAAAGAGGACCTTGAAACATTAGTACATGCACTGGTAACCTCTCGTCTGGATTTCTGCAATGCGCTTTACACGGGGCTACCTTTGTACCAAGTCTGGAAGCTTCAACTAGTCCAAAATGCTGCTGCCAGATTGCTAACCGGGGCATTAAGAACAGATCACATCACCCCGATATTAAAATCCTTACACTGGCTACCAATTAGCTTCCGGGCACAATACAAAGTGTTGGTCGTTCCCTTTAAAGCCCTATATGGTTCAGGCCCGAGTTACTTGAAGGATCACCTCTCCCTACATAATCTGCCCCGCACCCTCAGAACATCAGGGAAAAATCTACTGGAAGCCACTAATACAAGGCTGCGTTCACACTGGAGAAATAAAGCGGTTTAAGTGCCATGGCTCAATGGTGTGAAATTCTGGGAATTGTAGTTTGTTGTGGGGTCCAGAGCGATAATAGTATGGATAATTATTAAAGTTACGTGGTCCTTAGATTTGAACTGTATGTAATAATGTGTGTACATTTTTATGATGATTTTGTACTGTTTTTAATCTGTTGGAATCCTGCCTCGATCCATGGGGAGAGGCAGGAAATATAAATAAATGTTATTATTTTTATTATTAGATTTGAATTTTAGATTTTACTTGGCTGCAAAAAACCCATTGGGTGACCCTGGGAAAGTCACACTCTCTCAGCCTCAGAGGAAGGCCATGGCAAACCTCCTCTGAGAACAAATCTGGCCAAGAAAACCCCATGACAGGGTTGCTTTAAGGCTGCCGCAATGGCTTGAAGGCATGCAACAAGAAACAAAACAACAACAACAACAACAACAACAACCTTGGGCAAGAAGTCACACTCTCTCAGCCTCAGAGGGTGGCAATAATGGCAAACCCCCTCTGAGGCAAGAAACATTGCCAAGAAATTCTGACATTTATAGGATTTAAAGGGTTAGCATTTCTGTCTGTTGGGTATAACCTGCTTTTAAGTCCACATAACAGGACTTGAAGGCACACAACAACAACAACAAGGTCAAGTCACACTCTCTCAGCCCCAGAGGATGGCAATAATGGCAAACCTCCTCTGGACAAATCTGGCCAAAAGAAAACCCATGGATAAGGTTGCCCCAAGGCAGAAATGGCAACAACAACAACAACATTATCCCTCTCTCTCTCTCTCTCTCTCTCTCTCGCTCTTACCAGGGAAGGCGTCCCCCGTCACCATGGCAACCAGCCCTGCAGCCGGCTTCCTGTGACGTCGACGGTGATACCGGAAGTACTACTGAGGAGGAGTGCAGCAGCAGGCGTTGAGAGCAGAAGCAGGATGTCGGACAACGAGGATAAGTAAGTCAGGAAGGAGGCCCATAGAGGAACATTGGGGAATATTTGCCCATAGAGAATAATAGGAGAATGCAGCACAATGCTTGCCCATAGGGAATCATTGGGGGATACTTGCCCATAGGGAATCATTGGGAATATTTGCCCATAGGGAATCATTGGGGAATATTTGCCCATAGGGAATCATTGGGGGATACTTGCCCATAGGGAATCATTGGGAATATTTGCCCATAGGGAATCATTGGGGGATACTTGCCCATAGGGAACCATTGGGAATATTTGCCCATAGGGAAACTGTACTTGAGCATAGGGAATCGTTGGGGAATACCTGCCCATAGGGAAACTTTGAATATATGCCCATTGTATCCCTATGGGCTAGCATTCTCCAATGTTTCCCTCTGGGCAGATATCATGCAATGATTCTCTATGGGCATGTATGTTTTCCTTTATGGGCAAGTACTGTCATTTGTTTTAGTCGTATGTCCCCATTTTGGAATTCCTCCTGGACAGAAAATAAAGAGCACTATATACAGTGGATATAAACCCATGCTTTCTTAGTCCTGCTCAAAATGGAAGACCTTTTGAAATCCCTCCTGGACAGATGGAATTGCAGGAAATGTCCTGGAAAGGTAGGATGTCTAGTCATCCTGCAGGGGTGCCTACTTGGGCTGCATCCACACTGGGGAAATAACCCAGTTTGGCACCGCTTTAATTGCCTTGGCTCAAGGCTATGGAATTCTGGGAGTGTTTGAACTTGGGAGCACAGCAAGATTTGACCTGTTGAATATTTTAAGATTTTTCTTCCAACAGTTTTGATGGAGATGACTTTGACGATGTAGAAGAAGATGAAGGACTGGATGATCTGGAAAATGCTGAGGAGGTAAATGACTTCCGCTTGTGGAACCTGAACATTTGTAAAATCACAGCACTTACTTGCAGTACTCTGAATTTTTGTAAAGAATATGTGTGTGAACATGTATGCGTTTTGCCAGGGTATTTGTGTTCTATGTTGGGACGAAAAAGCAAAGAATGGGAAATAAATCCATATCTTTAGCATGAGCCTGGATGGCTCCAGTGAATACATATTGTGAGTAACTCCTCCGAAACCCATGTGGTGAGAGTTTTGATAAGTGGCTTGAAAACAAGCCCTGCCATGTTAAGGAAAGCACTTGTTTGGAAATGATAAAACCTGTTTAATCCATAATATATCTATCTAGTAGTTTCCCCCTTTCATTGCCTTTTTTAATGTCCTTCATTTACATTTTACTTAAATTATTTGTAGGCTTGAGTTTAAGTTCCAAGCTGTCCCGGTGACTTATTTATATGTATAATTCTGTGGATGTGATTAACAGTTCTTTATATTTTACAGGAAGGTCAAGAAAATGTGGAAATTCTACCATCTGGAGAGCGACAGCAGGCAAACCAGAAGAGGATCACTACTCCTTACATGACCAAATATGAGAGAGCCAGAGTTCTTGGTACCCGGGCCCTCCAGATAGCGTAAGTATTTTTATGGCCTGTATGTTAAAATGGAATAGAGAGTATGAGCCAACAAATTCTGCAAAAGTGTTCTCCCCTGTATTTATAGATGCTTTCATCTAGGGGCCACACCTGGTGCTGATCTCACCTTTTCACCCTTCTCCTAGAATATTTGCCATTCCATCCAAAGTCAGAATCTTCAAACAGAACAGTGGAGCTTTTGATATGTCCTGGAAAGTTCTAGGCGTTGTCTCAGTACATCAGAGATGTCTGATTATGGCTTAAGTGGGAAAGTCCATTAGCCTTCAGATGTTGCATCACATAGATGCATACTTGAAGAAGTGAGATATGCATAAATGGTAGTGAACAGTGGGTTTCATCAGCTATAAGTTTTGCAGCCTCACCCCTCTAAGTCTTGCAGAACTTCATATTAATTCTGTTATTGCTCCTTCTAGCTTGCCAGAAAATTCCAGTTTCTTTGATTGTCCATAGAACATAGAAGGCTGTTAGAGACGCATGCTTTAAATTAGCAAGGAGAAAAATGTTTCCTTCTTAGAGAAATAACTATGCTGTGTCTCTCAATTATCTGTGTCTGCATCACTTACTCACATTTCTGTCATTACAAAATATTGGCTTGTAGCAATTGCTGGTAGCAAGGGATACTTAGCATACATAACCCTGATATGTTTAGAACTACTTAGTCAGCAAATATTCAAAGCAAATAAGCATTACACTTATCCTTCCACATTCTCTGGGGTTAGAGGCACATATCCCCGTGAATGTGGAAAAACCACAGATAACAAAACACTATGTTTTTACCTGATACAGTAGAACACATCTCTAGGAATTTCTTGGTCCTCCAGTGCAACTCTGTGGTCAATATCTGCCAGACATAGACCATAAAATTGCATTGGAGGAGCTACAAATGCATAGTGGAGTGTTCTCTCTAGGGCTCTCTAGGTTCCTTCAATGCGACTTTTGGTTGAAGTTGACGATAGAGATGCACTGGAGCACCTAGATATTCCTAGAGAGAACATGTTAATAAAATCCATGAATAATCAAATACGCAAAAGTCAAAGCTGCAAACGTAGAGGGACGAATGTAGTTGTTAGTACAGAGTTCTTTGATGATAGTATGCGAACAGTTCCATAAGAAAACCAAGTATCTGGTCAGTTTTGTTCTTGTGTGAACATAGTTGTTGTTTTTTTTAAAGTTCATTTTACCATTCCTAAATGTTAAGATAAGTGATAGATATGATCCGGACTTCACAGTTTTGATCCATTCCCCCAAAGAGACAGTTAATCTAATATTTTTAAAGCCCCAATGTTCCTTATATTAGTATGCTATCCCTATACTGGATAGGAGCTTCAATTCAGATGAGGGAATGTGTGGATGAGATGAGGGATCTCTTTGGATATATGAAGACCTGACTCTTTGAGTACAGTAGGAAAAGTCAATAAAGAAGTCTTAGCATGAGGTACTGAAACCATGGTTCCAGTTATGCTGCTTTGTACTTTGGATGGGATTTTTTTTAATGGGTGTTTTTTTCCCTTCACTCAGCATTCTGAAAAGACTGGGGGTGGGAGACTGCTTTTCTTTGCTTAAGTTTGGGCATTTTGAAGCACTGGTCAGTGGATAGCAATAGCAGCTTCATTTATACACTGCTTCATACCATTCTAAGCCGTCTCTAAGCAGTTTACAAGTGTAAGCTAATTGCCCCCATCAAATTGAGTACTCATTTTAGCGATCCTGGAAGGATGTAATCCTGAGTCAAGCCTGAGCTCTGGCTGGTATTGAACTTGCAACCTTGTGGTTTCTGAGTGAGTGGCTGGAGTACAGGCATTTAACCACTGTGCAATGAGGGGTTATGAGAGAAGTATCCTTATTCTGTGCTTAGAGGTATCTTCCATTTAGAGTTTCAGGAAAGCACACAGAATTAATACATGGACATACCTTGAGATGGGTGTGAGCCATACATTAGCTTTAACCCTGACAAAATTAAATACAGCATACCAAATGCTGATCCGCATTCCTCTCTTAAGTCAGTAGAAATTCCATGGCTCTGATAAGCCATTTGACATTTGTTGAGTGCTTCTATCAGAATATTGTGTTTGTTTTTTATAAATAAATAAATAAATAAGAATACTGTGTTTGTGTGTGAGTCACAGCACGTGCTTTATTTATTTATATTAAACATTTTTATCCCATTTGACCAAAAAGTGCCATGTTTAAAAATGTACATATACCTTGAATACTCTGAAGGTACCATGAAGATGTAATTATTCCACACTGTCTTATTTTATGCAGTTCTATATCTTTCCATTAATCCTCCATAGAGGATCTACTGTGCATGGTATAGGCATCCCTCTTTATCTTTTCACATCACATGGATACCAGTGGAGAGTTTGCATGGTCTGCTAGTTGCCTCTCATTCTTGTTGCATGACTAGTCCACAGCTTTTTGTGTTTGTACATAATTTCAGTGATGTCTTTAATAATGTTTCATGTCTACTGAATCATTAGTATAGATATTTAATAAATGTAGTAAAATAATTTCTTTAAAAACTTTAAATTACATCAGTTAAAATATCAGCAACTTTACATATCACAAAACTGGGTCAGTTGAAAATGAGAAAGTAGGAGAATAAAAAGTCAGGGCAAATTAAATGTTTGGCTTTGGGAGAAGCTTTTCATTGACTGTCTAAAATTCATGGAAACATTTTCTTCCTACTCAGCATGTGTGCCCCAGTGATGGTAGAGCTGGAGGGAGAGACAGACCCCTTGCTGATTGCAATGAAAGAGCTCAAGTAAGTTGGATATATTCCTACTATGTGCAATATTTGTCACATAATATAATTCTCTCTCTCCCTTTCTGAGCATTCTCTCTCTGTGTGGAATCAGCATACAAAGATTAAGGATGAGCATGTTCATCCCACCCTAATTGTCATTGCCCCCTTTGGTATTATATAGGCTCCTTCGTGATCTAAAACCCTGATTTTCATAGGTTCTAAATTTCCAAAAAATGTTCACCAGTAGAGAAGACTTTTCACTCCCAATTTTTTAAAGACTGTAATGGACAGTTATGGAAAGGGGAGGGGGGAGCTAATGCACTCTCCACCTCTCTTGTATGTTGACTAGTACAAAAATAGAACTACTGGAGAAAGTGTCTCAGCTCCAGAAGAGGAAAGATAATATAAAATAGTTCTTAACAAAATATGTTTTATTCTGTAATTGCATCTGTAAAGCAGAAGGAATACTATTTTATCTACAAATTATTGTAGGTTTTTATACAAAATTCCATACTGCTATTCTGTTCATACTGATGTCTTTTCTGAAGAAATATAATCAGTAAGCTTTTGAATTTGTTCTAGTTTCTGGTTCTGCACTGTGAAACAACAGGGCTAGTATTGATCAGTATTTGGAACTGAAAGCTTCATAGGCTAGAAAGTCACAGTGCCAGTTTCTGCATTATATACAGTTGGCCCTTCGTATCCACAGGGGATCTGTTCCAGACACACATACCCCACCCCACAGATAAGAAAAAAATGCGAGATCCCAAGTTCCATTGTGCCATGCACACTGCCATTGAGAACAACAGGGCTTGCCATCCACAGATGCTCACATCTGCAGGCAACAAACCGGCGGATGACAAGAGCACATTATACAAGCTGTGAAAAGAGTACTGATAAGTTGCAATTCTGGTTGATAAGTTCCATTTCATGCATAACAGCAGAAGTGGCAAGAAAAAGAAACAAAAATTAAAAGTCAGTTCCTGTTCTTTCATTGCACTTGTTCCCTTCCTCCTCCTCTTCTAGTTTGGCATTTTTCATAAAACGGACCTGAGATCTATCTCTCATGTTCCATATAACTGAACTTTTGTACATCTACATCTGCATAACTTTATGGAAGCATGTTTCCATAGTCCAAGTGTTAAAGTATCTAAAATTGTTTTGATGTTCAAATTATGTAGAGACAGTCATTCCCTGATGCCTCCAACTGGAAGTCATGATGAGGGACTTGCCAACAGGGATGTCGTTCTCTATGTAGCTTTGGGCCATTGTACTGTAATAAATTCTTGCAATTTTTAGATATTTCCTTGTTTTTACTTTTCATGTGCTGCAAGATTATAAACCTGATGTCCTGGACAAAGTCCAAGCTGGATAATTACATTGTTGACCTAAAAAGTCGTATTTAGATTAAACTGGATTTGAGTTTCTTTTCTTTCAATTCTAAATAGTTTGCTTCTCTAAGAGCTTTTAATGGCTGTAGTATTCCACTCAAAGTTGGGATCATTTCTGTGGTTTGTGAAGTGTATGAATGTTTTAAGCTCTTTGTGACATAAATAGGACCCTAGAGGCATATTTTTCAATTCTTTCCTCTACCTGTTCACTGTGATATTCCCTTCCCGGTCATGATTCAGGACTGCTTAGCAAAGAGCACCTACCTTCAGTTTCAAAGGGGAGGGAAACACTGTGTCTGAAAAGTTTCTGTAAGTGTTCAGTGTCATAATCATCCAGGTACCAATGAGCCATATTGTCCATGACATGACCAACATTTGTGCTGTTGTCTATTTCTTTTCTCCTTGCAGAGCACGGAAAATTCCCATAATTATCCGCAGATATCTGCCAGATGGAAGCTATGAAGATTGGGGTGTAGATGAACTAATTATCACAGACTGATCTGCTTCTTTTCTGTGCTCCAACCTCACTGCATATTTTTTTTAATTTTTATTTTTCTGTAAATAAATACTAAAATCCAAGTGAAAGTTGGTTATTGGATGTCACCTCTCTCTGTTTAATTCTGAAGAAAATCCATAATCTTCCTTTTTTTCTGTTTTAGTGTTGCAGCTACTGTTACAATACAGCCTTCAACACTCTCTTTTGAACATTCTGGCATTTAATCTGTGGCTGGCTTTACTGAGCAATATGAAGTGCCTGCTGCCTTTGAAATGTTACATCTGTGAACTGGGGCGGGGAGAGGAGAGCAGCTTCCTCTATATTTGTCTTTGACCATCATGTTATACCTAAGCGATTTTAAAGTGATTCTGCAGCTGCCAGGCTTCCAGATGCCCTCTGAGGCAATTGAGAGACCCCTTCCTCCCCCCTTTGACTTACACTCTTTTCCAGGGGCCTGTAGTAGAGGAGACATTTCTGTTGCCTGCCAGTAGACAAACATGCCATTGTGCCCAGGAGCAAGTTGCCTTGGAAACCCCTCAATTTCCCCTCTGATCAAGGCTGGCTCTGTGGGCTTCTCAGGAGTATCACAGAGCAACTCTCATCAAGTCTCCCATTGTTCCCTGCTCCTGCCCTGGCTTCTTATCAGTCAACAGGATCCCCTTACAGTGGCTGTTGTGCAGCAGGAAACGTCGTTGCCTTGATGATGAGTGGCTACCTGGTGAGGCTCTGCTGGACGGGTATCGTCTATGCTTTATGGCAGGTATCAGTGCACCTCTTTCCCACCACCTCAGTATCATCCTAGTCACTGCCTTGCTCAAAGTATGTCTGGTCTTTTCATTCCAAAGTACCTCAGGACTCTCAAGCAGCAGGAAGGGTGGTTCTTAAAACTTTATCTTAGTGGATCATGGTGCATCAAGGAGGCAATCTGGCTGGGGGCACCTCAAGCATATAGGACAAAATCAAGGAGAGTATTTCCTCTTGACCAAACAAATGTACCAACAATGTTTTAAAAGGAACAGCTGTTTCTTCAACAGACATTTTAAAAATTGTTGCAGGGAAAATAGTCTTGTGGCACCTTAAGGCCTATCAAAACTATTCAGGTCCCTTTTCAGTTGGGATGTTGATCTGATATGAACAGCATTAGATCGCAGCCTTTAATTGAAAATTATACATGCTTTTTAAACAGTGTATTTATTTATTTATATAGGACACGAGTGCCAAAATCAACGTAACTTTAAAAATATAGAACATCCATTGAAAACAGCATCTTTAAAACTGCATAAACAAATATGTTAGTGGAAATCAGCAAATGTTTTTGAAATATGAACACTAAGTTGCCAACCAAAAGCTGTGCAAATTCAGATGCAGTTGGAGTTCCTAAAGGGAGAGTTTCAAAATTCTTGTTGGCTGTTGGAAGTCTGTAAATGACAGAACAGAAACTTGATATACTGTGTTCTCTGTGTATTGAGGTACAGAAGGCAATAATTTGTTAAGGTATGCTGGATCCAGCTTGATAAGTGCTTAAAGGGTCAATGGCAGCACCTTGAACTGGGTCTGCAAACAAATAGCCAATGTAGGCAATCCAGCATCTAATATGACCTCTGCCAGGCAAAACCTCAAGTAGGTAAATGGCCTTACTCTGCTCTACCTGGAGTTTCCAGTCTTTAAAGGTAACATTGCAGTAGACTAAACCAAGTTATCCCGCAGGATGAGTTACAAATAGCATGCTGGGTAAAGTTGGTAGGAGATATTTCTGGATGCAGCTACCATGCGAGAGTTTAGTTGCAAAGCAAAGTTAATGAATACTCCCCAGACACCAACGGACTTTTTCCGGGAAGAGCAACTCTGTGAAAAATGTAATACTTCATCATCCAGCCCTTGATTTGTTAGCAATCAATGCATTGATGATCACCTTCATCTTACTGGCCTCAGAGCTGCATCCATTCTGGTGACTAGATTTAAAGCCTTAATATCATCAAAAATCTGTACCAGAAACAGGTTACTAGCAAGGTCTCTCTCTCTCCACACACACACACACACACACATTAGGTTGCACTACTACAGCTGGTAATACTGCATTCTAAAACAATATCTCCTGGCAGTTTTATGTAAGTGCTGAAACACATAGGACATGCAATGTGAGCCTATTGGACATTTCTTATGAGTTTCATAGTTTTGCATACATGTGCCAGATACCTTAAAAGCAAGGCCACTATGAAAATATGCTTGTAACACAATCTAAGCCTAGCTCTTGAAGAATTTTATTATCTATATTGTTGAAAGCCACTACGGTATGGAAAGTTGAGGAACTCTAGCTCATATTTCTGTCTGGGCTACTAATGCGGTTGTGAGCTTTATTCCTACTTGGCTTAGGTGTGCAGAAATTCATTTTCACACAAGAATCCCTTCAGCTGCTGCACCACCACTATCATTTCAACTATCTCCAAAAAAGACAACCAAACAATTTGATCAATATTCTCCATCTGTGAACTTCTTTTTCAGTATTGGGCAAATAATGGCTTCCTTCAGAGCTATACCCACGTACTCCTATTCTGGTATAGAATTTATTATACATATTGTTAATAGTATCAGTGGTTCCTAATGAGTTCTTCTGTAGCCAGTAGGGTCTCAGAGGATCTGGCCTACTGCCTTAGAAACTGTTCTTCAAACGTTTAACCAGAAAGCAGTAGATACCTCAACTGACTCTGAAAAAATAACGGGACTGGGTGTAGGCAATTTTTATCATCAAGATGTTTAATAATGTTGTTCCACTTGAAGGTTCAATTTCATTCAACTGTTGAGGAGAGCAAAATACTAGCTAAAATGGTTTTGCTGTACAGTTTGGGGGAGATGTAAAGGTAATCAAGTAAGATATGGGATGCAAAGGTAATGATGACATTAGGATGGGCTCTAAAATGATTAGTTTCAACAGAAGCCTTTCACCATTTAGCTGCCTTTTCCATGTAGTTTCATTTGAACTCTGCTGAAATCAAGGGAAAAGTTACTGAAAACTGATGAGTGAAATATATCAAAACCCCAGGCTAGGTTTTGGTTTCAATGATCAAATGAGTTGCAGACCAAAAAACACATGGAAACACCTGGCAAAGAAACAGACATTTGGAAGTGAGTTTGATTCAATAACCTGCTGAACAAAGGGGGCTGCGACCTCACAAAGTCTGGAGAAGTCTTGGATCTCAGAGGAAGTACTTTTTTGTATTGACTGGAATTCAAATTTTATAAGCATTTTTTTGAAATGCATTTCTTACAGTGACACATGGCCAGAAGGAGGAGGACCTGTTTGCATACCTATCCCACCTCCACACTACCTTAAGAAGAACAACACACCAATGACACCTTGACAAAATGGAGTCTCCTTCTTTGGAGGTCTTTAAGCAGAGGCTGGATGGCCATTTGTCAGGGGTGCTTTGATTCTGTGTTCCTGCATGGCAGGGGGCTGGACTGAATGGCCCTTGTTTTCTCTGCAAATCTGTGATGCTATGATTCTATGAAATGCAGGCTTGTGACTAAAATCATAATTATCCCCCGCCCCACCCCCCGGTATGATTTTTAATGCCTTTGCCCGATGAAGAAGCTAGTGGAGCTTCAAAAGATTGCATATATTTTGCACATTTTGGTTGGCCCAATAAAGATCATGTGTATTTGGATGTTATTGTACTCTGCAGAGAAATTTAAAATCTACTACTTTGTGAGGTTGGCCTATGCCTTGATCAGATAGTGGCCTGTCCCAAAACAAAACGGAAATATATACTACCACCAAAGGTTGGTGCTACCATCTGCGATTCAGTCACTGGCATTTCCATGTATATCTGGGAAAGATTACTGTGTGTGGATGCAGGCTCTCATTGGCACTATTGGGCTAATGAATCAGTTGCTCAACTGTCCTAGCCTAAGGCTAGGTCCCTATGCTTCCAGTCCATAATGCCAATATAGAAGTATGCAGCCAAATTTCACCCCTTTACCCCTGACAAATACCTGTTGAGACTGCTTTAATCTTTGTGGATAGGGAAACTTAAAAAATATTCAGAGGCCAGTCTTGCCTTTAAACTTATAAAATTTGAGTCTTCTTTGCTTCTTTGTTAAAAACACACCTCCTTCTCAACCATGGCTTTGCCATTGCTTCTAGCAATGGCATTGCTCATCATCTGCACAACTTTGCTGCACCCCTACAACAGAATATTCCAGCAGTCAATATACCTAGCAGTATTGTGGCCCAGCAGACCAACCAACTTACTGCTCAGTTCGGTGGCAATGCCTTGTTGTTGTTATAGACAAATGGAGGGGAGAGAGGGGAATCCTCAGCAACTTCATATTTAAAGGCAGAACATTAAAAGGTCATAAAATTTGCCATTCACCCCAAATAATCTCATCTCCCTCCAAACATACACACATTTTTTGAATAACAATGGTCCAGTAAAGCACCTTGATTTATCAAGCATCTTGTTGAATGTGTTGCTTGTTGACCTACTGCAATAAGCCCACATTTGTTAAGACTGCCATGAAATCTTGAGCTTTATTTTACAAGGTGTAATCAAGATGGACATTGATGTCCATTGAATAAATAACCTTCATTCTCTGTTGGCTGTTACTTTGGGCAACCCAGTAATTTTTTTGTTTTTGTTGTTAATTGCTGTTAAGAGGACTTTGACCCATGGAGACACCATGAAGGAGAGATCTCCAAATCACCCTGTTATCAACAGCCCTACTCAGATCTTGCAGATTCGGGGCCCTGGCTTTCTTGATTGAACCTATCCATCTGTAACATGGCCCACCTCTTTTCCTACTCCTTCTACTTTACATGTCTTCTCATGGTGTGGCCAAAGTACAACAGCTTCAGTTTAGTCATCTTGGCTTCTAGGGAGAGTTCAGCCCTGATTTGTGCTAGGACCCATTTATTTGTCTTTTAAAATAATGCAGTGATACAGAAGTTTGTTTTTCTTAAAGATCAATACAATCAGGATCTATCAGGGTGCATATGCCAGCAGTGTGTGGTGAAGCCATTGGCGGGTAAATCATTCAAAAAACTCACCAGATTTCTCTTTCTCTCTCCCTCTCTCCCCCTCTCTCTTTTTTTGCCTCCACTGTCTTTCTTTCTAACAACCCCTTTATTCTCTTTCCCTTGTTTTCTCTCTTTATTTTCACCTAGCAAGTACCTAGCAAGGAAGGACATAGCACTCTTCTTGGATGCATGAATTAATAGTTTTGTTAAGCTAAAGGCTGCATGTAGTTTTAGTGTCGCAGGCTGCCGATTGTTGCAACAATACTTTCTTCCTAGGTGCAAAAGGAATGCAGAGATGGGAACTGTATGTGCTTTAAGGAGTGGTTTTAGGGGCAATTTTGTGAAATGGCACTTAAAGGGATATGATAGTCAGCTGTCAGCAAGAGCAGGCATTAAAACCACAAGGAATGTGTTGTTGACTCACAGCAACCTTGCCAATAAAAGGTTAATCTGTGGAGTTGCATCTTACAAGCCTCCTTGCCCTCCCCACTCCCCCTGGCGTTTAATCACGTTGGCGTGATGAAATTTCAGTAATGAAATGTGCCTTTGTGTGATCATTTTGGCATCCGCAATGGAGCGCGGGAGTCGTTTTCTTGGTTCACTAAAAAAAATAGCTTCTTTGTTTTAATAGTCCCCCTTCCCCCCAAGCCTTGCATCTGTATCAGATACAATTAAAGGAATAGCAAGGGACTCTAGGCCAGCTCCCACCAGACTGCAAAGGGAATGTGCATCTTCTTTGTGTCCAGTGTGGAAGCTGGTGGGTGCCAGATCCTGCTTTTGCTGTGAAGACAGAAACATAGTCACATGACCAGCCAGTGACTAAGCGAGCACATCACTACCACTACCATTTCCTTGGCCAGCCTTCTTTGGGGGGAAGTGTGGGGAACAATTGAATTCAGCTGGAGGGATCTCTTTGGCCACCTTTGCGGTCATCCCTTAGGCAGTATTCCTTGTAATCTTCAACTGTGGCAAATCCTGTTTGGCTATTTGTTGTTTTTCTAATCCAGATCTCAATTGAATTTCCTTAGACATACTGAAAGAACAGGATGCAGAATATTACTCTACTCTTGGCTATCCCTCCCAATTTTTGCAGAAGGTTTTCTTAGTAACATGTTGTTTTCTGTATTCTGGATTATTGGAAGACACACCTTTGTGTGCTTTGACTTAACCCTGAAGATATTTCATCTTAATTTGCTCTGTCGTTATTTTAGACTATATATTGAAGAAGCAAGCTAAAACAGAGTCTTGAGGACCCTATAGATTAAGTGGCTCTGCCAACCTGCCTGGTCTTGAGATCTCCATGAAAGCTCTTATCTGGGTCCTTTATGCCAAGAGAAATCTGTTGGACAGCTCTTTTTGTGGAGGTCTCTTTTTGTGGTGGTACCCAGTTTTTTGGAACAACCTTCATACTGCAGCTCAACTTTCATACTAATGTTATTAACAATTTGTAAGCTGCTCTGATAGCCTTTTGGCTGAAGAGCGGGATATAAATATATTTTATTATTATTTCAGTTCCAGGTTCAACTCACATTATTTTAAAGTTGATTTTTGAATTTTAATGTTTTTGAGTTGTTTTATTATAATGCTGTTTTATCATTCCATCATATTATATTTATGGTAAGTTTCTGTCTTCTCATGCTCCCGGTTTCTGTTCAGGTGAAAAGAGTTTACAAAACATTACTGAAAATTAGTCTGAAAGGTATCCAAGAGCAATGCAACATCATTTCTTAAAATGATGACTGTGATAATGCATTGCAGTCCTCTGGAAGAGGCAAAACCTGGGTGTTCAGTATGCCAGGGGCCAGAGCATATCTGCCCCTACTTCAAATAAAAAGCTCACCATCACCATGAACGTTACAACATTAGGTTACAATTCTATACCCACTGTTTGACCATGCGTTCTATTAAGACTGAAAGAATCAAGCGCTGTCTGCTATCCAACCTCCATGAATTAAACAGGATCCTCAGTTTTACCTGAATTGCCAGTTGGAGGAGTAGATTTTACTGCTGTTAAGCTTTTGCTTTCAAGTGAAAGAGCCAAGAGCAATTCTTTCCACAACATTGTTCATATTTCAAAATCCCACTGGATTATTCCACTGCTACCTTTGTGCTTTCTTTCACCTTATCCTCAGCTATAATTGTAACTTTGTGAACAGCTAACTGAAACAAGCCACCCACTCTCCCGGCCATTATAACCTTTGGTGCTATGATGAAGCCATGGCCCAAATTACTTCATTTGCCTGGGCTCTGAAAACATTTGAACTGAAACGACCCTCAGTACATAAGACCAGAGCCATTAAAGTCAGTAGGGATAATGTCAGGCCAAATGCATAACCCATTCACCCACTGCATTCTTTGCATAAGCCCACACAGAGTGAGCAAATACTGCACTCTGCTATGCAAAATATGGCATTCTCCTCGCTTTTGGGTGACCTATGATTATGACTCTCTCTTTCTTACCTTGCTACCTTTTGTCTTGCAAGAAGAAATTCCAGAGTGAAGAAAGGACATGTCATCTGGTCATCATCTTGAAAGGCTTGCTGTGGAAACATCTACCTTTAGAAAAGCTAGGCAAGTCATTGAAAATGATGTTTCAAATTCCTCCTGGATGCTATTGAGTATGGTAACATCGAGAGCAGAGGTGACATCAGTTGCTTTCAAGAACAGTATGGAGGCTTGAAATGAAAGGATCATGGTTTGAACTGGAAATGTGGGTAGTATCATACATGAGATGTGTTTGTTGTTACAAGTAATCTTGCCAGGGTGTGTTGGATATGGGGGAGCATTTTCTTTTGTTTGAGATTCAGCCATAGTGCATGAATGAGGAAAGGTCACATTCAGATTTGTTTATCCAAGAGACAAACCGTAAGTTAAAACAAATTCTGAATGGTTCAGGAAAAGGAAGTCAAAGGACGCTATTTTCCCTCTCAAGATATCACTAGCTTTGAGATTACTCAGCAGAGTCAATTGTCAATAGGCTTATAATAATTATAAAAATAAAAATAATATCATGCATTATTAGCTTAATAATAAGCTAATAATGGGTGGGATGGGGGGAATATGCAGGTATCCAGTTGTGGTTGAACTCCAGTTGCCACCATCCAATGCCATAATTATAATGGCTGGGGTTGATGGGACCTGCAGTACCACAACATCTGGTAAACCACACTTTCCCTATCCCTGAGTTATAGAATTCATTTCTACAAACAGTGATGGCTACTATTCTATGTTTCAATGAAAGGATTAGTTACAATCCTACAGGATAGATCTATTCAGTTTTTATGGATAGGTTGATCCATTGCCTTGATTACATCTCATTTGGATCACAGTAACACACTCTACCTGTGTGTCTGAAAACTTCAGAAACCTCAGCAGATCAAAAATGCTGTGGCCAGGGTGCTGACCACTGCTGGCTACCAATTAATTTCTGGATTAAATTCAAAGTGCTGATTGTGATCTATGAAGTCCTATATAGCTTAGATCCAGACTATATGAAATACTGTATTTCTATATATGAGCCTGCCTGCGGTTTAAGATCCTTGGACTTTCTATTGGTCTCACCACCTTCACAAGTACACTTGGTGTGGATACAATAGACAGAGCCTTGTGGCAGGTCCCAGGCTGTGGAACTCTCTGCCACAGGAAACTAGGCTGACTCCCTACTCTCCTTCCTTTAAAAACAAAACAAAAACAAGAAGCATTTAGTTAAGTGTCTATGCAGACAGGTCTTTAATTGGGAGGAGGTGCTTTGTTCTTGTCATATTCTTAAATGATTTCATATTGTTTTGGAGTACTGATTGTTCAACATAGTATTCTAAATTGTTTTTAAAACTTTTATTAGATGGTTTTAATTCATATACCTTGCTTTATTTCATACTGTGAGCTACCTAGAAAAGCACTATAAATTGTCCTTCCACATTCAGAGACAATTTTAGAACACCAGATACACTGGAAAATTGCTAGGAGGTAACCAGCATCTTGTGACCTTTGCAGTAGCTTCTGGTTCATTGCAGCTGGACATGAAAGATACAGTCAATTAAAAGATGATGTGCCAAAGTGTTTAGAGAGAAATTTGGTCTTTTGTATGAGATAGGTGTTATGTTCTGATAGCATCTTTTCATCAATGTGCAGAGGAGGTATATGTGAGCAAAAAGATTTGTGTGCAGTGAAGAAATAGATCTTTGTGCTTCTCAGTCCTTTTGTAGTTTTTTGTGAGACTTTCTCAGTCCTTTTGTTTGTGTGTGTAGGTATGTAAAAGGTAAGTGACAAGGGAAAAAAGAAACAGAAATTGGCACACAGAGTGGAAACCTTTTAAAGTTTATTATTCCATACATTTGATGCAAAGTTAATGGTGCTAGGACAACACAGGGCGGTAGTGCTGGGGACAGGGAAGGATGTGCTACTTGTATAAATAAGGGTGCAGAACAGTTAATAGATTACATGCATACAAGGAATACAGGCATACTACATGTCCTTTTCAAATGCTATGGAGAAAAGACAATCATCCATAGTTGAAAATGGAGGCAAGCATATATAAAGTTCATAACTTTGGGCAGGTTAGCCTCATCCATTTCATTCCAAAGGGGTTGGGAAGAACAGTACGTACTGCAATGTATATTGTGGCTATTAGTGCCCATCCTTATGTCCCATCTGTTCTCCTTCTGGTAGATTCATACCATCATGTTATTAGGGACAGCAGTCTTCCAAGTGACAGAATCAGTGACACTAACTCAGTGACACTAATGTTTCTGGTATGTGCAGGCAAAGCTTCACACAGGGCTATGGAAAAGATGAAGGCACTGTTTGATTTAGCTGGATTAGCTTGATTTAGCCTCCATATGAAAATTCAAAAGTGGATGCAAACTTCTTCCATTTTTGCACAGCCTGACTTTCTTTTTAATTCCCATTCAGCACAACATAAGGACCAACAATGTCCTTGTTGTGGCAAATTTAGAATTTATAATAACATTTGTCAACATAGGAGCATGGCTGATTCTACTGTTAGGCAGCGAGATGTATCCTCTCTCACACAGCAGATTTTGGAGAACTTTTAAGGGCAAGGAGTGACTAATGCTGTTAACTGGATTTATTTTTTAAAAAACATTACCAGTACTGGGAGTACTTTTTAAAAATTTCTGGCTCATGCACCAATACTTCTTGGACTGTCTCTCTTGAGAGACAGAGAATATATTAGCTAAGCTAATATTATGGCCACACAGAAGTTCTCATGACACATTTGATTCTGTATTTGAGCCAGAAGGAAAGGAATGGGGGGACATGGCCCTCTGGATGTCAAATTGTACCTCCCATCAGGCCTAGCCTGCATGCTCAGTGGTGCAGGATGATGGAGGCTGCAGGTCTGCAACACAGGGGAGTCCATGTGTTCCCCATCACTGAAAACTGTTCTTGGTTTCTAAGCTCTTTCTGTCTTTCTTCACCCCTCTTTCACACACATGTACACACACTCACATACACTCATAAGCATGCCAGAAGGAAATGCATTGGCTTTGGCAGGGTATTTTCTGGAGTATTAGAAAGGTAGCTGCAGGAGTTTAGAAGGAAACCACAGAGTGTGGAAACAAACTAGGAATACAAAATGTTCATAACAATAAAGTAGGAATCAGTCCCCTTTGCTCTTTATGGTCCAAGGGACCAACATGTACACACACATTTACATGCTGTGATGCAAAGGCGGCCAGAGCATATAATGCAGTTCCTGAGTCCAATGTACTGTGTAGTTAAGTCTTAAGAGAGCCAGGCAGCAGAGAGGTGATGGACTAGATAAAGGAAAGTGGAACGCGGATGCCAAATATCAATAGGAAAAGCAAGCATAGGTTGGTCTTCCAATGGGGAACAAAATTTCATGCATGTGCGATTCTGAAGCAGGAATGTCCTAGAGCACTGTCCACATCAGCTGCACCATCCTATTTCTCCTCCTATAACATATCCATCAGAGAGTCCAACTAGCCAGGCTTCACCCACAGCAAGTGGCAAACTAATGGCCATTGGTTTCTTTCTCAACCATCAGACTGATGGTCTGGACAGCTGGGGGATGTCTGGACAGGAGGGGACGAGAAGGAAAAGGATTATCTTTCAATTGTATTGTTGTTATTTTTAAACCCATGATCTGCCCGACAAAAACCCGCCATGACTAGTTGCTCCATGCCTAGAATCATCCTCATCTAGAAGGCCTACGGGATCTTGGAAGCCAATCAGGGACTGGGAGTATGGGGTATGGGTGGGAACCTTCCTCCAGCCAGGTGAGCCATCGATAACTGCGGTCATGATAGACACGCCCGGATATTCTTTGGGTTCTGGTGACTGGATTACACCAAATGACCTCGGAACTTGGAGGCTCGTCTTCTGGGGCTGATTCTTCGGAGCCTTTCCGCTGCTGCTTTGGTCACTGCTCCCCATTCCCTAGGGTCTCGAAAGGGTCGTATACACAGGCTGTTCCCAGTGTGTGGGACTATGAGACTGTGGCACTGAGGGTGCCGGGTCAGAGATGGCAGTATATAAGGGACGTTGGGAAGGCCCCATATATGAAAAGGCCGAATAGAGGCCAGAAGCCTGACTGGAGTGGCTGTAGTAGGGTCCTGTGGGCTGGTGGTCAGGGTAGTCAAATTGGGGCCTGGATATAGAGGGAAAGGCTGAGCCATAGTGGGGCAGACTAAGGGATGTATATGCTATCTGGGATGTAGAGGGTTGGTCAGTGTAATGGCCCCCTGGAGCTGAGCTCTCTGTTTTGACTTGAGCCTTGGAGTCTACCACTGATGATGTGGCAGCAGACAAGGAAACCCCATGCTGTTTGGAGATCCAAGCAGAGTGTCCACTGGCTGCAGCCAGGGCACTCCCAAGGCCATAACCAGCAGCTGTGGCATAGCCCCCAACATGGCCTGGATGAGCAGCATGTCCATTTGGTGGCAGGTACTGGTCAAACTCATTAACATCAAAGGGCTCCATGTTTGACATCACTTCATGGCTGATCTCCCCAATATCCACATTGCCGAAGTCGATGTGAGGCTTTCCTCCTTCCCCAAGCGAACGACCCTCCCGCTTGGAGTCAGTCTTACCCGACTGCAATTCTGTTTTCGGAGTGGTTGGTGGTGTGGGGGGCCCATGGCTCTGACCTGTAAGAGGAAAACATGAAAGGAAACAGAATATGCGAATGATCAGTCAACCCATGCCTAAAGGAGGGCTTCCTAACAACAGAAATTCTTTGCTGAATTATTTCAAGTGTACCACATGGAACACTCCAGGTGTGCTGACCCGTGTAATTTCCCCAAATGCAGGAAACATGACTGTGGCCCTGTGTATGTTTTTGGCCTACAGCTTCCTTCATCCCTAGTTAGAATAATCAATAGTAAATGATGATTTGAGCTGTAGTTCAAAGGCACCTGGAAGACCACAGATGCTCATTCCTATCTTCAAGGATGGAAAGTGCTCAGGCCAGGACCTTCTACCCTCACTGTAATGATGGGATTCAGATATCCCTTTGCTGTTTTTTTTTTTTTTTAAATCCAAGATGACAGCTAGCTGTAATTAATTTCTTGGCCTTTAACGGTGGTGAATCCTTGAGGTCATTATGTTGATAAGCTCATCCATTCCAAACCAAAATACAGCCTTGTAGCCATTGTATTTCCCATTTCTGGTATGGTTGTGAAAGCTAGACAGTGAAGAAAACTGACAGGAAGAAAATAAACTCATTTGAAATGTGGTGCTGGAGAAGAGTTCTGCAGATACCGTGGCCTGCTAAAAAGAAATGGGTCCTAGAGTATATCAAGCCTAAACTCTCCCTAGAAGCCAAGATGCCTAAACTGAGACTGCTGTACTTTGCCACGATTCACTGGAAAAGTCAATAATGTTTGGTAAAGTGAAGGACAGTAGAAAAAAAGAAAGACCGCATTCCAGACAGGTAGATTAACTCAAGGAAGCCACAGCACTGAATCTGCAAGAACTGAGCAGGGCTGTTGATAACAGAGTGACTTGGAGGTCTCCCATTCAAAAGGTCACCATACATTGAAGTCAATTTGGTGGCAGTTAACAACAATCTTTCATGATTCTGTCCTATCATGTTTAAACAGCAGCCTTTATGGGACTAACCTGAGGAGTGTTCAGGGTGCCCGTCAGACAGGGGTGATCCTTCCCCAGCATGCCTATGGTCCAAATGGGCATTCTTATAATGAGCCTGGATTGCAGCAGCTCCACCAGCTTCTCCATCAGTTTGGCCATCATTTTCACCCTGGGCAGCCTTGCCATTTTTCCGCCGGCGTGGCTGATACTTGTAATCAGGATGATCCTTCTTGTGCTGCATCCGCAGCCGCTCAGCTTCTTCAATGAAGGGTCGTTTGTCACTTTCATTCAACAGTCTTAAAGAGATCAGAGAGAGAGAGTTGGGAAGGAAGTAGGTGACAGGTTATTAAAGGAAGAAGCCACAAAATATCCAGGCCACATAAACTGACAACTCCATCAGAGACGATCTCATATCACCACAGAATTGGAGAAAAGAAGATGAAGATGTAAAATCTGACTTCCTCATGATGCTGGTCAATCCCCTTTAAGCCATCTAGCAGTATGAACTACCAATTGTGTGAGCAGCCACATTTTTCTTAATTCAGAAAGAGTTAAATTCTCAGATAATCAGCAGGCATGATCAGCAGAATGCAGTTCAGTGCACCAGCAAAATTATTTGCTGTAGGCACCATTTTACTTAGCTTTTGCCAGCATGGACAAACTGGGGATTGTCAACAAGCAGATTATTTTGAGGGGGGGGGTGTTCCCCCAAATGAAGTCTATTAATTTTCAGTACATGTTGTTCACTGAAATTCCAAGAGTGTGTAATTTCTTTTGTGTGGTTCAACAGAATAAATATGACGTATTTCATGAAGATGTGTCATATTCCATACTTTGTTCACTAGGGTTTAGAGAGCTGTATAATTTGGAAAATCCCTCTAATAATCCCAAATGTTGCACATATTTATAAGGCATCGTGTGTTCTAACCTCAGTTGCTCCTGTTTAACAGGGGCTGCTTTATATTATGCTGTTTTGGACAAGTAAATAAAAACAGAGCGTAGCCTTGTAGCATTTTACATGAAAGCCACTATAGAAATGTAAAACCAGTCCTGGTAGTATTAGGCATTTTCTCTAGTTAGGAAAAGGATTTTGCTGCTCATCCCATTGATTAGTGATGGGCTGGAAAGAACTCATGTATCTTTTTGTTTCTAACTCTTGTTTTATCCTTTTTCACTGTATGTTAAACATTGCTGGCCAGACAGTGTAATTGAAGTAATTTTCCACTGGATCTTTAAAACTCTACTCAGTTTTTATGAAGGTATAATTAAAATTTTTGTTCCCAACTAATAGAAAATTAGTTATAGCCCAAGAGGTGAGGAAAGGAGAAAATATATTTCTACATGTTTTACAATTCAATTTTTTCTTCAAGGATATATGCTTTCCTCCTCTGATTTTACTCTCACAACCACCTTTAGGCTGAACTCTCCTCTTGCTCCCCCTTCCCACTACGTAATGCTAAGGATGGATAACACTGCTCCCCAAAAGACTGCCTTTTGGCAGAAATGGTCTGTTGCATTATCTGCATCCCTTCAAAACCCTGGAACTCAGCAGAAGAGAAGGCACAAGTGGAGTGAGGCTCAGTGGGCAGAGAAACAGAAATCTCAGGGTTTTTTTTTTAATTAAATACTCTTTAAAAATTTTAAATCAGATCTTACAAAATGTTCACTTTTTCCACAAATTTTCACTTCAATCACAGGAAACTACATAAATGTAAATACATTTGGGCTGTGATTATGATATTGTAATTGACATGTATAATTTTAATTTTGCTAGTTTTTTTATCTCACAACTATTGCCATTGTGTTCAGTGAAATATGGGAATTACAATTTACGAGTGGCATAAGAACAACAACAAAAAAAGCATTACTAAGGATTCGGTATGGTATGGTATGGTATGGTATGGAGTTTAAGGGAAGTAACACCATGAGTTACTGCACTGGGTGACGTCAATCCTAGTGATGCCACTGAGTTAAGAGAGTGTGAATTGCCCAGTGTGCCCCAGTGGGTTTACAGAGCTCCCTAGTTCTGGCCACATCACTTAGATATAAGAAAACTTTTCTGCTAAGTGTCATACCCCCTCTCAATGTGCTCATTCCTTTTTTGTGGGGCAGTAGAATAAACTCCTAAATTGAGACAATATATTTTGGCTGCTGAGAGGATGATTAAGATGCTGTCCCCACCTCCATTCTACACACAGACGCCAGCTGGATGGACAGTTCCATTTGTCTTCAACATTAGTGGCAAAAGGGCATTGCCTTCTTCTACACAGGAGGGCAGCAGGCTAACTTAGGAAATGCATGGCAGACTACATGGCACACACTATTCCAACATCTTATCATTCCCAAACACCTTAATATCAGAAGACTTAGGCAGTCACAGCATTCAGTTTAATGGTAGGGCTGGCCCAACTTTCAGTGAGGACTTCAATTGCTTTGCCACAATATTTGTATTATACTCTTATTCCACACCGCCCATCTAATGCCCAGAAAATATATATATATTTATCACAAATTTCAATAGCCACAGTCTTTATGTGTGTTCAGTAGAAGCAAGCACTCTCTTTCCCTTGTCTCTTTTTCCCAAGGAGGCAAAAGCCTCTGGTTCAATGGGAGTGTGAAGAACCCATGAAGCAGGATATTTTCAATTTACCAGTTTGTCATTTACAGTTGGCCCTCTGTATCCACTGTTTCTTTATCTGTGGATTCAAGCATTCACAGCTAGAAATATATATATATATATATATATATATATCCAAAAAGGAAACCTTTGTATGAGGATCACCATTTTACTATGCTGTTGTATTTACTAGGACTTGAGCATCCACAGATTTTGGTATCCACTGGGGGTCCTGGAATCAAACCTCAGTGGATAGCAAGGGGCCTGTATTACAATTAATTTTGTTTTGGCTTGACTCTGAGGCTTAAGTCACACATACAAATAGCCCATTAAACGGTTGCCAGAATTTCTCTGTGGTCCCATTTCTCATAAGGGCCATAGAAGAAGTTCTATTCGCATGCATACTGTGCCTGGGAGGGGAGGGAACAAAAAGGGAATGATAAAGAAATTATTCTTCCTGGAATCTGTGCAGCTTTTAAAGCAATCTGTGAGGGGGGAAAGGTGTGGTCAAAGTTGTTAAAGCCAATAGAGGACCCAGTAATAGTTTATAATGTGAGAGATGCTTCTGCACCTTTACAGAAGGGCCAGCCATGTGTTAATCTTTAGTCTTGCTCTCATATGCAGACTTTCTATCTCTGGAGATGACAAGCCTATATACAAAGTGATAGGCTATTAGGAACAATACCTATATAATCTAAAGGTAGTAAACTTCATTTATAGTATAAATGATGCTTCAAAGATGGGAACTACAGGCTTCAACCTTGGCATCTATTCCTGAACAGCAGGCTTCAACCTTGGAATATGTGAAGTAGCAATTTAATAACTTTAGTTGATAGATTAATCCATGGATTGATAAATAACTCTTCCCCAGGCTGGTACATTCCAGACATGTTGAACTTAAACTCCCATCATCCTCAGCCAGCATGGCCAAGATTTAGCTTTCTAGCCAGAAGGACACAGGATTAATCTGTGTCAAGATGCAGGTTAATAACATATTCGTTTATTTGTTCTGAGATGTTACACCAATAAGAATGGAACAAGAAAATATTAGAAATGACCATTCAGTCAAACTGTTTATGTTTATGAAATAATAAATTTTATAATTCCATAAATTTTATAAATTATAAAATTACATGCCTTCCAATAGCTATCTGTTTCACTACCTTTCATTTGTTTTTAATGACTTGTTTTTTGGATAACTTTGGCTATCGAACTGGTTTACAATAAAAATGCCTAGCACAATAATCACTGTTGTCTTGTTGATGTATGCCTTCAAGTTGTTTCCACGTTATGGTGGCCCTAAGGCAAAACAGGTTTTTCTTAACAAGATTTGTTCAGAGGGGGTTTGCTATTGCCTTCCCCTGGAGCTGAGAGTGTGTGACTTATCCAAGGTCACCCAGTTGGTTTCTATGGCCAAGTCAAGATTTGAACCCTGGTTTCTAGAGTTGTAGACCAACACTCAAACTACTCCACCACACTGGCTCCTCATAATCACTATGCAAAGGTATCTATATCAGTCTCTACAGGTACTAAGCAGTATCTAGTCCAAAATATATACAATGGGTATCTTTTCTCAGGTCGTTTTATTTACATTTGACTGAGTGACTAATACTTTAAATCACATGATTAATCAGCTAAATGTTACTTGATACAGTGTCTGCCATATTAATAGTAAAGAGTCCCCATGGAGAGCATTTCTTGCCCTCACTATTGAATAACCACTGCCTTCTCTCAAAATAAATAGGATGCTGTGTAGGAATTAGGCAGACTTTTTGGCAACAATATAGTAAGCAGGGAACAGAAATCTTCATAACTTTCATTCTTGTAGACAGGAATGAATACTTTTTCCATTTTTCTCCCCACTGTAAAAAAGTTCTTGAAAATCATGCAAGACCATTTTCTGTTTGCGACTTATTCTACATTTTAAGAAACACATACATAGCTATATTGTTCAGAAAATGGCATATTTTCCACATATGAAATTTGTTTTGTTATGCAAACAATATCTATCTGAATTTCCACGCATAATAAGTCTGCAAACTGCAAAGATTTTCTGCAAGTCTACTATAAGTTTGCAAACTGCCCAGATTTCAGGAAACACATTTTTCATCCATTATTTGATTTTTTTAAAAAACAATATTCTTTCCATAACTAGTAGTGAGTGTTTCCAGAGTTCAGCAACCCTTGTTTTTAGATACATCTGTACATATCCTCAAGTATACAATTTAGTATATTCAGTTTGCACATTAATGATCTTTGTAATGTTCCACCCTTCCAGTTTTGGTGTTGCCTTTTATTCTGCATATTGTTCTCTTCTGTCTTGTAACACTGATGAATTATTAGTCGCCCATATTTCTCATCCTGACTTTAAGTTCTAGGTATACCCACCAAAAAAACTAAACTGACAGAGCTTCTGCATTTTTATGCAAGCAAAGGAGGTTCTCACATTACTGAAATAAACCTTTTTGTAGAGTCTAAGACCAGAAACGTGAAGAGACAACAGGAGCTACTGACTGGAATGATAAATGATAAGCAGTTGATAGAGAAGGTAATGGCAGATTCAAGGCTTAGAAGCTGCATTTGCACTGCAGAAATAATGGAATTTGACACCTCTTTAAATGTTATGGCTCAATGCTATGGTATCCTAGGATTTGTAATAGGCTGTGGCGCCAGAGCTCTCTGACAGAGAAGGCTAAAAGTCTAACAAAACTACAGTTTCCAGAATTCCATAGCATTGAGCCATGCCAGTTAAAATGGCACTAAACTGGATTATTTCTGCAGTGTAGATGTAGCCAGAGTCTCCTTTTCTTTCAATCATCATATACATCATAGGATGACCTGCACCGGAGCCTCTTATGGTCTTGACCTAACTTCACACCAGGCAGTGCTGAGTGGGTCACCATCATACACCACATAACTACTTCCACTATTGCCTTAATCCAGCAGATTAAAACACTAGAGCCTCCATGAGTTCAACACCAGCTTTCCTGTCTCTCTTCCCGATCACATATGTTTGACACAAATGCTCCCAAGAATCCTAATTCTCCCATCCTGAATTGGTCCAAACACTCTTCCTCAGTGCGCTAAAATGTTGTAAATATATAGTCCTACATGTATTACACACACCTCCCAAGCAGCTAGAAGTCTAGTCTGACAATCAAACCTATTTTGAAAGCAAAAAGTTGTTTTGCTTTGTTTAGCTGAAACTTGAAAAACAACAACAACAAAAGACTCCTCCAGATAGCCAATAATCCCCTTAAATATGGGGTGATTGTGCTCCTGGATAACACACCTTGTAGTGGTTGTTCCCTCCCTACCCTATCCAGTCCTTCCATACTGGGGTTTTGTGTCCTGCTGGAGGTGTGATGAATGGTGGAATAGGTGGCATTTTCTCCCCTCCTTATCTTCCCCATGCAGCATATCATCAGGTGCAAGAAAAACAGAAGACAATGCATCCTGATGTGAGATGTTACACTTGCTGAAATCAGGATCTCCCAGGAGATATATATATTTGAAAAAACCAAAAAATTCTCCTGCCCTGTGTTTCAAGACCCCTAATGGTTCCTGAAATTCATGGAGAATAAATCAGGGCAGGAGGTAGACTGTCTGTATATTTTTTGTAAAGGATCAGTCTGTACCAGTATGACTCCACAGGCTTTTCACCAGTCCAGGTAAACCCAAAGAATCACTGAAATGTTTCAAACTTCATTTCCCCTAAATCTTAGACAGGAAATGGAAATCTCAGTCAGTGACTATGGAGGAATTTCTCTCAATTGCAAATGGAGCCAATTTGCAATTAAGTGAATTCGCTAGTTTAGCGAATTTACGTGAAATCTGGTTGCGTTCGGAATGCATTCAGAATGACTTCCCATTTCCTGAAAATGACCCCCTATTGCCCAAAATTGTGTGAGATATTCTAATACACAATTATGTGAAACCCCATGATTGCGTTCGGATTGACTTCCCATTGACCGAAATTGCGTGAGATACACTCATTCGCAATAACGTGAAACCCCATGACTGCGTTTGGATTGCCATTGCATTATAGCCCCAAACTCCTATGGGACCTGTAGTCCAAAACATCTGGACATGATTAATTGATTAACCCTTATATTAATTATTAGGGAACTGGTTCTTTGCAAACTGTTCAACATATTCTGCCCTTGCCTGAACTAATACATATATTAAGGGGGGGGGGGGTTCTGTCTTTTTATCCAGATAATGTTTTAATTAAATCTTTTTTATTTCCTGTAAGTCGCCTTCATTGCCCAGGTAGAAAGGATTTCATAGCTGCATCCATTTCTACCTATTTTTGATCTCAAAAAGTTATTTTTCTGGACCATAACTCTCAGAATTTCCCTAGCCATCACAGTGAGAGACCATGTTGTCTGAGGAATTCTGGGAGCTGCCGTCCAAAAAAGTAACTCCCTTTCCATTTTCTAACCTAATTGTGCTGCATCTTCCCAACAAAATGCAAGTGGGATTTATTAATAGGAAGCACTACATATGTATTGTTATGGAAATATATTTTACAGAAGAAAATGTGTTCTAGGAACACATGCTTTTTTCATCAGCTCTCTCTGCTCCATCCTGGCATTGAATGACAGCATTCTGATCTCTTTAGTCTCTCCTTCAGGTATTATAAGTGAGTCTCTGCCACACACCTGCAGCTCCACTGACCCAACCCTGTCTTTGTCTTCTTGTTCTACATCTCCTGGCTTCCTCTTGTTCTTCCCAGGGATCAGAACTTCAAATCAGCTTTAGCAAAGTGAAACTGGTATAAGCAGGCAGAGGCTGGGAGATTTGCAGGATTTAGATTTCACTCGTTTCCTGCCTGGGCATCCCCCCTACTTCATGACCTTTCAGGCAAAGGAATTTTTTTCTATGGACATACAAAAAGAAAAAGGAAAGAACAGATTGGCATGTAAAGCCATTGGTCTTAAAGCAGCTTTAACTCAGCCTTCTATCCCTCACTGCCCCAAATATGGACTGCTTGGTGGTATCTACCAACCAGTTTTACAGTCAGAGAAAGTCCCCATCTCTGTGTTGCAGTTCTGTAATGTATCTAGTCTATTGGGTATGCCTTTGTTCACTGCAATGATACAGCTGAATTGTGAAGTGATGCATACTCATCTTTCTTTATTCATTGGTATCAGGTGCAGACAAGTCAGCAAGTTAAGAAGGGCTTAGTTATTGCTCATCCAGAGGGTCATAGAACTGGGCAATGTTACTTTTTTGGACTAGATCTTCCAGTATCCTCCACTGGCCATGCTGGCTCGGGAATTCTGGGTGTTTGAGTCCCCTGACAAAAACTTTCCCAAGTTTTGGAACATAATGATGAAAATTCAGCAGGGGATGGTCTCAGGGTAGAGGGCATAGGATCATAAGTTCACATGGATGCACACACACACCAACACAGATGTTTCAATGATGACAGTATTATTTCAGTGGAAAATTTTCCAAGGTTGATTGTGCTGAAAAATGCCATATTTCTGTAATGCTATATATATGCCAGCCAATGTTATCCATTTATGTAGGTGTTAGTAGACATAGTTTCCTCCCCCATGGTAAGTTTTAAAAGAACAAACAACAAATCTCATGGCACCTTAAAGAGCAACATATTTTGTCTTTAAGGCAAAAGCATTTGTTGCAACAGACTAACATCATTACCATCATCCCCATGGTGCTATATATATCCCCACCCTACATCATGGGATCTCTGGGCAGAGTAGAAGTAAAATCCATGTAACAATTTATAATCTAAAACAATAAAAACAATTTAAATAGACTAAAAGCAATTAATTTAACAATGTTAGGATACTACCAAATATAAAAAAAAATATTGGGAGTGTATGCAAACATTTTATATTTCAATTAATGGTTACAGACTGTACATTTGACATTTCACTGGCATTTGACTCCACTGTTTACATTTTCCCCTCATTGCATGTACATCTGATAAAATGATTCCACTCCACCAAAGCTTTTGCTATAATTTGTCATTTTTAAAGGAACCACAAGACTCTTCATTGCTTTTGGTGAGGGAACAGTATTGTGAAAGGCGTTCACTACTTATGTCACATGTTTGGAGTCTTTGCTCTGGCATTGAAAATCAGATTTTTGGGTTGAGACCTTGCATGACAAGCTTAAATTGCTGAAACTCCTTCTTCATCAAAACTGTTAAATCTATGAATTAATGTCGTTGTTATGCTCCTTCAAGTCAGTCCCCTTTTACAGGTAAGAGTGATTTAGCAAGGATGAAGTGCAAAATTATTCCTAAAGGTACTGCTGAGCTGGGCAATCTATTGTCCTCCAGATATCATCGATTTATAACATTTAGGCATGCTGCCTGAGGCTGATAGATGAGTCCAAGATCTAAGGGAGCACAGTGTCCTCATTCTTGCCAGTGTGTAAAATTCATTTGTTCTAAAATAATATCAAGCACTTTCTAATCAATTTTCCACTTCAAAAATATTATCTCCCATGTGGGTGCACAGACTGTGGCACTGTGCTAAGGGGTTGTTGTTAGGATGCCACACATTTCTTGTCAATTAAAGCACAACACTTGGCAATATGTTGTTGTTGTTGTTAGCTGCCTTCAAGTCAGTTTTCAAGTTTCCAAGTTAATCCATCCTTAACAGCCCTGATCAGATATTGCATACACAGAGCTGTGGCTTCATTGAGTGAGTCTATCTATCAGGAATGCAGTCTTCCTCTTTTCCTCCATCTTACCAAACGTCATCGTCTTTTCTAGTGAATCACATCTTCTCATGATATGGGAAATCTTGAACTATTTCAAAGTGGTGGGGAAGGGGATCAGGTTCAGCAGTTCGTCTCTCCCTCTGAGGCCTGGACCAAGGCAGATGGACTGAAGGGAGGGCTCGGCTTCTGAATACATAATTAAAACAAGACATCCTGGAGCAGACAAGGGCACACATCTGGGAACGCTTCCCTAACCAATATAGTCTTTAACTCAATTTTGAAACTGGTTAGAGAAGTGAAGAGGGTGCATGTGGGGGAAGAAAGTTCCAGGAGTGAGGGGCAGAAAGTGAGAAGGAAAGAATCCGGACAGGGCAGTAGAAATCCTAGGCTGGGACAGTAGACCTTGACTAACAGAATGAAATCAAGACTGCGGGCTTGCTGAACCGGTTGAATAGAAGTGTAGTCAACAGAAACAGAAAAGGAGTATTGAAGGATGGGCTTAGGTGGAAAGACAAGAAGCTCTGTCTTAGACATGTTGAGCTTCAGGCGCCGATGCTGCATCCACGGAGAGCTAGCAGTCAGACAAGATGAAACGTGCTGTTCAAGCCGCGGCGAAAGGTCAGGGGTGGAAAGATACAGCTGAGTGTCATTTAATCTAATCCTGAATCTAGTCCTGCCTTGTGTATAATATTTCCAGCACATACATTAAGCAAGTAGAGTGATAATATAGTCTTGTTTGATCCTCTTGCCATTGGAAACCATTCCATTTCTCCATATTCTGTTCTAACATTTGCCTCTTGTCCTAAGTATATGTTATGCAGCAGGATAATCAAATGTTGTGGCACACTCATTTCTTTAGGAATGATCTGTTCCATTTCCATGTATATGATACAGTATATACAATCAAACACAGATTTATAAAGCACAAGCTGATTTTCTTTTGAAATTCTTTGTTATGCTCCCTTATCCAGCATATGATTGCAATATTACCCCTAGCACCTCTTTTTTTCCCTTAACCCAGCTTTGACATCTGGTATTTCTCACTCCACATATGATATGTCTGTTGTAGAATTTTGAATATCGCTTTGCTTGTATGGGAAATTAATGCCATGATCCTGTGGTTACTGCAATCCCTGGTGTCCCCTTTCTTGGGGACTGGAATATATATTGAGTGTTTCTAATCTGTGGGCCATCGGTTTGTTTTCCATATATTTTGACAGATTTTAGCTAGAATGAGAGTAGATTCTGTCTCTGTAGACCAGTGGTCCCCAACCTGTTCTCTTTAAGGGATTTTGGACTTCAGCTCCCAGAATCCCAGACTATTGGCCAACATGGCTGAGGCTTCTGGGAGCTGAAGTCCAAAATCTCTTAAAGGGTACAGTTTGAGAACCACTGTATAAAATTTGAAGTTGGTCCTCATATGGTTCTTCTTCAAACGAATCTGTCATCCTTTCATCTCTTTTATATAATTCTTCCATGTATTATTTCTATCATCTTTTTATGTCAACTTGGTCATATAATGTGTTTGTTTCCCTGCTGGTCATAGAGCATCTCCACTCTTGGCTTAAATTTCCCTTTGATTTTTCAGCTCTTGTGAAGGAGGTCTCTTGTTCTTCCTTTTTTGTTCCCAACTCCTGTTTCTCTGCAATTCTTCTTACCCCTGGGCACAAATCACTGAACAGTTGCATTTAGGATTCTGATTCGATTTCTGTCACCTTTCACTTTTGCTTCTCTTCTGTCCTTTACTGCTTGGAGAGTTTTATCAGTTTTATTGAGGCTTCTATTTCTTTTTGGCTACAGAAAGTGCCTTTCTGTATTCCAGTTAGGCTTAATATTGCAAATCTCTATCCCCTTCCCACATTGTCTCTAAATTATTTAGAGATGTTCTTCAGGTTGTATTTCAGTATGATAGTTGGTTTAGTATTGTTCTTTAACTTCACTCTACCTCTTGATGTTAGTAGTTCATGGTCTTTGCTACAATCTGCTCCTGGTCTTGTTTTTGCAAGGAAAATGGAGTGTCTTTAGCTTCTGCTTCCAAATACATAGCCTGTTTATTGTCCATGAGGTGATGTGCATGTATATAGTTGTTTCTTGGGTTGTTTGAAGAATATGTTTGCAATGTACAAACTATTGGCCTTACAAAGTTCAGACAGTCTCCTGCGTCATTACTTGATCCTAGGCCAAATTTTGCTACAATCTTTGACTCCATTCCATTTCCTATTTTTGCATTCCAGTGGCCTATAATTAACAGTTTTGTAAACTTGTAAACATGGCACAGATTGTTCTTGCAGAAACACCACTGGCATCTGATGTGCCCAACGTAGGGTGTTATTTCTGTTAGAGAAACTAATGCCTCCTGTCCCTTTCACATCCATGAGTTTGCCAGAAGCTTTTGTTAAAATTATGCTTTGTTTTAAGGTTTCAAAAACTTGTTTACAGGCTGTGTGCTCTTCTTACCTTGTGGAGAGAAGTAATGTGCAATGTGATATTAAAAAGAGAGAGAAAGCAATAAACAGTGAAAAGGTTGCACTTCCACCATCTACCTACATTGTTTATATCTGTTATGAATGGACAGAATACTAAGTTATTGTTTGGGCAAATATTGCAAAATGGATCAAAGATGATAGGGACATTGAGCTGCCGAATGTGTAGAAAGCCTTTGAGGGCATATCTGCTGACCTGAAGCACTAACTAATAATTCCTTCTTTCTTACGAGCATAATTCAACAAGGAGGCTACAATTCTCTGAAAAGGAGATACTCCCTTGCCCAGTAATCTCTGGTGAAGCCTTAAATTGGCATAAATCTACAACATGTATGTCATATACAGATAATGTATCCAATAACTTGTTACTGTTAAGATTACCAAAAATATTAGTTATTACTAGAACAAATAGACTATTAAGAGAATGGTATAAAATTCTACTAAAATGCTCTAAAATGTAATTTTAGAAGTAACTGGAACACATCAAAGTCACTGCAGCAAGAAAGTAATGTTCCAATCATTACATTACTGTTGAAATTAAGTTTCATTATGCCTTCATTGCAAGAATAAAAAGGGGGACACATTACAGGTAAGACATTACGGTCAGCTCTTTACTTGCAAGGTACAATTGTAGATAGGTCCTCAATTTAGCATTTCCTTGTAATCACTTTGTTATTGATCTCCTTACACATTTCTGGATATGTACTTAGGGAAGAAAGGCCCCGTACACATGGGCCATTAGCAGCGATATTAGGGCTCGATAATGTTCAGCATTCATATGTGCCGAGCCCTAATATCACTGTGCTGACCTCAAGAGGCTGTGGCCCCATCCACACAGGGTGCAGCCTTGTGACTTAAGGGCGGAAGAGACGTGATAGGGCTGTATCGCATACCTTATGACGTCTCAAAAAAAGGAGCTGGCTAGAGCAGCTCCTTCTAGACAGTGCGCCTGTGCTGCAGCATGCAGATGCTGCAGCACAGATGTGGGGCAAAGATGGGCGGCATGGAGCCACCCGTCTGTACTGCCTCTAAGGTACATCAGAGAATATTTTTAATGTACTTTTTTCTTTTTCACTTCACAAGTTCATATCACAATAGATTAATCAGTGATGGATACATCTCAGAATTTCCTCCCTTTTAATCCTTTTTTTGCAGTAACTGCTACTCCTCAGGGACCCATTCTATGGAAAATCTTTATTCTGCCTGGAATTTGTTATTCATTTTCTAATCCAGGAGAGGGTGCTGTGGACACCAGTATCTTGGCCACTAGGAATCAGTAGAACAAGTTTCCAGCTGCAGTATATCAGATTCTGATAATTTTAATTTTGTCTCCAAAAGGTTGAGGCCGCCGTTACAGGGTTTTCACAGAATGCATATGTGGTATATGCATCTGCCCCCTCATGTGAACCAAAGTTTATGACTTTCTTCCCATAACACTGCCTAACTACATGTTATACCTTGCCTCCAGCCTTGAGGAGAGGCAGGAAAGAAATAAAAGTTATTACTATTATTAACCTCACTGAGCATCGGCATCCATCACTATTCTCCCTTCCTATTTCCCTATTGTCTGTCTCTGACTCTTAAAGAATAGCATCTTTCAAGGATTCCATCTCTCAAGGGATTTGCTGGGTTAGAAAAATGCAGCAGCCCTATAGAAGCTCAAGCCCATTTGGTATCTAACCTGGGCCCAACAGTTTACTCGCACAGAATCTGAGGTGCCAGATGCCACAAATGTCAAATAGTAAGATGTGACTAGTTTTAGTTTCAAAAATATTCTAGGGCTCTTTTAGCATCTTTCTAAGGAGGCTTCTTTAAACATACTCTTATTGTAACCTGTATTCTGTTGATTTTTCCTAACTAAAATTGATGAATCAATTGTTGTATACCTTCCAAAATTTAAAAGATGAAAACTGTGTGGCTGAGAAACATCAGAGTATGGTCAAGATGGCAACAGTTATGAATGAAGAGGAATGCAGAAGCTTGGAAAGGCCGCAGCAGTTTGCTTTACCTAAGCCTACAGTAAAAGTAGTTTACACTCAGTTAGCTCAGAAGAGGGGAGAGGTGAGAAGGAGGCAGTATCATGTTCTTCTGCTGCAACGTCTCCTAGCTTGTGTGTGCCTACTTTTGTACTTTTAATTCATTTTTCAGCAATTCAAATAAGTTGCAACAAAGAGGGAAAGTGGGAGGAAGACAGAGAAAGTGGGATACAGTATTTTAAAATCAGCTGAAAAAGTGGGACAAAAGGAAACAAATCATGCCTATCCCTGCCGAATCTGGACATTTGAAATGTATGTTGTTGAGGGGTTCATTAACACATTGGTGAATCCCATTGATTAAATAGGTCAATTTTAATCAGGACTAACAACAAAATTCCAGCTCGTATCTCCACTGATGCTAGGAATGAGAGAGGGGTAATTCAGTTTTCACTGCATAAAAGTTCCCAATGACACATACTTATTAAATGAAACAGCTAATGATTACTAGTATGTTTCAGTCCTTTCACATTGTCTAATTATGACCGCAGCTAAACTACACTGTGTAATACAGATGCTCACCCAGGAGTCACGAACAGATCACCAGTGATGAGACAGCAAATGGAAGGGAAAAGGCACTTGTAAATCAGCCTCCAGTCCCTCTGAATTCTTTTTTAACAATTCAATTATGGCAGAAGTCTGTTGTTGCAGCCTTTTGTCTCCTGCATTCAGTGAGTCATTTCTAAAAGAGATGGTATGTGTATATGTTTGACGCTAGCAGGCTGGTCCCAAAATAATCTGCTACCCGAGGTGGAGCAGAAAATGAATTCTGCACCTACCTAGCCAAATCAAGGTTTATATCCCATTCAGCCATAGAAACCCACTGGGTGACCTTGGGCAAGTCAAGCTCTCTCAGCCTCAGAGGGAGGCAAAGGCAAACTCCCTCTGAACAAATCTTGCCAAGAAAACCCTGTGATAGGCTCTCCTTAGGGACACCATAAATTGTTAATGACTTGAAGGCACACAACAAAACAGCGATTAATGTCAGCCAAGTTATTTTGGCGTATGAAGCAGAAAATCCCACAAGAACATCCCCTGTCCCTGGTAGTAAAAATACATAAAGAATTAAATAACTAACAGTTTGCTATGCCTTAATGTCACCTACAGTCTGTTGCCCGGAGCAGCTTTATTGCTCTGACTCATGGTGAGTTTAGCCTTGGAAACTAATGCTGAAGTCTTTCTGGTGGACATGAATATGCTGTTATCTATTCCAATGGAATAGTGACGATGGTGATGATGATGATGGTGGTGGTGGTGGTGATGGATCTACAATTAGATGGAATGTAACCAACCTGTAGCCTATGAAATGAGGATTATTTCATTGTTGTTGTTGTGTGCCTTCAAGTGATTTCTGATTTATAACAATCCTAAAGCTGCTATAATTGGGTACTGGGATAATACCATTGGGTTTTATTGGCAGAATTGGTTCAAAGGGGGTTTATTCTTGCCTTTCTCTGAAGCTGAGAGAGTGTGACTTGCCTAGGGTCACCCAGTGGGTTTCCATGGCCAAGCAGGGATTCGAATCCTGGTTTCCAAGAGTCCCAATCCAACACTCAAACTTCTATGACATGCTAGCTTTCAATTATTTCATTACCACTGGACAATGTAACACTAAAGAAGGGAAGTCTGTCTGGAGTAATTTAATAGATTAGCATAGTGCCTTTCATTGTTGGCCTTCTGCCGGCAGTTTAAAACCTTCTTATGCAGGCAGGCTTTTAAAAACAATGTTCTTAAAGGACTACGGTGTTGTATCATTTTAAGTGTTTTAAAATTTTATCTTTTTAACTGTATTGTTACTCTTTTAATAAGTAATCTATTTCAAAATTCTAACAATTTAATTCTATTTTAATGTATCACTTTTCTATATTTTTAATTGTATTGTTTTTAAATGCTGTGAAGCCGCTCTGAGCCCCAGTTCTGGGAAAAGAGCAGGATACAAATAAATATAACAACAACAACAACAACATTTTTCTCCTTGGCAAGTTTACAATGTAGATATTTCTAAGTTGTCAGAGTCACAGGAAAACTTTGTCAAGAATCAGGCTTGATCCAAATACACTTGACTTAGCCACCGAGTAGAAATGAAGCAAGTTGGAGCTGGTCAGTGCTTGGGTTCAGTGCATAAATACCATTTAAATGCTACCGTGATAATGCCCTCTGTAGCCCAAAACCTTTTACGGGGTAATTCCCAGCATGATGTGAAGCAGCAGAGGAGCACAACTAAAAGCAAAGTAATTAGAATGGTTAATTGCAGAATACAAAAGAAGCTGAGTAGTCACCACCACAGATGTTATCACACAAGCTAAATCACTTCTAGCTGTCCCCTTATACCACAAATCACTTTTAAAAATCTGAATCACACTGTAAGGGAAAAAGCACACAATAACCCAATGGGAGATTCACCGTGAAACTAGATAAGGGCCGATTGATGTCTCCCAGAGGTGTGGTTTCATAATGAATTCTGGATGGGATGGACAGAGGTTGAGCGTACTCCACACACACTTGTTTTCCCACGCTAGCAACCTTATCTGTGCCAACGCAGTTGATTTCACCAACAGTATGCAACCTGTTCTCCCACACTGCCACCCCACATCACTGCTACACCTTTGTAAAAACAGGAGCAAAAACAGAAAGGCAAAGCATGTAAAAAAAGGAAAGGTTTCTGAACATGCATCTGTGCAACCAACAAATGGCCATTCTATGTCACTTTCTCCCCCCCCCCCCCAAAGTCTCTATACCAAATTACGGTTAACTGCAATTTATGCAATCCCATGTCAGGACAAAGGGATCTTGCAGCATCTTTGAGACTAACTGAAAATTAGAAATTGGTAGTACTGTACAGTATGGGCTTTTGTAGACTTGAGCCTACTATCTCAAATGCATCTGAGGAAATAGCCTCAATTTCATGAAAGCTCATGCTACCAAATTTTGTCTTTCAGATAGTCTCAAAGGTGCTGCAAAATCCCATTGTATACTGATTTCCCAGACTAATACGGTGAAGTGTTTGAATTCAATATGTTGGGACAATACACATCAGTCAGGCAATACAGACACATGTATGTTCTTCTCACATAAAAATATATAAGCTATATATAAGTTTCCTAAATAAAATATATATTGTCTAAGAAATTATCTTGGCATGAAAACGTTGGCACTTGGTTTTCAGAATCAGTGTGATTTGGTGGCTGAAGAGACCCAATAAAACTCAGCTGAGCTGCTGAACTAATCTGTGTATAGGAAGGCAAGGAATAGTGGAAGAGGACCTCTTAGGCAATTGTCAGCCCATGATCTGTAAAACGGAAATATTAAAGACAATGACCTAAATCCAGTTATTAGGCCCAAACAGAGTAGACCCATTGCATTAATAGAATTTATATTTGCTTTAACAAATTCCCATTGATTCCAAATTATCTACTCTAGTTGAAACTAACAACATGGGTGTGAAAAGGAGGATATCCATGATATATTACGTAAAATAGAAGGAGATAAGGGCCCAAATACTCTAAAGGCACCAGATCTTAAATACCCTAAAGGCACCATGAAGCCGTCTTAAATCAACAGGCAACTTGAAAACACATATATGCACAAAGAAAGAATCTAAGTTTTTAAAATAAAACAAAAATGCTGTTTAGAGCTCCCTTTTTTCTTTTAAAGTGTGCAATCACAGGATAGAAAGAGTAATTTGAACAAAATGCACTAATTGCACAATGGCAATTGTAGGCATACTTCAGATTGAAGAGAAGCAAGGAGTTTTGCAAAAGCAATTTTTTTGAATTTGGTGTCAACAAACCAGACACATCAGTTTTGATTGTTGAACCTTTCACTTTCACCATACTTGTTTCTGTACAGGTAGCTTAAATACACTTAAATTTATTTTTCTTTCTTGCACTTTTAAGTCAAGACTGGAAATGTTGCTTCTGATTCTGGCAGCTGTTCAAAAAGTGATGTTTCCAGTCTGACTTAAAAGTAGATGGTCATCCAAAATTCTCCAGAACTCTGCTTGGTTTTTTTTTAAATTAATATTTTCTTACAACAATTAAAAAAATAAAGAAACATACATGATTTTTGTCTCATTTCAATGAACATCATTCATTTATTCTTATTTACATTAATATAAGTTGTTGTTTATAGAACTCTGCTTGTTTATAATGTAGAACACAATATGGAAGAGTTGCATTTTTCATTTTGGCCAAATGTGTTTCACATTCACAGTTAAAATGTTCTGTACAAAAAAAACACAATAGGTTGAGATTCAAAATATTAACATCAGGGGTGGGGTTGGAGATATTGATCCAAATTTAACTCTGCTTGTACAATACATGGCAGTTTTCATGATGGTACACTAAATTCCCCTCCCCTTCTGTCACTCCCTTTTCTTCTCCTTCTTTTAAAATACATTTGTAGCTGGTCTAACCTACAAAAAGAAAAGCATAGCACACCAATTGAAGAATATCAATTGAAATGGCCTTCAACCATTTAAATCTCTGTAGACTTGCTATCCTTTCTAAATGAGGCTTGTAAAAGAATCCCACCAAAACTCAGAGAAAGGAGTAATGAAGTTAATTTTTCTGATTTGTGTGTCTCTTCAATCCGATCAGAAAATGATCTTGATTCCAAAGTAGTATTTGACGGCTCAAATATTGCTGTACTGTACTGGAATTTCAAGCAGAATTACCAAGTAAAATCACAATTCAGTTTTTCAGTTAGAGAGCAGGCAGTCTAAAAGGGAGGGAAAGAGAGAGAGAGAGAAAGAGAGAGAGAAGTCTGAAGTGTATTTTAAGGTAATATTTATTTTAAAATATTTCTGCTGATTTTGAAGTGTTGGCAGCGGGGTACTGAAAAAATGAAGAAAACGTGTACAGCCATGTTAGCGGGGAGAAACACAAGGAAGTCTCTGTTAGCAAAGGCAAATAAGGCAAAGCAAATAAAGACATAAATCAGATTTTAAAATAAATAAATAAAAAAGAAGGCAGACATGTTGATTTGGCCAACAGGTCACTGTCATGTGAGCCAGCAAGAAATGTTGTGACTGCTCTTCTGAAACTAGAGCGAGATTGCCCTACCATTAGGCAAAAGACAGTGGGTGCCTTAGGCAGCAGATGCCTGGGAATGGATATGGGGAGAAGCACTGAGATGCCAAAGGACAGAGCTATGTGCACCACATGCCCTGCCATGTGCTTCCAAAGCAAGCCTCTTGCCCTCAGGTGTAGTTGGCAATGTAGCTCCACTGACAGTTTTGATAGTAAGATTCAACAGCTAGTCTGGTTATTTGTGTCCATGCAATTGGAGCACCACCTTGCACTTCAACTTAGGATTGATAAGGTCTTTGGCTAGCATCGAGCCAAAATAATACAGATTGTCCTCCATATCCACAAATTCTTCATCCATGAATTCAACCATCCATGGCTTCAAAATATTTTTTAAAAATCAATTCCAAAAAGCAAACCTTGATTTTGCTATTATTATTATTATTATTATTATTATATTATTATTATTATTATTATTATTATTTTCTATAAGGGACACCATTTTACTACCCCACTGTATATAATGGTGCATCCATGGATTTTCATAGAATCATAGAAATTTAGAGTTGGAAGAGACCACAAGGGCCATCCCGTCCATTATTTTGGTACCTGCGGGGGCGGAGGGGGGACAGGGGGTCCACGAATCCATTGTACTGCAAAAAGCAAATATTGATTACACTATTTTATATAAAGGACACCATTTCACTACACCATTGTATTTAATGGAACTTGAGCATCCATGGATTTTGGTATCCACGGGAGTCCTAGAACAAAACCACAGCAGATACCAAGGGCCCACTGTAGCAAGAATAAGAATGATAGCAGTGTTAGTCTGGAAAATCAGTATGCTGCAAATCTTGTAGCATCATGATTAATTGAAAGAAAGAAGCTGGTAGCACGAGCTTTTGTAGGCAGAGACTTAAGTCTACAAAAGTTCATGCTACCAGCTTCTTTCTTTCAGTTAATCGTAAAGATGCTACAAGATCACTTTGCATACTTGTTTTTGCTGTTACTATCCTGGCCTTCCCCCAGTTTGGGACTGAAGGTGGTTTACAACAGAGATGCAATTTAAAAAATATACCAAAACCAAAAGTTATAAATATAATTAAACTATCCAAAAAATTGAAATAAATTAAAATGTATAATTCTTAAAAACAACAAATAAACAAAACACAGACAGCACATTTCTACATTTCCCAATCCACCGGAGATGCCAGCCTTCCAAGTCCTGCTGATTATTTTTTTTAAGTCTTAAGCTGCTTGCAGAAAGCTAGCAAGGAGGACACCTCTCTCGGAAGGTAGTTCCAGAGTCAAAGAGCAGCCTTTGAGAAAGCTGTTCCCCATTTCTCCACTAAATGTACCAGATATACCTGAGAGGCTGGGAGAGAGAAGAGCCTCCTTCTCAAATTATGCAAGCATGAACAAAATGATGATGATGATGATGATGAACATATCAGGGACCATAATACTAAAAATTCAACATAATCTAGAACTCTGTCAATACCAATTACCATTCAGTGTGAGATAAGAGACATCCAGCTCTTTTGACTTTAGAAATCACAATTAGAAGTCTCATATCAGTATCAACTCATACTGATGCATGATGGAATCCTAAGCAAGTTTACCCATAAATAAACCCCAGTGTTCAATGAGCCTTATTCCCAAGACAGTGAATTGAAGCTCATTTCAGATATAACACTATAAGCATAATAAGAATTAAATGCAACCACGAGCTGAACAAAACCTAGACCCAAAGATATCATTGTCACTCCATTTACTATTCACTAATCTGATTAATTCTAGATGGTTTAAAAAGTCACCGGCAACAATCTGACCCCATCACTAGGCTTGTAGTTACAGATGTGAATGCTATTCTCTTCGCGGAAAATAGTTTTTTGTTTTTTTTGCTTCGCTCTCTACACTGCATAAATAGATATATTTTAGATAGTCAATTTCTTGTTGGATTTTGCATTATGTAGATGATAATATTTTGCATTGCTAAATCCTTAAATTTTTGTTTACTAAGCTGAAAACTCCTAACAAAAAGCATGCGGGATTGTCTTTTAATGGTTTCTAGTTAATACTGCATAAGAAAGTATATGGAATAAAGACATGCATTCTTTGTCTTCATTTCTACTCATTCTGTTCCTCTCTTCTAATGTACTAGCTAGGTACCTAGCCATCACACACAAATATACCCTACAGATACCAGGACAGCTGAATACAGCAGTCTTTATCGGTATATATCACATCCGGTTCTTGTTGATAAGCAAATTTATATTTATATCAACAACAGAACTAGATTTTAAAATCTGTAAATGGTCCATAAAGTCCTTCCCTCCCACAAATGATTATTTAACAAACTTCAAAAAAGTGAAATGCGTTGTCATTTTTTAAAAAATCAGTAACAAATATTAGATGCTCAGCAATACAGGTGATTCTTTTAAGGGTAAATGGAATATTTTAAAGTGTTCCCAAGCTAGAATTGAACTAAAATGGCAGAGCCTATTTAGAAGAAGTAAGCCAACTGATTTATCTCCTAAAGAAGTATGTATAGGAATGTAGCTCAAACTTATCTGGAGGTAAAAAATAATTTTAAAAAATACTCTGGTCTGATTTGGTATAAGGCAACTTCCATTGCTCATAAATCAGGTAGGTGTGATTACAAATAAGATAATGACCAAGACATTTTGTGGCCCAAGGAAATACAGCAATCACTACCGCCAACCTTCACAACTGCGACATAATCAGTCTGGGTGCATAGTTTTCAAACCCATACAGATTTTTTTGACACAGAACATAGAAAAATCCCTTAAACATCTCTCATTTTCTCTGAGGGGAAATACATTAATATACAATAACAATAATTCTGTAATAGGTGACAACATACGAGAAGAACAAACAACTATAAAATTTTGCTGTCCTTTCATAACTGAATCTGCTACTTGAAATGTCCGCCTTATTCTGCCTAGTGGTAGGTGTACTAATGAACATGATGGGACAGGTGTGGAGTGCAAATACCCACCAAACGTTATAAATTCTGGCAAAATATTAACATAAAATAAGGTCAGTCCAAAAACTTGCAGATTTTACACAAAAACATAGCTATATCAAAAAATAAGAATAAAATAAATACAAAAATCAGATAGAATAGATACATATTCACAGCAAAATACAACCACATTATCTGAAATAGCTTCACAGGGATTGAGAAAAATGTAGATGTGGAAAGGATGAATGAATCAATCCTAACCCTTTGGCTGCATCCGCACTGCAGAAACAATGCACTTTGATACTACTTTAATTGCTATGCCTCAATGCTATGGAATTCTTGGATTTGTAGTTTTGTGAGATATTTAGACTTGTCTGTCAGAGAGCCCTGGTGCTACACAACAAACTACAAATCCAAGGACTCCATAGCACTGAGCCATGGCAGTTAAAGTGGTGTCAGACTGCATTATTTCTGCAGTGCAGATACAGCTGTAGAAGTGTTGTGTGTTTGCCATTTTATTTCGGCATTCTTTTTTCCTTGAGTTGTTCTACAGGTAGTAGAATTAGGAAAGGTATTTGGTGTGATAAAGAAAAAATAAAAATAACAACCCCCCATAGGTGCTGCTTTCCCTTAGTGAAGAGATAAACTGAGGTTACTGGAAAAGATGAGTCTGGGAATTTGCGTTTTAATGTTTGTTTCTGGTTTCTTTAGCCATTAAAATAAGGATTCTCTGCCAGACATATCTTAGCTAAAATCAGAGCGGGAAATAATAGAGACGAAAACTACTTTTTTTGAAGTTCAGTCTATATTTTTGTATGTTGACACGATGGAAAAAAACTTTTGGGTGAAAATGGGATGTACCTCAGACAGTTTTAGAGAGACAACAAAGACATATTTCTGTATAGAAAGATGCCTTATAATGAAAGGGATCAATGGTCTATTTAGCTCAGTATTGTCTGTCCTGTTAAACTGATAATAGCTCTCCAGGATTTCAAGTCAAACTCTTTCCTCACTTGGAATTCTGAGGATCAAAACTTGGAAAAAAAATTTTCATGCAAAGCATGTGCTCTTCTACCAAGCCATGGCCTTTCTTGAAATCACTGACTGGAGTTATTCATGAAGAAGGACACAAGGGGCATAAAGTGGAACCCTTGGCCCTACATCACATGTGTGCTGCACTGCTCCCCATAGACAAATTACTCAGCAAAGCTAATCACATGAACTAGGCCTAGCTACTTATTTAGATTCCTGGAGGGAATGATGGTTAGGGTGTGGATGGGAGAAGGACTTTGAAAACAACCAATGTGGCCAGATCTTGGGATTTCAGTCTCCCTGTTTTGCTTGTTTCCATTTATCCCCTAAAAACCATTGGTCTTGTGATAATATGAAAACTGCATCTTCCATTTTGTTGTCTTTTGTTTGAAACTATTCTTTTAAAACTCAAGGTTTCAAATAAAAGCAGAAATTCAAACCAGAGCCCACAGGATTCAGCTCAAAAAGAAAGTAACTCATTTATTTATTTTTTTCTCCTTCAGGCTTTGTGCATATAATCTGTGCTCTATTGAAGCTAAATGCAAAAGGATTGCATTGATGGAATCCACTATTAAGGTTGATATGCAGGATCTGTTCAAAGTACACCTTGCTGCATTTTAGACTTTGCGGCGAAGTTCTGCACAACTCAGTTCCCATGACAATAATGCAATATAGATTCCCACAAAACACAGAAATTAAATGCTGTAGTGGTCATCTTTTTAAAAAGTTGGTATGTGATGCAGTGGTTTGAATGCTGGACTAAGACTCTGGAGACCAGGGTTTGATTCCCTACTTAGTCATGGAAACCCAATGGGTGACATTGGGCAAGTCACACACTCCCAGAAAACCCTGTGATAGGTTCACTTTAGGGTCAGCGTAAGTTGGAAACGACTTGAAGGCACACAGCAACACAACCATATATATGTTCTAGGGGAATATTTTGCTCACAAAGCCATGATTCACATGAAAAGAGAAACTAGCTACTCTCAACAGGAGTTGGAAAAGTTATTTTTTTGGTCTATACATGAATGGGAAACTTTGAAAGTTGGTTGGTCTCAAAAGCCACATGTCACATTCCCCAAGACAGTAAGTTTAAAGATTAAAGCCATGACACTAACAAGTGACTTCTCCATGTCTTGCCTTAAGACTACCAGTAGTTCATTTCAGTTTCCTTTTTGTAAATCCTGTTTCAGGTGTCGGGGGCTAGGGGAGAATTGTCTCTATAATAATCACTGATGTCCCAAGCACTTTTCTATAGGTACTCATGAAATATTCACAACTGCACACAAGACAGCACTATAAATGGCAATGCCCTCTATACCATGGGGAAATAACCATATTTCCCCAGAAGTTATATAGTGCAGTTTAAATGCTGGGAAAATGTGCTATCTCAGAAATAAATACCTTCTCAAAGGAAGATGCCCAGATCTCAAGTAGCAGATGAATAAGATGAATAAAACAGAGGGATAACCCTCCCAATACTTATCCTATGCGTGTTTTTCAGGACAGAGTATGCTCCACAGTGAACAGCAGGACTTACTCCCAGGCAAGCATGTATAGGAATGCAGACTTAGAAAATTTACTATATGGATTCACATATGCACATGAGTAAGGAATGTCATATGCCTGCTTACTATTTCAGTGAACACTGGTTTATCTCCACAACATATAGAATAATATAGTTCTGTATACAGAAACAAATCCAAGTTATGACAAACTGATCATCCAAAAGTAAGGAATATACAGTACAACAAAAGATCATGGTCTAATGGCAACATAGGAGGTCTTTTCATTTTAGCACCTTTTTTCACTATTCCTGTCACACAATTCCATTATCCTCCACCTCCACAGTCCTTTGCTATCCCAATATTTCTCTAGTGCCAGATTCCAAATGCAAATCACCTTCTGACAGTCACCACTTCTATTGATACCTGTAGCTAAAAATGGAATGGAGGTCAGAACTCTTTCTTTTCCCAAACCTGCTCCCATCAGCAGTTCCCACTCTGCCATCAAGATTTTGGTTAAAATACATTAAAAGAAGTTTTTGAAAAATGGTTGGTAACAGTGCAACAGCCATGTCAAACTCCAAGTGCTCCAAAATGAACTTCCACAAATCATGAGACGGACTTAGAACCATAAATTAAAAATAAGTGTGTGTCACATGTGTGCATGTCCTGCATGTCCACACATTCATGAGTGCATGCCATTTTTCTGTTCAGCCTTTAAACCATGAGAGTAACATTTGGAATTTCCCAATGAAGAAAGCAGATTCGTATTTTAATTCAAAATTACCCTGATTTTCTCATCATGATTGTTCATTTTAGATTTAAGAATTGTCCAGAGTCATCAGTTCAACACCCAAGCACTGTCCAGAAGGGCCTCATAGACTAATGATGGAATAAAACTTTAGCGGACAACCAAGGGTGTACAGAGAAGGAATGCAAAAGGTCTAACTTATGAGGCAAAGTACATAATGTCTGAAAAACCAACTCATGGGCATGCATTTCACTGTCCAATGAATCAGGCTTTGGGATAGAACAAAAGACTATACAAAATCAAAACAGCCACTAACTTCAGAGCTTTAAAAAGTCACCTTTTTGGACCACAGCTTCTGGAATCCTCACTGTCCATGCCAGCTGGAGGATTCTGGAAGTCATGACTCAAAAAAGTCACATTTCCAAGTTCTGACTAAGTTTTATACTAGCAACATGCAACTGACACAGGTAGTTTCTTCTGTGCTTCCTTCTATTGACCGTTCCTCTTTACCTGGGCCATCTCACCTTTTCTACCTTTTCATGCTGCGTAAAGATAGACCCAATATGTTTCCTGACCTTCTATCCCTCCATAGCATGCCTTAGCTCTTCCCCTGTGTTGTATGCTTTCTTCCCACACTTCAGTCATTCTTACCTCCAGAGCTTCCCAAGGGTCTTACTAAGCTCTGCATTGTGGAGGTGAGGATACTGGTCTGCCAGCTTCCTCCGGGCAGCTTGTGCCCACACCATGAAGGCATTCATAGGCCGCTTGACGTGGGGCTTGCTCTTGCTGCTTCCATTGACCCGCACAGGCATGGGTACCAGGGTCCAGTCGTAGCCGCTCAGTACCTGGCTCACTGCCTCCCGGATGCACACTGGGAACTTATCGTCGTCTGCTTCGGAATCCTGCTGTTCCTTTTTCACCTTCCCCATCTCACCACTGCTGGAGTTGGTAAGGTGAGTGTTGGCATCTGATGCCATGGAAGGTCCTGGTGAAAGGCAATGGTGGTCTTCAGAACCCACAGGGCTCATCTCCACCTCAGAAAGGTCTTGATCATCTGTCATGGTTTATTCTTTGTTTTACTCCTCAGAGATTTACAACTTGAAAACTGAAACCACAAGAAAAGGAAAGGAAAGGAAAGGAAAAAAGAAAGGTGAGTGTGAACGCTGAAACAGAAAAGCACTAAAATGTTCCAGAAATCCAAAAGAACCAGTAAATATTTAACATAAAATATATGCACAGGAAACATATTGCCTTACGCATCATTTTATGAGAGCAAAATCTTTTTTCATTTAATGTAAAATCTGTGATCAAAGGAGAGTGAGAGAAGATTTCAAATTAATTAGAAACTTCCAGTACCTGCCGTAAAGTTCCCTAGTATGAAAATCCACTTTTGGGTGAGCACATCGGTCAAAAACAAAGATTTAGGAATCTTGGAGAGGCATGAAGACCAGAAAGCAACTCCTACATTCTAATTTCTCCTTCTAAAATTCAGTTCCAAAGATGGCTGGAGCTGTCAATTTCAACTTGCTTTGAGACTGAAGTCAAGAATGTTGGCAGTTGTAGGAGAAATGGATGGTTTTAGCATTAAAGGATCCAAACACAAATGCCTTACAATTGTCTGGGGGTACATTTCACAGTCTCTCTTTAGGACACTGTGCCTTTTGAAGCAGACCAGGTAAAAGGCACTATAGAGTGGGATGGAAATGTTTTGGCTTCATATTCTCTTCCTGTTTCAGTTATGCTCTAAAATTCATACAACAAAATACAACTTCTAGAAAATTCAAAGCTTCAGCTCACGACCACTTCCCGGTTACTTCTTATAAAGTTTCTGCCAGATACTACCCAATACTTATAAAAATAAACTAGACACCATCACCTGGTGTATGTTTTTTCCCTCTTTAATATATATGAACTTAGCCAAATGAACCATGTGCCTTTGAAATTTGCAATTTTTGGTTCAAAGATCATTTGAGGAGAATAGCAACAACTTTCATCTGGAAAAGAAAAAGTGAAGGAGAGATCTGTCAGATACTTTCAAAACAAGAGAGAGCATGAAAGAGAGGGAACGAATTACCAAGTTCAGGTAGGAAAACTTACATCGGCCGGTCTGTCGGGCAAATCCAGAGAGAACTGTAATTTGTATCCCAATAGCCTCTCTGTTCTCCTTTCACAAGCCTGGTGGCTTTCAGGAGCTGTGTGCTGAGGGAACTCTCAGACAAGTGCCATTCCTAAGGGGAGGCTTGGTTTTTCCTAATACCCTGCATGAATGTCTCTGTGACTGGCTTGCTGCTTAACACTGGGGGAGGGAAAGGCAGAGGGTGGAGCTATGAGCTCTTTATGGCCCAAATACATTCATTGTATGCAGGCAAGAGATTCTTAAGCATCCCTTCACACACACTGCATTTGAGCCCCCATCTCAAACTGACACTTGTTCAGAAAGACTTGGTGACTGGAGACAACTTTTAATAAATTTGTCTTACACTAGGCCCTTAAAGACCAGGGGCTTGTTAGTTTTATTTGTCAGGCCGCCATGCCTCCTCCAGCATAAGAAAGGTCTATGTTTATGGGTTGCTTCTTCATACTTGCCTGCATGCAATGAAGAACCTATGTGTATGACAAGTGTGCATTGATACACACTTGTCGATGCACATATTTTGCAAGGCTGCTTTAGCCAGCATGGACACAGCTATGTCAAATTGTCTTCATTGTAGATCATAATAAACCACTGCAAAAGTTCCAGAGGCCAGTTTTCTACCCTAGAGTCTCATTTGGAACCACTCAGACTGCCAAAAACCCCCAAATTTAAAAACAAAAATCGAGAAGTATCCAGAAGTAGTACACTTTGGGTTTTGAGTAATGGTGATAGTGATGATGAAACCTATTGAATAGATAAATTGCCACTTCTGGAAGCTTCTAAGAGAGGCAATTGTTCCCAATCTTTTGGCAAAAAAAAAAAAAAAAGCATTCCAGGGACTCTGAAGGGGTCCAGAGCAGCACACTGCCTTGGAAGCCATATATGGCCCCAGGAATGCTTTGTGCCAATCTCTGGTGTATACAGTAGACAGAATTTGTCTTCTTCAGCCTGAGGTCCTCAAAATGTTTTTTAGCTTCAGTCACCATGGCCAATTGTTGGGGTTTATGGGATTTGTAATTTGAAATATCTGAAGAGTGCCAGTTTGGGACACTATATCACATATGTGTACTATAAATCTTCCTAGGCTTTGCTCAGCATCTCATCACATATAAGAAAGCAGACTGAGGCCTTTACTTGATAATTCTTAAGGATATATTTTATCTTCTAGCACACATTTCACAGCTTAATAAAATTATGTTTTGGCACTATAGCTCTCACAATCCACTAGCATTCATATGATTAGTGACTATGCTGGCTCAGCGGGTTTGGGAACTGCAGTAAAATAAATTAATTTTTCCAAGTTCTGAATAGTGTAGAAGAGAAAGTTCTGAATGATATAGAAGGGCTCTTCAGATATGTTGGAATACAATGCTTACCAGTAAGCCACCAGATGAGTATAAGTATGTGCCTTTAAGTCACCTCCAATGAGAGAATTTGACTTGTCCAAGGTTGTTGTTGTTGTTAACTGCCCTTCAGTCAACCCTGACTCATGGAGACTCTGTGGATGAGACATCTCCAAGACCCCCTATAGTCCACTTCTCTGCTTAGGTCTTGTAGATACAGACCTAAGTCTAGCCCTCTGGTCTGCAGTCTTCTTCTCTTTCTACTGACCTCAAACTTTCCCAGCATTATTGTCTTTTCTAATGAGTCATACCTTCTCATTATGTGGACAAAGTACAACAGCCTCAATTTGGTCATCTTGGCTTCCAAGGTGAGTTCAGGCTCGAACCCATTTGTTTATCTTTTTGGCTGTCCACAGTATCCACAACATTCTTCTCCAGCACTACATCTAAAATGAACTGATTTTCTTCCTATCTACTTTCTTCATTGTCCAGCTCTTACATCCATACATGGTTATAAGGAATGCAATGGATTGGAAGATTCTAAATTTAGTGCTCAGTGGCATATGTTTACACTTTAGGATCTTGTCTAGTTCTTTCATGGCTGCCCTTCCCATTCCTAATCTTCTTATTATTACTTGACTGCAGTATCCGTTCTTATCTATGTTTGATCCTAAGTATGAGAAATCTTTAACTATTTTGATTTGTTGGTTTCCATGGGTCAGCAGGCATTCAAACCCTCATCATTTGGAACCCTAGTCCAGCATTCATACAGCTGCACCATACTGGCTCTTGGTGGGATGGCTTCTAAATAACCTAAAATGGCATGGAATATTCTGGAACCAGTTGGTGTCATAATTATGTCCTTTTTTAATTTTCCATCTAGGATATCCTTGGGTGAGTTGTAGAATTCAGTATTAGAAAATTTTGCATGGGGAATGCTATAATTAAGAATTTTAAAGAGCCACTTCAGGATTTATTTGGGAATGCATTTTCACCAGACAGAGAAGATATAAACATAATGTCCCACCATTCCCCCAAGAATTCTTTATAATTATCCAGAATTGCCTTGGCATAGGGAACCTTTCGCTTGTTATAAGTGATTTTAAAGCATGGCGTTAAAAAACTGCCAGAGACAATTACACATAGAAAGCAAAAACGTTGCTAATGGTGCTAATGGTGAAAGTAAGAGGAAAGATCATATCTTCACAATGATGAAGCCTGCATGAAGCCAGTATGTGGTCTTCCACATATTGTTGGGCTACATTTCACAACATTCTTCACCTGGGACTGAGCTGGCTAAGGCTAATGGAAGTTGCAGTCCAACAAAATTTGGATGGTCAGATGTTCACCAAACCTGCTGCATCTAAAAATAATATATCAGATTTTATGACACCAGCCTATTGAGTGATTGTAATTGCATTATTGAATCAAATGGGAACCTACTGGTTTGAAGGCAACCTCTATCACACTTCTCAGCAATTATGCTATTATGCTGCCTTGGTAATCCATGGTCTCATGCTCACTCTTCCACACTGCCTTGCTAACTCCACTTTTCTTCTCAGGTATGCCCTATCCAGTATATATGTGCCTTTTTATTTTTATTTTTGCTGCTTGGAAATAGTGAGGGGGAAAGGAGGGGGAGAATCATGCCCACTCACTCCTTGTGCCTGCCAGAATTTCGGAACTGTAACAGGAGGGACCTATCACATTACATATCCTATGGAAAAGTAACGATATTGGGAGCTATTGATAGGATTTCCCGATCAATGAAAAGGTGCGCTCCACCAATGATAGAAATACACAGTAGCAACAAAAGAGATACAATGTGGCATGATAAATAGCAGCCAAAAATGCTATTATCCCTCTATAATTCTGATATACCTGCTTTGTCTGATAAAGGCTATCCTCTGAAATTAATATTAAAATGAATAAATATTAAACACTGATGTAGGCTACCTTTAGTTTGGCAGGCTGAATGCTTACAGAACGCTACTAAGTCTCATATGATGTATTTCACAACAGGGAGCCACAGAGAGGTGTATTAAAGTCCAGAGTTTGTGTATAACCTGGAATCTATATTAGCAGTTATGGAACCCACACAACTGCTCAGTCTGTTTTGAACAGTTTTGTATGAGTGCAAACAGAGCTTGGAAGCATTACTTTTTTGACCACCGGTCTCAGAACCTTCCAGCCAGCATGGTCACTGGTCATGATGGTGGTGGTGGTGGTACTCTCAGAGCAGCAGTCCCAATAAAATAAATAAATAAAATCCAAAAATCTGGCTATAATTAGATGCAAAGATGGGTAAGCTAAACTAAACACATGTTGAATGCTACTATGGCTCCATTTGGCCTATATATTTTCTAGCACATCTGACCACATGATTTAGCATTTGAAATGAGATATGTGAAAGACCCCAAAGTTACTTTATTGACGATGTCAGCATAAGCATATATTATCTCTGGACATTGGATGCCTCCTGGTATGGTATAATTTTGACCTCTGTTAGTCTTGCTAGTCAAAGCCCTCTTTTGCTTTGTCGTGGCTCAGTGACTTACAAAGAGTGCTAATTAATAGCCATGGCCAATCAGTGCCACTTTTTGAAGGTTCATATTCTGCTACTGATCAGGTTACTAGAAATTAACACTGAACTCATCATTGTAGTTAAGGGGGAAAAATCAAAAGAAGGAAAGGGATGCTGTTGGGACTCTTTGTCTTGCCCAGCCACACAGGTCATTTCACCTACCCTTCTTGCTTCCTTAAAATCATAAAATCATACAATTGGAAGAGACTACAAGGGCCGGCCAGCCAGTCCAACCCTTGCTTGCCATGGGGGTTACAAAAAGGAGGAAGCTAGGAGCACTGCAACTCAGCTTATAAATAATGAGGTAGGTAGGAGTAGGCTGATTGGGGATATCCTGAGCTAGGAAGTGGGGCAGTACCCCACTTATGCTAATGGACTAATTCCCCACCTTGACTGTTTCACTTGTTAAAAACAAAAAGGGGAAGGAAGCGAAAGAATTAAATCTTGTAAAAAGTGAGCAGAAGACATAGAAGTTTAATGTTCTGACTCCATTAGTCTCTGCATCAGCCACAGCTACAAGCATGAGCTCCAACAGCAGTCGTTCAAGTTTTTCCAAACTGGTGCCCTCTAGTACAACATCCTCTGAAGATATTATGGATGGATGGGTCTATTTATTTAATGTATATAAATAAATAAATAAATAAATAAATATTTTAATAAAAATAATGCTTATCGCGACTGACAATAAAATATGTATAGAAAATTAAAACAAATGTAGATGGCTCAGTAAGTCCATCCTTCTCAAGCATTCATCACAAGCAAAAACTACACAGAAAATACAACAAAGTGCTATGTGTCACCATCCAAGTTAACAGATTTGTTATTGCTGTAGTTGTTTATTTAGAATTGTAGAGTTGGAAGGGGCCCTATGGGCCATTAAGTCTAACCACCTGCTCAACGTTAGATCTCCACCTAGAGCATCATCAGCAGGTAGCTGTCCAGCTTCTTTTTGAAGACATCCAGAGAAAGAGACCTCACAATGTTTCTAGCCAATTAATCCCATTTCTGAGCCACTCTGACTGCCAAGAAGTTCCTCCTAATATTCAGTTAAAATCTACCCTCCTGTAACTTGAAGCTATTTGATCTAGTTCTGCCCCCAAGGGAAGCAGAGAACAGGTCTGCCCCTTCTCCTCTGTGGCAACCCTTGAAGTATTTAAAGAGTATGATCGTGTCACTCCTCTGTCTTCTCTTTACCAGGTTGAGCGTGCCCAGCTCCTTCAACTTCTCCTCATATCCTTTGTTCTCCATACCTCTTACCATCCTTGTAGCCCTTCTTGGAACTCAGAGGTAGATGGACCAATAATGTGACTCAATAGACAGTTGTTTCCTCCATTGTCAAGAGAAATCTAACACAGTTACCCCTTTGGAAACTGTTACAGAGAAATTGGCATTATGCTCAAGATGCTATTTTCAATATTAAAGCCAAGTCCTGAAATATTTGACAGAAAACTCTGAATGTATACAGAGTGCATTACTGTCAACATTGTATAATTGTAACTGAAGCCCGCCCCACAACTTTACCAATAAGAAGAAATGGTAATTATGGTCACATACTACTACTAAGATGGTTTAGTATTTTTTTTTAAAAAAAATATTTTTTAAAATAACAGTGGCAACACCAATAATGCATTACCCAGTCTCCCAGGGCTAATGCTGGCATATTATAAAATCAAGAGAGTAATGACTAAGGCTAATGTGTTACTCATTTTGCCTGATGATTCCATATTCTAGATTGTTCTTCTGAAATACTGGGAATCTGCAATAATGCCAGCAATTTTCAAATAGTTTTTCAAAGTCTTAAAGAATTTATCACACAGGAGGCAAAGTGCCCAAATCGCGTGCATAAATGGGGTTTAAATACCGGGAAAATCCTGCAAAAGTGGGATTATTTTCACGCACATCAGGCTCATTGAGCATTGATGCAATATTAACCCATGCAGAAAGTGGACAAAATCATGCTGCTTTTTACTTTTGGGATTTTCCCAAAAGTAAAAATTGGCACAATTTTGCAACTTTCTGCACATGTGACCATAATTAGCATTTCCCCTTATTGGTAAGATTGTGGGGCGGGCTTAAGTTACAATTATTCAATGTTGGCACTCTGTATAGGCTCAGAGTTTTCTGTCAAATATTTCAGGACTTGGCTGAATATTGAAAATAACTTCTTGAATATTCAAAATAGCTTTTGCAGGATTTTCCCGGATTTAAACCCTTTTTATTTGGCTGCTTCCCTCCCATGTGATAAACTTCATAAACTAGTTTCCCGTCATCCAGTGGGCATGCAGATGTGATGGGCTACATGTCCCATCTCTCCCAACTAATATCACAATACGATGGCTATTCCAGCCATGGATCATGGGATTTATAGGGTGATGCATTTGGAGGGTGCCAGATCAGGGAAGATTTTCTTAGTCCTAGACACTGCCAAAATTGATAATGGAAACGGTCTAACAGACAATCTGACCAAATTGGTTGAAAACACCTTGGAGCCAAGATATTTGAAAATGTACACCTACCCCTATGAGCCTGGCCAGAATTTGAAATCTTCAACAGCGGGTCTGTTATGTGGCCCATCTTCCTGAGAAACTGGATTAATGACACGAGAGAGAGTTTTCTTTGTAGTAGATCATGATTGTGAAATTCCTTTCCAAAGCAATTCAGATTGGCTCCATCCCAGCTGAACTTCTGGTGGAAAGATAAAACTATATTACTATATATGGACTTTGGTTTTTAAAACTGACCTTTAAATGGGCTTTTAAAAATATTTTTCATTTGTTTTAAATGTTTCTTAAGATTACTGTACCTTGCCTTGAGAGCCTTAGTAGGCATAAAACTTTGAAGAAACCATAAAATAACATTTGCAAAGAAATGGCACAAACCTTATTGGAATGTTCATTGAAATAGCCAGTCTTTTGGTATAGCTATTTTTGTGAGCATTGTAAAAAGTCAATTCAGAATATACACTGGAAAAGTTTTATTAAAATGTCTTATACATGTTATCATTTCCACATACAATTATTTGAATAGGAACTTGTATTTTTCATAAGCGGAATAGGCAGTCTTATAAGATATATATAGATAACCCAACCTAGTCTAAATGTTGCACAAGAATTGCAAAAGTCACAACATGAGCAGCCAATGTTTCATCCAAAATAAACTCTGGAAAAACTACTTCTTTGGATTGCCACTCCAAGGAACCCTCAGCTAGTATGGGGGAATATAAGAAAAGTACAGCTGCATCTCATATCACCTGTGGCTATATCTAAAAACTTTTAACCATGGGCTATAATTTATGACTTTCTCACATCTATATAGGGTAATTCAAAAAGAATGGTGCAAAACCAAATAAGAACAGCTTTCCTTTTGCACCCTGTACATTTTAAACATATCCAATAGCTGTGCATAATTTTCCTCCGAATTTTCTTCAGTGAATACCGTAGCACACTGAGAGATGTCATGTAGAAAACAGAAGAGGAGGGCTGGTCTGGCATTTGAAAACCAGGGTCTTTTGGGAGCTTGCTGTGAACCACTTTCATCCCATCAATTAACAAGAAACAAATAGAGATTGGTAACCTCTGCCCAGGGGAATAATTAATTTCCACAGCATTTTTGAAGACAATGTAATTGTATCACATAGACTCAGCTGCAAAGAGCCAGTCTCCCCTTGTTAAGAGAGGCTCATCTTTAGCCAGTGTGAGAGATGGAAGGATCTTCAGACTATGGAACAGCCTCAGGGAGGGGAAAGGGGCTTGTCTCTTGGTCCCACTGGGAGATCACCATGGCTTGGAAACACTGGCCCGATTGTTCCAATGTCAGGCTAATATTCAACGTAGGGTGGGGGAAGAGCAAAATGCAAAACAATGGAAAAAGGGAGATGCATGCAGTCCCCCACTCGTACCCCATGCCCAGGTGCACGTTCCTGCTGACCTCCTGATGAAAAAGAGAATGGATGGTGGATATTTTTTTCCTCAAGCATACAGAGTAAGATGTTGGCTTGGAGAACAGTGTAGGGATGTGCAAAAGTACAGCTCAGCGTTACAGTTCAATTCAGTGTTCCAGTTCAATTCTGAATTAGGTGAAAGAGCTCCCCCCCCCGCTGATTTTGGAAAAGTTACCTTTTTGCACTACAACTTCCAGAATCCCCCAGACAGTTACAATCCATAAAGTTAATTTCCCTGGCTCTGTTCTTTTCCTTGTATGGATAATCCTATGTGTTTCCATGTATATGTTTCAAAACGTTTGCATTTCTCTCTACAGTTTTTAAACGTATGTCTGTTTCTCCCATGGACTATGTTTTGTGTACATTTTTTGAACGTGCACATTTTTCAAAGGCATTTTTGTTCCAGTCACAGCACAAGCTCATTAATGTACTTACAATTTGTTTTGAACCCACGCAATGATAATAATGCAGGTAGGATTTGAGGACATACAGCAAAATTAATCCTAGAAGAAGGTCTACATTTCTTGTGTAGACCTTCTTCTAGGAGGCTAATTTCTGTCTCTGTGATACCAGAACTGATTTTCATGAAAGAAAATAGAGGCCAACGAGGGCAGTGGAAATCTTTTTAACTATCCATTCTGTATATTGTATTGGGAAAATCCTCCCATCCCAAGCTTCATATAGCCCAGGGAACAGGAGGGCAGCTCCTACCAGTAATAGCTACAACAAGACAGGGCTGAATCCCCATTTACAGGTTCAGTCCTCAGGTTCAGTTTTAATGTTTATCTCCATAGACTGTCATAATGGAAGAAAAAGGTTGTAACTAGAATTTACTAGTAGGAAGTTCAAAGATTACTTTTCAGCAGTAATTTGTTCCATAATTCATTACTGTTTTTGAACAGTAATACCGGTAAATCACCAATATTCATTACTGTGTTGGTGAGAATAACTAGTTGCATTTCTTCTAATGCTCTTAATTTTTTTCCTATTATTTTTCTTTCTTTTTTTTTTTTTTTTAGAGCAAAAATCTAAAGATTGATATAAATCGCATAAAGCTTGGACAATTCCTGTCAGAATTCTTTTTTAAAAATGCCTTTTAAAAACATTACTCATAGCAATATACTTTATGCTTGTTACATTACTTTTAAAATGCCATCTTTGCTGTTTAAAAAATAACTACAGTCGCCCCTCCGTTTTTGTGACTTGGAGTCCACATCCCTCAGAAATATGCAAGGAGCAAATGAAGAGCGACACAATGAGGCATGTGCCTGAGGTGCATGCGCAGTGGCGTGTGCAGGAGTGCACCACCATTGGAGTCAATAGGGACTCCAATATTTGGTGGTTTTCTGTTTTTGTGGGGTGATGGTGGTCTGGAATGGATCTTCTCTGAAAACAGAGGGGTGACTGTAGTTACAGCTGCCTAGGTCCAAAACACACTATGGAAATAATCCAGTTCGAGACCACTTTAACTACCCTGGCTCAATGCTAGGGAATTCTGGTAACTGTAGTTTTGTAGTTTTGAGACATTTAGCCTTCTTTGTCAGAGAGCTCTGGTGCCACAATAAACTACAACCCCTAGGTTTCCCTAGCACTGACCCAGGGCAGTTAAAGTGGTCTCAAACTGGATGATTTTTGCAGTGCGTTTTGGACCTATAATGTTATTAGTATCTGTTTACTTTCCAGAATTAAGTGTAAATGTAATTCACACATCCAGGGATGCCAGTTTAATTTCACATATGATTCCATAATCCCATTTCTCATTTTAATGGATGGTTTATAGCCATGTCAGAAATGGTTTATGGCCTTGTCAGAACTAGGATGCAGAATGGTAAAATGGGTAACAACCATTCCTCTTCCTTCACAATCACCTTACAAAAGCAGGCATGCTCCTAAACTAGTGTCATTAAGTAGATAGTAGTTCTTTCCATTAGCTTTCAATCCTACTTTTAAAAAATTAACCAAAAAACCAAATGTCTGACCAATTAGACATTTCTCTAATACTTTGTGTGAGATGGCAGTTAGACAAATAACGTGACAGTGAACATTTCAGTTTTGTCTTGCCCATGGTAGTAAAGCCTTTGCTAGAAAGCTAATGTTGCTGCTAGTGTGCCATCAACGATTGCTGATGCTGCTAAGAACACTTTCATGTCTCACAATGATAGTACTATGATTCCACTTTAATTGCTATGATTGCATCCTCTGAAATTCTGGGGTTTGAGTTCTCTGGCCAAGAATATCCCTCCTTCAACTGAAAATTCCAACCCATCAAATCCCTATGATGTTGCTGTGGCGGTTAAAATGGACTTACAATGCTATAACTGTGTAGTGTGAAACAGTGCTAATTGAAATCTTGCAAGAATTTATTGCATTGATTATTGCATTGTTAAAAAATGTGACATACCTCTCCTGGTTTGTAATCTCATTTAGGATGCAGCCAGATATTACTGCAGGGATTTTGCATCCAGGCAAAAATCCAGCTAAAATCCACACTAAACTGGCCTCTTTTCACTTTTGGGAGCTTCCTGGCTTTGCAAATCAGGCATCTGAGGGTGGATTTCAGCCGGATTTTTACCTGGATGCAGTTGGGAGGTGACAACAGCAGCAAAATCCATGTGATAATACCCAGCTGCATCCCAAATGAGAATACAAAATGGGAGATGTAAATCACATTTTTAACAATGCAATAATCTCTTTAAACAGGTAATCCTCTGGATGTATATGTAAATAGCTTGTACCACATACATAGTAGCTTTAGAGCAGTGGTTCCCAACCTTTTCTATGACCCATGCCCCAAGGAAATGTTGATTAATGTGTGCACCTCTACAAAAGTAATATCACATTTGAAGATGAAGAACTTTAATTAGTTCTAATTTTTGAACCACAAATTGAACCATATACATTACTGTGGGTGAATAAACTGAACTTAAAAAATAAACTTTAAACTCAGTACATAAAATGAAATTTTAAATTGAGCAATTAGATTTCAATTTATTCAGAAAAAAATGTAAACAGTAAAATCAATCCCAGTTTTGAACATAAAATTCAATGACTTCTTTGCACCTGCTTCATTCTGCTTCTTTCGTAAAATGTGGAACTTTCTTGCTGACTGCAATCCACAGGTCTGCTTGTGGATTCAGGCAATTCCTGAATTTTGTCTTGACTGAAAAAAGAAAACCGAATCCAGAGTCATACAAGTATCTTTGTCACACCCCATGAAATGCCATCTCACACACCCTGTGAATGTGAGCACCCCAGGTTGAGAATCCCTGCTTTGGAGTCTTTAAGAGATGCAAAGACTTTGTTTTTGTTGTGCACCTTCTAGTTGTTTTTGGTTTATGGTGACTCTCTCTCAGGTTTTTCATGGCAAGATTTGTTTAGAGGAAGTTTTGTCTTTGACTTTATAACTTTTTTTTGTATCCCACCTTTCTACCTGGGCAATCAAGGTGGTTTACAGAGAATAAAATAGATTTTTTTTAAAAAATCTAGATAAAAGATAGAAACCCCCCCCCTTTAAAAGGGAATTAAATATAATACAATTTAAAAGAGAGAAAAAACTCATCGATTAAAACAACAACATAATATAAAACCAGAGAATTTAACAAATCAATTACATTCCACTGATTACTTTGCGCCTTGTTTGTCTCAAAAGAAAGAGGAGAATCACCTAGCCAGTATCATGCTTTTGATCCAATGTTGGATGGAGTGCGGAGAGCTCAAAGTGAGTAGGAATGTTCTATTCAAGGAAGGCCTGCCAGAAGAGATCCGTCTTGACAGCTTTTTTAAAGCTGTCTAAGCTCGTTATTTGACATATCTCCGGCAAGGCATTCCATAGCCTGGGACTTCCTCTGAGGCTGTAAAGATTTGCTATAGAGATATGTCATTAACATGTAATTTTAAACTCCTTGTTTGAAAAAATCAGTTTCTGAAGCAAGCGTAATAATAGCATTCAGGTTAAACATTCCCAGCAACAGGAGCAATAGCAAAGATGAGGAGCATATGGCCATCCAGATGTTGCTGGACTGCAACTTCTATTATCCTTAATCACTGGCTATCCTGCCTAAAATTGGTGAGATTTGCAGTCCAACATCTGGATGGCCCTGAGTTTCCCTCCTATACATGAAAGGCAGTCACCTTGAGCAACAGGTGATAGTGGCAGTGATGGGGTAGTAATGAGGTATTTGAAGCCAGTATTGTGTGTACCATGTAGCCTGCCCTGTGATGGAGACTACTGCCTATCAGCAATCTCAAAATGACAGTCACCTGCCAATCTGATCTACTCTTGAACCTGGAATGGAGACAGCTGCATTGCATCTGTTGTTTCAGACAGGGAAATGTTTTGGACTGGTTCTGGCATCTTCAAAGCTTGGATGATATAAAGAATCATCAGAAATGACATGGTGAGAAGCATAACAATGTTACCAGGGTTTTTGTGGGAATAAATAGTACCCTTTATAGGGATCATCTCTTCTTTTCCTCCCAAACATTTTTCTACATTTGATGTTCTTCAAATGAGACCAGAGCTTAGACTGTTATTTTTCAAAAAGTAACTTGTTTTTGTTTTTACTCATTTGTTGTTAGCCATCTTAGAGTCAATCTTGACTCATGGCCACCCTGTGGACAAGACATCTCCAAGAGTCCCTCTCCTCCACTACTTTGCTTAGTTCCTGCAGATTCATACCCATAACCTCCGTAACAGAATCTATTCAACTAGCATGCGGTCTTTTTTTCTTTCTACTTCCCTTCACCTTTCCCAGCATTGTCCTTTCTAATGAGTTGTGGCTTCTCATGATGAGGCCAAAGTACAGCAGCCTCAGTTTGATCATCTTGGCTTCCAGGGAAATTTCATGCTCAATGTGTTCAAAAAACCATTTGCTTGATTTTTTTGGCTGCCCACAGTATCCTCAGCATTCTTCCCCACTCCAGCACCACATCTCAAATGAATGTATTTTCTTCTTATCTGTTTTCTTAATTGTCCAGCTCTCACATCCATACATGGTTATAAGGAATACAATTGCTAATACAATTTTAATTTTTCTGCTTAGTTGTAAAACTTTGTTCTTTAGGATCTTTTACGTACATTTACTCATTTCAGTGCTTGAAAAGTAACCCTGCTACTCACTGCAGTGATTAAAATAGTTAAATCACTATACTACTACTTACATTATTTTTACATTCCTTCCTGATACTTTTTTTTTTGAGAAGAGAAAACACTTAGGAATTTATCATACGAGAAAAATTGGAAGTTTAAAAGGCTAAGAACCTGTGGTAATCTAGGGTATTAGGCATAATTGTGCTATTGGTTTTCACACAACGTTGTAAGCAAACTGCTAAAAATCTGACCAGAAAGAGACATGAACCAGCAATAAGTCATTTTCAGGAAAATATTCTGATTTCATTTCTGTTTCATTCATGATATCACTTTTTTTGCAGAATTACTCTAGTGTGAAAGCTATTGGTAGTTTATTCACAGGATTCTTACAGTTTTTGTACTTTTTGCCAGATTTGCCAAGGTTCTTTGCGGCAAGTTTGCGTCTGTGCTGCTTTTTTGTGCCTGGTTGCTGAGAAGAAAGCAGCCTTTTATGCATTTTTAAAACCTTCCCTATCTTTTGGGTATTTTTTTTTTAACTTAGGTTGGATACCATGTCTGGGAAAGTAAGGGACAGTACATTTTTATAAATAAAATTATGTAAATAAAATTGTTTATTTCTCTGGGTGATTTTGTTTGCTTCCATGTGTGCTCTGGTGACTTCTGGTGATGCAACTAATTCTTCTGTGTACATGTGCAAAAACACAATTCCCAAACCACCAACAGGATTTACATGCATCTGTGTGAAAACCAAATGCGTGTTCTACCCTCTTTCTCACTTTAGTAATGAGCCTCTAATGCATTATTGTGTTTTACATTTGAAAATCATTCGTGCATTTGCACGCTTTTGTGGGATGTGGCTATTTTAATCATTATTGGGATGGAGGCACGTATGATCCCCGTGTGATAAACTCCTTGGGATTGATAAGAGGATGGTGAGAACTACCTGTTAAATTGCCTCTGAAAATATTCCAGAAAAATAAGTTTTAGAAATGAATACAAGCTGTTACTTACTATGCCAATAAAGCAATTTTGCTGTTCACTACCAAATGCTGTTTTTAGAACATAACTTTGTTACAAGCTCCTTGCCCAGAAGGTGATCATGAGCAATGTCATCTGGTAATTCATTGCTCCTGAGCTCTGCCAGGGCACCACAAGATCATAACCAGTTATGCTGGTTTGAGTCCTAGTGTAGCATCCATCTTAACTAGACCACACAGTTGCCCGCTCCCAAATTTAATCCACTGGGAAGAAATGGTCTGACTTTATCCATCTTCTTGTATGCGGTAGTGTGAATGGAGAATCTATAATAACTGGACAGATGTGGCCTCAACTGAGAGAGTATTGGCTCCGTCATATCTTGGGGGCACAGGTCAGGTGTTGTCCTAGGTCTGCCTGGGAAAATTGGAGGGGCTCCCACAATTAAATATTTCTATACAGTAAAGCATAAATGAGCAAAGGAGAGGGAGAAGACTCTTGACACACAACGGCCGAACAATAACACCAGTGTACTGACGGAATGGGAGACCCATGAATTGGAAGTTTGATAAGGCTCTCTTTTTCTCTCAACAACCCCTTCAATTTCTCTCCGTACTCCCCCTTCCCCCGCTCTTGCCTGCTTTCTTGTTTGGGCTTTTTAACAGTGCACTGTCTTTGTTCAAGATACAGGTGAACAACAATCATGTGATTAATACACACACACACACCCCACACTCATGCACAAAGCTTTTTAAGGGCCTGTCCTTTTTTGCCTCAGAACCAAGGAGCAGATAGGACTAAGAGAAGCTGGATAGACCACAGGCCACAACAGGGCTGCCTTTCTGCCATTTCCAACACCCAAGGTACCTGTAATGTTCTCTGCCTCCCTTGTGCATGGAATGCTTCCTTGCAAATAGAGAAACAGCATCAGATATTTGGAGGACACAAAATGCATTGCTTGTTTCAGAGAGAGCTATGAAACCCTACTTCCTTGGTGCCACGTTTATTGCTTTTTGTGGCTGCCACCACACTGTTCCCTGGCTATTTACTCAGGTCCTGTTGGCAAGCCAAGACATGGATTTGGTTTGCCTCTGCCTTTGTTTGTCACTGCTGATCTCAGGAACTATGACTGGAACTAAGGCAGGGAGATGACAAAAAGAGCTAAAGGTTAGTCATCTTTCTTTTCTTTTTTAAAGTTGCATGCCAATAGCTGAAACGGAGCTGCTTAAAGCTGCAGAAAGATTCTGCACTATTGCTACAGAACTAACAATATCTTACTACATTGCAACTATATTTTGGTAGCAACATAGTACTACTACATTGCACTACAGTTTCTGGGACTTGTAGTGCAATATAGTAACTTTTCAGAGTGCTGATTGGCTGTTCCTCTTCAAGGTCTGGGGAGTCTTTTGTATGCCTAGGCCAGCCTTCCTCAACCTCACACCCACCCCATGTGGCCAGTTCTAGGTTGGGGAAGATTGGCCTATATACTTTGCAAAGTCCCATTCTATCAAAGAACCACGAGGATTATTCTCACTTCCTTCCTCTTGTGCCCTTGGCACACAAGCACTTTCTTTCCTACTTGTGCAAGCACCTGCCTTTTCCCAGACACTAGAGGATATACCAGTGTTTCCTCCTTTTGGAGTCACTCTTTCTCTGTGATTGGGATAACCTGAAAGAAAGGTGTGCATGTATATGTTTCCAGAGTTGATGTGATGGGGATGTGACAGGCAAAGTTCACCAAGTCTTTCCTAGACCATGGGCAGGGTGAGAGCCTAGGCATGAAAGATCATTGTATATATTCCAGAGGATTCATTGCTTCAAGGGGAAACCATATCTAATGTCTTTGGGTGCATCAGTGCCTCATGTGTGAAGGGCACACAAGACAATGTTGATAAAGATCATATTTTATGTTAACAAAAGCAATAATGTCATCAGTACTGAGCATTCTAAACAAGTCCTGAAGTGTGTGTCTTCTCCTTCCTTCCTTCCTTCCTTCCTTCCTTCCTTCCTTGAACGACTGTGCCTTTTCTTCCATAGTATGTGCCCATTTCACACTCCTGTTATACGATATTTCTTCTTCAGTACCAATAGAGGTACACATTTGTTGTAATGAATTTGTAACACTTTCCCTACTACCTCAGTGGTTCTCAACCTTTGGTCCTCCAGTGGTTTTGGACTTCAGATCTCAGAAGCACCATCCAGCAGGGTCACTGGTCTGGGAATGACTGAGAGCCCAGGATAGAAGTTCTATATATAGGAAAAGAAATGGGAAGAGGAGGCAGTATTGGTGTCAAACTGCTTTCTAGATAATCATCAGCACTGTAAAAGGGATATGCCAATAAACAGCTAGACAAATGTATAGAGGACCTGCAAAATATTCTCTTTGTGCAAAGCAGGTCCTAGGATGATTCTTGAGAAGGGAAGAGGAAATGGAATCACTTCTTTATGATGCCTGTAAAATTTTCTGGATTTGATACTGAGTATGAATACAACTCTGCTGACTAGATCTATGACTCCCCTGTCCATGAGGCAAGTTTCAGCCTAAGTTTGAGATACTTTGTAGTCTAGGGAGCCTATCTATACTTATGCAGTTTTAATTCTCATGGCTGGCCAAGAAATTTAAGATTTCTAATGTAGTGGGATGCTGAGAATTTGCTGTTGCGGTGGTTGTTGAGATTCAATGTCTTTCATGGAGCTACAGTTTTCAGATTTCTTGAGAGTTTATTGGTGAGGAGAATGACACTTAAAAGCTATTTAAATCTGCAGGCCAGAGATATGCATTCATAAATGCAGGTCAGTTGCAACAACATGTTTCTTCCTCATTAAAGAATGAGATACACAATCATGAGATCAAAATAATATCTGTGAGCAACTGGAAATGCAGAGGCCAGACCTGATCTGAATAATTTTTTTTCTTGAATCCACTGAAGCAGCAAAAGTAAAGTCCTCACAAGATTTCTTTTGGAAACAGTAATAACTGTTGTGTCGATGAGTCTGGAGTAAACCAAAAATTATCATAAACTGTTAATACAGTATTGTCATTTTTATTGATTCCCCTTCCCTGAAAGAAGAAAAATGGTTTGTGCTAATGGGTTTACTATCACAACATTGTAAATCTTCTGTCATGCAATCTTGCTGGTGATTTATTCTGATTTTTTTCAAAAGTGAGTTCATTTCTATGTAATGAAACAAAAATCTTAGTGACCACCACTGGTCCCTCTACACTCCCCCACCCAGCATTATGAAATTACCCACCTTTACTTTAAAAGATCCATGAGGGCTGAGTGAACATACAGATAATAAAGCAAGGGAAAGGTATTTGTTAATTCATATCCCACTGTCTAATCTGGACAGTTATCATAACTGCAAAGGAGGATAAAGTACCACAAAAAGTAGGATGTTCAAGAAAAATGGAGACTTATTACAAAATAAGAGCTAAAAACACTAATATACATGTAAATTCTATTGCTATTTTGTTCAGCACACACAGAGAGAGAAGATTAGCAGGCATCATTTAATATCATGTAGAGTTTGGCCCCAAAACTGGGAATGGTGGAATATAAATTATTGTAACTAAGCTGTATTGCACATCCTAGTCCTGGCTGTAGTCTGTTTGTGAGTTATGGAAGCTCTTCATCACTGCTGAAGAAAGGGAACTGTTCTCTTCTGGAGAACTGAAGGAAGATTTTCCACATCTTGACTATGATCTCTTTAGTGTGGTATATATGTAAGCATTATATGGTATCACAATAGAGTGAATTGTTCTGTGGTATCTGTGGTGACTTTCACACTGCACGATGATAGGATTTTGATAGTACTTATAATTGCCATGGGTCTGTGCTGTGGAAACCTGGAGTTTGCAATTTGGTTAAATATTTGGAATTTCTCTGCTGAAATACTCTAGTGCATTTCCAAACTTCAAATTTCAGGATTCCATAAAATGCAGCAATGGCAATTAAAGTGAAATCCAATTGTTGTAGTTGTGTAATGTGAAAGGGGACTGGGAAACAAGAGGGACTAATTTAGCATAGTCCATCAGTTCTTGAAGTATGAAGCAGGTTGAATTTAAAAGTGATGCCAGGTGTGACAAAGAAATGTACTCGTTCAGGTTTACACATGGCTGGTGACAGGTAATTTAACCCTGTGGTATATCTGCAGCATTAGCGCATTAATGTATTTGTTAATTCATATCCCACTGTCTAATCTGGGCAGATATCATAACTGCAAAGGAGGACAGCCATGCCATGGTTATGCTACTCTGGTAAAAATCAGCACTGGAGCTAAACATGATGCTGCTAAAACTTTATATATATATATATATATATATATATATATAATCAGAAACCATGTGTGACTTTAAAATTGGTTATCTATTGCCAGGGAAAATTTAAGACTCATCCTGACCATGCTGTGTCTCCATTTGCATCTAATGGCTCTAGAAATCAATGCCAGGATTTTGTGTGGACGTGATTGAGCATGGGAATCCGGTTCCTTGCTGAGCTTTTGTTTTGATATTCCACAGAAGTGTGTCTGAAGCCAAGACAAGGCAAAGCCCATGGGCCACATATGTACCCCCAGGCTAGTTTTGTGGAGGAGAAACCCCCCCCCCCCCATGGAGGATTTATTCTTGCTGCCAAATATCCAATAGTGCCACCCAAAACTCCAGGGACACCATTGGTCATTTTGCTGTTTTGGAGTAATCTGAGGAGAGTTGACCCTAATTTTTCCAGAGATCTTTCTTAGGTTTTTCTTCACAGCAGGAATGGACTGACTTCAGTCATTTCCTGATCTGGAGAAAATCTGACATGGGCCAAAGGAAGGCATTGTTATTATTGTTATGTCTCTTCAAGTTGTTTCCAATTTATGGTGACCCTATCACAGACTTTTCTTGGCAAGATTTGTTCAGAGGAGGTTCGCCATTATATTCTACTGATATTAAGAGCATGTGACATGCCTATGGTCGCCCAGTGGGTTTCATGCATGAGCAGGGACTCAAACTCTGGTTTGAAGGCATACAGAGGGTTAAAACAACATGGGAAATGTTTCAAACAGGCAAAACAGAGGCACTACTGGCTATTTCAAAATTTAATCCCTCCCGTTTATGGAAGGGGGACACAAGATGTGAAGATAGGGAAAAAGAGTCCCACAGGAAAGGGGAGTCAGTGTGCCCCCATAACCCTTTGCCATTTACCACCCTGTTTTAGGGAGGTTAGAATTTATGTTCATTGCCTCTCCCAGAATTCCTCAGTCCACATGGCCAATGCCCAGTGGCCCTGCAGGAGAGAATTCTGAGAAGTGTAGTCCAAAAGGGGAACTCTCCAACCTCTGTTTCTAAGCATATGCAAGGAGGCCTTCTCCCTTTTCTTTTGATCTGTTTGTCCAGAGTCAGTGGTTCAGAGGTACACATTGTGTTTGTCTTCCACTCTGAGAAGTCTGGATAATGTCTTGATTAAAGAAGACAAGGCGAGACTCTTCAATTCTGTGATAAAGCACACACTTTGAATGTACAGGTTGAGTTTCACTCATCCAAAATGTTCGGAACCAGAAATGTTTTTGGATTTGGGATTTTTCTGGATTTTGGAATATTTGTGTGTATATAATGAATTATCTTGGAGATGGGACCCAAGTCTATACATGTAATTCATTTATGTTATGTATACACCTTATATACATAAGATTTTGGAGTATTTTGAAATTCTGGATAAGGGATCAATTTATCCTTTCCTTTCACATCAATCTGTCTTTTCCTTTCAGTCTTCTTTCACAGGTGACAGTTCCTTCTGATGGTTGAAAATAGGGGAGAGGGCCTACAATGAGATGATACCAAGAATACTTCTGAATACAGTCATACCTCAGTTAATAACATCTCTGACAAAGAAGCTCCTTTTTAAAAAGTATTTTTGTGGGAGGCCAGCCCCCTTTCTTGTGCTCCATCTAGTTCAACTTGTTTTTTTGCAGCATTGGCATTGGGAGGATGGTGAAGGAAGGAGGACTGGAGAATCACAAACTTTCAGTGCTGGGTTGCGGCTGTGTGCCTGTAATAAACAATGCTTGACCTGGGAAAGAATGGTATTCTTCTCTAGGTGGCCCTACTCTAGCTGACTGTGCTTACATACAACTGGCAAAGTAAACAACTACCTCCAGAATCATTTACTTAGAATGTGGGAAGAGCAAAACAAAAAGTAAAAGGGAAAACAGATTAGACTGCTTCACCAATTTAACCTGTCAGGTTGACAAAGCATAGATCTAAAAGTTATAATAATAATATAATAATAAAATTTTATTTATATCCCGCCCCTTTGAGGTCAATTTGAAAATGGAAATCATTAAAAAGTGAAGCCTGCTGAAAGGAGGAAACCATAATTCCAGGATACATTTAGGAAGAAACTTTCACGTGGGCTCTAGAAAGTTCGAAATGATTTTGTTTACTTATGCAAGGCATACTGGATCTGGCAGTGTCATTTCACATGAGCTTAATGTTAGTTTTGAATTCAAAGTTTGCTGAAACATGTTGAACTTCTCATCTTTTTTGTGGTGAAGGAACCTATCCCTATTCTATACATGTTATTTCTAACTCTGGTACCAAAATTTCTGTTAAAGAAGTAAAACCCAGGAACACATCAACTTTGTTAATTGAGATATACCTGTATTCTTCCAATGGTGGGTCATCTAATGTTGAAAAGAGGACAACGTGACTCTCTTTTCTGATGCCTTTGATACACTTGTATTATGACAGTACCTTACAGTGGTGGATGCTTTGTTCTTTAATAGCTTAATTTATGTTGATATTAGCTACCTTTCATTTACAAAAATAGTGCTTTCCTTCTTTATCTTGACTGGAAGGGCTGTAAGCCATTCTGCCATGGAAAAGTGGGATAAGACCACTTTTTAAATTGGTACAGTATATACATATAAAGGCTCCATATTCATATCTTGGCATTTCTAATCCCAAATAGCCATGGTGGGTGGGAGGAAAACTGTGATCTTGAGAGTTACTCTCAGCCAAGGTACAAAGTATTGGGCTAGAAGGATTTAGAGAATCTTGTCAAAATCAGAATCATCTATGATGCCTGCTGACTTTCCTACTAAAGATACCACAATGTTACTCTCCTTAACTGTGAGGTACTGTTATACTCAACCCAGTAATATCATTGTGGGGACGTGGTGTGTGTGGAGAGCAGGGGGTTGTCATCTGTTGAGGAGGACTGGCATGACTACTGGGCAAGCTTCCCAGATCTTGAAGGGCTTTGGGAGCAATGACAGTGCCTTCAAGGTCCAGTGTGGCAAGAGATATGCTGGATCATGAAAGATGGAGAGGGCAGCAAGGGCTTCTGTCCTGCTTCACAAACACCCACACAGACTGGCTGGGAGGGAACTACCAAGTGATAATACAAGCAGAAAGAATGATTTACAAGCAGGTAGAAAGTGTCTTTGCCTGTGAGAGTCCGTTAAGAGAAAGGAGTTAGTCAGGCAGTCTGAGTAAAGGGAGGCAACAGGAATCAAGGACAACACAGTCCAAGGGTCAAAGAATCCTGGACGTCTGACGTAGAAAATACAGAAGTCTGGAAACAGGTATCAAGAACAGGAATGCTGGCCAGGAAACAAACGAGTTGCTTCCAGCACTTATTTTAGGCAAACTCAGCTCTTAAATAGCCTGACACTACTTAGTTCTAATCAGAACTGGCTTATTGATGCATGGCCTGCAGCCTGGCTGAGCGTATTTGTTGCATCCTTTGTTTTATTCTTTTGTCTTTCCTCCTTGATGGAGGACTTAAGAAACCTAGCTATGTCCTCTGTATCATCAGCAGGTGAGTCTTGCCCTTGTCCTTCTGGCTGAGGCTGCACTTCCACAGGATAAGCTGGCTGAGGCTCTTCAGCAGGGAAAGCTGCAGGCTGTTCCCTGTCTGGAAGACTTGTCTGGATTCCTTCCTCAGCTTCCTTATCAGACTCTTCCTCCAGATCCCAGTCCTGCAGCTCCTGGCCCATGACAGCTTCAGGATCTGGCACAGGAAGAATGGGGGCTGCAGCAGTCCAGCTAGGCAGCGGGGAGGGCAAGCCAGTTGGGTGACATCAACCTGAGGGACACCATTGACTCAACCCACTTCTCCAAGGGATAAAATGTTACAGGATTGCTATGTTTATAAGGGTTTTTGTTCCACTTGGTTACTACAGACAATGACAACAATGTTTATTTATAGGTCAAACTTAAAGGAAGGCACAACTTACCAGAACACAGTGATGTTCTGGAGCTGTATTCTAAAAAATTTACATTTTCAAGTTCTGGCCTTTCTCTCCCTCTGAGGCCAGATGACGTCAGATGGCAAAGAGGGAAGGCTTGTCTTCTTACTTTAGGCCAGGCCTGATGGAGCTGGCTGGCATTTTCCTCCCTCTGAGGCTGGTTTCTTAAAGTATTCACTGACAGAGAAAGACTACCAGGGTAATAATACTTCAAGTGCAACCATAGTGGCTCTCAGTATGTCAGTTGTCTGAGGACCAGCTTAGTTTAGTACAGAGAGTCTTGTCACTTGTCACTTTAGTGACAGATTGGGCATAGCAACTATAGCCTGAATAAAAGCAGTTTCCATTTGTGGGGAGGTTTAACTGCTCAAATGAAATCACAAATCTTTTAGTTGTCCACAAACAACTGGGATTGCAAGATCCTAGTAAATGGAGTGAGGTTAAGGGGAATGTGTGTGTATGGAGCATTCTGGGTGTCACAGGAGACTTTTAACAGAGTTAACAACCATTCTACATTTAGTTGTTGTTGTGTGCCTTCAGGTCATTTCTGACCCTAAAGTGAACCTATCACAGGGTTTTCTTGGCAAGAATTGTTCAGATGGGGGTTTGCAATTGCTTTCCTCTGACACTGAGAGACTGTTGACTTGCTCGGGATCACCATGTGGATTTCTATGGCCGAGTGGGGATTTAAAGCCTGATCCTCAGAGTTGTATTCCAGCACTGAAACCAGTACACCACGCTGGCTCCTCCACATCCACTTGGCTACTATTTATGCAGACAGTGAGAAGACAGGGCGATGGAGACTGTATCATATTACATCATATCAGGAGGGTCTCAGGCTGGGACAGTCTGGTTTAGTAGGATGAGACTAGCTTATAAGTGTCGAACTAATATATAGATTGAGGGAAGGGATTTTGTAAGGAGAATCATCTGGAGCATATCTCTGGCAAAGAGTGGTTCTCTTCTTTTAGACAAGGATCAAGAAATGATAGGACAGCTCATGCAGTTCTCCTGCTTTTATCTCCCTTGTTCTGTGGAGCAACCCAGGAAGTCAGGGGAAGGGTTAAGCCAAGACCTTTTTAGTCTGCTGCCTTGCTCCCTGCAATTCCTCCCAGGGAATAAGAACGGGAGAACAAGGAGTTCTTTCTGTTTTCAAGAATTAATAACAAAGAGTCATCTGGGGTGTCATTCAAGCTCTGATCAGCTCCCAACCGAATCTCTCTCTCTCTCTCTCTCTCTCTCTCTCTCTCTCTGTATGCATACATGTGAGAGAGTGTAGGGCCTGAGGCTGAGATGCCAAAGCAAGGACTGAAACAGTTCTCCTGGTAACAAGAAGTGTAAGCTGGCACCCAGTCAAGGAGACGTTTCTTAATTCCTCGGCCTCTGCCAGGAGCTAGATATTTCCACACATTTTATTATCTGCTTGTCCTTTACTATTTATTATTTATTTACAAATACTTATGAACCCTTCAGATTTGAAGATTTCAGAGTGGTAAAGAATACAGTATATGTATATGTATATGTATATATATATATATATATATAAAAATGATAGAGAGCCAGTGTGTTGTAGTGGTTAGTTAGAGCTATGACTCTGGAGATCAGGTTTTGATTTCCCACTCAGTTATGGAAATCCACTGGGTGACCTTGGGTGAGTCATATACTTTCAGCCTCAGAAACACCCATGATAGGGTTGCCTTAGGGTCACCATCAGTCAGAAATGGCTTGAAGGTACACAACAACAATAACAATGGAATGATAAAATATAATGTTTTCAGACTACAACGTCCAGACTCCCCAGTCATCAAGGACATTTTGCTTTGAATAATTGCAGAGTGGTCCTCAGGAATATGTGGCACCAGCACTAGGGACTCTACAGGGGAGCTCAAGAATAAAATGGATCATACAGAAGAGAAGGTGGTCTCTAAGGTAACCAGGTCCCACATTGCTCATGGATTTATGTACTAATAACAGAATCTTAAAACTGGTCTGCAAGTAAAGAAGTTGCCAATGCAATTCCTTAAGCGGAAATATTATATGTTGCCAGGAGGTTACCCCACAAGGATCCTAGCCAAACTGTTCTGTACCAGTTGCAACATGTAGATCACCTCTAATGGCTATCTCTGTCCAAGCACAGCTGCAAATGGCATACCAGCTGAAGCTGATAAACAGTTTGAGGCACTGAGCTCCTGTGCCAAAGGTTGAGAAGTACCCCAGGCTGTGCACTTGGAAGTGCAATCCCACCTTGTACAGGTTGTCTAATTATCTGTTGGTATGTTTAGGGTCTCCATTTTGCCTGGACTCAGCCTTTATTTCTGTTTATCCTTATTTAGCTACCACTGCATCCAAGCTCTGATCCAGGAACTGCATGGCCACATTTAATTCAGATGTGACAAAGAAAGAGAGCTGGTTGTCATTAGCATACTGATGACTGTTCCCAGTGATATCAGATCCCCCCCCCCCCAAAAAAAGAGGCTCTTGGTGCCAGTCCTTGGAAACGACTGGCCTGTAAATGAAACCGTGGCTCTAGAGTCCAATACTCAACCTACTATGCTATGCTGGAGTTGCACTTACTTTGTTGCTTTCTTGTTGAAAGTCACTTTCTAGAATGATCAAGCACAATTCATTAATGCATGCAGGTCTGTTACCTGGATTGAAATGGGTAAAAATAATTGGTGTCACCCAAAATAACTTTTGGTTGAAAAAATCATAAGTCTTTCAAAAACCTGAACTCACCACAAAAGCAGTATCTGTGAGCAGATGATAGTTGTCAAGAACCTGGGTGTGCATGGTAGGTGTCTGTTTTCTGGGCAGCTTTTTTTTCCCCCCTTGTCTACTACAGCTACCACTTTTTCTTATCCCAACAAACTAATGGATAGTACTTCCGCTCTACCTGATCTGTGGTGTTCTAGCTTGACGCACAGGAATTTACCTCTCTCAGTGCGTGGAGTTCTTGGTGGGCTGCATTGAGGGCAAATAAAATATGTCTTCGTGGAACCTGTCCTTATGAAATGAATGAGAGTGAAGGAGTGTTTCATGTATGCCCCAAATTCCCATCAAATAATGGAGGAAACTAATAATACATGGCTACCTCTGTCTGTCTTGTGATCTTTCCAAAGTAATTAGGGTGATAAAGAATGAATGCCAGAGCAGACACATTCATTCAACCTTATGGAGGCATGCAATGCAGTTTCTCAGATGTGAATTCAGAAACTCTATGGCCACACATCGCTTTGTAGTTTAGTAGTCAAAATGTTGAAGAAAACCTGCTTTGTCCAATATTGCAATATTGGGTAACAAAACAATACACAAATAGGCTAACCTGAGTAGTCTTTTAAACTTTACTGCACCGCTGTGTACATGAGCCCCATTCATTTAAATGGGGCTCAAGCATACACAGAATTCCCCTTATGCAGGAGGGTCTAGAACGTATCCCCTGCATAAGGGAAAGGCCCACTGTATTAATTCTAATTAATATTATTAATTCATTATATTTTAATTAAAAGCTATCTGCAGCACAAATAAATTTAGCCTATTTTAATTTTGGCCCCCACCTATTGCCAAGTTGTGCAGGTCTGATTTAGAACAAATTCAGCAATTCTCAGCTACAAAGAGTGATTTATTTGCTATAATATATTTGGAAGAGGTAAGAAATCTATGGCTTAAGTATACATGAATTTATAATGGAGTAAACACTTTTCTGTCCATAGGAGTTGACAATAAACTCTGCAACAACAACAAAAAAGCGTTGAAATATATTCACCTTAAAACTTGCAATACTTAGTAGATATGTAGCATGTTTTCATTTTTTAAATTGTTGTTGTTGCTGGCTAGCATTCCTTACAAAACCTAGCATTTTCACAAGGTTTGAAAGAATCAAGAACCTTCTCCCTTATGACACATATAATGCTGAGCCATACAGCCAGACAGTCAGGAAGTTCCATTATTTATATAAATTCAGAAGTACCATAGCCTTTGGAGGCACACTTTGTGGAGATTTTGCTCCATGGCTAGGCCTTTCTCTCCTGTTCTCCTTCTGATATAAAAAATATTTTTATTCTGATGGTTTTCAGTGTCATTTTAAATGAATGGGGTCAATGTTTTTATATATATATCAATCTCTTTTCAATTGCATTTTGATTGATTTTTATGTTTTAATTGTATTTTTGTGTTTTTTAAAATGTAAATGTTATTGTTGTTAGCCACCTTGAGTACCATTCCTTAGCAGAGGAGAAAGGTATGTCTGTGTGTATGTGTATACACATAGGCAGAGAAAGAGAGCCTAAAAATATTTACTTAATTGTTTTATTGTGAGGTAGCCATCCACTTTCTGCTTAAAAGTCTCCAATGAAAGAGAAGCCACCACCTACTGAGGAAGTCTGTTACATTGTCAAACTGCTTCTAATGCTTAGATGGAATTTCTTTTCTTATAATTTGAATACATTGGTTTGTATCCTAGCCTCTGGAGTAGTCCAGTATATTATGCATTCCCCAATCTTTCTTATTTTCAAGAACCTGACATCTATTGTTAGTAAGGTTTTTATTGACTTGCTGGTTTCTCATAGCTTTCCATTTGCAAATCACTGAGATAGTAAGACAAATAGATACCTAAATCCAGTTGGTCACAACTAAAGAACAAATTGTTGAATGGAAAATCAACACTTATCTACATTAGAGTGTTGCTCTAAAACAAAAAACAAACAGCTTCATTTATATACCGCTTCATACCGCCTAAGCAGTGTCTAAGCGGTTTACAACTGTAAGCTACTTTCCCCCAACAATCTGGGTACTCATTTTAGCAACCTTGGAAGGATGCAAGCCTGAGTCGAGCTTCAGCCTTTTGCTGGTCTTGAACTCACCACCTTATGGTTTTGAGTGTGTGGCTGCAGTACAGGCATTTAACCACTGCGCCACCAGGGCTCCCTTTTATATAGAATAAGCTGATTTAAAGACATTCTATGTATATGTATTGATATATGTATATGTATACAAATATTTTATTTTTATCTTCTTGTATTTTCATTTTTAACCTTTTATCTTTATATTTTATTACTTTATTATTCTAACATTTTATTATTTTATAAGGGTTTACTATTATGTTTATTTGTGAAATGGTCTGAAGACTTATTCAATAAAGTAAACATTCACATTACTCATTAAATGGGTCTACTCTCTTTGGGATTAATAATTGGGTTTAGGTGAAAATACACAACATCCTCTAACAACTGGGCACTCAGACTAATAAACACATTTCTTATAAACACATCCATCTTAGTTGTTTCAGAGTCTTAAGTGACTGAGAATGAAATGGACATTGCCAGTTGATATACAGTAGAGTCCCAATTATCCAATCTTCGATTATTCAACATTCCGGATTATCCAACGTCACGGCTGCTGTGATTTCTTTAAATTTTCTGTGATTTCTTTAAATTTTCAGAGGACTAAACTGTTTATACTGTACATCACAATGTTGATCAGTGATTTCTTTACATTTACTTTTACTGTTACTGCAATAAAAACTTCAATACATTTGCAGTTCATAGTGATTTCAAGTCTTTTCTTGGACCCTCCGGATTATACAGCATTTTCGGCTATCCAGCTGTCAGCCAGTCCAGTTTATGCTGGATAATCGAGACTCTACTGTATATGATGATTTAATTAGCTGGCACATTTTAAAATTATTATGATACAAGTTTTATGTGGGGGTTGTAACAACTTTTTCTGTCCACATTCTTGTTGCTGTTGTTGTTTACCACAATCCCTACCAAACAAACAAACAAAAACAACAAAAAAAAACACAAAAATTGTTATCAAATGTGTGAAGTTGACTAGCTGGTATGTGGATTTGTTATTTTATCATTTCACTCTTGTTTCTGCTCCTCCTCTCTTTGTGGTTTCCATGCATTATCACAAGAGCATGGAAACGTTAATTTTGGGTCAGTAACTTCCAGAATCTCCTAGCCACTATGTCCAGTAGTGATGTTTTCAAGCTCTGATTGTTACTTAGCTTTTGAGTTACAATGTACAACATTTGGAGGAGAAACTGTTCCTTCCCTTTTCAGAGTGTTTGCTATCCATATGCTTCCCTATATCACTAGTGGAATTAAGTAAAACCAATTGCCATATTATCAGCCAACAGCAAGAGTGCAAAGATAGAATACCTATAGATCAGTCTCTGTGCTCCTCTTCCTCAGTTCCTCAAAGGAAATGTACAAACCCTTCACCCCACAAAATAAGGGCCCATTGTAGAGGAAGGGTTAATAAATGATGTGAGGAAGGGACCATTTAAGACATGAGAAACCTTGACCTTTCATAAATCATACTGGGTTGGTTGCGAGTATGTGGGGGCTATATGCAGCTGCGCCCGACGTTGACATTGTTCCCACCATCTCTAAGTGCAACAAATCCCTCTATTGTCTTCCCAGTTTATCTGGTTCCTCTTGTTTATTAGCAGAGGTTGTTTGGCACTGGTTCCAGCCCTGGGCGGGTGGAAAGAGTGCTGGCACGCACCAAAGAGGGAGGGAGGAAGGGGGGGATGAGAAGGCTGTATCAATGGCGTTATTGTCCCACCATTTTTGTTTCTGCTGTAATGATATGTTTGAAAAAAAGGGGATTTAAAAGAGAGAGAGAGAGAAATCTGTGCAAAGGACTTGGTAAGAATTGTTGTCTGGGCCTCAAGCGGATGCTGCTGCAGCTGGGAGGATGGCCCAGGACAGAGGCGCGACGGGGCTGCAGTGCGCCTTTATTCTGTGCCTTTGGATTCTGATCTGTCACTTTAGTGACAGATACTGAAATCCACAGGTGCCAGTGCTTTTATTTTTGTGCCTCCATCTTTCAGAACCCTACAGTGATGAAGAGGTCACATCATAAAGTTACCAAGGACATTACTGTTATGAAGGCTGTAAGTGATGTTGACTGGACTCAGGATTTTATTGTAAGCCCAACAAAAATGGTGCAGTTTTCTAGAAAAGTGACTCACCGACTTTGTCTGAATTCACTGAGAATTTTTATGTACTTGTGAAGGGTGGGAGAGTCCTCACATGGCAGCTGTACCACCCCAGGCTTCATGTGGGAAGCTATTTATTTGAAAGTACTCCCCTGTAAAAATAATGTCCATGTCACACATTTACTGTATCAGAGAGATAAACTCTTCTCTCTGAAGTGATAATTTATTTTTGTAGAGATGATTTTGAGACCAAGCAATCTTAAATGAACAGCTCGCTATATAAATCTTCAAGTGGAAAATTCATCATGTGATGACTGTACCACATTGTAGATGCACATGTAAATACATATTTAGTTTTCTTTTTAAAAACAAAGAGTTAAAAACTTAAGTGGCTGAGGCAATCATTGTATCGGCCATAACCTTGTTCTTAGTGTATTTCCAACTCACTTAGTGTATTTCCAACTCCATTCTCTAGAGGTGGGAATTAGGCAATCATCAAGGTTTCCCTGGGCTGTAATTTCATATATTTGTCTTCACTGGCTATGCTAGCTAGAGTTACTAGGACTTGCAGTCCAATGCCATTTGGAGGAGTGCATGATTCTCACTCCTATTCTGCCTTGTCCTATAAAATAAGTTGCATCACGTTCATTGACTTCTGTAGGACCCTGACACTTGTAAAAAGCAATATAAAGAGTAAGTTATGACTATGAAGAGTAAGGCCTCACCTCCAGAAGATCAATAACAAGAATGCAAGAAATGGTTCTTAAAAACTCCTAGAGTATGGAAGGGTTGTACTAATGATACTTAATATGATGGTGATGGTAATATAGCTTATTGCTTGGACCATGTGATCTGGTTGCCCATACTGCTTGGACGGAGACCAGGCCTGTCGGAAACATTGATGGGCCCAAAGTAAACATGCATGTCACACAATAGAAACATGCATACAGAGAGAGAGAGAGAGAGAGAGAGATCTTCTCTTCCCCAGATCACCACCAATTATTTTGAATTTCAAGCTCCGCTCAAAATGCCCTGACTGTGTCACAATGCGAGTGGATCAGAAAAGCTATGCCTGGGACATTGGCTGCAGCAGCTTCTGTTTTGCTGTTTACAGCTTGTACTGCCAATTCCCTCATCATGGTCTTGGCACCAGCAGGCAGGTCAGAGGCTGATCAGGAGGCAGTGGAAATTTCATGTCTTTTCTGCTGCCTTTTGAGTGAGAGCTCAAACAATATCACTATCTCCACCATTACCCTCCCACCTTTCTTATGAATAGATATTGTAAGGGAATGGGCTAAGACTTTTAAAAAGCATTCAGATTCAAACCTATGAACGTTTTGCATTTTTGATCTGTCTTGAAGAATATGAATAAAGATAAAATAGCATTTGGCAGAAGACTTGAAATAAGCTTGTTTCACAGAAGTGAATGTAGTGTGAAAGAGGTATTGGTGTCTGCTCTGTGTGTACGTTTGGATGTTTAAACAGTGACCCCTCCACATTCACTGGAGGTAGGGGTGAAAGACCCCCATGAATGTGGAAAAACTGCAAATAAAAAAACTCTATTCTTTTTACCTAAGAGAACATCTCTCTAGGAATCTCCTGGTCCTCCAGTGATATTCTGTGGTCAACATCTGCCAGACGTTGATTACAAAATCAGGCTGGAGGACCTATAAATGCCTAGAGAAGTGTTTTCTCTAGGAAATTCTAGGTTCTCCAGCCCAAGTCTATGGTCAGCTTTTGGCAGTTACACTGGACGACCTGGTGATTCCTAGAGAGAACATATTAATCAAAACTGCAAATAATCAAATCCACAAAAGTCAAAGCCACAAATGTGGACGGCCAACTTTACCTCATTTTTTGCTTCTAGTAACAAGTCATGTAGGTTATTATTCTGTTTCAACAAACTGACTCCATTGGTGATGAACATGTGGCATAAATGGGGAGACAATATCCTTCTTAAGCTTTGTCAACAGTCTTCAAAACTATTGTCCTCTCCAGTTACAGAGAATTATATATTGTAGTTTCTTTTAAAAACAAACAAACATAAGAGTTGATAGAAACCAATGAACACCCAGTGTTACAAACAGTCAATAACAGAATTAGAAAACAGATTCTTTGTTCAGATGAAGAGGAAACCCCTCTGTTACAAAAGGAGGAAGAATACATCTCCGTATGGATGGATGTATAGTGGAGAGGCTGAATGAAAGTGACAACAGTCAAAAATCTCTTTGAATGAGTTTGTGTGTTTTAGGCTTCAGGGCTGTTTGGGAAGGGAAGGATTCTTCTGTTTCTTCAGAGAACCCAAAGGGGGCTTATGGTGTATCCCCATTTCTTACTCTCGCCTCTGAAAAACCTGTCTTTTTGGGTTTGGTTATTGTTTTTACAAACCCCTTTGACTAAAAGTCAATATGGATTCTTTTTTAAAACAGTCTACTTTTGGTTTTCTTTTATCCTAAGAACTTAAATAGTTCTAAGTAGTTCTAGTATAAATAACTGAATAGACTCTCTCTCTCTCTCTCTCTCTCTCTCATTCATCATCATTTGTGTTAATCTAGCCTCCCACCTGTCTGTCTACCTACATACATAGTTGGCAGAATTGGCTTGGTTTGTACATTTTGCATCATATTTCTTAATGAATCTGCATTCAGTATTCCTTTCCAGGTAGAATATTGGGTGGCTGTGGGAAATACAGAAGGGACCCAGAGCAAAAGCCAAAATTAGTAGTCCGTCACAGGACTTTTGAGGAATTGGTTCAAATTATCCTCTGTTGCCCATAGTAGATCCTTTCTGGAAGAAAAACTGCATACAAATGAAATAAATAAATAAAATAGTGAAGAAGAGGGCTTGGAAGTACTGTATATGCTCAACTATAAGTCATTCTCATATATAAATTGAGGGCAAGTTTTGGGATCATAGATTATAGACTTTGATATGAGCCGTGGATAAGTTGAGGGTAAAACTTAGGGGCATGTATGAAGGATGTAAAGGATGAAGCAAAGGAAAACAATGCCAAATAACTCACAAAATTCCAGCAGGCATAACTATTTGTGTTCATACTAAAGACTGGCTGGATGTGTGTGTGTGCCTTTCACTATATATAATATGAATTAAAATACAGTACTTACATTGATACATGGATAAGTCAACTCAGGGTTTTGGAGTCAATTTTTAAACCTATACAGTAAAAAAAAATAACAATAAGTTTGGAGTCAACGGGGTCATATTGACATTTCTTTTGCAAACTTATATAAAGATGGATAAGGTCATTACTCTTGTATTTGCTTGTTACTTTTTCTCATTGCTTGGGGGTGGGGACGGCAAAATATTTGGTGGTCATTTTGAGGGGATTTCTCCTTTCCTCAAATTATAAATCATTTCATTACTTTTCAAGATGTTTTCCACCCTTCAAAGGAAATAAGATTTAACTAGTAATGTAACATGCACCACAATCAATTATTGAAAAGTGAAGTGGGAGGGACTAGTTGGCAGCAACTAATTTTTGGGAGAGAAACATCAAATTATATAAGGAATACTACTTTCCAAAAAGTAACTTATAAGCCAGGTGCAGAACTCATCCAAAATCTTCACCAGTTAGTAAGTCAACCATTAGTGCGTGTCACAGATAAAATGCTATGAAGTCAGTGAAAAGATGAAAACACAAACATTCTAGCCTGTTTATGATGCTCCTAAAGGCAACCTGGGGTCATCTGTCTGATCATTTCCCTATTACTGAACACAGTCTTCTTAGAAGTTGCCTTACTTCAGATCTGACTTGGTCTGCCTCAATGATTCCCAAACATGGATCCTCAGATGTTGTTAAACTGCAACTTGCATAATCTCTAGCCAGTATGACTGATAGCTGGGGTGATGGGAGGTGCAGGCCAACATCATCAAATTCAAAGTGTTGATCATGACCTATAAAGCCCTGTATGGCTTAGAACCAGGCTATCTGGCAGATCATATCTGCTGATATGAGCATGGCTAAACCCTAAGATCCACAGGGGAGGCTGTTCTCTCAGTCCCACTACCTTTGCAGGTATGGCTGGTGGAAACACAAGAGAGGGCCTTCTCAATGACTGCTCCTATGCTTTGGAAGTTCCTTCCTTCCTGGCCTTCCCTTATCAGGCAAAAACAGATTTTATTCAGAATCAAAGGGCTGTAAGTGCTGAATTGTTTGAAACTGCATTGTTTGTTGTTAAAGTCTTTTCAGAGCCTATGTTTTTGATATGGTTCATAGTTTAATTTGGCTCTTTGTATGTTTTTAATTATAATATTTTAAATGTGTAAGCCGCCTTGAGTTCCAGTCTTGGGGAAAAGGTAGGGTAGAAATGAAGTTAATCATCATCATTATCATCTAAGTAAGAGCTCAGGTTGAGATCCCTTGAAGTGGTAGCTCCATATTGTCTATTACTACTGGCAGCTTCTCTCCAGAGTCTTGCCAGAGGTCATTCCATCACATACTATCTGATTCTCGTAACTGGACAACTCTGGGGTTGAATTCATGACCTTCTGCATCATGCACAGCAGATGCTGTACCACAAAACTCATGTTCCCTCAGCTTGCTGCAGACTAATTTATTAAATTTAGAAGTATTATTTTAATTTAGAAGAATTAATTTAATTTAGAAGTATTCCCCCATTCCATATAGACCTGGCTAAGTTTTCAGATGAACTCTAGTAGCCCTGTTTTCTCTTTAGAAATTAGATAAATATCAGACACAGGACTTGTTAGTGGTGGTGCCCAAACTCTTGAATACCTACTCTTTGGAAATGTACTGAGCTCCTTTGTTGTGTGTTTAGAAAGGCACTAAAGACTTTTAATTCAATGCGAATTTAATGCTTCATGGTCTGCTTGTAAATATTGCTCTGTTTTTAATGGAACTGCTGAAACTTCAATAGCAATTATTATCTGAAATATATATATATATATATATGATGAAACAATGATTTGTGTTAATGCCACACATTTTCATACTGGTGCATCTAGACTTGAGTCAAAGCAAGTGGGATCTGCAGCCAAAGTTTGGGCAAGCTTTTTGTTGGAACTTAGGCTCCTACAGTTTTCTAGCCAGAATTCCTAACCCAATGCATAGACATGCTGGGGGATTCTTGGAGCTATAGTCCAAAAATATTTTCCCCCAAGCATTTGTTGTTGTTGTTGTTGTTGTTGTTTTTGCTCCTGCTGCTGTGTCTTCAAGTCATTTCTGACTTATGGTGATCCTGAGGCAAACCTATCACAGAGGTTTGTTGGCAAGTTTCTTCACAGTGAGGGTGGGGGGTGGGGTGGGGAATGTGCCATTGCCCTCTTCTGGGGCTGAGAGTATGTGACTTGCCCAAGGTTACCCAGTGGGTTTACAGGGCCAAGCTGGGATTTGAACTCTGGTCTCCAGAGTCATAGTCCAATGGTCAGACCACTACACCAAGAATGCATGCAGCATGCATTCTCACATCCTAACAAGAACACTTTCATTCATGTTTCTAGTCAGTTCACCATGTCACTCTTCCAGCAAAACAGGCTATCCTATTCCACCTTATGTTTTCAAGTGGTGTTCAGCATTCTGAAGAAGGGACAGGCAGGCCAAGATGTCTGGCTTCCATCACAGTTTGTATGAGTTTGTTCATAAGTCTGTTCCATCCTGGAATCGGATGAGGGCCTAAGATATTTCCTAACCCTAGGATAAGGGTGAACAACTGCATGGGGGGAGGGGTCAGTTCCATGTGCAAATTCTACTAGAGTTTGTTTCCACAACCTAGCCAACTTTGGATTTTCCTGAGACAGGACAATAGAGTTTTAAAAATAACTTGAAAACATGCATTTTAATACATACAGTGCACCCTTGCCTTATGCGGGGAATCTCCCCATGTAAGAGAAATTCTGCATATCCTGGAGCCCCATTGAAAACAATGGGGCTCATGCACATGGTGCAGTGCACGTGCCATTGACTCTTCTGGCGCGTGGCTTTCAGCGTAGGCTGAAAGTTGAGTATAGTGCACCTGCGTATGATGCAGGCGCACTATAGTTATATCCACTTTTTAGAGAATATTTTCCCTAAAATATATACTTTTAAGGATACCCTATGGTTCCTTGGGGTCCATCAGCTGAATTCACCGTTGGGGAAATTAGGCATCTACTTGTTTCTCAAACAGAACTGAAAGAGGTTTGATTCCTGATGAAATATAGTCTATATCTGTACACATCTGTGTATACAAAGGGAATTCTGAATGGAAACTCTGAGGATCACTACAGAGGACATTCAAAAATAGATTTATCAGAAAATAGAGTCATTTGAAGCTTATGCAGTTGTAAACAGTCTGGGTTTGTGGTGAAGCTTTCAGATTAAAATTGTGCAAGTTGTTTTTTATGGGGATGACATATGTTTTCAATGTGTCATATCTGGTAGAGGGCAATCCTATATTTAAAAGATTGTCAGAACACAATCCTCTATTTGAATGTTTTATTTATTTATTTATTTATTTATTTATATCCCACCTTTCTCCCAAAATGGGATCCAAGGGGACTTAGTTTAAAGAACAAAAACAGTTGAAACATTGATTACAAAAGTTAAAAGAGAATTAAATATCAGTATTATTAAAAATATGGTTAAAATGGTTAGAATTTATTTTGTTATTTTTTTTATTTTCCATTTCAGCCTGACATAGACAAACATAATACCTCAATATTTAACATGGTACATAACATAACATAGTATATAAATACACAATACATCTGTACAAACTTACTTATATACAACTACTTTACACTGAAACAATTACCTTACATGAAGGCAATAAACACTGATAATGAAAAAGACTTCCTCATCTCTACTTTCCAAATATTTCTTCTTGATTACATCACTTTTTCTTTATTCATATCCTATTATTATTCCATCTTACCTTTACCTTCTTATCTTACCTTCTTTTCCAAAATTACTTATATTGTAGTTTTTTTCCAAGATTGCTTTCAAAATTCTATGGTCCTGGACCATTCTTTCGTAAATCTATTGATTTGTTCCTAATCAGACTTGTTAGCTTATCTCTCTCTGTATCATTCAAAGATATAGCCATGTTAGTCTGTAGAATCAGTACGTAGAGAGATCTTGTAGCAGCCATGCTGCCAATTTCTTTTTTTCAGTTAGTCTCAAAGGTGCTACAAGATCTCTCTACGTACTATCTCTGTATAGTGAAACATTTTCCTTAGCCATTCTATTACGTCTGGGCTTTCTTCCTTTCTCCAACTTTTTTCCAACATTGTTTGCATCCTTTTTTGAATGGTGTCTTAGTGGTTAAGCCAATTCTGATTATGGTAAGGTCAGAAGGTTGGCAGTCTGAGGCTGAAGCGTCATGTGATGGAGTGAGCTCCCGTCACTAGTTCCCGCTTCTGCCAACCTAGCAGTTCAAAAGCGTGCAAATGAATTAGACAAATACGTACTACTTTGGTGGGAAGGTAAAACCATTCTGTGCAGTCATGCTGACCACATGACCACCAGAGTCCTCTTCGGACAGTGCTGGTTCTTTGGCTTAGTGATGAAGATGAGCACCATTTCCTACACTCAGTTACAACTAGACATTCATGTCAAGGGGAAACTTTTATCCTTTACTTAAAATAGTTAAACAGGTCAAACATATTTATAACATAGTTTCATTAAAGATTTAAATTTTTTTAAAAATAAAACATACCATATTACATACACACAATTCCATAATTAAAATTGATGGAATTTTCTGGCAAAAAGACAAGAGGAAGGAGGCCAAGTGGACCTTCAGTGGAAGAGAATTCCACAGCTTAGGAGCAGCCACAGAGGAGGCTCTTTCCTGAGCCCTGACCAGCGACGCCTGAACGATTGGAGGAACTGTCCACTCTAAAGCTGGTTAAAACCTAAAGAAGTATAAGAAAAGAGAATCAGTGAAAATCTGGAGCCTTTCCACACTATACAATTATAGCATTATGATTCTACTTGAACTGCCTTGGCAACACTCTAAAAATCCTGTGATTTTTAGTTTAGAGAGGGGCATTTAAAACTCTCAGTTAGAGAACTCATCTAATGCCACACCACACTACAAGCTCCAAGTTGCAAGATGTCATAGACATTGCCATGGCTGTTAAAGAGGACTCATAGGACCTTTTCACACGGGAGGTGTCATTAAATTGTGATTAAACCATGCTAATAGCATGATCGAGGGGACGTTTATCACACCTCCATGAGCGTCTCCTGTTCATGTCCTGTGCATAAAAAGTAATGGATGCGTCATTGGGTAATAATGAAAACTCCCATTATTACCCAATGACACAACCATTAATGTTTACTCATGGGACACAAATAGGAGAAGCACGTGGAGGTGTGATAGTCTCTCCCCCCAATCATACTATTAGCACAATTTAATCATGATTTAATGATGCTTGCCTCCTCCGTGTGATAGAGCCCTTAGTGCTATTATTGTGTATCAAGAAAGGGTTCTGAACAGCAGACTGAACAAAGAGACATAGGTCACCTCATGATAGGAAGTTTGTGACTGTGACCTGGTTGTTTTGACGTTTGATTTAATATTTGATATCTGCTGTTTTAACTTGTTTCTTATGATGTTTTTAACTTGTTGTTTTAATCTGTAGATTGTACACCATAGGCAGGCTTTTTACATATTCTTGATTTTATTTGGTTTTTGTACAGCACCTTGTACACTTACAGCGCTTTATAAAGCTAATAATAATAATAATAATAATAATAATAAGTCCTCTCCACTATGTTGAGATGGAGAGAACTGCTATTTAAATTATAGTGTTGACAATCTTTGTCAATTTGTATGCAGACAAAAAATCAGCATCTATTAAAAATGCACCCTATTTTGTCTCCTTTTAAATCAATATAATTTTTCCTCCTTCTCTTCATCCTCCTCTTCTTCCTCTTCTTCTTCTTGCAATGTGTAAGTGACCACCTTAAGTTAGAGATCATGAGAAGGATTAGGAACTGTGTAGGCTATCAACATCCTACTCTCTGACCTCTAAATGATCTGCACAGCTTCATTAGGTATTAAGCTTTCACCAGAAGCTAATTCCAGCTTTATGCAAACTCCTAAGCAGATGTCATGCTCTTGTCTAGCCAGGGAACATTTATTCCTTTATATATTACTTTTTGTACTAATAATATTTATATGGCACCCAATAACAAAGTTCTCTGAGTGTCTTAGAATAATGATGGTGAGAATAAAAATATTACTCTAAAACAGTAAAGTGTGGCCAGGAAAAATCTGAAAGTGATTTCAAACTTTAAAATGAATAGTGTATTCATTTAGTGTATTTGTTGTTCTTAATTGCCATCAAGTGAACTTTGATTTATGCCGATCTTATGACCTTCAAGTAACCGTATCCTCAACTGCCCTGCTCAGGTCTTGCAGATTCAGGGCTGTAGCTTCCTTGATTGAATCTATCCATCTTGAATGCAGTCTTCCTCTTTTCCTGCTGCTCTCAACCTTAGCAAGCATTGCTGGCTTTTCTAATGAGTCATATCTTCTCATGATGTGTCCAAAGTATGACAGTGTATGTTTAGTCATCTTGGCTTCTAGGGAGTGTTCAGGCCTGATTTGCTCTGGGACCCATTTATTTGTCTTGTTCGCAGTCCACACTGTCCATATAACTGTTCTTCATCACCACCATTTCATCATTTCATAGATCTGGGGAAATCAAAAGAAAATGAAAAGGTGAGAACTTTTGGGGAGAGCATTCAATAGCTGGGGTATCACCACCATTGATATGTTCAGAGTACTTACCTTTCCCAAATACTGTAGTCACCTGGTATTCCTGAGTTTTTGTGCTCAGGTTTTAGGAAGGTTTTCAAGTGCTTTGAGAAAGAGGTGATCTTTTCCAAGCCATTAAGTGCTTTATAGATCAAAACAAGTAGTTTGAACTGGTAACAGAAATAGACTGAAATCCAATCCAGGTGGCAAATCAGGCACATCAATTCTTCTGGAATATTATATCCTTTTATAATATTATATCCAGTAATATTTAAAAAGTGCTCTCTTTTGGATTTACTCTCACCTTGGATGTTGCAACAGCAGCATCCCATGCTCTGGGAAAATGTAATTAACCTTAGAAGATGTATGTAAATCCATTTGACTCAATGGCTTTATTCTAGTTGGGACTAGCAATTAGATTTAGGCTAAACATGATAGCATTTCAATCATATAGTGGGACTAGCAATTAGATTTAGGCTAAACATGATAGCATTTCAATCATATAGTGTGTGTGCACACATGAATACACATATACACACACAAGTTACCAAATATATTAATATTGCTTGTTTCAGTATATAGATGCCAGACAGATGAAAGATTACACTTTGGACACATACAATGGGAGTGAAACGTTGTTTTTTTTTAATGGCTTAAAATAATGAATGTAATTTGAGAGATTACTGGATATATAATGTTATTAGACTCCATGCTTTAATGGTTGTACTTGTAAATGAATTCTCAAAGCTAATTTAATAAATTACATAGAACACTTGTTAATTGCCACTTATTAATAGGCAAAATTTAGAAAATCTTCACACCTTCTGGCAACCAAAGTCTGGAGGTAGAGAGATATGATATACAACATAAATGTAGCTTGTTACCAATAAAATAAAATAAAATAAAATAAAATAAAATTGGAAGGATTTTTAAGGGGGAAATATACAAACTGCAACACTAATGAAGATCAGAAAGAAATTTTAGAGATAATTTGAATGAAAAGAAACAGAAAAGGAAAAAATGATAACAGATAAATATCAGAGACAATTAACTGCATATATTATGTTTAAAACTTTCATCAGTTTCAGGCTTAGATTCATTTGCTTATCCCAATCAGAGTAGACACACTGAATTGTTGGAATTTACGTAAATGTTGATTTACCAAGTTCCCATTGATTTGGGGGATCTGCTTTAGCTGAGAGTAGCAATTGGATTTAGGCTGTTTTAGACCTTGTTTGTCTTTTAAATATACTGTATAGATACATAGATATATAGATATATAGAGGGAATCTGTAGGATGTTAACGATGGAGTTTATCACATGAAGGGAATTGGAAGTATAATCCAATGGCAATCTGAATGCAATCATGGGGTTTCGTGTGATTGCGTGAAAACTGATCACACACATTTCTGGGCAAAGGGAAGTCCTTCCGAACGCAATCATGGGGTTTTGCGTGATTGTGTGAGAAACTATCACATGCAATTTCGGGCACTGGGAGGCAATTTCGGGCAGTTCTGAATGCAGTGTCAATACGCAATCACGTAAATTAGCTGAACTAGCGAATTTACTCAATTCCGAACTGGCCTCACTTCATTTCTTTCAAAATTGAGAGAAATTCCTCCTGTGTGATAAACTCCATAGAAAATGTTAAAGAGCAGAAGGCAAAGATGACCAGATCTTGCTCAGAACATGTGCTTTTGAGCTACCGTCCTATTTAATATACACAGAGGGCGTCCAAATGTTACATTTCATTTTATTTATTCATACCCCCATATTGAATAATGACTATAAATGTCACTTCAGTAAAGTCCCATTGGCATGATAGCCTATGGTTTTTTAATTCCTGTTTCTCAGCATATTAACATGCTAAATGCCTCTTCCTCCACATAGTTTGCCTTCTCTCCTCTTCCTCCAAGCAAAATCTCTCCCACACTCCCTCCCTCCCACCATTCCCCTCTACCACCAAAAACCAACCTCTCTCTCTCTCTCTCTCTCTGGAACCTCCCTGCAGCTGCAGAGCTGGCTAGACAATCGGGTGTTTTAGAGAAATACATTTTTGGGCTAATTTGCCATGCATAAGTGTTTCTCCTACCCTTTAAAGGATGGAAACAAAGAGAGCATTCTCCAAGCACTCTGCCCTGTTGCGAGGCGGCCCTGCAGCTGTACAGAGCTGTGCTACCCTCCGCTCTCCTGCTCCATTCTCCGCTAGCTTTGTAAAGAGATGGGCCTCCGCTTTTACCAGTGCCACCAAAAGACCATGCCATCTCCAACCCCCTCCAATGTGCTTATTCTTCTTTGGAAAGGCAGATGGAGCAGGTGGGGAGACGGCGATGCAGTCGCCATGTCACCCTACCTATAGTGGCTTTGTATTTTAAGTTAGTTCCTTATTTTAAGAGACATCTTGTATTTCAAGGGACATCCTTTGCTTGGTACAGTAGGCCTCGCTTCTAGCAGCACCAAGTTACAAATGTGTTTTATATACGGATGTACTGTAACTCTTCACTGATTTTCTTCTCAAAGGAAGCAAGGAGATTTTTTGCAATTTTCCTCCTGGTGTGAGAAAGTCTTTGAGTGCTGCATAGTTTGTAAAGACTATTTGCAATTTGGAAAATATTTTGCACAAAATTCACACATAGTATTTTTGTGGCAGAAATAGTGTTATTTTTTTATGCAGGGCAAAATTCCATCATAATCAAGCTTTCCCAAATTCCTTTATTTGAAATTGGCACAGTGCAGCAAGTGGAATTTCTAGTATGAGGGTAAAACCTGATGGTATTTCAAATATCTGAGCGACTTTTACCATGTCTGATTTTCAATATTTAAACAGCAGCCAATGAAGATGGGCCAGTTACAGTGCCTACATACTAGCTGTGGGATTATGGAATTTGTAGTCCAAAAAGTAACTTTTCCAAGCTCTGCAATTGGGACTGTAGCTTATAAAGAGGATTTTAAAACACCCCCAAAGCTTAGGTTTGTACCAGCAGGGGAACTGCTTCAGGGGCAATTTTTACTGGGACTCCCTGCCTTGCGAAACCACAATCCCATTCCACGTAGCAGACATGGAAATAACAAATATCAGGCATAGTAATTGCATTCATGCATTTTGCATATTATTGTCTAGTATGGCAACACGTTGTGCCACAAAACAGATTGAATGCCATATATATATATATTTATTTCTTAAGAAAATGCTAAGGGGATGCTAATTGGCAGGTCCTGTAGTATCAGTAAGCTCCCCAGCTCTCATACATATTGTCTAAGGAGGCTGTCTTAACCTTTTCAAACTCAAAAAATTCCATATGCATAATCAATGGACCCAGAGACTTCCCAGATCTCCTGCAGCCCAATACATACTGTATTGATAAGAAGCCTTTTAGGAACTAACACTTTCCACTAAACAGTGGCGCTAAAAACCTTGACCACCAAGCCTTCATTTGGTTCCAGAATCTCAAAGGAGTATCATCTTATTTATACTGTTCTTATGCTGCATGTGCAGAGCTTCTAACAATTGCTTTTTTGGACTCCAACTCCCAGCGTTGCCTAGTCATTAGGGCTGTATTCCTCCCACAAAGTAACTTTTCAGTGCATGTGCCCATCCAGACTGATTTCAATTTAGCCTAACCTGCTTCAGTGATTTTGTTTCTGGGCTGGGCCTTTGGCTTCATTCTCCCAGTTATTCCTACACATTCCACCTGAAACAAGACAACAATGCTGTGTCAGGACTATTAGAATTGGTTATTATGTTAAGGTGACAATCCTGACATGTTGTAATAATCAGCTGAAGGGACATTTGATACGCTATGTGTATATCTCTTTGTGTGGGTCATTCATGTTACATCTTTAAATGTGTGCTTTACAAAATCCTACATGTTTGTTTAAAAACATTAAGTATGATGTTGTCCTAAGGGGGATGGTGGATTCTTATGGTACACAATAATAGTACTGCATAATCTGATGTCTGAAAGAGAAAGGAAGGAAGGAAGGAAGGAAGGAAGGAAGGAAAAGAAAGTGATCATCTTCCTAATGTTTTTTAAGAAGGCACTATTGGTATCTTGAGTATCTGGCCAAGATGCCAATATTAGGAGATTCTCCCAACATTTAAGAATAGTTAGTAAATGTAACAAATATTTGTAAAAAATTTTTTAGTGCTAAACATCTTTAAAAATCTAAAATGAAATCTGAATGCAAACATCAGACTGAGGCTAGTAACATCTCAGTATCTGAAATGTGGGTCTTTCCGATTTGTTGGTTTCTCTTTATTGCTTTCAAATATGAAATGTCATAAAACTCAGGAAGCTAATGCCATGCCATGCCATCTATCACATGCTCTCAGACACTGAATCACATTGCGTGCCAACTATCAAATACATAATGTTGTATTTCCTTTGAGACAACTATCAACAGCTAACTATAAAATGTTAAACTTACTAGTAAATACTGGTTGTCAACTGCAGGTACCACATATTTGACCAAAAAAATATTCAGGCAGTCGACACCATTATTATAGGAGATAATTTTGTGATGAATTTTGGGAGCAAATTTCACCTCAGAACAATGCAGTAAGAAGAACTAGGAAACAGAATTAGCAGGAAGGAAGAGTGACTAGCAATGAAACAGCTGTAATGTCAACACAAGTATTCTGTGGTATTTTGCCACCACGAGGCCCAAATATTATGCATTTTTTAATTCCAAAAAAAAATAAAAATAAAAAAAAAATGATGGAACCCTCTTTCTGTTTTACTTGGGTGACCAACTGTGACCCTCCAGGTATATTTTGAACAGCATCTTCCATAGTCTCTCACCAATGGCTATAACTGGGCTAGCATGAGGGCGGCTGTAGGCTAAAACATCTGGAGGACCATGGTTGACCACCCAGTGCAAAATTAATTCGACTGCCAAAAACTCCCTCCCCCACCCCTCAAATTCTGAGCAAATTAGTAGAGGCACATAACTCAATTGTAGAACAATGTTTTGCATATTTGTGGTCTTGTTGTTCATGTTGTGTGCCTTCAGGCAACATGACCACTGGTACAACCACTGTATAGTGGAACGGAAACAGAACTTTGAAAAGTTTCCAGACTATAATTTCTAGAATCTCAAACTAGATGGTCGTGGTACAGCCAGTGGTCTAATGGAATGAGAACAGACTGTGAAAGATCTATTCAAAGGGACTGAACTCCCCATAGTCCCCCAGACAGATGGCCACTAGTAAAACCAGTGGCACAATGGAATGAGAATAATGCATGGGAAATTTACTTTTTCAGACTACAGCTCCCAGAATCCCCTAGACAACACATTGGCTGGGAGATTTGGGGAGTTATTGCACAAAAAATGGCAATGCTAGAGTCGCAGAACTCGAGGAGGAGAAGGAAGAGGAGAACATTTTCTAGTTACTTTTGAAGGACATTTTTAGGCATTTCTAGATAGTTTTACTTTGATTTTAAAAAGGTTTTATGCCTTTCACATCAGTGCTGAGGCCTTAAAAAAGCCAAGAAACATAACAATACAAGGACTGTGGAAATGTTGTGATAACAGCAACAAATTGCAATGTGAATTATGAAAAAGGTAACTTGCTATGCTCTGTCACTACCACTGTCAAGTGCACTCCTTGCCACTGTGAAAGAAAATGTTCAAGAATCATGATAGGTTTCATAGAATAATCATGCCATAAACAAAACAAATTTCTAGCTGACATTTATCATAAACTAAACATGACCATGACCATAATCATATTTGTGTATATAATTTGGAAGATGACCAAAAGTTTTCAAGCTGACTGGTCTGGACATTAGTTCTGTGATGGCTGTAAACTACATTTCAAGAAACAGTATCTTAAGCTGTTTAATAACATTTCAAGGTGAACCAGCTGCAAGTATTTTTATTTCAAAAGATGTTACAGAATTTTATATTCATATTTATTGTCTATTAGTGCCATTTATATCACACTTTTCCTACACTGTGCTTAAGGAGGCATATATGGCTCCTCTCTACCAGTGGTGTCATTGGGTGGGTGTAGGGGGTGCACACCACACCAGGGGACACCCCACAGGAAGGGAGACATCCTGGTGGGGGCCTCCTCCCGCTGTGGTGGAGGGGTGAGCATGTCCCTTGGGGCTTCGCTGCCACATGGCTCCCTTCCGAGGGAAAGATCCGACTTGGTAGTGGGGGCTGCGGAGGGGCAAGTGTGCCCCTTGTGAGATTGTCACTGCCTGGCTCCCTCCCCACCCTTCCTCTGCTGTGGTGCCAGCAGAGGGGCAACCTCCTCTTGTGGCTGTGTCACCAGGGAGTGAACCAGGACAGCAATAAAGTCACGAAGGAGGGGGGCAGGTTGCTGCCACCCCCCCTTGGTGGTCTCCCACACCAGGTGGGAGGGAGCCGAGGGGAGGGTGCCAAGGTGGCAGTGAGGGTGGCAAAGGGGTGAGCACACATCTTGTGGCTTTGTCACTGGCCCAGCTGTCTCCCCAGAGAGCCCCCCCTCGACAGCCCTCCCACCAGGTGTCACTAAACTTGGTGATGGCGCTGCTCTCTACCCCTCTTCATCCTCACCACAACCTTATAAAGTATCAGGGAAATTCCTGCATATTCCATGTTTTTGTGTTTTTGTTCTTTGAGCTTGCAATTTTAATTTTATCATTCAGTTCTGTTCAGACTTTACAATTTTCACAGAAAGTATCTATGATGTAGAGAATATTTCTTTACAAGCAGAATGTATGAAATGAAGACAACACAAAATATAAAAGCACTGTGATTTGAGGGTGTACATATAAGGAAATGTTCAGGCAGGATCATTGTACAATCATGGTTGATATTTTTCAAATGATTACAGGTTATCTACGTTACTTATAACTCTGCTTATACTGTATATACTGTTGTTGTCATTGTTGTCGGGTGCCTTCAAGTCATTTCTGACTTCTGGTGATCCTAAGGTGGATCTACCATGGGGTTTTCATAGCAGGTTTTTTTCAGAGGGTGGTTGCCACTGCCTGAGGCTGAGAGATGGTGACCTGCCGAAGGTCACCTCAGTGGGTTTACATGGCAGAGCTAGGATGTGAACTCTGGTTTCCAGAGTTCCAGAATCTTCAACCTACTACATCATGCTGGGTCCATGTATATATTGTATATAACTCAATATATACTTCCAATCTCTATTTCCATCCAAAGAATGTAGTGCAGCTGTCACAGCCTCAAGCCACTATTTAATGCAGTGCTTCACATGCTATCTGATGTGGGGGACCAGCAACTTTTCCCCTAATGTCCCAGAGACCAATGCTATATTTTTGTTTTCAGGCTGAGTCTCCCTTATCCAAAATGCTTAGGACCAGAAGTGTTTTGGATTTTGGATTTTTTCAGGTTGCATATTCCAGGAGAAATCCTGGAGATGGAATGCAAGTCTAAACATGAAATTCTGTTATGTTTCTTATTCACCTTATACAGGTTGCCTGAACATAACTTTATATATAATATTTTTAATAATTTTGTGCATGAAATAGCAGTTCCTTTTCTACCCCCCCCCCAACATTTGGAATATTGGGTGTTGGTAAATGCAACTGTTGGAAACCAAAGACAAAAAGTTGAATGCAATTCAACTGAGCAGAGCTTCTCAGGTTATCTGATATAGGGAAATGGCTTTTTTGTGTGTGTTTTAACAATGTGTCAGTGATCAGCACTCAATTTCTGCCCATTGGCTATGATTTTCTTTCTTGCTTTCTTTCTTTCCTGGAAACCTGTCAAGGACTCCTCAGGGACCAGCAGCAGTCCAGGGACAAAATGATAAGTTGCCGATGAGACTATTTTTTGTTTTTCATAAATGATAAACAGTGTGTGGGGTGTCTGCAACCAATTTAAAAATTGAATCTCCACTTCTTGAGGCTTTTGGCATATAATTTATTCTACAATAGCTACTGAATTCCACATTAACTCATGTCTCTATCCTGTAGAATCCTGGGATATGAAGTTTGGCAAGGTACTTAGAATTCACTGTGACCTATTAATACTGATGTTTAGGATATTAGAACTACAGTTCCTGGTATTGCATAAGATGGAACCATGACCTTTAAAGTGATATCAGACTGTGCTAACTTTCTAGTACAGGTACACTCCTGGAGAGTAAACTCATACTTTTTTTTTTTTTCAGGAAAAGCCCAGCCTGGAAGAGATGGGATTTAGGGGTTACTGAAACAGAGAAAGATTAACATTTTCTAGTTACTTTTAAAGGGCATTTGAAGGCATTTTCAGATAGATTTACAGTACTTGGATTTTTAAAAAGTTTTATGCCATTCACATCAATTCTAAGCCTTAAAAAAGGCAACAGAAACATAACAATACAAGGACTGTGTTTTTTTTAAATGTAGTTGTAACAGTAACAAATTGCCATGTGGTTAATGATTTAAATAATGAATTATGAATAAAAAATAACTTGCTATGCTCTGTCACTACTACTGTCAGGTGCACTTCTTGCCACTGTGAAAGAAAATGTTCAAGAATCATGATAGGTTTCATTGAATAATCATGCCATAAACAAAACAAATAAATTTCTAGTTCACATTGGCATGCAACTCCTGAGCCAAAATTTGCCCATCCCTGGATTAGATGTGTATGTTATGACCAATGGTTTCTCCAAACTCTCCATTACAGATGTACTCCCAAAAGAATGTGTTAAGATTGCAGTCTGCATTTATTTGGTAAAATGCCCATGGTGTGTACAGCTTAATTTTGCCCCTGAAGTATACATATAAACATTGAACTCAGGTCCTCAACGCAGCCATGTGGCCTGGATTTTATTCTTAGATATGTATACAAATCTCCGTTGTAAGCTTTTAAAATGGCTTTCCTGTAACTGTTCTTTGCACTTGGACTTTGCTAATCTGTTGAAAGAACTGCATTCCAAGGTATTTATGACTGTCTTCCAGCTTTAACATGGAATCCCTGATCTTTCATTAACCTAAACCTGCCCATTTCATCAGCCTGAGCACCCTTTGCATGAAAAACACTGTTCCCTTCTGGGTACCTTGTTGCACATATAAGAAATTCCTGCAATCATTTATCCTTATCATGTTTCATAGTCTGCTGTTACTGAAAGTATATATTCAAATCATCCAAATAAAAACTGAGATATTGTTAAGTATAATTCTTAGTTACATCTAACTCTATGTTAGATTCCATTCCGAGCTTAAAGCATTTATTTGCAGCTCAAAACACACTTTTTATGGGAAAGCAAAGAAAGAAGGGTCTACTTCATTTCTCATTGTTATTCAGCTAGTTAATTCGACTACATAATGGTCAATCCACCTAGCAAATGTATTCTCTCTCTCTCAATCTCTCCCCCCTTCCCTCTGTTATAGTGTTATATTCCACTTCAACTGCCATGGTAACATCATATGGAATCCTGGGATTTGAAGTTTATAGAGAGGCATTTAGAACTCTCAGCTAGAGAGCTCTTGGTTCTCACTAAACTACAAATCCCAGAATTCCACAGAATGTTGCCGTGACAGTTAAAGTGGAATATAGCACTATAACAGTGTAGTGTGAGAAGGACAAAAAAAAGTAGACACAATGACAAATGCAAAATGATAGGATTGCAAAAAACACAGACTTCTCTTGTGCACTACCTGTTGGAAATGTGCTGACTGTACTGCCCATGTTAATTTGACGGTTACGTCTGTCATATATGTAGAGAGGCAGAAGGGGCAGGGCAGAGTGGCACCCCCAATATTTTTGGAGTATACGAATTGCATAGGGCTTTAGGAACCTCTTTAAGAGGAGAGAGCCACTGTTTAATGACAGACTGAATGCTCTGAAAATAAAAAGTCCTGGCAAATTCAATGAGAACATCCTTACTATACAATACCTGCTGAACAAAGCAGGTAGAACTTTACAAAGAGACCAATGAACTGGTGCAATATCAGGCGGCTCCATATGTATAATCACATGTGTGCAGTCCAGATACATTCCAGCCTGGGATGCAAGGTAATAATTTGGGATAAAACAGCTTTGAAAGTAATGGGTTACTTATTACTAACTCCTTTGTAAAACAACCTAGGAATAATAAAGTTACATTACAGTGCAACTTAATGTGAAATAACTTCACTCCGTTTGCAGTTTAACAGTAGGGTTCTGGAACCATGCGGTTGCTGCGCACTCCAGAACCCTAGAATCAGCACCGGCATGACATTTCCCGCCCATTTGTACCGGGCCTTAGTTAATGGATGTGGTCTTCCTAAATACCACAGAAGGAATTTTTCTTGATTCAAGTGCTGGCTCATGCTCTATTGGGGGTCTTGAGACATTACCACTTGAGCCCTGTTCTCATGGTTATCACATCAGTTAATAAAAATGGAAACATACTAGCCATTATCACATCCAAAGCAGCCATTATCACACATTTTGTAAGTCGCAGGACTGGGGCTGCTTCTGCCTTTGCTCTCTCTTCCGGACTCCCTTTTAACCCTGCATCTCTGCCTTATGCTCTGCTTTATCACACTAGGGGATAAACAGGATTTAAACGAGAGTTAAACAGGAAATGCCCTATGTTTATCACAAGACATTTCCTGTTTAATTCTCGTTTAACTCTCATTTAAATCTTGCTTGCCCCCTAGTGTGATAAAGCAGCTACTCAGCATGCCTTTTGACCAAAACCTTACTGAACTATGTGTAGTGTGTTCTAAGATCTCTGGGAATTGTCACCATACTTTCCACCTGTGTTGCCTTCCTGCCAGAATCACAAGATCAGAGAAGAGGCCCTGCTAATCTGAGCAGTTGAATTCCCAAGGGAAAGAGCACAACTTCTCCTACAGCTGCAGAGTATGAGAATGCTATAGTTGCTCAGGCTACGATAGCTCAATTTGATTTACGTTTGCATGCTGACAATTTTTTGACATAAAAATTTGGAGCCTGCCTTTATTTCTCTTAGATAGCTTATCAAGTGTTTTTGTGTTGTTTGTTCTTGAGTTGCCATAGTGAAAACTGGAGAAGGCTCCTGGACCTTTAATTGTTGTGTGGAAAAAAGAATTTTAGTGAGTGTTGCTTGTTACCTGGTTGTATGACAAAACAACACCACTGAAATTCTATCTTCTTTCCAACATGAGCCTTCTCCAGTTTTCACTCTAGCAATCCTGGTCTTCAGTTCTCTTCGGTTTGAAACCCATATTTTGATGTGCCTACATGGTTCATCCAAATAAGTTTTTTTGTTGTTATTGTGTCACACTGTAAGCTATTTTTCATCTGTTTTTGGACAGGATTTTGCCATTGCTCTTGCATTATCTCCAAGCACTCCTTGGAGCTTGGTGAATGTACAGTAGTTTCTTTAGTGTGAGCTGGATGGAATATATTTTCTTGATCTCCTCCTCCTTGTTAGCCCAACCCCCTCCCCCCATCTCTTTTAAGTCTACAATCTATATTTGAAATTTGGAGGGTTTTAAAAATAAAGCACAAGTTCTCTGAGGCAAGAGAGATAAATTTTAAAAAACCCTGAGATGCAGTGAGACTACACTAAAGCTGCGTCCACACTGCAGAAATCATCCAGTTTGACACCACTTGAACTTCAATGGCTCAATTCTATGAAATTCTGGGGTCTTACTTTGAGAGATATCTAGTCTTCATTGATAGGGAGCTCTGGTGCCACAACAAACAACAGTTCCCAGGATTCCATAGTGCTGAGCCATGGAATAATCAAACTGGATTATTTCTGCAGTGTGGACGTGGCCCAGGAGTACAGAGAAAAAAAAAGAAAGGAAACATGGAAAAATGGTTTTAGGTGATTAAAAGAAGAGTTTTCCAAATGGATATTGAACTCATGAAAAAGTAGCATCCATACTCCATTGCACATAATAGGCACTGGACTTTATCACACGTGGGAAATAGGGCAAAATCCAGGTTTAAACAGCCGATTATCCCATGCAAAATGCAATATCACATTTAAGATTTTCACACCACATTGCTATTAAAGAGGCAATAAAGAGGCTATATTTCCATTTTGGGAAATCCCAAAAATGATTTGTTGCAGTTTATTGCCTCTTTATAGCCACTTTATTGCCTTTTTAACAGTGATGTGTCTGAAAATCTTAAACGCAATATCACATTTTGCACCGTTTAAACCCCCAATTTTCCTCATGTGATAACTGTCCTCATGAAAATGAAATTAACTCCAATAATAGTTGCACCTGGGGATTTGGATTTCAAAATATACAAGGATAGGAAAAACTGCTACATTTACTTAAAGAGTAAACAGTTGTGATGAAAACACCAGTAAATATCCCAGGACAAGAAAGATGTTGTTTGGATCTCAGAAATAAAAGCTGTGTAAACTGCAACCAAAACTGCCACACACTGTCACATTTGACTAGTCTGGATGAGCCCTTAGTTATACTTCTCTTATTTTTGTCTTTTGCATCATGTCCAAATTGTTAATATTTTTAGCACTGTAAATAATCACATTCCTATTAAAATACAATGTATAGTGGATATTCCATAGAACCTTGGTAATAATTCCTTCACCATGCTGCTCCCTCAGCACACTTTATTACTACAATTCCCAAAATTAAATCTTGAGAGGGCCCTATACTTAGAGGGCCAACATGGTGTGGTGGTTTGAGCGTTGGGTTAGGACACTGGGAGGCAAAGGTTTCAATCACACCTTAGCCATGGAAACCCACTAGGTGATGTTGGGCAAGTCACACTGTCTCAGCCTCAGAGGATGGCAATGATAAATCTCTTCTAAAGAAACTTTCCTGTGGCATGGTCGCCTTAGGGTTGCCATCAGTTAGAAACAACTTAAAGGCACATAACAGCAACAAGAAAAGAGAGGTTTTTAGTTAACAAGCAAAACTTGCCAAATTTTCATCTTCTACACAACTATTAATGTATAGGAGCCTTCACCAATTTTTAATCTGTTAACTTTACAACAGCTGGGAATGGCTATAAAGTATTTTGTTTTCATTGACTGCAAGGCCTGGGGTTCCTGAGACCCATAGTGAGTTTTACAGAAGCGATGGCAGTAGAGTGACTAACTTGCAAGCCTGGTGTTTGCCTTGAAACCATCTTTCTGAGGTTGGAGGAGCTGGATATGTTGCGTTGTGGCTGGAGTAATTCTAGATCAGAGGTCAAGCCATTAATAGTCCACAGATGATAGTTTACATGGCTCGGGAAGGAGATGGGATGGCTTCCTTACACATAGGCCAGTTCAGACATCTCTCCCCTGAGTCCTGTAATGCCCCTGTTAGTGCTGAAAGTGTCAGTATTTGTGGTTATAGACCCAGAAAGGAGGAGAAGCATATCAAGAAGATGGGTGGGGAAGGTGGAGTGGGGGATGATCAATGGTTTTATGCTTCCACATGATTCCTTCAGTTGTTTTCAAAGGGGGGCTGAAATACACATATGCACACACACTCACATCCCCATGTGATCTCTGATTTACGAAAGCAAAGACGTAATCAGCCTGCAGTGTGCAGGATACAGTCAGCATCTGCCTGTCATCCCACCCAGCTCACATGTCCCCGGAACATCCAACGGCATTCAGTGTTCTTACTCCAAAGGCAATGGAGACATGGAGACAGCTGACCCTGGAGTGCTCCTGAAGGGGAAATCTCTATTCTGGTCACTGCCTATCTTCATGGCCCTCTTTATGCTATTCAGGGTATTTCCAGGAAAAAGCATTGCCACCTGGGAAATTATGTCTTACTGGTTCAACTTCCTGTAAACATTGAAGTGCAGAGAGTTTGGCTTGGCCTGCTTCACTCCTAGCGGTCGGAATATTCAACTCTGTCACATGTGAGACATTTCTTTTCCTGACTCTTTTCATTGCTCCAGGTCATGGAGGCACTTTTTCTGCTTTTAGGGCATCCATAAAGCTCAATAAGGACTTTGAATACAGCTTCAGATGGTTCTGCTTTGTTTCTTTGGATTGCATGGCTGTCCTCACACAGAAAATGCAACAATTCATTTTGAACTGGGGAGGACTAAGTCGTTATTCTTTTATGAAAAGCTGGAACTTATCTAAATGCCACAGAACAAAAGGTCACTTAGAGGAGCCCTGCTTTCTGTGTATGGGAAGCTCCCAGCATTGGTTGAAATTCCCTCCACATTTGTGGCTTTGACTTTTGCAGATTTGATTATTTGCAGTTTTGATTAATATGTTCTCTCTAGGAATCTCTAGGTCCTCCAATGCAACTCTGCCAGAAGTTGATCATAGAGTGGACCCTAGAAATTCCTAGAAAAAAACACTTCTCTAGGCATTTGTAGGTCCTCCCAATATGAATCTATGATCAACTTCTGGCAGGTGTTGACCATAAAATTGCACTGGAGGATCTGAGGTGTTCTCTTAGGGAAAAAATAATATATTTTTTTAATTTGTGTTTTTTCCACATTCATGGGGGTCTTTCACCCCTGACCCCAGTGGCTGTGGAGGGATCACTGTATTTCTACTATCCAGAGGAGAACCTGCATTCCAGTAGCAACATTCATACAATATAACACAGCCATCCCTAACCAGGTGACCTCCAGCCGTGTTGCACTAAAACTTGTATTATCTCCCAGACAGTATGGCCAGTTGTTGGTTGCAGGTTATGGGGTTTTTAGGGGGTTATGGAGGACCACTGGTAAGGGAATGCTGCCTGAGGAATTAGTATGACAGAAAAGAGCCAGACATCAGTCATACAAACATGGGTCTGACAACTTTTAGGAATTATATGAAGTGGAGTAGTGTAAATAGGCATGGATATACCTTCCTATGCAGTCCCACAGCCTAGCCTCAGGAGCTAACATTAACACCCACCCCAGCCCACATTTTAGCAGGAGGAATACTGGTCCCCTACATACAACTTGTTCAACATTTGCTATTCCTTCCAGTCTCTTAACATACAAGCAAGGACATGGAACAGCAGTACAGTACTCCTATGCTTTATTCTCTACTTCTGGAGAGTGGTGCAGGTTGAACCCAGAGGAAGAGAACAAGCGAATGGGTAGTAGTAGTGACAGAGAACTTGGTCCCATTCAGAGATGGGGAACAACTCTCTAGAAGTGGCAGCCAACAATGTCCTCTCTAGTACTTCCTGTACTCCATGCAGATTCATTTATGTTTCAGTTGATCTAGGTAGAGCCCCGAAAAGTTACTTCTTAGACTACAAATTCCAAAATCCCCCAACCAGCTTTGCCAGCACCCATGGCTGCTGAGGGATTCTGGGAGATATTATCCAAAAAGTAACTTTCCTAAGTTTGACATTGTACATCATCAAGCAAATAAGCCCCATGTGGGATGGGGATGAGTTACAGGTAGTATAGCTATGCACAGGATATACCATAACTGTATTCTTTGCTGGGAAAAGCAAAAAGTTAACTCGCTATACAGAATACATTTGCAAAAGTGAAAGCTACATTACTAATACAGTCAGCCATCCGTATCCACAGATTCAAGCATCCACAGCTTGAAAATACAGTTCTAACTCGCAGATCTCGGATCTGCAACCTTAGAAATCTACAGAGGGGCGACCTCCATTATTTTTAATGGGGCATGACCCCCACGCATGCATACAGGCATGCACATGGGCATGCGCCCCATTCAAGCCTATGGAGCTTGAATATGCACGAGCCTCTGTTTTCTCAAAGAGGCCCAGAATGGATCCCCCATGAAAACGGAGGGTCAACTGTTTTCAAAATAAGTATAAATTTCAACTAGCAAACCTTGATTTTACCATTTTATATAAGGGACATTGTTTTACTATGCCATTGTATTTAATGGGCCTTAAACATCAATGGATTATGATATTCACAAGAGATCCTGAAGTCAAATCCCAGTGGATAACAAGGGTCCACTGTATTGGTAGAAACACAGTTAATTCTTTGCTAAGAAAATCAGAAAGTTAGCTTGGGACACATAGGGCATATTCTAAGAAGGGACAGGTACATTGCTAATACTGACAGAAGCTTCAGAACCAACCTCTGATAATACTGTACCATGTTACTTCTTGAAAGATTTAAAGTATGTCTGTATAAGAGAAGTGATGGATTTTTGCAAAAGCAATGAGGCAAATATTCAAAAAGGTTTGATCCTTTGCAGAATAGTTCAATAACACAGATGGTTCTCAAATAGCTCCCGGTGGACTCTCTGTCAAGTAAGTAATGTACAGGCAAAGGTATTTTAAAGAAATCCAAAGTGAACAAGTCCAGCAGAGAAACATTGGGGGATGAATTTTAGATCTTGATACCAAGTGAATGACTTCAGGCTAAGCTAAAAGGTCAAGCAAGCAGTAAATATGGTGGGTGGGGATGAGTTTTAGGTAACATAGCTATTTGTAATACCAAGATATTTTTCTATAAGGAGGCACTGCAAAGTTGCATTTGAAAATTAACATGAATAGAACAATGTCATTCTCTCTCTCTTTCTCTCTCTTTCTGTGATGAGTAATATTTACTTTTGGACCATGTGTCCCAGAATGCTCCACTGGCCAGGATTGCCATTAGTCCAAAAAAAGACCTTTTCCATGCTCTGAATAGAACTGAGTTGAAATGAGTTGAGCTGACAAGCTAGAGCACTATTCCTTGGCATAAGGAATACCACTGTTGCTCAGTATATAGGGAGATCTTGTAGCACCTTTGAGGCAAACTGAAATAAAGAAGTTAGCAGCATGAGCTTTTGCAGACTTCAGCTCACTTCCTCAGATGCATGCTGACGTCTAGGATACCTCATGCTGCCAACTTCTTTATTTCAGTTAGTCTTAAAGGTGCATGCAAGATCTCTCTACATACTGATTCTGCAGACTAACACGGCTATATCTTTGAATTCTAGGGAACTGGGGATGTTTAGCCTGGAGAAGAGAAGGTTAAGAGGTGATATAATAGCCCTGTTCAAATATGTGAAGGGATGTCATATTGAGGAGGGAGCAAGCTTGTTTTCTGCTGCTCCAGAGACTAGGACGTGGAACAATGGATGCAAACTCCAGGAAAAGATTATTCCACCTCAACATTAGGAAGAACTTCCTGACAGTAAGGGCTGTTCGACAGTGGAACACACTCCCTCGGAGTATAGTGGAGTCTCCTTCCTTAGAGGTCTTTAAGCAGAGGCTGGATGGCCATCTGTCGGGGATGCTTTGACTGGGAGTTCCTGCATGTCAGAAGGTTGGACTGGATGGCCCTTGTGGTCTCTTCCAACTCTATTCTACCACTGTTGCTCTGAATCTAAGAAAATGCAAACTGTTACTACCATATATACTCAACTATAAGTCAACCTCATATATAAGTCGAGGGCAGGTTTTGGAGCCAAAATTATGGATTCTGATATGACCCGTGGATAAGTTTAAACTAAGTAAAACTAATCTAAAAGATGAAGCAAAAGAAAACAATGCCAAAGAACTTACAAAATTCCCGGAGGCATAACTATTTGTATTCACACTGAAGACTGGCTGGATGAGAGAGCAGAAGGGACATATTATATTCTTGCCTTTCACTAGAGGATGGTTTCCTTTTTATAATTAGGATTAAAGTACAGTACTTAAATTGACCCGTGGATAAGTCCATTCTAGTTTTTGGGGCTAATTTTTTTTAACTAAAATGTCTAGACTTATACATGAGTATATTAACCAGAGCTTTGTTAAGGGAAGGGGAGAAAACTTCAACTGACAACCCAGACAAGCAGGAAACACCGAGTTGCTTTTCTTATGCTTGATCAGTATTGTTTACAGTTAAATAAATCCATCACGTGAAGACTCTGTTAGAGCTAGTTCATACAATAACTGGCCTACCCAGTTCACATCTAGAAAGTTTACAGTTTCAAACCACAATTAGCTTATGCTGAAATCCTCAGGTTATCGATTGGCTAGAAACAATACGTTGTCTGGACTTCAAGCAACAACAACACAAAAACACAGGAGCCCAGTGTCTTCAGAGGTCATGTGAATTGGCTTTAAGACTTTCCCTAATAGACCTTCTTCTTCATTAAACTTGAGCTCAGCCTTGGTGAGACCAACCAACACTGCCTTTCCTCATTCTGAAATAAACATTTTCAATCATAAAAATGTGGAAAGTCTAGGACTATGGCGCCTTTCTCCTCTGTGTTGTTGCGTTGCCTCCATGAAGGGTTAATTCAGCCAGGCTCTTTTTGCTCAGAGTTGTTTTTTAAGATTCGGAGAGAATAGTTCTCTTGTTACCAACATGGCTTCTGGGCATTTGGTGATGCTTTCACTTTTTTCCCTCTCACTGTACCACAAAGAAATCTTTTGTTCCTTCCTCCCTGTCTCCTTTACTCCCTCCACCCTTCCAGCTCCCGCCTCTTCCCCTCCATGGCTGCCAACTAACTACGGAATGGCAAAAATTGACCATAGCATAGTCATGGCAAATATTTCTCTGGTTATTATCCAAGTGGGGGTCTTGTGGATTTCTGCAGTGGGAGCGTCTCATTAGACGGAGGCAGTCAAGTCTGAGACATATTGACTCATCCCAAGGTAGACAAAGTCTATCCCACAAAATGGCATGATTTCTAGGGAAACCAACAGCATCCAGAATTGATGAAGAGCACAATAAGAGTCAATATGGAGTAATATAGAAAGTATTGATGTGGATATGAAATACAGTTGGCCCTCCGTATCAATGGATTCAACCATCCATGGCTTGAAAATATTTTTTTAATTATAAATTCCAAAAAGCAAACCTTGATTTTGCCATTTTATAAAAGGGGCACTGTTTTTACTAGGCTATTGTATTGTATTAATGAGATTTGCACATCCATGGATTTTGGTTTTATTTATTTATTCAATTCTATGTTGCTTTTCTCCCAAAAAGGTACCTACAGAGGATCCTGGAACCAAACCCTCGCGGATATCAATGGCCCACTATACCAGTTTCAAATCCTTCCTAAGCCATCAGAGGGATTGCCTTGGGGGAAAGGGCCATTCTCTCTCAAGGTCTCTTTCACAGTAACAAATGATTCCAACATGCATTTTAGGTATAACAGTGGGGTGGACAGTTGTAATGCATCTGGAGGCCTATTTATGGCTGTTGATTTTTAAATAAAAAGAGGATGAGGACAAGTCCTTCCACAGGACTGGCACTATCATGAGACAAGGTGAGGCAGGTGCTTCAGGCAGCACATTCTGAGAGATGGTGGCAAGATGGTAGAGAAGACAACTGTGTGCTGGGCTATCTGTCCTGAACCCTTTACATTAGCCTGCTGCCTTCAAATGAGTCTGCTGCCCCACCATTTTCAATTTTCTATTATTGAAGGAAGAGAAACTGGCACTTCAGTCAGTTTTTCTACCTGGAATGGAAGGAAGGCATCATCATAATCTTTTTTGCCTTGGGCAGCAAAATATTTTGAGCCTGCCCTACCCATCCACCACCACATAAGTTTCCTCTTAAGCATAAAGTGATTTTCAGCAACCTCTTCTCTGTTTTTGGGGACCAGGTTTGTGTGTGTTCTGATACTCCCATTCTAAAATGTTGACATATATCAACATTAACCCCGGCTCATGTTATCCATCACCACTGATGAAACTCAGCAGGTACAGCTCATAATGCAGTATAACAGTATGACCACAAAGTTTAAACTATGACAGGATAGACTTCCAGGCCTGGATTTTTAAAACCAAGACATGGAGCACTTTCACACTACACAATTATAGCAGTATTATTCCCATTAACCACCATAGTGAAATTCTGTGATTGGTGTTTTGTGTGCTTTCAAGTCATTTCAGGATTATGGTGACCTTAAGTCAAACCTATCATGGTTGTTGTTTTATTTTTCATTTTTGGCAAGATTTGTTCAAAGAAGTTTTGCTATTGCCTTCTCCTGAGGCTGAGAGAGCGTGACTTGCCAAGGTCCCTTAGTGGGTCTCATGGCCAGGCAGGAACTCTCAGCCAGATAGTTTTAGTGCTTCACCAAACTATTATCTCCAGGATTTTAAAGGATGGAACCATGGCAGTTAAAGTAGAATCATAGCACTAGAACTGAGTAGTGTGGATGGGACCTTGGGAAGCCCAGATTTTATCTCAGGTTTCACCAGTTGGATGATTTTTCTCAGAATACTCTGAAAGGAATGGACTAAGACCTATGTGGAGTTGACAGATTAAAAATTGGAGATGGTTCCCATACCTTTAATGCTTCTGTAGAAGAGGGAATTTCAGCAAATATTGCTTGTTATGCAATCAGGTAACAAGTAACACCTGCTGAAATTCCTGCTTTGCCAGTTTTAACTCTGGCAACCCTAGGCCTGTCCATTAGATGGAGTGAGATGCTTGAGTTGGGGCATGGATCCAAAAAGCCTGATGGCCCCATTGTTGCTCTCCTCTTGCCAACAAATCAAAACATTTTTATGCTGTCAGGCTAGGGCTGGGCTTTTAATACTATGCGGTACTGTTTTAAAGATTTGTATATAGTCCTTTAATGAATTTCAATATTTTTATGTCTAATGCTTTAACTGTATTAATTGTTTAATTACTTTTTCAGTCTTGCATTTATTCCTTGATTAATGTTTCTGTATCATTTTAATTTTGTATTGTTTTAAATACAGTTGGCCCTCAGCATCCATGGACCTTGTATCCACAGATTCAAGCATCGACAGCTGGAAATATATAAAAAAATACATAAAAATTCCAAAACAAACCTTCTTTATGCCATTTTATATAAGGAACACAATTTTACGATGCTGTTGTCTTTAATGGGATGTGAGCACCCACAGATTCTAATATCCACAGGGATCCTGGAACTAAACCCCAGTGGATACCAATGTTGTTAGCTGCCTCGAGTTCCATTATTGGGGAAAAGGGGGGATATAAATGAATAAAATAATTAAACAACAAGAACAACAAACCCTACCCTCCCTCCTCTTTGAGGCCTAACTGTGGACAGAACAGTTCCAATCATTTTTTTTCCCGACAGGTGCTGCTTTCCATAAAGGGCAGGAGAAATGAGATCAAGCCTGGCAGGACCAAGCAAGAAGTTAAGCTGTGTGGAAGAGACACATGCTGTGCAGAGGGCATGCCAGCAATGATGACAGGAGAGGTCTAAAGGTCCCAGATCTTAGGGGCTGGTCCTTCTTCTCAGGTTGCCAGGGGCAGGGGTGTCTCAGGGTGCCTGTATATGGATTTTTTCCCATTTGTTGGACTTTTTATTTGAAATGGTGCATTGTCTGCTAAGCCAGTTTGGTATGGTGGTTTGAGCATTTGACTATGACTCTGGAGACCAGGGTTCAAATCCCACTGGGTGGCCTTGAGCAAGTCACACTCTCTCAGCCTCAGAGGATGGCAATGGCAAAACCACCCTGTAGAAACTTGCCAAGGAAACTCTGTGATAGGATCACTTTTGGGTTACCATAAGGCACACAACAAAAACAATCATGTGCTACCATGGTTGATGTTCAGTGTATCATGCTTAATAGCATCACCAAGAGCTGCCAACAATAACTTCATCCATGTAACACTACCACCACCACGCCATGCCATAAGGGGTTCATCCCTAGGTCTCAGGTTTGAGTGCTGAAATGTCAGGGCCTGGGATAGTATTGACTAGGCAAGGCTAGGTATTATTTCCACTTTGGGCAGCAAGAAAAAACTGGGATAGTCCTGTTTATGAGGTGTCTGTGTTGTGATCTAACATTATTTTGGTGTGGCATGGCTTTGAGTAGGCAATGAAGACCTGTTGGCTTTACAAAAGATCTGATCCGTGCACTGATTAAAACTGCTTGAACTAGTTTGTTGATCGTAATTTAGCTGCCTGCGTTTTTGGTTTCTTCTTGTGGAGATGGCTAAAGGAACTGTCATGTATGAACATCTGAACTTCAGAATTCACAACGATAGGCAGCATGCTTGAATTTACTAAAAACGTGGGGAAATGGGAGGGGGTGTCAAGCACCTGGCAGACCACAACAGATGTCTTGTGGACTCAGTGTAGCTTGGTGGGTCACACTGGGCAGGCCTCTTCCACAGTAACATGTCACAGGGATCCTTTGGTCTTCCAAAGCAATAAAGCCTCTGTAATTTCCCCAGATGCAGCGATGCCCTCCCCCTTCCCCATCCTAAGAAGGAGATGCTCAATAGCTTCATTAGCTCTGAAAGTTTCTCCCCCCCCCCCTTCCTGGAATACTTTGCCACAATCTAGAATTACAAGCCATTACAAAGAAGAAGCAGCAAACAGATAGCCCAGTCTTGTCATTTGCGATCCAGCTTGAAGGATGAAAAATGTATTATGGACTACTATTCAGAAGTGCTGCTGTGCTAAAATAAAATACTGTCAGTAGTAAATCATGACCATATTAAAGTTTAAAAATGTAAAAACCTAAACAGGAGTTGAATAGGTTAAACAGTGATAACAAGAGAGAAAAACCAAAGGTGTTGCTGTTTTATCATAGAATAAACAGGATGTCTCAAATTTTTCAGTGGCAAGAGCATCCTTAATGACACTTCTGTTCTGTTTCTTAATAAACACAGAGTTTTGGGTGAAATTCATCATGTGTCCTACTTAATAAGGAGCAGTTCTCTATTTGAAGGTGTATTCCTTTGTTTGAAGTACTGTTTAGTCCAAATTCGGTTTAGAGATAAATGCTGCATCTGCACTGCAGGAATAATGCAGTTTGACACTTGCTTTAATGGTCATGACTCAATGGTATGGAAATCTGGAATTTGTAGTTTTGTGAGATATTTAGCTCTGGTGCCATAAGAACTACAAATCCCAGGATTCCATAGGATGGAGCCACGACAGCTAAAGCAGTGTCAAACGGCATTAATTCTGCAATGCAGGTGAAGCCAAAATAATTTTTAAAAAGAACAGCAGAAGGATCTTGACATGCATTCAATCATAGAATCATAGAGTTGGAAACCTACTGGTACATAGTTACATAATTACATAGTTATAGAAGTGGCATCAAAATATAATAAGATACAGAAAGATGCAAAATGTAGCCCGGGTCATAAATGTTCAAAGAGTTATATAAGATGGTACACGTTTTGTGTGTGCCTGGCCCTTCAGACTCAAAGTCTGAAAACAGTCAAATCTGTTTACCTGAAAGTCATTTTCTGAGAATTCTTTTGTTACATATTACCTGTGATGAAAATCCATGTATTGATCTATGCACTGCACCATGAAACTATTGCCTCGGTTCATATCTCTGCTAATGGATTTAGTATATCCCAATTCAGCTATTTCTCTTTCTAATCTTCCCTTGAATTTCTTTGTTCTACAAACACCACTTGAAGGTCCTTGACTGCATGTCCAGGAGGTGTTATTCTTCAGAAGTGGTTGTAGGTCTTTGGTTATATGTTTGAGTGGTCTTAAATGGAAACTGTACTTGACTACTACTGGTGTTCTCTCATCTTCTAGTTCTGGTCTGTCTTGCAGTAGATTCTTCCTGGATATCAGTTTTGCCTTCTTGGTTTGTTTATTTTTCCACTTCATTGGGTGGTATTGTAGTTTGAGAAAAACCTACCGGTACTTCAAATCCATGAGTTCTGAGTCCCTGTCTTATGGGTCTGTGTAGATGAGGTTGTACCAAAGGGTTTGGCTATAAACAATAGATTTGGTAGTATATTCTGGATGGAAGCTGGAGACATGTATAGGTAAAAACCAGTGGACCATTGAAACAGCCTGATTCTTACATATCCATTGCGTAGCAGTAGAGTAGTGTCAAGAAAGTATCCTTGGTGTTTGGATTATTCCAGTATCATAGGAGTTTATCACACAGGAGGAATTTCTCCCAATTTCGAATGGAGCCAATTCGAGTTCACGTAATTTCACTAGTTTAGCGAATTTACATGAATTCTAATTGTGTTTGGAATGTGTTCAGAATGACTTCCCATTTCCCAAAAATGACCTCCATCGCCTGAAGTTGCGTGAGATGCTTTAATACGAAATAACGTAAAACCCATGATTGCATTCGGAATGACTTCCCTTTTGCCCGAAATTGCGTGAGATATACTCATACACAATAACGTGAAACCCCTTGATTGCGTTCAGATTGCCATTGCATTATACCCCCAAATTGTGTCATATAATAAACTCCATAAAGAAATTATCTTTGTAATTTTGCTTCTTTTTTAGACAATATTTGAATTCTCTTGCCAGTTGTTATTTATTTATTTATTTTTATTTATTTTTCTGCCCTGGCTTTCTTCCAAAGAACCCAAAAGAACAGACATGGTTCTCCCCCCGCCTGCCCCATTTTTATCCTTACAATGATCCTGGGAGGTAGATGAGGCTGAGAGGCTGTGACCACCCCAGCATCACCCAGTGAATTTCAGAGACTCACATCTGGCTTCCCTCAACCTGTGTTTAGCACTCTAAGTGCTATAGTGCACTGACTGGCTGACTGGGGATGATGAGGGTTGTAGTGCAACACATATAGCAAGCAAGCAGACTGGGTAAGGCTGAAATACAGAGGAACAAATAACACAATTATACATTTTAACTGGCTCCGTAATTGTTAATTACTGGGATGGGGGGGGGGATCTGCTTTTCATTCCTTTATCTGTTGAACATTTAAATCAAAGATTTTCAAAAGGACTTTACTTTAAAAAATTTGAGAGCAAAAAGTAGGCAGATTATAGATTCTTATTTATATGACTGTACATGGATAATGAAAGGCGGGACATGGGGGGACTAAATAAAGCCAATGAGATCACATGTTCCGCCTTTTTATCTAGTTTTCTCATTCCTCTTTTGGATAACAAGGCCTCCATTGATACTGAGCAGGAAAGGGGTAGGGAGGGCATAGGAAAGGGGGTGTCACTGTCACCCCAATGGCCCCCGGTCACTTCTCCACGCTCCTTAATGCGATGTTCCCACTGACAAACTGAGAGGCAGAAAAACAGAGTGATCTCATGATTCCACAACTGACTCATGCAAACAATACTAAGGGAGAGCAATGGAGATGAAATGACAAGGGAAAGAGCAAAGGAAGGGGAAGCTGGATGGGGAGCGGGAGTAGGAAGCAAAGGGACAGGTGCACAGATGGGGGATAAGGGGTCAGGAGTGGTGGCAGGTAGATCACAGGGAGTGGACATGCAGCAAGAAATAAAAAGAGGGGCTTCATGATGACAAACAGGAAGAAGAGATAAGAGAGGAGCGATTTCAGTTGCAATCCTATTTCCATCTGCATGGGAGTGAGCCTCTTTTAATTTAGTAAGACGTACTTTTATGTAGAAATGAATAGACCATGCTGCCACAGCTTACTGGCAGACCAGGAAAGGCAAAGACACTGAGGGAGGTTGGCAAACAATCAAGATATTTCTACTTTCTTGTTAGTACCTACATAGATTCAACCAGCAATGAGGCTGTATATGTGCCTTCAAGTCAATTGTCAACTTATGGCGACCCCATTAATTTCATGGGGTTTTATTTGTTGTGGTGGTGGTAGTGCTGGTGGTTCACTTTCAAGTAATTTCTGACATGGTGACTCTAAGGTGAAATATCAAGGGGTTTACTCTAGGTTTGCACTAGGAATATCATGGGATTTATCACTTATCATGATGTTTACACAAGGAATACTCACAGGTGGCTTTTTCATTGCCTACAGCACCTGGTATTCCTTGGTGGTCTCACATCCAACTATTAACCAGCGTTGACTCTGCTTAACTTTCAAGATCATACAGGATCCGGTGTCCAGTTTTTGTTGTTGTTGTTTTGTAATTACATCTACACATGATGGAATGGACCGATCTATATTCTTGAATGCCACTGTGGAAAATGTGAGAGATGCAGAATAAGCTGGGACATCAGGCAAGCTATCAATTAATTCATTTTTTCATGGAAGAATAGAATATCCAGAGAATGCCGTCATCTAGACTGAAAAGGGTGTTCAGCAACTTTTAATTTTTTTTTATAACAAGGGTTATATTAAAATGCCTGGGATGGAATTGTGTGATTAACGAATGGTCATCCTTTAATAAATTAAATAAAATAAATATTTTAGAGAATCACCCATTGGCACATGTGACACATGCCTATTGAAAAATACTTGCTGTACAATGACTGTGGCTTACACATAGTGACACTTCACCCCGCATTTTAGACCCACAATTCTTTTGTTACCTGGAAGGGAAAAAATAATAATTTCAAGGCTTCGGGGTCTTACTGTATTTACTTACTTATCCCAAGACAACCTTATAGTTAGCTTCAAAAGAGGAGACCAATTATGCATTTATAATGTGAAGGAAAAGAAAACAGAATCTGGGAATGCCCCAGGTTAACTAATTTCAAGACTGGGTCTGCAGTTAGGCAGTCTAAAGCAATAGACTCAGACAGTAGATGGTGGGGGACTGGCCAGTAAATCTTACTTTAACAGTTGATGATAAAGTAATGTACCCCACTACGCCTCTGGGAAACAGCCTGGTTTATTAAGTGGAGGCCAGGCTATTTTTTAGAATGGCCAGTTAAATAACACTCAGGGCAAGGATTGACTCCAGCAATCTCTTCCCCCTTGCTCTGCATCAGATTATACCTTTGTTTTTAAAAATTATTTGTGTTGTTTATGCTATTTGCAAGGAGCCAGCATGGCATAGTGGCATTAGTGTTGGATTACAGCTCTGAAGATTAAGGTTTGATTCCCAGCTCAGCCATGAAACCCACTTGGTGACCTTGGGCAAGTCACATGCTCTCAGCCTCAGGGGAAGGCAATGGCAAACCTCTTCTGAACAAATCTTATCGAGAACAACCCATGATAGGTTTGCCTTAGGGTCACCAAAGGCTGGGAATGACTTCAAGGCACACAATAGCAACAAAAATATGCTGTTTGCACAGCTTACAGTGTTTAATGATGCCTTAGAGTAAAAACACTCCTTCAGTTATTATATAAAATGCATGGCATCACCCTGGAAAGTGAAAAAATTAACATACTTCAAAGCTAATCTGGCATTGTAGTTGGTTCCAAGCAGCCTCAGAACTTTTTTTTTTTTTCTAAAACAGCATGCTGCAGACAAGACACTTGACAAACTCATGGCAGGGTGCGGTGTCTGAAGCAAGCACCCAATTTGCTCAGCCTTAAAGCAACTTGTAACGCTGTACACAAAATACAACTCTACCCACGCCCTGCTGCCTGAAAAGTAAGTTTTTTGCACTACAACTCTCAGAACCCATCACCCAGGATGGCTACTGGCCTTTTAGCCTGAGGAATTCTGAGATATATAGGGAGAAAAAACTTTTTCCAAAATCTGTGACCAGATCTTCTAATTGCAAAAGAGGACAAGGCAGCGCAAAATGTAGGACATTAAAAAAAATGTAGGCCATGACCAAATAAAAGTTAAAACACTCATGGAAATATAAATTCATACAAACAGGATCCAGCAAAGATGGGAAAGAAGTCAAGGTTGCATGGTATGTGTGAAGAGCAAATGAAAGAAAGGAAGAACATTTAGGCCTATTCTAGATTGGCAAAAAGAAGTGTGTTCATGGCTGCATGAAAGTCTGGCCTTTAGATGAGAAAAAGGAAAAGTGTGCCATGAAAACGCTTTTTTTCTTCTTCTTTTTTTTTGCGTTTTAAGGGAGAAGAAGCGCCTTTAAAAAGGTGCTGGTTTTCCCAGCTTCTTTTTTAAAAACTGCGGGAAAGCACAGCTCCATCTAAAGGCTGCAGTGTAGTTGCACAGTTAAAGGGGCCGCTGTATCTTTAAAGCGCCCATTTAAATGCAGTGATACAGGTGCAGAGCATAATGGATCGTGAGTTGGGAGCATGCGTGGTGTGGAGTTCACTTTTAATTAAAACGCTTAAGCCCTGCAGGTGTAAAAGCTGGGTTTTAACTGCACAGTTTTTTAAAGCTCCCAAACCCTAGCTCCAGCCCTAATCCGAACCCTAGACATGCACAGTAGGGACTCTGGGATGCTGTAACTGTCATTCTACTGTGCATAACATGTCGATTCATTCACAAAATAAAGGGGTTCATTCATGATGCACCAGTGCAACTGCACAGTTTTAAAAAAGCAGAGAAACCAGAATGACGCTGAAACTTTAATTTTTTTACCCTTGCCGGCTGCGAACTGCGCAGTTCCCAGCAGGCAAACCTGCACAACTGCACAGTTGCACCGTTCCCAGAAGGCAAACCTGCACAACTGCACAGTTGTACAATTCCCAGCAGGCTGCCAGCTGGGAACTGCACAGCTATGCAGGTTTGCCAGCTGGGAACTGCACAGCTGCGCAGTTCGCAGCCGGCAAGGAAAAAAAATTAAAGGTTCAGCGCGGCTAAAAGCTGCGTTCATTGCTGCTGGTGCAGCTGCTCTGCCTGTGTTTGTAGCGTTCTGACAGCTTCCAATGTAGCTGCTGAGCCACAGAAAAGACTTCAGATAAGTCGTTCCCACACCCCTCAGTCTAGCTGCCCTGTACCTTTTAAATGCACACCTGGGGCTTGCAATGTAGCTGCTAAGCATTAAGGTAAAGGCAACTTCATGTCACACTTTCCTGCCAATCTAGAAAGCCCCTTAGTAGTTACAGAAGGTTAAGTAAGTAGAAGAGGGTGAGAGTAAGTTGGAAAGTAAGTAAGGTTGTAACGAAGATGGTATTAGGAGAAGAGAAGAGTAAGGAAGGGAAAACAGAGGTGTGAAGAAGTGAGATGGAAAGGCATCAAGTGGAACAGGAGAAAATAGAAGGAAACTGGAAAGGGGAACATAGGAAAGATGGTGCAAAGTATGTAGTAATGTAAGGCCATAAGTTAAGAAAGTTAACAAATAACTATCAACCATTCAAAATTGATTTTATTTCTTTGGTATATTTAGTTGTCCCTATTAGTATAAAGATGGAAATATGTAGTCGAATATATATGATAGGTGTATAGGTGCATCCGTATAGGTGTATATAATTGTTGTATTTATATACATTACTTTATATCGTTATTCTCTCTTGGTATCCTTTTTGTAGATACTTGTGGAAACTCATACTAAATGTACACTTGATGTAGCTGAGATGGTTGTATGTAAGGTTTTATATTTTGAGTGTATGTTTTTAATATTTAATAAACTTTTAATAATAAAAAAGGGAAATATAAATTCATGCTTCTTAGTCCTACCCAAATGGAGGACATTTTGAAATTCCTCCTGGACAGAAGGCTGAAATGTAGGACATGTCCTGGAAAAATAGGACATCTAATCATCCTGTCACATCAGGGTTAAATATACTGTATTTCATTACTGTATTTCATGTATTTTAATTGCTGTAACCCGCCCGGATTCCTAGTGCTTGGGCATGCTATTATTATTATTACTATTAACATAATAAAGACATTTCTTTAATATGGACAGAAGGGTTTCTGAATACCCAATTTTTATGTTCAAAATGGACATGAGAATTTTAATGTTAATATCATCATGTTTGTTTGTTTTTTCCTGAGGATAGTGCCCCATACAATATTTTTTCTAGGAAACACTCCATAATATATCCTGCATTCCCAATGGATTCTGAATAAGAAACTGGATGTAGGTCTCTGTCTAGTTTTAGGGTACGAATCTAAAGTATTTCTTTCTCTAAGCAAGGAATTATAATCAAATCAGAGGCTGAATGCTGAACGTGTTCAAGTCTTTTCTCTTTCCTCATGTCCCTAACATGAAAAGAACACATTTCTCCACAGCGTGCAACCCACTCCCCTATAGTGCACCAACCATGAGGTGACCTCCTGACAATGTGGTCCTATCATTCACAACACAATAGAGCACAATGGCGTAATTAAGCTCTGACCCTTGGCTCTTTATATCCATATCCCCAATGCAGTAACACCCCATTACAGAAGAGGGCAGGGGAGAGAGGCTCGTTTTAAACTGTTTCTATTTAATTAAGATCAAGACCGCAAGAAAGAAGGAAGAGAAACACAAAAGGATGCCAAAAGCTACAAGGATGCAGGACAACGCTGCAGAAGTGATAGACTTCCCACCTGTACACCTGGATTCACAAAGTACACCACTTCGATTCTATGATGCTATGGTTCCTCTGACCTTGTTTTTTCCAGCACTCCCAGGTCTAAGGTATGCTTGCTCCAATTCTGTGAAAGTTTTAATCCACAAGCCATCTCACAGGCTTGCCTTGCATTCCAAGGGCCTTTTCACACAACATGATTATAGCACTATGATTCCACTTTAACTTTAGGGGCTCCATCTTATAAAATTCTGGGAATGACACTTGAAGGAAGATACCCTATATATCCGTGTATAAGTTGACTTCATGTATAAGTTGAGGGCAGGTTTTGGAGACAAAATCAGGGATTTTGATATGACCCGTGGATAAGTTGAGGGCCGAACTCAGGGGCATGTAACCACTGATCTAAATGGAGGGGGGAAAACCACTTTGCTCCCACCTTCTCCCTCTCTGGACCTCTCCCAAGGGTCACAGTCTGAGCATGCAAAATGTGGACACAAACCTCCAATTTCCCTCCCTTTCTCACAACCTTCCTCAAGGCTGATGGCTTGCAAAAGGGGGACAGAGACCTCCAATTTCCCTCCTTTCCCCAAGGCTTATGGCTTGCAAAAAGGGGGACAAAGACCTCCGATTTCCCTCCACCCTCTTCTCCCTTCCTTCTCCACATCTTTCCCAAGGCTCACAAAGAAGTATTACCATTTTGACCCGTATATAGGTCTACCTAGGATTTTGGAGCCCTTTTTTGGGATTAAATTTTCTGACATATAGACGAGTATAGACTGTATGTAGAATTCGCAGACTAATTTTCTCTAATGCCTCACCAAATTACAAATCCCAGGATGCTATACAGTGTGTCCATGGCAGTTAAGGTGGAATCATAGGGCACATCTACATTGACATAAAAATCCACCTTATATTTGGGTTGTCTTGATCTGCAGTGACCATGGGCTTGTCTCACACACTGAGATGAGTCTGAGAGAACTGTCCACACGCAGTTCTCCCTTTCAAATTCACCCTGGTCACTTTGGTTTTATTCCTCTCACTCCTCCATGCATCCTGCAGGCTAATGCCACAATAGCAATAGCATTCACATTCCTATCCCTCTTATCAGTGAACTAAGCACTCTCTAAGCAGTTTAAAGTCTGTAAGCTAATTACCCCCAACAAGCTGGATACTCGTTTTATCAACCTACGAAAAGATGGAAGGCTGAGTCAACCTTGCCTGGAATGGAATTCACAACTTTGTGGCTGAAGTACCAGCATTTAACCACTGTGCCACCAGGGCTGTACAGATTTAAGCTAATAAATGTACATATTTATGCTAATGTACATATAATGTACACCATGCATGCTAATGCAAATATTTCAGAACTACTCCCTCCACCCGGCCTCACGCCAATGTCACAATGCCACACATAGATATCCAGATTTTCCACTCAAACTCATTATAAATTCCTGGAGTAAAGCTCGGGGGTAATGGAAAGGCCAGGATTTGGCCCCAATCTTCCTGTACATCATTTGGACAGCTCACTGTGGGAATAAGTTGAGACCATTTTATTTGGCCCATGTAGACACCACAATAGAGCTATAGTTATGTAGTATGAAAGGGCCCCTGATCTTCCTGTATGAGCCTCCCTGAGTCTTAAGATCCATAGTGGAGGGCTTTCTCTCAGTCCCACCATTGTGACAGGCCCATTTGATGAGAACACATCGGAGAACTTTTGCCGTAGTTACTTCCAGCCTGTGGAAATCTCTTACATAAGAGACTAGGCTGACCCCCATTTTCCTCTCCTCCCACCAACAGTAAAGACCTTTTTTAAAAAAAAAATAATTAAAACAATTATTTACCAATTAAGTGGTTGTGCAGAAGAGCCTTTTAATGGGGGTGGGGGTCAAGGTTCTTTCATTTTAACTTACAGTAGCTTTACGTTTTAGTGGTGTTTTACTAGGATAGCTTATTGAACTGCATTTTATGTCTTTATTAGTAGGTTTTGAGTTGTACTTTGTTTTAATCTTTCTGTGAGCCACCTTGGACTCCATGATCGGAGAAAGGCAGGATGTCAATGAAATAAATAAAAATAAGATAAAACTGATCTCAGAAGGTTGTGGCAGCCAATGCTGCTATCCACAGTTTTGGTCAGGCCCCCAATACCTTCCTTTGAAATGCCCTGGGAACAAACATTATGAGCAGGACAAGGGTACTCTGCCCATGAGGCTGGGCTCTGAGGAAGGATTGAGGCAACTGGGTTTGGCCAACTCTGTGGTTATTGCTACAAAGGACGGCTGCAGTACTGATAGAGCAACAGCATACCCTCCAATTGTCCTGATTTGTCAAGGTCTCAATTAATGCTCTGTCCTCCTAGTTTTTCAGCTCCTTTTAAAATGTCCCAGATTTATTCTCCTTCCCTCTCCTTCTCTCACTTTCCCCTTTTGTGCTCAGCTTATTTCAATTGCTACAACCTGAGTTCAAAGTGCAGAAGTATTTGGACTCAATTAACTCATCTGAAGGAGAGGACAGGAAGAGGCAGAATCATTCTCTTCTGCTGCAGCCTTTCCTAGCTTGTGTGTGCTCCCTCACTGATAACTTTTTCCATCTTGACTGCACTCTGACGTTGCTTGGCCACACGCATCCTGGTTTTTAATTGTGAAATGTTGAAGAGTATGAAACAGTACACTTCTCCACAAGCCTCAGGTTTCCCATTCCAGGACCAGAATGTTTATTAGACAAGCCTTTGTTCTTTGTTCTTGGGTCCAAGCAAAACCCAAGCAGGGTCAGGAAAGGAAGAGGCACTAGGGATCATATCACAAGCATATGCTAGGTAATGGAGTGTACAAAAGAATTTCAAAAGAAAATCAGCCTGTGCTTTATAGAATATAATAAAGCTTCTGATGTGTAGATAATAATAAAAAGCTATAGGTAATTCTTAAAGAAGTAGGTGTGTCACAATGTTTGATTGTTCTGATGCATATCCCAATGCATAACCTGTACTCAGAACAAGAAGTTACTGTTATTATTGAGAACAGGGTGACTTGGAGGACTCTCATTTGTAGACAAGGTGACTTGGAGGACTCTCATTCATTTTGTTTGTTTAGTTAATAGCTCTGGAGTCAGTCAACTTTGTGACCTCCTTCACAGAGTCCATCCATCTATCATGTGGCCTTCCTCTCTTCCTACTTCCCTCCACCTTTCCCAGCATTACTGTATTTTCCAATGAGTCCTTCCTTCTCATGATGTGTCCAAAGTACGACAGCCTCAGTTTGGTCACCTTGGCTTCCAGGGAGGTTTCCAGCTTGATCTGCTCTAGGACCCATTTGTTTGTCTTTCTGGCTCTCCATGGAATCCTCAGCACTCTTCTCCAGCACCATGTCTAAAATGAATGGATTTTCTTCCTATCTTCTTTCTTAACTGTCCAGCTCTCACATCTATACATGGTCATAGGGAATACAATGGCTTGTATGATTATAACTTTTGTGCTCAGTTGTATATTTTTACATTTTAGAATATTTTCTAGTTCTTTCATGGTCACCCTCCCCATTCTTAATTTTCTTCTGACTTCCTGACTGCAATCCTCATTTCTATCAATGTTTGATCCTAGGTATGGGAATTCTTTTACTATTTCTATTTCTTCATTGTCTAGGTTGAACTTGCGAAGGTCCTCAGTGGTCATTATTTTTGTTTTCTTTATGTTCAACATTAAGCCTGCCTTTGCACTTTCTTCTTTGATCTTCCTTAGTAGGTGTTCCAGGTCTGTGACGTTTTCTGCTAGTACTATGGTATCATCTGCATATCTTAGATTGTTGATATTCCTTCCTCCTATTTTCACTCCTCTTTCTTCATTGTCCAAGCCTGCTTTTGTTATAATATGTTCTGCATACAAGTTGGACAGATAGGGTGAAAGGATACAGCCTTGTGTGACCCCTTTGCCAAAGGGGAACCATTCTGTTTCTTTATATTTTGTTCTGACAGTAGCCTTTTGTCCTGAGTATAGATTCCTTATCAGGACTATCAGATGTGTTGGCACTCCTATGTCTTTAAGGGCATTCCATAGCCTTTATGATCTATGCTATGAAAAGATTTGCTATAGTCTATAATACACATGCTGATTTTCTTTTAGAATTCCCTGGTGCACTCCATTAGCCATCATAAGTTTGCAATGTGGTCCCTAATGCCTCTTCCTTTGCTTTCATTCCCTTCCTTTCATTCATAGGGTTGCCATAAGTCAAAGGCAACTTGAAAGCAGCTAACAACAACATTAACTTCAACACTCTGAAGGTGAAAATGTGATGCACTGAGATGACAGGTTGGACCCATGATAATGAGACTGAGCACTGGTTCTACTTCTCATCCTTCCAGTTTGGCAGCCTACAAATCTTTTCTTCATATGTTCTTCTAGTTCATGCCTGAAAGCCTGGAGAGACCTGTTGCCGGTCCTTTTCAGCAACACTGAGCTAGCGGTAGCAGTTACTCTCATTAGCATCAGGCAACATATTCATGTATTTCTTCCTGTGTTGGTTCATCTCAAGGAGCAAGAGATGTGTAGGAGGGAATGTGAGGTGCTCTCACAGTCAAGCCTGGTAAGGTGACCAACCAAGGACCATCTCAGGCAATGAATGGAGAAAAGTTGGCGTCTGGGTATTTTTGTGTGAGATTGGCAAGTACCTCGCAGTTTGACAAATAATTTGAGACTTCAAAGAAGATAATTTCCTTCTTAGTGGGGCCAGAAAAGTTGCCTCCTTCCTACGCAGGACCAAGTGGGTGTGCGTGTGGGGCCACCGAGGGAAATCTGTGAGGGACAGAGCAATGCCTCTGAACAATTGAGCACTGTCCCCAAGCAATGCACACCCGACTCTCCTGAACAAAAGGCTCACACACAAGGGACTTGACTGTGAAGCTTCCATCTGCTTTCATCAGTGACCCCTGGGGCCAGCCAGGTCACAAGGTCATCCCACTTAAACTCAAAATTTTCAGCCAGAAATAGAGCCGGGAAGTGGGAAGGGGTAGCCCAGTGCAGGGGTCCCTCCATCTTGAGGGGATTCTTTGACTCAATCACTTCATTCGTTTTTCATCAGACATGTTCCCCCGCTCCACAAGTTAATAAAAAGAGGGTGTCATTGTGAATTACAGCCACTCTTAACAATAATCTTTTACATTCTGAAGGTGAAAATGTGATGCATTGAGAGGACAGGCTGGACCCATGAGTAATGAGACTGAGCATTGGTTCTACTTCTCACCCTTCTACTTTGGCAGTCCACAAATCTTGTCAAGGGGGTGCTTTGACCCTCTGTACCCGCAGCAAATCCCTTTGGGGCTTCTGGGATACACAGTTCCATCCTGGCCCCCACTTTTGATTCCTGCAACAACTGACAGTAGTGTTGACGGATGGATGGATCGGAGACCAGATATCAGAAAAGCCATTTGCCATGCTGGCTGAGGATTCTGGCAACTGTAGTCCAATAAGTAACCTTTTCTGGTTTCTGATTAGTATAGTATTATTGTGGACAAGATAAGAATTAACTGCAAAATTTAGAAGTTTGTAGATGACACAAAAGTGGCAAGCTTTGCAATCAATTTAGAGGACAGTATTAAAAAGTAGCACAGGTTGCTGTTGTTGTTTTAAAGGTATAAATAATATCAATTAACAGGTTAATTGAAACCAAGAAAAATAAAACCCTACAAGGAAAATAGTTGTTACATTCCCACCCACCCCCCCGAAAGAACCAAATGCAGAAATATTTGAAGGATGAGTGTCAAGGCTACCACAAGTCTTTCCCTGAACGATTTAGTAGTTATAAAGGGGAAAGTGGTTACAAATAAGAGAAAAGCCATAGTTCAGGTGTAGCACGTATACTTTGTGTGCAGAAAGGCCACAGGTCCAACCTTGGGACGTCCAGTTCAATGAATCTGGTAGAAGTTAATAGAACTCACAGGCTTGGGAGTGGATGTGTGCAAACAAACCTGTTTAAACTCTGGATTTAATGGTCATAGAAGGGACCCCTCTTTAGATAGCAATGCAAATGACTTCATTTCAAAATGCATAAGAGAGCCTTGCTGCATTTGGGAATGCTTTTGCTCATTCTTCTGAGTGGGACCTTGACCTCTACCTATAGTCCCATCTTGAATGAACCACTAATCAAAAATGGTTTCCAGTTAGAGTAAATCAATGATACTCAGCTACACTACAAGAAATAGTATAGAATTCACTCAGGTTGAGAACTGTGTGGCCCGCCAGATGCTGGGATTGCATTGCTCACTCCTTGCATTGCTCACTATTGATTATCCTAGCTAGGGCTTTTGGGAGTTGAAGTTCAACAACATTCCTACTGTTGGCAGACAATACTGACAGTCTGACAGGGTATAACACAGCTTTCTATGAGTAGGGATGTGAATCTTTCAGTCTTGATTTCATTGCATTTTTCCCAATCCCACTTTCATTTTCTTCCTCTCCTCTTCTTGTATTGTGTTAGGAGATTTTGTTGCTGTTATTTTTCTTCTCACATGGAAATTCTTTTGTATTTTAGTTTGCACATTTTGTAAAGTATGCACTCAACTATGCATTCTTTTGAATGCACACACTTTTGTATGCATTTCTCCAATTAACTATAATGTGTTGTGTGCCCTTTATAAAGATACACAGCTTAGGTTGTGCACATTTAATATACTTTGAAAAGATCTGAAAAGGGTTGAGGATCTGCCATTCTTGTTTTCTTCCCAGTTACAGCAAAACATTCCCATCCATGCTTTTGTTAATAGTCTAACAAACCAGAAATTTGATACACTGAGTTTTAAAAAACTGATTAATACATATTTCATTTCCATTCCTACTTATAAGTAACAGAGCTGGTGTTGTAAAAGTGTGGGTTAAAAGGCTAATGTTCTTGATTTGTTCAATAGCAGTGTTATTTCTAGAAAAAAATTAATTCCGATAAGATTTATAGAATCTCATTTGGAATATTTTGTTTATTTCTGGGCACCATGGTTAAAGAAGCATATCAACAAGACAGATAGTTATTATGGTCAACTGACCCTAAAAGAATGTTAACTGTGGCCAATTTTTATTTTATTTGACAGATGTTTTTGTCTTGTGTACAGTGAGTTATGTTTACTGTGGTGTCTTGCTGTGGAATGATGTATTCCTGTGGTGAACTCCACAGGTCATGAAGATGAGCTCTATGTATGTAAACACACTGTAGATTGAAGTTAGAGTTTATTTAATTTTTAATTAAAATATTTATATTTATACCATCCAGTATATGAGGATCTCTGAGCAGAATACAAAAAATGCAGTTATTTTGTGTGACTTTAAGTCATTTCCAATTTATGGCAACCTTAAGGTGACCCTATCACAGGGTTTTCTTGGCAAGATTTATTCAGAGAGACAGTTGCCTTTGCCTTCCTTTGAGCCCAGATTCAGTTCCTGATCGCCAATATTGTAGTCCAACACTCAAACCACTACTTCATGCTGGCTTTCTAAAAGCAGTTTAGAATAACTGAAAACAATAAGAATAATTTAAAAGACCATTTAACACTTAAAACATGACTGTTTACCATAAATCCAATTAGAACAATTTTAAAATAATATAAATCAGAACTATTCCAAGAAGTTCATGTTACATGTCTCTGGTTAATTTGAGAATTGTCCTGAAATATCTGTATTTCACACTAGCTTGTACAGTAATCTTACAACAAACAGCCATACCCAGGGCCCTCAGAAAAGTCCAAAAAGGCAGATACATCATCATCATCATCATCATCATCATCACTATTATTATTATTTCCATATCTACAAAGAATTTATAACAGTTCTCACCACCACCATGGGCAAGACTTTTATAAAACTAATGGATCTGAATTGTATACTCAAGACCATGCCTCCTGCCCTGCAAGTACTTTGCATTGCAACAAGGATAATTTATAATACCTGGCTTTTGGGAATAAATCTATTACCCTTCAGGTAATATGAAAACTACAGCTAAACTGTAAGAGGGAGCAAGGAAACTTAAAGGCCAAGGAAGGGAATAAGAGCAAGTGATGTCAATGGGGTGAATCAGACAGGCAAAATGAAGTAGCTTTCAGCCACTTTAAAAGACAGGGCATGTAGACAACGCACTCCTTGGAGTTTATCATATGACGGAATTTGGGGGTATAATGCAATGCCAATCCGAACGCAGACATGGGGTTTCACCTAATTGCGTATGAGTGTATCTCATGCAATTTCAGGCAATGGGAAGTCATTCTGAACGCAATCATGGGGTTTCACATAATTGCGTATTAGATAGAGTATCTCATTCAATTTCGGGCAATGGGGGGGTCATTTTAGGGAAACGGGAAGTCATTCTGAATGCATTCCGAACACAATCAGATTTCATGTAAATTTGCTAAACTAGTGACTTCACGTAAATTCACTAAACTAGCGAATTCACGTAATTGCGAATTGGCTCCATTCACAATTGAGAGAAATTCCTCCCATGTTATAAACTCCCTTGAAAACAGCTGGAAACCGGATTGGAGCCATGCTCCAGGGCTAAAAACTGGAGCAAAAAGAAGTTGGGATAGTCCGATTCAAGGCAGAAAATGTGCATCTTCATGCCTACATATAAACGTACCGACGCAAGTGCAGGGTTGCAGCAAGGAAATGAAAGTGCAACACCTCCAATGGGTGTAATTACAATACAGTCCTCCCTCTGTTTTCACGGGGAATCCGTTCCAGACCCCCTTCATAAAAATGGAAAATTGCACATATTGAGTCCTATTGGCTTGAATGCAGGTGCTCCCCTGTGGGAGTGTGCAGGCATGCACCATGGCTGCGTCTCTCATTTTAACCCCCTCCTTTGTCTCCCGCAGATAGTCAAGGGATGCAGATCCCAAGTCTGTGAGAACAAGAGGACCATAGACACAAATCAGACAGTCCAACAGAGGGGCAAGGGGTGAAAGGGACATGTATGGGGGGCATCCATGATTGTGCTTTGCCAATGTATCACTGGCACACCAATGCACCGATGCTCTATTCTGGCTGTGCATCACACATGTGACTGTATGGGCAATCAAAGGGGCAGCCATGTAATGGAATGGCATCTTGACAGATGTGGGAAGTAAGTGGAGGTCGCAGGTGGTGTGTTTGTGTGACACTGCACGTGTATGGTGGGGAGGCGGCAACAACAACAACAAAATACCCAGTGGTGCAGCTGGATGCTGCGTTGTGCGGTCAGGCCATGTGTATTCGGCCCACCTTGGGAGTGGGCTATGCAGATGGAGGGGGATTCAACCCGCTTTTGGGAAAAGCAGTATTGAGCCACTTTTTCCTTACCGTCTGCTGCGGCCCATTGTCTCAGTTAATCAGAAAGTTCTGGTACATCTTCAACAGTCCAAGCCTGCGTTCGGCAACACCACTGATGGCTAGATATACCATACATGCTTTGGAATAACCTGCAAATTTTCCTATCAATGGTTTATTAATATTGGTCATTATCAAGGAGGAGGAGGAGGAGGAGGAGGAGGAGGAGGAGGAGGATTCTATTGCAAGCAATAGTTCTTCATTCCAGTTCCCTGGCATTGCGAATTAAAAGGATTGGGTATCTGGTGATAGGTAAACTCTCTATCTGCCAAAGACTCTTGAAAGCTATTGCCAATCTGAATAGACAGTCTTCATCTAGATGGATAAATTACTGAGCTTCAGGAAGTTACTCTTTAGGACTGCTGCTTGTGGTCCATAATGGCTGGCAGAGTCTAGTAATTGAATTTCCAAAAAGTAACTTATAAGTTACTTCCAAGAAGTATTTTATAAGTTCTGATAAGTATACCAGGTCACAAGATCTGGTATAAGGCAGCTTTAATCCTAAGAAATTATTTGAAAGTCTTAGAAACAAAGTAGATCTGTATTATCTTTGGATGCTGCAAAACTATTTGCTTACTAAACAGACAAACTCTCAAAGGCAAGGTAACAAAACTGGAATGTGTGGTAAAGGATGGGACCAAAAAACATGTCAGAAAATTGAGAGATAACTTGAGAGATAGATTACCTAAATGGTATGTGTGGCCTATCACCAGAGAGTTAGCCACAGTTAATATGGAGGTTTATCTTTCTGTGGATATCCTTCAGCATTGAAAACTGGGACACATGTGGCTGAGCAACATCAAAGTGTGATCCAGATAGGGAAAATTATTAATGAGGAGGAACACACAAGCTAGGAGTGGCTGCAGCAGTTTGTTTTTATAGAGTCTACAGGGAAGGAAAAGGCTATGCTTTCTCCTCTCCCTCCTGATGAATTCATAGAATCATAGAGTACAGATCACTTTTGCACTTTGAACTGAGTTCATGGCAATGGAAGCAAGCTGAGGACAAAGGGGGGAAACGAGATGAGGGGACAGAAACCAGGAAAGTTTAAAAGCAGTTGAAAAAGTAATTGGGGCTGTCCTTTCCAAATCTGGACAGTTAGAAGATATATTGCCGTGAAGCTAAACTGTTGTATCTACAGACAAATAGGTGGTAAAACAAATCCAAACAAAAATCCATCAGTGATACCTTTATTAGCCAACCGAAATGCACAATATCCTTGTTGCAAGCTTTCAAAGCTCCATGAGCTTCTTTGTCAGGCAAAACAGTCACTTTACTCTATACCTGAAAGAAGAACCGAGTAAGGAATAAAATATCTGATCAACAGAATAATTGTACCAGAGATCCACACTATTCACCAGAATAAAGCTAGTGGCCAGAAAAAAATGTTTTTGCCAGTAATCCTGTTATGCATAATATCCTGCATTACAACATTTTTATACCACTACAATTTGTATTTTCCATTTTCTTTGTTGCAACTAAATATACCCAAAACAGGTCCAGTTCTTAGGTGTACCCACGAGAGGATGCTGTTGAGCTAGAAATGTTTTAGCCTGTTTCTGTTTAGTCTGTAGAGACTAGAGGCATGAGAGTTGAGAATCTCTAGGGGAGCTATGTGTAGACATTTATGTATTAATTCTGCAGCTTCCCTCTCAAGTGTGTGTGTGTGCTTTCTTGTCACCTGTCAACTCACAGGGACCTCATGAATTCCATAGAGTTTTCTTAGGACCTTATCAGAAGGGAGGAATTTCTCTTTATTATGAATGGAGCCAATTGGAGCTAATTCTTTCTAGTTTAGCGAATTTATATGAATTCCAATTGTGTTTGGAATGCGTTCAGAATGACTTCCCATTATCCGAAAATGACCCCCCCCATTGCCCGAAATTGCGTGAGGTGCTTTAATTCACAATAAAGTGAAACCCCATGATTGCATTTGGAATGACTTCTCTTTTGCCCAAAATTGCGTGAGATACTTTAATTCGCAATAATGTGAAACCCCATGATTGCGTTCAGATCGCCATTGGATTGTACTTCCAATTTCCATCATCTGATAAGGTCCTTAGGCAAGGAATACTCAGAAGTGGTTTTGTCAGTTCCTTCCTCCGAAATACAACCTACAGTACTGGTAGTCTTTGGCAGTCTCCCAGGGCTGACCCAGCTCAGTTGCTAAGATCAGACAGGATCTGGTGCCTTTCTTTAACATTGTTGTTGTTAGATGCCTTCAAGTCATTTCTTTAGAGCAGGCTTAACATAGTCATCCTCTGAAGCAGAGAGTGTGTGACTTTCAAACTTTGCAGTAAGTTGCAGCATTTTTAGGACAGTCTCACAGGATATGATGCATCCTATATAAATCAAAATATTTTCCACACTATTTAAAGGAAACTTATTCTAACAAAAAGCTGGTAGCATGAGCTTTCATGGACTTCAGTCTACTTCCTCAGAGGCTTATTATGAAGATAATTAATTTCATGTTCTTAAACGATGCTAATAATCACATTTTTCTTAGTTTTTCTGAAAATTTCACACACACACCCTAAAAAAAACAAAACCCTGGAAAAGATTGTTGTATTTCTATTGCTTTAAAATGTCCTGAAATGCTGCATCTCTATCCAATCTTTTTATTTTAAACTTTGGCGTGCTTTTTCTCTTTTTATGCACTTATTTCCATGCCACATACCAACAGTCTTTGGAATTGAAACCAAATAGCACAGTTTCCCCAGATCTGGTGCCCACCAAGTTAAGAATGATGGCGTTACAGTCCAGTGCCTCCAAAGTGCACTAGTCTGGCAAAGAGCAGAATAAGACCAGAGAGAACAGCTATAGATCTCTTCTGTTGCTGGCAAGATGTGAAATTTATATTCTGGTTGGGATGCTATAGACGAAGATGGAACCTGTGGGGTTAAAGAGCTGGGAAAAGTAGTGGGGGATATAAATCTCACAACCAACATCTGGAGGACTGGGAAGGGAAGTCTAAATGAAGAGCTGGTCTAAGAGCCTTAGAATATGACAAAAGAAAGCCAACAACTTCAAAAAAAGCTGTCAAGACTTATCTCTTCAGGCAGGGCTTCCCAGAATTGTTCCATCTAATTTCTGTACTCTCCCTACTTTCTATGTATTATTTCAATATGTTTTAGTCATGCAAGATGCCTTGATGGCTGCAGCAGAAAGGCAGAGTATAATAACATTATTATTATTATTATTATTATTATTATTATCATCATCATCATCATCATCATCATATTTAATATTTTATTTATTCCAATTTCTGTTTCCCAGTTGGCACACGCAGCCAACCAATAAGTAAAAGAAGCTACCTTATTTCCAGCTAGACTATGCTAGACTAAGCAGACCATGCTGTAGTCCAAGAAAGTAACTTTTCCAAAGTTTGCCTGGAATTGTCCACTTGGACTGGCAGAGCTCTTTAGGTTCTCAGACCAGGCTCTTTACCACCACTTGACACCTGATTTCTTTTTAAAGAGAAGATGCAGGAACTGAACCCCGAATTGCTTTCATGTTTTTTTTTAAAATGTACTCTACCATTCAGCTATACTTCCTCTCTTACAGTGTCTTGGCTTATAAGAGAACTTTCCGAGTTGCTTGGAAGAATAAGCCACTTGTCTTGTGTGCAGAACATCAAACTCTTTCCTAGGCACATTGTGCTGTCCACTCCACATGGGTGGCTTCACCTTCCGATGCTTTGATCAACATGTCTATTCATGTCTTTTCAATGTGAACATAAAACTTTATGCATTGCAGGAAACAGAAGCAATGGTCGACAAAGCCATGCTCCACACAGACACATGGCCAGATAAAAGGGTAGCCGTTTTCTTTGTGTCAAAAGTCAGGTCAGAAGAGTCTTGGTTCTTTAGGCATTTAACAGCGGCTGGAAAAAATGACAGGCCATGCTAAATGTCCTTTCAAATCAAAGCCGTCTTTCAGTTCTTGGATTGTTTTCCAGAGGTAAACAATTTATAACATTTTGAGTCTAAAGCCAGATCTCATGTTGCATGAAAATGCTGTATACGTAGTTTTTAAAAAATATATATTGTTCATTAGACTAAAATCCAGATGGTTTTGCAAACATTTGAAGTGAAATTTTCAATAATATGGGGTGGGGGGGAATGTGTTGCTTTCCATCTTATGCTGGCAGAATTACAGGTATAATATAATCTGTAAGAGAACACTCTGTCTAAACAGTTTTGTTAACAATCATAGAATCATAGAATCATAGAATCATAGAGTTGGAAGAGACCACAAGGGCCATCCAGTCCAACCCCCTGCCATGCAGGAACTCCCAGTCAAAGCATCCCCGACAGATGGCTATCCAGCCTCTGCTTAAAGACCTCCAAGGATGGAGACTCTACCACACTCCGAGGGAGTGTGTTCCACCGTCGAACAGCCCTTACTGTCAGGAAGTTCCTCCTAATGTTGAGGTGGAATCTCTTTTCCTGCAGCTTGCATCCATTGCTCCGCGTTCTGGTCTCTGGAGCAGCAGAAAACAAGCCTGCTCCCTCCTCAATATGACATCCCTTCAAATATTTGAACAGGGCTATCATATCACCTCTTAACCTTCTCTTCTCCAGGCTAAACATCCCCAGCTCTCTAAGTCGTTCCTCATAGGGCATGGTTTCCAGACCCTTCACCATCTTAGTTGCCCTCCTTTGGACCCGCTCCAGTTTCTCCACATCCTTTTTGAATTGTGGTGCCCAGAACTGGACACAGTATTCCAGGTGGGGCCTCACCAAAGCAGAATAGAGAGGCACTATTACTTCCTTTGATCTAGACACTATACTTCTATTGATGCAACCTAAAATAGCATTGGCCTTTTTAGCTGCTGCATCACACTGCTGACTCATGTTCAACTTATGGTCTACTTGGACTCCTAGATCCTTTTCACACATAGTTTCATTCAGCCAGATGTCCCCCATCCTATATCTGTGCATTTCATTTTTCCTCCCTAGGTGCAGAACCTTACATTTCTCCGCATTGAATTTCATTTTATTAGCGTTGGCCCAGCTTTCTAGTCTATTCAGGTCATTCTGAATTTCAATCCTGTCTTCTGGAGTATTGGCTACTCCTCCTAATTTGGTGTCATCTGCAAATTTGATAAGTATGCCCCCAATTCTGTCATCCAAGTCATTAATAAAGATATTGAATAGCACTGGGCCCAGGACAGAACCCTGTGGGACCCCACTGGTCACTTCTTTCCAGGATGAAAGGGAGCCATTGTTGAGCACCCTTTGAGTTCGGTCAGTCAACCAGTTACAAATCCATGTAATGGTTACCTTGTCTAGCCCACATTTTACGAGCTTGTTTGCAAGAATGTCATGGGGAACCTTGTCAAAGGCCTTACTGAAATCAAGATATACTATATCCACAGCATTCCCTTCATCTACCAAACTGGTAATTTTATCAAAAAAAGAGATCAGATTTGTCTGGCAAGACTTGTTTCTCTGAAACCCATGTTGGCTTTTTGTGATTATGGCATTGGCCTCTAAATGTTCACAGACTCTCTGCTTAATGATCTGCTCTAGAATCTTTCCTGGAATTGATGTCAGACTAACTGGACGATAATGACAATACACTTCCAATATCACTTTATTTGCACAATTGTGTGTGATAATCGTTCGTGCAATTACTCGCCATTTTCGCTTTATTTGCGGGATGATTTAATCTTTTATCTTTCTTTAATGCCAAAATTATTCCCAGTGTGATAAAACTCCTATGATAGGTTTGCCTTCAATGACCTTATCAGACGCCGGAAATTGGAAGTATAGTCCAATGGCAATCCAAACACAATCATGGGGTTTCATGTTATTGTGAATTAAAGCATCTCACGCAATTTCGGGCAAAAGGGAAGTGATTCCAAATGCAATCATGGGGTTTCATGTTATTGCGAATTAAAGCATCTCACGCAATTTTGGGCAATGGGAAGTCATTTTCGGGTAATGGGAAATGATTCGGAATGCATTCCAAACACAATAGGAATTCATGTGAATTCAAATTGGCTCCATTCGCAATAAAGAGATATTCCTCCCGTCTGATAAGGTCCTAAGTTGCCATAAGTCGGAAACAACTTGAATGCACACAACCACAGCAACAAGTTATATCTTTACACTTTGTTCTATTCATTTATTTATTTTTATTTGTATGCCACTTTTCTCCAAGGCAGCTCACAGATAAAACTTTTTTTAAAAAATAGTTTATTGAAGATGCATATAAAAAACAAATCATGCAATACATTTATACAATTCACATTCCATTACATTACTACAATACATTATGTACTACAAAACATAAACATAAAACATACATATCCACATCAAAACAAAACATGACAATACAAAAAGAGATATAATAATGAAGTAAAACAAAGAAAGAATGACTTCCAAACCTAAAGTGCTGGATATATTTTCCCATATTAATACTCCTCTTAACAATATTCCATACATATAATCCTGTGTTTGTCTTAAATGCCTTAACTGTTACCACCATTGGAAAATTAATCACTTCATTTCAATTATTTCTTTTACCCATTTATCTAAATCTCACAAAACAATGTTACCTGTTGTGCCATACTACCAAAAATTTCCAAGATAAGTTATCGGCACAAATAAAAAAAAACTTATAAACTATAACTACTATCATTAGAACGCTCTTTTAACTTGATATTGGTCTCTTCTGATGTACTTTCAGGTTGTGATAGAGTCTTAATCCGTTTTGTCCAATATATCAGGTTCAGACTCCTTTCGAGACCAAAAAAATTTGGACACAGATAAAACGTTATGATCTTGTCCAGTTCTTTTATGGCTGCCTTTCCCATTCCTAGGAGTTTATCACACCATAGGAATTGGAAGTATAACCCAATGGCATTCTGAATCAATCATGGGGTTTCGCGTTATTGCATGAAAGCCGATCACACACATTTTCGGGCAATGGGAAGTCCTTCCGAACACAATCGTGAGGGTTCCCGTTACTGCGTGAGAAACAATTTTGGGCAGTCCCGAACGCGATGCGGCGTCTATACGCAATCACGTAATTGGCTGAACTAGTGAATTCACTCAATTCCGAACTGGCCCCAGTTTCATTTCTTATGAAATTGAGAGGAATTCCTCGCGTGTGATAACGTCCCTAGTCTTCCTTCTGATTTCTTGACCACGACCTACCTTCCGATCAATATTTGACCCGAGATATGGAAACGGTCAGCGCCAGCTTGGCTTAGCAGTTTGTGTATTGGGACTATGACTGTGGAGACCAGGGTTTGATTCCCACTTCAGCCACGAAACCGACTGGGGAGTTTATCACATGGGAGGAATTTCTCTCAATTTCGAATGGAGCCAATTTGAATTCATGTAAATTCGCTAGTTTAGCGAGTTTACCTGAAATGTAATTGCGTTCAGAATGCGTTCAGAATAACTTCCCATTTCCCGAAAATGACCCCCCCATTGCCCGAAATTGCGTGAGATACACTCATACGCAATTATGTGAAACGCCATGATTGCGTTCGGAATGACTTCCCTTTTGCCCAAAATTGCGTGAGATACACTCATTCGCAATAACGTGAAACCCCATGATTGCGTTTGGATTGCCATTGCATTATACCCCCAAATTCCATCGTATGATAAACTCCTGGGTGACCTCAGGCAAGTCACACTCTCTCGGCCTCAAGAGGATGGCAATGGCACAAAAACCTCTTCGGAGCAAATCTTGTCAAGAAAATCCAAGGATCGGGTCGAATTATAGTCGCTGTAAGTTAAAAAGGATTTAAAGGCACACAACAACAACAATGTGAACTCTTTGGCTGTATCCATACTGGAGAAATAACCCGGTTTGGCCTTGCTTTAAGTGTCTTGGCTCAAGGCTATGGAATTCTGGGAGTTGGAGTATGTTGTGGGCCCAGAGCAGAGCGGAGCTCCGCTCTGGGCCCCACAACATACTCCAACTCCCAGAATTCCATAGCCTTGAGCCAAGACACTTAAAGCAAGGCCAAACCGGGTTATTTCTCCAGTATGGATACAGCCAAGAATATTATAATAATATTCTTATATATTATATAAATATAAAATATTATAAGAATATAAGAAATGCTTTTAAAAATGTTGGAAAATGTAGGACGCCGTCCTCAAAAAGGAGGACCGACTCTTTGGGCTCACAAAGCTGAAACGCGTTGCGTCATTACGACGCCAGAAAGACCTTATTGGCCCCTCGCTCCTCCCGTCCCTCTTCCGCAGGGGCCCTGCTGTGACGCCACGCGTTCTATTCCCGTTACCACGGCAACCAACCGTCCGTCTCGCTCCTCCCCCCTCCCATCCAGGCAGGCACTAAATATCGCGAGAGACGGAGAAGCTTCGGAGCGCGAGTTCCGTCGCCCATGCAACTCCTTAGACAGCTAAGGTTTAGGTGACGCAAGCAAAGTGGGCGGGGCTTCCGGACAGGTGGGTCAGTGACGTCAGAAACGGGAGGCGTGGCTAAGGGCTTTGACAGGTGGAAGGCAGGAAAAGAGAAGAAGCGGATGAGGAGCTCCCGGGGGACGCTTCCGGTGAGGGCAGAGGAGGCCAGAGCCCCCCTTTTTGTTGCTGGCAAAGAGCAGAGGGAGGCTTTCAGGGGGAAACCCTTCTTCTTGTTGGTTTCTTTTCTGGCTCATGGAGACCCTGCTGTCATGGCTTTGCCATTAGGCCACCCTCTGAGGCTGAGAGAGTGTGCCTTGCCCCAAGGTCACCCAATGGGTTCCCATGGCTGAGCCAGGATTTGAACCCAGGTCTCTCCAGAGCCAGTGGTCTAAAACATTCAAGCCACTGTGCCATGCTGCTACATAGGTCCCTACACCCTTTTGTTGCATTTTACCTGTACTATAATTTTATAGAATCAGGTTATAATCTTATATAATAATTATATTATATATAATCTTATATTTAAGCAACCTTGTATTTAATAATAATATAATTACATGTTTCTTTATATTTCCCGCCTTTCTCTGCGGATCAAGGCGGGATGGCATCAAAGAATAAAATCAACAAAGTACACCAAAGTATTTGATCGTTCAACAACTGCCCTAACTGCCTTTGCCTTGTATTTTTGTGTATATGTGTGTGTGTGTGTGTGTGTATATATATATATATATTAATAATTGTTTTAATAATTGTTCAATAATTGTATTTTATTGTGAATGGGAGGGTTAGGGAGGGTTTGGGATACAACAGTAACAAGTGGTTATTATATTTTATGGGTGTTTTAGTGTTAGCCGTGTCGATTTTTTGGAGAAGAGGGATATAAATGAATTTTATTATTATTATCATTGTGTGCTATTGAAGCGTTATCCTATTAAAAGTGTTCATGTGTGCCTTCAAGCCCTTTCCGACTCATGGCAACCCTAAGGGGAAGCTATCATGGGGTTTTCCTGGCAAGTTCCTTCAGAGAGGGCTTTGCCATTATGGCTACCCTCTGAGGCTGAGAGAGTGTGACTTGGCCAAGGTCACCCAATGGGCTTACAAGACACAGGAGTTTATCACATGGGAGTAATTTCTCTCAATTGTGAATGGAGCCAATTCGCAATTATGTGAATTCGCTACTTTAGCAAATTTACATGAAATCTGATTGCATTCGGAATGTGTTCAGAATGACTTCCCATTTCCCAAATATGACCCCCCCCATTGCCCGAAATTGCGTGAGATACTCTAATAAGCAATTACGTAAAACCCCATGATTGCGTTCGGAATGGCTTCCCTTTTGCCCGAAATTGCATGAGATACACTCATTTGCAATAACATGAAACCCCATGATTGCGTTCGGATTGCCATTTGCATTATACCCCCAAATTCCATCGTATGATAAAGTCCACAGACACAGTTGAGTTGCTTCTGGTCGGAGACGAGTACAAGGGTAGGCAGGCCTGTCATCTGATTCCACTGAGCCTCTGTTGTGTTACACACAAAAGTACTTTGGTTAACATGGAGGAGGGTATTGGAAGAAAGTAATGTCCAAATCGAGCTTGCATTCTTCTTTTTCACATGCACAAGCAGCACTTGACAAATGTAAAGGTAAACATCACTGTGAAAGCAGCCACCTGCTTGTGAATTAGGTACACAGAGAAAGTCAATGTGATGTTGTGGTTTGAGTGTTGGGCTACAACTCTGGGACAAGTGTTCAATTCCCTGCTTGGCCTTGGAAATTAACTGGGGTGAACTTCACATGCTCTCATCCCCAGAAAAGCCCATCATAAATTTGCCTTAACATTGCCATGTCAGAAACAGCCTGAAGGCACACAACAACAAACTGCCCCCAAAATTATGTTGATATGCCCATACCTCAACTATAATATGTACCTTTGGGCAGAAAACTTCGATATAGCCCACTTTTTTCGCTTATTGTTATCATGCTGGTTTCTGCTGTTAAATAAAGTCATCCCTCCATACTCACAGGTTCTTTATAAATTCCAAAAAGCAAAGCTTGATTTTGCCTTTTGATATAAAGGACAGCATTTTACTATGGCATCATATTTAATGGGACTTGAACATCCACAGATTTTGGTATCCACAAGGCGTCTTGGAGCCAAACCACAGCGGATACCAAGGGCCCACAGTATCACTGAGATACATATCTTTTTAAATTGTAAAACCTGGGGGTAGGGAACGAAACATACTATGAGCTTTATGTACTTCAGAACTGCTCTTTGACTCAGAGATAGCAATTTTGATATTGCTTTGACAGAGGCTTGATATTTTATTCAGCATTCTGATAGATTGTTGAACAACAAAAGGAATTGTTCTTTTAGAGATCTTTCTCATCATCTTTCATTTTGAGCAGCAATTGGAGATGAGCTGAAACAGCTTCCTATAGAAAAACTAGAGCATCAGAAAGGAGAAGATTGGTATTCCCGATTTCTGAGGTTTTATTAATTGTGGTTATGGGATTTTTCTCTTTTCCAGGTACCTTGGAGCAATCAAAATCTTCAGGAAGAAGCCTCTAGTAATTTGGAAAAATGTTTGCAGATTTGGACTATGACATTGAGGAAGACAAGCTGTAAGTGCTTTACTTTTATTTCCTGTGTTTTCTATCAGTAGTTTGTACTATGAATTTTGTGTTGTTGTTTTAAAACTCTGCTGGCAGTGTTGACCAGTCAGTGATATTCTGATGGCATTGGGAAGGAGACAGAATGGGGTATTTTGGGGCCACCACTGATCCACAGGACCCATTCCCCTTACTGTCCTGAAAATGAGCCACAGAGCTGACATAGGTTCCCCCCCCCCCTTCTCATTGGAGTCAATGGGGCGGGGGGGGGGGCGAAATTAACATTCCCTTCTCTCTGCCATCATTGCAAAAATCTAACAGAGTTGTGGATGGGTGGCTGCTCCTCCAAAGAAACCACTTATGCTAACATCATTTTGGGGTTGTTCTGTACTACTGAAGAAAGATGCTTTTTTCAGTGAGCAAATATAAGAAATTCTAACCTCCTCATCAAACACAAACTATTATTTTAGCTCTTAAAAACACAAAATGTATAGTCTGTCACAAAGAACATAAAATGTTACTATCTGTGTCTTGACGGCATTTTGAAGTATGCAGATCTTAGCTTTATTAAAATGAGTTTACTCTAACATGGTTTATAGCTGGTTCCAGAAAAATCTCACAAACTACAGATAATAGACGCAAGAAAATAAGTTTCTGTAAACTCATCCTCAGGGATAATGTACACTGTAGTATTTTTCCTCACAGTATTGAGAACTTCAGCCTGAGCCAAGACACTCTCGACAAAGAGAGTCTGGTAAAATATCCATGTTTTGCATGGGTCTGTGTTCCTTTGGGCGAGAGATGGAAAAAGGTGTGAACCAAAAGATCACCTATACATCAATAACCATATCCATTACTATTGTCTGATAGCTATTTTTCCAGCTAGTGCTTGACTATACCAGTCACCTCCTAGGAGTCATGTTAAATTTAATGTTGGTTCTGTTCTTTTCCATGCTAAATTAAAATGCCCTTGTTTGTCAAAAAGAAATTAAGGAGAATTTTTAAAATTTAATACTGTATATTTAATTCAATCTAAAATTATTTTAAATTAATTTGAGTTTTTTAATGTGCTTATTTTGTGGTTTCTTTGCCTCTGACTATAATTTAATTGTTACATTGTTCTTATGTTTTTGTGCATACTGCTCTTTTTAAACGAAATAAACATAAATGGTTATTTTAAGCAAATGTAAAAATGAGCTGCAGCTCACTATATTGCACTTTGTTTCCTGGGTAACCCTTGAGATTATTTTAGGCAACATTAATTTTTAATATCTCCATCTTTATGATGGAAACAGCAGGGACAGCTAGTTGGTGGTGGAAGTTTTTATGTATGTTTGTATGCCTTTGCTTTGTTCTAGGGGAATCCCTACTGTTCCTGGGACAGTGACCTTGAAGAAGGACTCTCAAAATCTAATTGGGATCAGCATTGGAGGAGGAGCTCAGTATTGCCCCTGTCTCTATATTGTTCAGGTCAGTGTTCATAGCAATGAGTGTTTTATCCTTAGGAAGATTTTCAGCACAGTGCAATTTCATTGGAACTTTTTCAGGAGCACCGTAGACTTCTATGCAGAAATGTGAGCATGTAAATTATAAATTATATTCAAAGTGTTCCGTTGTTGGAAGAGACTAGGGCCCCATTCAGACTAGCCCATTTGCCCTGGTTTGATCCGATGAGATCGTGCATGGCATAAGCGATTCACTCCAGAAAGAAGTTCATACTACCTTTTGACCCCTCCGGTGCATTTTACCCCAACAAAGTTCATACACACAAAAGTAACGATTAAAGATGGAGCCTCTTGGTTGTCAATAAAATGATGTCATGGTGACGTCTGATGCAGCCATTGGCCGTGCGAGATGCTTGTGGGTTTTTTTTAATACTTTTTAAAATTTGACAGCTTATGCGCATGGAGCATTTGGCTGGGAGCAGTGCGGATTGAGGAGATCCTGTCCCCTCCTCCTCCTACTCCCAGTACTTTTAAATTATTATTTATTATATGTTTTAATATTTTATTATTTATTTTATTTTATTTTATTGTGTTTTGTTTCATTTATTATTTTATTGTATTTTTATTTTTTAATTTAATATATATTTTATTAAATAAAATATTTTATTAAATATTTTAATATATTCTATTGTATTTTTATTAATTATTTATTGTATTATTTTATTTTATAGTTATTTTATTTATTATTTATTTCATTGTATTTTATTGTACTTTAGTGTATTTTATTGCATTTTATTTATTAGTAATTTATTGGATTTTATTGTATTTTTTTTTGAATTTTTAAAAATATTTTTTTATTTCTTTTTTTCCACCAGCTTGACAGCTGTCATTCGCATTGGCTCCTTTCCCTTCTGTTTTTATGAATGAGGCAGAGGGGGTTCCCTTTAAAAGGGCCCCATTCATTCCCCTCCAGTTTAAAGAATGAATGGGGCCCTGAAAGGGAACCCCAGTCCATATATGGGCAGGGTTTTCCCCTCATCCCCATTCATAAAAATGGAAGAGCCAATGCGAATGATAGCTGTCAAGCTGGGGGGAAAAAGAAATAATAAATAAAATACAATAAATAAATAATAAATAAAATAACTATAAAATAAATAAAATAATACAATAAATAATTAATTTAAAATACAGTAAAAAAATATTTTAAAAATGCTGGTGTGCCCGATTTTACCTGGAGAGGAGGCATGTTCCTCCTCCTGGCCTTCTCCCCTCCCCTGAACTTGACCCGATTGTGATCGGAGCCAAGTTCACATTCCGTGCAAACCGGTTTTTCCCAAAAGAAACGGTAAAAATTCCGCTTTGGGAGAAACCAGGTTATGGGGGATTTGCCCCGCTACGCGTGTGCAAAATCCGGATTCAGTAGTGTTAAAACCGGTTTCAGTCTGAACTTCTTGATTTTAAACCGGCTTGCTAACCGGTATATAACGTAGTCTGAATGGCCCCTAGGATCCAGCAGGGATTTCTGCTGGAGGAAGATGCAGGTAGATGATTTTAATAGTCCTTCAATCTGTCCCCTCCCTCCTGTGCCATGTCCCACACTCTTCCTGTGATTTCCTGACCCTTCTCCCCAGTAGCTCTGCAGAGTGCTGTAGGGGAAAAGAGGAATATATTAATCTTTCTCACTGTTTCTTCAGTGGGAATGACAATTAAGTGGAGTTTTGTTCACAGGAACTCTGCATCCAGTGCATCAATTATCCTCATCCTCCATGGGTTAGCCTCTGTCATAGGGCAACTTGAATAGCAAGTCAAATGAGTTAAAAGCATGTGTCCACTGGTGATCTAGTCAGTTTTTTTCCCCAAAAAACTGGTAGCGAAGGGTAATATTAAACTGTGAGTAATCCTGAAATCTAAAATCACTTCTATCATGGATGCTGAATTAGGAGGAAATCGCAGGGTACAGAAATAGTTGTAATTGTGTTCAGCTTTATTCAACAACAAGGGGTTGGACTATAGTTGTCTGCACAGGTAACACCTGGATTTTTTCAGTACCTAAAATTAACTTATCCAAATAGTGTGGCATGAAATGTGGAAAACAACAATTTAAAATTTGAAATGTAGCTGTCTAATTTCATTTGTCTGGCAGACACTTAAAAAGACGGGGTTCTAAAAACGCTGAATTGGATCCAGGCACTGCCATCCACTGATGGAAGAGCTTTGTTAGAGGAACGTCCTTTTCCCTGATTTTTTGGAATCCTCCATTTCTCCAAATTTCAACCCATTCATCATGGTCTATAGCATTTTCAATAGGATGCCTTGGCAAGGAGGGGGCAGGGGAATCTGTTTGTATCAGGCCAATTGTATTCACCTAAATATGGATCCGAAACATTTATTCTTGATCCCCAATAGGAATTTTTTATCTCAGAGAAGTGCAGTGCCAAAGATATTCTTCCTGGGAGAATAGTATTTCTATAATTTAAAAAGGCTGAGAATGGCATGATATCGTTGCAGAGGTGTAGAAGTACAAACTAAGTATTCATGAATGTGGTACCCATGGCACTTCTAAGGTTTCCTTTGAATAATGTGTGTAAAGTGACATGTAAATAAGCAAGAGCATGTTGCTGTTCTGGTTCCTCACTCCTTTCTTTGACATTCTCATGCCTTCACTTTTCACCGTAGGTATTTGATAACACTCCTGCAGCTGTAGATGGAACTTTGGCAGCTGGTGATGAAATCACAGGGGTAAATGGAAAATCAGTGAAAGGAAAAACCAAAGTAGAAGTGGCTAAAATGATACAGGTGGTGAAGGTGAGTAGCAGGTAAAGTTATAGTAATATGAATCCATTTTTAATATTCAGTGGGAGTGGTGATCCCTTCCTTTCAAACGCAGAACAGAAGCTCTGTTTTTTGTTCTAGGGAGAAGTGACAATTCATTACAACAAACTTCAGGCTGATCCAAAGCAAGGAAAGACCTTGGATATTGGTATGTGTCATACTTGCCATCCCTCATAACATTGATGTAATTCAAGTAGCACTGGCTCTCTTGAGGCATTTTCTTTAGTTAACCCTAGTAAGTTTCAGTCAGATAAAGTACAGTCTGCCCTCCATATCCACAGATTTTTTATCCATGGATTCAAGCATCCATGGTTTGAAAATATATTTAAAATATATAAATTACACAAAGCACACCTTGATTGTGTCATTTTATATAAGGGACACCATCTTACTGTGCCATTGTTTTAAGTGAGACTTGAGCACCCACAGATTTTGATATCCGTGGAGGGGTCTTGGAACCAAACCTCAGTGGATACCAAGGACCCACTACTGTATTGTACTTTGTGTATAGGGATATGATCCTGTTCATGGTTTGTGTATCTGTTTCCTGGAATACAGTGCTAAAGAAAGTGAAGCACCGTCTGGTGGAGAATATGAGCTCGGGGACAGCAGATGCTCTGGGGCTGAGCCGAGCCATCCTCTGTAATGGTAAGCAGAATACATGAGAGAATGTGAAATTTTGCCCTTGTATGCAGTGACTTTGCCTAGTAATGCAAAAGTCTGTGTCTGCATTTCCAGATATATACAGAGTGTGTATGTTGTTGAAATTGGCTTTGGGTATATATATTTGGTTCATAATTCAGTGGAAGTGAGAGTTCCTGCAGTGTAGTCGCTAAATAATGAGCTTAGATGTTACAAAACAGGAGGTCCCCTGTTAAGATCTTGCTTTGTCTCGATGATCCTCGGGTAGGCTGCTGTTTCTCATCCTTAGCTCCTCTTCTGCAATATGCAGATAATTACTATGCCAGTTGTTAAGGTTAACTTTGTTCTTACTCAGTGTTAAGGACTACCCAGTTCCCTAAATGTTACATAAACACCAAAATACTACGAAACAAAGTGTCATATAAGCAGTAATGTTACTAAATATGCTGTGAATCTCCAGTATCCTGAAGAATGGCTTATTTGCTTCAATTTGGAACCAGAGGCTGGAGTGTTACTTTTAAAAAGTTGTTACTATGTTTGAGGGATATCCTTTGTCATCATAATGTTTGAAAACAAGCTAATGGCATTGCTTTTTATTTTTTGATACTTTTATTATTTTAAAAAACTGTCAGGATTACTAAGAGAGTGATGAAAAGCTTCGAAACATTCTTGTCACAATCAGGGCTGTGGAATCAATACGCCAAACTTTCAATTCCGACTCCTATATTTTTCTGCTGTCTTGATTCCAACTCCAGCCTCAACTTCTTCAAAAATGGCAAATGTATATTAATTAGTAATATCAAATTGACTGTAGAAAATGGTAGCACAAGGCATTTCATCATCCTCACATCAGGCCACTTAGATTGACAGAAGATAAAATATATTTATTTGATTAACATTTCTAAATAAAAAAAATCTTTCTTAAATTCTTATGAAATAAGTACACAACAAACTAGGCATTTAATATTATAGTATATATAAAGCCAGAGTTGGAATCAGTAGATTTCTACTTATTCTAATTTCTATTCCACCTAAAATTGCTTCTGACTCAGACTTCAGGACTTCAACTTCTCAAATGCTTGTCAAATGCCTATAAAATATTTTAAACTGAACTTTCAAAGTAACATTTAGAATTGACTTGACTGTGTTGTTAATTACATAAGCAAAGTTCATTCCTGCTTCTTACATTACTCTTAAAAAGTTGCTTTGTTATATTCTCATACCCAAACAAGTAACAAAGCTAAGTTACTTGTTAGTTGTAAGCAGTGCATCCCCACCCTTGATGTCACCTGGTGTGCGGGAGCTGCCAGGGGAATGGCAGCAGACAAAAGGCCACACTTAATAATAAGGTTTGTTTATAATTTGCTCCTCTAATAGAATACTCGGAGCGGGGTACAGCAAATTAAAAAATACAAGAATAAAACAGCAGTCAAATCCCTTCCCAACCTCCCCCTTTAAGACTAGATTAAATCAAAACTAGTTAAAATTGACATCAGTTAAAAAAAAAATTAAAATAATAAAAATAAAGTGCAGTTGATGGGCAGTACGAGTGCAATCCCCAGTGGGTGAGATCAGAAGGTTTGAACAGAGGGACAGCTAGAGTTAATCCCCTGGTACCATTTACATTTTCATTTGCATTATTAGGGTCGGGGGTTGGTGATATATTATTCCCTCTTCAGGGGAAGGCCTCCCCTTGGCCCTCATCTTTGCCACAGCGGTGGAGTTTTCCTGATGAAGAGGCCTCTGCTGCCACAGCAAAGCCAGCAGAGGGACACTTAGCCCTCTCCTCATGAGAAGGCCTCTGTCATCGCAACAATTCAGCAGAAGGGCTCCTTGTGAGGAAGCCTCCACTGGCCCAGAAAGCTGGGAGGACCTGACTGGATTCTTCTCGGGTATCACCCTTTGGAGACTTCACCTCCTGTACCCCCTAGTGATGCCACTGGTTGTAAATCTGGTCCGGCACTACCTGCTCTGTGGATTCTTTGGCATGATGCACCTTACTGGCTTCTGCTTTCTGTTTCTAAGGGGGTTACCTTGAATTAATCTTTGATGCCTCTGTGAAGGGCTTCACAGAAGTTCTGTGGGGCAGATATTCCTTTTTTTATTCTCTGAGAGATAACGCATGCTCTTAATCTATGATTGATGGTCCTTGTGTGCCAGCTTTCATCTGAATATAAATTGCCCTGGTTGCCAAAATCATAAGGAATTCTTTATCTGTAAGGCATGTTCATGATATATGAGATGTAATGTGTGTGTCTAGGATGTACAAGAACTTTAACAATGGAAAGCCTAACACGTTTCCATTGGCCATTCCAACTTATACTCCTGGGATCTAATATTGAATTAAACATTCAATATTAATCAGTTCCTGTAATTTTATTGTCTCTCTGCAGATGGTCTAGTGAAGAGACTGGAAGAGTTGGAAAGAACTGCTGAACTGTACAAAGGTAAATCCATTATTTTCTGTCTGCAATGTAGAGAAGGGATCTTGCTTTTCAGGAGTCATATTTCCTTTTCAGAAACCCCCCATAACATAGCTGGGCCAGCTAGATTCCTTCAAGATACATGGTTATGCACATCCTATCATTCCTTGCTATGTTGAGAAAAGCAATAGTGGGTATATGTACAGGATTTTTCAGCTCCAGCTTTCTCTACTTAATGCAGAGATGTGCAAAATATTTTGGCCCCAAAGGTTGCATGCAGCAGTGGGGGCATGCTAGCATTACATATGTCCAAAGCCAGCAGTGTGTGCTTCAAATCTCAGCTCATGGAATGGGATGATGTCAGTCTCTTATTCTGGCCTTTTGAGATCCCTTTGTTCTTCCCACACTGTCCTGCTCATCTGATTAATGCTAATCTGTGTTTCTGAACTGTGAAAGTATTCCCAGCGATTTGACTGTTCATGCCCTCTCCCCTGCTCTCCAGGTTACTAGTGCTAGGAAGAATTATTAAATGTATCATTAGGTTCACTTTTCAGATATGGGCAGCATGAGTCAGCTGGGCTGCAGGGAGGGGAAGGCATACAACAATTTAGAATCATATAAAATTATTTCTAAAACATAACAATAAAGATAAAAAGGCAACACATGTCCATTAAAACCCTTCTTTCCAGCTATTTAATCCCTAAATGCCTGTTTAAATAGAAAAGTCTTTACCTGCAAGTGTGTGCTCTTGATAGTTTCAGTAATGAGAACGGACTTGAGCTCCAGTTGTGCATAATAATATATATGACATCACTACAACAATGTTCCTAGCCACATTTTGACTTCGTTTTCTTCTCCCACATGTCTGGTTTGGTGCTCAAGCAGTGAATGTAGAAGCTACAGAAGCACCAAAATAGTGTATCCTTGTATGTGTGTAGAATTCAAACATATAGCTGTATTAGTCTGGAAAATCAGTGCACAAAGGGATCTTGTAGCACCTTTGAGATTATCTGAAAGAAAGAAGTTGTTAACATGAACTTTCATAGACTTGAGCCTACCTCCTCAGATGTATGTTAGTCTCAAAGGATCCATTGCCATACTTGTGTGTGTGTGCCTCCAAGTCAACAGAAACTTGCAGTGACACTATTAATTTCATTGGGTTTTCTTCAGCCAGAAATACTCAGAGGTAGTTTTGACAGTTCATTCCTCTGAAATATAGCCTACAGCAGCTGATATTCATTGATGATCTCCCATTCAAGTACTAAGCAGGGCTTGACCCTGCTTAGATTCCAAGATCAGATGGGATCTGGTGCCTGTGTTCTTACTGAATCACTATTGTTCTTTTCCTTCACTTCTGTCTAGGTATGACAGAACACACGAAGAGTCTCCTCAGAGCTTTCTTTGAATTGTCCCAGACACATAGAGGTAAATGGACTAGTAAACTGCTTAGTTTAAGATTATTTCATGGACTATACTATTGTTGGCAGGAAGTCTCTTATTGGCATATGTCTTGAAAATGCTAAAATGTTCTTCAAGGCTGCATGATAGTCTTAAAACAATATGGGCCGTTATCCAAGGTAGTGAGGGAGAAAAGTCAGCATTTGCTTACACTGATGTGGTAAAATTTAAAGAGGAAGAAGCATTTGTATTCTATAATCCTAATTAACTGAAGTGGGGAAAGATTTCTGAGTTGTCCTTAATGTGCCTTAAAAATGAATCTGTGATATTGGACACAGTTCCCAACAGTATGCTTTTTCTGATTTTTCCTTAGCATTTGGTGATGTTTTCTCAGTCATTGGTGTTCGGGAGCCTCAGCCAGCTGCTAGTGAAGCATTTGTAAAATTTGCAGATGCTCATCGCAGTATTGAGAAGTTTGGGATCCGGCTTCTCAAAACCATCAAACCGGTAAAGAAACACGTTGCAGGAAAAAGGGGTTATTAGGGTGGAGTGGAGAAATGAGAAGTAAGAACCTGACTTTCCTTCATTGTGTTAAAATTAAAATTACTCTATGGGTGCCTACAGACGGGTGAAAAATGTCTCAGAGAGAATCATGAATTTCCAGGTCTTTTGGTTTGGATCAGATCTCTTTCTTGGAATATTATGAGTTTCTTTCCTTCCACTCCTTTCCCTCCACATTAGTCATGTTTCACATCCAGTCACTTACAACATTTCAGTAAGTGATTTCCAACAATTTCCACTGAGCATTTTATTATTATTCAGATGTTATAGTGAAAGTACTATATTGTTTTAGAAATATTAGTTAAGCATTAGGATAATTTCATTTTAGTGCTATCCTTCCTCTTTATCTTCCTCTTCTATCTCTGTTGAATCTATGTCCTGGAAACAATAGCTGTGTTTACTTGGCAGCAGACATCTTTACTACTTCCAAGACAGTAGGAACCCACACACAAGTACCGATACATTTCATTTTAGAAAGTTTTGTATTAATGAAAGTATTGGGAATGAAAAGATTTTGGTAATGCTGGGAGCCCGTAGGAAACAACTTCAGAAAGAGGAAAAATCATGTGGATTGTCAAAATAAATTAGTTTGTACAGGAACAAAACCTGGACTGCTAGAGACCTTATTCCAATCTGGAGGTGCCATACAATAACAGCAAAATCTTAAGGAAACTGCTGATGAGAGTTGGTTAAGAGTGTAAAAAATGTTTTATTATTCGACTACAATGATGTGGATATTTAACATGGTAAGCTAGAGTAAAGTATATATCACAGTGTCCCGCTGCAGATAAGAAAAAAGTCACTGAAACTGGTTTTATATTGGAAATCCACATGACATTTTCTTCATCCTGATGAGTTTTCTGGGAACTCTCAGCATTATCAATAACTTTTCATTCTTTTTCCCCCAGGTCATTTTAAATTAATCTAGTACTTTCCAAAATGAAATGTATATCTATTTGCCTGTCTGTTTGTGTTATACCAGCACAAGCTAAGAATACTGCTGCCAGTAAATACAGTTTCCAGGACATAGATTCAACACAGATAAGATAGGGAAAGACAAAGAATCACCAAAACAAAGTGGTTCTAATTTTTAATGTGTTATGTTTCCTAAGTCTAGTAGGCTTATCGTGTGGCACTTGGAGGACCAGGAACGGAACGGGGGGGGGGGGGGGGGGAATGTGTGTTAGCGTATGGAAGAAGGCCACTGATGCTAGCCGTTCCCCAGTAGCCAGTTTTGAAGGATGAATTTGAACCGTTCTTCAAAATCGGCTGCCATGGAACGGCTAGGGAACAGTTTGGCAACTCCCAGAAGCATTGGCTACGTTCTTCCGTGTGGTAACACACATCCCCCCCCCCCCCATTCCATTCTGTTCCCATTCTTCCAAGTGCTGTGCAATAAGCTTATAGATTTGATACATGATCACTGGGCGTGGGAGAAGTAAGAACACAGCGAGGAAGAGTGAGGTGAACTCAGTATATTTCAAATAAGAGTTTGGATGCAAACCTGGGAATGTACAAGTAAAATCAAAAGAAAAAGAACTGGAAACTCTCAAAACTTCCAGGGACTTTTTTCCTTCTGGATGAAGCCGAAGGTATTTACCAAGTACCAGATTAACATTGTCTGTGCCCTAAAGCAAAAATGGTGAATTCCCCTCCTGCAAGTAGAGTAATTAACCCATGAACCTACTCATGGGGTGGGGGTGGAGGCTCAGCTGATGGTGACAAGAAGCAGAGCCAAAAGTGGCAAAACTTGCTTCATTGGAAGATTACATAGTGCTCATTCTCCCTCCCCATGATGTCCCATTTCTCTTTCCATTTAAGTTTGCTGCCTCTACACGTGAAATTTGGCCATGGTCAGAATCTATCCTAGTCTTACAGTGTTACAATGTTACATTGAGAAAAAATACAAATATGTTGTTCTCAAGTCATGTCCTAGTTAATTCCTTGAGATTATTTGCTTGGTTGCATGCAGAAGAACTTGGTCTGCCCAGTTTTGCTTTATCCTTGTTTTTCAATATCAATGTCTTACAGATGTTGACTGACCTGAACACTTACTTGAACAAAGCCATTCCAGATACAAGGCTAACTATCAAGAAATACTTGGATGTCAAGTTCGAGTATTTGGTAAGATGCTCTTTTTTTTTTTTACCCTAACAAGTATAATATTCAAAGACTTTCATGGCTGGCATCCATAGTTTTTTGTGGAGCTTTCAGGCTATGTGGCCATCTTCTAGAACATGGCCACATAGCCCGAAAGCTCCACAAAAAACTACAGATAATATTATTTTTTTAGAAAATCATGAGACCTAGAGCCTGAATTTGGCTTACATCAGGTTCTTTACAAGATAATTTCTATCATTCTCTCCTTCTATAGGCTGCTTAGATTTAAGCAAATCAAATATATTTGTTTCTAATGTACTGAACACTGAAAGCATTTCACATCTGTTGTAAGAATGCGTAAACTTGTAATTTCTGTAGTCTGAATAGTGGCTACAGCCAGTTGCTCTGCAAGAAAGTGAACAAAGAAAAAAATCACACTAGCAAATTGCAGTAGCAGTAGCAAGTACACTTCTATACCACTTATCAGTGAACTAGCACTCTCTACACAGTTTACAGCCTGTAAACCAATTGCCCCAACAAGATGGTTTCTCATTTTAAAGACCTAAGAAAGGATGGAAGGTTGAGTTGACCTTGGAGCCCTCCAGGATCAAACTTACAAGACTGTGGTTGCAGGACTGGCATTTAACCACTGACTCACCAGGGCTCCAAAGATGATAATGCTTGGTAAAAAACAATAGGAAAAGAAGAAAACTGGATTACAGATGGATTTTATTCAATAAAGCCATGGCCACAACTGGCAAGATCTGAGCAGGGCTGTTAATGACTGGATCTCTTAGAGCAATCTGATTTATAGGGCCACCATAAGCTAAGATCAACTTAAGAACAAATAACAACAGTTTCATTGTTTAGTTCACCTCCAGCTTCTGAAAGAAAAACATTGAAAAAGAAATTGAAAATTGATAATTAGTCTCAACTAATGTCGACCCATTATATCAATGGGAGCTTGATAAATTAATGCACATGTAAATTTTATTGATTTGGTGGGTCTGCTTTAGTTGAGACTAGCAATTGGTTGAGGCTTGAGTGTTCATTCTCTAAATGGTACAGAGGAGCAATCCAAAGTCACTTGAGTTATATCCTCATATGCCAGTTCCAGAGGCTGGAACCATGAGTCCTTTTCCTTCTGTTGAATTGTGTGATTCCCTCTCTTCTTTCTCATCTTTTCCAATCTTGCCATGCTAGTGACAGAACTTTCTATACTCTCTCCTTTCATTTACTATTCTTAATGTGTAAATAGTCTTTCTCTTCTTATTTGTTTTTGCTATACTTTTTTCCTTTAAAAAAATCCTCTTCCCTTCTTTACTTACCTTTCTAGTGAGGCAAGAATATAGTTATGGTACCAAATGCAGCAGGACTTCAAAAAAGTTAAAAGAAAAAGAAATTGAAAGAGTCTGAGAATCAAGTAGAAAATGTACCATAGTTGCCCTGTTGCAAAACCATGCAGGGAGCTATCAGTGACACTTTCCATGGCAGAGTTCAGGTGGTACCTAGACAATATGCCTGTACATTTTAATTCAAGATAATACCTCATATGTATGATATGCATGCTTGGCCACAAAAGAAAACTTCCCCACCAGGAACCCACCAGATGTGCTGGACTCCAACATGCATCATACTCAAATGAAATGGCCAAACATACTGGCAGTGTGTGATTGGAGTTCTAATCAAGCATGTCTGAGAATACCAGATTGGGAAAGACTTTATGCCATAATCCTTAAAGTGCCACAGGACTCTTGTTTTTATTGCAATAGGCTAACACAGCTCTCCCTATGGAAGCTGTAACATTGTGTATTCATTATTCCATTTCAGTCTTACTGTCTCAAGGTCAAGGAGATGGATGATGAGGAATACAGCTGCATTGTAAGTACTGAGCCTCAAGCATACTGTCCACTTCCATTGTAGTCTGATATTTGCTTATAGGCATTCCGGTGCTTGACTGCTTCTACACATTAAAATGTAGGGGTGGTTATACAATGTCCCTGCTTGCCAAGGTGTTTGGCATTATCGTGTAGAATGTTGCAGACTTATGGAAGATAAAATTCCTTCTCTGACTCCATTTTCTCTAACAGTTAACAGCATCTTAGAGAAACTGGGAAAAAGACCTAAGAGTAGAAGTTATTTCAAGTTTTATTTATTTATTTATTTATTTAGTGCTGTAAATTTACACAGTGCTGTACATACAATCTTATAATTAGATGGATCCCTGCCCTCAGGCTTACAATCTAAAAAAGACAACACAAAAGGAAAGGGGAAAGGTGGTGGGAAGGGGACGAGGTACAGTGGTTCTTCTCTCCCTCTGGGGCCTGGACCAAGGCAGATGGACTGTAGAGAGGGCATGGCTTCTTAATACATAGTTAAAAGGAGGCATCCTGGGGCAGACGGCACAATCCTGGGAACGATTCCCTAAACAATATAGTCTTTAACTTAATTTTGAACCTGGTTAGAGAAGTGATGAGGCGTGCATGTGGGGGAAGAAGGTTCCAGGAGTCAGGGGCAGCATGGTGTATGGTAGTCTTGGTAATTCTTGAGAACTAGTAAATTGTATTTTATGTTTGTTTCAATTGTTTAACATTGCCAAGCATGGTTTCAAGGGAGCCCTGGGAACATCTAATAATATTACCTGAAAGAGGATGTGTATGTCTGTAAGGTGCCTTGAGTCCCAGACTTGGGGAAATGGTTTGGTACAAATAAAGTGACTGATATGTCTCTACAGCTCTCCTTATTAAATGGGGTTGGCAATATTTGAGCAGAACTTGGTATATTTGCTTCTTTGGACTACAGCAACCAGAATCCCCAGCCAGGAAAATATATCCTCACAAAAGCAATTTTCAAAACTCTGATTATTGATCACGTTCAACCAACAGTTTTGCCTTACATTGCTTGCTATCCTGAAGAGGATATACGCTAGTCCTCTTTTTGAAGAATGTTGAAAAGGCAGTTCTAACTTTCATACCCTAACTCATTATAGAATCCCATTGACTGTAAGTCGGATTTCATTTTATACAATTGAAGAGACATTTTCTTGAACATTTGATCATTACTATATAGACCAGAATGAAAGATTTATAAACATTAGAGAAGAATCACTTGTTCTCTACCCTGATCTAGGTTCTGAATAGATAATAATGATTTAAATACAGAGATAATTTGTTTTGGTTGTCCATTCCTTTGATAGTGGCCCTAAACTCTAGCACATTGGCCTGTCTCAGAGCTGAACAGAAAGCCAATCTATATGGAGGTGGCTAGAAAGAGTGGGTTAGGGAGCATCTGAAGTTCCAGACTTATGTTTGGGGAAAGAGAACACTTTCTGAGGTGAGAGTTTGAACCCCAGTTCTGTAGCTAGCATTGATTACATTCTTTTTTCCCCCCAAGCAGAGGGTACTGCCAAGAGAATGAGCAAAACTACACATGGCATTCAAGCACACACATTTAATGGGAGTGCTGTACACACATGGGAGTGGAAATCCCTGACAGTAACTGTTTACATGCACTATTCTGAAGCTATGGAATAAGCATATTTCCCTTCAGTAAGACATCCATCTTGATTTGTAGTAATAATGCCTTTGTTTCATGATCCTGTTTAGCATATGATTTGGCCTTGTGATGCATCTCCCTTGATAGACACTTGAACTGCTCTGCCCTGAGGGTTCTAGGTTTCTACTCATTCCTCAACAAAAGCTGGCTCAGAGTTTTCATAATGGGCTACCAGCCAACCAGTGTTGCAGCATGATCATGTAAGCAGCTGGAGTTTGGTAGGGCACATCAGAGAAGCATTTAGCCCTGTCTGAAACCATTACACAATTGGTTGATTGCTACAGTGATGTGGTATTTTGGGCAGGCACTTGGAGAACCTCTCTATCGGGTCGGCACTGGGAATTATGAATACCGCTTAATCTTGCGTTGCCGCCAGGAGGCACGTACACGCTTTGCCAAGATGAGGAAGGATGTACTAGAAAAGATGGAGCTGCTAGATCAGAAACATGGTAAGTGCGGTTGCTTTCTTTCTCTCCATCCAAAGGCTTGGTTTGTATACTTTACAAAGGTATACAGAGTCACCTATCCTTTAAGAGCCTTAGACAAGCCACTAGACCTGTAAAAGAAAAACAGCTGGTCACCTGAGAACCTAATAATAACAACTTTAATCCATCAAGTATGCCTCTACTTTCTACCTGGAGCTGACTGTGTTCTTATGTAAGTAGTTCCCAGCAGCATATCAATGTGCCAGCACATTGGACATATGTATTATTACTACAGTGCAAGGATGAGTAACTTATGACAAAGAAGTAGGACCATAATATCACTGGTGCAATTTTCCATATTTTTCTGAGTGAAACCTTCTTGCCTGCCTTTGCTCTAGGAAGCATCTGGAACAGCAAGGGAGTACTGAGGATGGATTTGAGACATGATTAGAATAGGGATAATAAAATGATATGGGGAGGTTGAATTACGTACAGATTATTTTAAAAACTGGGGAAACTGTCCAAGATTAATGTAAAAGCAGGATGGGGCATAGATATACCTGTATAGGTTTTTAAACTTTAAGAAAAGAGATTGTCCCTCTTCATAAGGACTGTTATGTATGAAAAAGAGTACAGTTGTACTGGAGGAGGAGGAGAGAGAAATATAAGGGAACATATTTTCAAAATGTAGCCACCTTACATGGATATAAAAGGGCAAGTTACAGTGCACCCTTCCCCATCCTCAGAGGTTCAATTCCGTGGGGTCCCCTATGGATGGGAAAAAATGCAGGAGCTCAAGCCCACATTCATCAGTGGGTGGTTTGGCTGTGTGCATGTGCCACCATTGACTATTACAGGGCAGGGCAAACTGCAGGAGCTCCAGTCTGTGGATGGCTAGCCCACCAATATGGCGGGCTCACTGTATAAGTAAAAAGAAAGTAAGTTTAGGGTTGAGTTTCTTCGGTTGTTGTTTCTTGTACCTTAGAATCTCTCCTACATACATCATCTACTCCTTTTCCTCTGAAATCACATACTAAGAATGCATCCATTCTGAATACCTATAAGTACAGCTTTAAATATGTTCATGAAAGTAATTATCTTGCATTTATGCAGACCATATTTTCAAATACATGCTCTTTAGTTCTCTAGTTTTGATGTTCGGGTGTATCATTCTAAGGTTTCAGAAGGATCAGCATTTGAGGATTCATAAATCTGCAGTAATAAGCACAGGAACACTCATGCATTTTGGTAACAGATTGTCATCCATAAGTATGTGCAGTGATGAAGTATGTGCTGTGTTCTGTCTTTATATTCATGGCTCTTCTGTTTCCTTTCTTCCTTCATAGTGCAAGACATTGTGTTTCAGCTCCAACGCTTTGTTTCCACCCTTTCAAAGTACTATGATGACTGCTATGCTGTGTTGAGGGATGCAGATGTTTTCCCCATTGAAGTGGATCTGGCACGCACCACCCTGAATTATGGCCAGAAAGATGTCTTCACGGATGGGGCTGAGGATGAGGAGGATGAAGAAAGTGGTGGAGGTGGACATGGCAGTGTGGAATGCAACAAGAAGGAGGAAGAGAATGGTGAGAAACTCATTGATGATGCTTGAGCTCATGGACTTGAAGAAGTAGAAAATAACTGCGGGAGACAGATAAATTCTATTTCTCTAGGCAACATCCAAAGTGACTTTTCTGTCTGTTTAAGGCCAGCCTCAGGAAATCAAGACTGCTTTGGATGTGGGAACTGGGGGGTAGCTTGTACCCAAGTTATTTGTGTACAGTTCTTCCTCCCAAAAAAATATTCCTCCCCCTTTGACTTTCTGAATGGCCTTTTTTCATAGTCTCATTGTTCACATCGGGAGGTTGTAGGAGGAAGATGATTTCCTTGGAATATCTTTTAGCCCCTATCCAGTGTGGCTCCCAGTGCAGAGGGAGTGTGTGTGAATATGTGGAACACAGATTTGCATACTAACTCACTAAAATATGAGGAACAGTTAGTGGGATGAGCCCAGGCTTTCTTGTGTATCCATTAAATCCAAAAACCAAACTGTGGAGGAGGGAGAATAGTAGAATTCCTTTATTTTCATCCTCCACTCTTACCATCTAACTGTATTTCTTTATCAGGTGAATATAGGTTGAGAACATGTTGATTTCCCACACTAGCCTTGGCCCTTATTAGACCAAAAATAATAGCAATTAAATGTAAATTGAATGAAGCAAAAAATAAAAATCAGTACAAATGATGTTTTAAAGGATACAGGAAGGGCCTCCAGGAAAATCAGTCTAGGCTTTATCATTATCCTCAGTGGGATCAAGTCAGTATAGATAGGCAATGTTGAACTTGACACGGGTTCGATTTCCATGGTTCATGTTCGCAAGTTCCGCTAGACTTCATGTGCAATGGGTTAGGGCTGGCCTTAATCAAATTTGATCCTTAAGGATCACATCGCCTGCTTGTATGCTCACCTACATAGGTGCCTCATTGCACAATCTTTTCTAAAAATTTAAGCCTTATCCAATATTTAACAAGGTATTAGATTAGGAAACTGTATATCAAGAAGGATTGGGAATTGTAGCTACAGAAAGAGTTGATACATACAACTGAAGTAAAAGATAAAATGGCCAGTTTAGGCATTCCAGCTCTCAGTTTGTACTCTGCACTTTCATGACATTCACACATTTTCTTCTATACCTTGGGAAATGCTGCTTCTGGGGACAGAGAGCCTATTATGAGCTTCACACATACACCCCCTGCCATCCAAGGATGTGAAGCAGAGGGAAGAGTGCTCTTATATTATCAGGGAATTCTTCCAATCCTGTACCATTATAACATTTCTAACTGGCATTTTTGTCCTTGATTAGCAAAGAGTGAACTTCTAGAAATAAGAGAAATTGGCGTTCCTTACTTCCATACAGACTGTGCCAACAGGCAAGGAGCAAAGCTATATAAGAACATTAATTTGACCTGCAAAGGGGTCTTGTAGCATATTTGAGGCTAACTGAAAGAAAGAAGTTGGGAGCATCAGATTTTGTAGATTTATGTCTACAAAAGCTTCAGACTTTATCATGAGGCTATGAAAGTGGAATTTCAACAGGATAATGCTGCTGCCTTGCATTCCATTTCTTACTGTCATGCACTTTTTCTTGGATGGGAAAAACCCACCAATAGGCTCTCAGTCTCATATGTGTTCTGTAACTGCATTTGTGGGACAGATCTCTTCTGCTACAGTACATCTTAGGCAGGCATGTGGTGTGAGTGGGTATGATTCTGCTCTCCCCTTCGCAGCACCAAGAGCTTCTCAGCTACTGTGTACAGATTCACACAGCAACTGGCTTTGGGAGGCAGTTGGCAGCTGTGATCGGTTGTCTCCCCTTCCTCCCAGAAGGTAGCATTGGCAGTGCAGAAAACAGATCATGTGATCATGGATTGCCAAAGCACTATCATGGGGAAAAGTGTGATAAGAACTGATACCAAACTAGTATGCTACCATTCTTAAACTAGCGCCAGTATGGCAGGACAGTTTGATAAAGTCCTTATGCTACCAACTTCTTTCTTTCTGTCTGTCTCAAAGATGCTGCAAGATCCCTTTGCATACTGATCCAGACTAACATGGCTAGGTCTCTGAATTAATTTGACAGTTATGCTTCCCCTTGTTTTGTTTTCCCCTGTTGCCTCTTTCTCTGTAAATGGCCTCAAAAAGCCATAAGGTCCAAGGTGCATTTCAGCATTTAAACATCAAATGGTGTAACTAATAAAGAAAAACTTAAATTTCCTGCCTTCTCTTTTTGCTCCTTAGTTTTAACTGTACCTTAGTTTTAACTCTTCACAGGAAGAGGCAAGGGCAGGCTCTGTTGAGAAAATCAAGTTCCCTCTATGGCAGGGAGGCATTAGCCTCCACAGCAGAGGAGTATGGTACAGAGGAGTATGGTACAGATAAATGAAGGTGTCCCCTTTCAGAGCTGTTCCTTGGCTTAAAGTTTCAGTTCATCCTTTGAAATAAACATCAATATAAAAATTGAACTGCAGAACCAGAACATATTTAACAGTTACATAAACTAACTGTGGCTGATAATCTTTTCTGGTCTTGAAAAACGGATAGATTTTTTTAAAAAATGTTAAACAGTGCCTGGGTAAAGGCTGTGAGCTATCTAAAAGGTTAATTGTCCCTTCTGAAAGCTTCCCAGAGAGACCATTCACACCTTCCCCTTTTTGCCAGAAAAACGGGCAGTCTGAAGAAGCTGAGGAGCCACAAAAACTTCATTGGGGTGCTATACCCATCCTAAGGGCTGCATTTTGCCCATTTCTGCCTTATAAAAAGAACTGTGTGGCATCAGAACTGGTTCCAGTTAGGAAGGACTGTAACTGTAGTGTTCCCCCATTGCTTGTTTCTATCCAGAGTTTTGCATAGAGTTTCTGAGGCTGCTTTCTTCACGCAGCTGCTGGGCTATATGAATGTGATCTTTGTATGCAGTGTGTCTAGTGCTAAGCTTTACAAAATATGCCTGCCTGTGTACAGGCACACAGAGTTTGCTCTGTCGTCAATCTCCCATCTGCAATATAGCAGGCATAGTAAATCTGTAGCCTTTTCTTGGCTTCAGGGGGTCGAGACTGGGAGAAAGTGAACATGTGGACTTTATCTTGGAAGTTCTAATTACGAGTCATCACTCATTAGATCATAGTTGCATTGCCTTAGGCAGGTTGGGAGAGAAACCTTTTTGTATTTTCAGTGTTTCAGATACTTCTTTTGTCTTCAACAATGATCTGCCCTGAAATTAAATCAATCGTCTAATTAAATGCATTGAATTTTTCAAAGGTGAAAAAATTGGTGGCTGATGTATTGTGTTCCAGAGAAGCTTGCTTAGATGGCAGCTTGGTGGACTCATGAAATGCATTCTGTTTCCCCAAGCCTCACACACCAGGACCTTCATCCAGGGGGCTGATCAGGAAGGCCCTTGTGGTCTCTTCCAACTCTAAGATTCTGTGGTTTCTGAGTGTCTGATGATGATGGGTAGAGAACCAGGGCTATACCCATAAGGTAGGCTACCTGTTATCAGCTGAGAAGAGAAGATGTTGAGCTTTTCAAGAGGTGTGTCTCATATATGGTGCTACATAACAATCCCAGAACAGGACTAGGGACAGTTGCTATATGAGCAATCCTACTTGGATGCAAATAGTGCCTTGAGGAAAACCTTTTTGAGCATTGCCAGATGTTTTGACCTACAATTCTCATCAGACCTATCCAGCTTGGTTACTGGTAAGGGATTGTGATACCTATGGTAGAAACAGCTGGAATACCAAAAATTCCCTACTCCTATTTTTGACCACTCAATAATATCAACAGTTGGAAACAGATGATCCATTATATATGGTGATAATGAGAAACTCATTGTATGTGAACTTCCTCGCTATTCCTTAGAAAGGATGGATTTTTAACAACATTACAATAAAATCAAAAGCTTCACTCAACTAAGCTATTATGTGATATATTTCAGTTATCACAAAAAATAATAACATACATTGGTGCTCCTTATGACTTATTCCCACTTCCCTGTGGAGAGACGTTATAATCACTTTCTGATGGCCCAGACACTGTGGAGTAACATTCAATCTCCTGTGGGTGTCTGTAGAATATATTGTCTGATCCCTCTGTGATGTAACACAGTTCCTTTAAGGTGTTGCTCTGGGGCATTTTAGGTCAAGTTCTTGAAGCAGCCGGAAGGAAGGGCTTTGACATGGGCTGTTTACTGGAGACCTGGTTGTAAAGCAGATTAAGTGTGATTTAGGCATACCCAAGAAGGTAATTTTCATCTAGAAAGAACTATGAGGCCTTTAGCCTAATTTTCTTGTTGCTCAAGTACACTCTTTTATTTCAGCCTCTTACCTCCTGTTTGCTCTTTGGTACATTGTTTCATTTATGTAAAAGGGGGGTATATCTTGTGCTACATTGCTGGGAGTGGATTATTTCCCATTGCTTTCGTATGTCTGGGAGACTGAAGGAACTCCTTGTAAAACAAAGGTGTGCCCCTTCAGATGCTGGGCTGAAGTTGTGAAGAATGATGAGGGGGAGATTGAACATCTGGCAAGCCAAATTTTCCCTCCTCTGTTGTAAGGGATCCTCTATCTGGTGCAATCACCACAAAGTAACAAACTTCTTTGAAATCCAGATAACTGATTTAATCATTGGTTACTTAAATACAGACAAATATTCTCACTATTTTTTTAAAAAATCAGTCTATAGGGAATCATGTATCTGAATTAACATTGATAACAGTTTAGGAGGTAGCCAGTTTCGTAACTGTTTTGTCACTGGTGTGTTCATGTTACACCTGCTATTCAGGTCTTGCTTTTCAAAGTTTTCCAAATTTGATTATGAGCAATTCATGTTTATATTATCAGCTCTTTCTATTTCTAGGATATCATGAGTGAAGCAAAAATGCCACAAATGGGACATGGAAAGAAGACCAAACTGCCCCACATTGTCACAGATTACTTCACCATTGAGATACATGTCCACATAATCTAGGATCACTACTAATAGTTCAGGCCTTATGAAGCAACACAGGAAATGCTTATGCTGCAGTGCAAAAATTTGCTTCTTTCACATATCAACATCAATAGCCCAGTAAGTGTCATGGAGTTATCTGAAATGGGGGTGAGAACATCATGGAAACTCACTGATGAGTCTTTCCCTCAGGTGGTATCATCCCTCCCTTTTAACAATGAAATACCAGCTTTTGCACAACCTAGTTCTGCTTTTGTTTTTAGATTATCACTACTTGCAATTTGTTATTTGCTGCTTTTGCATCTGCATAATCTTACATGGTATCTTTGTATCAAGAGCTATGTTAGGAACAGAAATAGCAACATAGATGGAAATCCCACCAAGTCTCCTTGCATGGTGTACAATGAGTCCATCAAAGCCAGGACAACCTGTTATGTGGAACTGATTGGGCTGAGATTTCCTGGAAGACAAATGGGTTTATGATTAGGGTTTAAAATTAGTACAACTAGAAGATTAGGATTTTATTACAGCTGCAGCAGCTATATCACATTTTGTATTCTCAGAATGGTGGCAGCAGACGACTAACCAAATTCTTCACTTTCATATAAGAAGTTTACGTGGCTGAATCTTTGATATAAGCTGATTTTCTCTTGGACTAATATGTCTACAACACAAAGATTAGATAAGGCAAAAAACATTTATTGGATAATTTGTGTTTTTGTATAAGCATTCAAATTTCGAATGGAATGGAATGGAATGGAAGCTAATACAAAACAGTTTCTGTTAACAGCACAAATATCTGACCCTTCAGGAAGCATATTGCTCATGAATGCTAAGTATTTCTGCCTCTTTGGAAATGCAGTGGCTCTGTAAGATGTTAGAGCTATCTGGCAGCGTAAGTCATGAACAACAGTTTTATGTATTCATGGCAGGATCAAAGTTTAAACTCCTGCAATATGCTTATGCCATGCAAAAGGGCAAATATGCTAACATAAGAGAGGATTACACCAGTTTATGTGACCAAAAGGATTCTAGCCCATGCCAGAAGAAGAGCCATGCTAGATCAAGATCCATCTAGTTCACAATTCTGGCTGTGGTCCTGCTGGCTGGTGTTAACTACACCATGTAGGAAGGAGGCATAGCAGTAGGGAGAAAATGGTAATGGGGACTGCAGTGATGGAGGTGGGAGGCTTAAAAGTGGCGTGAAAGTCATTTCTTTCAGGAGAGAGGAGTACATTGCTGGCTTCCAAACTTTCTCTGGCACCGGAGACAGCTTTTTCTGCTTTCTTCCCTCCACAGCGGTACAACACTCCCAAAACTGCCATATATCAGTGTAACAGACCATTACAATGCTGAAAGTCACCAACAGGATTCCAGTCTTTGTTCACATAGTGGCCAACCAGCTGCACATAAGTACAGCATCCTCCTATGAGGCAATTTGGGTGGGAAGCAGCAATCTTCAGCAACTAACTAGGCTGACTATATTACAAAAGGATAACATACCAGCAAGGATAAAAGTTGACCAAACACAAGACCGATTGCTATAAATGCAGGACAATTGTAGAATAAGAAATTCAGTAGTAATATGTGTGTTATTACAAAAGAGTATAAGCATGAAGCATCAAAACATAATGAAATAATGCTTCAACCAGGCAGAGAGTCTCAAAAATGCAAGCACAGAAAAATACTTAAAAGCAGAAAAGGGAACTTAACAGGTAATTGATCCACTTCCTATAGTTCTTTTTTCAGGTGTAAAGAAAATGGGGCAGTTATTTGTATATCCATTCTTCTTCTACCTTTAAGTGTTTCTCTGTGATTTTATTTGTCTGAATGTTCACCTAGTTCATTTCCGTATGCAGTATCCATAGTTTTAAGCTAATTGCTTGATAATTCCATTAATTCATTCTGTTTTGATATTACATGCCTATGGTTTTGTTGAAAATTAAATTTAGCAGTGTTCTGTAATTTACTGCTACAGTATAGCTAGTATTTATAATCTTGATTTTTTGGGCTGTATTTGAAAAGGGACAAGATATATTTCTGTATAGGAGTTTTGACAGCACAGCATCTAACAGTTTGTTTCTCCTAGTTTGACCATACTGAGGAACTTTTACCTACTCTAACATTCTTTAAAGGGATAGAAACCCTGTCTGGAATGGAATACCCAGGATGTATTTTTAGCAAACTTTGTTAATTGCTTTTAAGTAATTTCTGACTGATGGCAACCCTAAGGTGAACCTGTCATGGGGTTTTCTTGGCAAGGATTGTTTAGAGGGATTTTGCCTTTGCTTTCTTCTGAGGCTGAGAGTGTGTGGCTTTCCCAAGTGGGTTTTCCATGACTGAGCCAGGATTTGGATTCTGGACTCCAGAGTCCATAGTCCAATGCTCAAACTACTATACCACTCTTTCTTTTAGCAAACTAGATTGTACCCTTTACTTACAACCTGTCAATACTACTTCAGTGAATTTAAATGAAGGCATGACTTGCTTGAAATATTTGCACTGAACATGTACTAGATGGCCATCTATCTGGGATGATTCAACTGTAGATTCCTATTCCAGCAGAAAACTTGGTTAGATCATCCTTTGAGTACGTTCAGACTCTATGATCCTATGTCTAGAATTATAATACAGTGACTCACCTCCCCCTTTCAGGCAAAAACAAACAACAACAACAAAAAACCGAACAACCCAAAACTACAACCTGTCTCAGTACATGGTCTGGTCAACATCACAATCACCAAGAACCCATCTAGAGGAGATACAAAGTTCTATCCATTACTAACAGAGATGCATCCATTAGAAGACATCTCTTTAGCCACAAACTATCTCTAACAGAAGCTTTGGCACTCTGCCACTCTTTCTAAACATATCACACTGCTTTTTGCCTTATACTGTATGGTGTTCCTTCTAGTATTTGGCATATTAACAGTATGTCCTACACCTTTGACATAAGAAGCAACATCATATTTAAGGATCATAATTATTACATAGTGGCCTGCTTTGTTGAGCTCTGGGTCTGCAGAGGTAGGTTTTTCTTTTTTAAATGGTAACGGATAGAATCAACAGTAGCAGCCTGGTCACTAAGCACCTCTAATTTTAGGGTTTTGTTAAGGTAAGCCCATGCACTGTCAGAGAGTGTTAGGGAATTCCATATGCAATTAGAGGGAACAACATGGCTTGTTTTCCTTAGACAATTCTGTTCATGGGGCCATTGTATTACATAAAAATCACTATTCTCAGGACACTGACATTCTTTCTTCCCACCATCCAAACATGTCCACCTTCCTTATATACTTTTCTTTTAGCCAGACCAGGTCCCATGCATTGGTAGTACTGTCTTTGTTGATCAAATTTGACCTCCATGTAGTTAAAAACTGTTTCTTTCCACTGTGTGAACAACATTGCAGCCACTTGGTACCAAACCTTCACCCTCCCCTTCTGGCTGCCCAGCTCCACCTGTATTCCTGTTTTCTGCAATGTGATTCACTGCGTCGCTCCCGGCATTGTTGATGCTGTGAGATAGGTGGTGAAGGTCTCCAGGGTGATCCTCTCCTTCCTGTATGTCCGATTCTGCTTCCTCTGTTTCACTCCCACCTCCAGGAGGATTCTCCTCTGGTTGAGAGCTCTTCTTTTTCCCTCTACTCAAGCAACAGTAGGAAGCAATAGCCAAGAAGAGAGCAGACAGCACAACCTCTGAGCCAGCCAGATAGAAGATAACCTCATATTTCTTAAGTGCATCCACCAGTCGCCCTGGGATTTAAACAAAAAGGAAGGAGAAGCAATGGGTGTAATAGTAACCTTCCATTCTTTCAGGTAGTTACCATATTAAACTATTTACCAAGAACCTGAAGCCTTCATTACATGGAAGTTCACAGGTTTTAGAAAGAAAAAGGTTTAATCAGGTCCATGATTTAAGCATGATTGGTATCCACATTCAGTAAGTCCTTACTATCCATTTTCTGCTAAATACTGAAGTAATGGAGACTATAGGGTCGATAGGAGCATCTAGGAAGGGAACAGGATAAGTACGGTTGCTGGCATCCAACTGAGTAGTTACAAACGTGTAACCTAGATTTATGCATTTGTAACTGTTCAATATTCATGTTTATGAGCATGACACTAGTCCTTGTCTCTAGCTGCATTATTTCAGATTTTGTGTGTGAGTTTGTAGATGAGCAACATCTTGTTCACAGAAGTTGCTGGACTGCAATCCCCATTAGCCCATAGCCAATGGTGAGAAATGATGGGAGCTGTGGTCCAACAGTCTCCAGGGAGCCATATATTGTCCTCATCTGCCATAAGGACTTGCAACGGAAGGATTATCGAGAATGGGAGGAAGGCAAGAGAGGGAGGGCTGAGAAGAACACTAGGGGCTAAGAAGAGGATCCCAATAGATCGAGCTATGAGCAATAAAGTACCAATCAGAGTGGTCAGATGGAAAAGTGTAAGTTTGTGTGTGTCCAATTAACCAGGCAGAGCTTTTGTAGAATGTGGGGACCACTATGACAAAGCTTTTCCTATAGAAGAAGCAGAAATAAATTATTCTGTTGTTCAGCAAATAAATTCCTTTTTAAGGTTTGGAGCCGTGTGTGTACCCAGGTTTCAGATTCTTAAAACTAGAACTGGAAAATGTATCATCTGATACAGCTGACAGACAAGTGAGTTTCAGAGTCTGCAAGTTTGTATATACAGTTGGCCCTCCTTATCAACTGGTTTTGTGTTTTTTTATCCACAGATTTGAGCAAACACAACTTGAAAATATTGCCCAAAAGTATAAATTCCAAATAGCAAACCTTGATTTTCCATTTTATATAAGCGAAACCATTTTGTTGTACCAATGTATATTTAATGGGACTTGAGCATCTACGGATTTTGTTATCCACGGAGGGTCCTGGAACCAAACCCCAGCGGATAACAAGGGCCCACTGTAAATCTGTTTCTGTAAAGGCCTTTGAGCTGAAGCTACAATTATTTGTTTGTTTGTTTGTTTGTTTGTTTGAATTATATCCCGCCTCTGTCCCCAAAAGTTACATCAGTTTGTTCCTGATTGGAACATCCACCAGTTGCCCTGGGATTTAAACAAAAAGGAAGGAGAAACAAAGGGTGTAATAGTAACCTTCCATTCTTTCATGTAGTTGGATCTCTACTATGCACAAAACCCCCATAAAAGTTCCTGAATCTCAGCACTATCAAGGATCATTTCCTAGATGAATAGAGGCGCACACAAACTGCGTAGATAGAGGAATCGTGTGCTTTTCTTAGTAAGCGCCTTATGTTTTCTCAAAAAAACTGCGTCCATGGATAATACCTCAAATGATACCAAGCTATAAACTGGAGAATCACTCTCCTATAAATCAATCAGTTTTCTGGCATGATAGAAGCTACTGTGTTGTGTTGGGCTGAATAAAAACAGAGGGAAAGAATCATTAAAATATCTGGGTGTTAAGATGTTAAAACAGAAGTTACAATATTATGACATGGCCACATAAGGAAGGGTTAGGATGTTGTTCTATGTTTTTAAATAATTACTGTTTTAATCACTGCCGGTTTAATCTATTTTTAAGGGGTGGGAGGTTGGAAACGGGTCATGGGATTGTTTTAATCTATGTTTTTTTTTTACTTGTACCCCGCTCCGAGTGTATGTACAGAGGAGCGGGCTATAAATAAACTATTATTATTATATTATTATTAATATTAAAAAAATAGATAACCACAATCCTGTATTGGGAAACAGAGCTACAATAGTCTCCTGTTCAGCTCCCTCGAACCCACATTTTATTTCAGCTGCAGCTGTCTGAACCCAGCCATTCCCCAGTTGGTGGAAAATGGGAGAGTAGGAGCAAGCATTTTTCCTGTAGCTAGACACAGGAGTTTATCACACAATAGGAATTGGAAGCATAATCCAATGGCAATCTGAATGCAATCATCAGGTTTCGCATTATTGTATGAAAGCTGATCACACACATTTTCGGGCAATGGGAAGTCCTTCCAAACAGAATCGTGGGGTTTCACGTTATTGCGTGAGAAACTATGACACACAATTTCAAGCACTGGGAGGCAATTTCTGTCAGTTCCGAATGCGATGCGGCATCAATACGCAATCACATAAATTCACTGAACTAGCGAATTCACTCAATTCTGAACTGGCCCCACTTTCATTTCTTTTGAAACTGAGAGAAATTTGTCCCATGTGATAATGTCCATAAAGTGATAAGAGAGGTCCTCTGGAAGTCCCAGCAACTGATGTCATTGCTCTGAGTACAGCTATTGGAAAAAAGCTGGATTCTTGTCTGCTACTCCCTCCATCCATTGGGGAATAGCCGGGCAGGGGAAATTTGGGTAAGTGTGCAGTTGGTATAAAATTTTGATCTCCACAATGACCAAAAAAGTGAGCTGCAACAACAGAAGTCTAGCTTACAATAACATAATTCACCAACAATGGGCCAGACATTTTCAAAAGCTGTACATTGTATGGCTTGGTGACATTTTAGTTGTAACCAGATCTCCTAGAAACTATATGCACTCCAAGCTGACATCAATAGGTACAGTATGCTACTATAAATATGAATGGTGGAGTAGGGAAACCTAGGTCCAAATCTCAACTCAGCCATGAAAACCATCGGTGAACTTGGGCCAATCACTTTCTTCCAGCTTAATTTACTTTGGGTTGCATCCACACTACCAAAATAACCCAGATTGACACTACTGTAACTGACATGGCTCAATGCTCTGGAATTCTGGGAACTGTCATTTTTGTGAGATATTTAGTCTCCTCTGTCAGAGATCTCTGGTGCCACTACAGTTCCCAGAATTCCAGAGCATTAAGTCACTGTATTTAAATTGTTATCAAACTGGATTATTTCTGCAGTGCAGATGCAGGCTTGGAGAACTATTGTGAAAATAAAATTGCAGGAAGGCCAACCATGCAATGCTACACTGAAGCATTGGAGGAGAAACAGTAAGATAAATGTAATTTTGTTAAACCTCTTCTACTGAAGTCTGGTGATTTCTCATTGGTGGAGTTTATCACATGGGAGGAATTTCAATTGTGAATGGAGCCAATTCGCAATTACATGAATTCGCTAGTTTAGCGAATTTATGTGAAATCTGATTGCGTTCTGAATGCATTCGGAATGACTTCCCATTTCCCAAAAATGACCCTCCATTGCCCGAAATTGTGTGAGATATTCTAATACGCAATTACATGAAACCCCATAATTGCATTCGGAATGACTTCCTTTTTGCCCGAAATTGCGTGAGATACACTCATTCGCAATAACATGAAACCCCATGATTGCGTTCAGATTGCCATTGCATTATACCCCCAAATTCTGTTGTATGATAAACTCCGGTATTAGATGGGCATGCAGAGCATTCTGTTCTTCCTGTTCATCTCCTCCTCCTCTGATGATGATGATGATGATGACTACTGCTGTTACTATTTGTTTTTGAGGCTGAACAATGGTGTACCAAACTGGATCTTGAGCTAAGCCCCGATAAACTTCCTCTCAAGCTAAGCTCTGCAAAAGGCAGAAAAGTTTTCATGTTACAAATATCCAAGGCTTACCTGCAGAAGGTGGCCCAATAAGTACAGCAAAGGCCTCAATTAGCAAGACAAGCCCAATGGCACTGGAGAACTTCTGTGATCCAATGATAGCCATGAGCACTTCAAACTGCAGTGCCCCCACCATTCCATAGGAGATGCCAAAGAAGACGCAGAAGATGACAAGAGATGTGTAATCACTAGCCCTGGCACTGAAGATATCAGTGAGGCCATTGAAGAGCATGGCAAAGCTAAACAGGTAGGTGACATGAGGCCGTATCCACTTCAGTCCAGCAAGCATCCCGCAAGATGGACGGGAAAAGATATCAATGAAACCAATGATGGACAACAGAAAAGCAGCCTCTTTGTCTGGCACTCCAGTGTCTTTGGCATAGTTGACCAGCAATATGGTGGGCACAAAGAGACCCAAAACCATTATGAACTTGGCAATCGCATAGATGACAAACCCTCGGTTTTTAAAGATTGAAAAATCTAACAGCTTTTTCCCTTTCTTGGGCTTCTTCTTCTGCTTGGCTTTCTTGGTCTTCTTGGTGTTGTCTATAGCCTCATCTACTTTTTCTCCCATTGGCAGCATCTCCTTGGCTTCATATTTGTCCTGGACTTTCTCTCTTGACTTCATACTCATCTCCAGGGGCCTCATGACTGCTCCACATGTACAGCAGTTAAGCAGGAGGCCTCCCATGATGAGAAAGCCACCTCGCCACCCAAACTTCTCCAGCAAAACCTGGCCCAGTGGCGAGAGGGCTGACAGGAAGACTGGGCTCCCAGCTGCAGCCAGCCCATTAGCCAGAGGTCTCCGCTTATCAAAGTAAGCCCCCAACATGATCAGGGAAGGCTGAAAGTTGAGAGCCATGCCTAAACCTATGGAATGCAAAGGCAATTGTGAGTAAAAGGCAAGTGAATGGATGATAGCCTAAATCCAATTCTTAGGCTGTGTCTACACTGCACTATTAATCAATTTGACACAATTTTGATTGCCATGGCTATGGAATTCTGGGATTTGTAGTTTTGTGAGTTATTTAGTCTCCTCTTTCATAGAGCTCTGGCACCACAACAAACTCCAAATCCCTGAATTCCAAAGAATGCATTGTCAAACCCCATTAATTAAAGTTAAACCATTGTCAAACCCCATTAATTCTGCAGTGTGGCAGCAGCTTTAGTCTCAGCTGGAGGAAGCCCATTATCAATCAGTAGGAAGTGTATGACCTCAATTAGGTAACATTTCTGTAAATTCCATTGATTCAGTGGGTCTACTCTATTTGAGACTAAATAAGGTTTAAGGTTTAAATTTTGAGCTAATGATGTCAAGTGATACAAACGTCTCAAGAGTACTATACAGGTAGCTCTCCTAGAAATACATATTCTAGACCTTATCTGTTCAATTTATCGTTTTAACGTCTCAGTTATTTCAGCCTGTTATTCAAATATCTTTTTCAGTTAACTTCTGTCTCTCCACAGTTAGTGGGAGCATGCATGTATTTCACACAACTACAAATTCTGCAACGCAAATGTAAAAGATACGCTTTACAACATCAATAGCACTCACATATGCACAAACAGCACATGAGAGGATAAAATGCATTTTTGTGTATCAGATATGAGAATACTGTCAACACTGGATGGCATCTTGCTGTAAGTGTGGCTTATGTGCATTCTTGTCATTTTTTGGATGGGGTGTAGGGAGCAAGTCTGAGTCCTATTCATCCCTTCCCAGCAGCTGTCAAATCCACCAGAAGGACAGCTACTGCTGCTGCTTACTGATGGGGAAGGCAGAGGGAGGCAATTCTTCTTCCACTCTCCTTGCATTTCTACATGCCACCTCTCACTCCCAGATGCATTCTTATTATAGATACATATAGCTTTTCTTTCCTACTTTGCAAGAACACTCACCTGTCAGCATGCCAGCTGTCAGGTACAATTCAATAATGTTTGTGGTGAAGGAAGCTAAAATCATTCCAGAGGAAGCCAAGAGACCTCCGACAAGCATCACAGGCCGACAGCCGAACTGGTTTACCATAATACTGCTCACAGGCCCTGCAGAGAATCCAAGAAATCAGGAAGGGACAAAAGGCTAGAATGAAATGAAAGGAACAAACACCTGAAACAAAGTACCTCCCTGACAGCAATGGGCAGGTTCCTGGCATTGGAGGACTAATGCCCTCCACACTCTACCCACTGTGATGGCACATTCTCCCACCACTGCAAACCTTCTTCCACTGCTTCTGTCACCATTACAGTCATTTTGAGAGTGAGAGCTGAATGTATCTAATTTACCTACAGAACTTTATGCTTGCTGGGAGCCACAATTCTGCAGTGAAACAATCTGCATTTTTTTCCCTTGCACATAAAGTTTCTCTATGCTTCTCAGCAAAAGCACCAGGTCTGGGCATTGGCAGGAGATTTGCAATGGTGGCTGCAAAAGTGGGCATATTTGCAAGGGGGGCAGGGACCCAGGTGAGGCTGTATTAGGCTTATAGACTGTGGACTCTTTCATACAAGGCTAAATTGGAAGTATAATTTAAGGTCAATTCGAATGCAATCATGGGTTTTATGTTATTGCAAATTAACTCTTCGCACGCAAATTCGGGCAAGAGGGAAGCCAATTCGAATGCAATCATGGGTTTTACCTTATTGCGAATTAAAGCTTCGCATGCAAATTCGGGCAGGAGGGGGTTATTTTCGGGTAATGGGAAGTAATTCCGAACGGAGCAGGGGTTCATGTAAATTCGCTAAACAAGCGAATTTACATAAATCCGCATTGGCTCCAATCAGAGTTGGGAGAAATTCCTCCCCATTTGAAAGAGTCCTGTATTTTGTCCTCATTCCTGCATTATTGAAACAGCTTGTCAGACAGAAGATGGATGTAGATTCTTGCTTTCATAAGATTGTATGTAACATTGAAAACATTAAAATGTGGGTTTGAACTAAAAATGTAAATAATAGGAGATGTGGAGGTTACAAATTCTGGAATACTGGATGGTTTAGTGTTTCAGGTTCAAAACAGTTCATTTAATCTGAAATAATGCATCTCTTTTAAACTAAAGAGTGACTACAAAAATAACATAGATACCAAACCATATTTATCGACATAATCTTGTTAGCCAAATGTAATGCGACATTGTTTTTGTAATGCAATGTTATCTTTCTATGTTTATATTCTATGTCTTTCTTTTATGAGATTAAAAAAATAAAAAATAAAAAATAAATAAACTAAAGAGTGACTGATGTATGAGCTTTGGTGACCGACATTTTTGAAAAAAGAGCAAGAGGCTCCTTTAGAATGATTAATAAAACCCAAATAAAGAGAAGTTAGCCATTAAACTGTCTACAGAAATGGCAGGATATTGCAAGGGGATAAAAGAATGGCGGAAGAATTGTCTGAAAAATAAACATCCCAACAAGCTATCTGTTGTTTCTGGCCCTTGTAAACCTGGATAAGCTGGTCTCGGAAAGCTTTGTTCTCTTCTTGTCTGTTCTCTTAGCAGAAATGAGGGATGGAAGGAAAAAGTAATACTGTGTGAACTATCACCCAGAAGGGATAGCAATAGCTCTCTTTCATAGTTTTAAGTTGCTCAGACAAATTAAAGTGGCCTTATCATCAGACAATTGGTTCAATTGGAGCTTGGGGATTTTAGTTCTTTGGACTATAACTTCCATAACCCCAATCCAGAATTTAGTTCAAAAAGTAAGTTTTCCAGTCTCTGGTCCATCCAACCTAGTATTGTCCAAAGATCTGAAGAATGTTGAGCCATGGTTCCTCCCACAAAGGGGTTTGCTTCTTCTTCCCTTTGACATACCTTGTTTGAAATCCTGCTTCTTTGAATATAGGCTTTAGAAAGAACATTCTTGTTCAACAATATATATGCATTTGGAAGAGAGCTTTGCTTGTTTAATGCCAAGGATTAAGCGCACGCACCACCCAAAAATTACATGTGAAATAAAGGAATTCAGAATGGAAGAAGAGGCATGGAGAAAAGATGACACAGACCTAGTGTCCCTTTCATACCACATAATTCTAACACTTTAATACTACTTTAAGTTCTATGGTTATACCTTATGGCATTCTCTATTTAGTGAGGCACTATTGCTGTCTGGCAGAGAATTCTAATCACCTGATAAAACTACAAATCCTAGAATTTTATAGGATACAGCCATGACAGTTAGTGGTATCAAAGTGTTGTAACAGTGCAGCGTTAAAGATACCTAGCTACATTTTTGTAAGCCCATGCAATGAAGTGCTTCGTTGGATGGAACTGTGACCTCCTCACCTGTTCCATACAGCATAGCTAGCATGATCGATGAGATCCAAGCCGTGTCACTGTAACCCACATGGAAGTCATGCATCAGCTCTTTGAAGTAAATGCTCACTGCCTTTGGAAAGGCATAGGAGAAGCCAGTGATGATGAAGCAACCCAGCAACACAATCCAGCCCCAGCCACCGTCTGGAGGCTTCACTCTTTCAGGCATCTGGCCATCCTCAGCGTCACCCCTCCCCATTGTCTAAACAAGGGGAGGAACCAGTCAGCAAATGAGGTCAGGTATGGGCAAGAGAGGCAGGATACTCACAGTGCTGTAGAAACAGAAGATCAGACAAATCAGAGCTCAAACAAATTATTTCCTGGTACTTGTAGCCTTAGAAAGTAAATGATACAAATACTACTAACCTCTTTCTTTTCAAGCTTTATTGCTTTCTTTCTTTTTACATGCTTTCCCTTCCCTATTTAAATATCCATGGGCACTTACACATTACACAATAGGCCCTCCATATCTACAGATTCCTTATCCACACATTTAACAATCCACTAGCAAGCCTTGATTTTGCCATTTTATTTAAGGGACACCATTTTACTATGCCGCTCCACATAGTGGGACTTGAGCATCCACACATTGTGGTTTCCACAGGGGCAAAGGGTCTTGGAACCAACCCCAGAGAATACCAATGGCCCACTGACTATATAGTGCTATCATTCCACTGCATCCTATGGACTCCTGGGATCTGTTGATTAGGGAGAGAAAAGGAGAATTCTCAACCACAGTGTCTAGTTCCTCACCAAACTACAGACTCCAGGATTCCATATAGGAGATTATCAGACAAGGGATGTTTGTCCCTGCCCCATCATGTTCCCATCCTTTCTGCATAATCACGGGAAGGACTTTCCAGGTTATTGCCAGGATAAGATATCTTTAATCATGATCTTTACCTTGATTTCCCCCAATTTTCCCTGTGTGATAAAGTTCTGTTTTACATCCTGTCTATGGCTGGATCCTATATCTACCCCTTGGATTATCACCTGGTATGGTCCACCATCCACACCGTGTTAGTGATGCCTCTCGCCTGATGAAGGATATTGAGCTTTGAAAGCTATTATGCACTTTTGGTTGCCTAATAAATACAGATTTTTAGTAAATAACTGTGAAGCAACATTTGTGCAAACTCCTATCAATGAAGGATAAATATGAAGCATTTCAAATTAGTACAGTTGCTATTAAGTATATTTACTAGAGTGTTTCTCGACTTCTTTACAGCCCTAAACCCACATTAATTTAAACACATTAATTTAAAAAGAGACAAAACATTATACACAATTAAAAAAAAGATTAGGAACAAAAAGAAAAAAGCAACGAATCAGAAGAAATCATAAATGCAGTTTTAAGGCCAGGTAAAATATAATTCTTTTACTGGGCATATTATTACAGATACTTTACATCTCGGACAGCTTGAGTATGTGGAGAAACCAAGACTTCTTGACACCTGATAGATAGAGGAAAGTGGGGCTTGGATATGTCTCATCCACATGAGTAGAGGTTGACTCAAGCGGAGTTAACAAAAGAGCAGAAGATGATGGCTTCTCAGTTCCACACAGTGTTGAATTATATTATTTGAATCCACCCAAAATTGGCTTTCTACCTTGTTTTGAGCCAGAAGCAGCCATGCTTACCCCGGTACATGGATTCATACTTGGGAACAGATGAGAGGAGTGAGACCATTTTGGTTTTCCTCTTTCTGAAACGCTGAGTGCCATTAACCATGGTGTCATCTCCAGACTGGGACTAAGGACTCTTTCAAACGGGGAGGAATTTCTCCCAACTCCGAATGGAGCCAATGCGGATTCATGTAAATTCGCTTGTTTAGCGAATTTACATGAACCCCTGCTCCGTTCGGAATTACTTCCCATTACCCGAAAATAACCCCCTCCTGCCCGAATTTGCATGCGAAGCTTTAATTCGCAATAAGGTAAAACCCATGATTGCATTCGAATTGGCTTCCCTCTTGCCCGAATTTGCGTGCGAAGAGTTAATTCGCAATAACGTAAAACCCATGATTGCATTCGAATTGACCTTAAATTATACTTCCAATTTAGCCTTGTATGAAAGAGTCCACTGAGACAGAGGTGTTATGCTTGCTCTGGTACTTTCTGAAGGGATAGATTTTGAAAGAAGAGCAGCTAAGATCATTATTTCCCCACCTCCACTCTCTACTTCTTTGTGGAAAAATAGAAGCCAGGGAACAATCCCCCTCACCCCCAGTAGACCAGGAACCGGCAACTTTCATAACAACAAATTAAAAATATTTACAAAAAGTTTTAAAACCAATTTAAAAACACCACATTAAAACATTATAAAATTATAAATCACTACAAAACCTTGCCTTTGAAGTTGGTCTTGCTGGGTGTCTAATTCCTTTGTCTTAAAGTATAACCTGACATATTCCTCCATTTACTTTTTTGAACATTTCATCTGTTGAATTAGTTTTTGTGTGTTTTAAGTAGAAAAAGCTGTTACACACATCCCTGCTTCAACTGCAGCTAGTTGCTGTTACTGTTGTTAGTATTTTGGTATTAGATGGAAGGAAGGCAGTATGAGTCACTACACAGAAAAAGCAGAGCTTTGTCTCCTGGGACCATTATGAGGTTGGGATAGATCCCAGGAATGCTTTATACCTTCACTTTAAGCAGCAGATGAGCACAGGTAAATTGCTAAAGCATTATTTCATTAAGAGCTTGCTTCAATACTTCAAGAGGTATCAGCATTGCTCAGGATAGAGGCCCTGCTGCAGCTCTTAATCCCTGCCCTTTTCCCTGAGGCCTAGGAAGACAATTCTGGAAGAGATTGGGTTCAAGGGAATCTCACCAATTGGACTGCTGGCAAAGCAGTCTTTCAGCACCCGCTTACTTCTTTATCATTTCATCATCATCATCATCATCATCATATACCTTATGCATATAATTTTACACAACTGGCCTTATGCATATAACTTTACACAGTGACTATAATTATGACATTAGCTTTTGTCTCTGTATACGACTGTATATCTCCTTCTAGTTAGACTTTTTTTTTTTTGCCTTTTTCTTGACATTCACTTCTCCAGCCAAGTAGCTATTCTTTATTTCTTTTCTCAAATGCCATCCAAGATAACAACTATTTGTAATATTCCAGGCCAGTAAATTCCGTAAGCTGATTATCATACTGCTTGAAAAAGTTCTCCCTCCAAGAGCTTTCACCTACAAGCTTTCAGACACAAGTCAGAATTGTTTGCAAAAACCACCACATATGTGCACCACATATGTTGCCTGTCACAACACTTTTGCAAACATATGCATCATTTAACCAGAGTGCAAGTGCAGGAATAGGGTCTTATCAGAGGAAATAGTAAGACACAAGGAATGTCATTTAACATATTTCTAGCAATGCCTGCTTCCTATGAATTCTGCAGGGAGATAATATGGCATTTGAAACTTGTAGTCAGAATACATAGGATCTACTCCTGCTAGAGTTTCTCTGAGACTTCATACCAAGGCTTGAAACGGTTGTGGGGGTTTTGGACTACAGGTCCCAGAATACCCAACCTCTATTTGACTTCTAAATTTCGCTTTTAATCCTCCTGCTCCTGGTCTAGTTTTTATAACGTGGTCCTTATATTGGAAAGGGAGGGGGGCAGGATATGACTTTGAGCTTCATCTTTTTGTAAAGACAATTATTGGGCATATTTGCTGACCGCTATGTATGAGACTGGGTTGCAGAAATAGCTCATTTTTTCTGATAAATGCATACAGGAAAGAAACACTGGAGAGAGGAAGGGATTGTTGTATAGGTGCATACCAGACGGATTACTTGCCTGCGTGCTAGCACTATGGCTGAGATACAGGCGCAAACAGCATTGAGAGGGAGCAGTGTGGGTGTCTCAAACCCTTAAGCCCTCCAGGAATGTCAACACAGGGTGTGATTTTCCTGTTTTCCATCATGAGCCACTCATGACCTTTGTGATATTGAGCACCTTAGCAAGGGACAGGTTATTATAACACGAGTAAAAAGAAGCCATGCAAGGTGCTCCTATGGATGTTGAGGGAACCTGACAATGCCAGCCATGGGCTTCACTCCTCTATCTACTTATATTTATCTATGAGACGGCACAGTTCAAGCCTCTGCAGGGCCAGCCCTTACCATTATGGAGAGTGAGGCAGTAGATGTTAGAGAGGCAGCAACGGTGGTGATCCCCAACTCTCCTTACCTTCAGAGACCATCTCTGTCAGAAGCTTTGTTAATTGAGGTTTGCCTGTATTGAATTAAGATTCAGCCAGCAGTCCAGCCACTTTCTGTATGTGGAATAGGAAAAAGGCACAACCATGACCTTTACCTCAGGACTAGAGGAAGACGTTACAGGTCCAACTGGTTATGTCCAACTGGTTATTATCCTCAACTGGCTCTGCATTTGTCCAGCTGGGGCCTTACACATTATACAGTTACAGCATTGTGATTCCTCTTTAATTGTCTTGGCCACATCCTATGCAATCCTGTGGTTTGAATTTTGGTGAGGGACTAGAGCTCTCTGGGTGGAAATTCTAAATTCCTCTCCTTAAACTGCAAATTCCAGGATTCCATAGGATGTTTCTTTGGAATTATAAACTGGAAGCATATTGCTATAAATGTGTAGTGTGACAGGACAGGCAGTGTGAAAGTGTCCCTGGAAGGCTTTATTGTCAGCTGCTTCTCAGGCATTGGATTGCACCAAGAATTGTAGGATCAGTATTGACCATTAAGAATGAACCCTGACTTGGCATGGCAAGCACTCTTATGCAAAGCATTGCTAGGATAAAGGAAGAGACTGAAATTTTTATATTTGGAGCCTAATAGTCTTATAAACCTTCCCATTATATTGCCATGTGCATTTCTTCACTTACTCCATATTGTCATTGCTCGACACTACACTTCACCCTTGCAGTAACCCTGTAATGTAATTGTAGCCTGAGAGAAGCTAACCTAGTGGTTCCCAAACTCTGGTCTCCAGATGTTTTGGACTGTAGTTTCCAGAAGCTTCGGCTACCTTGCCCAGTGGTCAGGGATTCTGGGAACTGAAGTCCAAAACACCTGGAGGACCACAGTCTGGGAGCCACTGAAGTAATCCAAGGTCACCCAGTGATTTTCATAGTTCAGTGGAGACTTGAAATTAGCAAGCTTTAGGCCAAGCCTTTAACCACTACGTTGCACTTGTTCTTTAACTACTACACCACTGTGCTGCAATGCATGAGTATATCTTAGTGGCATCACTAGAGGTGTGCAGGGGTGTGGAGCACACCAGGTGACACTCTGAGGTGGGGTAACACCACTGCTCCTCAAACACCTACTTTTGGGCAGAAACAAGCTATGGCATTCACCTCCTTCCTTTTAAAATGCTTTAAGAGATGGTGGGAGTGGGGTGAAGCTCAGTGAGAGGAGAAAGGAGAGGCCCCAGAATTTTTTAAAATTAAAATTTCAAATTTCAAAATTTCAGTTTAAAAAATTTAATTAAATTTATTAAATTCTTCTTAAATTTTCTCTAAAAACATCACATTTTAACCAAATCTTCACTATCTACATGTAAATACATTTAAGTTGTGCATGTGATATCGTAATTTGAAGGTATAATTTTTATTTTGCTAATTGTTTATGTCACAACTATTAGCATTACATTCAGTGGTATATGGGAATTACAATTTATGAGTAACATTAGCTCAAAAAAGCATTACTAAGGATTCTGTATGGCATGAAATGGGAGGAGCTCAATGGGAGGATGACACCATGAGTTACCACATTGGGTGAGGCCAAATGCCACTGTCTTATTTTGTGGATCATTGGAATAGCTTATTTGAGCAAATGGCAAATAAATTTCCAGGATCTTCCAGGTTCTAGCCCAATACTCTAATCATTACATGACATAATTTCTCCGTTCTTCATAACTTCAAAATATGGTGAACCAATTCAGCTTTATTTGAGGACTTTCAATGTCATTCTTAGGAGCAGAAGGCTAAATCATTTCCCCAAAGTCCTGCCTTTGTAACACCAGCAGTAATGTTGACAAAGTTTGTTGCACTGGTATAGGGGCTGCCTCCCTGTTTCAGCATTAGATATGTGAGACAGGACAGGCAGGAAGCCAAATGATGTTTCCTCTCAGTATCCTATGAATAGTATTTAATATATTACAGCCACCCCAGAACCATGTTTGTTTTTTTAAAAGCACTTGAGCAGTATTAAAAATCACCACACACAAATGGCTAACTGCTTGATAGAGCCACTATCACATTGCATCAGTGACATTTAAACTGTCCATAGGAAGTTGGGAACTTTCCTCTCAATATCACTAACCCTCATCATTAACAGAGGTTTCAGATCTTATGCCATGGGACCCAGCCCAAATGTTCCAAGAACAGATAAGCAACCAATGTAAAATAATGTAAAACTTCCTCAGAGTAGTTGGAAGGCTTGTTAGGAAGTCTCTCTTGCATGGGAGAATTAATTATCTCAAATGCTGCTGAGAGGAGGTCCTAACAAAGCCTTTAAGCCGGGACCGGGTCCCCTATATGTATACCAGAGGTCACCGACAAGCCCAAGAGAAAGAGGCACTGATACCGATTAGATTGCAATAACTGTATATCATTTATTGGGAGACACACAATATGGGGGAAGCATACATACACACACAAACTAGTGGTAGGGAAAGGTTCAGAAAGAGGGGCACCACTCGGGGATACTACCTTAGCAGTCTTCTCCGGGATGTCCGATGGAAGTGGATGAGTGATGGGACACGGCCACTGGAACCTGGGAAGATGGCCGAGGGAGCTAGAATCAAGACTCACACTGGCGTGGACCAGTTAGCAGTCTGATAATAGCATCAATATGGGGTCCAAACTCCGGGTCTTTTATAGGGTGAAACGTGTCTGGGGACTGTGAGGATAGGCCTAGACAAAGGCGCTGATAGCTTGGGCTTTATTAAACTAAGAGGGGGCAATATGCAGCACAATGCATTAGGTCTGGACACAATTCGGAGGGGAGTCCGACTTGTATAGCCAAGTAGTTAGGCTGATAGCTGGCCCATCAAGTGTGAGGCCGACTCTATTGTCTTACTGAGGAGAGCAGTGGCAATTCTGGTTTGGTGACTCCCAAACTTCCTATAGAAGATTTCTTTACTAAGGACTCTGCCTCTCCAAGCAGGCTTGCCTACGTGACCTCCTCGCTTGGGGCTTAATGGTGGGTCCCTTAAGGGGTCAGTCAGGGGTCATAGAACAGGCCACATGTCCCCAAAATTTTTATTAAAACCACTTTTGATAACAGGCTAATCCCAGAAGCCAGACCAAAGATCATGCTTAGCAGATCTCCAGAACTTAAAACTCCATTAGCTGTTTTGCAACCATCAGACTATCCTTCCCTCGGCACAAGAATGTTGACTATTCTAATCTGCAGCTCTTAAATGTTTATTGTTACCATTTCAATTAAGTTATTTTGTATTTAGTTGTTTGGACTTTATTCCATCTTATATTAGGAACTCACTCAGAGACCATTATCTTGTAAGCATAAAATTTGAGTCATCCAAGGCCTATCTAGCGTCCCATATTCTGTTCACACAGTGGACAACTGGGCTTGCTTGGAAAACCTGTCAGGAGGACCTGGGTGCAATCACAAGTTACCCTGCAATTGATATTCAAATGCATTCTGCCTCAGATACTGCATGCAATGAATAGCTATCATGACTAGTAACCATTGACAGGCCCAACCTTTGTTGATTTATCCAATCTGCAGCTTCTTACATGCTATACATTCTCTTGCTGTACTAATTTGGAAAAAAGACAAGCAGCAGCAATGGAATCCACAGCAGAGCCTGGTGGTGGTGCAGTGGTTAAATGCTGGTACTGAAGCCACTTACTTACAGTCAGAAGTTGTGAGTTCATTACCAGCCAGGGGCTCTAGGGTTGATTCAGTCTGGCATCCTTCCTAGTACCCAGTTAAAATGAGTACCCAGCTTGTTGGGGGCAATTAGCTTACATATTGTAAACTGCTTAGGTAGTGCTTAAGTGCACTGATAAGCAGGATAGAAATGTACTTGCTCTTCCTATTGCTATAAGAAACAAGTGAAGTGACACATCTCAAGAAATTCAAAATATTATCATTTTATTAGCAGAAAAGTCCAAAAGCATTTCAGCCCACGTGTACTCTCAAGGCCACTTTGAAGTGAAAACCACTTGTCCAGTAAATAATTTGAGAGTTCCTGAATCAGAATTTATGAGATTTCATTCTAAAGAAGGCCTTAAGAGTACACACAGGTCAAAACATATTGGGTTACTCATAAAACAACCATCCTTTATATATCTTGAGATGTGTCTAAATTTGGAGCACTGCACTGTTAAGAACAGCGCTGCCATTCTAAGCTGTTGTGGCAGTGTGATGGAAGTAGTCTTGTCCTTAGCCTCAGTATGACTGACACTCAGTTCTAATGTGCTTTTGAAAATACAGGTATAATATTCATGTACAAGGATGTGGACATGTTATATAATGCAGGAATTGCTATACAAAAATGTTTTTCCATATACATTAAGATAGAGATTAACATTTCAATGTACAGTTGGCCTTCCTTATCCATGGATCTTTTTATTCATGGATTTGAGCATACATGGCTTGAAAATATTCCCCAAAAATACAAATTCCAAATAGTAAACCTTGATTTTCCATTTTATATATGGGACCCCATTTTGTTGTGCCATTATATTTAATGGGACTTGAGCATCCATGGAGGGTCCTGGAACCAAACCTCATCAGATAACAAGGGCCATGTAATTTATCAGAATTAAAGATGACCATTTACAGATTACCACTTCATGCTGCTGTTGCATGCCTTCAAATAATGTGTACCTTATGATGACTCTAAGGACCTTATCACACCAGACCAATTTGGATTGAATCTGAACTGACCTTGGAACTGATTTCTGTGAATTCAATTGTTAATGAATTCACTGAATTCTGGGGTGACTTTGGATTGACTTTGGATTGATTTTGGAATGATTTCATAGTAACAGCATTCACATAAGATAATTCAATGCACATTCATGTGAATTCACTTGGATGGATGCAGAGTGACTCTGGATTGAGGTTGCAAAAACCCTCATCTGATAAGGGCCTACGGTGAATCATGGGGTTTTCTTGGCAATATTTTTTCAGAGGGGATTTATCATTGCCTTCCTTTGGGATGGATAGAGTGTAATTTGCCCAAGATCACCCGATAGGTCGGTTTAGAGGAGATTTAAATCCTGGTCTCCCAGAGTCCTATTGCAAACTAAACTACTACACCATGCTGGCTCGAACATAGATATCCAAAACTAATTTAAAATATGGCAAGGGAAAATGCCTTCATTTGGTGCCTTCCTTCCTGTTGATGTGATGGACCTTCTCTTATGTTGACCTGAAGCAGTTCAACTGTGTACTTGCCACTTTGCATGTTCATAAGTAAAGAATCACATGAATAAAAGGATGCCATATAAAAGACAATTTGTCTGTCTGAATTTTTAAAGGCCAGGTAACCAGACAGATAACATTCAGAAGTTCAAGCACAGCATTTTAAAAAGGAATAGTGAAAGCCATTTTCAAACTGTGACTTTAAAAAATAAGTAGGAAATTATATGTGTGTCAGCTATGTCATAGAACACTTCTAAAAATATTGATTCAGAAACATCTGTATCTATCAAAAATTCTCACTATAAGTCTGGTGGTGAAGTGAGTGTGAAGAGTCTGGGCTGTGCCCAAATCCTAGTCTAGTGTAAGATTAAGCAGAAGTCAACCCACTGATTGCAATAGGCTTAAATCCACCAGGTTCTATGTATATTTATTATATTTTTAATGAGGTCAACATACCACCAAAGTGCTTTTTTAGCCACAGACTATACTGTATATACATTTCTACACATATTTACACACAAGTATGAGCAAAAAATAAACAGGTTCTGAATCAGAGCTAAGAAGCAACAAGTTAGAAGGAACAAGTTACCTGTAAAAAGTTATTTGTTCATTAATCAGGATGTTTGAGTCACATTTCAATATTAACAATGAATAAAGAGGAATTACTTCTTTGGTGGAATGAATAACAGTTTTTAGTTGCTTTTAAAAGTCAGCTTTTAAAAGTATTTTTAGAGACATTTTGATAGGAACTTTTCAAGTTTCATGCTGGTCTCTTATCAAACCCATCATGTTTTCTCTCTCAAAGAAGGTAATAGAAAGTAACAGAAAAGTAACAGGCTTTGTGTAACACAAAGCCAATTATTCTTGCTTAGTCACATAAGCAATTATTTAAACCAATTACAGTAAATAGTAAGTCAATATGTTAGAAAGTACAATACATTCAAGAGGTTGCTCTAGTTGAAACTAACAATAGGGTTTAGGTTGACCTATTACTTTTTCAACGTTGGTTGTGTGCTAGACTACAACTTGGAGATTAGGGTTTAAGTCCCAGTTCAGCCATGGAAACCCATTGGCTGACCTTGGGCAAGTCACATGCTCTCAGCCTCAAGGGAAGGGAATCGCAAATCTCCGCTGAACAAATGTCAAGAAAACTCCATGATAGGTTCACCTTAGTGTTGCCATAAGTCAGAAACCACTTAAAGTCACACAACAACAACAACAACAACAACAACAATTGATAAAACCAAAGACTAATTTCTAAATACTGTTATGAGTAATGGAAACAAATTATTTTTTAAAAGTAATTGCCCAAGCTCTGATCTGAGAAAATGGAGGTCCATGAATCAATAAGGCTAGAGTGCAAACACACACTAGTTCAGTTTTAGATCCAGCCCAGACATCACTATTTACTATGTGCTGGTCTATGACCATAATAAAGATAAACTGTACTAAACACTATTTAGTATACAAAAATCCAGAAAATCATGGGGTGACTCATACACTCAAACTTCAAATGAAGACTGTGAAGTGAAACCAGAGCAGCTGGCTGCTGGCTTGCAATTCCCCTTTTCAAGCATCAGGCTTTTCCCCCATTGGATTCTTGAGGCCATATGGAAGAAAGCACAGCAAGACACATCCGTTTAGTCTACTGACACACCTTGGCTGCTGCAACAGGCTACTTGTTGTTGTTGTTGTTGTGTGCCTTCAAGTCATTTCCAATTTATGACTCTTCTAAGGTGAACCTCTCTTGGGGTTTTCTTGGAAAGATTTGTTCAGAGTGTCTTTGCCTTTGCCTTCTTCTGAGGCTGTGGACTTGGACTTCCATAAGGTCACCCAGTGGGTTTCCATAGCAAAGCAGGGATTCAAACCCTCGTTTCCAGTCACAGTTCAATGCTCAAACTACTACACCATGCTGGTTCTCAACAAGCATCACCCAATATTACAAGATCCATATGTTGCCAGCATCAATCTCAGTATTGGAAAAAGGTCTCTTTCTTTTTTGGATTGCACCTCCCAGTATCCCTAAGCCCAACTATGCCCACAGCCATACTGGTTAGAGGATTCTGGGAGTTGCAATCCCAAAACAGAACTTTTCTATATCTTGATACGATCTATACATCCACCACTGCTGCTTACAGATGTGCAACATTTAAATAACATTCCAATAACAAGATTATACTCTTTATCATAATACATACCTGTGTCTGAGTTGTGCCTCTCTTTGGGGGGTATCCAAGTAGGGCTTCTCCTTGTGCCAGTGAGGGGAGCTATTTTCAGGAAGGAGCAGATGAAAACTTTTCAGAGCTCACTCCAGGACAGACATCCAAAGAGAATTACTGGAAGAAGTCTTCCCATCTTTTTGCCTCAGCCCCCTCAAAAAAGGTTCTGTTCAACCTAGACTTTCAAAGTCCCCCAAAGCCTGATGCTGTGGTGATCTCTAGGGCAGCTTCCAGAAAGTCCCCACAGTAGAGCCAAACAGGCAGCTCAAAGTACCAAGCTCTTTACAGTGTGGATGTGGGTCAACAGCTGCTTATGTTTTAAAGTCGCTAAAGAATCATAGGTTGCTGCTCTCCCAGAAAGAAACCACTTCTCTACTTTTAAGAAGCTTACCTGGCCAATGAGAAAGAACAGAACCTGCAGGTCTGTAATCCTGCTTCTCCAAAGCAAGGGGTAGGTGGGGAAAGGTCTGAGGATGGAGCCATTAAACTCTCTTCCTCTTTGCTCTTAATATTACTCTACAGGTTTGGGGGACTTGGGCATTGGTCTTGCCCAGGGCAGCTTTATAGATGCAGGTGCAATAGTGGTGCAGGTAGGATGCAGCAATAGGGCAGGAGAGTGAGGACACAGAAAGCTGAAGTCTCATTGCAAGGGAAATTGGTGTGGTCAAGATGCTCAGGACCCTGCATAAGAAGCAGCGAAGCTCCATGTTTCCACACTAACCTCTGGAAAACAGCAGCAGCTGGAGACAGAATAGCCATAAGGGTAACTTGTGGCCCACTGTTTCTTTCGCATTTCTGAACCATTTGAGAGGGATAGTCTGATTCCCCTCCTTGTAACTGGAACCATCATTTATGCAAAGCAATAGCTCCATCTGCAGACACTTTAAAACAATGACTACACACTGCATATCAATGCACCGTGCTGGTGTTCAATTAAATGTAGATGTATTGTGTAAGAAGCAATTCTTAATGAACTATGAATGGCTCCTGATATTTTTTCCCCCTTAAACTCAGCTGTCGCTAAATAATTTCTTAATGCATGAAAGGCTGGCAAAAGAGAAACTGAGTTAGGAGAATGCTTTGAATAATCAAGCATTGATAGGTAAGCCACAAAATCCAAATTTATTAGGGCTATGCTACATTTTCATGATTTAACTCTCTCTGAAGGTCTCGTAAAGATGGAAGTAATTTATTATCCAAGTTCTTGGCTACCTTTTCAAAAACTGCTGAAGTGGAATCATAGCACTATAATTGTGCAGTGTGAATGGGACCCAGATTCCTGTGCTTTTAGTATTGGTGTAATAAAATAAGGCAGCTATTCACCATCTGAACTGCTTTAGGCTGAAGGTGGGAAGGTTTCTCAGGGAAGAGTGAGAATAATGAGGCTCTCACGGTATAGTGGTTTGAGTATTGGACTAGAACTCTAGGAAACAAGGGTTCAAATCACTGGTTAACCACAGAAAGCCACTGGGTGACCTTGGACAAGTCACACTCTCCTCCTCAAAATACAACAGGGGCAAATGTTATCTGAAGAAATCTTGCCAAGAAAACACTATTGGCATCAGTTTGAGGCACCCAGCCACAACAACTGTTGAAATGTAAGCCCCAGAAGCCATAGCCCAATGGAGATGATTTTGATGAAGACTAGGAAATGCAGTTCAGCAACATCTAGGGATCATTCACACTATTATAGTGTTATATTCCACTTTAATGGCCATTGTTCCACCCTATGGAAACCTGGGATTTGCAATCCAGAGAAGAGCACTTAGAATTCTCAACTGGAGAACTCATGTGTCTCAACAAACTACAACTCCCAGGATCCCACAGACTCATGCTATGGCAGTCTGAATGGAATATAGTGCTGTAATTGATCTTAAAGAAATGGGTGTAGCATTACATTTGATTGTCTTGATGCATAACTTGTACTCAGGAGAGGAGACTACCATCAAAACAGAATACACTGTATGGAGAAACAGAATGGTTCCCAATCAGAAAGAGGGTCAGACAAGGTTGCATTCTGTCATTTTATTTTATTTTATTTTTGCCAAAAATATCATATGCTGAGCAGGTTTAGACACGGAGGATGGAGGAATGAAGATCAGGGGAAGAAAGTTCAACAATCTAAGATATGCTGAGGACACCACACTACTAGCAGGCTTGAATCAATAACTGAGGTAAATCAGAGGAGTTTATCACATGGGAGGAATTTCTCCCAATTTTGAATGGAGTCAATTCGAATTCACCTAAATTTGCTAGTTTAGCAAATTTAGATGAGTTCTAGTTGCATTCGGAATGTGTTAAGAGTGACTTCCCATTACCCGAAAATGACCCATTGCCCAAAATTGCATGAGATAAGTTAATACGCAATTACGTGAAACCCCATGATTGCGTTCGGATTGCCTTTGAAGTATACCCCCAAATTCCCTCATGTGATAAACTCCAGAGAGGAAAGTGCCAAGGCAGGCTTACTGGTGAACATTAAGGAAACAAAGATAATGACTACAAAGGAGTTACAGAAATTCAATCTAGATGATGAAGAAATTGAAATAGAGGATTTCCCATTCCTTGGCTCAGTCATTGATCAGAATGGGGATTGCAGTTAAGAAATCAGAAGAAGACTAGACAAGATACTGAAAGATATAAAACTGAACACCAAAGTTAGGATAATCTAAGCCATCACATTTCCAATCAACATGTATGGATGTGGGAGCTGAACAGTGAAGAAAGCCAATTAATTTGAGATTTGGTGCTGGAGAAGAGCACAAAGGATACCATGGATGGCCAAACAGACAAACAAATGGATCCTAGAACAGACCAAGCCTGAAATCTCTCTGGAATCCAAGATGACTAAAATTGAGGCTGTCATACTTTGGACACATAACGAGAAAGCATGATTCTGTAAAAAGTACAATAAGGCTAGGAAAAGTGGAGGGCAATAGAAAGAGAGGTAGACCACATATTAGATGGATAGATACAGTCAAAGAGATCATGACCCTGAGCCTTCAAGACCTGAGCAAAGTGGCAGAGGACAGAGGAGCTTGGAAGTGTCTCATTTGCAGGATCACCATGAGTCGAACTCAACTTGAGGGCAGCTAACAACAACAATTGTGTAATGTGAATAGGTTGCACAGTGCCCACCCCAGGCTCAAGGGAAAACAACAACAACTAATTGAGGGTGGAGGGATTCCACTGGCACAATATTTTCTGATGGTGGTAGGATGAGGTCAGGCTGCTGTAGAAAAATTCCAAACCCACACTTGTGGCACCACTGAACCCTGGTAAGTTTTAATACCTATCCTCACAAGTCCCAGAAGTGAAAGGCCTTGCTTTTTAATCTTCTAAGCTTCTTAAAGTCTTTCCCTCCCTCACCCCCTTCCCTTATCTATACATTCCTTTCCAAGGATGGGGAGGAAAGGAGCAAGAGCCCAGGTAGGAAAGGAAGCACGGAAGGTTTCTCAGAACTTGCAGACGGGGTTTAATTTCTATTAATAAGGCTAATCGGCTAAAGGAGCCACAGCAGGTCTCTCCCTTCTCCCCTCCTCCTTGCTTCCTAGCCATTAGGGCTCCAGAAACAATGGGACATTTGTCTGGAGGCCCACATGACGGCTTGAGAAGCAGGCATTTACAAGAGAGGAACAACACCCCTCCCTCCCATCCCTACAGCAGCAACTCCAACCACTGAGGCCGGGGATATTTTTCATTAAACCAGGTTTAAAAGGTGACTGACAGGCACTACACCTGGCGCCAGTGAAGGAGAAACCAAACTCTGTGCAGGTGGATGGGGAACCAAGCAAGTCTGTTTGGCAAAGGAGAAGATGCAGCATATGCTAGTACAGGTTGAGATTCCCTTACTCAAAATGCTTGGGACCAGAAGTGTTTTGAATTCTGGATTAGTTTTGGATTTTGGAATGCCTGCATTGGCATACAGGTAGACAATGAGATATCTTGGTAATGAGACCCAAGTCTAACTACAAAATTCATTTATGTTTCATATGCACCTTATAAAAAGAACCTGCATGCCATTTTATGCAATATTTTAAATAATTGTGTGCATGAAATAAAGTTTGGGTACACTGAACCATCAGAAAGCAAAGGTGTCACTCTCTCAGCCACCCATGAAAAATTTTGGGCTTTGGAATATTTTGGAATTCCAGATAAAGGAGATTCTATTTGGTGCCTTTTGATTCCCAGCAAGGACTGGGAAATACATCTAAATGGATAAGAGGGTTTTATTCCATTGTGATACATAATACACATCTGATGCACTGCAGGACTACAACTTTCACTATCCCCAGCCAGCTTAGAGGAAGATATTGGATCGGAACATATCTGGAGGATACTGGTGACAATATACCTTTGTGCTTCATGTGAGAATCACGTGGCCCTCCAAATGATGTTGGACTGCAAATCCCAGCATCCTTAGCCAGCACAGCCAATGATAAAGGACATTGAGAACAGCAGTCTTAACAATATCTAGAGGCCTGCATGATCTTCGCCCAAGCCTTTGGGTATATCCCTACTGCACAATTATAGAAGTCTGACACCACTTTGCCATGACTTTATCCTTTAGAATCCTAAATCCTTTAGAATTTGTCTTTTAGCAAGGTACTTACAATTCTTTAGTACAGAGAGTCAGTTTGGTTCAGTGGTCTAAGTGTTGGACTATTAAAATAGGATTCTAGGGAGTTTATCATACAACGGAATTTGGCGATATAATGCAATGGCAATCCGAATGCAATCATGGGGTTTCACGTTATTGCGAATGAGTGTGTATCACGCAATTTCGGGCAATGGGAAGTCATTCCAAATGCAATCATGGGGTTTCATGTAATTGTGTATTGGAGTATCTCATGCAGTTTTGGGTATTGGGGGGGTCATTTTCAGGAAATGGGAAGTCATTCTGAATGCATTCCGAACGCAATCAGATTTCATGTAAATTCGCTAAACTAGCGAATTCACGTAATTGCAGATTGGTTCCATTCGCAATTGAGAGAAATTCTTCCCATGTGATAAACTCCTAGGAGTCTAAATAGGATTCTGGGTTTGAACTCTTCCTTGGGCATGGACACCCATTGGATGACTTTGGATGACTGATCTTAGCCTAACAGAAATGCAATGGCAAACCACTTCTGAACAAATCTTGTCAAGAAAACCCTGTGATGGGTTTGCCAGAAGTCAAGAGTTGAGTTGAAAGCACAAAACAACAACACTTTGCCATGGCTTCTCTTAATTAAAGAGCAAGTGGTCTCAGGCAGAGAATTTAAAGTATCTCAGTAAATTCCATGATACTAAAGGGATGGAGCCATGGCAGTTAAACTATGAATACATCCTAGGAATAAGTAGCACAAGACCATCTCAATTCTATAAAGAAACACTTTAAATTTTCTGCCTGAGAGCACTAAAATAGATGTACCTGTATGTGTGTTTGCTTGATTGGAGAATGCTATTGATTTGACATCTTTTAACCCCTTAATTTGATGGTGGTTAAAGGTGTTAACAGATCATCAATAAACTCTGTTCAGTGTGCAGACCTTTGCTGAGTTCTACATGGAACTGAAAAGCAGCTCTGTTCCACCCTATTGATCTATTACATTTATATCCAACCCTTCTTTAATGGCAGCACATAAAATTTTCAGTAAGCAACGTGCTTTCTATATGTGAAATTATTTCCAAAAATATCTGTGCTTATTTCCACACCTTCTTCCTAGGCAGTTATATAGCAAAGATCTTCCAGTGGGTGACCATTGCCTAGATACAGTACTAATACCTTCCTAAATTTCCAGTAGTTTTCACATAGGGTTTTTTCAAGCCAAGATTCCTTGTTATACCCTTTCCTGATTATACCATTCTTAAGAATACCAGCATGATGATTCTGTTAGGTTAGAGCTGGTTTTGTCACCCAGTACTCCAAACCATTGGTTCCCAAATTTGAATTCCCCCCACCAGTGTCTTTTGGCCTACAGCTCCCAGCAATTCTAGGCAGCAAGGGCAAGGACTCTAGGAGCTGCAGGCAAACATCTGAGGACCCAAGTTTGAGAAGCACAGTTCCACTTGACCACATCATATTTATGTTTTAGAGGAATCATTTTAATGACTGTCAACATTCTGAATGTCTGAAAATTCAGAACACCTGGGATTGTCAACTTTTGCTTATAATTGCAGGATATTTACATTAACCTCTTGATATTTTGCAATCAAACTCTACATATGAAGAAAATGGCATATTTCTTCACACCATGCCCAGCTACCCAAAGTTTCAGATCAGCCTCTCCAAAGGAACACACAGAAAAAAAAAACTTTCCAGTTGTGTCCTCCTTCAGGTATGCTATTTGCATCTTTAACTGTTATGTTGGGGAAAATAAGCAACCTTCGTTCAAAGCTGCCAAAATTCTCTCATGTGTACTAATTTTAGAGGTAAAGGAACCTTGCTGTCCTCTGAACCTGGTTGACTTAATCTTCTGATCATCTGAAAAACCATGCTGGATCAGCCCTAGATATATTGCTATAGACCAGCAAATGGTGGAGACCAAAAACAATCATCCCAAAAGGACTCAAAGTGCAGGCAAATCCTGGCCTATTTTGTACCCTCAGGCAAATGTGAATAGTAACAATAATTTTCTCCCACTGTAGTAGAAGATGGATATTCCTCCATGATGTTTTCCCATATTCACATACCCCAAAGTCTTGCAGAGGAATTATTCTGTGGTGAAAAACAACAACGTGTTTTTGTGCAGTTTTCTGGACAGCAAAGCCAATTTTCTGCATAGAAAATTGGGGGGGGGGGGGGGTGCACAAAAAATCCAAGTGTATTTCTTTGCAGAATAATTTCTCCATTACACATTGTGATATTTGAAAAAAAGGGAGAAAAATGCACAGAATCTTTGCTGGTCTATTCTTCCAGAAGTGGTTTCTCAACTGTTCAGAAACCCATTTGAATGATTGAATGATTGCGGTTGAATGATTACAAATATTCCTTTCATCCCTATTGCACAGTATCCTAATCCAGTCAATTTATATTGACAATTGAGACAGAATATCTCTCCTTTTGTTTTGGAAGCCCAAATGGCTGAAGACATTTGGGTGCATAAGGCAAATAATAAGATAGAGTCATTGACTAGACTGGCAGATAGATATTTTCCTTCATTATGCATGATAGGAATAGAGCCAGAGTGGTGCAGTAGTTTGAGACTGCCTCACTCTGCTTAACGCCAGCCCTGCCTAGCAGTAAAAATAGAAGCCCAAATTCAGCTGTCTGTCCCAACTAAAGTAGAACATTTGACTCAGTGGAACTTTCCAAAGTGCTGACTTTTTGAGTTCCCTTTGATCCAGCTTAAGTTCATACCCCAAAATTGTCCTGATATCTCAGGGACTCCCAATTAATATTCTATCATCTCACTTGGTTAACTGCTTTTAAAATGTCTTAGTCTCTCTCTTCTCCTCCCATTTCCTCGCTTCATCCTCCACTTACTTCAAATGCTGCAAACCAACCTCAAAGTGCAAAATTAGTTTGCACTCTATTAATTTAGCAGAAGGGAGAGGACAGGAAGGGGCAGAATCTTGCCCTTCCCAGAAGGCTGTGGTAAAAGCAAACTGCTGAAGCTTCTCCTGTAGCTTTTGCCATCTTGAGCAACACATGTTGATTTTGAGTGTCCTCGGCCCCATTCCCACTACATAATAAACCAGTTTGCAAACCAGTTTGAAGTGGTTTAAATGGCTCTTGTTCACACTGGCACCAAATCCTTGGCACAGTTTGTTGAGGGCCCCCTGGGGCTAGACCCATAAAGCGCTTCTTCTGGATCTGCTAAATTCCCTGCGGGTTTTTTTGCTATAAATCAATTCAGTGCTAGTGTGAAAGGAATGCAGACCAGAATCAGTTCCTGTGGAATGGTCACCCCATGAGGTGACTCCATGTTAAATTGATCCATTGCTGAATGTGAACACAAAGTGGATTAAACTGAAATGGGCCAGTAAATCAAAGGCTCAAATGTTGTGAACGTCTTATTCAGCTATACATTGCGTCATTGATTCAACTCCAAAAATGATTTATTTTGTAGTGGGAATGAGGCCATGGTTTTCATTTGTGAAATGTTGAGGAGTATGCTTTAGTTGTGACTAACAATTAAATTTACAAAGCCAGAGCACAATATTGAGATGGCTACTTCAGTAATTCTGTCTGATATTAGAGCCAGCCATGAAAGTATAGTCTGGGTTGTGAGACATGGTGAGAGGGAAAATCAACTCCTGTATTCCTTCTTCCCTAGCCAGTAAAGCATCAGAAATTGCTGCTTCATTCATACTGCTACTTTCCCCAGCTTTCCACCAAGATGGAACAGGAGTTGAGTCTTGGTTGAATGCAACAAGAAAGAAAATCTTCATGATAAATTGAGAGAGCATTAGAAGGTACAACATCTCTAAACTCCGCAAGAGCCCGAGAGTGCAAAAAGACTGCTAGATTCTGCTGCCATCTGGTGATCATTCCTGAGCATTATTGTTGTTATAGTTGGGCCCTCTGTATCCATTATTTTTTTATCCATGGATTCAAGCATCCACAGCTTGAAAATTTTGCTATTTTATATAAGGACGGCCATTTTAGTCTCCCCTGTATTTAATGGGACTTGAGCATCCACAGATTTTGGTATCCACAGAGGGGGGAGGTCCTGGAATTAAACTTCACTGGATACCAAGAGTCCACTGTAATTGCCTTCAGACTGACCTCAACCCATTGCAATCCTATATATGTGATACCTCTAACAAGTCACCATCAACCACCCTACTCAGCTCCTGAGTATGGTGGTTCTCCAGTTAAATCTATCCATCTGGAATGTGGTCTTCCTCTTTTTCTATTGCCTTCCACCTGATCTGCTCTACCAATAGCAAAAGTATTTACATTTCTTTACCACTTAATAGTGAACTTGGGATCCATCCATTGGTCTTTTTAGCAGTCCACAGTATTCTCAGAGTTCTTCTCCAACACCACATCTCAAATGAGTTGGATTTTTTTTTCTATCAGCTTTCTTCACTGTCCAGCTTTCACAACCATACATAGAAATGGGAAATCCCAATGAAATGCAGGAGGTCTAATCAACAAATAGTGATAAATGTGTGTGAATGTACCTTCAAATTGCCTGTCAGCCCAGCAAATTTCATAGTGCTTTCTTGGGCAACTCGGGGGTGGTGGTGGTGTGCCAGTTAGCCTATATTATATGGTATTTGTTGGCTCATACAAGTACTAATCAGGGCTGACCCTGCTTAACCTCCAAGATCAAATGGGATCTGGTGCCTTTAGGATATTTAGGCTCCAGGACACCTTTTGTAGAGGATATGCAACAATTAATAGACCAACGTCAGAGTATGATTCAATAGTGTGATCCAATTTCTTATAATGGTTAAATTTCATCCCGAGAGCTGCTGCTTCTCATTAACCACCTGGCAAAAGGATCAGTCCAGCCCTTCCAGAGAATCTGATTCTTTCTCAGGCCCAATATCTGTCCTTAAATAGAATATCAGTGTGAACATGTACTGTGTCACAATGACTTAGGTAACAGGAAAGAGTTCCTTTCCCTGGTAGAATTCAAGGCTGATTTTGTGTTAAGTATACATCTGTTATTGAATCAAGCAATCTTGGTTCCATCTGTAAGGTAGCTCTATAAATCTGTGAGATAAGAGGCTGATAAGACAAAAATAAAATATATAGTTTCATGATATATGAATATATCCATTCAGAGGTTCATTGGAATAATCTTTGTGTAGCAATGGACTTTGAATCTCCCTAGGAATACAAGTGTTATCAGGGATTGGTCCTCCAGATATTATTGGACTACAACTCCCAGCATTTGTCCTGCTCACCAGGACAGGCTGCTAGGACATGCAGTTAACAATATCTGGAGGGTGACCTTGGGCACATCATGCTCTCTCAGCCTTAGTGTATGGCAATAGCAAACCTCTTCTGAACAAATCTTGTCAACAAAATTTCATGTTAGGTTTGCCTAGAGTCTTGGTAAGTCAAAAACAATTTGAAGGCACCCAACAACAAGAAGGCATCTCACCCCCCATTTCATCCTGACCTACTAGTTCTACAAACTTCAATGCATTCTTCCTGGAGAAAATGTTGTTGTGTGCTTTCAAGTTATTTTTGACATATGCACCCCTTAGGCAAATCTTTGCCTTCCTCTGAGACTGAATGTGTGTGTCTTTGCCCATGGTTTCCATGGCTGAGCGCAGATTTGAATCCTGTTTTCCAGAATCATAGTCCACTATCCAAACAACTATATCACACTGGCTCTCCCTGGAGAAAATACTACTTCACAAACTGAAATAGAAAGGGTAAAAAAAAGAAAGGTTTCCTGCAAATACTTATTTTTGTTACCCATTCCTTCCCATGGGGTATGCCCTCACATGCAGATCTGTCTATATTCTTCATCCTCTGCCAAAAGGGTACACCTGAAATACAAACTGTACAACCAGGAGCTGGTGTGTTTTTATTTATTTATTTATTTATTTTACCAAAAAAAAGTTTTGTTACTGCTATTTAAAGAAGAAAACTAGACAATGCAGCCATGTTTCCCTATCAATTGTAGTGCTGTTCCAAATTCTGCTTTTCAAAGTGAGCATAACACAAGGCCTGTCATCTGTAGGCAACTCAATAAGCAAAACAGATATTTGGCTACCTAAATTTTTGGGGAATGTGGGAAGAGGGGAAAATTTTGCAAAGGGGGTTTACCCTGTAGTCAAGAAGAGCCATCTTTAGTGGCTGGATTGCTTATCCCTGTTCAATGTAGACTCTTTCATTCTCTCAGAATAAAATACTTTGAATGGCTAATTTAATCTACAGACAGGACTGTCTTGGATTCTCTGAAGTATGTTTTTATTGCCCGCCTTGTAAGTATTGTTCTCTTTAAAATTCCCAAATGCATAACCTCTTACTCTTTCACAGTACTAAAACCTGTGAAATAATAACCTGTTACCTCTAGTGCTGCCCCCAGATCAACCGTAGATTAATTTCAAACGGACTTTTTTGAAGAATAATTCTGATAACCTTTTCATATATTACATAGCAACAAATCCAGGTTTGCCACCAAGTGTGAACTCAGTAGGAAACCCTGACAATCTTAGCTTTTTGCTAACCATACTTATATGTGGTATTTATGATTTTAAACATCTATGCTTTGCATTCATACTTGACCTTCTTGAACATACACTGAGAGTGCAAGGGGAAATCATACATTCCTTCAAATGATAGTGGATTGTAACTCCCAGCATCCCACACTATGTAGCTATGCTACTGTAGGCTAATGGGAGCTGCAGTCTAACAACATCTGGAGGGCCAACCTAGGGAGGGCTAATATAATATTGGAAGGAAGCAGGTGAGAACAGGAAAATGTCACAGGGATTTTTTAAAACCTGCTCCCCATTCATAGTACCACTGATAACAGCATCTTCAGAATCTGTTGTATTTGGATAAAAATTAGGTGTTATGGCCAAGGACCCCACCCCGCTTGTCATGTGGCTGTGAAATTAGGTGTTACCCCACGGGTGCTCATCACATTCTTATGATCACAGAGTACACAATGGGCACAAATATACTGTTCTGGATAGGAAATGTATTACAATCTCCCAGAGACAAACAATTATTCTTTCATTACTCAGAAAATGTGATGTCATCAACAGACAATTCCCCCCAAAAAAAATAACAATCTAGGCAAAATGCATGCCAGACAAATGCACATTGTGTGAAAACATAAACAATCATGCTGAGAGGTCCTAAAGATACTTTTGGACTCCCATTCTCATCATCCCCTGACAATGCAGCCAGTGGTGAGGGATGATGGGAATAGTTTTTCATCAGCACCTAAAGGTTCATGGCTTTCCTGCCCCTGCCCAAAAACAACTCAAGTCCCAGGTCACCACAGGTCCCACACAGCAGATTCAAGGGCTGCCCCATATTCAGGTTAGCCACTTAAGGAGAAGCCATTTCTCATGATGTTGACCCACGCTCAAGAGCAAGAATTGTCCTGTACAACTTTCTTTGTCTTCCACCAACCACCCAAATCTGTAGCCGGCTTTCACTTGATGATGGGTGCTGATCGGTCGTTGGTCACAGTCGGACGCAGCTTGACAGTGGCAAAAGGGTTGGTACCTCTAGAAAGAGGAAAAGAAAAAAGAAGTTACATCTCTGAAAACACTTTGAGTGTTTACACTGCAGCATAAAAGCCTTATCACATGACAAAAGAAAGCCAAGAGGAAGTGTGAGAGAGAAGCAGCTTTCTCCTCCTAGCCTCTCTGCATGCTATTCAAGCACTTCCATTCTCTTCTTGAGTGAGATGATCATAAAAGCATGTGTTTTGTCATGCTAGAAAAATTCATTAGGCAAAATGCATGCTTTTGCAACCATCTCCCCCTGGAAAGAGAACTGAAGTGCTACAACAGCATGTAGAGAGGTAAGGAAGAAAATGCTTCTCTGTAGCTGCCTCTCAGCTTTCTTTTGTCATGCAGTAAGGTTCTAAGAAATGCAACAGGGCAATTCACACACACACACCCCAATTCTATTTTTGTCAAAAACTCCAGGGAGTCTGAAAGGACTGAGAGCCACAAAAACAGATGGGGGAAGGTACATGCAGTCGTAGGGCAGCACTTTGCCAACCTCTTTGCCAGTCTCCTAAGATCTAGACCAAAAGATATGTCAAAGTGTTATTGTTTCATTTTTGCAAGATGCAGTAATATCATGATGGGATAACAGAAACAGAGAGAAAAAACAAAGACAGGATGTGGAAAGATAAGATCACCCCAATCACTGCGATACAACCTTTTGCCACTGTAACTACAAAAAGAACTGAATCAATTAGAAATCATGGGGAAAAAACATAACAATTTGTTGCGTGAAGGAAGGAAATTTACAGTACAAGGCAAATACAATTTAAGTGTGACAATACACATTAATGCAGAAAAATCTGTAGCAGGAGTACTTCTTGTTGTCCCTAAACTTCACAGATGAAAACTGGTGCATATATATGAGCAAGCAACTTCAGAGTGTGGTTAAGATGTGGCAGATGTTATTAATGAGGACGAACACACAAGCTACTAGGAAGGGCAAGATTTTGCCCCTTTTCTTCTCTTCCCAACCTTGAACTCAGTTTACATCAACTGAGTGAAGAGGAGAAATGGGCAAGTGGGAGAAAGAGAAAGAAACTGGGACATTTTAAAAGCACCTGAAAAAGTGAAAGGATAAATGGTTAACTGAGACTCTGTCAAATTGGGACATATTGAGAAATAGAAAAACTGTCTCTTGTGGAGAAAATAAAAGTTGGGAGTAGATTACTCAAGAGAGTTTAGTTACTTACAAGCAAGAGTCAAAACTTACTTGGGAAACAGTTCTGGTGGATGCTCCACTCCTGTTGGCTTCTGCAATAAAGCAAAAAATATGGTGAAGACTGAAAGGAGAACACCCTGCAAGTTTTCAGAAGAGACAAAATTTATAGGAAGGAACACACCAAACACACACACACACACAGATATAAGCTTAGGTGATGTCTGTACCACTTTTTCCAACGAGTGTAGACAAATATACAGTGTATAACCAGCCCAAGAGTTCTGAACTGTGGTTTGCTCCTGGCCCCACCAACAATATAAGCAATTTGGGTCAAATGTTTATATTGTGGGAGTGGTCCTGCAATCCTGTTCTCTTACTCTACAAGGATTTTTGGCCATACAGACAATAAACACCTCATAAATTATTCCTTCCATCTGAGCTGTGTGAAGCAAATGTGGAGTACAGACATGGCTTCAGCAAATCATAAGAGGCAGTAATATATCTCCAAAGGCATAGGACCTAGACTCCTTTCACAGGTGTCCAGGAGGCCTTGTTTTCACCCACCACAACAACTTTTAAAACTATTACAAAAGGCTATTCAATACATGTTGAACTAAAAACTGGGCTTTTAATGAGTTTATAGTGTTGAAAAAAATATGTATATTTTCCAGAGACTAAGCCCCAGTGTAAAAAATAGGCCTTGGTTCTGAAGATAGGACTGTGCCACCATGGATTATGATGATCCAAAATGGTCCTCCATCCCCCAGAAGTTACCCATTCCTCCATCACAGTATACTCTCCAGTCTGATAGATATAGCAAAATTCATAAATCCACTGTTCCCTTTTTTGCTTCTCTTACCAGCAAGGATTGCTGCAATTGCAAAGATAAAAATCCCAATGGCTTCTCCAAAATTGTATACCCTTGGATATGGAAAGCTTACACAACAGGAGAGAATTCAAACTTTCCAGAGTTGAAGAGATTTTGGCTTAGAGTCAATTTCATTCTCTGGGAATGTATACACACACTTCAGTAACCCCACCACACACAAGGCTGTGTTCACACGAACATAAGCAAACAGTGGTTATTCATAAGGGTTTTCTTTAGTGTGTTCCTATGCTATGCAGTTCTGGGTTTGTTTGTTTGTTTGTTTATTCATTCATTTATAATACTTCTAGCTGCTCGCATAGATGAACATACAAACTACTTTATACTTAGTTGGAGCTTTCATCTCTCTAGAACGTTGTTTACTCACAGTGAAAATGGCTGTCCAAGATACTGAAGAAATATGTTTTCTGGTCTTGCAAGCTGAAGTTACTTTACCTGGAGCTGTCTGGGAATACACCTCAGATCTTTCCATTGCATGACAAGCTACGGTCTCCCATCTCCAGTCATTACTGATTTTTTAAATATATTTTTCATTAGAAAACTGGGCTTATCCTAGGGCCCCTTCACACTACACAGTTCTAGTACTTTGATTCCACTTTAAATGCCACGAGAATACCCTATAGAATCCTAATTTGCAATCAATTAACTCAGCAGGGGGGAGATGAGAGGAGAGAGTAGAATCTTGCCCTTCCCAGTAGGCTCAGGCAAAAGCAAATTGTTCCAGCTCCTCTATTCATCATCAATAACTTTTGCCATCTTAAACACACTCTGGTGCTGCTTGGCTACACGAGTCCTGGTTTTCATCTATGAAATGTTGGAGGTATAGAAGAAAGTACAAAACACTTGTGTTTCCCATTAACTTCCCTCCCTCACTGCAGGTACAACATTCAGCAAACAGCATCATAGGATTCTTCTGGGTCTGCTTGCTGCTACACAAGTAATCCTTATTAAAATTCTTATGGAAATTTCACATGACTCTTAAGCAGAGTTAAGAAAGGGTGACACTTCATATGTCACTGAACTGCAAATTCCCTTCACCCTTAACCAGCATAGACAGTGCTACAGAATGTTTGCAGTTGCATTCCAACATCTGGAAGGCCATTGCTACTCACAAATAATTCAAAACATATGACTTTAAATCCCACGAACTAATGTTTTTTTGTCTAATTTGTAAGTACCAGGTAGGCAGCTGGGTAGAGATGTTCTAAAATATTCAAAGTATGGTTGAAAAACATGTTTTTCAAGTGTCAAAAGACCCAGATGAGAAGAATCCTGGACTGATTATAATCTTCACCGTTCTGAACTTTCTTTGCACAAAATTCGCATACAGTTTTTTTTTCATAGATAACAGAATTTTCTGCATGGAAAATAATATTAAAACGAATAAATATTATTTCCTGTACAAAAAATATTGTTTTCTGCACATAGTAATTGGGGATTTGTGCTGAAGAAAATTTGCATATGGTGGATTTGCATAGAAAGCTTATTTTCTATGAAGGAATTAATGTTTCTGTACTGAAAGATTATTTCCCACACAGAAAATGTTTCCTGCACAAAAATGCTGTTTTCTGCACAAAACTATAGGGTGCAAATTTTGCACAGAACAAATCCTCAATAACATTTTCTTCTGCACAGAAAACATTTTTATGCAACAATTAATATCTCTGCAATGAAAAAAATTTCTACACAGAAAGTGCTATGTTTCTGCACAAAACAACCATATGCACATTTTGCACAGAGTAAGTCCTGAATTGGAAACAGCTCTGGTTTTCAAAGACAGTCTTGCAGTGGGAAGAAACTTGCTGAAATTACTCATTGCTATCTTTGAGAAGAAAATTAATGAAGAATTACATTCCAACAGCTGGCTGGAGACTAAGACCATGATACACAGAAAGTAGTTAGATTGGGTGGCCCTTCCAACTCTATGATTCTACGATTAATCCTTTCTTTACCTTTTGGCTCTTTCACATTGCCCAGTTATAATGCTATATGATTCCACTTTAACTACCATGGCAAACTATGGAATTCTAGGGTTTGTAGTTTAGGGAGAATATTTAGAACCCAGAGAACCAGAGAGCTCTAGTATCTCATTAGCCTACAAACCCCAAGATTTCATAGGATGCCCCCATGGCAGTTAAAGGGGAATCACAGTGCTATAACTGGGTATGGTAAAATGGCCAGTAGTCCCAATTAAAATCAGCATCTTCCAATTTCTGTTTACCTTAGTGGGAAAACAACTATCACCATGGAGCTTTTAACAGTTTGGATGGGGATATTCAATAAAATATCACTAAGGGATAATAGGGTTTAAATCCACATTCACATACCAAAGTTCTGACCCTGACCTATCTCCTTTTTGCATTTACTATTTAGAAATTACTCATGAATTCAGATATTTAGCATCCCAGAGCTGTGGTGGCTATGTGTCCTACTTTACAGAATAAAGCCATTAATATGATAGGCCAGGCATTCCAAATCTGGTTCAGGTCTGTTTCAATGAGGGAAGAGGAAGCACTTTGCAGTTTCTTGTTTTTGGATTAAGTAGACCTAATAAGCAAATTCTGTGCAACCTGTGCATTCCTTTGCATCTTTTTTTGATGCATGCATAATAGGAGACACACTAGTCACAATCTTATGTGTGGAATAACTTCCACATGCCCAGCAAACCTGAAGGACTCTGAAGTTATACATTTGGTTAAGGAAGACTGACATCTAGCAGCTCAGTGCTCCAGAGGTGACTAGCAGTATTTCTTCCTGCCCTCTGCAGGATTTAAATTATTAATTCTCTTTAAAGAGGGACCTGTACCTTCCCCCTCACTGAAAGGGATGGTCACAAGGATTAAAGGACATAAAAGATTTTAAATCTATTTGTCAGAAGTAACAATTCGTGTGAACATGGCCTAACTCTCAATCCACAGCAAGCGGGAGAAGAAGAAGAGAAATTATTGTACATTCCTGGAATACTAGATCTCCACTGCAGAAATAATGCAAGTTGATACCACTTTAAATGCCATGGCTCAATGCTATGGAATCCTGGGATTTGTTATATGCTGTGGCACCCGAGCTCCCAAACAGAGAAGGCTAAATATCTCACAAAATTACAAATTTCAAAATTCCATAGCATAGAGACACGGCAGTTAAAGCAATGTCAAACTGCTTTATTTCTGCAGTGCAAATGCAGCCTAGGGGTCCTCCATTCCCCTCAGTGCTAGCATTCATCTGCTTTCAGAGCTCCTTATTCAAGCCCCCTTTAAAAAGGCAACCCCCACGCTAAAGAATCCAACAGAGAAAGACAGACAAGAAGGTCACCTCCTTCAACTGGCCAGAACCCACCCAAGTTCAACACTCAATGTCCTACTGTTAGCAGAAAGAGGTGCTGCCCCGGAGCCACCAGAAATCAGGCTGGGATGTCATGGAGCAGAGGAGTGAGCTGAAGGGACCCTGGGAAGTGAAACAGAAGTGACTGAGACTCTCCTACCAAGAAGCTGACCAAGGTTGGCATGGACAAGAAGAAGAAGCCAGAGGCAGACTGACGAGAGTGTTATCCTTTCATGCTAAGAATTGCCATTATATAATCTAAAAGAGCTCAGAGGAGGCCAGCCTAAAAGCTTGAATCAGGACTACAAGCAGATGTAACAAAAAGAGTTGAAAAGGCTCTGAGAGGCTTTGGTGATCCAGAAGGCTACCAAGAGAAAACTGGTGGGAATTTATTTGGCCATTTAGGGGCCACATAAGGTATAATGTTAATAGCGTAAATGCAACTGTTTGCATTGGAAGGGAAGCGAACCTCCATTGGTGCCAATGAAAGTTTTCTTCCTAATGTAAACAGCAACCTTGGGAAGGCAATTTTCATTAGGATCACAGCAGCCAGGAGTGAGGTTACCTGCCTTTGCAGTCCTCCATCTGTTTAGTGGTCTCTGTGGCTGCTGGCTTAATTTTTTAAAATGTGTACATTAATTACATTGAACAGAATTTTTAAAAGTAGGTCTAGCTTGGTCCTAATCGTTGCAGTGAAATTCAAATAGTAGAGATGCTACAAGAAAGGACCTCATGTAATAAAGATAGCACAGTTCTTCTAAAATGCTAGCACATTTTGAGGAGGGACAGAGAGTTTAGTGTCCTGTCCATCACCTTGCCATACATCTCCAAAGGCCTGACTTGCAGCTCGGTTACAAATGTAGACCCTCAGTTGCTGATACTGTCTAGTTAGAAAAAACTGTGAAGGATGTTGTGATAGGATAAATGGGGCACTGTCCATTTAGGTCACTTCCAATCAATTCCTTTCTGCCTAGTTACTGGACTCTTTCATACAAGGCTAAATTGGAAGTATAATTTAAGGTCAATTCGAATGCAATCATGGGTTTTATGTTATTGCAAATTAACTCTTCACATGCAAATTCGGGCAGGAGGGAAGCCAATTCGAATGCAATCATGGGTTTTACCTTATTGCGAATTAAAGCTTCGCATGCAAATTCGGGCAGGAGGGGGTTAATTTCGGGTAATGGGAAGTAATTTCGAACGGAGCAGGGGTTCATGTAAATTCGCTAAACAAGCGAATTTACATAAATCCGCATTGGCTCCATTCGGAGTTGGGAGAAATTCCTCCCCGTTTGAAAGAGTCCTCTGATAGCTACACCACTACCCTGGCTGTTAGCATTCACTCTTCCCTTGGCAGACAAGTCCTTCTCTTCAAAATCTCACAGGCACACAACACTTTCTGCCTTAAAGGACAGAAAGGAATTCATGGGCAGAGGTCCCTCTACTAAAAGAAATGAAGGAGTTGGGAATGTAAGATTGACAGACTTGGTCAATGGATTCTTCAGAAAGCAAAAGATCCATCAGTGTGTGAATACATCCATGCTGCACAGTTATAGCAGTTTGATCCTATTTTAATGTCCATGGTTCCACTGTATGGAAGGCTGGGATTTGTAGTTCAGGGGAGACCTAGAATACTCTGCCAGAGACCTGTAGCACTGAAGTGGTTTAGATATCTCCCTTGCCCTTTCTTGGATACCGATTCTTGGAAGTGTTCTTCACTCTACCAAAGATGAGCTGCAGGTGAAGAAATGTGTGCTTTGTTCATTTCACTTGGCATATGGAGAGGGGAAAGATAAATTTTGAAAATGCATGAAGTTATTTTTGGTTTTGGGTGGGTATGTAATGGTGTATAGTAACCCTGCAAGAGGACTAGGAGAGAATATTTAACTTCTAAAAAGAAAAACACATGGAATAGAGGGTGAGAGGAAGCCTAGCCACCCATCATATAAGTGTCTGGCATATATTAATGGTTAAGGTATGCTTAAGGTCAAGGCTGCTCTGACTGCCGCTAGAAAAGAGAGCAGCAGGTGGCAAATGAGTTCTTATAACATGATGGTGCTAAGCTGTCAAAGCAAAAGATAGGAACAACCCTTCCACTTGCTCCCACTCAATATATACAGAAGCCACATATTGTGATTGTCCAGGTCACATGTTTACTTTCCACCCCTATGTGACTCCAACAGAAGCAGTAAGGCTGTAATCTGGGTGACCATCACATGACTGGCACTTGCATATAGTACTGCTGCAGCCTGGAACTGCACTCTAGGTCAACAGTTTGTTGCAGAGCTTGAAAAGGTTCCATTTTTGTAATATAGTTCACAAAATTCCTCAGCCAACACAACAAGCTTGGATAATAATATAATAATAATAATAATAATAGTTTATTTATAGCCCGCTCCTCTAATAAATACTCGGAGCGGGGTACAGCAGAATAAAAAGATACAGAGTAAAAACAACAATCACATCCCACCCCAACCACCCCCTTTAAAACTGAATTAAATCTAGACAGTTTAAAATTAACATAGTTAAAATTGGTCGGCAGTTATTAAAACAAAGTGCATTTTCATGAACAATCCGTGTGCAAGGCCGCATTAAATCGATTCAAGTAAGTATTAAGTAAAAGGATCGCTAATAATTTCCAGTGCTGTTTATATTTTCAGAGCAGGGAGCAAGGGTTTCACTTATTCTCTCCTTCAGGGAAAGGCCTGCCGGAAAAGATGCGTCTTTAAAGCCTTTTTGAAACTAGCCAGTGATGTAATTAGACGCATCTCGTCCGGCAGGCCGTTCCAGAGCTTAGGAGCAGTAGCTGAAAAGGCCCTCTGAGAGGTCTGGGACAGCCTGGTTTCCACTCCATGTCCTGTCCTGAAGCCGGTTTGAAATGGATCGAAGTAATTGGCTTCATCCAAGACTGCTTGGAGTTGGGTGGCAACTGCCCTCTCGATGACCTTGCTTAAAAATGGAAGCAAGGACACTGGTCTATAGTTGTTTCTGTCCAGGGGGTCAAGGGAGGGCTTTTTCAGGATGGGCTTAACCGCCGCCTCCTTAAGACAGGATGGTAAAATGCCCTCCCTAAGGGACGCATTGATCGTATTCCGAAGAAATATTCTCAGTGCGTCTCCTCCCTGGACGACCAGCCATGATGGACAAGGATCGAGGGGGCAGGTTGTCTTCCGCATACTTCCAAGTAGCTTGTCCACGTCATCAGTACTTACAGATTGAAACTCATCCAGTAATGTGACAACAACGGAGTCGCTAGACACTTCACCTATAGGATCTGGAGAAAAGGTGGCGTCCAAGTCGGCTCTTATCCGAGAGATTTTATCTGCAAAGAAGGTGTTAAACGCATCACAGCAGGCCGTCGTAGGGTTAAGTAGGGGATTTGGTGCAGGGGGAACCTGCGTCAGCTCCCCTACCACCCTAAACAGTTCTGCTGGGCGAGACTCTGCAGACACAATGCGTGCAGAGCAGAAAGATTTTCGCGCTGCACGCAAAGCCTCCCGATAGGCACAAAGATGCTGCCTATGGCGAGTCTTGTCGGATAGGAGTCGAGTCTTCCGCCACTTGCGCTCTAGTCATCGTCCAACCTGCTTCATCTCCCTGAGCTCTTCTGTATACCAGGGTTTGTGCTTTGGAGCGGGTTGGAGAGGACGCTCAGGGGCAATTGTGTCAATAGCCTTGGGAAGATCGGTATTCCAGGTATTTACCAAGGCTTCGACACGATCGCCAGCATTGCCAACCATTAAACCCTCTAAGGCCTTCTGGAAACCAATTGGTTCCATGAGCCTTCGAGGGCGGACCATTCTAATGGGTCCGCCACCCCCGGAGGGGCGAAACGCTGCTCTTAGTTCCACCTTGATCAGAAAATGATCCGTCCATGACAGGGCGGAGGTTTTCGTTACCTCTGCCCACGGATACTCCTGTTCCGTACTGAAAACCCCATCGAGTGTGTGACCCGCGCAATGAGTGGGCCCGTTGACCAACTGGGATAGGTTCATGGCTGTCATAGATTCCACGAACTCCCGAGCTGCTCCAGATAGATCAGAAGGACTGGTCTCAAGAGGGATGTTGAAGTCGCCCAGAACCAAAAGCCTGGGCGACTCCAACAACAACTCAGAGACCAGCTGAGTCAGCTCGGTCAGGGAGTCTGTTGAGCAACGGGGTGGCCGGTATACCAACAGAATCCCCAAACTATCCCTGGTCTTCAGGCTAAGGTACACGCACTCGATGTGGGTTGTTTTCCGGACAGGTTTCCTGATCAAGGTTAGGTTGGTTTTGTGGACTATAGCAACGCCGCCTCCCCGCCCACTTTCCCTTACCTGCTCACTGACCGTATAACCGGCTGGGAGAGACTGCGCCCATGTTGCGGCACTAGCATCTCCCAGCCAGGTCTCGGTGAAACATGCCAGGTCAGCCTGCTCGTCTTCTAAAAGATCGTAGATAATATGAGTTTTAGCTTTAGCCGACCTGACATTACAAAGGAGCAGATTAAGGGATTGGAGAAGTCTAGCAGCTGCAGTCCCAAAAGGTACCTTGCTAAGCTCTGGTTTATTGACTGATACCATATCACCCAGCTAGTGTCTGAATTGGGCCAGAGCCCCTTCCCTTGCCAAGAGCAGTCATTCTACAGCATCACTCCTCCAGAAGTTCAGAGTGGTAAGGGTTCCTTAAGGTCATCTAGCCGAAACCCCTGCCAGTGGGCCCATTCCACTTGTCAGGGATGCTTTAGCTGTGGCTGTTTCTATGCTGGCAGAAGACTGGATGATCCTTTTCGATTCTGTGACCTTGGGGTAAAAATCTATACATGCATATCTAAAATATCATTATCACAAACACTTACTTTAGAGTCTGTAGTGGTTGCTGCATTAGCTGTGCTGCTCCGCCGGCTGCCTGCTCCCAGCGAAACAGGGCTTGGTGATGGTGACTGAGGTCTGCTGGGGTTGGGCCAGTGATCACTTGCAGGTGGTGCACTGGACCGATCCAGGAGGTCATTAACACTGTGACTACTCCGCAGGGGGAAGGTTCTAAGCAAAGAAGGAAAGGAGAGGATGAAAAAAGCAGTAACAGGGCACGGCCTTGGACTATCACTTTGTTTTAATAAACTGGCTATGCTTTCTGGGCAATCTTGGGAGTTGTAGTCCAAAAAATTAACTTTTCCACACCCTGGAAAGGGAAAAGACTAGGCATGTTTGTTTATTTTGTCTTGATCTTTAAAGCTCTCATCATGGAAGGGAAGTGTATATGGTTTTCTCCATGTCCCTAGCTACTCCACTCCCAGTCACATGCTGAACCCACTGATCAACACAGCCACTTTTAAGTACAGTAGTCACCTTGAGGCCTGAGTGTCAGATCCAAAGAGAGATCTCAAGGGCAAAAGGGTAAGATGAATTATAGTAACCCAAGGGCTAGAACCGCAAGTGCAACTTGGATAGAGATTCCATCATAGCAAATAATGGCAACCACATGACTTCTGAAAATGTTGCTTTTTAAAAAATAACACCCCAAGGCTGCGTTCACACTGGAGAAATAAACCGGTTTAAGTGCCATGGCTCAATGCTGTGAAATTCTGGGAATTGCAGTTTGTTGTGGGCCCAGAGCGGAGCAGAGCTCTGGGCCCCACAACAAACTGCAATTCCCAGAATTTCACAGCATTGAGCCATGGCACTTAAACCGGTTTATTTCTCCAGTGTGAATGCAGCAAGAGTTCTGTGTCTTCCTCTTTCACTCACCTCTTTCCATGATGCACTTAAGCATCTGCCTCCTGCAATGGTGGGAACAAGAGGCAGCTGATTTCTGGCTATTTACTACCTGAAAGAACTATCAGCCCAGCACTGAACAAGGTATCCTATGAGAACGAAGACAATGTCAGATAAGGACTTTTTCATTGATACAACTCCAGGTGACAGAAAGTACCTTGTAGCTGTCTCCTCGGGGTCTCTCACCTCCTCCAGTGGTTTCACAAAAGCTTCTGGAAACCAGCCACTCCTAAAACCAATGACACAACATCATCATCCTAATCAAATTTATTTAGACCCCACCTTTCCAAGACTGGGACTCAGGGCAGCTTACAAATTAAAATAATTACAATATAGCTAAAAACATATGAAAAGTACACATTAAAATTAAATTAAACTATTACCAATGGTCTGAAACACACTGCAGAAATATTCTGGTTTGAGACTGCTTTAACTGTCCTGGCTCAGTGCTAGGAAATCCTGGGAACTGTAGTTTATTGTGGCACCAGAGCTCTCTGACAGAGAAGGCTAAATGTCTCTCAAAGCTACAGTTCCCAAAATTCCCTAGCACTGAGCCAGGACAGTTAATGCAGTCTCAAACTGGATTATTTCTCCAATGTGTTTGGTACAGACATTAAAACAATATTTAAAAGACACTTAAAAATGATAAAAACAGTTAAAAACTGTACAGTTTTGGAAGCTGTAGAAGGTACCAGGCAGAAGAAACCTGCCATAGGGACTACAAGGCCTTATAAGAATAACTTGAACTGGTCCCCCAGATTAGTATTTCATTGTTTTTGGAGCTTAAGATGTTCTAGATGTCAATTCTTACAATCTATGACCACTGGCCATGCTGGCTGGGGCTTCAGGGAAGTGGGATCCAAAACATCAGGAGAACCCACTGTTCATATAAATCCCCAGTGAGAGCAGATTTGTTTCATTTATTTATCATGAATTCAAAAGGATGATATAAATCTCAGTGTTGTGGCTGGGGGGGGGGGTGAGGACATTGCCCCTCCAAATAAGAATTGTGCCTCCATAATTAGATTTTCCTTCAGACCTCAGATTTCTAGCACTGTAAAGAGTGAGACATTATACCTTATCACACTAGCAAAATTCCGTTCAGAAATGGGATTTAAACTAGATTTAAATTTTTTAAAACCCGCAAATGTGGGAAGTTTATCACACAACACCAAAGTGAAATAACGTGAAAATAAACTGAAAGTAAAACAGAGAAAAATAGCAGCTTTTTACTGTTGGAACTTCCCAAAAGTAAAAAGATGCTGCTTTTCTCCATTTTACCTTCAGTTTATTTTCGTGTTATTTCATGTTTGCAGCAATGTCATGTGATAAACTTCCCACATTTGTGGGTTTTTAAACATTTAAATCTAGTTTAAATCCCATTTCTGAACGGGATTTCATTAGTGTGATAAGGTCCATAGAAAACAGTTCACACCTACAGCTCTTGGATTTGCTGTGTTGCAATTCCCTTAAAAACTTTGCCTGCCCCATGTTCTTTGGATGCCTAAACTGTATTTCTAAATGCCTAACTGAAGTCTTGTTACTGCAGTGGTAGAAATTTGGGGACTGAAAAAATATTTCATGGAGGGTCAGAACTTATTCGGTAGGGCAATGCTCTCCACAACCCTGTAGCTATACCCCTGATCTCACCAAATGATCCAAAGCCCTTTATGCCAATAGAATCTTTTCAGCCTATCAGAGTCACGCTGACACATATCTGAGCAGACTTACATTGATGTACCTTCCAGCTTGCCATATAGCCAGCCATTCTGAGCATCTGGTATGAGCACGGTGACAATGTCTCCAGGGTTCAACTGCAAAAGGGTCTGGTTGGAGCCAGCAGCATGGGCTGCTATTGCCTGGACTTTCAATCCAGTGTTCCTGCTTCCTTCTTTACCTCCTGCATCTCCTCTCCCCACTGTCTTCTCTCCAAGGGAACTCGAACGAGAACGTTGACCGGTGGAGAGGGAACCTGTAAGTTATGAGGAAAGGAAGAATTTCAGAGCCAATTCACTGTACCAGTGGAGAATCCTAGCTCTACCAGGGTATAGGTTTAACCATAAATAGGGCAAATGCCACCTTTATCTTTTCTGTACTCTCTCTTTGGATTGCATTCATTTCTATCCATCCATCAGCAGCAATGGAAACTGCTGGTTGAGTGGCTTCCTTTTTCCACTGTGTCTCCCAAATCTGCTCTGGAGGTTTGGGAGGCACTTGAGAGAACTAGGGAGAACAACAAAAAATCCCATTGCCCAAAGAGAAGTTTTCCTCTGTGATGTGAATGGACTACTATGGGTAGGATCAGTGGTCATATTTATTCCTATTAGCATGTCACATTTATGTCCTGCCTTTCCTCCCAACAGGTCACCAAACACAATTGTCCTTTCTCCTCTTTTTATCCTCAGTTAGTCTAAGAGTCTGTCATAAACCCATGGTGAGCTTCAAGCCTAACTGTGACTCTGAACCTGAATCTCCTCAGACCTAGTCCAACACTCTGCTCCATTACACTGAGGACTTTAACATATGGGGCCCATATTGTCAAAGTCCCAAGATTAAAGCATCACGTGATTAAAGAGTTAGTGTCACACTATAGCACTACAGCATTTCACACACGTCGTGCAATAATGCGATAATAACACAATAATAATGGAGTGTCATGGTTGTGCTTTCCACACATGGCGTGTGCATCCCATTGTTGCTTTTTTTAATAATATACATTTTATATTTTTATAATATACATTTTAATATACATATAATATACATATATATATATATATATATAAAATTTAATATACGTATAATTATATTTTAATATAATTTTAACATTATATATTATAACCTTATAATATATATTCCCTACAAAAATACTACACTTTTTCTTACTTTTTCAGAATTTCCATCCTACCACATGCATAACAGCACAAAACATTACCAAAAAGAAATTTTATGATCCACAATATAGAAAAGAAAGAGCAGTGATCCTCTCACCAGTCAGTCATGTCTATCAGCAAAACAGCACAGGAAGTAAACTCGCCCCACAGAACCATGGAAAACCCAGCAACAAGATAAATGTATCTATGTGATAATTATTGCATAGATACATCAAAATGAGCTTTCACATTTCACAACTGCTCAATTAAAGTGGTATCGTGAAAGAATGAATTATAATTTCCTATGAAAGAAATATTGCTGGATCATTTCTCTTTCTTGCTGCTCTAATAATGGATTTTGTGCTGTGACGTGTGAAATTGTATACCACAATCGCGCTATTATGGCAGGATTATCGCAGAAGCATTCCCTTTGAAACTCCCGATTTCCCCCATGTTATAAAGTCCTGAGTCTCCACTATTCAAATTTTGTGCTCATCCAGCCCCAAGTTTCATCATTACTGGAACACAATAAAATATTCTGTCCTATGAGGAGCTGGGTATGTGAGCCTGGAGGTTAAGAGGTGATATGATATCCCTATTTAAACATTTGAAGGGGTGTCATATTGAGGATGGAGCAAGCTTGTTTTCTGCTGCTCCACAGAATAGGACCCAGAGCAATGGATTCAAACTACAGGAAAAGAGATTCCAGTCCAACATTAGGAGGAACTTCCTGACTGTAAGAGCTGTTTGACAGGGGGACACACTCCCTTGGAGTGTGGTGTAGGCTCCTCTTTGGGGGTCTTTAAACAAAGGCTGGATTGCCATCTGTCAGGAGTGTTTTGATTGTGTCTTCCTGCATGGCAGGGGGTTGGACTGGATGGTCCTTGAGGTATCTTCCAGCCCTGTGGGTCCAGGATTCTACGAAAACTGCCTCACCTACACATATGACAAGGATCCTAAGGCTTGATGAGAAAATGTCAGTGAAGATTCTTAATCTACCATTACACAGCACGCACTGTTGGCCTATGCTTCTTTCTTCCCATCTTACCAACGGAGGGAGTTCTTGACAGAGGTCTTCTTCTTGGTTCTGGCTGAGAGGAAGGCAATGTTTCTACTGTCTCCTGAAGAAAAGGACTGAAACTCCGTCCTGCCATTACAGAACTGAAATCACTTAGAGACCTTTGGGGCTGCAACAATGCAAGGAAAATAAGAGTACACATTTAAGGCAAATAATTTCAGATGAGAAGATCCATAAAGCTAACAAAGTGCTTCCTGAAAACATTCTGCACTCCATTTTTGTCCCTATCTCTAGTGAATATCCTAGAATATCCTAGAATAGAATATCCTCCATTCCACACATCCACAGACTATGTAATCTGGAAATTACAAAATAGAAGGACTAATGTGTACAACTATTTTACTTCCATGCATAGTAGTTCCCAACCTTGGATCCTGACATGTTGCTGAATTTCAATTCCCAGAATCCCTGCTCCCTGCTTCTGGGAGCCTAAGTTTAACAACATCTTGGAAACCAAGAATAGAAATCATTGCCCTAAGAGGATACATTCAGGAAGCTAGACAAGATCTTCATTATTTTTCTTAAATAAGAGAAGAATAGTCAATCAAATCATGTCTGATTATGGAAGTTAATCAGGGTCACCCAATGAATATTAGATGCTGTAGGCTATATTTCAGGGGAAGGAACTGGCAAAACCACCTCTGAGTATTCCTTGCCTAAGAAACACCTATGAAATCTATGGGGTCACCATAAGTATACAGGCAACTTGAAGACACACAGAGGAAGAGAGAGATTCTAAAGCTGGGTCAGTTGTGGTTAGGACTTGGATGGGAGATCGCCAATGAACATCAGGTGCTGTAGGCAATATTTCAGAGCAAGGAACTGGCAAAACCACCTCTGAGTATTCCTTGCCTAAGAAACACCTATGAAATCCATGGGGTCACCATAAGTATACAGGCAACTTGGATGGGAGAAATACAGGACTTGGATGGGAGATCGCCAATGAACATCAGGTGCTGTAGGCAATATTTCTGAGCAAGGAACTAGCAAAACCACCTCTGAGTATTCCTTGCCTAAGCAAACCCTAAGAAATTCACCATATCGACAGGTGACATGAAACATAAAAGAAAGCCAAAAGAAATTCATGACCTCATCCTGACATAACTAACTGCAGTGCCATCTAGTGACTAATCTCTTAAACATAGCTATCTGCAAATTTATCGTGTGACACTTTGCTTGCAGAAACAATTGTGTTCTTATCATTAGTAAATAAATATGGTACACTTCAGTGGAAAGTGAAATGAACTTATCCAGTGATAAATTTATCATTACATACCTCACTCAATCATAATACAGTCGGCTCTCCACAGATTTTTTTTATCCACAGATTCAAGCATCCACAGCTTGAAAATATTCCGAAAATATATAAATTCCAACAAAAGCGAGCCTTGATTTTGCCATTTTATATAAGGGACACCACTTTGCTATCCATTGTATGTAACAGGGCTTGAGCATCCATGGATTTTGGTATCCACAGGGGGTTCTGGAACCAAATTCCAGCAGATACCAATGCCCCATTGTAACTGGTTCTGTGAGCAGCACACACAAATTTAAGCAGGACTGTATATAGTTTATATTGGAATGGAAATCATGTGATCCTCCAAATGCTATTGTACTGCAAATCCCATCAACCCTAACTAGTACAGCCAATGGTGAGTAATACTAGGAGCTGCAGTCTAACAACACCTGGAAGCTCTGCTGAACATTTGTTAATCAAACTGAAATGTTATTCAAGACCATCAGATTCTGCAACATCCAACTATATGCATAGGGAAGTGCAAACTGGTGTTTTGAGGCCCAGGTGTGCCAACAGGATTTTCTGAGTTTAGTGTGTCATACGTAGATTTAGTTTGCAGCCACAAAGATATTGCTTTGCTTAAAATTAACATGTAATTAGTAAAAGATACTTAAGATTTACAGTGAAAGCATCCACTTTCTGCACAATAAACACACATTTTATATACCTATATAGTGTTATGTCTTAGCAAAGCTTGAGATAAAGTATCTAGACTGCAACTTCCAAAATCCCTGAGTGGGCATGAGCAATGGCACCCCAATGATTATGCTGACCAGGGGATACTAGGAGTTATAATCTAAAAAGAAACATTCCCAGGCTCTGCCTCTTAAATCATCTTTTGCCCAAACTAAAAGGAGCCAAATATTTAGTCACTCCTTACAAGGAAGGCAGCTGCAACCCACTCATCATTTGACTTCGTCACCATCTTGAAATCAGCCCAGGAGAACTTCACACAGCATCACAAAGCTTTTTGTTTCCTACCCTTGACAGTTCTACCCTGAAAATCATCTGCTATAGGAATTCTTCTGTCCCAACACCCATTGGCTGCATTTTCTTACTTTCTCCTTACCATCTCCATGGGGGTGGGAGTCAAGCGACCACTTGGATGTCCCGGGCTGTGTGTTGTGGAGAGCAAGTTTGGGGCAGGATTACGGGTGGCCTCCAGCTGCTCCTTCCACAGTGGTACCTTGTTCTGAATGATGGCCCGGGCCTTAGCAGAAGTAAAGACAACAATAATAGAAACTAGGCCTGGAAATTTCTTGCTCCTTCCATCAAAAGATATCTTACCACTTTCCTTTTAATGTCAAATGAAACTATCATGACCAGATTTGGATAGGCAACCAATTTCTCCCCGTACCATGCCCATATCATACCACTCCCATACTACATCCCCCTGATATCTGCCTCTTCTCACCCTTGTGTAGAACTGCAGGAAAGTATTGGAGAGTAACTGGTGCTTCTCAGCTAAAAAACGATAACGTCGTTTCTCCTCCAATTCAGCAGCCTGTTGACTCTCATTGACAAAAGCTTGCATCTCTGTGTGCAGGTGCATCATGTTCTCCTGGAGTCATGGGGAAAGAACAGAGAGAAAGAAGAACTTTAAACAGAGCTTGGATGGAAAAGTTTCAGTACTGCTTTAGCTGTGAATTCCTGCATGCCAGAGAATTGGACTAGATGGCTCTTCCATTATTATTAATTACCCTCAGTAGGAAAGAACTGGCAATTAAGGCAACCTGCCATTTATCAGAAATTGAGGACTTCCAAGTCAGAGTTTCATAATTTTTTTTATAGCTAGCTCTTTCACTGTACAAGAAAGCATTAGCCAAATAACTATGAACATGTGGCTAAATCCATTTTGTTTCCAAAAAATGTATCTAGGAACAATGCTTTTGTAGCTGTTTGCAAAAATGATCTGGCAAGACAACAAACTAGCTTGATGACCACTGTGCTACTGTAGCCAGCTGTTGTGAATAATGAACTTTCTGCCAAAAAACAAAAACAAAAAACAGCTGATCTTCTGCCTCCTAGGAAACACTGCCTCCAAGAATAGGGCATAATTATTGCAACTTTGCATAAATCATTCATCTGTGAAATTAATATTTTTATTCCATTTTTATACTACCCTTCTTTTAAGAAATTTAGGGCAGCATACAAGATCCCTCTCCCTTTCATTCTTGCCAAAACGCAGGGGGGCAAATCAGACTGTTGGCCCTACCATTAGGCAGAGTGAGGCAGCTGCCTCAGACAGCAAGTTTTGTGTGTCATGAAAGGGAAACAACTTATGAGATGACTGAACTGTTACTTTCAGGAATAGGGAGAGGTACTTGTGGGATTTTCTGCCTGGTGGGCCAAGATGACTTGTGAAGCTTTGAATGCTTTGTACCTTGACTTGGAAAACATTAGCTGTTTTATCTTAGGCAGCCAAATCACTTAGGACAAACCTGGTACAAAAAAATGACCAGCTAAGATTTTTTTTTTCTCATTGCACCATTCAGGATCAAGACTGAAATCAAGATTCAAATGGGGGGGGGGGAATTTGAACCTCAGTCTCTTTGCTAGAAATCCCTCTTTCCTAGAAATCCGTATTCTAAGCACTACAGCACACACACCATATTCTAAGTATAGTGTACTACCACCAGACCCTCTGTTCCTTGGAAACCAGTCTACTGTCAGTGCTACTGTTTCATTTACTTATGGTTTGCTGTTGCTTTTAGCTTGATAATGTGCTTCAATCATTAGTTGCTGGGTTTGTGGTTTTATATGTTGAAAATATTTTAGCTTATATTTTTATTTAGTCTCTATTGATCCCCACCTTCATCTCCCGAGCGTTCTTGTCTCGTGTTCTCTCCATTCTCCAGAGATCTGACATGCATTTATCTATGTTGGCAGCTCTGTGTCGGTATTCCTTCTCATATCGCTGACGACTGTCCTATATGAGTGGACATGTTAAGAACAAAACAAAAGCCTGAACTCCAGGCTCAAAAGAAGCAGAATCCCATACTCTGTGTAATCATTTTCAGAAAGAAAAGTCCAGGGCACCTCTGGGCCAAAATTAGGAAAAGTTACTCTTTGGTTACTGTTATTATCATCATTATTATTACTTGTTAAGTCCCTCAACTGGCCTCAAAGTTGATTCTGGGAGTTACAGTCCAAAAAGTACTGTAACTTCTTCCAAGCTCTGCTGTGGGCTAGAGACATTTGAAAAACTGGTAGTTCCTTTGTGCTCTGCTCACAATCTTGTTTTTCATAGAAAAGTCTAAGTGGTTTATTATGTGTTTGTTTGTTGGATTTATATCCTGCCTTTCTCCAAAAACAGGATTCACCTTTATGGCAGTGTGCATAAGCCACCATCTTCCATGCAGCCACTGACCACTGTAATTAAACAGGGTACATGGGTTCAAGGCTCAGCATAATACTAGCATGATACAATGGACATGGCACAGTGGCTCTTCAGACACCACCAGAGTCTGCAAGAGGGCTCAAAATGGAGGCTAAAAGGAAAACCAGCCTGGCACTCACATTGATGAACTGCATATCCAGCTTAGTATTTTTCTCCATATGCTGCAGCAAGTCCACATGGAAGGTTTGGGCCTGCTCAGGAGAAAAAGAGAGAGATTTTCAGAAACATTACCACTCATTCATAATTCACCTGGCATGATAACTGCATTAGCACATGAGTAGAGGACAGAGCTTTATAGAGAAGATCCCTAGCATTTTTAGTTTTGTAAAAAAAGAAAAAGAAAAAAAGTATGAGGTAGCAAGCATTGTTGAAACAGGTGTGGTCCCCCACCCTATCTCTTTAGATGCAGAGATTGAGGGTCCTTTGCCCTTTATCAGCTAATCCACTTCTGTCTGGGGTTCCATTGTCACCTTCTGGCCACTCACCTTCTGGCCACACCTTCACATCCAACATGAGATGATGATGAAAGCCAGACATGCTGAATTAATATCAACACTCCATTTAAGCACTCCTAAGTCTTGGAGTCTCAGGATATTTTATGGGAAAATAAGAAGGCTCCTTGGTAATATTTTAGGCTATTTATTATATTTGATCATAGCGATCCAAACATATGCATTCCCCTTCTGGAGAAACACAGACATGTCAATTTCTGAGGGCTTTGCTTTTATCACAATACAATGCATTGCATGTAAAGCATCATACATCAATTACATTATACCATATAGTCAGTAAGATGTTATCCTTTATCAGAACTGAACCTCTCTCTCTCTCTCTCTCTCTCTCTCTCTCTCTCTCTCTCTCTGTGCATCTCTTTAGCAGACTTTTCTATAATGATCACAAAGGACCTTATCACACCAGACCAATTTGGATTGAATCTGAAGTGACCTTGGAATTTTCTGTGAATTTGCTGAATTCTGGGGTGACTTTGGGTTGGCTTTGGAATGGCTTCACGGTAACAGCATTCACATGTGATAATTCAATGTGCATTCATGTAAATTCACTTGGATGGATGTGGAGTGACTCTGGACTGGGGCTGCAAAAACCCTCATCTGATAAGGGCCATAGAAGAACATTACCATCTTAAACAATAAGTCATCCATATCTGTGAAAGACCTCTGTCGAAGACCCTGGAGAGCTATTGCCAATCAGAGTCAGCAGTACTGTGGTAAATGGACAAAGATAAGCAGAATATGGAAAAGTTATCTTTGGACTTCAGCTTCCAGAATCTCCCAGCCAGCAAGTATGCTGTTTGGGGATATTGGGGGTTGTGTACCAAAACAGTAACTCTTCCAAAACTCTAAGGCAGGTTCCTGTATTCTTAAGTGATACCTAACACAGGTCACAGGGAAATATGACCCCATGGAGTGAGATTTTAATCTCAGAAACAGGAATTCAAGACCCACTTCTGTCACACACTCACAGTTTAGCTTTGGGCGACTCAGTTCTCAGTTCTTGTATTTCATGGGTAAATTGAGAAATGTCTCAAAAATCTGCCGTGGGAGTAACCCTAATAAAGTGTAGGCATTATTTTGCAAATTAAATGGACTGCACACAATAATTTTGATTAAATGATGAAGGTTTAGAAAAAACTAAGTAGAACAAACTAATTGTAAGCACCATGTGCTTTAAGACTTTAAAATCTCCTCTTTTGTAGAACCCCCCTCCAACTGTATGAACAAATGCATTACATTTATGACCTCTTATCCATGTGCTAATGAGTTTAAAACCAGCTGACAGAGAGCCTGTGAAGGCTAAACATGACATTTAGTTCTTTGGGAATCCCACAGGAAAGCTTTGCCAGGGGTTTTCAACAAGATGCATAAGCCCAATGCAGATGGGATGAAAAGTATGAGTAAGCACAAGCCTGGGGCTCACATACTCGCTCCCCACGAAAAGATCCCTGATGAATTAGACCAAAGGTGTAAACTGGTCAAGTATTTTGTTCATTCAGAAAAGGCCAAACAGTTGCCTCTGGGAAATCCATAAGTAGGACCTTAGTACAAAAGCACCCTCCTGCTTTACTGTTCCCTAGAAACTGACATTCAGAAGCATGCTGCTTCTGATAATGGAGATAATATAAGGCCACGGTGACATGTAGGATTTGAAAGCCTTATCCTTCATCAGTTTGTCCAATTTTCCTTTGAAGCACTACAAGTTGACAGCCATCACTTTGCCCTGGGGGAGCAAAATCCTAGACATCATTATATCTTTGGTAGAGCTGTGCAAAGAAGCATTTCCTTTCATCAGTTCTGAATTTCTTGCTATTCAGCTTCAGAAGGTAACTTGGGGTTCTAGACTTCTAACTTTGCTTTCTTCACAGCATGCATAATTTCACATGCTTCTATCATACCTACCCACTTATTCACCTGTTTTCTAAGCCTTGTGTGTGTTTTTGTGCATACCTACAAGTCACCTGTCAGCTTCAAATATCGTATCTTTCCTTTATAGGGGACTTACTGCAGGCCCTGAATCATTTGGGTTAATTTTTTTTTTTTGCAATTTTTCCAATCATACAATGATTTCCAATATTACAATATCTTTTTTCATTGACCAGAACTATATACAGTATTCCCACTGTTTTCAGTTGATACATTTGTATAGGAAAAGTACATTACATGCAGTTGTATTTTTGATTCCATTTCCAGTTATGCCCAAATTCGCATTTGTTTTTATTACACCAAAGCATTAAGAAGCATTGGACATTTTCATAAAGTTTCTTTTGCATACAGAAAAAAATTGTGAGAGGTTTCTGATGGGGGTTTGTTGCTGTATATAACAAACTAAGGAAATTATAGTTCATTTTCATTATCTTATCCAAAAATAAATAAATAAATAAATACATAAAATCCTGCAGTTCTTAGGTATCTGCCCAATTAAGCATATCACATATTTTGGTAAAATTTACCACTGGCCATGTGTATAACCAATGGCAATCTGTGATGCAAATAGCTATATAACGTGTGTGTTTCTATTGTTTGCATACATATATATTTTTTCCATTAATATATAGGTAGCAAAACAAGAAGAAAATATAGTTGGCCCTCCACATTTGAAGCTTTGACTTTTACAGATTCGATTATTTACAGATTTGATTAATGCATTCTCTCTAAGAATCTCTAGGTCCTCTAGCCTGACTCTGCCAGAAGCTGGCCATAGGGGCACACAGGAGGACCTAAAGATTCCTAAAGAAAATACTTCCCTAGGCATTTATAGGTTCTCCAGTCCAATTCTATAGTCAACTTCAATGGGATGTTGGGCACAGAGTTGGGCTGGAGGACCTACAGATTCCTAGAGAGCTGTGATCTCATGCTTAAAAAGGTGGTTTTTTATTTGTTTGTTTTTTCACCTTCAGGGGATCCTGTGCTCCTAACCCCAGTGAATGTGGAGGGCCCACTATATATCTTCTTTGCCATTATTGTGCAGAATATCAATCCAAAATGTTAGGATCACACCACCACAGTTCTTTCTATCAGCATTTCCCTGCACAACCTCCTTCTGTTGTATATACTGTGTTAACCTCCTTCTGTTGTATATACTGTGTTAATTCTAATACAATTTAAAAATTTTATTGTAAAGTATTTTAAAAAATTTTTATCTTGTGAGCCACCTTGGGTTCCTTCCTCGGAGGAAGGTGGCATAGGAATGAAATGAAATGAAATACATTAATATTTTCTTCAAAGATACTCACTACTACTTCCAGGTTGCGGTTCAAGTGCATTTGGGTGTCAGACATCTGAATCAAGATTTCACCTTTAAATGGGGTCAAGAATTAGGAGAGAAAGACAGAGAGACAGAGATCATAATGGATGTTTATTTTTCCTTCTAGTACATTTTGAGAAGTATGACAAGGACAGTTATGCATATTAAGTTTGTTCATCTGTAAAAGTACCACCATCTATAGATGTTGAAGAGATCTCCTAGTTTTGCTGCTTGTCTAAGGAATCTGAGAGAACAGGTTGTGTGAAGCATGCTGACTTATCAATGGCTACCATCATTAAAAATTGTGTGTTGGGAGAAAAATGGGATATAAATAAAATAAATAAAATAATAAAATAAAATAATAAGGCTATCCCCAGTTTAGAAGTAAGAACTTACAAGTTCTATATCTGCCTATAATTAGTTATCATTTTGATAAGGAGAATGTAATTAAATTATATTTCTTTTTTTAAAAAAAAAAATCACATCAATAAAAGAAAAAAAATGCAAACAAGAAGTAACATAAAAACATAAATGCAAACTAAACATAACCAACCTAGACCACACTGAGTGACATCTTGACGAGTGACTCCCAGTTGGGCCTTGCTCCCACTGCAGGGTGCTGGGGTGCTGTGCTGCTGCTGGCACCCACCTCTTCTCCACCGCCCTGCCTCTCTGCACCCTTTCTAGCTTCTCTGCAGCCCTGGCTCTCTCCATTGAGGGAACCAGTGGAGAAGGAGGTGTGGGTGCATGTATCTTCTGCCTTCTCTGCTGCCATGCCTCTCAGCTGAGGGTGTCAAGGCAGCAGAGAAGAAGGGGTGAGTGCATGGCCCTTCTGGCTTCTTCACTACTGTGGTTCTCTGAATTGAGGATGCCAAGGCAGTGGAGAAGAAAGGGTGAGCACATGTCCCTTCCAGCTTCTCCATCAGCCATGGCAGCAGTTAAGAAAGGGTGAATACATGCCACTTCCAACTTCTCCACTGTCCTGGCTCTCTCTGTCAGAGAGCCAATACAGCAATAGCAAGTACTTTTCTATCAGCACACTTAAGCACTCCCTAAGCGATTTACAGTGGAGTTTATCATACAACAGAATTTGGGGGTATAATCCAATGGCAATCCAAACACAACCATAGGGTTTCATATTATTGCGTATGAGTGTATCTCATGCAATTTCAGGCAAAAGGGAAGTCATTCTGAACGCAATCATAGGTTTTACGTTAATGCGTATAAGAGTATCTCATTCAATTTCGGGCAATGGGGGGTCATTTTCGGGAAATGGGGAGTCATTCTGAACGCATTCTGAATGCAATTAGATTTCACATAAATTCACTAAACTAGATTGGCTCAATTCGAAATTGGGAGAAATTCCTCCCGTGTGATAAACTCCCTAGTGTAAGCTAATTTCCCCCAACAAGCTGGGTACTCAAGGCAGCAGATAAGAAAGGGTGAGCTTGAGTACCCAGCTCTTCTGGCTTCTCCACTGGCAATGCCTCTTAGCTGAGGGAGCCAAGGCCCCAGAGGAGAAGGGGTGAGTGCATGCCCCTTCTGGCTTCTCCACTACCATGACTCTCTCTGGGGAGCCAAGGCCATGGAGAACAAAGAATGAGTGCAGACTCCTTCCTGCTTCTCCACTGCCACCGGCATCAAGGGAGCCAAAGTAATGTAATCCAAGGTGTGACCACATGTTCCTTCTGGCTCCGCTGCCCTGGCTCTCTCCACCAAGAGACCCAAGAAAGGTTGAGCACATGTCCCTCCCAGCTTCTCTGCTGCCCTGGTTCTCTCCACCAGCACCAAGGGAGCCAAGATAGTGGGTGAGTACATACCCTTTGTGGCTTCTCCACTGCCCTGGCCTTCTCTACTAGGGGAGCCATGCAATGGAGAAAGAGGCACTGGCACACACTCCTTCCATCTCCTCGCACTGCCTTGCTTGCCCGGCCACCTGGCCACCACCCAGCAGCCCTTTCCAGGTCTGGGATGGCCGTGGCCAGGCAAGTGTGGCCACAGGAAGGGAGGGAGGGCAAGGGAGGCTACCACCACCACCCTGCAGCCCTTTCTGGGTCTGGTCAGGCACAGGTGGGCAAGAAGGGAGATACATGGCAGGAGGGTGGGAGGCTGGGGCAATCCAATACTGCTGCCCACCGGCAGCCCTTTCCAAGCACCTGCACCAGGTGACACCAACCCTCGTGGCACCACTGTCTATAAGAGGCCTAGAAGATGAAATGCCTATAAAAAGGAATGTTCCTGGATTATATCTACACAAGAAAATGTGCCTAGGCTGGAAAGGTCTATCTAATATGACGATCCTCCAGCAGCAATGTGTAACTGCATATTTTACTTAATAAATAGATAAAAGAGATAAAGCTGTGTTTTCATTCTCCTGCAATTTACATTTCCTGAAAGTCCAAAGCTTAAGAGATTTTAAAGAGAAATGTTGATGTTAATCTGCCTAATGCACAATACTGCTGTAGACAACCTAGGGAGCTCAAAATGGTAAACCCTGAAGAATTCTAGCTAGAGGTTGACAAATGTATGGCAGCAAATTTTCAATTCTCTCAGCTAAGAGATAATAGTAGGGAAGCCTCACCTACCTATTTCAGAGGTCAGGATTAAGAAAAGGAATTTATTCTCTGCCATTCTGAGGCAAACTGACCCGGATCCATACCTACAGAGCTAATTGGTATTGCAATGTAATTTTCTTCAGATTTTGCAATACTGTACAGAAATCTCAATTTTGCAGTACAGTTCTCTCACCTCAAAAATTTACAAAACTTAATTTATAGAATGACAACAAAATATGATTAAGAATGAAGGCATACTGTGAGGCGGAAATCATAAATGTGCCTTTTGTGAGAAATCTATGTTCAAACAATATTTTGGTGTGGACGTTTGAAAATGGAGATTAATAAAGAAATGGGGCAGAATGGGATTATGAGTGAACCTATGTGAAATTTATATGAAGGAGAAACAGATTCATCTGCCTGTGTACACTATCTGTTTGCAAGGAAAAACTGATATATCATTAATTAAAGTCTCACATAAACTTTGTACAATACTCTGAAAATTATTCTGAAAAATAATAATATACTGTATCATAGTGAATGATATATTATATAGGATACAATAAATGATCTACTATCATTAAGTTCTAGTGATACATATCACTCCCTACAAAGTACTATATTGTTTAATTCTGCACTCAAAATCCAACTGTAATTGTTACACTGATTACCATCTACACAAAAACAATTGGGAAGAGATTCACAAGTTAAGAGAGTAAAGAGAATGAAGATGATTTTATTGTTAGCTGCATTTAATAAAGGATTTCCACTGAAGAGTGTAGCTATATAATTCTGCATTAATAAATTTAAAATAAAAACGCACAAATTCTTTGCTTTTGAAGACATTTTCACACACCACACTAAAACCACATTTTTGTCATTTGTAATTTGAATAAAACACTTGCACTGCCTAAAGAAGTGAATAAACTGAAGTCCATTGACTACATGCAGCCCACTAGTGTGTGACCCTAACAGTGCCTACCGATTCCCTCCCAAAGGGTTCCTTCCCAGGCCTTGCATTCCCCCCCCCCCCCAAAAAAAAACTGGGGGCAAAAATAATCCAATATTTGTCAAATACCACTAGTAAAGAACTCTTAGGAGTGGCAGACATTTTTAAACACACACACACACATGCACCCCTTCCCAATGGAAAATGAACCAAAGAGGAGCAAATAAATTACTTTCAGTTTAAATTTCATTTTCCTTTCAGTCAATCTCTCCTTCCTTCCTTCCTTCCTTCCTTCCTTCCTTCTTTCCTTCCTTCCTTTCTTTTCTGACTATATTTGAGCCTTTTGAATGGATAGTTGCATCCATCCTTTATCTTTAGGTGAGCCACTCCAACTGATCTCTCGTTATGGGGTTGTATACAAAATTTAGTCTTCATTCTATTCAAATAGACACACAATTCAGGCTTTTTTTTTTTGCGGGGTGGTGGTGGTGAACAACTCCTCAAAACTGACAGAAAAAGGAATTATAGGTTTTACTGGACTATCAACAAGGATGTGCATTAGTGAATGTGGGGCCATCTGTCTGGGGCAATTTGCACAGAAAAGTGACTGAAGACAAGTATCGATGAGAATGTGTAATGACAATCTGTAGCAATTCACATAATATACTTACATGTAGTCTAGCCCTATGATGGGCTTCTTCAAGTAGATTTTAAGGATTGTATAGAGTTTTTAATGCATTTAAATATTTTAAATATTTAATATTTAAATGTTTAATATTTTAAACTTTATACATCATTTAATTGTTTCTTAAACTTTATATTTATACTTTTTAATGCTTCTGTGTGTTTTTAAAATTTGTATTGTTATTAAATTTGTTGTTAGCTGCCTTGAGCCTTTATACTGGGAGATATGCATACAGTCAGCACTCCATATCCATGGATTTAACCATCCACAGCTTGAAAATATTCTATATATAAATATAAATTCCAAAAGCAAACCTTGATTTTGCCATTTTATATAAGGGACACCATTTTACTATGTCATTGTATATCAAGGGACTTGAGCATCTACAGATTTTAGTATCCAAAGGTGGTCCTCCTCAAACTAAATCCCAGCAGATACCAAAGACACACGGCACATACATACATATATAATAGGTACCTCATGGCCAGACAGCGCTGCAGGGACAAATGCTTCACACACAGAATCTGGAGAGGAATCACTTGGGCAAAAGACTTGTGTAAGAAAAATAAGGATACAGTACCTGTATTTCACCACTCAGGCTTGCCTAGTTAAATTCGATTCAAGTCCTCAGCCTGATCAACAAATAAAGAAATAATATGGTTCTTGACCAGATTAATTTCTAGGTCAAAGAACATCCTGTCTGTTACAAATGTCTGCGTCTCATAGAACTGGAACAGCCAGAGAGGCCCAAATATTAAAAGTGATGGCAGCTCCCAGTATTGTAATTGCTAAGCTTGGGACATGAAGGTGCTGATCAGAAACACAGTAGCAGCAAAAATCTTACCCAGTATCTGTGAGGTAGAGCTCTGTAGGGCTTGTTCCCCAATCTTTTGGATTGCCGTGAAATAGACATCTGCAGCCTCTGATAATGCTGTAGGATTATGTTTAAAAGGAGAAAACCTTAGAAGAGTATTCCTGCTGCTATTACATCCCTCATTTTAATTCTCTTCCTTCACAGCTCAGAGAGCCAGGGTGGTGTTGTGGTTTGAGTGCCGGACTATGATTCTGGAGACCAAGGTTCAAATTTCCTCTCAGCCATGCAAGCCTGCTGCATGGCCTTGGGCAAGTCACACTCTCTCAAGCCTCAGAGGATGGTAATGGCAAGCCCCTCTGAAGAAACTTGTCAAGAAAGCCTAATGATAGGGTCATCATAAATTGGAAACAACTTGAAGGCATGCAACAACCACCACCACAACAGCTCATTCCATTCCCTGTTGCCTTTAATGCTCTTGCCCCTAACAGAACCTCTCATCAATTCAGACTAGACCAGAAGACATCTTCAAATAAAGGATTGTTCTCTGTTGTTGTTACTGTTGCTGCTGCTGTTGTGTGCCTTCAAGTCATTTTTGACTTATGGTGACCCTAATGCAACCCTATTGTGGGGTTTTTGTTTTTTTGGCAGAATTGTTCAGAGGGGGTTTGCCCTTCCCTTCTACTGAGGCTGAAAGAGTGTGGCTTGCCTAAGGTCACCCAGTGGGTTTGCATGGCCAAGTGAGGAACTGAACACTGGTCCCCCAGGGTGCTATTTCAATACTCAAATCACATCAGATGCAACAGGAATTGTGAAATTTGACACCCATCCTCATGCTCCTCTCCAAATTTAGAGGGCAATTTCTATTTGTTTGCCCAGAAAATGGCCAGAAGTACATGCAAAGCATGAAGCAATTAAATGATCCCCAAACTCTGGTCTTCCAGGTACTGTATTTTGGACTTCAGCTGCCAGAACCCTCAGCCATCTTGGCCAATGGTCTTGGTTTCTGGGAGTTGTACTCCAAAACACCTGGAAGGCCAGATTTGAGAAATCACTGGACTATTTTGACATGTTTCAGGAGAGGGGCTCACTTTTTTTAGGCCCAGACTAGACTTTTATCCAAAGAGGGAATGACTGCCTAGCCACTTCCCATTCTGAAGCAAAATTCATTAGACCTGGAATGGGGCAAGGGGCAAACAAGCAAGATGGCCAGTATTACAATGTAAAAAACCTTGGAGCACTTTTTAAATTTTGCAAATTTAAAACTTCTGGACCCCCAAAGTTTATTGTAGATTGGAGAATGGTGATGGTGCCCACCACCTGTCAGCTATGTTTTAGAAGACAACATCCAGAATCTCTCATCCAATCTCAGCCTAGTGGTGTCATTAGGGTTGGTGTCACTTGGTGTGCAATAGTGGTGTAGTGGATTGCCCTGCCCTCCTATCCGTCCAGACCTGGAAACACTCAGGCATCTGACTGGGCAGACAATGGGATGGATGCCAGACCTGCAAAAACTCAGGCAGCTGGATGTTGTGGTGATGGTGGTGGTTGTTAATTGGTTTCAAGTGGATGTCGACTCATGCATGGAGATTCTGTGGATGAGACATCTCCAAGATTGCCTATCCTCTACTGCTTTGCTCACTATATCTGTAGACTTATATATGAGTATATACAGTACGTCCTGTAAATTCATACCCATGACCTCCTTAATTGAGTCTGTCCATCTGGCATGTGGTCTTCTTCTTCTAGCATTATTGCCTTTTCCAATGAGCTATGACTTCTCATGATGTGGCCAAAGTATGACAATCTCAACTTGATCATCTTGGATTCCAGGGTGGCAAAGTAGCAGGTTCCCCTCCCTTCCCTTCTCTCCTGCTGCCTTGCATCTGCCCAGCCAGTCCCGGAAGGGCATAGGTGGCTGGACCAGTGAGCAGCTGAACAGACAGACAGGTGGATGGGTGGGCAGGCAGGCGATGCAGTAGACTGCCCCGCCTTGCCCAGCAGAGTGCCCCCCTTTTCCTCCCAGTACCTTTCCAGGAGGGGAGCTAGGACAATGCTGTACAATGGGGGCATCCTTCCCGCTTTGCAGAGTCACCCTAGCTGGTAGCAGTTTGAGATGGAAGACATGCAACCACTCCACTAGGTGTTCACTGCCCCCAGTGTGGTTCCCCCCCCCTCCATCAACCCTAGTGATGCCCCTGATCCAATCTGAAAAAGTTGCTTCTCCAAACTCTGCCTCAGATAGACACCCAAAAGCTTTGATTTTTTCCACATCCTCCAACTGTCCCAATTTGGCAAGGACAGTACCAATTAACTGTTTGTCATCCCATTTTTCCAGCTGCTCTTAAAATATCCCATTTTCTCTCTTCTTTTCCCAGTTTCTCCCTTTCTCATCAGCTTGATGAAAGCTGAATTCAAAGTGTAAAAGTAGTTTGCACTCAACTAATTAAAAGGGGGGGGGAGAGAAGAAGGGGTGGTCTCTTGACCTACCCAGTAGGCTCAGGCAAAAGCAATCTGATGCAGCCTCTCTGTGTTCTTCATTAATAACTTTTGCCATCTTGACCACACTCTGATTTGTTTAGCCAGACATGTCCCAGTTTTCATCTGTGACATGCTAGAGGGCATGTGTTTCCTTTCTGTTTATGTGCTTCCTCCTCCCCATTTAAACCTGTAGCAAGGTAATAAGGGTCTGAAGTGACCATGCTGGCTAGGTGATCCTAGACATTCTAGCCCCCAAAACTACAAGTTTCCCAAGCCCTACAGTCACCCATGTGTGCATCAAATGCATTCGTAGGCCTACTAACTGACCAACATCGTGCACAAAGCTTGCATTGCTACTCACCGTGAAAAGCTCGCACATACTTGTTGCCCAGGTATACCAAATTCTCCAGAGCTGGGTTAAACTGCTCCAGGATGCTCTGTTAATCATAAGGAAGAGTTTTGAAAACACACACAAAACACCTTAGGATGTGTCTCATTAAAAGGCTGGGAGAATGTAGTTCAAAGGGGATCAGTTTTTGTATTTTTCCATATGTTTACTCCAAGTAGTGGTCCAACACCAAAAATCTATTTTGCTCCACTGCTTTATGGCCATTATCTCATGATAGTTTGCCAGTATCTGTTCCAAAGCTGGCACCAGCTACCATAATGGTTTTAATGGCATTGTTGTGATTTTCTATAGCTAGGACATTTCTCACAAAAGGCTGAAGTGGGTATTATCCCAACCTGGTGCCTTCTGAAAGGGCTACATTTCCCATCCTGCTCAGGCATCACCGTATTGACAGGGATTATGGACTACTAGTCCAACAAATCTGTACAGCACCAGGCTGGTGTAATACATTATTCAGAGCTTTTGAAAACAATGTGATATTCACTGTAAATAGAGCTGTGGGCAAACTGCCTGAACATGTCTTGCTTGAATTCTGGATGTTCCACAAGAACAAATGAAATAACTTTAAATGGCTGGTGGGTAAAAACCCAATACGTGTAGTGGTTCTTGCTGGTAGTAATAAAGCTTGGAATGACCCATTCCCCTTCATTTTTGGACTAGTACTGTCAGAATCTCTCTTCTGCCGGCAGTCCAATTCTGGTAATGGCAGTCCAAAAACTGAATTTTCCTAAGGCTTGTGTTTTGCTATCTCTTACCGAGAAACTTCATTATGATCTGTGTTTTCCACATGTGTTTTCCAAAACTGAAAGCATTATACAGGTGACCAAAATCTGTTAACAGTTAAAGCATGCAAAGGTGGAATTTTGATCAAACATGGTAGCCCATGGCCTAGATCACAATGTGCTAATGCTGCCCTATGTGCAGAGTCACAATGTCTGTAAGTTCCACATGTAACCAGAAAAAGGTAAGATGCATGGAGGTGTGGAGGCTCTGGTAACAAGGTACAGTTGCCATGTGAAGGATAAATGTGGGATAGCAGGAATTAGCTCATCTCTTGCTATCATCCTCCAACAACCCACCTCTCTGCCCCTATGCATTGTGCCTAGATGTTAGAAATCATGCAGGGGTAAATTGGGAAGCACAAATTGATCATAACTGTCTCTGTACAAAGACTCGAGGGAATTTTAAAAATGCAGGCAACTGTGTTGATCTATATCAGAGTATCAAAATTGTGGTCACTGAAGGCCTGAGACCCCAAAAAACATGAGGGGATGATTTTTCACCCACAACATGCTCAAAATGTACCAAAGCTAATGCAGAACACAGCAGCCCTTCCACAACCCATCAAGTTCTCCACGTGTCCCAAAACAGAAAACCAAAGCAAAACAAAACAAGCAAAAAAGAGAGCCAAAAATTAAACCTGAATTGATAGCTATGCTGGTAAGACTTAAAAGGAACATGGAACAATTCGGTAGACTGACATCACTGTTCCATCCCTTTGACAGAAGCCCATCTGAACTATATACAAAATCAGTTCTAGATATTTTCATCTCAATCAAAGGCAAGTCTTGCAGTGCTTCTAGGCCTTGTCCATTCATGACTAAGCTACACCTAAATACTTTAGATTACAACAAGGATTGTATTATATTATTACTTGGAAAATTCATTTTCCCTCCAGTTACAGTGGAGATCCCAGTTAATCTGGGAAATTCCAGCTAAATTAAGAGAGAATAGGAGAATCCTAGGAAGTCTACATGTGATGGCATAGTAGTCTTCACTAATCAGAGCAGGGCTTTGATCTTGCAATGTGCATCTCCTCTACCTCATTGGGTGTCAATTGCTGGGGCAAGTTTACAGAAGTCCCCGAATCTAATTTCTTAAATATTGATGATTAATTTGGAAATCCCATAGGCAAAAGAAGCTGCTTTATATTCAACTTAAAACGTGCATGATGCATTGGGAAGAGTAAGGCAATTGGCTCAGACAGATACTGGGAGGCAGTGGTGCCAGTCTACCAACTTATTTTCTTCAGCCCCTTCTCTACATACCTCATTTGAGGGGGGAGGGAGGCAAAGTTTGTATTGCATCCTTAAACTATCCTGTTAAGTGGAGTATTCTACTCCCATTACCATGAAGATACAAATGCTAATCTAATCAGCTCTAGAGACTAGGAGATGGAGCAATGGTTTCAAACCACAGGAAAAGGATCTCATAGAATCATAGAGTTGGAAGAGACCACAAGGACCATCCAGTCCAACCCTCTGCCGTGCAGGAACTCATAATCAAAGCACCCCCAACAGATGGTCATCCAACCTGTGTTTAAAAATCTCCAAAGAAGGAGACTCCACCACCTTCCGAGGGAGTGTATCTCACTGTCGAACAGCTCTTACTGTCTGGAAGTTTCTTGTAATGTTTATGTGGAATTGCTTTTCCTATAGCTTCCATCCATTGATCTGGGTCTTATTCTATGGAGCAGCAAAAAATAAGTTTGTTCCATCCTCAATATGACACCCCCTCAAATACTTAAACAGGGCTATCATACCACCTCTTAACCTTCTCTTCTCCAGGCTAAACATCCCCAGTTCCCTAAGGTGTTCCTCATAGGGAATGGTTTCCAGACCCTTCACCATCTTAGTTGCCCTCCTTTGGACATTCTCCAGTTTCTCCATATCCTTTTTGAATTGTGGTGACCAGAACTGGAAACAGTGTTCCAAGTGAGGCCTGACCAAAGCAGAATAGAGTGGCCCCATCACTTCCCTTGATCTAGACACAATACTTCTATTGATGAAGAGATTCCACCTAAACATTAGCAAGAACTTCCTGGCATAACAGCTGCTGACCATGTAATACACTGCCTCAGTGGCCAGATGTCTTAGGTACAAAGGGGGACAAGGCACTGCAAAATGTAGGACATTCAAGGAAAATGTAAAGCATTACAAAATAAGAACTAAAAACCATTAATATAAATACAAAACCATGCTTCTTAGTCATGCTCAATATGGAGGCCATTTTGGAATTCCTCTTGGACAGAAGATTGAAATGTAGAACATGACCTGGAAAAGGAGAATGTCTGGTCACCCTGGCCTCAGAGATGGTGGTGTCTTCTTCTTTAGAGGTTTTTAAACAGAGACTGGTTGGCCATCTGTGAGGAATGCTTTAATTGTGTATTCTGCATGGCAGGAGGTTGAACTAGATGATTTTGTGGTGTCTTGCAACTCTATGAGACTATGATTCATAGAATGGAAGAGGTACCTTCTCCACCTTTGCCTCAGGTACGAAAATGTCTTGGGCCAGTCCTGCTTGCCCAATACTGTGCACAGAACAGTTATATCCCAACAGATCCCCTTAATGGAGGAAATACTGCCTTTTCCCTGCAGAACAAAGTCTAGCTTTAGGCAGTCTACCTTTGTGACCAGATTAAGCAGAAGCCACTAAAAAGGCAGCAAACTGTCAATTAATCTTTAAGTAGTGTCATTCTTTTGCCGTCATAAAGGGGATCATTTGGGTTTTCCACCTCATATAGTAAAAACAGCTGGGCTTTTCATTGCACAGATCTAAAACAGAGCTTGAAACATATCATATCACCCCAAACACACACAACTTCATAATCACACACATGGAACATGAAAAATAAAATCCACATTACATATATCTACCAACAGAATTGTGTAGAAACGCCCCTAGCCACTTGCTTCCTTGCCTTCCAGTCTAATTCTCTATGTGAAAGCATATCCTATAATATAAACCTGGCCTACCCCAAGTTATCTTCAATTTATTACCGCTAAGCAGTTTTCTCTAAGCATTTTTTCCCCCTTCATGTAAGAAAAAAAGGCTAAGCAAAAGGTTTGGAGTGTCTACCATGAGATGCTCCATGACAAACAATAGCTTTGTTTTCTCTCAGAGTATGGTCAAGCAGATCAGCTGTCACTTAAAGGCACATTTTGTATGAGAAACTAGCTGACACACATCAACTAGCAGGCAAAGTGGAAAAGGACAGTCCCAGGACTGGAAACATTACACATCAGTGCACAAGCACCTTCAGGACTTGATTTCAAACCTACTACATCTCAACAAATACTTTGCTAAAGTTAAATGGTATGCACATTCCAAGGCCTTGACCTGATCTGTTACTCACAGTGCAACCTTATGTATTTTTATTCTGGTGTAAATCCCACTGAGTTCAACAGAGCTTATTTGGAGGTATGTGTGCACAGGATTGTAATCATATTTGTATTTGTACTACTGTCCGTGTGCAGTTTCTACAGCTTTACAAACATTTGTAATTTGCTTACATTGGATTACAGGTAAGTTGATGAGCCTTTCCATCTCTCCCAAACTGAAAGCAATTACTGCTTGCCTCTAATTGACAGTTTCAGCTTAGCTAGGCCAAATAGCATCGAAATTCCAAATGCCTTCAAGGGATCACTTAAATATAAACAATGGAAGCTCTGTGTGCTTATCAGATTGGCAAGGAGATAGGAATAGAGTCCTCTTCAGGTATTCCCCTTTCCTTGCATTCCTTACACACCTGCCAACATCTTTTTAAACTTGGAAGGTGCATCTACATTTTAGAAATAATACAGTTCTACACCACTTTAAGTGCTGTAGCTCCACCCTGTGGAATCCTGGCATTTGTGGTTTTACAAAGTTGTTTGGTGTTCTCTGCCCAAAGTGCTAGTGCCTCACAAAACTACAAATCCCTACAGGATTCTAAGATGGAGTTGTGGTGGTTAAAGTGATGTCAAACTGTATTCTTTCTAAATGTAGATGCACCGGGAGAAGTTCAAAAGCCACTCAACAATGGGAACAATTCCCCTAGAAAAAACCCTCTTTTGTAAATTTTACATTTTTTGGACTCTAACTTTCAGATGCCCATGAAGCCTAAAGTTTTCTGGGAGTTGAAGATCAAACAATTACATTTTTCAGGCTCTCAGAAAATCTTCACTGGAGAAAGATACCCTACTATAGCCTCATATGGAATTTGTGTTAGAACCAAATACTGAGACGTCTTGATACCAAAGTTTATCCCTTGCCTGAAAACTATGAGAGCTGCTTCACGTTTTAAGTAGCGACCAACTTTGCTGTTCTTTTTGCCTGTTATGGATGGGAGCTTCAAGTTCTAAAAACAAACAAAAAAACAACACTGTATACCCCTCATGGGGAACTGCAGCCTTTGAAAGCAGGGCGATCAGATGCCATCTTTTCTTCCAGGGCATGTCCTACATTTCAATCTTCTGTCCAGGAAGAATTCCAAAAGTTCCACCATTTGAGCATGACTAATTTCAAGCCCATTGAGTGACACCACATTTGCTGTTACCCTTTGAGAAATGCCATCTACTTGGCAGCCTATCCTCCCTGCAAACTGGGGGATAAGATGGATAGGACAGGATAATAAAATATAATAAAATAAAAACATATTTAAAGGATAATAAATACAGCATATATAATACAGCTATAAACAAACAACCTTTATATTCATATTTTATTTTGGTGTTTTTAGCTTTTATTTTGTAATGGCCTACATTTTTAAAAAAATGTGCTGCATTTTGTGGTGCTCCTTTGTGGTGAGGCCATCTGGTCACCCTGTTTGAGAGCTCGCTCATGCACAAAGGTGTTTAGAAAGCTTTATTCACACATCACAACGTGCTTTCTGCAGTGTTTGAAAATATATGTATTTTTGAACTCCAGCTCTCAGAAGAAGAGGGCTTTTCTAAAATCCTGAAGTGCATCGATGTGCAGCCCTCCAGGGTCTCCTAGAAGTCTAATACAGCTCTGCAACCAGCCTCCCGAAATTGTTTGAGCTGTTGTATTGCAATCAATCGTGTTACATGGGCTAAAGATGGGATACGGCTATTTTCTAAATTTGAAACTGAGGTGTGAAGTAGTGCAGAGAGCGAGATGGTGAATCTCAAAGTACTACAGTTATACCTCAGGATGGTACAATTAAACAATTAGTATAAAACATGTATCAGGTACAGCTCCTTTCAGGTATGAGTCCTCAAAAAATAATATTTTTTTCTGTTAAAATTATATGTTAAAAGTATATGTTATTCTCTTTACTTATTGAAAATATTCCAGTTAAAGTATTTCCATATAAAAGTTGTCTTTGGAACTTCTTTTTGGATGCCACATCTTAGAACCAGCATTGCCAGTGGGGAAATTTTAGGAACTATAATAATAAAAAACCCGAATCCTTTTGTAGCCTCTGACTTTCTGTGGAAACTGTTATATGTGCATAAAGTATAAAGCACGTAGCTTTTTTATGCTGTTCACGGGACCAGTCCAAAACATTTTTCTGCCTAAACCAGAGCCGTAAACAGTGCTTCCCCTCTCACTGAAATAAAGGTGCAACCCAACCAGCCAAGTACATGAGGAATAAAATTGCACAAGTAACTCTTCACATTCTAGGAGGGGAGAAGATGAAGCAAATTAAACTGCTGTAATTTTGTTGCACAGAGACAAGATTCCATGGATCTGAAGATTTAGACCAGGTCTGCAAAAGCTTATGCTACAATTTCTTTTTCAGGCAGTCATTTTCAGGTGCTACAAGATCCCATTGACCTTCAAAGACACCCAATATCAGTTGAAGAGGTTACTTCACTCTTAGGGCTAGTGTGCCCTCAGATCAGATCAGCATTCAGAGTTCAGTCTTCAGTTCTTGTTAAGCACAGTATTGCTTGTGATATGACAGAGATGACAATTCAAACAGTGTCTTCTGGGTTTTCAAACCCCTGATACTCTTATTTATTTGCCATCTGATAACTGCACTGCAGATTTAAGAATCTAGCAGATCAACCCATTTATTTTGTCCAATCACTGGCTTTTTTTCTGCCGTGCAACACTTCACCATGGAAAAGTTTTGCTCAGCCACTTGTTTCTCTTAATCAATAAAGCGTGGCTGTGATGTTCGAGAGCACACACAACCTCACCTTGTAGATAGAGATGGTAGATCTGTAGGATTGCTCCATACCCTGCAAGTTTTTGATGGGGACCCCTGCAGTCCTTTCACGCAAGAAATGGAAACGGTGAGAAGATAAGGAGTCCTCAGAGACACCTGTGAATCCAGTTCTGAGACCTGGGCTGGGACAGGAGAAGCGTCCTCTCTAGAACAGGAAGATACAAGAAAGATGTGTGCTGGCTTTGAAGGGAAGCAAATGCTGCTTGGAGAGTTTAATAATTCACCAGTCAGGATGTTGGAACTTGAGCCTTAAGTGCAACCAGATACTAGATATGGAGGAATCCTGTAATAGCCATGAAGGTCATGTGATTTTGACTTTGAATTATTCATTGCTAGTTTCACTATATAGCTCCCCTGCAGCTCCATAAAAACATCAAAGTGGTTGTCCTCTTGTATGGCATAGCTATCTTAGGACTTCTGAAATCCCAAAAAACATCTAGGGGTAGCCGTGTTGGCCATATAGCAAATCTTAATAACATCCAAACAATGATACCTTTATTGTGACAACCAAAATGCACAATTACATGTTGCCAGCTTTCGAAGTCACACTGGCTTCTTCATCAGGCAAACAGGAGAAAGAAATTGAAGATGTTAGTAATAGGCCTGCATTTTTTATTTTTTTTTATGTTTTATTTCTGGTCTTAGTTCAGATGGTAGTGAGGGCTATCTGCAGGCTGGCACTTCCCCCTTTAGCCATGTGGTCACTGGTAGATTTTCAATTTCAAGGCAATTTAATGTCCATTTGCAATTCAAAGATTATGTTTCCTTGGAATCCAGCATGTCTCCTTCCTTTGTGAAGCCACAGGCTCCTATGTAGGTAGAGAACACTGAATTTCTCAAGAAGTCTTCATGTTTTGCCTCAGGAAAACTTTAGGTGGTGTAGAGGCAAAGCCTGTCAATCAGTGCCAATATTAGAAAAAAATTGCAAATGGACATTAAACTTCCAAGATGTAAAGCAGGCAGCAGGAAATCCAATTCAATATATCTCACCTTCTATGAGTTAATAAGCTCAAACAAAATCAAGTTTCAAATAACCCTCCTTTTATTAAATACTGAGTCAGTTTTGTGAAGATACCTCAGTGAACACCACCACAATTTCACATTTACTTTCATATAAACCAGAGTAGTGTACAAAAGCAATAAGGGAATGGGGGAAAGCCATCTCCCAGATTTCACATTCATCTGGACATTTTACTAGTACCTTCTTTTGAATTAAGTAAGTCTATTGGATTGAATAAGTCTACTGAATTAAATAAGTCAGACAGCAAAAACATTAAAGTTATCATGTACAGCAGCACTTTAAATCCATCCTGGCCTTTTAAAAAAAGTCATGGATGGGTGGCTATTCGTCCCCTCAATAATAAAACAAATATTTGAGGAAACAGGACTTTGAAATGAGTCTAACCACAGACTGTCTATAGGAAGTTTCCCCTTGTTTTTGATCTGACCTAAACTAATCATTATTTTGAGAAACTATATTTGTATTGGGAGGCAGGAAGCCTTCCGGATCTCTGGCAGTGTCCAAATATGAGCAAAAGGTGCCATCTATGAAGAAGCATATACCCAATTATGTCCACTCTCCCTGCACTCCTCAATGCCAAAAACAAATTGCAGGAGACTAGCTCTGACTTATGTGGGAAATAACTTTAGATCTCCATACAATAGAAACTCTGAATTTGACCAGAAAACATGGAGGAACAGGCAATTAAAATCTAATCTTAACTGCTGATGTCAAATTTTGGACAGAAAAAATACTATCATTGAACCAAAAAGTTATGGAAAACACAACTGGTTTCATATGTCAAGAAGGGAGAAAGATGGTCCAACTCTGATCAGTTTTGACAGCACGTAATGCCATGGGAAAGATGAAATTCAGGAACCAGAGAGCTGCTGTGTAGTGGCATAGAGAGAAAAAGCAGTCACTGAAAGTCCACAAACTGTAGCAGCTTAAAAGGCTTTTCAGCCAGTGGAAACTTCAAATTCTTTCACTTGATCTCCTGATATGAAGATAAGGGGGAAGCCACACTGGAGCGGAATCCATTCCTTGAGGATATTCCAAACCATCACTGTAGACACACAATGGTGCTACCCCAGAGTTTTGCAAAGCATCATGGATTTACGAGCCATTCTACCAAGCGTTCAAATTGATTCCAGTGTTGATAAATGTAGAGCTGAGTGTCCCACAGCAGATTCACCAAGATCGCATCGCTTACTTCATCCAGCATTACATCCATTTCCAAAGGAGGGTTGAACCTGCAGATAACAAGGAAGTGTTAATAGGAACAACAAAGGCAATTTTGTCTGTGCACAGCAACTCTGGATGAGGTGGTAGGCCAAAAACAACACCTAAGAGAAAGAGAGGAGCAAAAAAGGAAATGGAGAGAAAACCAAATACTCCAAGGCTGCATCTGCACTACTAAAATAATTCAGTTTGACACCACTTTAACTGCCATGGCTCAAAATTCTGCAACAAAGACGTTTACCATATATGACATGAGAAATGACAGATGTCCAGCCTGGGTTCTGGAAAGGAAGAGGCACTAGGGATCATATTGCAAACATAATGGCAAACACCAAAGAATTTCTGCAGAAAATTAGCCTGTGCTTTATAGATCATACCAAGGCCTTTGTTTGTGTAGAACATGAAAAACCATGTATTGTTCTTAAAGAAATGAGTCCCAAAACATTTTATTGTCCTGATAAATAACCAATACAGTGGTCCCCCGGGTTACGAAAGTAATCCGTTCCAGCAGCCCTTTTGTAACCCGAAAAAGTTCGTAACCCGGGGGACCACTGTAAGTATAAGAAAAGACTTGGCGCGATTTGAATTTCGCGCTGCTTTTCTTTCTTAACCCGGGGCCGTTTTTCCGGCCCCGGCTCTTTCGTACCCCGGGGTTTTCGTACCCCGGGGGATTCGTAACCAGGGGGACCACTGTACTTTGGACAAGAGGCTACCATCAGGACAGAATATGGAGAAACAGAAAAGTTTCTAACTGGCAACAGGTTCAGGCAAGGCTGCATTTTATCACCCTGTCTAACTTATATACTGAACATATCATATGTAAAGCAGGACTAGATTTGGAGGAAAGAGGAAAGAAAATTGGAGGAAGGAACATCAACAATTTAAGATATGCAGATGACACCATATACTATCAGAAAATAGCAAAGACTTGGAACAATTACTGAAGAAAGGCAAGGAAAAAAGTACAAAGGCAGGTTTACAACTGAACATTCAGAAAACAAAAATAATGATCATGGATTATTTATATGAGTTTAAAGCAGACAATTAAGATAATTCAAGAATTTCCATACTTTGGCTCAATCATTAATCAGAATGGAAACTGCAGTCAAGAACAGAGAAGAAGACTAGGACTTGGAAGGGCAGCTATGAAGGAACTAGGCAAGATCCTCAAGTGTAAAGCTATATCATTAAATAATAAAGTTAGGATTGTCCATGTCATCATATTTCCAATTTCCATATATAGTTGTGAAATGAGCTGAGAGGAAGAAAATAAACTCATTTGAAATGTGATGCTGAAAAAGAGTTCTGCAGATACTACAGACTACTCAAAAGACAAATAAATGGGTATTGGAGCAAATCCATCCTGAACTCTCCTCTAGAAACCAAGATGACTAAACTGAGGCTGTTGTACTTTGGCCATATCATGGGAAGACATGACTCATTGGAAGAGATTTTAATGCTTGGTGAAGTTGAAGTTGAAGGCAGTAGAGAAAGAGAATGACTGCATTCTAAATTAATGGATTCAATCAAGGAAGCCAAGGTCTGAGTCTGCAAGACCTGGGCAAAACTGTTGGATGATAGGGTATGTTGGAGGTCTCTTGTTCATAGGGTCACTTTCATTCATAAGATGCAAGCCAAAGTAGGCTTCATGGCTGTTAACAACAACAAATTCTTGCTCCACAAACCAGATATTAAATTGTTCAAGCTCTACTCCACATAGGATATCATTTTGGACAAGTCACATACCTGACATAGTGGGCACCTATCATATCACACCAGGCTCTTGCACGGTCTACACATGGACCATCTGGATCAGTACACTGCAATGAAACATCAAAATAATTATAAAAGGTTTTGCAATCATCATTCTTCACATCAGACTCTCAGCACCAGAAGGCATGACAGCTATAAGACAAATCAAGCAGGTTTTGCACAAATATGGCTTGGAAAGACAAAGCTTCTAAGCACATATTTTCTAGCTTAAAAGCAAAATATTTGACGGTGTACAATTTCTTCATTTTGGATTGCCTCATCATAGGGTTTTTGAAGTAAAAAGCATTCGGGAATGGTTTACTGTTGCTTTCTTCTGTATGGTAAAAACAAGAGTTAGCTGTGCCATTGATATCACTTCTGAAAAATCTTCCACCAATGTCAACTCCCGCTGTTGCTTCTGCCCAGTAGCTGTCAGGCACATTTTGTCTGGTTCCTCTGCAAAAGCCTAAGTGATTTGGGACACCCTATCAATAGCAATGCTACTTTCAGCATAGCCCCTTCCTTCATGAAGGCACACAGTTCCACCTTCACCATGGGAAGGTAGTGCCAAAAATCAGGAGAAAGCTAAGACTTGGGAAATATTATGGAACTAGGTAAGAATCTCAAGTGCAAAGATGTATCATTAGATACCAAAGTCAGAATTATCCGTGATACAATAGTTCCAGTTTCTTTATTGTCTGGTTGTAAAAGCTGGACCATGAAGAAAACTGACAGGAAATTAATCAACTCATTTGAAATGTGGTGCTGGAGGAGAGTTCTATGGGTACCATGGACTGCCAAAAAGACAAATAAATGGGTCCTGGAGCAAATCAATCCTGAATTCTCATTAAACACCAAAAGGACTAAACTGAGGCTATCATACTTGGACATATCATGAGACAATACAACTCAACAGAAAAATATGATAATGCTTGATGAAGTGGAAGGCAATAGGAAGACCACACTGGAGATGAATTGTCTCAGTACAGGAAGCCACAGCCCTGGTTTGCAAATCCTGAGCCAGACGACTGAATGAGATTCTTGGAGGTCTCTCACTCATAGGGTTGTCATACGTAGAAGTCAATATGAGAGCAAAAAAAAAAAAAAAAAAGTCATGGTCTTATTGATTTGTAAGAACTATAATTGTTTTTTCAGACAAATCATTACATTTCATTAATACAAAAATTATTGGGGTAGCAACTAGCTAATCCAATTATGAAAAATACATCAATGCAATTTAAGGATTAGTGATTTCAATGGGGCTTTTTCCTTGACAGTTGACAGTAAAAGTAGGTTTAAACAACCATGCAGGAGGCTCTGAAATGGGCATTTACCATGTGCACTCCACACTGTGGGCAGGGGAAGGTGATCATTTGTAGCATAAGGTCATAAGTGCCAACCCTTCACATTCCTAGATTTTAAAGCAGCTACTAATAGGTTTAGACCAGAAGCTATATTAAGATCTTTGAAGTGTAAGTATAACATCAAAGAACTGGAAGTTTTCATTATCAGGAAGGAAGTGGGGAAATTATTTATGAAGCTAGTCAATCACATATATCCACCATACACTACGATTTTCCAGAGAGTATTATAAAACTTTTATGAATATGTCATTAGATACTGTAACAACAATAACCAAGGTTCATAGATAGAAGATTCTCTCTATTTATTTGTCAGAAGAAACAAAAAGTGTTTCAATAACCAAAAGAGAAAGAACCAGAAAGGCTAGAACACAACATTTAAGTCAACACTTATATAAATTCCACTGATTCAACAGGCTTACTCTAGCTGGGACCAGGTTCTGAATTTAGGCCTATAACAACAATTCTTGTTACAATAATAAACCAAGTTATATCATGTTTGATGGGTTCCTATTAAAAAATTTCATCTGCCAAAGGAAGATTACTTCATTTCTTTGGAGGAATTACATCTGTCCTAATAGCCTTCTAACAAGTGAAGTTAACATAAAAGCACTCCATTAATTGAAAGTGGCCATGTAAACTCACTCGACTGCAAGTCACAATCTCTCAGCCTCAGAGGATTGCAATGGGACCCTCCCCCCCCCCGAAGAAACTTGCCAAGAAAAAAACATGGTAACTTCACCTTAGGATTGCTGTAAGTTGGAAACAACTTGAAGGAACAACAACAACAACAACCCTTCACCCCACTTTAAGACACCACTGTAAACCTGTAAAAGCCATACTGCAAGAATTGGCACCACCTGGAACAGATGGAGACTGTTATCTTGATTAAATATTTAATCTGGGGTTCCAGGGTTCTCCAAATAGAGCTTTCTTTCACTCTGAAGATTTAAAGAATCACTTTCTTTTAAAAGAACAATATATTTAATGAGAAAAAGAGAGAGATGACTTAGTTGGGTAATGCCTGCCTCTCCCTAAGACTCAAGACAGAAATTATGCATGAAGTGTAGAAAGTAAGTTGGGTAACAACCCCACACATATACCTACACATATACACTCTCATGACATTACCCAGTGAAGCTAAATAGTTGTAAATTCAAGACAGACAAAAGGAAGGATTTCTCCACACATTGCATAAACTGTGGAACGACAAAATGACGGCCACTGACTTGAATTTGTTCAAAAGGGGTTTAGATAAGTCCATGGAAGATGAGGGGTACTGGTCATTATGGATATATATATTACCTGCAGTATCAGAGGTGGTATTTCTTTGTTAAACTATTTCTATCCTGCCCTCTCTTATGAGATCTCAGGACAGCACACAATTAAATCAATATAAACAGTTTAAAACAATCTCAGATAAAAAGTTAATAACTGAAACAGGAGAAAAACATATTAAATCAATCACCAGGTTAAAACATCAAAAAAAGCTAAAACAATTAAAACCCGGTACATGTTCACCTTAAAAAGTAATAAGATTAAGCACCAAAGGCTTTAACAAAAGGTTTTAAAATGGTTCCTAAAAGAGACCCCTCGCTGGTGCTAACCAGGTCTCCAAGAGGAGGGCATTCCATAAAATGAGGAGCTACAGCAAAGAAGATCCTCTCCCATGTATGATGTCTTGTTCCAGCTAGCAGGACATAGAGCAGGGCCCCACCAGCAGATCTCAGTCACCAGGCAAGTATATATATATAAAGAGATATACTCCTTCAAGTCTTGAGATCTCAAGCTGAGGTGTGAGTCTCAAGTGTAGTCACTGGGGAGTACAAGCAGGAGGGCATTATTGTATTCGTGTCCTGTTCTGACCTTCTAAATGGCATCTGCTTATCCACTGGGGAACAGAATGCTGGACCAGATAGATCTTTATTTCATCCAGCATGGCTGTTTTTACATACTTAGGTTAACAATTTCTAAATTATAGCCAATAGATTGATTCTGCCTCTTGATTCAATCATATCGCAAATACTAGCCCAAACAAGGATAAAGAAAAGTACATCTCCCCTGACCTGTTCCTATCATCTTTGTACTTTATTTTATTTTATTCACACAATAAAAATACAACCTAAATATATTAGAGATAGACAAAACATACAAATAAACAAAGGTTCCTAAAACTAAATATACACAAATATTTAGATCTACCGACCTCACTTCCTGAGCTGTACAAATAAGATGTATAAACAAGTATACCATTACTAACTTTTAGAATATTTTCCCCCCTGTATTCCATGCCAGCAACAACAGAAAATTGACCAATTTCAGAGATCTGTTAATCCTAAAAGACTTGTATAATAAAATATAATTACACTTTATTACTTTTTTAATTATAAAGCACCAGTGTAAAAGTAAGCATTCCATCAATCAAAACTGGGATTTTGTTATCTTATATCTATCAAGAGCATTATCCACTTTAAAATACCTGTTCCTATAATCTTAAACAGATCCTAAAGATCCAGATTGCAACTCCTTCACATCCACTGAAAGTGTGAATTATTAATATTTGCTTACTCCTCTATTAAAATAATTTTATCCCCACATGTATCTGACGCCTCCATGTCTCTGGCGCATCTCTCCCTCCATCTGATACTTACGCAATCCACCACTAGTTTGCCCAGTTCTTTAGCCCCATAGACAGTCTTGGCCAGTTCCCAAGGGTTGGATGGGCGAAAGACATCCACAGAGCTTACAGGCACTTGTGGAGGCTTGCCAGTCCCAAGAGAGACCACCACTCCCAACTTCTTCACCTTATGGCCTTGACCCTGGATGGATAAAGAATAATGTGTAAATTAGAAGTACTGAATGTTCCTCTTATACTTTGAAAAATAAAAAATATTATTATATTTATTCCTGTGCCATCCTGTTTTGTAGAGAATATGACAGGGTAAACTATAACATATTTCCAGTTCTGCACTGCCATATGTAACATGCAATGCTTTAGCCATGAAATCACTCTAGAAGGTTCTGCAGGATTCTAATTATACTGAACTACATGAAATGTATGTGTTTAAGTAAGGAAACTGGCAGCATATTCCAAATGGTGAGGGTGAAAGTGATTATTTCAATAAAGATGTTCTCATACATTTTGGATTAAGTGCTTGTTATAGTCATTGATTTCTCTCATGCCATCCAAGGTTGGATTGTTGGCCAGCAACCCTCCATCCAGAAACCGTCCAAAGGGTCGAAAATATGTCGGTGCAGCTCCACTGGAACGGGCAGCCTGCCACACCAGCTGCTCTGTGATAAAGAAACAAAAAAGTTGTATTCTTTTCACTATCCTGACCAATGTATAACCATTCAATGATCAGCACACTGCTAGTAGCCTTTATACTCTTTAAATTATGTATGAGGAATACCTTTAGCCATCTAGATTGCATTTCAGATTCCAGGAGCCAAAGCCAGCATGGATAATGGCAAGGGATCATGGGAGCTACAGTTCAAAATGTTTCAAGGGCTACATCAAAGTTGAGGACTGTATGGCCCTCTAGGGGTCCATTCCCACTGAGGGAATAACGCGCACCCTGATTCGTCTCTGCCCCGCTAATTTAATCAATTCCAAAAGGCCCCATGTTCCCACTATGAAAATGAGGCCTCTTTGGAATCGATTCTTTGGGAGGGCATGCTTGTCATTCCCACTGGAGCTAGGGAAGACAAGTATCCCTCCACCGTACCCTCTCTCTCCCTTTCTCTCTTCTTTCCCTCCCCTCCCCTCTCTTCCCCAACCCTCCCCTTTCTTCTTGTTCTCCCATCCTTCTTTTTCTTCTTCCTACTTCCTCCGCTGGACCTCCGCCGCTTCCCTGGAGCTGGCAGGGCCGCCGGTGCTTCAGCTGGGCCTCCACCGCTTCTCTGGGACCAGCGGAGCTTCTGGCGCTGCTCCTGCTGCACTGCTGCCGCTTGCCCCATCCTGGCTGGCATGCCAGCAGCGCTGGTAACCACGCCGGCCCCAGAGAAGCGGCCAGCTGAAGCACCGGCAGCGGCGCCAGCTCCAGGGAAGTGGCGGAGGCCCAGCGGAGGAAGTAGGAAGAAGAAAAAGAAGGATGGGAGAACAAGAAGAAGGGGGAGGGATGGGGAAGGGAGGGACAGAGGAAAGGAGAGAGGGAAGAGAGGGGAGGGGAAGAAGAGAGAAAGGGAGAGAGAGGGCGGGTGATAGGAAGAAAGGGAGCCGAGAAAAAGAGAAGGAGGATGGGGGGTTGGGGCCCCCTTTTTCCCTCTGTCTCCCTCTGCCATTCTGAAAAGAATCGATTCCAACCTGACATTCCCACATGTCGGACACGGGTTAGGATCGATTCTTCTCAAAAGAACCGCAAAATAACTGCTAACAATATACCCCGGCTTTTTTGCCTTTACGTTGGTTTTTCCCTACTGGAATCGATCAGATAAGGATCTGAATCGATTTTCAGTGGGAATTGGGACCTTTTAAATCACTTTTGGATTCAAGGCTTTTGGTAGTGGGAATGGGCCCTAGGTGTTGTGTAACTGTTACTCCCAGTATTCCTCACATTAGCTTAGCTGTCTATGGCTACTGGGATTTACAGTTCAAGAGGACCACACTGAGTAATCTACACAACAAGAGTAATTCTGTAAAATAACTTAGTGTTATTATCTCCATATTACAGGACACTGAGGCTGAAGGACAATGGTTTGACTTATCAGCAGTAATGCTCTTTGTGCCAAACTGGTAAACAATTGGTAAGGCAATAATCTCACAGCTAGCTGAGCCACCAGGTCCAGCAAATACCAAAACACAATCAGAAAGACTCCAGAAAATGTTGGCGATTATAACCTAGCAAGATTCTTAAAGGACACAGAAACTCCTCTACTTCAGAAGCAATGATTACATGTATGATACAGACTGGGTTCCAGAAATGACGTAACAGATGAGTTCATTATCAGATAAACTGACGATAGAGTTCAGTTGGCAACTTGGCACTTGCTCATGAAGACAGTGGGCAAAAAGATGAGGAACTGTTATTTGTATTCTCACAAAAAAGTCTGAAAAACTAATTGTGTCCATCTGCATCACAAATACCTTTTCCACACAAAGTAAAATGAAGGCAAGGACTATGGTAGATGAAAGACACAAAACTGGATTCAAAAAACATACAAGGCTAGATCCATCCATAGATTTAGCTAAGACATCAGAGAACAAGGTCATGTTTATCACTACACTTAAACTGGTAGTTGTCCAAAGGTTTAAATGCAGTGATATATATGGCCTTGTCCAAAGATAGGGAAAAAGAAGATGGATCACTAATTCCTTTGTTTCCTGTATATTTCTACTGTAGTATTGAGTAATGCTGGCCAGTGTCTTATGATATGGTCTTGGAGGTTCTATCTATCTATCTATCTATCTCCCCATAAAGAATTAATCTCCACATAAACAATGTTGCATATACAGTTGGCACAATTGCTTGAAGCATGAAAACTAGGGAGAGTGGCATGTTCCAACCTCACCCAAAATGTGAAATATACTTACAACTACACAATCATAGATGTACACACAGTATAGCATTGTAGAGCTTGGACACACACACCCGTAACACATGGAAGGAACCTGAACTACCCTTCAGTATGGGCTTTCTTTCTGGTGAGCAACTTGGGGCCCTAGATTCCTGTGTTGCTCAACATTTACCTTCTGGTTTGGTCATCGGTTGAAATGAGTTTGTCACCTTGGTAGGAGATTTGCTTCTCCCTTCTGGCATATTATAATTCCGGAATAGGTGGAGCTCAGCAGGCTGCCGATCACATAAAGTCGCTGTCAACATGACCCTGTAAGAAGCCAAGAAAGTGAAAACTTGAATTTTATTTTAGGTAAGGGCCACAGCGGTTAACATGCATCCTTCATATACAGAATTCCACGTTCCATCTCTAACATTTCCAGTTTATTCTTTATTTAACCAATTTAATCAATCTATTAGTAATGATTGCATCCTCATAACAACTCTGCAAGGTAGGACAGAATGGGGGAGTAACTGTTGGTAAAGGCCTTTACTGGAGACTGGCTTGAGAAACAATCAAATCAGCAGTCTTTGACTAGGCAGCTTCATATTATAATGTTTACATTCCCCTTACCTTCTATAAAATACAAGGTGACACATATAGCATTCCAAAGTACTGTAATCTCCCTTCAAGACATTGACCAGATTTCAAACCTACTTTGGTTCATCAAGATTACTGTCTTATGTGCTTTCAGATCAGGCCTCAGACCTGTGTTGACAGATATATTCATTATCTCCCCATCCCATCTCAATTTTGTCTGCAATAGAATTACATTAACTTGCCCTGAAGAATACTAAATCAGAGGGTAAAGAGATCAGGAAATAAACATGACTCTAGCTTTAACATACTTAGGATTCTTGACATCAGTCATTTTTGTATGTTCTCCAAACTCCTTCTTAAGGAAGTCCTCAAGAGGTAATGACTCATAAGGCCGCGACCCACGAAACACCTCATCCTTCATTTGGAAGTACAAGCAACGCATGTGATCCATGGGTTTCCCTGAGATGCAGAAGGACATTAGCAGTGCTCAGGTGGACACTTTTGCATCCTACCTGAGTAATCACCCTTGGATACTTGTCTACAAGTTATTCTCCCCACTCCATCCCTTGTATGACTTGAAGGAACATTCTGGGGCAGCAGACAATCTGATTCTGGATTATCCATCGATTAAATTTAGAATCTCCAGGAGGTTTAAATGAAAATGTTAATTGGTTAGTTTGAGCATTTTTGAATTTATTGAGTCACTTCACACCCTTATTTTCCCTAGGTATGCTTGAGTTTTTACAGGATTAAGTTCAACATTAACACAGCTGGTTATAAAAGACACCCTGATAACAGGCCAAGCTCATTACAGTGTTTGAATGTAGCAAGGATACAGATATTGAATGCTGAGGAATTGTTTTTAGGTTTATTATTTATCTAGACAGGCCACTGAAGAAGGCTTCGGCCGAAACGTATTTGGCCTTGTTTTTTTTTATCTTTTTATTGGTTATTTTATATTGCCATTGGCGAAGATAAGGGGTGTTATTTTCACCCTCTCTGTTGCTCAATTGGCCTTTTTCCAGGGCTAATTATCCTGGCTTAAATACTTTTATCATTGATTATTATCTTCCTTAGCATTTTAAAATTATTAGTGGAGTATTTTACCCTTTTAGATAATTATTTTGGCCTCAGGGTTTTATTTCCTGTTTCTTCTGTCAGAACCCTTTTGTTTTTGTGTTGTTTTGTCTATTTTGGGTTTTCTGAGCACTGGGACTGTGGTTGGTCAAATTCTGAAATAATCCAGAAACTACAAAACAGACAGCCTATAGATCTGGCTTAGAACAGAACTAGCCATGCAATGTAGTAGCCTGGCTTGGATTCTGAATTCCACTTCCAACAATTTCTTATGAAAAGCAAATGTCTGACTTCCAGAAATAATCTATAAAGCAAGCAGCATTTCTCCCACTGTTGAGTTTATTGTTACAACCAGCATAGAGACTAGATGAAGTCATCTCCTGGACTGCTCACATACATTCTGTTGTTCTCATTGGCAAAGTCTATCCCATCTGTGTTTTTCAGAAAAGAACTCAGTGTTATAGGGACACAGAGAAGACACGGCCCTCCAGATGTGGATAGGCCTTCCAAATGTTACTAGATGTTCTGAGCCTCCAGATTTTGACGAACAACAACTCTCCTAAGCCCAACCTAACATAATGATGAGAAATGCTGGGAGTTGCAGTCTGGAGGGTCACACATTCCCCATGCCTGTGTAACAACCAAACAAAAACACTTTGATTTTTCCCATTTCTCTCTAACTCTAGTTATCATTCTCACTAGAGCACTTCTCTTTCACATACAGTTCTTTGCTGCTCGTTGTGCCTTACCATGTACAACAGAGAGGGCCAGAATTCCCCCTGTGCTAGTCCCAGCTACCCAGTCAAAGAGCTCTCTGATAGGACGCCCTGCCGCTTTCTCTATAGCAATGAGAAACTGGATAAGCACGACACCCCGGACACCTCCACCATCCAGACTCAAGAGACGGTCTTGGCTAGAGAAAGGAGGGAGAAAAGAAAAGAAGAGAAAGAAAGAAAGAAGTTCAGTGCCCAGCATCAGCAGACATGTCCCCTCCCCAGATTCAGACACCTCATGGAGATACACAAGGCATCTGTGAATGGTACACATGGCCCTAGATCAGAAAAGAGTTTTGGTCAGAATGCTTGAGGGAGGAAAAAGGTAGGCAAGGAATCCCTCCTCTCTGGGAATTCAGTGGATCTTCCCCATCAATCTACTATTCCTACCAGCATGGAGTGTAGATACTGATTGTGCTCACTTACACTCTGGCAGAGTCCATCACATCTGGTTTTTTCACCATGGACTTAAGTGTTGTAGCGACATGGAGAATGTTCTGATGCTCTAGAGAAGTCATCAGGGAAAGAAACAACCCATTATTGATTTAGCAGGATGGGAAGAAACAGACCTAACATATCAGGAAACTGAGAGTGTGCGGACTGTGTCATAGGCTACTGCAGTGGGCATAGGCAACAGAAGACACATTTTTTTTCTACACATAAAGGACTATCTTACTAATGCCACTATGAACTGTAGCAAAGAGGAATCTCCTTTGTACATAATTACTTAAGAGCACAGGAGTATTAACCTGTATTGAATGTGACAACTCTCTGTTATCCCAACAAACTTAGCAGGCTGAGCTATCAATCAGTCCATCTTTTCTAAAGTACCAGGGTATAAAATCAAAAAGAGGAAGAACATGAAGGAGATGATGGTGTCAGAAGACAGGGGGTCACATTGCTTAGAAAGAATTCCAGGACTTTTTAAACTAGCAATTAGTTGTGGTTTCAGCACATTCACCTAACAATGAAAAGTCTTGTATAATCATCATATGAAATGACGATTCTTTCATAGTCATACCTTGCCAGGTTGAAACCCCTAACACATGATGTCACCCTATGAGAGTAAAAAGAGGGAAAAGAAGGAATGAGAGAAGCACAGGACTAGGTAGCATGTTACCTAGGTTCTGACTAGTGCTCCTTGGTCCTTCTGAGATGGTGGAAGTAGATGATGGTGATGGCGATATGGCTGAACCAGGTGGGTGGAAGCGGTCAGTCCCTACAAGTTTCAGCAGGTCTAAGAGTACTTTCCGGTTGGTACCTTGCATGGTGAAAATGGCACATGAATTGGAAAGAAAGGCATGAAAATAAAGCAGATGGTGACTATTGTAAGCCCTGAACCAGTCTGATCCCATGCACCTGGCAGGAGTCTTATGCATGAAAGATGTATAGGTAAAGGTGCTTGGCCTGCAAGGGGACAACAGAATATAGCTTAACAATCTACTAGCCCTGCCCCATAGCAGGTGCTTTGTCCAAGTCTTGCTCAGGCCCACTTTGCACCCAGCCAAGAACCTGTTCCCATACTTCTCCTCTCCTACATACAAGTCTCTCTCACCTTTGCTCATTCTGGCTGCCAACAAGCCCGGAGTCTCCCCTAAGTCATTGGGGACATCCACATCTGCTCCAAATACAATAAGTGCCTTGATTGTTTCTAGGTGGTCTTGCTATAAAGAAGGAAAAGAGTACGTCAAGGAAATGTGTGGTCAGAGTCCCCTCTATCCACAACCTACTGAACAGGAAAGCCCATCCATCAAGTAACAGACAGTGCAACTAGGAGCTGCCTGTATATCCATCCTACTCAATTAAGCTAGGTTTCTGTAAGCCTCTTTGTGTGGGAGGACCCACTTAGATGGACTGGGGGAAAATAAAAAGGTAAGTATGGAGAGAGGTGGAATTAGAACCCAAAATATTAAAGCAGGAACAGTGAATGCTGTTATCAAAAGAAGACTGCACAGAGTCGCCTCTACAACAGGGAATGCACAAACTTCAAATTTGTAAAATCTACTTTGTTTTTCACTACAACTCCAAGATTCACCAGCTAGAACTTGGTAGCAAAGGACATACTTAGAATGAAAGGATTATGAGACAATGAATTTGCTTTGCATAGTGCAATTGAACTCACAATCTTTTCATGTGAAAATCAACTCCTGGCTAATCAATGCTTTCCACACGTAAAGACTGAAAGACATATACTTTTTTGCTACTATTGTTAAACCATGGAGAGTCAGAAATCTGGAGTGATTTATTGCAAACCATCTAATGATTTGGCAGTAGATCTAAAACTAATTTCTGAAGTGCCTAGCTTTAGCATATCTGTATTTGAAGGATAAAGCATCTGTCATATTTCTTCTGATCCCCTCAGTCCTAGTAAAACAACTGGATGGAAATCTCACCTGCATGGCTAGGTGGAGTGGTGTGTTCCCATCCTTCCCTTTGCTGTTGGTTATGGCTCCATGGGTCAGCAACACCATTATGCAATCAAAGCGTCCACGACGCACAGCAATGTGCAGGGCTGACTCCCCTGTTGCACTGAGGGCATTGACTTCACAGCCATATTCAATAAGAAGCCGGGTCATCTAGATCGACAAAGGGAGAGGCCATGAATAACCCCATGATTACTCTTAGGGGGTAATGCCATGATATTATCAGGGTGTGCCTCCTGGCTGGAGCAGGTACACTGAGATTTTCCTCATAGTCAGCCAAAGAATATGAGGAAAAAACTATCCAACCAACCTAGATTTGAAGTTAGAGAGAAAAATTAAGGTTCTTTTAAATTCATGCATACTCCTAAGGGCAAATAAATGGTAAGCTGATGCTTTAACATGTGGAATTGCCAATTGGCAAATGTGTTGTATGGTCTCACATAGGATGCTTACTTACAAATATTCAAAATGCATACAAATAGGTGCTTGCTTACAAAGCTATAAGCTCCCTTTGTTTAGTAGCCAAAAGAGTTGTGTTGGTAAATTTCTCAGGTCAACACAGAACATACACAGTTTTTCCTTTCGCTCTATCCATTTTTCCAGTGACGTTCCATTTTGTATTTGCCTTTCACAGGGTTCATGTAGTAAAACCAGTGAAAGGTTGGTAAATCCTTAATTGAAACTATATCTTTTAGAAACATTCCTGTAGAGACCAACACTTTATTTATGGAGCTTTAGGAGTGTAGGCACCAGAGGCATTGATCTTACCTCATGGTCTGTGGAAATAACACATCAAACCATTTTACAAAGTATGTCTTTCATGTGCACCTCCCTCCTGTCTTCAAAATACAATATACTAACAAGAGAACCATCAAGAGAGATCTCCATTCTCCAACAGCACTGATGACATAAACACACACTCATTACAAATAGAGACAGAGACAGATATCTAAATATGAATACAATGAATCTGAATTTTTCCTATTCATATTCTTCATGCTTGTGTGCAAAGAAATTGTAAGTATGAAAAAAAATAGTAACACACAAAAGTCTAACTTCTTACTCAGTTTAACTGAGATTGCATCTTCACTGCAGAAATACTGTTGATGACACTGCTTTTAACTGCCATGGCTCAATGGTATGGAATTCTGGGATTTGTAGTCTGTTGTGGCACCAGAGCTCTCTGATTGATAAGGCTATATATCTAACAAAATTACAAACATGAGAATTCCATAACATTGAGACATGGTAGTTAAGAGTGGTGTCACACTGCATTATTTCTGCAGACCTATTTTGTAAGGTTTCACAAACACAGGAGCACAAAAGGCAGAAGAGAGAGGGAAATGTTGGCAGAAGACAGAGGGGGAAAGTATGTCATTTATGCTTCATTATTTTAAAATGTTAGATTATTTTTTAAAAATAAAAACAGGGAAGTGTAGGAGATTGGAACTGAGGAAGCTACACAACTTGGGGAAGGCATGAAGGAGCTAGTTAGGGGGCATGCACAGTACCATTTAAGGGTAGCACCCACAGAGCATACAGAATGCAGGAAACCTTCACTGTTTTTCTACATTCAGTAACATGCAATTTTTAAAAAAATCTTTACAAAACACATAGTAGGTTTTTTAAAAACTTTTTAAAAGTACATCTTTTTTAAGTCTTGAATTTTCTAAAATATTTATGCTTCCATACTAGGGATGTTGGTGAATATCATTTAGTTGGCATTTTTAGAATGAACCAACTAAACTGCACTTACCAGACTATCATAGAGATCAAAATTTGGAACACAGTTCTTGGCATAAAAATGTATGTATAAATGTGCATTTTATGCTGGAATTTCACAGAAAATGGGACAGAATAGATACAAGGACATAAGCAAAATGGATATGGAATAGAAACATACTGATCCATCCAGACCTATTCTAGACAAATAAAGAGAATACCTCATTTCAAGTTAACAAAAAAGAGAAAATGAAAAAGATCCTCCATACCAAAGTTCACAGTGACAGTACAAATCACCTCAGTTTTATATGGAACAAAGGTTTCCTAATTTCACAGAGAGAATGTGTAATGCCTTACTGATACAGCTGCTTCTGGGGTTCCATAATAAGATGCAGAGCTTTGAAACATTAGGAGGAATGCCTAAAAAGGACATCCACCATAGTTGTACAGATAAGAAATTCTGGGATTTATAGTCCATAAATGTAACTTTTCAAAACTCGGGCTATGCATGCATGCATGTTTCCAGCCACATAAATGACAGAAAAAGGATTCCAATTAAGTATTTTGCTGCCATGTAGATATTAAAAGGGACAGGAATCAGTACACACCAAGACTGATGACTCAGAGATGGAATGGTGAAAAGAATTTCTATCTGCCATGACAGTAAGATTCACAATGGGGCAGATGAAGAGAAACAAATCCTTGTGTCTGTGTAGCTAGCATCCTACTTGCTTACCTCTGCATTTCTGGCCCAATGGAGGGGTGTAGCCCCATAACGTGGATCCACCAATTGAATCTGGTTTATCTCTTTATCTAGAAGAGCCTCTGCACATCTAGAAGAGGGAAAAACTAATATGCATAAAACAAGAAAGAATGAGACAAACAGAATGGCCAAATAGAGCGGCGGGAGGCCACATCAGCACCATTTGCGCCAGGACCATAGCAACCACATGTGCCCAGCACCAATCTGGGCCGCTGCCGAGCTCCTGAACTGGGCTGACGGAAGGAGCGCATTCTATACACTTGTTCTTGGCCTGGTTCTTTGCAAATGACGCAGCTTCAGGCCATGTTCAGGGTGTGCATCATGTAAATGGCACATCTCCAATGTGGCCTGAAGCCAAGCCATTTTCCCATGTGTTTTGGACCACAGAAACAGAAGGCAATAAGGACATTGTGCCAGTGATTTACAGAGGCAGCTGTGTTAGTCTTTTGCAGCAAAAACAACAGAGTCCTGTGGCACCTTAAAGACTAACACCTTTATAATAATATGAGCTTTCATGGGCTATAACGCATAACATGATCAGATGCAGCAGGTGTGGTGCAGAATTTCTAGCAGATAGACTGTATGCATGCTTGTGATTTGGACACACTTGTGACTGATGAGAGCTGGTGTGGTAGTTTCAGAAGTGGACTTTTAATGAAGATCAGGGTGCGAATCCCCACACTCAGCCATGGAAAGGGTTACCTTGGGGAAGTCACACTCTCTCAGCCTCAGAAGAAAAAATGCAAACCAACTCTGATAAAAGAAAACCCAATGATCGGGTTGCCATAAATCAACAGTGATTGGTTGTCAGACACACCACAGTTTACACAACAGGCTGACTCACTTCACAGCATTCTCAGGTAGCCCTCTAACAGTCTTCACTGTATTGCTAGACTCTCCTGGTTTGCCCTATCCTCCTCTCCACCTTCCCTAATGGACTTGGCACCCTGGATTTCTGTTACCTGTCTGACAAACTTTTCAAGCCTGCCTCATCTGCCACACTCACCAAAAGTTCCTCACCCGCAGAACAGTCTTGCTTCAAGTTCTTTGGATAGGGGCTGCTTCCTGGAGGGGAATATGCAAAAAAAGACTCCCCACTGATCTTCAACACATCAGTTCTCCTTTTCCTATGTCGGAGGTGCAATGCTTTCCCAGGCAGAAACATTCAAGGCCAGTACAATATTTCCCAGCCCATAATTGGGAAGAAACTTAACCCTGGCTTCTATGGTATTTCTACAGTTATATATACAAGCACAATGGACACTACACAATTTAACATGCTTAAAAATGACCCTTTTCAGTAATTATAAAAAGCAAGTGCCTACCCCTTAAAAATGGCATGGCTTGATTCTATTTTTTAAAATTGTTTAAAATTATTATTGTTATAGGATAAGCCAGACAGCCAAGTACTGTTGATTCTCACAGCAGCTCTTTAGAGGTTCAGATATTAGTCTTTCCTAGCCCTACCTGAAGATGCTGGAAGCTGAACTGGGACCACATGTGCTCAATCACTAATCTCTTCCCCTCAACTTAAGGCCCTAGCTGTCACTAACCAACTGAATCTTTGCTTCAGTGAAGGAGAAGGGTCACATCTAGGAGACAAAGAAGTCCACTTCATTTTTCTCCTCTTACATATGGGTTGGAACTACCTGCCCCAAAACAGCCTGTCCAAGGCAAAATAATCTGGCACAATGGTCGAACAAGCCACCCAAGGAAAGAGAGAAAAACTCTTTATTTTGCAGAAAGTATGTATTTTAAGATATGGGGGAATCCCATATTCCAGAAATCATCTGATAAGTTCTGAGCCTGGTTCCTTTTCCTTCCCCAGTCCTACCATGCTAGAAAGGCCAATCATGTTACTGACTTGATTTGGAACAGCAAGTTTTACCTTCCCTTAGCAGAGCAGGGTATGAAAAGATGGAAGAAAAATAGGCCTTATATAACATATTCTCAGAAATCATATATATTAATAGAAATGTGCTATTATTCAGAGCCTAGAAGAGTTACTTTCTGGGACTATAGCTCCCACAGGTGGCCATGCTGAATGGAGGATTCTGGGAATTTTAAGTCAAAAACATAACTTTTCCAAGTTCTGCATTATGCCAGTAAACTTACTTTTTCTGGGAATGTTTCATAGCAGTGTGGATGGGGTAGCCCAGTGGCCCCAAGTTATTGCACTTGGCATTAACCTTCAAGAGAGAGAGGACGAAATCTTCTTTGCCCAGTCGGCAAGCCAAGTGCAACGGGCTCTGCCCTTCGTCATTCAGGTGGTCCAAACCAGCAGTGGCCTTCCTGCCCAGGAGCTGGAACAATTGAACAGTATCTTGAGTCTATAAACGCTGAAAGATGCATGGTATACAGGTCTTCAGCAACACTAGACTTCATTCCTCCCACAACAATGTGTGTACGTGCCTTCCAGTTGCCTGTCAACTAATGGTGACCAATGAATTTCATAGAGTTTTCTGAGGCAAGGAATACTCAGAGGTAGTTCCTTTCTCTGAAATATAGCCTACAGCACCCTGGATTTGTTGGTAGTCTCCCATCCAAGTACTAATCAGGGTGAATCCTTCTTAGTACCCAAGATCAGGCAGGAACTAGTGTCCTTAGGGTAGATGAGCAACAAGAAACAAAATGTTGTTTTTCATGTCACTTTCATCCAAAGGAATGTTCTGTCACATCTGTCATATCTAAAATCTCTTTGCAATATAACAATCCAAGAAGAAGAAGAAAAAAAGAACAGACATATATTCCCTTTTCCAAGAACAAAACAGATATTTAGTATATTATTTCTGTAACTGTTCTGTATAAAAGTGTACACAACACTACAATATGCAGCCTTTGCAGTAAATTACATTGTGTATACTACAGTTTTTGAAGCACCTTGGCATGACTTTTAACTTCTCCCAGAGACACAGGTCCAAAACACACTGCAGAAATAATCCAGTTTGAGACCACTTTAACTGCCCTGTCCATAATGTGAATTTGGGGCAAGGAAACATTTGTAGACGAGAAACCACCCCGCTCCTCAAACTGCTCACCTCAATGATCTTCGGGTTTGTCCCTCGGACAGCATAGTGAAAGACTGTGTCCCCATTTTTGTCTGTGAGATCTACCCGGGCATGGCACTCATTCACCAATTCTCGCAGACAACTAAGGTTTCCTTTCTGGCAAGCTAAGTGCAGTGGAGTGCATTCATTGTCACCACTATTGCTGTTTACGCAGCTGCAATACAAAATGGTGAATCAGCAAAAGTCTCAGAAGTCCCAGCCATTAAAAAAAAATGATTAGGTCTAAATTAGATTGCTAGACTCCCATATTGGTATTAAGTCAAACACTGATTCATACTGATAGCTTCAAGCCATATCAGTGTATGGTCCATAATGTTCATCAAGTTATCAGCTTCACCCACAAAACTAAAGGAGCACTTTTTACATCAAGCTCCAGCTGGTAGACCTTGGGGTTCTATTAAAAACCTCTAGCAGATTACATGAAGCCTAAAGTATACCTTTTTTCTGCCCAGAGGTTAGCTTCTAGTGGCCCAGCCACTCCCATTAGTATCATACCTCAGAATATGATTGTGTCGGAAGCTCTCCAGAAGTTCTACCTCTACTGCTATGTGAGCCAATGACCAGCTGGGGTGGCTTCGAAAACAATCCGTCAGTTGCTGCAAAGTTTCCAGTGACAAAGGTTCACGACAGCTCTCATAAAATGGTCGCAACTGCTTTGCATAGGTATTGAAGTACTCATTTGCCTCTGCTTCATTGTCTAGCTGGAAAAGACTACAAAGAAAATTAGTTTAACATATTTATATATCCTTCTCCAAAGCTTGAAGTAGGTTTACAAAGCAAAAGTAAAATAATTCAAATCACAGGAGCTTTTTTTTAAGCAATAAAATAACATAGGAATTCAAGACTCATCAATGAACCAGCAAGAACCATAAAATTCCTGATAGAAATAAGACTATTAAAATCTAGTAGATAAAAATCCCATCAAAATAGCAAAGTCTTCTAGTCATTCCAGGAGGTTAAGAAAGACAAATAACTCTAAACCTCACTGGGAAGACCATTCCAGACTCAAGGCAATTGCAAAGGAAGTTTCTGCAAAACAGTATTCTCATTTCAGACAGCAGGGCCCTACCTGCAGAACACAAGCAATATCATAAAGGATAAAAAATAGAGAGACATATGCAAGGTATTGGGCAGCAAGATGTGAGAAGTTTCAAAGGTCAGCTTTGAAATGGGTTCAGAAATGATGAAAGATGGGACATGTTCTATCAGATCATCCACCTCAAGGTTAAACAAGAAAAAGACAGCAGCATTCTGGCTTTGCTGAAATCTCTTAAGTCATCTTCAAGAGAAGTTCACTGTAGACTATATTACAAATGGTTGCTCCTAAAGAAGGGGTGGTCACCTTTGTGAGTGAAGATGAGAAAATATCCCTCTCGTCCCTGCCAAAATACAAAGGAATGGAAACTATAAGTGAACAAATGAACACTACAGGTTTGTTGAGGGGTATTCAGGGGTGTTCTGCCAAAACTAAAACATAAAGCAATTCCTCCTACAGATTTCCAGGAGTTGTAAAATCCTTTGGGGGGGGGTGTGAAAAAAATCCAGTATGGATGCTACTAGAAAGTTCTTGTGGATTATATCTTGCCTGTGGGCTATGCTTTGTCCACACTTGTTCTAAGCCAATGGAACACCAAGCCAGGAAACATAGAATCAGGACTTCCAGGCAGGCTGGCTTCCTTCAGAGTTAGGACAGACAGTGCTAACTGTTCTGTGTCCTGTTGTTAGGACACAGAACAGTTCCATCCCAGATTAATGGAGAAAGCACCACCATGACTAGGAGAAAAACACATCTCTTCTCTTCTTTACCCAAAACATTTCTACCTGGAATAAGGAAACATGTGGTAACGTCTCATGACTGCACATTCCAGTATTATACATAAGCCTGCATGCTCCCCCTGCAAAAACATACTAGCCGTAGCCTGCAAAAGAATTTACTAGCCTGCAAAGAGATTATCAGCAGGGAAAAACAGACAACAAGATTCTTAGTAGACTAGTAAAAAAACAAAAACAAACAATAACCACTCACCTTCTATCAAAGAGATGAGGGCAAAAGCAAACTATCCCTCTGTAGTTACCCCACTGGCTTTCTGTGCTAACTCTGAAGGAAGCCAGTTTGCCTGGAATTCCTGCCCTGATCTTAAATACAAAGCTTGGCAAACTCCCCTTGCTCTGCCTGCCTTCCAAACTACTATCAGGTTCACCTTTTCCTACCAAGCTGAGGCTCTGAACCAAAGTTTTTAGTTAGGCTGTGGGAAATACACTCTTCCATATTCTTACCACTCTGTCTCAAGAAATTAACAGATTAAAATTAAACATATAAACTCTGCCACCCACCGGAAAGCTGTCATTTGATTCAGAGGATTAATGAGAAGACAGTCCCAGGAGTGACTTGCTTGGTTGTCATATAGGGCTATCCTATCCTCCAACTTCACACGTTTACGAGATTCATACTCTGCCAAGGGTACCTCCTTCACCCGGAAGGGGTGTGAAAACAAGTTGCTAACATTGCTGAAAGTATTCATGAGCCGGCCAAAGAACTGCATGTCTCTAAAAGTATCCCAGCGTCTCCTCGTTCAAAGCTGTGGAAGAAAGGATAGGTACAGATTTGGACCATGTCAGTGTCATTCCCTCTATGCATCTTTTCACATAACACTTTTCTTATTCTGTCATTCCCTCATTCTAACAGCACAGTTATTTTGTTGTGTGTACTGTACATGTGCAGTTGTAAAAGACCATTCTTTATTTATTTAACTTTCTGCCAAAAATGGTATTCAACATCGGCAACAATAAAATTCAAATAAAAGCATAAACATCATTAACACATAAAAATCAACAAATATTATTTCCTGCATTAAAGTTGTTAAATCTATTCATAGATTAGCCTGAAAATTAATAAAAGAGATGGTTTTTTTAAAAACAGGTTTAAAACATCTTTTATTCTGTCTTTCCCTCTGAGTTTGAGGATGTAATGTCACTTTCAGAACATAAAAAAAGCAAGAGGAGCGGCTGTCAACTAATTGCTGCACAAATAAAGAAACATGGGAAAACAGAAATCAATTCAACAGTAATAATATGAAAAATGGAGCTGAAATTTTTAGAGTAGCATTTGTTTTGGTTTCTCTTTTCCAACCCTAAACTTTGTTTCCTGCTGAGGAAAAATGTAATTGCCTCAAAAAGGAAAAGGGGAAAGGAGCATAACTAGAGCCCCTGGAACTATTTCTAAGGTGTAAAGCATTCATCATTGGCAGGGAAGCAATTAGTAATTTTGCTTATTTGTAGGTACATTTTTTTACAAAACAAAGAAAAAAACAGAATAAATTTCATTAAAACAAGAGCCAGCATCAACTGAATGAGGACACAATCTGATTACCATGGAAACAATAGGAAAATAATAAATCAGTGTTACAAAACTGAATAAATAAAAATAGAAACAATTGACATATCAAGCAAAGAAAAAATATGTAACACAATGAATGCAATGGTGCATTGTGAATGCAATAGTGCCTATAAGGTGTCCTGTCACATCTATACCTTCACTATGTGTGCATATGTCTTCAAGTCACCTGTCGACTTATGGTGACCCTTCATTACACTACCTTAAAAGCAAAAGCTGTAAAGATAATGTCAGAATGTATAGGTTCATTCATACAATAGCCTCAAAAGAAAATGCAAACACATGCACTGTATAGCTACCAAGTTTGAGGTGCAGCAAATCAGGTGTTGGACACAGTCAGAGGAAAGGCAAACTACTTACCCCACCTGTCATCATTCAAACAGCTCTAAAAATTAACAAGTCTTCTCCATTTGATCTGTGTAGCTTACTCACAAGAATGCATACGACCAACTGTACGCAACCTTTGTTATTTACAGTAGGGCTCAATTACAATGGATGTCCTAGCTTACGTATCTTCATGTATTCTTGTTCATATAGTACACTTTCTGATTTGATTGATAATTCCTGAGGGGGCTCAACTATGTAAGTCTTCATGGTCCATTTTTTACAACCACTTGAAGGAGGGCTCAGCAACACCCAACTTAGTCTTAGGCCAGGACTTGGGCATCTCCTCTTGTTACCATATCTATGATATGATATATACTGGGAGAGCTTTGGAGAGAGGTGGAGACTCAGTCTCTTTTTTTGGTGATGTTTAAACAGAGGCTGGATGGCCATCTGTCAAGAGTGCTTTGATGGTGTATTCCTGCATGGCAGAATGGGTTGGACTGAACTGGTTGAACATGGAAATATGGCGTTTTTCTATACCACTTGTATTTCCATTTTTCCTAATCTGGCATTTTTCTTCACGGTGCTACAATATCTGCTTGTTTTCACTATAGCAACTATGAAAATTTTGTCGTTCTTCATCCTTAAGAAGTTACTCTGTCCCCTAAAGGTTACTACAGCTCCCAGAATTCCTTAGCATTGAGCCAAGGCAGTCAAAGCAGTGTCAAACTGGATTATTTCTGCAGTGTGTTTTGGACCTTGGTAAGTTTTTAACCAGTTGTATCCGTGAGACACCTTGGGTCCCACTCTGAGATGGCATAAAAATGAAATTGTTCTTCTTCTCCATTAAGTTGCCCAAAGAATACTGGGGGAGAGTAAAGCAGATTTTGGCATAAAAGGACTCGTGCATTTGGTTCTAGTTCCTTTCTGAAATCCTGGGTTTGGAATGTTCTTCAGAGGCATACTCACTGCTCTATAATTCATAGGAGTTTATCAGACGACGGAAATTGGAAGTATAATGCAATGGCAATCCGAACGCAATCATGGGGTTTCACGTTATTGCGTATTAAAGTATCTCACGCAATTTCGGGCAAAAGGAAAGTCATTCCAAACGCAATTGTGGGTTTTACGTTATTGCAAATTAAAGCATCTCATGCAATTTCAGGCAATGGGGGGTCATTTTCGGGTAATGGGAAGTCATTCTGAACGCATTCAGAATGCAATTGGAATTCATGTAAATTCGCTAAACCATTTGAAATAAAGAGAAATTCCTCCCGTCTGATAAAACTCCATAGAGTCCTAGAGTTGGAAGAGACCCTCTGAGGGCCATCCAGTCCAACCCCATTCTGCCATGCAGGAATACTCCGTCAAAGCACTCCTGACAGACGGCCATCCAGCCTCTGTTTAAAAATCTCCAAAGAAAGAGTCTCCAGAAATCTCCGAAGCTCTTCCAAGTAATATATCTGTCTTGTCTGCTCCATTATTTGCGCCTGGTACTTACTGGTGCCAAAAAACAAAACAAGATCTTGCGAAGTTGGGACGTTTTCTTCAGAGAAGGTCTTCGTTGTCGTTGTTGTCGTCGTCGTTTTCGATTTATGGCAACTCTACGGCGAACTTATCGGGAAGTTTCTTCAGAGAGCTTTCTGCTGCAACGACTTTGCATACGGTTAATTTGTTATTAGCGTATATAAAAGTTTTAATTAATGTTTTGGAATTTCAAATATTATAATTGCTTAAATCTTGTTTTATAAGAGGGGGGGGATTTGTATATGGACGCGGTTGTATTTTTAACTGTTGTACGCCGTGCAAAAAGCGGGATGTAAATAAAAGTTTTATTTTATTATTGTTATTATTATTATTATTATTTTGCATTCAACTCCCAGAATTCCACAGCACCCCCGTTACTTTTCTCACACTTGGGCTGCATCCAGACTGGAGGAATATCCCGGTTTGGTAGCGCTTTAACTCTTTGTCTCATCAATTGCTATGGAATTCTGGGAGTTGGAGTTTGTTGTGGGCCCTTTGGGCCCACAACAAACTCCAACTCCCAGAATTCCATAGCCTTGGGCCAGAAAAAGAGTTAAAGCGCTACCAAACCGGGTTATTCCTCCAGTCTGGATTCAAAACCTATCTGGAGCCCCCCAGATTTTTACTTCCATTTGGGAACCACTTACCACAGAGCTACTTCCGCCAACACCGTCACGTGACGGCCTCCCCGCCAATCAAAGGCCGCCGAGTAGGAGGCTCCTCCCCCTTCCCCAACGCTTTACCTCATTGCTTAGGTCTGAGGAGTCAACAGGGCTGGCGTACTTCCGCCTCTGACGTCGAAGCGAAGCCGCGGCCGCCATTTTGGTGCCGGGCGGGCGGATCGTGGTGACGTCATTGGGGCGTAGCCGCCATCTTAGAGAAGGCTCACTACTCACACGGCCTCCACGCCCCGCCCCCCCTTTTTTAAAGAGACAGTGTCCCTGAAATGTGCTGAGGGTTTTGTGTTTGTTTTTGGATATAATAGGTGCATTTGGATATAATAGTATTAATAATAGATCTTGTAGCACCTTTGAGACTCACTGAAAGGAAGAAGTTGGAAGCATGGGCTTCCCTAGACTTAAACCTACTTCCTCAGGTGCATTTGGATATATAATAGTAATAACAATAATACTAGAGAGAGATCTTGTAGCATCTTTGAGGCTGAAAGAAAAAAGTTGGCAGCATGAGCTCCCCTAGACTTAAGTCTACTTCCTCAGGTGCATTTGGATATAATAATAGTAGTAATAATAATAATAATAATAATAGATCTTGTAGCACCTTTGAGACTAACTGAAAGGAAGAAATTTGAAGCATGGGCTTCCCTAGACTTAAGTCTACTTCCTCAGATGCATTTGGATTTAATAGTAATAACAATAATACAAGAGAGAGATCTTGTAGCAACTTTGAGGCTGAAAGAAAAAAGTTGGCAGAATAATAATAATAATTAAGTGTATTTATATATACCATCTCTCTGCACTCAGGCAACCAGGGCGGCTTACGACAATTAAAAATATGCCTATTTTTACAAATTGGCAGCATGAACTTTCATAGGAGTTTATCACACGGGAGGATTTTTTTCTCTCAATTGCGAATGGAGCCAATTCGCAATTACGTGAATTTGCTAGTTTCGCGAATTTATGTGAAATCTGATTGCGTTCGGAATGCATTCAGAATGACTTCCCATTTCCCGAAAATGACACCCCCCCCCCATTGCCTGAAATTGTATGAGATGCTTTAATACGAAATAATGTAAAACCCATGATTGCGTTCGGAAAGACTTCCCATTGCCCAAAATTGTGTGAGATACACTCATTCGCAATAACGTGAAACCCAATGATTGCGTTCGGATTGCCATTGCATTATACCCCCAAATTCCGTCGTATGATAAACTCCATAGGCTAAAGTCTACTTCCTCAGAGGCATTGGGGATTCATAGTTTTGTGAGGCACCCGTGTGGTGGTTTGACTCTGGAGAGATCAGGGTTCGATTCCCCACTCAGGCATAAGAGCCCACTTTGAGCAAGTCACACTCTCTCAGCCTCAGAGGATGGCAGTGGCAACCCAACTACCAACCAATTTCCATTCTACCCAATTGTAGCACTATGAATCCCCGTCAACTACCAAGGTGATACCCGGCAGCAATGGCAAACCCCCCTCTCTGAAGAAACTTGACAAGAAAACCCCACCTTAGAGCCACCATATATCAAAAATGACTTGGAGGCACACAACAACAACAATAGTAACAACATATATTTAACTATCCCTTGTCCCTTTTGCAATTCTGATTACAAAAGACTGATGCATTTGTGAATATACATTTGTGTTGGTATATTCCAAGTCTCCGTTTTAAAAGCCCCAGATAGGCCGTTATCAATTAAATCAATAAAATGAGGACGAATCCCTGTTTACAGCCACCAACTGCAAATAAATAATGACATCACGAGTAACAGAAGTATTGAGCATCACTAATTTCTGTGATTTCCAGTATCTCCGTAACCAGTACACATTGTGGTGATACTGTTATTAGGCCAAAAAGAAGGCTCAAAAATAAGTATACAGTGGGCCCTTGTTATCCGCTGGGATTTGGTTCCAAGATAACAAAATCCGTGGATGCTCAAATCCCGTTCAATCCAATGGCACAACAAAATGGTGTCTTTTATAAAAAATTGAAAATCAAGGTTTGCTATTTAGAATTTATGATTTGGGGGGAATATTTTCAAACCGTGGATGCTTGAATCCGTGAAGGGCCGACTGTACTCACTTTTGAAACCCATGGGTTTCTCCATCAAGAACAAATAGGGCTCATTCACACTTGCAATTAAACCGGTTTCAGATTCGCTTAGATTCGGGATAATGATTTTTAAAAATCATCCAAGGAAGAAAAGTGTTAGAATCACTAATCTGAATCTTGTTTGCCTGAGATGTTTTAGAGAGAGGAACTAGAAATTCAGACCTGTGACTCTTAATGCTGTTTTTTTTTTAAGCATATTTGCGGAAATAATAAGCCAATAGGCTGGGAAGTCTTGCATGATTATTTTTGCACCTTCTGTTTGGTCTAATAACGGAAGCGCCACAATTAATAGTTTGAATTTTGGTTTACAGTCAACATACCACACATTTTCCCCCCAGTTAACCGTAATTCAATGGCACTGACGATATAAAGAAACCCACACTTCCTGCAAATACCTCAAAGTATAGGACAGCACTGTATTTTGAAGTCAGTTCAAAATCCTTTAACATAGGTCCAAAACACACTGCAGAAATAATCCAGTTTAAGACCGCTTTAACTGCCCTGATTCAATACTAAAGAATTCTGGGAACTGTAATTTTGTGAGGCATTTAACCTTCTCTGTCAGAGAGCTCTGGTGCCACAACAAACTACAATTCTCAGGATTCCCTAGCACTAGCCATTGTGGTTAATGTGGTCTCAAACCAGATGATTTCTGCAGTGTGTTTTGGACCACTGATCTTCTGCATTGAAGCTGTGTCTACTCTGCAAAAATAATGCAGTCTGACACCACTTTAACTGCTCTGGCTCCATCCTATGTAGTTTGTTGAGGCCACCAGATCTCTCTGACACAGAAGACTAAATATTGCACAAAGGAGTTTATCATACAACAGAATTTGGGGGTATAATGTAATGGCAATCCGAATGCAATAATGGGGTTTCACACTATTGCAAATGAGTGTAGCTCACGCAATTTTGGACAATGGGGGGGTCATTTTCGGGAAATGGGGAGTCATTCTGAACACATTCCAAACGCAATCAGATTTCACGTAAATTCGCTAAACTAGTGAATTCACGTAATTGCGAACTGCCTCCATTCGCAATTGAAGAAATTCCTCCCATGTGATAAACTCCAAAGCTACAAATCCCGGGATTCCATAGGATGAAGCCATGGCAGTTAAAGCAGGGTCAAACTGTATTATTTCTGCAGTGCTGATGCAGCATAATGAGCTTTGATTACATAGCCCTTAATACAGTATACTTTAACCATCTGTTTACACTCTTATCAGGCCTCCTCTTTTTTTAACATATGTTTACAAATGGCATTACAATTCTAACAATCATAGGGTGCATCTACAGTATATTGTAGAAATAGTGCAGTTTGACTCCACTTTACTGTCATGGCTCCATCTTACCAAATCCTGGGTTTTGTAGTTTGTAAGGCACCAGTTTTCTTTAGCAGAGAGAGCGAAAGACCTTGCAAAACTACTAATCCCAGGATTGCAGAGGATATTTAAAGTGGTGACAAACTGCATTATTTTTACAGCGTATAGCTGCATCTGTAGTCATTAGTATTCAGATTATAGCTTCTGTTTTTAATACACATGCCTCAGGCTGCAGCTAAAAGTTCAGCAGGGTTGCAACTAAGATTTGATCCCTCTTTTGCACCTGCCAATTAAGCCACTGCTCATTTCCATGCAATCATATTTGAAAATGCACGTTCTTGTTGTGTAAGAGCGAAGCTGAGCTTTGGGAGAAAAAAAAATAACAATACCTGGCCTGGTTGGTATCAGTCAACATAACCAGCTGGGCCAGTTTCAAACCAGGCATTTTCTAGTCCTGTCCAGCAGTGAGACAGGCCTGGGTGCAGATGTGGGAGACTAGATGTCTACCGAGATAGCCACTGTTCCCATTCCTGCATCTAAATACTGGGCTGTCATTTGATGAGTTTCTGAGACAGACACTTGGACTTGCTTCAGCTCTTGACCTACCCCCAAAAACACATTTTAAAAGATAACAGGAAATCTAGAGGTTGAAAAGAATAATTTGCCACCCTATCTATCTATCTATCTATCATCTATCTATCTGTTGTGTACCTTGAAGTCATTTCCAACTTATGGTGATCCTAAGGCGAAGCTAACACTTTTGTTTTCTTGGCAAGATTTCTTCAGAGGAGGTTTGCCATTGCCATCCTCTGAGGCTCAGAAAGTGTGACTCGCCCAAGGGCACCCAGTGGGTTTATATGGCCAAGATAGGATTCGAAACTTGGTCTCCCAGGGTCCTAGTCCAACACACAAACCACTACATCGCACTGGCCCATCCATACACACACACGTGCACATAGTACTTTGCAAGGATATTCAAATGCTGACGTTACTGAACTAGTTTAGTCAAATGTCTTGTAAGATGGGAACACTGTTGATGTCTAGTGTAGTCTGAGGCATACATATAAAAGCGAAAAAGGAAAGAAACAGAATTAGTTTTGTTGTAATAAAGATTGTAAGGAACAGGCCTAATGGTCCTTCCATTTTATAGAACCTCACTTTCCTACACTCCCTCTCAGGTGCTTTCTTTGGAAAGCAAATTCATTCAGGCTTTAGTGGCCTCAAGGCTATACTAGTGTAACATGTTGTGCTGTTCTTGGCAATATTTCAGCTGAAGGTCTTTTCTTTGTGTAGTTCATAGAAAGTGCATTACTGTACACCAGTGCTCCAGAACTGGACAGCTCCCCAGTGTACTTTCTGGGCACAATTTGGTATACTGGTTTTGCCTTATAATATAACCCTTCACATCTTTGTTCTACAAGCTTTGTGAATCATCATCTCACTTTTATGATATAACTATTAAGATCTTATTTATTTATTTATTTATTTTATATCTACTTTTCTCTTGGTGCAGGGCTCAAGGCAGCTCACAACATTAAAACAAGATACAGGTGAGGATCAAATGTTATACAGTCAGCCCTCTTTATCCACAGATTCTTTATCCGCGGATTCAAGCATCCACGGCTTGAAAATATATTTTTTTAAATTATAAAGTAACCTTCATTTTGCCATTTTATATAGGAGGTATCATTTTACTCTCCATTGTATTGAATGGAACTTGAGCATCCGCATATTTTTATATCCTAGAACCAAACCGAGCAGATACCAAGGGTCCACTGTACCAATGTAGAGCAATCCAAAAACAAGAAACTGTCATATCAAAGCAGGCAGTGTGCTAATAAAGTTTTAAAATGTGTTTAAAACATAGTGGAAAATGGCTAGGAGTGCAACAGCCCCCACTCAAATAACTTTCTACAGCAGCATGGACAAAATCCTTCCTGAATAGAAAGGTCTTATAGAAGGACACCAGAGAAAGGCCAGCCAGGCCTCCTGTAGAAAGGGGTTCCACAACCACTAAGAGTGGCATCTTGATTTTGAATTTTTCTTTAGAGGTATGGAAATATTAGCCCAGGAGAAGTTTAGGACTACAGTGCCCATCATCCTTACCACTAGCCATGCTGACTAGAATAGGGGTTCACAAACTGGGATGCAAGATCAAATTTCAGGGGGTGCAACATAGAGCCGCCTCGAGTTATGTGTCACAAGTCATCACCCAAATTTGGGGGGGAATAAATTAGAATTTAATTGCTCAATTTAGATTGGCATTTCATGCACCAAGTTAAAAACTTAGGTTTCATTTGTTCATCCATGGTATTGTATGAAGTTCAGTTTGTAGTTCAAACATTAGAAATTAGACTTCTTCATCTCCAAATGTGATATTACTTTTGTTAGGGTGCAAACATTAAACATTTTCTAGGGGTGTGGGGCATAGAAAAGGTTGTGAACCACTGGACTAGAGCCTTTGGGAGCTGAAATCCAAAACATCTTAAGTTGTTTTCCCCTACAAGTCCAGTTGAAAGGCAAAAAACTGTAGCAAGGGAGACCAAGAGGGCCCTGAAATGGCTCATCGATGGTTAACATAACAAGTGGACAATATATTGAGAAGACACATACCAGTAGATTCACCTGCTCAGAGTTTCTCCCCACTGCAGTAAACTCATACAAATATGTATACACTACTATAGGCAAATTTTATGCAAATTCTGCAGCTTATTTTCCCTTCCTTTGGTGCAGTCGACAAGTGCCACTTCAATCTTGATCATATCATTCATATACCAAGCAAATGAGAACAGCAAAAATATGTGCAAAGATTATTTCATGCTGCATCTGCACTGCAGAAATAATCCAGGTTGACATTACTAACTGCTTTGACTCAGTGCTGCAGAATCCTGGCAAATGTAGTTTTGTGAGACCTTAAGCCTTCTCTCTCGCAGAGCTCTGGTATTAAAACAAATGACAATTCCCAGAATTCCATAGCATTGGGCCAAGGCAGTTAAAGTGGTGTCAATCTAGATTACAGATACAGCCTCAGTGACTTAACTGCAATTGTGGTGCTCCCTTTTCTTATTGTTTTATCAAAGGCTGACCCTGGAAACTTTCTAGAAGAACAGCATCATCAAATTTCCCCTTTTGGCTGGTGTTCAACAGCCAGAATTACACGCCTATAATTTATATTAAACATGTTACTATGTTTATTAATTTTAACTATTAGTACCATCTTTTAACCTTTGAGAAATAATAATAACAGTTATATTTATAATTCCAATAACTTTATTAGTTCCAATAACTTTATTACAGTCAATGACCAGCAAGAGTTATATTTATATTTATTTGTATCTTGCCTTTCTCTCAAAATTGTGATTCAAGGCAGCTTCCAATTGAAAAAGAACAATACAGTTAAAAATATACAAAAAGTGACCATTAAAATTGAATTAAACTGATCACATTATTAAAACTGTTCAATCAAATGCAATTAAAAATATAAAAAGCTATTAAAAACAGAATGGAGCTCTGGTTCACAAGACACTACCGTTCCCAGAATTCCATAGCATAGAGCCATGGCAGATAACATGATGTTACACTGGATTATTTCTGCAATGCGGATACAGCTGGGGATACAGTCTGCCAGATAACCTGGACCTAAGCCATTAATACAATGGAATAGATATTTAAGAGCATAAACAATATATTATTTACTTACTAGGAAAACTGTCTCAGTTCAATAGCTTTTACCCTTTTGTAAGAATATTTTGGGTTGCTGCTCAGAGAAGTAACTTTGTACGAATAGGTACATTACTATCACAATGTGTGTGCCTTTCAAACATGACATTAAATAGTCAAATCCTGGTAGATACAATATTTGTCGAATTAATGCATGTTTCTATTGGGCACTGAATTTTAGGACATAAATGATCCAAAACCTGCTGCTATTCCATTTGGCTTTATGATAACAGTGCTTTCTCCACACCAACATTTTATCTTTTCAACACTCCTATAAGGTAGGTTTTCCTGAAAGACTGTCATCATCCCAAAGCTATCAGGGATCTGAACCTCCCTTTAGATTGGATTTCTGTCTACAATTCCGTGGGAATGGATTCTATCAGATTCAGTGGGTGTTGCTTCGCAGTTGACGTGCCTACTAACATTAGTTGACATTGCCAATTCCATATAGGAAATTACTAGATTTGCATACAGTTTCATTCATGAAAATATGGTTGTGCCTTTGGCTAGCTTGATCGCTCTGGCAGAGCAGGCCGGTACAAAAAAAAATGTTAATGATGTTTTTCATAAAGGGCAAATCACCGTAAGGGTGGTGTGTCCTGGCATCAGCAGCATTCAGTCAGCAATTTGTGTGCTGGCAGAGAATAACAGGTAGTTTGGCTGGTTCAATTTAATCTTCTTGCAGAGAGTTTAGATGAGCTCTAGTTTTCCTAGCGAGCTTCAAACAGAACTGTTCTCTAAGAATCCGATGCAAAAAACCCCCCAAAAACAGTAAATTTGGTACATGCTGTAGAGGACGTAAGTATTATTTTCAGCAAGCTGTTACCTATACATTTGTAAGTAAAACAAATACCCAAAAGACAAAACAGGGCTGCATCTGCATTGCAGGAATAATCCAGGTTGAGACCATTTAAATTGCTATGGAATTCTGGGGACTGTAATTTTGTGAGACATTTAGCTTTCTCTGTCAGAGAGTTGTGGTGCCGCCACAAACTACAATTTCCAGAACCCAATAGCATTGGGCCATGGCAGTTAAAGTGGTGTCAACTTGGATTATTTCAGCAGCGTGGATGCCAAAGTCTCCACACCGGGGGGGGGGGGGCAAACGGGATAGAAACGAGAGTCAATCCAGAGAAAACCAGGAAATGCCTGGCAATGTTTATCACATGACATTTCCTGGTTTTCTCTGGATTGACTCTTGTTTGAATCCCGTTTGCCCCCTAGTGTGATAATGAACTGCCCCAATTGTGTCCTACATTTCAACTGTCTGTCTAGGAAGAATGCCAAAATGTCCTCCATTTCGAGCCTGACCTAGGCTGCATCTGCACTGCAGAGATATCCCAATTTGACATCACTTTAACTGCCATGTCTCAATACTGTAGAATTGTGGGAACTGTAGTTTGTGGTGGCACCAAAGTTCTCTCACAGAGAAGGCTCAAAGTCTCACAAAACTACAGTTCCCAGGATTCCATAGCATTGAGCAATGGCAGTTAAAGTGGTGTCATCTGGATTATTTCTTCAATGTGGATGCAGCCCAAGAAGCACAAATTTATATTTCTAGGAGGGTTTTGAGCCTTCATTGGGTCATGTCCTCAATTTTTCTCAACTGTCCTCCATTTTGCAGTCCTCTTTTGTGGTTAGGACATCTGGCTAGAAATGACATGTGGAAGGTCCAAATCCAAATGGTGAAGGATCAATGGCATCACTAGGGTTGGCGCCACCCAGTGCAGTAACTCATAATGTCACCCTCCACCGGCCTCTTCCCATAAAAAATCCTTAGTAATGTTTTTGTGTACTAACGTTACTCATAAATCATAATTCCCATGTATCACTGAATGCCATGGTAACAGTTGTGACATAAACAACTAGCAAAATTAAAATTATACCTTTACATTATAATATCATGCTCACAGCCGAAATGTATTTATATATACAGTGGGCCCTCGGTATTCATGGGAGATCCATTTTGGACCCCCGATACCAAAATCCATGGAGGCTCAGATGAAGTCCTGTTGTCCCTAATGGCAGTGTGGCTGCGTACATGCGCCACCACTGCGGACAACGCACCCTTGCCATCTACAGATACTGAAATCTGTGTATGGCAAGTTTGCGGATACCAAGGTCCCCCTGTATATATAGTTTCATGGAATTAAAGTGAAAATTTGGTAAAAGGTGATGTTTTTAAAGAAATCTTTGAAAAATATTTCTATAGCTAAAATTGAAAAAAAATTAAAAGATTAGACAATACAACAACAAAACAATAACAACATTAAATCAACATACATACAAACATCACTTCCCTCTGAGTTGCAGTAACCTTGCTTTTTGCCTCACAATTGAGATTTCGCTTTTTTAAAAAAAAATCCAATGAAACTTTTATAGGTCTTGTATAATTTCATGTTTTTTTCTTCTTCTTTATCGTTAGATTGGTTTTTCCCTTTTATTTTTTTTATTCACGTCTGTATTTCTTTTTAGTCCATGTATTTCCATTCACTCGTCCTTAAGAGAGGACAAATGTTTGCTTACTTTTCTCTTAGAAATGATTCCTCTTTTACTGTTTTTAACCAAAAAAATTAAAATAATAATTTAAAAAATAAAAATAATTAACTTTTTAAAAAACGGTGGCCTCTCCTTTCTCCTCCCACTGAGCCTCACCCCACTCACACCAAAAAATCAAAACACAAAAACAGATATTTGAGGAGAAGTGCTTCATCCCTCTTAGGTTGTCACCCAGTGCGATCCATACTCCCTGCACCCTCCTTAGTGACACTGAATTGCAAAAGTGAGCACAACTCCCAGCCCAACATTTAGGGACAAGACTCCATACCATCTTAACTAACATGATAAAGCTACATCTCCATACCATGTTAACTAAGAAAAGGAAACCGCACAATCCAGGACTATGAATAAAATCTTAATTTCCCCCCCTCCTGTATGGTTTGTAACACCTTGCCTGATGAAGAAGCCAGTGGCGCTTCGAAAGCTCGCATCATCTATATTGTGCATTTTGGTTGTCCCAATAAAGGCATCACTGGTGAGTTTTTGTTGTTACTGGAATTGCTTTATGGCCAAAAACGGCTACCCTTGGATGATTTTTGGATTTCAAGATACCACATTGTAGCCACTGGGACCTGCCTAGTTGAGGCTTTGATCTCCCACAAAGGTAAAACATTTTCTTCTTCTTCAGTTTGGACTGGTTAACATGTTTTACCTCAACACCACCCAAAGTTCCCCTGATGCAAGAGCATGAAGGCTTGTGAAGTCAAAGGCTTTCATGGCCGGCATCCATAGATTTTTGTGGGTTTTTCAGGCTATGTGGCCGTGTTCTAGAAGAGTTTATTCCTGACTTTTTGCCAGCATCTGTGGCTGGCATTTTCAGAAAATCTTCTCTGAAAATGCCAGCCACAGATGCTGGCAAAACATCAGGAATAAACTCTTCTAGAACACGGCCACACAAAGCACGAAAAACCCACAAAAAGCACACACCTTCCTCACACTCCTTCTCTTCCCCTCCGTTCTGGTAGTCAAGGTCTCCTGTCCCAGCCAAGGATTTCCACTGCCATGTCCTGGATTCGTCCTTTCTCACTTGCTGCCCCTCACTCCTGGAACCTTCTTCCCCCACATGCACGCCTCATCACTTCCCTAACCAGGTTCAAAACTGAGTTAAAGACTATATTGTTTAGGGAAGCGTTCCCAGGATTGTGCCATCTGCCCCAGGATGCCTCCTTATAACTATCTATTAAGAAGCCGAGCCCTCCCTCCAGTCCATCTGCCTTGGTCCTGGCCCCAGAGGGAGAGAGAGAGAGAGAGAAGAACCACTGGACCTCATCCTCTTCCCACCTCCTTCCCCTTTTCCTTTTGTGTTGTCTTTTAGACTGTAAGCCTGAGAAGGCACCCAGCCTACAAGATTTGCCCCTCCATACCATCTGAACTAAGAAAAGAGCCAAATGCAAAGCTAGGAAGAACATCTTCCATTTCTTTTCCTCTCCTTGCTTGATGAAGACGCCAGTGGAGCTTCCAAAGCTTGCAACATGTCCATGGTGCATTTGAGTTGTCCCCATAAAGGTATCATGAGTTGGGATTTTTTTTTTTTATTTAGGGGCAAGGTCTCTTTAAAAGCTGATTGCCCAGCACCAAGATGGCAGCTTGCATTTTATATCCCCTCCCTTCCCTTCTGCCTTTGCCTTTGCCATTGCTGCCCTTCCCTAAGATGGGGAGGGAGGGAGGGAGGGGAAAGAATGATGTCATCGCATGACTCTGTTTTTATGAATGAAAAGAATCCTGTGAGTGAGTAATTCCAGGAAACTCAGATTACAACTCAGCAGATCACGCAGCAGCCCAGCTCAGCCCTCCTGCCTGGAAAAAACAACCCCTCTGCCTCTTCTATTTATTATTATTATTATTATTATTATTATTATTCTTTTTTTTAAAATATTTATTTTTTATTATTGTCTTTACAACAAGAGGGTTCCAAAACAGAACAGAGGAAAGGTGGAAAGGAAGAGAGAAGCCACTAAAAAAAAATCATCCGGAAGATTATTTCTTTTCTGAGCAAAGTAAGTAAGTAGGAAAGGGTTTTGGCTTGTAACTCTGTAGCAAGGAAAGTTCCAGATGACAGAGCACCAGGGATGGCTTTGCTTTTGCTTTTTATTTTATTTTTATTTTGCTTTTGCTTTATTTTTTCCTCTCTGTGTAGCTCTTCCTTTGAAATGCCTCCTGCCCAAGATGTGGGTGGCAGAGACAGCCTAGCCACCCTAAAAAGAGGATTTGTGGCTGAGGTTGTGTGTCTGTGTGTGTGTGTGTGGTGTGGTGTGTTGATTTCCTTCAGCCACCTCCATTGCCCAGATCTGATGTTTTTAACCCTGATCTCAGCAAATTAAGTGGTGAGGAAGGGAGGTTCAGGAAGGATCTGGATTCCAAAAGGTAGTTTTTTGTAGTTGTGTGATTGCTCTCTTAAAAAAAAAATCTAATGCAAAGGGATCTTGGGTGAAGGAAAGAAGCTGGGAGCATTTCTGGTACACAGAGTGTAGGTTTGGTTGTGGGGAAGGGAGGTCCAGAATTAAAGGATCTGGTTCAGGAAGGATCTGGTTGTTGCTGGTGTTTGTGTGATTGCCCTCCCAAAATCCAGTGCAAAGGGATCTTTCTTGGAGCACCTTTGGAGGCCCACTGAAAGAAAGAAGCTGGGAGCATTCCTGTGAGACACAGTGTGGAAGGGGATGTTCAGAAAGGAGCTGGGTCTCAAAAGGTGGTTGTTTGTTGTGGTGTGACTTCCCTCTAAAAATCTAATGCAAAGGGATCTTGGAACACCTTTGGAGACTCAAAGAAGATGAGAGTGTTTCTAGCCAGAGTGTGGTTAAGTTGTGGGGAAGGGATGCTGGGAAAGGAGATGGATTTCAAAGGATGGTTGGTTGTTGTGGTGGTATTGGCCTTTAAAAATCCAATGCAAGGAAAGAAGCTGGGAGCAGGAGCTTTCGTAGACTTGCGCCTACTTCCTCAGATGCATGCGAAGCATGCATCTGAGGAAGTAGGCGCAAGTCTACGAAAGCTCCTGCTCCCAGCTTCTCTCTTCCATCAAGTCTCCAAGGGGCTCCCTTGGCATACAGATTTTCCAGACTAACCGAATAGTCTTTACAAATCTAGCAGCGATGTCTTTAAAAGTGAAATGGTTTCCTGCCTTCCTTCACAGCTATCCACACTTGTACGCCCAGACAGCTGCATTAAAAAAGAAAAAAGAAAAAATAGCAGGAAATCACATAATAACATAGGAGTTACTCATGGCTCCTCTTAACCATGTGTGTATGCACATGCTTGCTGAGGCCTGTGTCACATGTCCGGATTTTCCTCTGCCAGGTTCCAGTGGCAAGCTGGGATCTGATCGACGTGAAATGTGAAATTGTACAGCTCCGGCTTGTGACCATCTCTTTCCCTGTCGTGTAATGATAAACCAGTCCTTTGCCCATTCGAAGTGACCTTTTGACTGGTGCATTTCATCACAGAATCCATGGGACAGGAGGAAATCAGTGGGGAGAGAGACTTAAGTGGGGCCTGAAAAGCAAGGGGGGGGGTATATTTGGGAAACCTTTCCAAGGAGAGTTTCCAGGTCAGTTATTTAAAAAGAAAACAAAAGTTGAGATCTGAAGCCCTGGGGGTCTGAAATTTTTCCTCTGGAAGAAATCTGGATAGGTGAGTGATTCTTTTGCTTTGGACTCACTGACCTATTTGGTCTCAGGAAGGGATGCCCAAACTTTGCTAGAGACCCAGAGGCATTTGGTTGTTTTCCCCTATATCGCGTGTAGGATGTGTTTCTCCTGTCCGAGTCGCCTCGAGGTGTTCCCTCTGCAATGCACCTGCTGTTTAGTGTTTTATTTGTTTATTCATTGAAAGGGAAGCCTTCTCTGACCTGGTGCCCTTCGGGATGTTTTGGACTTTAGCAAGATCTACAAAGCTTAGTGCTGCTGACTCTGTTGGCTGGGAATGATGGGAGATGTAATACAGGAACCTCTGGAGGGCAGTTTGCAGAGATAGCCCATGGATTTTTCAGAACAATTTATGATAAAAAAAAATTGGAAAAAAAACCATATAAAATAGTGGCAGTTGCTTAACCAACAGCATAAATATTCATTACAAAACTTAGATAAAGAAGAAAGGTATAAAGCAGAACTAAAATGACAATTTTGAAAAGAATATTTTAAAATCCAAAGATGCAAGAGAAATGTGGTGCCTAAAGATATGAGAATAGGTAGCTGATGGATGTGTCTGGAGAGGACCTTCCATCTATACAGGGGTGCCACCCAAAAGGTGGCAATAGCGGGGCCCTTTACCCTATACAGTTATAGCAGTATGATTCCACTTTAACTGTCATGGCTACATCCTGTAGAATCCTGATTTTTGTGTGGCACCTCTAAAAGGCCCTCTGTTGACCACAAATCCAAATATTCAATCAGATGCAGCCATGGTAGTTAAAGTGGAATCATAACACTATAACTGCGTAGTGTGATTAGGTCCACTGTATCTGACACCTATATGAAGCACCTTGTTTATGGTCCTCTGCCAGGTGAGGGCTATGTTACGAGTGTTTTGATTTGAAGTCACTAAGCTTGTGAAATGTCCAGACTTTGGGAGTAAGGGTCAGACTGGTGTAACTAAAAGCAACCTCCCACTTCAGCAACAGGCAGATCCATTTTGCTCCATGAAATTTTAATGCCCTAGGAAAATGGAACTTTCTCTTAAAACCAACAGTACAGTATCTCTCAAACCTAGGCTGCGTTCACACTGGAGAAATAAACCGGTTTAAGTGACATGGCTCAATGCTGTGAAATTCTGGGAATTGTAGTTTGTTGTGGGGCCCAGAGCGGAGCTCCGCTCTGGACCCCACAACAAACTACAATTCCCAGAATTTCACAGCATTGAGCCATGTCACTTAAACCGGTTTATTTCTCCAGTGTGAACACAGCCCTCGATGTTGTGGCTTGGCATTCGCATCTGTGACAAGCTGATGGGAATCAATTCTGCATTATTTGGTACTATTGGTAAGTCCCGACCACTGTACGTCTATTAACCTCTTTAATTCTCATCAGGCATTCTGTTAATTATTTTATTATATTATTTTTAAAAAAACTCTCTTGTTGATGTTGTTTTCCTTCAAGTCATTTCCGACTTATAGCTACACTAAGGTGACCCTGTCATGGGGTTGTCTTGCCAAGATTTGTTCAGAGGAGGTTTGCCATTGCCTTCCCTTGAGGCTGAGAGTATGTGACATGCCCAAAGTCACCCAGTGGATTTCATTGCTGAACTGGGAATCAAACCCTGGTCTCCAAAGTCGTAGCCCAACACTCAAACCACTACACTGTGCAGTGATCCTTTGCTAAGCACTGCAAAAAAAAACCTTGCTGTGCCAATCTACCTGAAGTGGCTATATATCACCTGAGCCAGGTTTCTGTGTAAGTAACCTGACTGATGACTCACGAGAGAGTAAGAGGCAGAGAGAAACTGTAGGTAAAAGGCAAATGTTACCCAACCTATAACGTAATTAGGAAAATTACTTAATTCAAGGGGAAGGAAAACAGGGGAGGATCTCAGAAGATATATAGCTATGTGTAGGCATCAGATAAAGACATATGATTTCTATAACATTGTGCCTTGAGTTTTTGTTCAAAGAAATTCATCAAACAGTACTGAGAATGTCCCCCTTCCCACACAAACAACAAAAAATGCTGTAATTTCTAGCAGAATTTCAAGGACTCACTTTGATTCACTTTGAGTAAAAACAGAAAGCCAATACCTTTCAAGGAAATGTTTAGAAGCATAGGGTTACATCCGGCATCTAGTCCCATCTACAGCCAAACCATTTAATCATTTGCTGAATGGAAAATCAACATAGGTATAAAACAGTGCAAGCACTGGGTTTACTTTGCTTGAGATAAAGCAACTGGATTTTGGCATATATTTTTATACTTGTTTGGCCTTTTCCAGTTTTGCAAGTCAAAAAAGTTCCTTGTGCTGTAAGATTCTTTTTTGAACATTACAAAGGGCTTTGTGGCACCCGAAAAATTTAACAATTTTATTGTGACATTCGCTTTCATGGACAGTCCAGCTCATCATGTGCAGGCACTCCCTTCCCCTGGAAATTTTTTAAATGTTGTCTACTATAAACAAAAAGGTGAAATATTGACTGGCATGTTTTAATCTTTTTAAGAAGGAGTGTCAAATGTTTGCCTTTAGATGACTACATAGTAATTTATAAAAACAAATATACATTGCATATTTTGAGAGTACAATTCACAGTTTTGTTTTCAGAGGCACCTTTGCCACTCGGAGATACTTTATTTTGTGATTCAGCCTCTGGGCTGTTATCAAATACCTGATGCATGTTTATGGCTTCCAAGGAATGTGATTCCAAAACTAGTGTTTTGTTCCATCATCTAGTTATTTCTCTGATGACAAAATGTTTTCTTCTTAATTTAGTGATAGCGTGCACAGAAGAACTGGCGTTTTTAATATTTTAAAGTCTATATGATAGCTGCATTGGATCCCATCATAGGAGAAAAGAGGGGCATAAATTCAAGAAATAAATAAAAATATAGTAAGTTACGAAGGCTACAAACCTATATGCACTTACTTAGTTGGAATGAATCCCAACCCAATTCAGTGGGACCTATTTCTGAGTGGTTACATATATATTGTTGTTGTTGCTGTTGTTGTGTGCCTTCAAGTCATTTCCAACGTATGGTGACCTTAAGGTGAACCTGCTATGGGGATTTCTTGGCAAGTTTCTTCAAGTTGGCAAGTTGCCATCACCTGAGGCTGAGAAATTGTGACTTGCCCAAGGTCACCTAGTGGATGTACATGGCCAAGCCAGGATTTGAACCCTGGTCTCGAGTCATAGTCCAATGCTCAGACCACTACTACACCATTCTGGCTCTCTAATGTAGGACAATGTTCAAACTGCTACACGCTGGCTCTCTCTCATGTCCTTTCATGTAGGATAGGAATATAAAAGCTTTTATTTGGAAAAAATAAAAGAAATACAGGCAGGCCAGACAGTCTGTAGTCTACTAATCAAAGCCAGTAATCAAAGATGCTATGTGTGTGTGTGTGTGTGTTGTATATCAGCATTGTATTTAACAGTTTCTCTGGTCACCATATGCAATGAAGAACTCTATGCAAACATGAGTGTGTTGGTGGAGAAAGGACAGGTTGTACCTTTCTTCTGTCATCAGCCCCCTTGTTTCCATATTTGCTGCAGTGGAAGGAAAGTCACTTCTGCGGTGGAAGACTTTTATAATTAACCTGCCAAGCCAGTGCTGAAGGAGTTAGAGTGTTGGACTGGGACTTGGGAAATCCAGGTTCTGGTCCTCACTGGGCCATGAAACTCACTGGGTGATCAGAGGCCACCCACTCTCTTTCCCTCTCAAGCCTCATCTGTAAATCATCTGAGGTTTGTAGTTTTAGCGATCTCTGTCTGAGAGCTCTGGTGCCATAACAAACTAGAAATCCCGGAATTCTAGAACATTGAGCCATGGCAGTTAAAGCAGTGTCAAACTGCATTATTTCTGCTGTGCATAACTGTTATTCTCCTAATGTAAAAATAGGACAGTGACTTTATTGTGTACTTAAAAGTTACTACGTAATTACAGTAGTTACATATAAAATAAACAAAAGGCTTCAAAGTTGAGGGGACTGACATTTTGCTATCTTGTTACCTTCAAGTCATCTCCAAATGATGTTGATCATATCATAGGGTCCTTTTGGCATGATTTCTTCAGAGGAGGGTTGCCTTCCTCTGAGGCTGAGAGAGTATGACTTGCCCAAGATCACCAAGTGGGTTTCCATGGCTTAGTGGGAATTCAAATCCTGGTCTGCCAAAATCCTAGTCCAACATTCCAGACACTATGCCAGTGTTTATCTGGTGTGGGAGACCTGAACTTATGTTTTTCCAGTGGGCCAAGAACTGTCACTATATTGTTTCCCTTTGATTATGATTGTTTCTTTCTTTCCTGGAAATATGTCAGAGTCTGGGAGGCAATAGCTTGTGAACCAGCAACAGTCCAGGGGCCACCACTTTGTGTAGCACTGCATGACACGACGCTGGCTCTTGCATGTAAAATATATGTCTACTGTTTCTTAGCTGTGTTTTAAAAAATCAAGCTAGTAACTTTATGGGTTTATTTACAAGGTGGCTATAGGCTATTGTTTTACATGGCACTTTAAATCAGGAGTGGAAAGATTTGCTGCAGAAGAGCAAAGATTTCCCATTCCCAATTTATTTAACAGTAGTAGCAATAAAGGGATCCCACATTATTATCCTAAGCTGTAATACTGAAATGACAAAAAGTTTTGGCACAACAAGGGATGGATTTTTATGTGGAAATATTGTGAGAGTTCTAGAAGTACCTTGGATCAGAATTCTTTAGCCTGGAAAGGAGAAGGTTCAGGGGTGACAGCCATGATGAAATATTTGAAGGGATGTTAAATTGAGGATAGAGCAAGCTTGTTTTCTGCTGCTCCAGAGACTAGGACTTGGCGCAATGGGTGCAAACAACAAGAAAGGAGATCCAACCCAAACATTAGGAAGAACTTTCTGATGGTAAGAGCTGTTCAACAGTGGAATAGACTCCCTCAGAGAGTGGTGGAGTCTCCTTCTTTGGAAGTTTTTAAACAGAGGCTGGATGGCCATCTGTTGGGGGTGCTTTGATTATATATTCCTGCATGGCAAGGGTTTTAGATTGGATGGTCCTTGGGGTCCCTTCCAACTCTATGATTCTTAAATGTCAAATGTATGCTTTTGGACAAGATTCTGATTGGCATTCTTGTAAAAAAAAATTAAAGTACCTCCTGCAAGCTTGAAGAGTGACACTTTGCCCACCCCTGTTGTAAAGCATTAAATAGCAAATATTGTAGCCCCTGTTCCCAGAGAAGCTTACTATTTAAATTTTGGTAATGCAGGTGACAGATTGAGGGGACAGAAGGGGAAAATGTAAAGAAACTTTTTTGATACAGTGGTGTTGGAAGTCTTGGGACCGTATTCTGTTGCGCATGAGTTTGTCCCCTTCCAACAAATGCTTAAGGATCCAAAACACGCTGCAGAAATAATCCAGTTTGAGACCGCTTTAACTGCCATAGCTCAATGCTAGGGAATTCTGGGAACTGTGATTTTGTGAGATATTGAGCCTTCTCTGTCAGAGAGCTCTGGTGCCACAATAAACTACAATTCCTAGGATTCCCTAGCACTGAGCCAGGACAGTTAATGCGGTCTCAAACTGGATCATTTCTGCAGCGTGTTTTGGATCAAGGATACCTTGTATTTGTGTGGAATTTTACTGTAAACTGCTGTGGCAGCAAATTTTGAGAAATATAAAAACATGTTGCTGTTCTTATGTGTCTCGAAGTTGACTCACAGTGACCCTATCCAGTTTTGTGTTTTGCCTTCTGCTCAGGCTGATAATGATTTGCCCAAGGTCCCCCAGTGGGTTTCCACGGCCAAGTGGGGAGTTGAACCCTGGTTTCCAGAGCCCAGGTCAATTGCCTTAAATCTAAACCCAAATCCAGTTAGAATAGACACATATAATAAAAGAGATATTGAGGTAATATTTAGTGAGTCGGAATTCGCAATGGATTTAGGCCACCATGAGGATACAGAATTTCAAAACACTGAGTCAAGCCTGCTCTGGGAAGAAGCAGCTTCAGGCCACTCTTTCCTTCCCATCTGCTTGACCCCACAGCCACCAACAGTCTAGTCACTGCGTTTTGCACTAGATGTAGTTTCTTAACATTTTTATTTTAAAAATGGAATCCTGAATTTATTTAAATGTCTTCACATTATGATGTACAGCAAAGGGGGAATATATGAAAAACTCCAGTGAAAATTATCAGCATTTACAATCAGCAGACTTATCTGTACCAAAGGGAACGTGGCATGGTGGCTTGAGCATGAGACTCTGGAGTCCAGGATTCAAATCCGTGCTTGGCTATGGAAATCTGCTAGGTGACCTTGGGCAAGTCACATTCTCTCAGGCTCAGAGGGAAGCAAAGGCAACACCTCTCTCAACAAATCTTGCCAAAACCAAAACAACATGATAGGATTGCCTTAGAGTTAGTTGTCTTAAATTGGCAACCAAATGAAGGCACACAGCAACACTTTAAGTAAATTACATACAAAACTAAATATTGATGATAAGGAGGCTAGAATATATTATTCCTTTTGTTCAAAGAAGATCACATTTGCCTTCCTCTGAAGCTGAGAAAATGTGACTTGCCCAAAGTCACCCAGTGTATGTAATACCTTATAGACATTTCTTTAACTGGATTTGAAAAGTGTTAAGCTCTGTAGCCCCGACTGTTGTGCCTCAGTAAGTTTAGTATTTAGTTAATTTGCTTCTGATCGTTTTTCAAGAGCACCCAACATGTAGGCCATAATTTTGGTGACTTTGGAATTGGCCCAGTGAAGGTATTAAACTAAGATGGATTTTGATACCGGTATTCAAAACTGCTTAGTCCTTTCCAGAGTCAAATGATTCAGAAGTAGACTCCCAAGTGTCAAGCAGGAGCTAGCTGTCCATGGTACTCCTTGGCTCACCTTCTGTAGCTGCATCCACACTGGAGAAATAACCCAGTTTGGCACTGCTTTAACTACCATGGCTCCATGCTATGGAATTCTGTGAAGTGTAGTTTGTTGTGGCACATGAACTTTGTGATAAACTACACTTCCCAGAATTCCGTAGCATGGAGCCATGGCAGTTAAAGTGAGGTCAAACTGGGTTATTTCTCCAGTGCAGATGCAGCCTTTGATATTAATAAAAACTGCCAATTCCCAATAGTTCAAGCTGTTTGGTACAAACAAATAAGACTTTTTAAAGCCTGAAAATTAAACTGATATATCCATGACTGTTCCCATGCTCTTTTACGAAACAAAAAGTGAACAAGCACATCTAAAACAATAGAACAGAGAGGGACTTAACAGCTGAGACAGCACTTTATTTGCTAATATATGCATTCATAGTTTCAGTTGTGAAGCCAGTAGCAAGCTAGGCTACCTTTGAAGCTAAGAGACATCATGGGACCTTTGTTCTTATGTCACATATACCTTCATGCTTTAATCTCCACCATTTTCATGTGACTATAAGTCTATCTGTTTTGTGTGTGTGTGTTTGAAATTATAACCTGACTTCCAGTTCAATTTAATAATCTGTGTTTCCTATAAAAAAGGGGAGCATATGTCACGAGAAAAAGTTTAAATCCTGCTCAGGTCCTGTTATTCTTTTCTTTCCTGTTCTTCCTGGTACAGTTGACCCTCCTCCACATAGTACTATTTATAGGCACAAATATTGTGATGTTGCTAAATATCACATAATGCGCAAAGAAGTAGAAAACCAGTGTGGCATACTGGTTGGACTATGACTCTGGAGACCAGGGTTCAATTCCGTGCTCAAGCATGAAACCCACTGGGTGACTGTGGGCAAGTCACACTCTCTCAGCCTCAGGGGAAGGCAAGGGCAAACATCTTTTGAACAAATCTTGCCAAGGAAGCCCTGTAATAGGTTCACATTAGGGTTGCCTAAGTCAGAAATGACTTGGAGGCACCGAAAAAACATGTATAGTCATGAACTTCGTAAGGTCGCTAAATATCACATACTGCCCAAAGAAGTGGCAGTTTAAGAGAGATGACCAACTGCAGTGATTTTGGAGGAGCAATTTTCTGTTCTGGGACCCTCCAAAGTCCCAAGAGTCTCTCAAAAAGAAACAAATCTGGAAGCAGCCAAAAATTGAGTGGTTTAGGAAAAACCATTTTGCAATGGTAAAAAGTGTAAGAGTTTAAATACCTTCTGCCACCTATTTAAAAGGTGAATTGCCATTTCTAGAAGTTTCACTCTCTTTTGACCAGGAAAACAGTGGTTTGAGGAGTCTAGAGGGGTCAAGAGCCACAAAATGAGGTATGGGGGCCACATGAAGCCCAAAGGTCTCACTCTGCCCCCCCCCCCGGCCTATGATTTTATAATCTCTCTTAGTTAAACTTCTCTTCTTGGAGATATTTCCATTCATCTTCTCCCCAGCCCTGTTTACAACAGCTGAAACAAAAGCTAAATAATCAAGAAGACTCTTAGAAAAATCAAGAAAAAGACATATCTGCAACCCCCAGCTACACTAACCAGCATAGGCAATTGTGAGAAATGCCAGGAATGTCCAACAGTTTTTAGATGGTTCCAGTTTGCCTACCTGGGATCTAACACATGAGACTAGTTTCCCCAAAAATAAGACAGAGTCTTATATTAATTTTTGCTCCCAAAGATGCGCTAGGTCTTATTTTCAGGGGATGTCTTATTTTTCCATGAAGAACAATTCACATTTATTGTTGAAAAAAGAAAAAGAACATTTATTATATATTGTATAGTAGTTATCATCACAAACCAGCATAACCAGACAAACTCTGAATCCTATCAAGAATTTCTTGTTACTACCATTATTTCCATGTACAACAAACTATGGTACATTTACCGATCCTGATATTTACGAACACAAAGCAAACAAAAACTTTGCTGGGTCTTACTTTCGGGACAGGCCTTATATTTAGCAATTCAGCAAAACCTCTACTAGGTCTTATTTTCAGCAGATGCCTTATTTTTGGGGAAACAGGGTACTGAAACAGCTCTGGATCCCCTCATTATGGAAGGTCAAAACTCAACTATGTAATTTGATTTCTAGTTGGCTTTGTTCATTTAGAGAACAAAAATGTAGCAAATACAGTATTAGCCATTACTTAGATATGTAATGATCTCCCCAAATCATACAGGGTGACTTTTTGAATTGCACACAAACTTGCTTCACAGATCATAAATTGTGTAAGAACATTTTGATTCATAGGTCATAAATTATATAACAGCACCAACTTACCTGGGGCGATCCTGCCGTAGTATGCAGAGACCGAGTGACTTTCTGTTTTTAAATTTAGGATTTCAAGATTCTTATCAGGTGCCTAGTTTTCACTGACTTTAAGTCAGTTATAGGTTATGTTGCAATGAAGTCAGGCTGGCAACAGTTCGATTTTATATTGGGAAATAGAGAGAAATAGCAGGATGATATTAAACACACATCCACAAGTGGACCAAATAATGTTGCTTCTTTTCATTCTATCTAACCCTTTTGTTTCTGCTCTGTCTGTTCTGGATCAAAAAATAGTTGCTACTCATCTCCCCTACCTCTGTTTCCACCTCTGTTGAAATGTTAGATTTTAATTAATTAATTAATGTCCTATATACATAATACACACAAATGTCATTTATGTCTCATGGTGATTTTTTGCAGTGGATCCCATATGAAATCTAAGCTTAGAAATGAATTCAGCATGTTTTGTCCTGCCTTCTCCATCAGTTCCTTGACACATACAGCTTTTAAGCCTTGCTGGATTTTTATCTGGAGGCAGGCAAATGGATTTCACATGGCCTTCTGTTATGAAAAGACTTCAAACAAGTCACCACTTGGTGGGGAAAGTAGTCTTGTAAACCCACCCTCCTTTTTTCTCTGCTTAGAAAATACTACTTGCTATTCCTATGAGGAAATATTTTGAACATTTGATACCATGCGCAAGAGTTGATCTGTGCACACAGAATTGTATACATAAGCAAACATGCACCTCCTTCACTTTCACAGAAGCACACACAGCATAGATGAGCAACTTCTGATCTCACAGTTGCAGTTCATCAGTGAGGTAATTATGCTTTGTTAGATATTATTATTACATATAAATTATTATTATTAAAGTTTATTTATAGAGTGCCATAAGTTTTGCACAGCGCTAGTGTAACCCAGCATATGCACTGTCTCAAAGATTTGTCTTCTTAATGGTTGCTGAATATGGGGATTATCAGCTACTTTGTGCTTCTGTGAACTAAACTACTATATTTTGAAGGCAAAGGTCTGAAGATCTTGCTAGAAAATTCAAATGGGGCAGGGATGGGTCATTGTAATCTTTTACATGTTGTTGGATTTCAGCTCAAATAACCCCTCACCATTGGCTTTTTGGATAGGGCTGATGAGAGCTGGCATGGTATAGTACTTTGAGCATTGGACTATGACTCGAGAGCAGGGTTCAATTTCCCTCTCAAGCATAAAAGACATTGGGCAAGTCACACTCTCTCAGCTTCAGAAGATGGCAATGGCAAACCCCCTCTGAAGAAACTTGCCAACAAAACCCTATGATAGGTTTGCCTTATGGTCACCATAAGGCAAAAATGACTTGGAGGCACACAACAACAACTGAGAACTGCAGCCCAACAGTATCTAGAGCAGGATTTCTGAACCAGGGTTTACTGGAACTCTTGGATTCCGTGAGAGGTCATCAAGGGTTCTGCAAAAGATTGTGATTTTTTAAAAATGAGCTGTAGATACAGTGGGCTTTTGGTATCTACTGTGGTTTGGTTCCAGGACACACAAACACACACATACCCATGGATAACAAAATCTGTGGGTGTTTACATCTCATTAAATACAATAGCAATTTAAAATATGGTCCCTTATATAAAATGGCAAACTGAAGGTTTGCTTTTTGGCATTTATACATTTTAAAAATAATTTCAAACTGGATGCTTGAATCTCTGGATAAAAAATCTGTGGATATGGACAGCTAACTGTATAATGATTTTTATGGAAGGTTTCTCTGAGACCTGGAAATTATTTCAAGATTCCTCCAGAATCAAAATGTTGAAAAAGGGTGGTCTAGAGGCCTTCTGATATTTGCCTGCTCCTGAGACAAAGACTATAAGAATCCAAAAGGCAAAGGGCTATTGAGTACTGGATGGTCTGGAGCTGTGATCAGAACAGGGTGCTAAGCAGTATTAGAGGTAGTGGGTCTTCTTCTTTATATATTCTACCAAACAAATGTATTTGATATTATACCAGACAAATGCTTGTCTTTTAACCACCTTAATTTCTAACCTGGGTACCCATTGAATCTTAGACACATGACTTTGGAGCTTATCCCATGGGCAAATAAGATGGCTTACCTCTTCTGGCTTCAGTTCTGGATCTGGGATGCCCCCCGGATGTTATTATAACTAAATCCCCACCCATCTAGCTGCAATGCCACCAGTTTTTTAAGTCAGAAGCTCCCCGACTTCGAAAGTTCAGACTTAGTGAGGCTTCAACCCGGGATGCATCTGAGTGGTGGCATCGCGTTGAGATTGGTGGTGATTTAGTTATGATAACATCTGGGGGCATCCTGGATCCAGAATTGAAGCCAGAAGAGGTAAGACGGCTTATTTGCCCATGGGATAAGCTCCTCCTTTTCATTCTATTATATACATCTCTTCCACTGTCTCCTAGTCACCTACTGATTATGTCATTTGTGTGGTGAACCAGGGAAGCTAAGCTTAGTATTAGAAGCAGGAGCAGGTAAACGAACTATGGACCTTCCCCACACGGTGTGCTTATTGTGATGTGTGTACCCGGCTTCCTGGCACATGTTGCCCCCGAACAAGTACTCCAGCAACAAACCCCATAACATGGGTTATTTCTGAGGTTTATTGGAGAGACATGGCAGAGGCTGGTTTCAGATGTCATGGTAGCAAACTACAGAAAAATGGTTTGTTTACCTCCTTCCACTTGGCCCTTGTAGTAGAAGCATTCATGTTGGTGCATGCTGCCACACTCATGATATGCCTGAATTCTCAAGAGTTCTGCCTTACTGTGATTTCTGAACACACCCTGTCAGCCCTAGTGTTCTACACAGACATTATAAACAGCAATTGCATGCACAATTACTTACGATAGTCACACTTTATTCCAAGGGGTGGGAATCATGCAGCCTTCTAGATGTTGTTGGATTGCATGTCCTAGCAGCATTAGCTAGCATCTCCACTGGAGAATTATAGGTGTTGCAGCCCAGCAACATCTGGAGGGCCTCATGATTCACATCCTTGTTCTATTGAAAGGATCCCCCCCCCCCCAATAAGTGTGCATAAGATTATAGCCTTAGAGGAGAACTGTGTACAATACTGTATTTTGAGGATCTTCACCTTTTTTTGTCCAATTAACATCCTCTTTAAAAAGAAAGTTGTATATAGAAATATCTAAACAACCTCCGCACATGGCACAATGCACAACCTGTTTCAAAAGTCCATTTCAATGGATTTTGAATTGGACTTTGAATAAAATGGGTCTCTTGTGAAGTACTTTTAGCCTAGCAGTTGAGATTGGGGATACATGTACAGAATAAGCAAGTGGAAGTCTTGCCTACCTGTTAAAAAAACTTTGCCTTCTTCCTTTCTTTTTCTATTTCTCATAAGCCTACCATGCCTCAAACAGAAAAGAAAACAAGAAGGAGCTGTCTAGAAAATGTACAATAGGATGGCAAAGGAAAGGCCACAAATTAGCAGCTGCTGTTAATTGCCATTAGCCTTGATTTATGGCAACCCTATGAATAAATATCATAAAAGGACCAGGTTCCTCTTCACCTTTCTCATTGGTATCTTGGCACATTAAGTGTGGATAGTTGAGCTGACAAGTTGTAGGCCCCATAACCTTACTGAAGCTGATTCTTAATGCCATTCAATAAACACCAACCAAACAACTTAGGAGCAAAAGGCCTAAGTACCCTAAAGGCACCAGATCCCACTTGATCTTGGAAGCTAAGCTGAAACAGCCCTGGGTTAGTACAGTACTTGGATGAAAGGCCAGCAATATATACCAGATGCTGTAGGTTATCTTTCAGAGAAAGGAACTGACAAAACCATATCTAAGTATTCCTTGCCTTTACGAACCGTGTGAAATTCATAAGGTTGCCATAAGTCAACAAGCAGCTTGAAGGCATACACACACACACACACACGCACACACACACACACACAAGTGATCTCCAAGTCATCCTGTTGTTAACAGCTCAGGTCTTGCAAACTCAGGGCTGTAGCTTTCTTGATTGAGTCTATAAACAGGGTCATATTTAAACATTCTAAGAGGCACCCTCTTCTTTTCAAATCTCTTGTTGTCGGTATCATGAAGGTCCACTTAGAAAAGGTTTATAATGTAAAAGTGTAACTTCTATGAATTCTCTGATTAATAAAAATAATTAATAAGACCATCCATGTTACTGATCCACTGCATACAACTTTTCTCAAGACTAACTCTTGTTAGACAAATCTTATTTTCTGAGCATAGTATTAAATACTTGCTGGGGAAAGGATGTAGTACTTCCCTCTAGTAGCATTGCTGTTCTGCTTACTTCATGGAATGCAGTTACACAAGTGTCATGGAGATATGTTGGACATTCCCTGCGATGCAGTCAATTAGTGACACAAAACTGAAACACCACAACCCAGCCTGCAGCACTCTGTGAACTTCCTTTTAATGTTGACTCTCAAAAGGTTCACAGAGGGGCAAGACCGTGTTACAGACTTTTGGAAATTGTTTTATTTTTCTACATCTTTTTTTACAGATACAGTATTGTTTTTAAGTAAAACAAGAAATTAAACTCCTGTTCTACCACTCTGTTTTATCCGTTCACATAACTTTAAATAATAGTTAACAAAGGCAACAAAAATAGCAGTAACATTTTCACATCTTTGCCTTCAGCACTGGAACACATACTTATTTACATTTAACAATAGAAGAAGACAGCTATGAAGAGGCTATTCGACATACAGCAAAGATTCTCACCTGTAGTAGGGTTGACTAATTGCAGCTGTTCAGATGTTGTTGAACTATAACTCCCAACATTCCTCATCACTGGCTATACTGCTAAAGCTGATGGGAGTTGCAGTTCAGTCACATCTTCAGGGTCTCATATAGCCTTGCCATAAGGTGGGGGCAGCCAATTTCCTTTTACGCATGACAGAATAGTGTGCTGTTGCTATAGATCAGTAGTGTGTGTATCAGTAAGACTGAAATGGCATTGTAACAAACTTTTGTTGATTGTACAGGAAGGCCCTGGCTCTTTGTGTTTACAGAAGAGCTTAGGAAAATAATTTTTAGCATCTACACAGGGCTTTAGCATTGAATAAACACTTCAAATAATCTGATTGTCACACCGGTTCTGTAGGATAAAGCAGTGTTGCTATCCTCATCCTGAAGACTGGAGTGAGGCTGATAGCATAGTGCACATTTATTTGAAGCTGAATTCTACTGTGTCTGATACGAAATTCTTCATAGTATATATGTCTGGAATTGCAGCCTCAGAGATAACATATTGCATGAGACCACCTAGATGCTCAAAGAAGATTTGATCAAGGGCTCCCATTAACACCTGGCCTTGCTGGGCACCCCTTGAGGCTCATGAGCTAGGACAAAAGTTCCCAAACTTTGAGTCTCCAAGGTTTTGGACTTCAACTCCCAGAATGCCTTACTGTTGGCCAACCTGGTTGGGGCTTCTAGAACCAAGTCCAAAACACCTGGAGGACCAAGGTTTGGGGACCACTGAGTTAGGAGAAGACACAGGATCAAGAGCCATCTCAGTATGTTGCTCTTCGCACTGACTTGCTCATCTGCTTTCTCTTTCTGAACCCAGAAGGGTGAGCAAGTGGAGAATGGTGAGCAGGGAGAAGGAGAAGCTGTAGCAGTCTGATTGTCTCCCAGCTCTGTATCTAACAGGTAGACAGATAGTCGCAATGATGAGGAACAACTCTTGACATTGTGAGGAAGAGAATCTTGAGTAGAGACCCACCCAGCGTGTCTTGCCCAGAGCCTTTAAAAGGTTACTTTTCAAGGCTACAACTTCCATAACCCCCCAGCTTGCATGGCTAGTGATCATTCTGACAATTGTAGCTTCTCCCACATTTAATTGTATTAACTCTGCTATAGTCCAAGACCGATCCAAAATCTGGATCCTTTTCATGCTATGTAATTATAGCACTGTAATTGCACGTTAACTGTCATGGTTCAATCCTATCATCCTGAGGTTTGCACTTTAGGGAGAAGTCTTGAGAATTCTCAGCCACAAAGCTCTGGTATCTCAACAAACTGCAAATCCCAGGATTGTAACCATGGCAGTTAAAATGGAATCATAGCTCTTTAACTGTGTCATGTGAAAGGGTCGCTGGAGACAGCACTCCTTTGAACAAGGATCTTCCAAGTTCACAGATCTGGTACCCATAATAGCTTTTATAGCTCAGCAACCATTTCCAGTTTTTCCCTCTGCCTTCTCCTTTTTGATGGATCCCTCATCCTATCCTTGAGTTTTGCCTCTTTCATTTTCTCCTGTATTATATAGTAAACCTGTGCTGGACTTGATGTGGTCAGAAGACTTCAACCAGATTAGCTGGCCTTCTTTTAATCACACTATTTACTCTGGAATGTGCAATTCTCACAATCTTTTCAGAGCATGGAAAAATTACTTTTATTCCAGTGACCGTTCCCAGATTCTGGGAGATCATGTCTGAAAGGATAACTTCTCCAACCCTTGGGACATCTGAAGGATAAAAAGCCAGTTGCTTTCTGGAGTGTTCTTTCTACGTGTTGCAGTCCTATGTGTGTTTGTGCTACTTGCTGTTCCAGAATGTGTGGCTCTCTGGCTGTAATTGGCCTTGGTTTCTCCTCTGAACAAATCTCAAGCAGTCAGCTTGCCGTCCACGTCTTCTGGTTCACCTCTCATCAGCTCTCATGTCATTCTTTACCTGTACTCTTTTATCCTATGGTTTGTTGGTCAACCATGCAACCTGGAATGGGATGCAGGGGTGTGTGTGTGTGTTCATTCACCTCTTGGCTGCTTCACAGCAGTCTGGTTCGGCCTCAAGTATTGACGGAGGCACTGTGAAGAGAGCAGCTTGTTGGACCTTGGCAACAGTTATTGGTTTCTGCTGATTCACAGTGAGATGGCTCCTCTCCCTCCCACAAGCCTGTTGTCTCTGACCTGTCATTCCTCTTTCTCAAGGGACTTTCTCATCTTTGGGAAGCTTATTTATTTAGACGGATAGCCCATCCTATCCTGGAGGCTTGGAGCAGATAATGATTAAAGCAAAACACTGAACAAACAGCATAATAGGATTAAATCATCCCAGGAGGAAAAAAATGAATGTTGCACTCACCCGTCTGCTGTGCTGTAACCAACCATGAAAACAGGTCTCAAAATATTTTGGCAGGATGCTCAGATGACCATCCAAAATCCCCTCTTTCTGTAAAGATTGATCATTGTTAATAAAGGATACCCTCTCAGTCAGTTTCAGAGAAGGCAATGGCATGGGAAAGAGACTGCTTACATGCTTTTGTTTGGCATAGGCTGTTTGTTTCGATATAGATCTGAGACACCTAACATTTGCTAGGCTAGAAGGTTTATAGTCTTTTTTTTTTAAATGAAGTTATTTATTCACTTCTGCCATGTTTATACGAGCCAGCATGGTATACCAGTTTGTTTGAGTCTCTGAAAGACCAGGGTTCAAATTCCCATTTAGTCATAGTAATCTATTAGGTGGCCTTGGGCACGTTACGCACTCTCAGCCTCAGATGAAGGCAATGGGAAACCTCTGAATAATTCTTGCCATGGAAATCCTATGAGACTATTGCAGGTGACCAGGCATCCTCCTTTCCCAGGACATGTCCTACATTTCAACCTTCTGTCCAGGAGAATTCCAAAATGTCCTCCATTTTGAACATGATTAAGATGCATAAATTTACATTTCTGTGAGTGTTTTTACCTTTTTGTGAACCATGTCCTACATTTTTCTTGGTCGCCTTACAGTTTGCAGTGTCTTGCCTTTTCTGTTGTTAGGACATCTGGTCACCCTGGAGGATCACCATATGTCAAAGTTGACTGGAAGGCACAAAAAAGCAACATATTTATACCAATGTCAAAATTAGCTGCCACAGAGCTAATTTGCAGTTAAATTCCACACAGATGTGATGCATCCTTAACCATTTGTTGGAAGGAGGCATTTTCTTTTGAGCATTACCAATTGGGCCTATATCCATTTGTCTCCATGAGAATCAATGGATATTTGATATGGCAACATTAATGTAGGTTTCATTGATTCAGTGAATCTACACTTGTTGATGGTGTTGTGTACCTTCAAATTGTTTCCGACTTATGGTGACCCTAAGGTGAACATGGGGTTTTCTTGGCAAGATTTGTTTGTAGGCGGTTTGCCAAAACCTCCTCTGAAGCTGAGAATATATGACTTGCCCAAGGTTACTCGGTGTTTTTTATAGCTGAGCTGGGATTCAGACCTTTGTCTCCAGAGTCCTAGTCCAACACTGAAGCCGCTATGACAGACTAGCTCAACACTAGTTGAGACTAATACAGTCAGCCCTCCATATCCATGGATTTTTATCCACAGATTTAAGCATCCACAGCTTCAGAATATTTTAAATATATATAAATTCCAAAAAACACACCTTGATTTTGCCATTTTATATAAGGGGACACCATTTCACTATGCCTTTGTATTTAATGGGATTTGAGCATCCATAAATTTCCACAGAGGGTCCTGGAATCAAATTCCAGTGGATACGAAGGGCCTACTGTAACTGGATTTAAGCCCATGTTCTTGTTTTCTTCCAAAATGAGTGGAATCTGTATGCTTAGAGTAAAATTTTGTGTGATTATATTATTAAATAAATGGACATTATTAAACTTTGCTTAATGCATGGATAAACAGCCTAGTGCCTTCCAGAGGTTTTATGCTCCAGTATCAATAATCTCAACCAGTGTGACAAGTTGGCCAGAGATTATGGAAACTGTCGTCAAAAACATTGGAAAGGGCATCAGATCACTTGATCCATGTGGTTTGCAGAGGAATATTCCATTGTGGCAGAAATTAAAATGTTCTGTAGCACCTTAAAGAAGACCAGTTTTATTATGACAGAGGACTTTGTAGACATTCTGCAAAGGTTTATGGCAAAATAAATTTATTAATCTTTAAGGTGCCATAGTGCTGTTGTGTTTTGCTTTTAACGTTTCACTTTAAAGAAGACAAAGAAACTGTTCAAAGGAGACAAGCAGAACACTAAGCAGTCAGTATTGCTTCTTAGCACAGCAGCAAGGTAGTCTTGAGGGGACGCACAACTAGCATTGAAATGGCAAAAGGGAAAGCTTTGCACAAACTGGATGGTTGCACTGTTGATCCCTGCCTCTAGCGATCAATGTAATGTTTGGCTCTCTGATTCCTGGTTCTGTCAAGATTTATAATAGGAGAAGCAGGGAGAAACTCAAGGGTGTCTTAGCAACTATTTGTATAACCTGCTTCGCAGCTAATGTTACACAATCTCCTAATCCTTTCCAGAGGATTAAAGAAAAATCAATTTTTTGGTCACACAGCAGTTAAACTATAATTTATCTTCCCAGGAGATGCCTGCTTGTTTTCTGTCGAGTGGCAAAAAGCTAATTTATTTTGGCAAGCTGGATATTAGATCCATTTCTACATTTCTTCATCTGTTTGTTCATGTTACATTGTTTTGGATATGTTACTGTTTTTCCTGTGAAACACCTTGGGAGCCCTTGATCTTAAAGACTGCTTACACATTATGGACATTTGTAAGTAGCATGATACCTGGTGCTGGGGTACAAATAACAGCAGATGCTCCAGTATCAATAATCTCAATTGGGATTGGGAGTTCCTGCATGACAGGGGGTTGGACTGGATGGCCCTTGTGGTCTCTTCCAACTCTATGATTCTATGAGAGTCTTCCTGCAGAAAGCCTGTATAGAGTAGTGCATTGGTTCCCAAACTTTGGTCCTCCAGATGTTTTGGACTTCAGCTCCCAAAAGCTCCAGCCAGCTTGGCCAACAGTCAAGAATTCTGAGAGCTGAAACATCTAAAGTACCAAAGTTTGGGAAACACTGGAGTAGTGGGTTGAAGGTTGGACATGGACTCTGGAAGGTATCACCATTTGAATCCCAACTGAGCCAAGTAGACCCATTGAGTGACCTTGAGAAAATCATACTCTTAGCCTCAGAAGAAGGCAATAGCAAACTTGCTTTGATTAAATCTTGGTGAGAAAACCCTATGATGGTTAATTGCTGTAAGTTGGAGTTGACTTGGAGGCAGATAACAACAACTGGTCTTTCTACAAGTTGTAAAGGGAGGGAAGCCATATTTCTGTTTTGATTTTAATGTTAGTAGGTGTATACCTCAACACTGGAGAAGCTGGATGTCTTCAAGTAATGAACAAACTAGAAATAAGCAGAAGGTTCTCCAAATGGTAGGGAATCAGGAAAAAAAGTGCTCATGGCTGTTTATGCTGTTGAAACAGTGAAGTGAATGTTAGTCCTAAAGAGTACATACCTTTTTAAAAAGAATAGAAAAGAAAAAGAAAGAAAGAAAGAAAGAAAGAGCTTAAATTAAGTGTGAAATATAATATTGGTAGGAGAACTGTACATTATTGTGTGTAGATCAGAAGATGAATTCCAAGTGACATAAAACAATTGGAAAGGGTGCCTTTGGGTGCGTGACAAAGAGTGTTCTAGGTAGCAAAATATTTCAGATTAAACACTGGAAAAATTTCAATTCCCCCACTGAACAAACAGAAGAGGAAAGATGAATTGAAATCCAACGAGCAACGTGCCTTTATTGTGATTACAAACAGTTGCTTGTGAAGATGTTTATAGAATCATTGTCCTACCTGTTTACTGACCAGCTGACTGACTTGCCAATAACATCATCAGGCCTGTTCAGTTATATGTGGATATAATTGTGTCTGCTATGTGCTGAGCATACAGGCAGGAAGATTATTAGTTCATAGTTCCCATATGCCTTGCATCTTAAATGTCATTTGACTATGCAGACAGGTACTGTTTGTCCTCCCACTGAAACTCAGCTGCCCTGTGGATTGAAATTGGTGACTGACTCAGCTGTGGCAAATGGAACAAACACCAAAAGTGTTGTTGCTACTTGCTGTGCAGAAATGGTTGTGTTGCATTTGTTGCCTCATCTTAGACTTTTAATTAGCATTCATTCCTAGAAGAATCTCACGTCTGCTACTACATGGGTTTGAGTAAGTGAGAGAGGCAAGATAGTGGTCCTCCTTTCTAAGGCGTCCCTGTGAGATTCTGCATTTCTCATATAAGCTACTGAGATTGTTCTTTAAGATGCAACGGTCTGTTGTTTCTCTAAATCCTGGGCTTGTGCCCACCTAAGCTGTGTTTGTCCCCAATCTCCTGTCTGGGTGTGTCTCAGTATGAGTATAATAAATTGACTTTGCTAACTTTTCCCCTGCCCTACATCATACATCATACATCTCTCTGATCCTCAGGACAAGGCGTTTCCATATATGTCTTTCTTTGCCTATCTTTTATTTTCCTCTGTGTCCCCCCCCCCCCCCAAGATGTTAGAGAACTCCACATATAATCTTCAGCTTCCAGTTTTATTCTCATATCCTCCAACTGTCCTGATTTAGCAGGGACAGTCCTTATTAATCCTCTGCCGTCCCAATCTTTCAAAGGCCTTTTAAATGTCCCAGCACTTCCCCCTTTGTTCTCAGCTTTCTTCCATCGCTGCAAACTGAGTTCAAAGAGCAGAAGTAGTTTGCACGCAATTCATTCATGAGTGTATGGGGGGAGAATGGGCAGATCCTTGCCCTTCCCAGTAGGTTCAGGTAAAAGCAACAACTGCAGCTTCTGAATGTGTTGCTTGGTTACACAGGTCTCAGTTTTCCTGTGTAAAAAGTTGCCAGGTATGCATTAACTCAAAGATTCTGTGAAGTAAGAAAATGTAAACAAAAATATAAACATGTAAAATGTAAACATAAACCATAAACAAAAATGGCTGCATTAGGTTTGCCCTTTCTGAGGATTTCAAGGAGCTAAATCTCCCATTAATAACTACTACCACCAAACTTATTCTTATGTATTCTATACTCTTTTGTTTCCAGCCTTCACCATTCAACACTAGAATAAACTAGTTAGTTATTTAAAGGATTTCTATGCTGCATTTCAAAGCTAAGAAATTCTCTCAGAGTAGTTTAGAAACCATAGTAGTTACCACCGACATACTACAATAAAATGCCACACATTTTAAGTCACATTACAGTTTCATAACTCTTAATAAGCAGAAGAGTGGCACAGTTTAGAAAAACAGTAAAATAGCTGAAACCAGTCACAGAGCGTATCAGCATGTAAACATGAACAATAACTAAACCTGACCCCAAATCCCATTTTGGATAGAAAAGAAACGGAGGTTCACGCATCCATGTAATAAACATTATTGTGATAATTAAGTTTCCATGTCTTTTTGTATCTACAAGAGCTAGGCTTCTGGAGCACTAGGATAAATGGGAACATTTAATTATCTGAATCTAATGCACTATATCCCAAAAGACTTAAAATGCATAACAATAATTTTAAGAGCAAGTCATTGAAAAGGTGACCTTTCCTCTGGTTCTGACGTGAAAAGAAGCTCTGATCATCTCCAGCCTGTGTTATACTGTATTGTCCTAAATCAAATTCTGAGTCCCTGGACTCACAACCAGTTCAACTAATAGGATTTACATAAGTGTTAACTTTTTGCTCGGCAACTGAGTCAGTGGAACTACTTTGGTTGTAACTGGAAATTGGATTTATGCTATTTTATTACATTACAGTGTGTCATTTTTCAAAGAATCTGCCCATTTGCTGTCATAGTGGTCCTGTGAAGTAGGTTTGGCTGAAATAGTAATTAGCTCAGCTGTGACCAGAGCTAGGAAGGATTTGAGTTCTTACCTCCAATCAAAGTGCAACATTTGCACACAATGGGGTGAGGAAGCATAGGCTTGCATGCCTTCAATTTATATTTATAGAATGCTTAATTTTACCACTTCTTACATGATTGGGCCAAAGTCTTGCCATCATTTTGTGGCCCAAAAGGTACAGCCAGATTCTGCATGAGTAGGGTATAGTCCTGAAGCTCTGGATCTTGTTGTGTTGAGGAAAAGTCAAGTGCCCTACCATAAGAACCCCAATATCGGGATTGGAGCACCTATAGTTCTCCATATGATGATTTCCAGTTCCCATTAGCATTAGGCCTCCTGGCCAATGGTGAGACATGGCAGGAGTAATGATTCGCCAACATTTGGAAAGCTGAAGATTCCCCTCCTTGACCTACACCCTGAAGTTGAAGGTCAACTGAACCACAGAAGCAATGTCCTTCAATATTTAATATCATTTAATATCATTTAAAGGGCTTATGCTGAGATTCCATTACATACTGCCTACTGAAGGCTTTCAAGATTTATGTGCAATGACTTGGTTGCTGATTATGTCAGCTTGCCAATCAGCCTTTTCCAACCTAGTACCCTCCAAAATTTTAGATTTGAATCCTTAGGATCGCTAAGGATCCTTAGGACCACTGACCCTGTGAACAGGGGCTGATGAGACTAGCAGTCAATACAGCACATCTTGAGGGTACCAGGTTGTTAAAGGCATGCTTATATTGGCTTCCAACTGAGCATCTTGGGAGGGACCCCAAAATGAAAATGTATTGGGAGTTGTACAGATCCAACTTCCCAGTGCAAACTTAGTTGTGTGTTCTTCTGTTTAATGGCATGGACCCATGGCCAATTCCAGGTTTGAGAAGGTCCTTGGCAGTGTCCTCTGATGAGCATCATCCTGTATCAGTAGGTTTTAGCAGGTTTACCTGGTAGTGATGGTAGCACTCAGAAAAGTACAAAGTGTCTGTGTCCAACTGCCCTTTTTAATTTTTCTTAATGTCCCAGAGTGATTCTACAATTCGGAAGCTACAATTAATCCAGAATATGGCAGCACGGTTGATCACGGGGGCACCTAGGACCCACCATATAACACCGATCTTAAAAGATCTTCACTGGCTGCCCATTCGCTTCCGGGCTCAATACAAAGTGCTGGTCGTTACCTATAAAGCCCTAAATGGCTTGGGCCCAGAGTACCTAAAGGACCGTCTCTCCCCACATAATCCGCCCCGCACACTTAGATCAAGCGGACAACACCTGTTAAGAGTTCCAGGGGCCAGGCTCTCGACAACTGCCAAGAGAGCGTTTTCTGTATCTGCTCCGAGCCTCTGGAACTCACTACCTACTGAGCTCCGCCTGACTGCTTCCCTCCCCCAATTTAAAAAGGAGTTAAAAACGCACCTATTTAATCAGGCTTATCTTTGATTGTTACTGATATCGCCATCTTCCCCCCAGATAAGCCGTTGGAATAAGCCATTCTATATCGCATTGGGGAGGATAATGGTTTTTACCTGTTTTTATTTCTTGTGTTATTGTAAATTTTTTATTGTATTGTTCGAAGTGTTTTAACTGTAGATGTTGTGCACCGCCCTGATCGCAGGAAGGGCGGTATACAAATAAAAGCTATTATTATTATTATTATTATTATTATTATTCTAAGTAAGGGATATTGTGGGCAATTAAAAGAATGTCAACGTACAGTACCTTGGCACAACTCAGAGTGCTGAGGGAAGAAATAAGAGAGTTTAAGTCTGATCTCAGCCCTGGTTAGCTCTTGGGTGTTAGAATACCAACAAATACCTTATGCAGTGTCCTGTATTTCAAAACCACCTCTGCAGATTCTTTGCCTAAGAAAATCCTAGGAAATACATGAGGTCACCATAAGTTGACAGGAGACTTGAAGGCACATCCATACAATAGGTGTAAGCATTGGCTGATGTCAGGGCCTGTCAAGTGGTGATGCTAGTCCTGTTGGAATAAGGTAATTGCTCAAAATCCCATGGCAACATACCATGCTATATTAGCATACTGGGGTGTTACTGAAGCCTGTAAAGCTTCTAGCAATGGAATTAAAGGAGAGGATCATGGCCCTCAGCAAATCAGCTGATTCCCAAATTCCATAGATACCAAACTGAGGACAGAGCTAAGTCAAATGGCTAACAGAGAAGGCATCTCTCTAGTGATTGTACATTTCTGTAAATCTGCCCAGAGTTCAGAAGTAATAGAATCATAGAATTACAAATAATGATGGCCGTTGTAATCCATTACATTTCGGCTAACAAAGGGGTATTATAATGTTACTTTGAGAAATAAACTGATGAATAAACTGATGAATTTCAGTAAGGCCTTTGACAAGGTTCCCTATGGCATTCTTGCAAACAAGCTTGTAAAATGTGGGCTAGACAAGGTAACTGTTACATGGATTTGTAACTGGTTGACGGCTGTACCCAAAGGGTGCTCAACAATGATTCCTTTTCATCCGGGAGGAAAGTGACCAGGGGGTCCCACAGGGTTCTGTCCTGGGCCCAGTGCTATTCAACATCTTTATTAATGACTTGGATGACAGTATTAAGGGCCTAGTTATCAAATTTGCAGACGACACCAAATTAGGAGGAGTAGCTAATACCCCAGAGGACAGGATCGAAATTCAAAATGACCTGAAAAGACTAGAAAACTGGGCCAAAGCTAACAAAATGAAATTCAACACAGAGAAATGTAAGGTTCTGCACTTAAGGTGGAAAAATGAAATGCACAGATATAGGATGGTGGACACCTGGCTGAACGAGACAACATGTGAAAGGGATATAGGAGTCCAAGTAGACCACAAGTTGAACATCAGTCAACAGTGTGATGCAGCAGCTGAAAAGGCCAGTGCAGTTTTAGGCTGCATCAATAGACGTATAGTTTCTAGATCAAGGAAAGTAATAGTGCCGCTCTATTCTGCTTTGGTCAGATGCCACCTGGAATACTGTGGCCCCACAATTCTGGGCCCCACAATTCAAAAAGGATGTGGAGAAACTGGAGCCGTGTCCAAAGGAGGGGGACCAAAATGGTGAAGGGTCTGGAAACCATGCCCTATGAAGAACACCTTAGGGAGCTGGGGATGTTTAGCCTGGAGAAGAGAAGGTTAAGAGGTGATATGATCGCCCTGTTTAAATATCTGAATGGATGTTACATTGAGGAGGGAGCAAGCTTGTTTTCTGCTGCTGCAGAGACTAGAACGCGGAACAGTGGATGCAAGCTGCAGGAAAAAAGATTGCATCTCAACATTAGGATTAAACTTCCTGACAGTGAGGGCTGTTCAACAGTGGAACACACTCCCTTAGAGAGTGGTGGAGTCTCCTTCTTTGGAGGTCTTTAAGCAGAGGCTGGATGGCCATCTGTTGGGGATGCTTTGATGGAGAGTTCCTGCATGGCAGGGGGTTGGACTGGATGGCCCTTGTGGTCTCTTCCAATTCTATGATTCTATGAATACTGTACTAACATTGCTTTGGGAGGTTTTTGTGGGACAAGTACTGTGTATTTGTGATTTGAGAAAAGTTATGGGAGAATAATGTGGGGAAATTATTTTCTCATTTTGTGCATTTGAAAATTTAAAAAAACAAAACAAAACCCTGAAAAGTAATATTTCAGTGAAACTGTACTATCCAGTAACTTTATGTGTTAACTTCTGAGTTGTGAGCAGCAAATTACTTACTGGTATGTGTCATCTTGTGCAATAACACTTCCAAGCTCTGCAGTCGCCTGGTGCAGGGTGGGGAAGTGAGTGGGTTCTGCCTTATTATACATCAGATTTCCCCCAGTAGTCTTGAGGGCACATCTAGAATGATTTAAAAGACCAGAAAGTCCCAGATTTTGTTCCTGTTCTTTCCGGTTTTATTTTGGAGAACCATACATGTTTTGTTTATCACAGAATAGTTTCTGTCAGCTCATGGTACAATCAAAGACTTTTTATGCCAGTTATTTTAAACCGGTATAAAGTCAGAAAGAACCGGAACAAGATCTGGGACTTTTCAATCAGTCTGGATGCACATTCTGTTTCTCTGTTGAGCTTACAAAATACTGCTTGTGGTCTCTTTCTCTCTCTTTTTTTATTTTTTCAGGCAGTGGCATTTCAGAGATACACCCATAAGCTGGCTCCCCAGTGCTCTGTTTCCTCGCTCTCAGGAAATGTTTGCCCTTGTGCAGTTTCCGGTAGCTGTAGGGCATGTCCAGTGTAGCAAGAGTAGTGGGGAGCGGGGAAGATGAATGGTGTCTGTTTCTAACTTTTGTTTCGCTGGGTAGGTGGATGAACTTGCATGAGAGCACAAACTGTGGCTGCAACCCAGGTTGGAAAAATTTAAAAAGTGTGTTTTTAAAAACATTTGCTAAAAGCAAAACAAACCAACAAGCATGAGTCATTCCGATGTTGGGTCAGTCATCTGGTTATCTCTCACTTGCTCAGCTGGACCAAGGGGTTGTGGAACATGAAAATAATACCTCTTCCCACATAAGGATGAGTTTTCTTAGTGACTGTCCTGTGCCTTTCGTTTTGGTGCAACGGCTAATGTAGAATGGGACTGGAAGAGACAGATAGGGCAATAGGAGGGGATGCATTCCATGTGGAAAAATTTCACCTTTCCCCAGAGAATACAAATATGTGAAAGGGTGAATACTGATCACTGCTCTTTGTTTTTTGTTTTGCCCTGCCCAGTTACAGGCTCTTTCCTGGACACCAGCAAGAGCACGAGGCAGATATGTCAGCTGACAGTTTGTCAAGCAAAGCCCTAAAGGTAAGAGCGAGTTAACACTGAAGAACCAGCTTTTCCCAATGATCGCTTCCATGGCTCTTTCAATGAAAACAGATTTGGACAAAGATGAAAGTTCTTCGAGGAGGGCTTTTTATCTGTGCTATAAAACATGGGCTCGTCTCACATACTGGTGTGAGAAGTTGGTCAAGATTCAGACAGGCAACTGCTCATGTTTCTGAAGCCCTTGAAACATAGAATACATCAGACACATGAACAAAGTATGTTTTCCTCATAAAATGTACATAGTGTTTCTTCCTCATCTTTTGTGTATTCTCCTCTTATCTTCTTCTTGTACCTTCTCTCACTGCCTTTCACTTTTCCCTTGCTCTGTGCTACCACCTCATTCTCCATTTTCTCCATTACTTATTTCACAACTGTTCTTCCGGCCTGTATTATTGTTCACCTTTTCTTTTGCCACTCCCCTATTTTCATAGTTGTTAAACACACAAGCATATGTTTGTGTGAGTTAGACTCTTTCCAATGACTTCCCCCATTTGGAGGGCGGGCATGAAAATATGGAATTCCTCAGAAATATGTTTTTGACAGAAGCAAGTTTCTAATCCTCATAGGTGCAAATATATATATATATATTGTTTGAAAACAGTGAGACATTATCTGCAAAAGTCTCCAGCCAGGGTGGAGCCAAAAGGGGAAGGATGTTGTGCCTTCCTTCACTACTTTTTCTCTTAAAAGTATGGTTGATTTTTTTACTATGACAATCAGCTTATGCAATTCACGCTGTAAGGTGGGAATTGTGCAGCCCTCTAGATGTTGCTGGACTGCAATTCCCAGTAACTCCTAAATAATATAGCCAAAGGTGATGGATGCTGGAATTTGCAATCCAATCACATCTGGAGGGCAGCATGATTCCCACTCTTGTTGTATCAGATTCTCTCCCTCTATCCTTTCCTATTTTTTTTCTTTAATCCAACTTTGAACTGATGCCTCACCATGGAAAAAAGCAGTAGAACTCAAATTGGCTTCTTATGGACTCTCCGCTTTATTCTTGTTATCGCAGAGTTATGATCAAGTTAAACAAATCGTTACTCAAAGAATAAAGGACATGGAATTTCAAAATGATCTCAGTAGACTCCCACAACATAATAGGTTTCAGATAAATAAGGGAGTATGGAAACCTGCAAGTTATCTACAAAAGTTAACGTTCCCTACATTGAGAATTGCTTTTTTCAAAGCCAGATATAACATTCTCCCATCTGCACTACTCCAAGGCAGATTCAGTAAAGTTCCCATAACTGAGCGCATGTGGAGAAGCAGAAGTAGAAACTATTTCACATGTACTGTTACGCTGTAAATTTTATGAGGATATTAGGTCAATCTTTATTGCACCTTTAGTTGAAAAATGGCTGGGGTATCCAGATAATTTTTATGTGAAATATCTACTTCAGGACTCAAACCCATATATTACAAATAGAGTTGCCAAATATTGTGTTGCTGTGATGAAACTGAGACAAATCCAGATAAAAGATACCTCCCTTTCTTAAAATATTCTTATTTTATATTATCATCATTTTAACGTTCAGGGGAAATCTTTGGCCCATTTTAGATTGGCAAAAAGAGGTGTGATGAAGGCTGCATGAAAGCCCAGCCTTTAGATGAGAACAAGGGAAAGTGTGCCATGAAAATGCTATTTTGGCGCTTTAAGGGAGAAGAAGCGCCTTTAAAAAGGTGCTTGATTTCCCCACTCCTATAGCGCTAGTGCATCTAAAGACTAAGGTTTAGTTGCGCAGTTAAATGGGGCTCTGTCTCTTTAAGGCGCCCATTTAAAGGCAGCGATAGAGGTGTGGATTATAATGGACTGTGGGTTGGGAGCATGCGTGGTGTGGACTTCACTTCTAATTAAAACGCTCAATGCCCTGCAGGTGTAAAAGCTGGGGTTTAACCGCACAGTTTTTTAAAGCTCCCAAACCCTAGCTCCAGCCCAAATCCGAACCCTAGACATGCACAGTAGGGACTCTGGGATGCCGTTACTGTTATTCTACTGTGGATAACATGTCAATTCATTCACAAAATAAGGGGGTTCATTCATGATGCACCAGTGCAACGGCACAGTTTAAAAAGGCAGAGGAACCGCAGTGATAAACCGCTGAACCTTTAAATTTTTTTTCCTTGCCAGCTGCGAATTGCGCAATTGTGCAGTTCCCAGCAGGCAATGATAATGTCACTGTATTGTGTACCTGCGCAATTGCGCAATTCGCAGCCGGCAAGGAAAAAATTTTTTAAAGCGCGGCTAAAAGCCGCGTTCATTGCCGCCCATGTAGCTGCTCCGCCTGTGTTTTTAGCGTTTTGATAGCTTCCCATGTAGTTGCTGAGCCACAGAAAAGACTTCAGATAAGTCGTTCCCAAACCCCTCAGTCTAGCAGCCCTGTACCTTTTAAATACACACCTGGGGCTTGCAGTCTAGCTGCTAAGCATTAAGGAAAAGGCAACTTCATGTCACACTTTCCTGCCAATCTAAAAAGCCCCTTTGTACTCCATTTTAATCTATTTTACTTTATATTACTCTATTGCACTGAAGCATTTCGAAATTCATTGTGGTACTCATGTACTGGGTTTCAGAATCTTCTAAAATTTTGCTGGGCATTGACCAAATAAAAAATATGTCTGTCTGTATCATGCTGCCCCTCGGTCGGCATGTTGCCTCTAGACATCTTTGTAAAGCACGAGGGATGTGGAAACTACATAAATAGAAGAAACAGAGTAAAGCTAGCATCTCTCTCTACTTGTACAAAGAATGTCAGTATATTTTATTTCCTTGTAATTATGAAATGTATAAAATCTTAGGAGAGTGTATTTTTATACTACCCTATTTTATTTTATTTTATTGTGTAGCACTTGAACTTTATTGTCACACTCTGTCTTATGACCTATATCTTTTTGAATCTTGCTGGTCATTGACCGAATAAATATTGATTGATTGAACTGATGCAAATAGTGCCATTAGTCTGATTTCACTCTTTGAATAGATCAAAGTTAAATTTCGTGCTAATAAGGGGCATGACCAAGTCATCTTTCAAAAGTAGCATAATGAGTGGGAGGAAGGTCAATCCATTGGTGTAATGAGTAATGTCTTCTGATTACTTTTTTAAAAATATTCTTAACTTGCATTTTTAGTGGCATTTTTACTGGATTTTTTTTTAATTGGGGGATTTTCTTTTTCTAATATGCTCCAGTAATAAAAAACAAAGAGCAACAGGGCATCCAGTTAGCTACATATGCCAATGTGGAAATGGTATTTGTAACAGGTTTAAAAACCTTCTTTGAAGGTTTTTAAACAGAGGGTGAATGGTCATCTGTCGGGGGGGGGGGGGTGCTTTGATTGTGAGTTCCTGCATGGCAGAATCTTAGACTGGGTGGCCCTTGAGGTCTCTTCCAACTCTGTAATTCTAGTGCCTGGAGCAATTGGCGGGGGGGGGGGGAGGATGTTTGCCTGCCACATTAGATAGGAGATGAAATGACCTAAGAGTGATCATCTCAGCTTGTATGAGCTTACTTGGTTTTTAAAGTCCTTTAATGTGGTGTTCCTCTAAACAAACTTGTTTGAAAAATATCCGAAACAGGGCCTTTTCTGAAGTGGCTGCCAGATTATGGTTCACTCTTCCCCGGAAAAATCTAGGAAGCTTGCTCTTTTTGTATTGAATGCTCTTTGGAAATAATTATTATTGAGAAGGGCCTTCTTTGCTAGCTTTCAGTCAGTCCTAGTATGATTTTAAGATGGCTTTAAGCTGTGCTTTTGTATTAGGTGGGTTGGCCCTCCACATTTGCTGCTTTGACTTTTACAGATTTAATTATTATGTTCTCTGTAGGAATCTCCAGGTCCTCCAGTGCAACTCTGCCAGAAGTTGACCGTAGAGTTGTGCTGAAGAACCTAGGAGTTCCTAGAGAAAATACTTCTCTAAGCATTTGTAGAACTTCCAGCGTGATTCTGTGATCAGCTTCCAGCAAACATTGACCATATTGTTGCGCTGGAGGTCCTGCAGATTCCTAGAGACGCATTCTCTCGGGTAAAAAGAACAGTGCGGTTTTTTTATTTGCAGTTTTTCCACATACACAGGAGTCCTTCACCCCTAAACCCCAGCAAACAGGAAGGGACCATTGTATGCCCCTCTGGGTTTCGGTTTGCTTCTCTTCCATTTTATGAGCTTGGAAGAGTTCATTTTTGAACACAGTTCCAAAAAAACCTTGCCAACACAGCCCCTTCCCTTATTGGTTGGGGAATTCTGGGAGCTGAAGTCTATAGCCTAAATCCAATTGTTAGTCCTAACTAGAGGAGAACCACTGAATGAATGGAATTTACATAGATGTTGGCTTATCACATTCCTATTGATCCACAGGTCTGTTTTATTTGGGACTAACAAATGGACTTAGCCCGTTAAAAATAAATTTTCTAAGCTCTGATGAAGTGTGATTAACTTATAATACAATCCTATACATGTCGGCTCATAAGGAAATCCCGTTAAGTGCATTTTGGTTTACCCCTAAGCACATTGATATAGAATGTCAGTTTTAGTCTGGATCTATCCCTCAAAATCTATTTCATGCTTTAGTTAACTATTTTTGAAAGCTTAAGTTATTCAGTCTTTGACCACTGTTAAATATATAGATGTTTGTAAGAAATAATGGACAACTAGCACAATATATGCATTTTATAAAGAGCATAATGATTGTCATGGAATGTGGATTTTCATGCTGCAAAATATTACCAGCTTTTTCTGTTTTTCTCTTATCTTTTCTGATCGGCTTTCCAGAGGTTGTTTTTTCTGCATTCTCGCCAAGCTCTTCCTTCATTTGATACTCACTCTCTCTTTCTTCTCTGAACTAGATCAAACGGGAGATGGGTGAGAACACGCCACACCTCTCCGACGAAGAGCTCATGGGGTTGTCAGTGCGGGAGCTTAACCACCATCTGCGAGGGCTGTCCAAGGAGGAGGTGGCGCGGTTGAAGCAACGTCGGCGCACGTTGAAAAACCGTGGCTATGCAGCCAGCTGCCGGGTCAAGCGGGTGTGTCAAAAGGAAGAGCTGCAAAAGCAGAAGACGGAGTTGGAAAGGGAAGTCGATAAGCTAGCACGTGAGAACGCCGCCATGCGTCTTGAGCTTGACGCCCTGCGTGGCAAGTATGAGGCACTGCAGGGCTTTGCCCGCACCGTCACCGCTCACGGCACTACTGCCAAAGTGGCTACTGCCAGTGTCATTACTATTGTCAAATCTGGCTCCAACCAGGCCACATACTCCTAGTGTCTACAAGCCAAGTCGCGAACTGAGTCCTGTTGCCATGCCTCTGCCCAGCTCTCACCTAGAATGGCTGTAGCTGCACTGGTTCCTCCCCCTTTCTTCTGCCATTGGAAGGAAACAGAATGGGCTTGAAGACAAAATTCCTGAATATTTAACTTCCTCCTCCGTCCTTCATCTTCACTGGAAGAGGGTGGGAAGGTGTCGTCTGAGTTGTGACATTTTAGCTGTTAATGTTATCTGTTGATTGGAATGCAGTGGCCAGTTACCCCTTTGCCCTTCCCCTCCCCAAACCCTTTTCTTCTTCCATTTTATGTTTGTCAGGGTTTCTTCTCTTGCTCCTTCTGCACACTTTAAATTAAGTTAATGTAGTAGGATGAGCTCGGAGAGGAGCCTTAATTGCAAGGGCAATGAAAGGGACATAACTTCTCTATGTTGATGCAAAAAGGGATGCTAGATTGAAGCCATTTTCTTGTGAATAGGATCTGGGGATACAGTAACCATCCAGGAGGTCAGCAAAAGGTAGCTCAATTTCCTTGGTGGCTCTTCTGTGCCACAACCCTGCGTGCATCCGTAATGCAGCTCTGCCTTCCCTATGCTTTCCCATAACTATACACTTATTAGCTCAGAAACTTCTGATCTCTACAATCTGGAATTGGAGTTGTTTGAACTCTGTGACACTCATGCTCTGCTGTCAGGCTTCCTGTGGACAAGATTGACCTTCAGATTGATCCAGTTTGTCTCTTACATTCATACAGACTGGTTGTAACAAGAGCGAATCCCAGCCATACTGAGCTGTTGATGAGTGAGCCTGCTTAATAACAACAAAAGAAAGGGGAAATTAGTTGTAGCAAGAAACAAGAAAGGGAATTATTGCTGTGTGGTCATAAGGGTGGTGAGAGGAAAGGGTCATTGAGGTGCATGCCAAAACAAGAAGACAGAGTCTGTTGCTTTCATCCTATCTGATGATGATATAATATTGCACAACACAGTAATTAGAAGAGACAACTGCTGCCCGCAGCAGTGTGTGCACATAATCTTCATTTGTGTACACTTTTATTGTTAACAGTGTTCTTAAACTGAGGTTACAAGTTCTTTGGCATGGAATGGAACCAGCTTTCTAAAGAGGGAGAACAAGGTGGAGAAAGTAAAGAGGAGAGATGAAGTAGGGTAATGATGGATAAAGCAAGTGAGACTGGTGGAGAGGGAATGGGCAACAAGATTGTAACTAAAATCTTACTACAGAAGCCTTTTCAGTTTTAATATGAATTAATTTCTGGGATTGGCAGTAGCTGTGGTAGTCTTTCATACTGTTTTTGCAGTGTTCATGCTAGGTAATGGTGATGAATGTCAGAACTAAGGAAAAAACAGAAAGCAGAATTCCTCTAATCAGGGGGAAAAAATCAGTTGAATAGGAAAGTGTCTCTTATTTGTTTAGATCAGCTGATATGAAGATCAATTGTTTCTGATGTTACAAATGGTCCTCCATCTGCTATTAAGTGTGAAAATGTGCCTAGAATCTTGGTCCAAGCAGAGATCATAAGAGGGAAAAATAGGACAACTATACCATGGGAGACTGGCACACACACCTCTTGGATAGTATTAAGAGGTTAGCAAGTGACTGGGTCAGGGATGGCTTGGGTGCAGAACGAGGGAGGATATATTAAATGGGTCTTGAAGGTACCTTCCACCCTTTCATTCTTATGCTAACATAGGAACCAGTGAGTATGTGTGGGCAGTCTATTCCAGGCATGTGCCACAGTGACTTATTTAAGTGACAAACAATTAACCCTCTAAGTTTTTTTAGACATATGGTTGGGTTCACCCATCCTGCAGCTTACCATGACAACCACCCCTGTGATGGAATCAGCTTTTAAACCAGTGTTGTCCGTCCGTCCGCCCTCCCTCCCCCACCCTTTGATGATTCTTATGGGGGAAGCGTTCCACTCTTTCACCTTTCCCTCCTGCATCCTTGATTCTCCTTGTTCCTACCCTGTGACTTATTTATTGCACGAATATAAGTTATTTTCACGTCCTTTATGCCATTCCGCCTTGTGGCACGGCCAGGATGTTGGTACAGAGCCGTACTTTATATTTTATATATGCAAATCACATTTTATCTTCTATAGAGCAAGAAAAAAAGTACTTATTTATTTTCTGACTTACAGTAAGTGTCCTGCAAGACTCCTCTGTATTTTGTAGACTTTACAAATAAAGCCAGATTTTTTTTCCAAAATGGAAAAGCTAAAAACAAGTGGTTTGTCCTTTTCTTTTTCTTTTTTTCCAGCCAGTGAGAAGTGCAAGGCTGAAGGTCTACAAGCTGGTTTTAAGGATTATCCAGAAAAGGAGTTAACATGCTTCATTCCAAATTCATTAATTTTATCCTGTGAGCAAATAGTTGCACACTAGTATCTAAGATATATTTCAGTACTGAAGAGATGTACTTGACTGCATACATACAGCAAAGCAGAATGAGTATCAACAACATTATTTATTAGTTATCTTGTGTTTGCCCACATTTCCTCCAGTTAACTCACTGTGGGGTACAGCAGTCTCCCTTTTGCTGTCACATAGGTTGGCTAAGAGAATGTGACTGACCCAAGGTCACCTAGTGAATGCGAGTGTCACAACCAAGTGTGGACAAGAACCTGAATCTCCCCAATCCCTGTCTGACACAAACCACTACACCACACTGGCTTTCAAGAATGATTGCTGCAGAGAGAATGTGGTAAGCAGCAGTTGGTGTTCTGAATTTTTAAAGTAAGCTTTTTAAAAGTGAGATGTGTTAGAAGGTACAGCAGGCAGACCTGTTCCACAACACACCAAGTGTATTGTGGAAGACCATAGATTTGGAAGGGATCCTCCCCACAATGTCATCTGATCTAACCCTCTGCTAGTTCAGGAATCTACTGGCTTTTTTAAAAATCTCCTGTGAAGGAGAATCCACCATCTTCCAACACTCCCCTGCATTCCCCTGCCCAACAGCTCTCACAGAAGTATAGAATCAAGTCTACAAGGGCTATGGGTGTTGGTACGGAGAGAAAACATACAATGAAGAAGATGGAAGGTATGGATGGTGCCAGTTATTAGTCAAGATCCTGTAGGGCCCAGTGTAGCATGATAGCGCCCCCCCCCCCCATGGCCATTATGTGGCTGATGGAGTGCTGGGTGGAAACTGAAGAAATCTGGTTATGAGAGACTTACGGAGCTGAGTATGTTCAGCCTGGAGAAGAGAAGGTTAAGAGGTGACATTATAGCCCTGTTTAAATATTTGAAGGGATGTCATACTGAGGATGGAATAAGCTTGTTTGCTGCTGGTCCAGAGTATAGGACCCAGAATATAGGACCTATTTCCTGTAGATGCAAACTACAGGAAAAGATATTCCACCTCAACATTCAGAAGAACTTCCTGGAGATAAGAGCTGTTTTGATAGTGGCACACATTCCCTCAGAGAGTGGTGGAGTCTCCTCCTTTGGAGGTTTTTAAACAGAGGCTGGTTGGCCATTCGTCACGGATGCTTTGATTCTGTGTTCCTGCATGGCAGGGGATTGGACTGGATGTCCCTTGTGGTCTCTTCCAGGTCTGTGAGTCTATAATATTGCCATAACCAGGCATGGAATTATTCCATCATCCATTGAGGTCTGCCAGGGTCCTCTGGAGCTCTCCACGGATCATGTAATCATTCTGCATCTGGCTTTTCTGATCTCTCCTTCCCCCCTCCCCACCTCACCCCACATCTCCACCAGCCATGGAATAGTTGTGGCTAGATAGTCTTGTAAAGGGGCTTTGATCGGGTGGAAGGGAATACTATCCTCCATAATGTTAAAGAAGAAGATAAAATGCACAAGTATAACATCCTGAAGTGAAGACATCAGGCAAAAAGTACACTTAGGGCACATAAACAATTTAGTCCATCCAAAGCTGTTGACTGAGCAGCTCTGTCCAACATGTGGAGATGGAAAGATATGAGAAAGTTAACTTTAATAAATACTGGAGCATGATCCATCCAAAGATAAATATACCCGTGTCTCTCCATGTTCACTAGGATTAGGGGCAGAAGACCACTGTGAATATGGAAAAACCGCAAATAACAAAACATGTTTTTATCTGAGAGGACACCTCTCTAGGAATCTCTAAGTGCAACTCTGGTAACATCTGCCAGACATTGACCATAGAATTGCATTGGAGGAGCTGCAAATGCCTAGTGGAGTGTTGTCTCTAGGAATCTCTAGGTCCTCCAGTGCAACTCTGGCCAATGTCCAACAGACCCTGGCCATAGAACTGGACAGGAGGAGCTACAAAGGCCTAGTACAGTGTTCTCTCTAAGAATCTCTAGGTCTCTTAGTGCAACCTTTAGTTAAAGTTGACCATAGAGTTGCACAGGAGGACCTAGATATTCCTAGAGAGAACATATTAATCAAATCCATGAATAATCAAAGCCGCAAATATGGAGGGATGACTGTAAGTTGTTTTGGTTGAAATAGGAACAACATAAGCCCATGCTTATCTCTTCTGTTGAAATCAAGGACCTTGATTTCAAGAATGCTGAAGTCACTGTTTATTTTTAAAGGTTTTTCTAGAATCTAGAGGGGAAAACATCAGCCACTCTGGTTAAGTTTAAATTAGCTCTTCCATCAAAGTTAAAATTTAGTTCAGTGACTAAAACTCAAAACTGTGGTTAAAAGACTCCTTGGTCTTTTATGATGTATGGTATCATGGAAAAAAACTTGATACATGGTTGTTTGACTCTGGTTTCAGTTTGTGCATTTTATCAGCACATACATCTTATTCCCTCTCTACTGATTATGTTGCAAACTATTGGAGGTTGCATAGTTCAACATTAGGGCACATGCTTTGCAAGTTGAATTCTTGGCATCTTCAGGTAGAACTGGGAAACATCTTCATCTGAAATATTGTAGACGTCAGTGCAGATAAAAACAGAGCTGAACGAAGCAAAGATCTGACCTAATAATACAAGAGATTACCAACTTGAAGCAATTTTATGACTGCTTCAACAGGTGGTACACCAGGACAGTACTGGGCAATTTTGCAGTTACTTGTAACTTGAGTTGTGCCTGTTAGGCAACAAAGGAGGGCAATTAGCGAAGCTTGGAAATACTATTTTTGGGGTGACTATACCCCACTCTGAATAGCCACCAGCTATGATGTCTGGTGGATTTTGGGAACTGGATTCCTACAAGAAAAATTTGTGATTTCTGCTAGTTAAATGATATTTTCAGCATACTGAAAAAATGACAGTAATCCAAGCTAAATGAGGAGTTAATAGGAGTATGGACTAGACCACTCTAGCACAAAATCTGTACATATAACTTCAAGTAAAGCATTTTGCTTCTGGGATCAACCCCCTTCAAATGTTGGTGAACCATTCCCATCATATTTTGCAATTGGCCAGTTTGGTTAAGGCAGATGGGAATTGGAGATCATCATCATCATCATCATCATCATCATCATCATCATCATCATGTTTATTTATAACCAGCTCATCTAATGAAATAGAGGAGGTCCAGAAGTCTCAAAACCCTTGACTATGCTGGTCAAATTCTCTCTGCTTTTAGCACAATTGTGTGTTTGTCTGTAGGTCTTTGAGGAGTTTTCCCCAAAGGGTAGTGGCTGAATGTAATGATTATGGGATTGTAAGTCAAAGGCTTTCACAGCCAGCATTCATAGGTTTTGTTTTGTTTTGTTTTGTGGGTTTTTCAGGCTGTGTTCTGGAAGAGTAACATTCCTGATGCTTCTCCTGCATATGCGGCTGGCATCTTCAGAGAAATTATGTGAAGAAATTCTCTGAAGATGCCAGCCACAGATGCTTGTGAAACATCAGAAATAAACTCTTCCAGAACATGGCCACCTAGCCCCAAAAACCCACAAAAAACCCTATGGATTTTGGCTTGTTTCCAGGCCTATAAATATAGATTCACATACTGAACACAATGTCAGTAACATGGAAGAAATGAATTACTTTACTGAAGAGTAAATAATTTACAGATTACAGTATTATTTTGTTTGACTTTGAACAAAACCACAATTGCAGCCTCTTGCCACATCTGACCAGCATACTAGCAAATTCCAAACAACACCGTCATTTCCACAAGTGGAAGTGTTTTCTATTTGGATTATAGAATGCACTTTAAATTGAAACTCTTGAATATAAAGTGGTACAAATATATAATGTATGCCAGAGAAAAATCTATGCTAAAAATGAAAGGAACACTGAGCAGGTCAGCTGAAGCAAGCATGTGAAAAAAAATCCCAGGAATGTTACCTGGAGGTCAGAAAGTTTGGCAAGTGGCCTCACCCATTCCACATTCCACAATGTTGCCATCACTGTAAAACAAGAATCCTTTTCACATACATGAGAAAACAAGCAAATACCCAAGTTACTAGGAGACTATCCCAAGGAGAAATTAGGTAGCGATCAGCAGTGCAACGTTTCCAAGTGAACTGTATTTGAACCATTCAGGAGCTTCTTGGTTGCAGTGGGCTCACAACTGCGTCCCACTTTGAACTTGGAGTGTCCAAGTAGATCTGCTATTTTATACTTTCTTTCTCAAAGGAACACTAGGCCTGGCTAATACATAGCCTTGACAAGTATGTTTACCACCTCCATCAAACGTGTATACAGTGGTCCCATGGTATCTGCTGGGGTTTGGTTCTAGGACCCCCTGTGGATAACAAAATCTGTGGATGCTGATGTCCTATTAAATACAACGGGATAGCAAAATGGTGTCCCTTATATAAAAAGGCAAAATCAAGATCTGCTTTGTGGAACTTGTATATTTTTTAAATATTTTCAAGCTGTGGATGGTTGAATAAAGAATACACAGATAAGGAGTGCTGACTATATTTTCTAATGTATACAGCACCCCACATCTGCTGGGGTTAGAGGTGCAGGACCCTCACAAAAGTGGAAAAACCATGAATATCTGTAGCCCCTCTAACCATAATTAACACAGAAAAAAAGTACGATCTGCAGAGTCAACCCAAGATGGATGCCTTTGAGGCAGCAGAGTTTCTTCACAAGGCAAAAGTGAGCAGCTGGCAGGGCTTGCTGCCACTTCTGCTGCTGCCCAATGTCATTTTTAATAGAGACTTAGAAGCCTTCCCTCACATTTGCTATCTCTCAGTCATTGCAGTCATTATTAAAATGGCACAGGGCAATAACAGAGTCAGCACCAAATAATCTGGAAAAGTCAAACCTACAAATGGGGAGAGCTGACTATATTCTCTGCCTATGTGGTTGGGACAGAGTTCATGTCTATTCACTGACAATAAAATAAAATAGAGGGAAACCCAGGCCTTAGTATTGCACAAAGCAACATGTTTCTCTCCAGATGTTGGAAATGCAGCACCTACCAACCTTTGCGTATATAGCTCATCTGGAAGACTCCATGTCTATGTTCCTGTCCTTGTTATAAACCAGGGTTAGGAACTGTGCAACCCACAAGGTATTATATCTTCCATCAGCCCTGGGCCAAATAGTAAAAGGAATGGTGTGAGTTGGAGTACAGGAACAGCTGTAGAGTGACACTTTGACCACCCTGTTATAAACTCATAGTATTGATGCGCCTCTGTCTGTAACTAGAATCCCTAAATCCAGCACTACAGATGTGGAAACTACCTAGAGGTTCTATGTATGTTGCCATGATTTCCAGTATGGAAGAAAGGTGAGATATACTGTAAATGTAATTTTTTTAAAAACTTGAAGATACAAAGAGATGTGATATTATTCAAACAAAGATGTGATGTTATTCAGACAACAGAAGGGAAATAGCTACTGTGCTATGGTTAGTGTAAATAGCAGATGCTGGCTGGGTGGGTGAAATCCAGATGAGAACTACAACTAAGGAGAAGATTTCAACTCTTTGCTCCTCTCATGGTTCCTGTCCTCTTTCTCCATGAATCCATGGTGCCAACCTTTTTTTCCAGCTAGAAATGCCAACCACCATTGCAAGAGGAGGGACTTGGCTCAGGACCATGGCAGGGGCAAAGCATTAAAGCACTACAATCCCAATCTGGATGACACCTTCTGTAGGTTCTGTATACTCTTTTTTTAAAAAATGGACACAAGTGCTTTTATAGGGTGACTATCAGGTCTAAGTTTGACTTATCCTGGACTCTGTCAGCTGTGCTGGCCATCATCACCATCAACAACAACAACAACAACAACAACAATTTTATTTATATCCCGCCCCTCTGGGTGAGCAATCGGGTACAACATTTAAAAAACAAGTACAATTAAAATGTAGCAACCCAATCCCCCCTCCCACCCTTTAAGATTAAATTAAACTAGGATAAGATTAAAAGCAGTAGAATTAAAATGGCTCTAGTTAAAAATGAATAGGCGGCCTCAAAAATATCAGATGTCTCAGTGGGTGAGGCTGGATGGACAATTAGCGGTCACAGAGTTTAATCATTGTCTGGGAAGGCCTGCCGGAAAAGATGCGTCTTGGCGGCTCTCTTGAAGCCGTCCAAGTTTGTGATAAGACGCATCTCATCCAGCATCTCATCTGGTGGAATAGGCTCTCTGGGAGGTCTGCGCCAGCCTAGTTTTCTTAGGTTGTAGCAGGTTCCTCCCAGAGGATCGAAGTGTGCAAGCAGGCTCGTATGGGGAGAGGCGGTCCCTAAGATAGGATGGACCTGAGCCATGTAGGGCTTTAAAGGTTAAAACCAGGACCTTGTACTGTGCCCGGAAACTAATCAGCAGCCAGTGGAGAGATTTAAACACTGGTGTTATGTGCTGTCTCCTAGATGCCCCAGTGACTAATCTGGCTGCCATATTTTGAACCAGTTGAAGTTTCCGGGTTAAGCACAAGGGCAGCCCCATGTAGAGCGCATTGCAGTAATCTAAAGATGAGGTGACCAGAGCATGTACCACAGTTTCTAGGTCCCTCCAGGAAAGGACACAGCTGGCGCATCAGCCGAAGCTGATAACAGGCACTTCTGTCGCATTCACCTGACGTCATGTGAAGCGATGAGTCTAGAAGTACCCCCAGACTGCAAACAGAGTCCTTCGAGGAGAGTGTGACTCCGTCTAGGATCAGGAGTTGTATTCCCAAACCTCGTTTCGGGCCGGTGACTGTCAGTACCTCCCTTTTGTCTGGATTTAGCCTCAATCTGTTTTCTGTCATCCAATCCATTACCGCTGCAAGGCAGTAAAATGTTAGCAGTGCTTTGACTGTGTGTACCTGCGTGGCATGGGGTTGAAGTGGATGACCCTTGTGGTCTCTTCCAACTCTATGATTCTATCATTCTATAATTCTATGAGTCTTGTTTACTCAAATATTATAACTTCTTTTGTTTCTGGATCAAATCAAAGTCAGCTACATCCAGCATTTTTTGCCAGAATCTCAGAAGGTGGGTCTGAGTTGGGTCACCAGGACCTGGTCAATGGCCCACTAATTGGTTACAGTCTGTATTCTGCCTGGCTCTTTTGTAAATTATACAGAAACACAGAAATGGAAGTATGTAGGGGATCAGCACTTTTTGTCCCAGTGCAGGGTGTGTGCACATACATGCAGAAAGAAGTTTCAGAGGCTCAGCATTTACTCAGGATTCAATTTTATTGGATGCCGTTTAACTGGAAATGTAGGGTGTTTCTCAACTATACTTATACATCTGTACAGGCTCAGCATGACATGAAACTCTACTGCAATGGAACCCAAAACCTGGTCCTACAAATATTTTGGACTTCAACTTTCAGAAGGCCCAGACAGCTTGGTCAACAATCAGGAATTGTGAGAGCTGAAGTCCAAAACATCTGGAGGACCAAAGTTTGGAAAGCACTGCTCTACAGCTTTAATATTCCAACAAGTTCTTGATCATCATTAGATATCCAAGGCAACCCATAAACTCAAGATTTGCCACAGAAAGTGCAGTTAGCTGTGTCTCCTTTAGTCCCAGCACAGACTTATGTGACAGATGAGACTAGCTTGCATCTATTGTCTCCACCCAAATCAATTAGCACATTCCTTAAGGAGCAGGAAGAGAAAGGTGGGTCATCTCCACCCATCACATGTGACTTCTTCGTTTCATCCCAACTCCCTTTAAAATGTGTCAGCTAACTGGGTATCCACTGTCTATTGTCACATTGTTGAGAGGGTTGTCTTCAGGCATCAACACAGATATCTCTAAGTTGCTGAAACTTGGAAGCAAGAATGTGCAGAGTTGGAATGGGACCTGGAGATAATTTTGACCAATTCATAGCAGCATTTGGTCATGGACTCTCAAATGTTATAAACCCACTGCTGTCTGTTTTGGAGATTACCCTTAGATATATGACTTTGAATCGGTATACATTTTCTTACAGTCTTCATACAGAAATCCAAGGTTGTTAGATTTAAAAAATGATGAAGCCATAGAGCAGTAAAATTACCACTAGTTTCATTTGGACAAATTCCAGGCAAGAGTCAGCAACTTCGTTCCAGATCTGTGCTGCTGAATATTCTCACCAAAGATGGCAGCAAGAAACAATCTGACAATAGCCCTGCCAACAATATTATCTATAGTTTGAACTCAAGAGCCTAAGGACTGAATTCAATTTCATATAAGTTCTGGAGGCCACATTCCAGTAGCAAAAAAGGCTAAAGCAGGGAGGGGAACAAAAATACCAGCATACATTAGTTTACAGCTCTTACTGCTTGTAAGCCTTAGGAGAGACATTTCAGTCTTTTAGAATGGAAAAAACCCTGTACAGAAGTTGGGAGACCACCAAATAAAGGTGTAATGGAGATGAGGATGTAGCTATCTGAGGGACTCCAGAGGGTCAGACTGGGACAGCAGGAGGGCTGGATTTGGACCCAGAGGTTACGATTCACCATTCTTGGTTTAGCAAAATCTTTCCAGGGGTAATGTACCACCTACTCAGCAATCTCTATTGCTCTTCCTGTACATTAAGAAGCATTTCAGAGCAGGTTCTACAAAATGTAGCATGCATTTTCTGCAATACCTCTGTCTGAACACTGCTGAATCTCCTTTTCATGCTGTTTGCCACTGTCTGGAAAATCCAGAAAGCACTTTCAAACACAACGTTTAAATTTTTATCCTCCTCCAGCCTCTATCAGTAGAGGACAAGTCAGCCACTGACACCAGGCTCTTACGGAAGTGAAAGTGTAGTCTCACTATTAGCTGGCAGTCTCCAGAAATAGTCATCATCCTTCTAGGGACACAGGGAAGTGTATAAAAAGAAATTTCATTAACAATGTTACTGTGTGGGGAGGGAGGGTTAACCAGATCACACTGAGGTCATGAGATTGAGACAGGAGCCCAAGTTAATGGGTGAGCCACAGAGGCAGGAGGGGGGCCTGTCTTCCCAGCAGCAAATGGAGGAGAGAAACAAAAGGCCAACTGCATCCTGAAGTTCCCCAAATCAGAAGCAGAGATTATATCTTGGTAGACTTATGGCTTCCTAGTAAAGCTCTCCTTGAGAATATGAAGAGGGAGCTGAAAAAGAAAATTGATGCTGTATGGATTATGACTGCCTGCAAGAATCAGAAGGTAATAGAAGTTGCAGATGGCTTTCCTGTTCTCAGAGCCAGAGGAAAAAGCACATGGGCCATAGCTCCTGCCCATCCTTCTGAGGTCTTCACTCACTGGTTGCAGCAATCAGGAAGGCCAGCCTAAGTTTTCCATCCAGTTAATTAACCTGCATCTGCAACAGTTATCCACTCTGGTCATGTTTGCCAGAAGTGCATGGTTGACACACATTTCAGGCTGCGTTCACACTGGAGAAATAAACCGGTTTAAGTGGCATGGCTCAATGCTGTGAAATTCTGCGAATTGTAGTTTGTTGTGGGCCCAGAGCGGAGCAGAGCTCCGCTCTGGGCCCCACAACAAACTACAATTCCCAGAATTTCACAGCATTGAGCCATGCCACTTAAACCGGTTTATTTCTCCAGTGTGAACGCAGCCTAAGATTCTACAGCTTCCTTGTGGTGTTTTTAAAGGCTATTAAATATTTCCATAAGAAAAGGCAAGTTCCGATGTCTCAAGTTCATAGGAAAGCAGCTTTGTTTCACAAAAGGAGAGATAATAGAGACTAAAGTGTGCAATTCTGTTCTGCAGGATATTGTGTAAATCAATCTCTCAGCCCAAGGCTTCTCATTTGGCCCACTACTTATTTATTCATACCAGCCTCCTAAGCTCACATTGCTACTCTAGAAGTAGACAATAGATTCAGCCTTTGCCTCACACTTAAGAGGTGTGGAGGTTTATGGGGAGTGGACTGAAAGATATAAAGCAGCTCTTCTAGACCAGGCACGGGGACATGAATGATGGATGGGGCCTGACAAGCATTTAGTATCACTTACTGGTCTCTTGGTCAAGTTGTCCTGATCCATTTCTAGAAATGAGATAAAAAGATGTTGCCAATGCTGCTTACTACTGAAGTTCTGGAAGACAAAACTTGCAAAAGAACAAAGAGTGGGCAGTGTGTCATCAGGAAAATGGCAGCAACGGAGATTAGACTGAGAAGCTCTGTCCTGCTCCCATCGTTGTTAACTTGAGTACTTTAGATGAGCTGGACATTTTCATACTTCCTTGTAACACATGGGAACAGTACAGTGGGATATCTGTTCTGTGAGGCATATATGTGCAAGAGAGAGACCACAGGCATGTGTGTACAAAAGCATGAAAGGTCAAACGTTCAGTGAGTTAAGAGTGGAGAACCGCTATACAGTAAGGGTACCCACACTTTTCCTTGGTCTCCAGTCTTTGCTGCCATAGTTTCATCAATTTGTTACATGTCAAAATATACAAAGGGATCTTGTAGTACCTTTGAGATTGAGATAAGTACGTTTGTAGCATCAACATTAATAAACACTGCAGAAATAATCCAGTTTGAGACGCCTTTAACTGCCCAGGCTCAATACTTGGGAATTCTGGGAACTGTAGTTTTGTTAGACATTTTACCTTGTCTGTCAGAGAGCTCTGGTGCCACTACAATTTCCAAGATTCCCCAGCACTGAGCCAGGGCATTTAAAATGGTCTCATACTGGATTATCTCTGGAGTGTTTTGAACCTCAGTCTACCTCATCAGATGTGGTATACTTCGCCAGGTGTTGCGTTTGATGATATAGACAGTCTATGAAAGCTTATGCTACAAAGTTCTTTCCATCAATTAGGACTTTTATCATGAGCCAAAAACCGCATCTTTGGCTGGGGCATATCCCATGAATTTGTCCCTCTTCTAGTTTTTGACCCCCTCAGTGGGAAACTGTTTGGAAATTGTTTCTTTTCATTAATTCACAAACTCATTAATGGCCTCCATTCCTGCTACTGTTCTTCTACCATTTCCAGTGCAATAGTTCAATTCCACTTTATGCCAATTTCAGGGGGTCAGAGGTGAGTCAGTGGATGTGCTTTGGATGTGGCTTAGGTGCCTTTTACTTAGTGATTGGGAGGGGAGGAGAAGAGGTAGAGATTTCAATTTCATTTCCTTTGGTAAAGCCACTTTGGGCCCCAATCTTGGGGGGAAAAGCTGGAGAAAAATAAATATAATAATATAATAGGGTAACACAGAAACTTAATTTTTTTGTTAAGAAAAAATATTGTTTAGGGAAGCGTTCCCAGGATTGAACCATCTGACCCAGGATGCCTCCTTTTAACTATGTATTAAGAAGCCAAGCCCTCCCTCCAGTCCATCTGCCTTGGTCCAGGCCCCAGAGAGAGAGAACCACCACTGGACCTCATTCCCTTTCCCACCACCTTTCCTTTCTCCTTTTCTGTTGTCTCTTTTAGATTGTAAGCCTGAGGGCAGGGAACTGCCTAAATATAAGATTGTATGTACAGCACTGTGTAAATTTACAGCGCTATATAAATAAAGGATGATGATGATGATGATGATGATAATAATAATAATAATAATAATAATAGTGAGTCTGTCTCTTCTCTCTCCTACACACACTCATACATGCATGGAAATATAAGTAGAAAATAATCTTATGGTTTAAAAAACATTTATTTCATTAACCATCAGCCTCTTTTTTGCTTTATATTTAATCACTGGCAGATGAAAACCAGCATCAGGACAGATCAGACTAGCTGCTGGGTTTTATCTGTCAGTAATTTGTTAAGTCTGATGCTAGATGTCTGATCTATCCTGATCAGGAATTCCACCCACAACAAGGGAGCGGGAACGGTCCTTTTAAATGTAAGTTTGTCGTCATTTATATTTCATGAGGGCATCTCTGTGTGTTCATGCATGCATATGTGCCAAACCAGGGAAAAGAGTGGAAAAATGTCCTGGAGAGTTACTAGGTGGAAAGTCCCAAATGCTGTGTGTGATAAGCTTTTAGTGCAAAGACTACAATCCCAGAAAGGTTTGCTAAAGATAGGAAAGAGAGCATAGTGATTGCATAGTGTATCTGAAAACAAAGTTATTTTAGAGAACCTCATGTGATAAATCTCTTAGTCTCAAAAGTGCTATAAAGATCCCTTTGTATGCTAATACAGACTAACATGGATATTTCTTTGAACCTCTCAAAATATGTAACTACAACATTTGCCAGATGCATAATAACTTATATACAGTAAATTATTTCTTTTAAATTAAATTATGGAATTCTGGACATCTGCAGGATATGTAGACAAACTGGAGAGGGAAAGACAAAATCAGCATACAGAGACATATTAAGTAAATCTATTTTATCTCTATATTTTATTTGCCATATTCTTTTGTTTCTGAAGAGCAGTATAACATCAAGGAGACCAAAACAGAGACAACATCTTGTCTCTGATCTTACATCTGTTATTACGTGATAGGTACAAAACTAGGTAACTCTGTCTTATCATACAGAATATTTATTTTTCCAGTCATTTATATACAAATATCTAAACTACATGGGGGAAGTAAAAACAAAATTCTAGGGGGTATGTTATACAGTGGGGGAGGGAATATAAAAGGGGAGGAAAGAGCAGATGAGGAAGAGAATAATGCCAAGAAAATTCTAATGGGATTAGTGCATATGCATGTATATTTAATTATCAGACTCTGAGAAGCTCTAATTGGAATGCATGGCCATTGCTGCACTCAGGGTCAAGCTCTTTGGATCTATCCCTTTCCTATCTTGAGGGACAGCAAAACATTCCCCCACCACACCCAAACCACCTTTGTTATGGTGCTTTCATGTGGTCCTACTTTATTTTTTAAAAAATTTATAACTTGAGTTCTTTTGCTATAATTGGTCTTTATACTTGATTTGATGAGACTATACTGACTTGAACCCACTTCTTATAGGAAACTTCAAGAAAAAAACCCAGCTCCTATTGCACACACTATATATGTATTTATATATGGTATACATAAAAAGTAATTAAAAATACAGAACTTTTTGCAACAATGAAATGCCTGACAAGTCAGCAGCAGAGACTCCATCCACATCCTTCACCCATCCCAAACAAAAAGGGGTTTCACACTGAACACTCATCAGAAATAAAACATAACAGTGCATGTTGGGAGCAGGTGCACAGTTGGGAAGCATAAGGAAGTAAAGGGAGGATAAACAACCCCATAAAAATAGGTTTGAGTAAACTGAGTAATGTCTCCCTATCCTAATTCCAGAACTCGAAAAGAAATAAAAATTAAATATTATTTTAAAGGGTTATATGCCTGCTTCATGAGGGCGTGTTGTATCATTCCACAAAAAGGTTCTGTCTCTGGCACAAATGAAAAACTATCTTCTCTCAAAAGTGCAGGGACCTGTGCCTTCACAAGGACAAGAGCCTTTTATCTAGGGGTGGGAATCTTGCAGCCGTGAAGATGTTGTTGGACTGCAACTACCAGCATCCCTCATCAATGGCTATGTTGGCTAGGACTGTTAGGAATTGCAGTTCAACAACATCTGGAATGGCTACCTGATTCTCACTCCTGCTTTAGTCATTCTGCATAAAAACTGTAGAGCTACAAAACTGTAGGAAGTCCCGTGTTTAAAAAAAAAGTTTCATAGCAGCTTAATGCAGTTATAGCTAGTGCGAGCAGAAAAGGTGGGGATTTTCTGGCAGAGCTCAGGGTCATGAACGCTTAGCAGCAGTGGCACACATTACTGCTTGGTTTGCTACAACTTAAAAATTAGGATGCCAGTTATAAACTAGCAATGCATGGGGGGATGTTGCTTTTTTAAAGCACCACCAAGACTTTTGAAGCCAACTCAATATTCATCAGCCAAACTGCAAAAAGGGGGTGGTTTTTAAAAAAATTATATACAGCAACATGTTGCTGTTAAATCTCTCTTCTACTTCCTTCATCTCCTGAGCTGTCAACCCCTCTGGCTATTTTGAGCAAGGAATATGAATGGAACTGTTGTATTCCACCATCCCACCTCCCACCCAGTTTCTTCTGGAACGAATGAGGTGCTAACCACAGTGGCAGCAGCACAAGGAAAGCTCCAGGAAGAATAGCTACATGTCTCAGCAACCTTGCCTAGCCCTAACCGAGCATGTTCTTGCCCAATGAAGCACAACTTGGACAAAGAGTGCTGCTTTAGCCCCTGAGATCTGCATTTGGCCATGATGAGGAGGTGGGAGGAGTGTAAGTGAAAATATTAAGGCACAGAGAAAAGGGATCCCCATAAAAGTCAAACCCCAGAGATTCTCACTTTTAAACTCTCCACAATTAAAAGGAGTTGAAAACCCGGCAAGTGAGCAGGTGCCCAATAACCACAAAAAGGTGTGGGAAACACCTATCAGCTTAGAAAAGTACAAGCATTACTGGTAGTAGATGAGGAAGAGGAATTGAGAGATGTGTCTGGGAAGGAAGAAGTCTAATGCTATTCCTCTTTTTTGAGGGCAGTGTTAATACAGGCACAATTAACCACAACAGCAGCAGAGAAGTGTAATACACTTCAATTCATTCTCTTGCCCTTTCCAACTTTAAATTACCAACATGCTAAAATGGCTAGTAAAGCCAGTGACTGGCATGATTTTCCACTTGTAAAGAGAACCTTCTACAAAAGATCAGAACAGGACTAGGAGGTCAAAAGAAAATGAACATATGTGTTGCTCAATCTTTTGGGCCATAGCGAATGCAACTGCAAGATACTAGCTGCACATCTCTTAGATATGTTTACAGATTTTGGTCAAATTGTGACAGACCTAATACAAGAGTGAGAAGAGAAAAGGGAATGTACACCTTCCCCGGCAAACTCTATTCCACTAGAGGTTAAAATTAATTAGCAGGAAAAGTAAAACATTGACATCAGCAAGGAGAACTGGTAACTTTCAATGGATGCTCTTGAATTTCAACACAATAACGCACAAGAGGAACAGACTTAATGAAGACATCTTAGTATCAGCTGGTGTTGAACACAAGCCAAGATACAAAGGACAATGAAATAATTCCAGAAATTAGAAATAAATGCATAAACACACACAACCTAACCAGCAATTGGGATCAGTTGCACAGAAGCAGACTTCTGCATGTGGATTCAGTTGCTGGATCAGAAACCATGTATGCAGATAAGATGCACACCTATAGGAGAATTATCCAGTGTGATCTTTACCCACAATGAGGTGAATGGATAAAATGTGCATTTTCACCTGCCCAGCAACTTGACTAGAGTAAGAATCCTCCCCTGTATTTTGAACAGTTTGCTGTGTGTAAACCCCTCTCTGAATTCTGCTCATTATCGAACAGGTTTTCCTCTATTTGTTGTTGTTGTTGCGTGTCTTCAAGTCATTTCCAACTTATGGTGACAATATCATGGGGTTTTCTTGGAAGGTTTCTTCAAAAGTGGGCTTGCCATTGCTATCCTCTTCCTCTGTAAATGGAACAAATCCTGTTTTTTATGAGGTGACTGGTATTCTTTTGAAATGTTGAATAAAAAATCTCACCACAAAAGCCACTCTTCACCTCAAAAAAGGAATGTTTCAAATTTGCTCCTTGTTTCAGTCTAGAAGCTGCCCTTCAGCTTTCCTCCTGTAATCTACTTCCCTTATTCTAAAACAGAATACTGCTCCACACTGAAGCACTGAATCCTAATCACTAACAGAAGCAATTCACACATGTGACTACAGTACCATGAGATATAATCCAGAGCTGATCAAAATTAATACAGAGACAGCAGTTAGGGATAGAGTTCAATCTATATCCAAAATAACATGGAAATGCATTTTTGTAGTGTAGTGGGGAAAAGTGAGTTCCACTGCTGATGTTCTTAGCCAGTCACATTCTAGACAGCTTTGCAAATGGTTAAGAATAGTCACATTTCTTAGTTTTTCTTGCCTGACACTTCTACTACCAGTCTTCCCCCTTACACATCATGGTGGTGGTGAGGGGCATCAAGAAAATATGTTTCGCACATCTGGACCTCAGATCTATTGTAATGCCAGGTTAGTGTTCTTTAACTTTTCCTTATTAATGTGAAGCTTTTAGAGAAGACTCTAGGAAAACTCCAAACTACCCGCATGAGCCACAATAGTCCCTGCTCAACACTGGCAACAGGAAGTCCCCATTCCTGACTTGAGCACCATTTTTTCAAAAAAGAAAAAAAAGGGGATATGACCTGCATTTCTCATTCAATAAATAAAAGGAAATTTCCAGGCTGTGGCATGCTCCATCAGCACATTAGAACTCATCGTCTGAGCTAAGGAGCAGGGTCTTCTCATTGTCACGGACACCAGAGCTACTATGGGAGCGTGAGATGATATGACCACCATTACGCCAAGATGGCCCATGTTCTAGCGTTGACTGCTGAGTGTATTGCTGGTAGGCTGGGGAGAAGTTGTGAATTGCATCTTGCACAATGTCATGGGGATTCATGGTCTCTTTAAGGCTGCTAGAAATGCTCTTCATGGGGGCACAGCGACCTGGGGGAAAAGAAAGCACACTAGGAATTACTAAGAGAAATAACCTACTTTAACCCAACCCAGACAGCTCTTAGCTTTAAGCAAAAACTTACTTCCAGTATCATCTATTGGCAGGTGCAATGATTAGCTGGGCCTGACTTTTGGCAATTTAAAAAGAGTTGGTAATCCTAGACTAAAAGGTGCAAATGCAAAACGTGTGACACAAAATGCTTATAACCATTGTGAAGTAGTAGAAGCATAAGATCATAATTTAGTTTCCAACAATTAAGAAAGGTTATAAAAGGTGACAGAAAATGCACTCAGAAAAGACATTTGGCACCAACTGTTCTGAGTCCAAGGTAGGGGTAAGCAAAAGACAGAGAGAGAAAAGAAAAGGACAAATGTTCAAGTGGGCTTTCAGTGCGTGCTTACAAAAGAGCATGAGGGTGGAACTCCAGGCAAGTGAAGGGTAAGCAGAGCTACTGAAAATTTTTACAGTATATACCATGTACAGGTGAAGAGGACAAATGACTTCTTCCAATTTTTCATAATTTTGTTTATGAAGCCCAACAATAACTGACTATCTTCTTACTCTACATTTACTTGATATTTATGCTTGGATTCTTTCACTTATTGCCTCTAGTAATAAATTTGCTAGTCTTTATAGTGCCATAGTATTTGGGGAGGGGGTTGTTTTTCTTGTTGAGTGTGCACTTGCCTTCAATCTGTAGATTATAACTTTGGTATAGTTGTGCCTATCCTATTTTTAAAAATTCCTCTCCAAATACTGCGGCACTATAAAGACTAGCAAATTTATTACTTTATTTTATTATTTTATGAGGAATTTTTAAAAACAGGGTAAGCACAGCTATACCAAATATATAATCTACAGATTGAAGACAAGTGTATACTCAACAAGAAAAACAACCCCCTCCCCAAATGCTATGGCACTATAAACACTAGCAAATTTATTAGTGGAGGCAATAAGTGAAAGAAACCACACACATATACAGTAGACATCCTTGTGCAGTTTTAAGTTTATTTTATGTTTTCATCAAAGCAACCTCATTGCTAAAAAAGCAAGTCTCTTTCACTAGCCTCTTTGGTTGTTAGAGCTGCTGAAGCATAAACTTCAAGGAAGGCTTATCAATGTATACATGATTATCTCAAAGCACACCTCCATATAGTTGTTACACATAATGACATACACACTGGACTTTTCTGTACAGTGAATGGGGTTCTTGAGAATAAGAAAAGAAACAAACACAGAGAGAGCATGACACCTACCATATGGCCCATAGGATGGAACAGCTGCACCAGACACCAGAGCCCAAAGCAAGTGAAAAAGGAGAAGGAAACAAAAACAAGAGAGGAAGATATAGGAAACAACAGTCTGAAAAGACAAGTTAAGAGTCTCCACCAAGACGTTATCACAATATTAATTTCTCTAGCATAAGCTATTAAATACAAGATTTTAGAGAAGACTGAAAAATCCTGCTACTTCGATCCTCCCCATTCCCACAAATATATTAGAAAGGAGATTCCTTAATAAACTTTCACACCTCTGCATTCTCTAAGCAACAAGATAAACAGAATCTATATAATAGAGTTTGATCACCATATTCAAGCGCTTGGCTCTGATCCCAGCATTTAGAATCAAGAAAAGGAAAAGTAGAAATGGGCTCTCCTTTCTTCCTTTTACTGTCAAATATATCACTCTGAAGATAAATTCTTGTGGGCTTCCTATTTCCTCAAAATCTCCAAGTTAACACCCCCACCATATCAATGCTTCTGCTCTTATTTTTCAGGGGCCTACAGTCAAAAAGAAAATTATGTCTATTTCCCTATTGTCAGCTTCATCATCTATAGAAAGAAATGCTTGTATAAGCATAGGAAGCAGCTATGGTGAGTCTCAAAAGAGTATACCCCATAATCCAACAGAAGATTGACTTTCAACCTCATAACTTATACAACTGTGTCTATGGGAAATGAAAACTACATCAGCTAGTGATCTGTCTGCAATGAAAGAAAGAAAGAAAATTATTTTTAAAATGCTACATGGACAGTTTAGAGGTGAATAATCTCAGCTGGAATTATCTCCCCTTTCTCATTTAATACTCAGAATTGCACTTCCCTCATACCTTGTGCATCAAGACGCTTGTCTGCATAGACCTTGTAAGTGAAAGCATGTCGCAGAGCAATTGCTGCAAAGAACATTTCCACACAGATAATGAAATCCTGGTAGCCCGCTGCCACGGTTCCTTCACCCACAGATACACTGGCTGAGTCGATCTTAGGGATGGCACCACACTTCTCCAGAATGGCCAGCAGCATCCCTGAAAAGAAATGTATTGTAAACACTGAGGGCAATCTCAAAGCATTCTATGGCAGAGCTGCAAGCCCAGAGTCCACTGCTGATAATGACTTTGTTGCCTCTTCCTTGTTTTAATCTATTTGCTGTTGCAATGTTTTATTATTATTCCCAGATTTTCATTGCTATTTAAATAACTTGCTTTCAGATCACTTGACAAAAAGTAGGTTGTACACTGTCTCCATGATAAAACAACAATAATAAATATGTAATAAACTATAATATTGGTGGTGCAAAAGGAGAGGTATTTATAACACTGCCTCTCAAACTGCAACAAACTACCCAAAATTAACTGTTTTTCCTAACATTCACAGCATTCCTATTTACTCCCTACACCCTTCCGTATTACATGTCCCTACCCCTTACTACACTTTCTGCTCTCCCACACCTAACTACTACACACAACCTACTCCAAGGGGTCACTATCCTTAGTAGTGATCCAATAACAACCATTCCCTGCATCCACATAACATCCAGCATATCTATGTGTAGGACTCTTGCCCTGCTAACAGAACAATCTTCTTCAACCTGGTGAGCCCCCAAATGTTTTGGACAACTGCCTTCACCATGCTGACTAGTGATGACTGGAGCAGCAATCCAACACATATGAAGAGCAACAGGTTTGAGAAGGCTGTAATAGAGCAAAACCTGAATCAAAAAGAAAACAACTAAGATGAGCCTGTCAAAAAACGAAGTATAAATAATGTGCATTGTCTCATAAAAGGCAGAATCTGCAATTCACCTATAGAAAAAAAGTAATCACTAGGGTCAAACCCCGACAGAAGAATGCTGGACAGAGTGCAACAAAAATTAAAGTACCAAAAATATCAGTACAAAAATTTCTCAGTTAATATCTGAGATAAAAACTTAGTACTGATAGTCACTGAACAAGTTCAGAAAAGGCTTATCAATCTAGTGGTCCAACTAAGGTGCAACAGCATTGCCAAATGGATCCAGAAAAGCCATTATTCTAGTAGGCATACAATGCCATTGTATTTCCCATTTTGAGGTATGGTTGTGAAAACTGGACAGTAAAGAAAGTTGCTAGGAAGAAAATCAACTTATTGAGATGTGGTGTTGAAGAAAAGGTCTGAAGATACTGTGGATTGCTAAAAAGATAGATAAATTGGTCCTGGAGCATTTCAAACCTGAACTCTCTCTAGAAGCCAAGATGACTAAAATGAACCTGTCATATTTTGGTTATATCATGACAAGACATGACTCACTAGAAAAAATAATGATGCTTGGTAAGATGGAGGCAGTAGGAAAAGAGGAAGACCGCATTCCAGGCCAGCTTTAATGGCCAGTCTGCACAGGCCTCACACACACACACACACACAAAACCATATTTTAAAAAAACACTATTAAAATCACATAGAACAATATAAAATTATTTAAAAGACATACAAAGTTTAAAAATAAAGATAAAATACCCAATAAAAAACTCCCCTGCTAATATATATCATTGGAAGGGCGGTATATCAATAAACATTTTATTATTATTTTATTACAGTGGTCCCCCAGGTTACGAACCCCCCGGGGAACGAAATCCCCGGGACCCGAAACCGCCGGGACTGCAAAACAGCCCCCGGGATCCGAAACAAACCCCGGGATCCGAAGATGAAAAACCGTGCAGCCTCTTTAAATTTGCCGCGCGGTCCGTCTCCTAAAGCGGTCCCCCGGGAAACGAAGATTTCCGGGTTACGAAAGGTAATCCGGAATGGATTACCTTCGTAACCCCGGGGACCACTGTATATAAAAAACCTGCTTAAGCAAAAAGGTCTTTGCCTTTTGGTGAAAGGAAAGCAGAGAGGAGGCCAGCCTAGCCATGGGTTCCAGAGGATGAGAGGAGCTACTGAAAAGGCTCTCTCTTGTGTCCTCACCAAGTGAGCTTGTGATAGTGGTGGGAGTAAGATAAAGCCTTCTCCAATACACTAGATCTTAAAATTCTGGCAGGTTCATATGGGGAGATGTAGTCTTTCAGATAGTATGGATCTAAGCCATACAGGGCTTTATAGATCATGACCAGTACTTTGTTCTCAGAAATGAATCAGTAGCCAGTGAGGTTGTTTTTAACAAGGGAGTTATATGCTCCCTATAACTGGCCCCAGTCAACAGCATGGCTACAGCATTTTGGACCCACTGAAATTTCCAAACCTTTTCCAAAGACAGCCCCACATAGAGTGCATTACAGTAGACCAAATGGGATGTAAACAAGCCCTCTGTCACCATAGCCAGATTTGACATCTCAAGGCACAGCTGGCACTCTAGTTTTAATTGTGCAAATGTACTCTTCACCACTGCTGAAATGTGGGAATTCAGGATTAGAGTTGAATCCAGGAATACAAATGGGAGCATAATCCCATTTAGCACAGGCAGAGTCCCTATTCCCTGATCTGCCTTATGATTGACCAGAAGCACCTCTGTCTTGTCTTGATTAAGTTTCGCTTTGTTTGCTCTCATTCAGTCCATTACTGACAAAATATATTCAGTACTGGGATAGCTTCCCAGGAACCAGTAAAAAGAAGAGGTTGAGTTGTCATCAGTTGGTGACACAGCACCCCAAAAGCCCAGATGACCTCTCTCAGCAGTTTCATGAAGATGTTAAACAGCATGAGGATAAACCAGAATCCTGAGGGACCCCATAGTCCAGGGTATTGAACAGGAGTCCTCCAGCATCACCTTCTGAGTTTGCTCCTCCAAGAAATACTGGAACCACTGAATAACAGAAGCACCAAGTTGCATCCCAGAGAGTCAACCCAGAAGGATACTACGGCTGATGGTTTCAAATGCCACTGAGAGGTCCAGCAGAACCAAAAGGGACACACTCCACCCTGTCCAGTTGGGTTAGCAATTGCATGTGTGGTAGGGGCCAATTCCCCTCATAGATCATGTAGGTCATGAAGTAATGCAATGACACTTTTGGTGGTTATTTTCCACATCTGTAGCTATTTTTTGCCCTTTGGGGCTGTTGGGGGTCTTGGGGGATGAAAGAAAATGCAGCAATTCTGGGTGGTTTGGGGGCATGTGAGGATGACAAATCATATGAAAAATAGAAATTGGAATTAAAAAAGAATAATGTGGGTATTCTGAGGGATCTCTGCAGGGGATTTGGGGCCTGCAAAAGTGGGCTCAGTGGCTATATATAACTCACTAGTCACATTTTCATGATCTTGGAACTAGACCAACCACTCGTTGATTCCACTGAGATAGTGATCCAACAAAGATGTTGCAATGACATGGAGCACTTTCCCAAAAAATAGAAACTCCCACTCACATGTGTGCTGTTAACAGAAAAAGCACAAACCATGAAAAAATGTGGTTTGTATTTCTAAAAATTGTATTATATTTATATTTGTCACCTTGATCAAGAAAAAACAACTGAAAGCAAATTGTTTCTAAAATCTATTGCCATATTTAATGAATTATATTATTAAGAGCACAGTGGAACTGATAGCAGGGCAATGAGAAGAGAAGAGACAAATACTAAACATGTAAATAGTGAAGAAGATAATACATAGAAACAGCATAAGAATGCTGTTTGTCCAAGAATAGCCGACTAAACACCAGAGATAAAGATAAGTGCCTGCTAGGATTTTAACAATCTACCAAATTTCCCAGTTATGCTTGCAGATACATATGCTGAGATCTCACCTTGCCAGAAGGACAGGAAAATGACAGACTTGACCATGAAGAATTTCAGGACGGGGCTGTAAGGACTGAGCAGTTCACGTGTGGCAAAGTAGAAAAGGAACAAGGCATAGAGGGCCAAGCTCACAGAAATATTGTAAATGATTGTCACATAGAGATATCCACTTGTGACACTGTAATAAAAGACAACATGAATATTCAGCTTTTCAGGCATCTCAAATACCTTCTTTTTTTTGGCAGGATTAAGACTTCTCCCAATGCAAATACGTTTTCCCAGCTCCATCAGTAAACAATGTCCATATGTCAAGAACCTTATGTTCTGTCATCTAATGTGGCTACTCCACCTAATAGGAGGGTCAACTCTACTGCAACTATTAAAAGTACTGCAATCCTCATTCATGACACATTCAGATTCCATCGGAATTTCAAACATGACAGCACTAGAGAAAATGTGTAGTGATCCCTTCACATTCAGTGGGGTTAGAAGTGAAAGATCTCCATTAATGTGGAAAAACAAAAAAAAAACCTCTTTACCTAAGAGAACACCTCTCTAGGAATCTTCAGGTCCTCCAGTAGAGCTCGATGGTCAGCATCTGCCAGAGGTTGATCACAGAATCATGCTGGAGGACCTACAAATGCCTAGAGATGTATTTTCTCTAGGAACTTCTAGGTTCCAGCACAACGCTATGGTCAGCTTCTGGCAGAGTTACACTGATTTCTAGATTCCTAGAAAGAACATAATCAAAACCACAAATAATCAAATCTGCAAAAAGCCAAAGCTGCAAATGTGGAGGGCCAACTGTGTATGTTAACATCAAATCTGTTTGAATCAATATGTACATACTTTGTCACAGATTTTCCTATGGCTACTCTTGTCCTGGTGGTGGTTATGTCAATAGGGATTTATTTCAGTTTTTCCCCACTTTAGCTCTCAAAGGATTGAGACATCTTACAATATAATTTTGAATTCCTCATGACAACAATTCCATAGAGTTAAGTAAAGAGCAACTTCTTCAAAGTTGTCCAGTTCTGTTCTGGCTGCCCAGAGAACTGTGATCTTCTAATTCAGCAGAGACTGCTATTGTAGTGTACCCTCTGGTTGTTTCCAACTTATGGTGTGACCCTATCATGTGGTTTTCTTGTTGTGATTTTTTCAGAGGTGCTATTGTCTTCTTCTAAGGTGGAGAGTGTGTGATTTGTCCAAAGTCACACAGTAGGTTCCATTCTAGTTCCAGCAGCATATTTGTCCCTTATTTCTCAGAAGATAGGAAAATCCAGTATAATGCCCTTTCTTACAGTCAAAATGTTATTTCATTCTTTCAGATCTAAGGATAGGCAGACTTAAATAAACTTTAACTAGGCTAGTGTAATTTGACATATAAATCTCTTTATAACTAAACTACTTACTCAAAATCCCCATCCTGGTACTTCCCAAATGCCTGAAGGACAACTGTAATAATTGCCATGAGGGGCTTCACGACACAGAATTGCAAGGTGGCCTGAAGGAGTAGAAAGTAGAAAGGCAAGCAAAACAAATAGGGGAGAGAAGAAATTAGCAAAGGTATTCAGGCCTCAGTCTCTAACCAGTCTTAATCATCTACCCCAAACAATAACTGGAGCATGTTTAACATGGAATTATGATCATCATTTCTGTTCGTGTAGACCATCAATGTATTCTTTAATTTATTACACTTAGGGTAAAAGTATGTTTAAAGATGGCTTCATCTCTGGTGAAGACTTGATATGATACTACAGGAGGCCACTCACAAGTAGCCCTGCGGTTTTATTGAGAAAATCGGCTAAGCACCAGCTCTTATTTAGCACTAGGATTTGATGAGAGAGTATAGTAATCAGGAAACTTTCAAGAGATTGTTTTAAAGGCCAAATTTTGTTGATGGACCATGCACACTTTTACATTTAGACAATTATTGACAGAACAGAAATGTGACCAGCTTTCAACAATCTAGAGACTGAAATAAAGGTTTATTTCTTTTTAACATAGATGGAAAAGGGTTTTTCCCCCATGCTTCATGAACACAGTGGTATAATCAGAGTAACATTGGCTGTTTTGTACATAACTCATTAATCATCACAGGCTATGCAGACTATCATAATACATAATAATATTAGTGTTTTATCCATAGCAAGAGAAAGGATGCCACATTCTTACATAACTTGACATGCCTGATCTAGTCATTGTTAAATGGGTTGGTCTAATGATGGGCAGGACTGTGTATAGTTTTTATTAGCTACTTTTCTTTTAATAGCTCTTCACTGGCTCCATCATTGGCCTGAATTCTATTGCTGTGATCAACAATAGTAAATCCAATGAATCAATGAGATTTACATAAGTACTGATTCAACATTCTACAACACATTCAATGGGTCCACTTTAGTTGGGACTAGCAATAGACTGATGATCTTTTTGTTATTTGAGTGTGTATTTCTGGCAAGGATATTCCTTCCTTCTATTAGTGCATAACAGAAAAGGAAATTCCAGACAGAAGTGTAGGTGTTGAAATATTTGCTTAGAGGGAAAAAGTCAATATCATAGGTATGGCCCCATGTTTTAAACCAAGTTTCTTCTTGCAGATTAGATAGCATACATAATACTCTGCTGCAAAGAAGATGCTGTCTTTGTTCTCCACTGTGCCAGGTGTATTCTTACCTACACAGAACCCATTTAAACCCACTAAAAGACACTTTCTTCTTCAATCTGTCAGTGAAAGGATTTCATGTTAAGCTTTATTTTGTGCTTGGTTTTTCACAGAATCATACAATTGGAAGAGACCACAAGGACCATACAGTCCAACCCCCTGCCATGCAGGAACTCCCAATCAAAGCATACCCGACAGATGGCCATTCAGCCTCTCCTTAAAGACCTCTAAGGAAGGAGGTTCCACTACACTCCAAAGGAGTGTGTTCTACTGTTGAACAGCCCTTACTGTCAGGAAGTTCCTCCTAATGTTAAGGTGGAATCTCTTTTCCTGCAGTTTGCATCCATTGTTCCGCATTCTAGTCGCTGCAGCAGCAGAAAACAAGCTTGCTCCCTCCTCAATATGACATTCCTTCAAATAGAATCATAGAATCACAAAGTTGGAAGAGACCACAAGGGCCATCCAGTCCAACTCCCTGCCATGCAGGAACTCTCCATCAAAGCATCCCCGACAGATGGCCATCCAGCCTCGGCTTAAAGACCTCTAAGGAAGGAGACTCCACCACATTCCGAGGGAGTGTGTTCCACTGTCGAACAGCCCTTACTGTCAGGAAGTTCCTCCTAATGTTGAGGTAGAATCTCTTTTCCTGGAGCTTGCATCCATTGTTCTGGGTCCTGTTCTCTGGAACAGCAGAAAACAAGCTTGCTCCCTAGAACCTTCTCTTCTCCAGGCTAAACATCCCCAGCTCCCTAAGTTGCTCCTCATAGGGCACGGCTTCCAGACCCTTCACCATCTTAGTTGCCCTCCTTTGGACACGGCTCCAGTTTCTTCACATCCTTTTTGAATTGTGGTGCCCAGAACTGGACACAGTATTCCAGGTGGGGCCTGACCAAGGCAGAATAGAGCCGCACTATTACTTCCCTGGATCTAGACACTATACTTTTATTGATGCAGCCTAAAATTGCATTGGCCTTTTTGCTGCCACATCGCACTCTTGACTCATGTTCAACTTGTGGTCTACTTGGACTCCTAGGTCTCTTTCGCACATAGTTTCATTCAGCCAGGTGTCCCCCATTCTATATCTGTGCATTTCATTTTTCCACCCTAAGTGCAGTACCTTACATTTCTCTGTGTTGAATTTCATTTTGTTAGCTTTGGCCCAACTTTCTAGTCTAGTTCAAGTCATTTTGAATTTTGATCCTGTCCTCTGGGGTATTAGCTACTCCTCCTTGTTTAGTGTCATCTGAAAATTAGATAAGTATGCTCTCAATTCTGTTATTCAAGTCATTGATAAAGATGTTGAATAGCAATGGGTCCAGGACAGAACCCTGTGGCACCCCACTTGTCACTTCTCTCCAGGATGAAAAGGAACCATTGCTGAGCACCCTTTGGGTTCGGCCGGTCAACCAATTACAAACCTATTTAACAGTTGCCTTGTCTAGTCCACATTCTACAAGCTTGTTTGCAAGAATGTCATGGGGAACTTTGTCAAAGGCCTTAATGAAATCAAGATATACTATATCCACAGCATTCCTTTCATCTACCAACCTGGTAATTTTATCAAAAAAAGAGATCAGATTTGTCTGGCATGACTTGCAGTGAACTACTGTGGGGATGTTTTTGTTTTAATGAGAGCTATACTGGGGACTCAAAAAGCAATAAACAATAGGATCTTCGTATCTGCAGGGGTTTGGTTCCAGGACATTCTGTGGATACCAAAATTCATGGATGCTCAAGTCCCATTAAATAAAGTGGCACAATAAACTGGTGTCCCTTATATAAAATGGCAAGATAAAGGTTTTGGGGGGGCATTTGGGGGCTATTTTCAAGTCATGGATGATGGAATCTGTGGATGCAGAATCCATGAATATGGAGGGATGACTGTAGTTAGTACATAAGAACAGTAGCTCTGCAGACTCAGACCAAAGGCCCATCTGCTGTAGTATTCTGTTCATATTGTGGGCAAGCAGTTATCATAGGAAGCATTGTAAAAGCAATGTTACAGACAAAAATGAGAACAGTTATTTTGATCATTTTTTGCAGGACAGGCTTCAGGAAATAATAGTAGTAAATGGCAGAGGAGTCACTAGGGGGTTCAGGGAGTGTGGACCACACTAGGTGACACCCTATGGTGGGTGTGACACCACTGCTTTCCAAACATTTGCCTTTTAGCAGAAATGGGCTGCTGTATGCGCCTAAATTCCTTCAAAATGCTGGAGTTAAGCAGAAGAGATGTTGTGAGTGGGGCAAGGCTCAATGGGAAGAGAAAGGAAAGGTCCCAGATTTTTTTTAAAAAGTGTGTTTGCATGTGTGTGTATTCTTTTTTGATTTTCTTAAAAAACAACACATACATTTAGGTTCTGCATATGATATTGTAACTCAAAGGTATATTTTTAAATTTCCTAGTTGTTTATATCACAACTATTGCCATTTCATTTAGTGATATATGGGAATTACGATTTATAACATTAGCACAAAAAACATTACTAAGGATTCTGTATGGTGTGGAAGCAGGTTAATAGGGATTGACACCATGAATTACTGCACTGAGTGACACCAATCTTTGTTATTCCACTGCAAATGATGATTTCGGAATGGAATAAAAACATGTGCAACTGACTATATTTTTGCAAGGGACTTGACTAGATTACATACTAAATCTCTTTCAAATTTAAGATTTAAGTTCTCTCTTTGCAGAGCGTACATCAGTTATAACCCTTCACTTTCCTAGACAGTCTAAGAACAAGTAATCCTATTCTGATGAGAAACAATGGGGTGAAACTATAAGAGACTGTAGGTGTCAGCAAGAATCTCCTCCTTTGTGGTATCATACAGATACAGTAGAAGTTGGCCCTGCTGGCATATGAAAGCTGGAAAAAAGGAAAAAAGATTGCTTCTGATAAGATGCTCTTGGGTGGTAATCATAAGACCAAGGAGCTCAGGAATCCCAGCACAAGCCAGCTGGTGAGTCATCACCAAGTTGTGAACTGGAAAAGGTCAAGCTAATTGTTAAACTGTGTTTCTGAACTTCCTTTTCTCTGTTACAGAGATTGTTTATTCATCTTCCTGCAGTTTAACCCACAAGCATTTATTTTTGGACACTTCCTGGTTAAGAAAGTGTTAAGACATATGGGAAAAGCTAGTGAGCATTTATGCAGGTGACCTAGACATTTACTCTGCCTTCAGGCAGAAGTCTAGGAAAGAACAGACAAATCAGAATCTAATGTGGAGCTGTATGGAACAGAACCTAATGTGGAGCTGGCCCTGTCCAGAGTCCCATTTCACACCATTCAAGTTTCTGTCCAATGATGCATATCATCCTATTTGCTCCAAGCAAACAGGAATGAAATAACAAACCACTTCCACAGCAGGCTGAAGAGATAATTTTATGGGGTGTAACTATGGTAGAGGACTGCAAAAATGTTGCTCCTGAACTTCTCAAGCACACTATCACTCTGCTTACATAAGCACTATTGCGTTAACCAGAGCAGCGAAATTGCTCCTGCAAGATGAAGTATCAAGTCCCGTATCTGCAGCCAGAAAGTTGGTTACTACAGATCAGATTTTCTCAAACTTTTTATCCCAGAGGAACCCTTTATAAGTTTCAAGGAACCCTGACATAAAATTACAGGGATCCCTTGGGCAAAGTGTATAATATTTATAGCTCAAAAAATCTCTCACAGAACTCTTGGTTGAGAAACCCTGCCACTGATAAATCAAGACACCATTGTAAGTCCATGAAAATTGACAATACATGGATACAGGCATTCTAAACTATATTTAGTTTTGATTATTTGTCTATCTGTTACAATGTTCTTTGATTGGCTATATGCAATCTTAATAAATACAGAAATTTAACATATTACAGATATATCACAGTTAACAAAGTAGATGTGTAGGCATTACTTCTTTAACAGAAAATTTGGTACCAGAGGTAGAAATGACATGGGAAGAATAGGGAAAGGTTCTTATATTATAAAAAAGAACATCAGTTCAGTGGGTTTCAGCAACATTTTATCCAAAACTAACAATGTGGGCATGTGAAATGACACAATCAGTCTGGCAAGCCTTGAATAACTCAACAAAACGAACCTTACAGACACTACTTGAAAGTTTCTTCCAAAACGCATCTAGGAATTAGGTTTTTTTTTAATTTCACCAGCCTCCACCTTTCTTATGATTTATACTTTGGTGTTCAAACATATATATCTATTTTTTTAAAAAAAGATGCTAAGGGGTGCTGGTAAGGCAGGCTTATCTGCTTTCCCCCCTTTCTCTCTGTTTTACTGTTCATGCATGCTCAAGTAAGGGATTCCTGGGGCAGCTGCTATTTATTTTGCCTGTGATAGGCAGGCAGTTATGTCTACAGTTGAACTGCTAAATTAGAATTACACTATCTTCTAGCTCAAGCTTTACTGCATTTTTTGCAGCAGACACACTGCTACAAATCAACATCAAAAGTTTCTTTTTCTCCAACCTTTCTTTATCATCTTTCCAATGCTGATACTGATTTTTTTTAAAAATCCAGTTAGTCAGAGGAAAAAGAAAAGGAATAGGGCTGAGTGGGCATTCACAGACTTCATAAAAAGGAGCTTCTTTGTCAGAGGCTTTGCTAACTGAGTTATGCCTGCCTATACAGGTACAATATGCATTTGGATAAATGTTCACTGATCCCAGCAGATTTGAGTAGAGTGGTCAGAACAGGGGAAGCTGAGATTAGCTTTACTTCTTACTGAAGAAGAGAGGATACTCTGTATATTTCCCCATCATATTTCAGTACGATAAAAGGGAAATTTTCATTTATTTATTTTTATAGCAAACTAAAAAATCAAAAAAGGATGCCTGAAATATCCTTGTGGGAACTTAGGTGTCTTCCTTTCATTCAGCTGCCAAATATTCATCTGGAAAGAATGTTCCTTAGGAAGGGAGGAAATACATAACAGACAGGATACTAAGTTTCTGGAAAGAAGACTTGTGCTTCCTAGAGGACCAACTATTTGAGAAGGATGGAGAATGAGAAGAAAATATTGACTACTCAGTCCTGTTGACAATTTACCAAGAACAATTTTTTGTCATCCTCTTAGTAGTTTATGGCTGAAACATGTAATGTAATTTATTCACTACAATTAAAATGGGAGAGGTTCTCTTGATGTAGTTTGGTGGCTCATGCCTGATCGCTTCCTCTGTAAATCTTGTGCACAGAATCCCATATGATGAGCACGTGATATTTAATCACATAGAACAAGCTACAACTAAGTAATGCCCATCATGAGGTATGAAACAAACAATCTAGACAAGTGAGTCAGAAATCTACATGTCTTTATGACAATATTTTTTTTAAAAAAAAATAATTGCTTAACATCACACATACATCAAAAGTAACCCAGTTTTGTCAGAACTTCACTTCCAAACTAACAGGTCACTCCACATTCCCTGATTTCTAAGACAATTGACACCTTGGCCACATGGATTCTTTTCTCTACATTCAACCTGAACTGAGTAGGATGGAATGAAGAGTATTTTGAATGTTTTACTTATAATGTACTTGTTTTAAATTTTTAATTTCCAATTTTGGGGAAAGTGCACAACAGAAATGAAGATGATTCCTACATTTTCACTACACCTTGTGCTCAATTCCTCTCTGCTTCATTTTATTTAACTTGCAGTAACACAATTGTTACTATTGTTAGATATAGACTATAGATGACAAAAATCCAAACATTCAGAGACCAACAAGGCATAATATATAAGATAAATAATGTAGTTCAAAGTAACCATAGTATTAGAAGCAGTATATCATGCAAAATGTTACTGCATGTGAACAAACCATAAATCCTTTCTACAGTCCCAGTAGAAATGGTATGATGGCACAATCGGTAACATACCTAAGAACTAAAACTTTATTTTGGAGTTATCCTGTGGGAAGTCTGGGTTCTATCTTTCTGGTTTTGCATCAAATCTCTCTATATATAATAGTTAAAAGGAAACTAATATGTAGAGGGAGAGATAATACGTAGAAATAGGTGAGATTTTGATCCAAAATTGTGCTGCTCCACAACTCATGAACCATATAATGTATCATTTTCCTAAGGCCAAATGGTTAGGTGAAACTGGATCCTACCATCTCATTCACAGAAGGATGGCAGACATCGGACTAATTTATGCTTAATGTGAAGTCTAAGATTTCTGGATGAAATGTTACAACTGGCTGAGGAAAAGATTTTCTGCACCACATTAACGAATGCCCACATTCACATTTCCAAAGGTGACCTAAAACTTAGTCTAAAAGAGACTCAATAAAACCAGGTTCCCAGGTTCCTATCAGCTTCTGTCAAACCATACCTGTTTGCAAAATCTCAGAAATCCAATGGAGTATGTCTTTCCCCACAAGCAACAAGTGCCATACATACAGCTGGACCTAAAAGCAATACAACAAGATGTCTGATAAAAATAATAATAATTAAGTTTGATGTAATATTAATGTTTTAAATAAGCAATTCAAACCTTTATGATTTCTGAGTGCTTTTAATTTTTTTTCCTGTGCTCTGACAGCTATAACAGGTATAATTAATCTATAAAATACAGTCCTTTTTCGCTGGGGATCTGTTCCAAACCCGCTTGCTAAAACTGAGTTTCACTTATATTCAAACCCCATTGGCTTGAATATAGGCATGGGCGTGTAAGGGTGTACACCCATTCTTTCTCTCTCTGTTCATCCCTTGCGCATAAGCAAGGGACACGAGTCCAAAGACCGCAAGAATGGAGGGAGGACCGTAAATAGAAAGGAATGATCAAAAATGCAAAAGTAGAACAATAATCTCTTTTTTAGCTTTTAAAGGAAACCCATTTAACAAACAAACAAATAAACAAAACAGACATACAGTCTGGATTTATAGGTCTCCCTCCCACTTCATTTCAGATTGCCAAAGTACAGCTGCAATGTTCAACTCAATGATGTTAATTTCAGGACTCTCACTTAGTAGAGCTAAACTGCAGTGTTCTTTTTTTTTTTTTTAATCAGACACAAATGCTGAAAGAAGTGGTTCTGCTTCTGAATACCACAGATATCACAAGCCCTTCATGTGTGAAGAACAATCGTGCTTAATTTGCAATGAGGACAAAAATGCCTTAAGCCCTTGGGCAAGACAACATTATAGGAGCCACTGTGTGCCCAAAATAAGGATTTCGAACAAAATAAAAGCATGAAAGCTGCAAGTCCAAATTCACATGCAAACAAATGGTCCCAGTCACCTTGGTTCAGATACTGGTAACTCATATGAAGGAGTCTCATTCAACTTTAAGACATCTGTCACACAAGATAAATTTCAGTGGCAGAGGTAAAATAAGTGCTATGACAGATGGATGTCTGTTTTTGCCTCCAAAGAGAATGATTCATACTAAACCATCTCACCAAGGAGTACAATTATACATATGAGAGAATAAGAGAAATAGGAAATACTTACTCAATAGGCTTCCCTCTGATCTCAGACATTATTGAACTTTCCCCACCAAGGTATTCATAGCACAGGCTAAGGAAATTGTAGATTACAAAAGCTGCCAAAATATAAAAGAAAAGAAAACAGCATATTATTACTAAGCCTATTCAAAGTACTTCTGAAGAAGCTGTCTTGACAAAAAGAGGGGAAACCACAAGAAGGGGTAATATCCCATCCCCTCCGTATTTTCTTGTTGTGTGACTTCAAGTAGTTTCCAACTTATGGTGACCCTAAGGTGAACATATCATCAGGTTTCTTGGAAAGATTTGTTCTAATACGGTTTTCTTTTTCTTCCTCTGAGGCTGGGAGAATGTGAATTCCTCAATGTCACCCAGTGGGTTTTTATGTCTGAGTGAGAATTTGAACCCTTGCCTCCAGATTCATAATCCAATGCCCAAAGCACTGGCTCTCTCCCCAAATATCTATTTCTTATCAATTCTAAAAGTATCCCATACTCGATATACTAGGGTTATCACCAAATTAAAGAAACCTCCATTAATGAGTTTAATTGATTAAAATCTGTGTATGAATAAAATAATAGTTTCACAAATAAATGAATTGTTTTTAGATTATGTGTGAGTGCTTCACCACCCCTGTCCAGTGTGACAATTTCTAAAATGGTGACTGAAAGCCATAATTTTTGTAAGAATATGCACTTTATTTTGTAAGAATCTGTTTTATGATGAATTAGGCATGTCCTCTAAATTCATTCATATGAATTTTATAAATTCATTTAAAATGATTTATAAAAGGGCTGATGAACATAAGGCTTTCAAATGCTGTTGGTTAACAATTCCCATCAACTGTGGCCAGTCTGGGCAATGTTGAGGCACGAAAAGAATTTTACTTCAAGAACAGCAAAAGGGCCACAGGCTCCCTAACCAATTTAAACCTGTGATGGGTGATGTTAGATCACAGCAAAGCCACTATAGCAGTAGCGTAGTTACAAGTGAATCACAAAGTAAAATGGTTCCCCTGTTGGAATGAGGCAGTTAGAAGACAGAGGAGCAAAGTGAAGAGGAGGAAGAAGCAGGGGAAACAACCTTCTGTTATTTGGGGAAACTACATTTCCCATCATCCCAGTGATGTTACAGACTATAACAAGTCAGCAGACCAATGTTTCCACTAGACAGAAATATAATCCACAACTATTCTAAGTGGCTCATTTTCCCATATACAAGCCAGGTTCTGCAGACTATGACCACTGTCTGGGTATTAAAATTCTATCTTTCTATAAGGGAAGAACAGTTTGCAATTTCAGACTTAATGGACATCTGACTATAGCCAAGCAAAAGCCAATTAGCAAGATGAAACCCAAAATCTACATGATACATTTGAAGTGTGTCTCAGAATCCTTATACCAAACTAATTGATGGAATTATTCAGAAAGCACTCTCAGCTAACAAGAAAACATGGCTGGCTCATTTTTCATTACATTTTACAGTGAATCCTTTATACCAGTGGGCTGGGCGTTCTGTGGATTTGACTGCCTGTGGATCACCGGAAGTCATATTATTCAATGGCGGCATGTGCACACAGACATACTGGCACGTCTGTCCACATGTCGCTGCCACTGAATAATATGAGTGAATATCTGTGTTTTTTGCCATCTGCAGGTTGCTACTGAACCAAACCCCAAAGAAGAAAAGGGTCCACTTTATATACCACTGACAGAGTCACAGTGCTCCCTAGTGTCATTTTGAGATATTGATGGTATACTTGATGAGTAAGCATCATACAACTTCCTTGAGCGCTGTCAACCTTAAGGTACTTTAAACTAAAAAACTAACCAGACACTTCCATCCTAAAGCTTGACCGGGGAAACATCAAACACACATTCTGTAGAATAAGCCATTAGGTTCTACCCCAAAATAAAATAAACTTCACATCCCAGAATTCACTAGCACTGAGCCAAAGCAGTTAAAGCAGTCTCAAACGAGAGTGTTTCTGCAGTATGTTTTGGTCCTTAGTCTCAAAGGTGCTATAAGATTTCATTGTATCTTTTTATGCTGAAATAGACTAATGGCTATTATCTTCGAATATTATAGTGGGCCCTTGAAATCCACTTGAGTTTGGTTTCAAGAACGAACTCCCCCCCTCCCCGGTGGATAACAAAATTCATGTATGTTAAAATCCCATTAAATACAATAGCATCATAACATGATGTCCCTTATACAAAATGGCAAAATCAAGGTTTGCTTTTTGGAATTTATTCATTTTAAAAATATTTTCAAGCTTTGGATGCTTGAATCCATGGTTAAAAAATCATAGATATGGAGGAATGACTGTACTATCATTTTCATACAGCATAGGTTTTAAAAGGTAGTTTCATATGGTTTTGATGAAAAGATATCATCTAACATTGCAGATTTAACAAACGCATAAACAGTAGTGAGTTTTCACATATGTGGTAATTGTCTGTTCACAATTCAGATTGAATTTTATCTCCTAGAACACATGTCAATTTGTAGAATTACAGGCTTCCCCCACCTTTCCAATGACAGGCTTTCTGACAACTTGCTCTTTTGATGCTTGCAAATTACGAAGATGTTCCATTAGTTCAAGAAGGGATCCACTCTTTTGCCAGTTCTTTCTGCCTGTGAGTATGCTTGGAACCTCTCAGATGTGTGCACAGTTTCAAGCCTTGTTTACCAAAAGAGCATTCTCCCCCTTGAATTAACAGAACTTATCTGTGAAATTTGCAAGCATGAAAACAGAAGACATCATCAGTTCTTCTTTCAGCATTAGGTTGTCAAAAGATCCAAATGAAAATAGGAAACCACACAGACAGTTACTATGCAAACACTTTCTGAAGCACTGGCTGGTACAAAATTCAGTTTAAAGCTAAATAATGGATATTTTCATTAAAAGATTTTCAAGGGCAGTCTTCCCCAAGGGACAAATCTCCCTTGAAATGAAGTCAGATTCCCACCCTCTTCTATTTCTTCCTTTTCCTACAGTTTTGAAACTGTTTTGAACATTGACAGCACATGCGAGTGGGGGTGGAGGCGGAAAACAACACTCATCAGCATAAAGGCCATCAAGCTGACCAAGCTGGCAAGCTTTAGAAAGTGGTCCGACACTCCAAGCAGATGTTGAGATGTTTGCAAACTCCCTAGGCGAGGCAAAGGGGATAATAGCTGTTGCTAGGAGATGAGTTTCACAGAGCAGCCTGCTTCCTGCTATGCCTTTGTATACACACACACAAACATATACAAACTGAGGACAGAGGAATGGGAAAACCAAACCAAACAAAGATGGCCTCTGGACTGTGCCTGCATGCATTTGCCATCTGTTATACCATCCCAGCGCATAGTCACAGGCATGAACAACCACATGCATCTCTCAAACAGATTTACATTGTTCATGCACCAAAGGCCTTTATAAGTAGCAAGTAATCACACTATTTCCATGCAAGAAGTCTTATATAGAATGTAGCAATTAACAACAGAAAACTAATGCTCAGAGACAGCCTGGATGGGGGAGAGATGCCCTGCTTTAAAAAACAGAATTTGGTGTAGAATGAGAATTTCTATTCGAAAAAATCAAAAGAACACTTAACATCATGATGTTGATGAACTTTTTTTTTTTGCTTCAGGTTTGCTTTGAGGATAAAGAAATTATATAATAATAAACTAGGAGGGACAGGACAGCTCCTCCAGAAGCCTAATAATACTCTGTGAAGAGTAAATAGTGGCAAATGCACTATAGAGCTCCCAAGAGGTTCAACATCGGATGCTCAGGCTATAGCTTATAGAATGCACATAACTCCCAAAATTACATTAGTACTTCTGGGAAGCTTCCTAAAGTAGTATTTGGCTTTTGGAGGTTGCATACGGCCCACACAGTTGGAATTTTGTTGTAGTTTACAACAGAAGAAATCTGTTTGTGAGAAATGGACTAGGGATGACCACCATTATGCCCAAGGGCGAATCTTTCTGAGGGGATTCTAATCTTGAAGGAATGTGGAAAACATTAATGTTGACATGAAACAGAATGAGTTACCAATGTTGGTAACAGTAACAGTTACTCTCTGAAATGAATAATCCAATTAGTTGATTTTCTGGAATAACATTCTACATTCTAGATGAATACATAATTTAAAAAAAACAACTTCCTTGAAGGCACATTTCAGAGATCTGGCCAGCTGGAGAGTCCCCCTTCTCCTCAACCTTATTCCTCCAGTAAAAGTTCTTAGAAGAACTGTCCATAATGATTTGGTAACAGTCTGCTGAGAAAAACTCAGTCATAAATTGTTATCTGATGAAAAATTATAGGCATCATTTTATGAGTCACCATAGCCATAGCATTCAGATGTTGCTTGTAATTAACTAAAAGAATAAAAAAATAAATACAATAAAAACCCTAAGGACTATTTTCTAGAAGTTATTAAATAACTAGCTTTGGATAACTCACCAATAACTAATAAGTACCTACTAGGAGAGTGGTGCACCAGGGGAGTGATACCTACCAATTCAGTTCTAGACTTCTTTTCTGCCATATTGATGGAAGCCTAACAACCCTCCCCACAACCCACTATAGCAGTAGAGTTTTTCTAGTGTATCCTATGACTTCTCCAAGGGTACAAACCTCAAAGTTATGATCTCTAGAACAACTGTATAAAGCTATTTCTTTCCCACAATTCCAGGCTAAATTAAAATTACTTCCTCCCCCTTCCCCCTTCCTTGCCCTCCAACAACTTACCTTCATAGCAATCCCTCACTGTGCCAAAGTACACATAGTACTGGTCATTGGTGAAGAAAAGGAGGCTGAGCCATGAGTCAACAGCATAAATGGGCACAATGAAAAGAATCCGAACAATATAACGCTGTTCATTGGGACAGCTGTAGCAGCGCAGGTGCATGTAGATCTGGATGAGAGAAGATGGAAAATGGGATGAAAGTCAAACTACAACAAAGAACAAGCCAGAAAGAAAAAAGGAGAGGTACCTGGATATTTGGGAATGGAAAGTCAAACTACATGCAAGCATTTTTATTTATTTTGGTGCACTGCAGCTCTCATAAGACTGTGAGTTCTAGAGTTATAACTTAATATAGTAAATTCATTTGAGGCATGCATTCTGCTTTCTCACTACATCTACTCTTTGTCATCTTATAGGAATAATTATCAAGGAGTAAAATGCTTATAAATATTTCAAATTTTCCAGAGATATAATCAAGTGAATATTCTACATCACATTCTATCATATATAAAGCACAGTTAAGAGTTTGATGTAAAAAAAAATACATTTTTAGTATTTCAAAAGTCAAGAAGTTTACATTTTAATGCTACAAAACCAGAATAGAGTATCTGACAAAGATTCTTTTTGGTTGATATTTATCCAACTATAAAGTATGCAGCCATATCCATCTTCTTATGAAAATCTAGAAGTAGTCACTTTCCTACTAATTAAAGGACTACAGTATGACCATAAAGCTATTGTATGCTACCATTTTGAATCACAATCTATATATGCATGTCTCACAGCTTCACTGCAGAACTTAAAAAAAAAAAAGCACATGCATGCCCACATACAAAGCTATGCATGGTGTGCAAATTTCCAGCAATATATAGTAATAAGGCCTTTTATGTGATGTCATAATTCCATCCACTTGTAATGCTTTAGATCCACAGAAAACAAAAACAAGGATCAGCCTAAAGTACTATTTTAATTTGGAGTAATATACTGTATAAGGAAATATTTCTAAATTAAGAACTCTTATCACTGCATCATGCTTTTCCAGAGCCAAAACATTCACTGACAGCTTTGTAACTGAACTGGTTAACATATATAAATATTCTACTTTTCAGAGTAAACTGTATCTTGCTTACTATTTTAAAACTTTATTCCCTGAATGTAGAAGGGATGCAGAATGCACCAAAATGTTGGCTATGTACAATAATTTTGAAAAAGTGCTACAGTAGTGATTAGCTAGATAAGCTAACACAAAGAGCAAAATCCTATACCCATTTAGCACAGCAGAAACATACAGTTATACTGGATTCCACAATTATGCAATTCATTGTGCAACAGGTGAAAAGGTGTTGAGCTCATTTGTTGCCCAATGGTTGATCAACTTCCACGCACCAAGCAAAAAGTGTGAGAGGTGGATATACGTGCTTGTGCAACCAATGAGAAAGCACAATCATTTGTGCAATAATTTTTAGGCTATCATAGTGCTCCAGCTGGATCCTAGTCAAAATCTACTTCAAATGAAAGTAGTTTCAGGATAAAAGGGAATGTGGCTGGTTAGCTTTAACATAGTATCTTTTATTCCCTTGCCTTATCATGCACTTATATTCAGCCAGTCTCACAGAATACTCACAAAGATATGGGCATCTTAGTTCAGTTGACTCCCAGGCCTCATAAAAGGGGTTAATAATAGCTCTTTAATGTTTATACAAGGAAATAAAGAAGAAAAATGCTTCAACTTGAGGATGGTGGTGGTTTATATTAATCCAACATACCATCTCTGAGCTGGCCATTTCTGGTTACTATATAAATGTAAGGTGTAGGAACAGCTATATTGTCAGATAAGAAGAAATCAAACCAATATTTTATTTAGTTCCCCCTCCACCAAAGGCCTCCAAGAAGCTTCTAAGCAGGGCATAAATGTTATAGTATGCATAACATGATATTCAAAAGACATACTTACTGTGAACATAGAGCATTTTAGTTATCAGTTTATATTTCTACTTATAGATTAATCTGTCTTCTAGAAATCTCTCTCCCTTTTACAGCAAGGTAAATTAGTGTTCATACCTACATTTTGCTCTAGTGACTTTTATAATGAGATTATCAGATACAAATCTCTGATCTTGCACAACAGAGATCAATAGTTTGATTGTGCACCAACTGCAAGTACAACCATCTCAATGGACATCTAGGAGACGACCAATTAATTCTGATGCAAAAGAAGTCACAGAACTCATCACTACTATCTGAGTAAATCCAAAGTAAGGAAGTGTTCTAGTTCATAAGCAACAAATCCAACTTTACATCTCATTCAACTAGTTCCTTCCACAACATGCAATCTAACTATCTAATCAATCGTCATTCATAAATGCACAGGTGCTAAACATGTTGATAAATTGTAAGCTTTGTTATGTGTTACTCATCAAGCTATCATTATCCTAGGATTACAGGAGAATGCCAAATTTGTCTTGTATCTACTTGCACCCAGCATCCTGATGAAATATATTGGCTGAGCCTTACTGTAGGAAAGCTGGAGGGAGTAGGAGGCAAGAGGGAGAAAAAAATCTCCACTGCTTATCACAGTTCAACCATGTTTGCTAAAGCCTTTGTTCATTAACGTAACAGAAACCAGAGGAAGAAATTTAAAATAGTAAGCAGCTGTTCATTCTACAAGCTAAGAAAGGACAGAAGTACCAAACTCGAAGAAAGAGCCAAAGGGTTATTATATCTATGATGCATCATTCATCATCATAATCTACATATCCTTCATCCTGTCTCCCCTTAATTAAATGTACAGCACGCCAAAGCCAGACACATTATGCCTCTGGAGGTGAAAGACTGATTACCTACCTAGGGCCTGCCTCATGGTAATCTGCCTCACAGTTTTAGCAGGTGGACAGGAAAGAAGCTTCATCTTCCACAACTCGGGTATTTCCTTGCTTTTTCCTACACATAACTGCCTGGACTAATTGTGAGGCCAAGCATAGGTGTTACAAGCTTGACAGCAACGCAGTAAACAAATTTATGGAAAATTTTCTACTTTTATGTATACACTGGTACAATCTACACAAGTCTGAGGTTTGTTTTTTTCACACACAACTGATAGACACCAAGGTTCAGGTTTTTTTAAGAGTCTAGATGCTTTTTAATGACATCACTTCTATACTCAATACTCTATGAGAAAAGATCCATGTTACCATTATAAATAATGCTATACATATTTCCTATCTAAGAAAAACATATATTGCGATTTTAAAGCTCCTGTCTCTTTTTCAATGTAATTATTTGGAGGCTTGTTTCACGGAGTGGCTTCACATGCATGCAATGTGGAAATAGAACTGGAAGTTATTCATATATGTATCATACCATAACATCACATAAAATGGATAGAATTTATAGCATAAATGTAGATAACATTATGCACTGATCTAATAGAGGTCTGTATGGGCAACAAGCTCCATCCATAGATAAGACTGCAAAAATGCATAGCAGGCAAGGCTACTGCAACTTGACATGGTGCAGACAACTTAGCTGTTGTTGAAGGACCCATTTCATGTCTGAGAACCTTCACATTTGCTAATGACAAAGTGACGTCTGCAGCTTCACATATTAATACTGTTTTACATTGGTTATCCAAAGACTCCCCCTAAAGGTAGGAATGTAAACTATACCAAAGCAAATCCAGCAGGAACCATCCCATAAAGGCTTGCAGTCCTCTCTGCCACAGTTGAAGATGCTGGACTTCTACTGCAGCAGTAGAAGAGAAAATGCTTTTATAGCAGAGATATCCATTGTGGTGCCTCCATATGTTGTCAGCCACAAGTACCATAATCCCCACCATTTGCCACTCTGTCTGGGTCTGAAGGAAGTTGCTGTACCCCTAAGTGCCATTCACAATCTAAAATTTGGTTTTGTTTACCTGATGGCAGGTGATGAGCAAAGCTGTCCACACAAAGAAACCTGAGATGGCCTGGGCAGCTGTAGTCATTAGGAATACCGGCTGCTCCACAGCAGTGGGTCTGCCATCCTCAGGCATCCAGGATAAATTGGGTGTTGCAACAGGAGTGCTGTCTGGGGAGCCCAGCTCAGGTGCTGACATGACTCCAGTCACTATGATCATCATGTCTTCTTGTAGTCACCACGTAGTTGTGGGTCCTTCAAACCTGAGGAGGAAGCAACAAGAATATGAGTTTCAGCAGGAAGGATTCAACAACTGATAATAATTGAAACATCCATATGGATCCTATACTTTTATAAAACATTTCTATCAGAACTCCTAAATATCTTCAATTATAATACACAGGAAATATTTAGGAGAAATCACTCAAGTCCACACAACATATAGCATGGCTGTTCTTGACCCACAGAAAATAAAATTGAAATTTCAGGGAATTTTGGGAAACTGACTGACTAAAAGTAGTCCTGCATTTATGACACTATTTTGGCATTCAATCATAGTCTTTTCTGAAGTGTCTACACAAAATTCTGTTTGTTTGATTGATTAATAAAAAAGGCACAATGTTTAAAGGAGGCTTCCTTAACCTAGTAAAAGGAACTGGGTATTTCTACATTTACTAATCTCTTCTCTTTAGTTACTGCAAAAAACAATAACTTTCTATTGGAGATGTAGGTATACTTAGATCTACTTTGCTTTTTACTAGAAAAATGTGGCCTACTCATACTAGAACATCTAAGTCCATCTCTGAGCTGCCACCACCTTTGTGTTTTCAGAAATAAAAACAAGCTATTGGTTCTTCCTCCAGGTATGCATTGTGAGGTATAAACTCCTTGAACATTTACCAGTGATCCACTCAGTCTGGGGCCTCAAGCAGATGGGCAGCGTGGAGCAGCCTTTGGCCAGTCCAGCCGTGACCACATCCTGAACGGTATGGACCACTGTGACCAGACACCATGGTCTCAAGGCCAGCCAGTAAGGAGCACTTTTTTGCGCCCCTTTTGTGTCTGGGTTTGATCTGCCTAAGGCTGCTGTGGCACAGCTTCGGCCCAATCCCGGGGTGTGCATCATCTGAATGCCACACACCCAGATCAGCCCAAAGGCAGAACTTTTGGCCTGTCTGTTTTGGACCTGCAATCTCCATCCTGGAACTAAATGTACAGTGGTCCCCCGCCTTACAAATCCCCCGGGTTACGAAAACCCCGGGATCCGAAGGCGGCGGGACCGGCATTGTATCCCCCGGGATCCGAAAGATCCCCCGGGATACGAACGAAAAAAGCCGCGCGGCCCCTTTAAATGGCCGCGCGGTCCGTTCGCTAAAGCGGTCCCCCGGGAAACGAAAGCTTCCGGGTTACGAAAGGTAATCCGGAACGGATTACCTTTCGTAACCCGGGGGACCACTGTATTTGCAGACTAAAAGATCACAACATTTGGCCTAATTTTTGGACTTTGATGTTATCTGCCCCATCTCTTGATTTTTTAAAAATATATATTTTTTTTATTTTTGCCTGATGTTGAGTTCTATAAGCAGTGGTATTCAAAGCAGTGTTGGGCTGGTCTCTGAGCCATTGGCTGCCAGTCCCTGGCTAGTTTCAGAAGCAGGGAAAAACAACTCCACCTTATGGGCACAGATGTAGTGCAAGGCACCCTAGAACATAAGGGGGGGGGGATAACCACCACTCCTCCCCCAAAACTGAGAAACACTGTTTTAGAGAACTTGAAAAGCTGTGCTATGAAGTCTGAAATCTAGTAAAGCCATTCAGCATCATGAACCTACAGCAATTATACAATAAGATACAATGTAATAAAAACTATTACTTTCCCCTGTATTTGTGTTTAGTCCGCACATATGTTGAAGCAGATACAGCATATCCCATTTTTCAATAGTACTGAACTTTCAAATTCTGCTCTGAGTATCAGAAACTAAGTATACATATCTAGTTTAAAAGAGAGAAAACAAAATTATGATTGAGATTTTCTTTATCATTACCTATGTTCACTGTAAGGATCACACAAAAATTGAAAAGATACATCAGCAGCTGAGAAGAGCGGATAGTCTTGAAATGTGATCATATGCAAATACTTGGCTCTAGAAAATCAGAGATGAACAGAAATGTCAATATACTTTATCTGCATTATTCATCTTTCTTTGTGTATTTAACACAATAAAGCACAATTAAACATAAATCATAAATGTTTATAACAATGGAACATTTCTATATCCAGTGATCATGTCTGTCATCACAAGGCTAGCAAACTACTGTATAAAAAGAACTGAACATACAATTTTTGTATTTTGCTTTCCTCTGCCTTACAAGAAAAGAGCAAATAAGGTAAGCACATGGACAGAAGTAACTGGACTCCTTTCAAAACAGATTTATTTTGTTTTTATAGATGGGCTAGCAGCCACTGCGCTCATTATATAACAATTCCTATTCCAGTTTTTTCCCTCTCTCTCTCTTTTCAAATAAGTCACTTTCATTACTAAAAACTTCACAGTTAGAATAACATTTCACACAAGTCTTTGCCCAACTGTGAATTAACTTCAACACTTTCTGGGCAAAATTATTTTTAATTGAAAAAGAATGGATACACCTAATTGGCACAACAACTTTAAAGCAAGCACGGTGGCTCTAACCTAGTTCTTGTTGCACAGAATTACTCACACACACCAACTACTGGCCTCAGATGAGGAAGGGTATCTCTATCTGCATTGACTGTGTTGGCTGGTGGCAACTGATTGAAAAGTGACCCCACCCCAACCTGACACATATCAAATTATAGGTTACATCAAATGACAAGCAAGTACTTGAAAGAGTAAGAAGAAGACATGGCTAGTAAAGAAATAGTGGAGCTAAGACACAGGAGGCTGACTATTAATAAAGCAGAAAAAAGATAGGATCATGTAGATTCAAAATCAAATCTGGAGGTTTGCTCAAGAAGTGAGTTTGGAGCAAGGATTCAAAGGGGTTGAAGAATATGAGGCATTTTAGTGATGTTCTAGATGCAACGTGACAGCATGAAAACTGGAGCTCGAAGGGGAGTGAGATGAAATTGTGCTGTATGGAGAAAAAGTCAGAAAGGGAAATCTCAAGAGAGCAATAGAAAGTCTCCGCAGAAAGAGGTGACAGAGGCGTTTGCTGGGTCTGGAGGAAACTGGTTTCATTTTGACAACATTCTACAGATCTGAAGAGCCCGCATGGTTCAATTAAGAGAGATTAATTTGCCAAGCTGATGAAATGTACATGTAGATAGGATTTACTACAGACGAGTACCAAGCCAACCAGGCTTGAATTTTTCAAAAGGAAAAATCTGTGAGTCTGAGGAGATAAAGCCACTTCAGTTTCTGTTAAGAAGGCTATTATAATGAGTGTCTTAAGTGGTGGTGGGTGGGAATAGAGGATTTTACACAAGGACGGCAGCTAAGGATATAATCCTATGTCTAATAATTTGAAAGTGATCCAACTGAATACAATGGGAACTTCTGAGTAAATATGCACAAAATGAACATTGAAATCTCCAACTTAATTCTTCTTTCTGTCACAAATTTAAGTTTGGTAGCTTTAGGGCCTAAGGTTTAGCCAAGCAACCATTTTATCTTTGCTCCCATTATAATCTGGAAATGAGAACACTTGTAGAATTACTATACAGATCAATGAGATGGAGGGCTCCCGGTGCTTCATTGAACTATTATTATTTACACAGAACACATTCCCCATTATCTGAACATTCTGGGTAAAGACTCAATGGTGTACTTTTGATAGATCCTGCTACTTCTGCCAGAACCAACCAGGAAAAACAACAGTTTCCTTAAAAGAAGCAAGAAAGTGTAAAATGTATTTTTAAATGGCAGGTATCTAAATATTCAAATATCAAAGAAGGCCAAGAGCCAATACATGAAACACACACTGCCCCCTAGTGCATGCAGATTGGGAATAAAGCATCCATCTGTTGGATTCATCTCCCCTCCACACATATTCAGAATGCTCAGTATGTTTTTCTTCTGCTTTAAGAGATTTTTAAAAACACACATATCTGCAACACTTATATCATCAGAAATACATCTCAATGGAGCAGCAACTGTAAGTAACTACTACTACTGTATATCCTCGAAATTACATATTTAAGGCTGCCATGCATCTAGGTATGTAAGTGTGCTCAAATAGTCATCGTTCCCACTGGCAGAATAGGGACCATTGGGCAGCTTGATGGATCTGATGTTGTAGTTGTTGTTGTTTAGGGAGCCTTTATACACTGCTGGAACCCATTCATACAAAACGGTAATCTTGGCACAGTCCATGCACTTTGTAAACCTGAAAACTGAAGCAGTGGAGTATTTTATGTCAGTGTTTGTTAAACCATGAGCCGGGACTCATACTCTGTGTCTCTGCATACTCTCGGGGTCCAGTACTGAAGCCTGTCCAATATGGACTGCCCTGGACCACAGCCTTAAATTTCACATTTGACAGCAGCAGCAGCAGCAGCAGTTCCCTGCATGCATACTTCACAGGGAGATATGAGAACAGGAGATGGTTAAAAAGCAAGATAGTAGCATGAAAAGTTGGAGGGAAAGAAACAGAAATGAACAACAGATTGACAGTGCGCGGGAAGGAGAAAGAATGGGAAAAGGGGAAGCGAAAAGTAAAATGTGTTTTATATTTTATTGTTTTTTATGTTTATGTTTGTAGATTGCCCCAAAGAGGATTTTCCTCCAAACTGCATTTTAAAATACTGTGTGTATGTATGTATTTGTGTGTGGATTGAGAGAGGGAGAGAACAAGCATGTGGGACTGCTACAGCACCTACTGACTTTGGCACTGGTTCAGAAACTGGACAACTTGTAACGTGTGTGTGCCTGCATGGTAGGATGATGGAAGAGAGAACAAAGGTGAAACTGATCAAACGTGACTAGAAGATATAAGTCCAGGAAGCAAAGGGAAGAGGGAGGAAGGGGTTGGGCGGACTGGTGGTGGTGAAGGAAATTATAAGATTAAAATTTGTCAATATCACCATTGCCATCATTTGAAAACCTGGGAATAGAGGTAGTGAATATAACAGCAGTAGGATGAAGGGGTGGAATAAACTGGCAGCTGCATCCAGGGTACAAGTTAAGTATGAAAGAAGAAAAGGAAAAAAAATGGTAGAAAATTAGGAGTGGGAGGTAAAATATAAAAGCAAATATTATCTCTACTTAAGAGCCTTGGGACCAACAACTTCTGTCTGAAATGAGGAGATTGAGTCATGAGACAGACTTCCAGAACTAATGTCTGTTATCCACTTGTGGGGAAGGCTCAAGTATGGCAATCCCTAGAGTCACCCTAAGTTGATATGCAACTTGAAGGCACATACACGTAGACAAAGATGCTCTAGATGTTAAAAACAAAACAAAAACCCAAACTCCTAATGAATAATTTTTTATGTGGAGCTGTCCTTCAGCACATTCATACACTTTGCCAAAGTTAAACCATACACACAACAGGGATAGGTAATCTCAAACTTTGACGCATGATCTTGCTCCCACATGGATGCATATTCAAATTTCTACCATTACTAAAACATTTAGCTTCTCTAAAGCACAGCAGCAAATGGTTCTCCTCAACTATAAAGATCAAGAGTCTTCCAACACACTCTTCCACAATGGTAGAGTCCTATTGTTACTTTGAACCTTTACTGCTTCCTCCCAAACAAAAGCCTAGACAACGTGTCCATGTGAACATTGTTCCTGAAGCATACACCAAAACATTTACTGTTTTAATTACAAGTAGTAGCTCTTCATACATTTGGCAATGGGAGGGGCACTAAAGTTAGGCTTCTACCCCAAATTCTTCCATATTTCTTTAAGCCTATGGAACACAACTCTGGTATCTACCAAGTGGCTGCTCAGATCATAGAACAAGGGCCAAATGAGCAAAGTCACTTTGAGTTCCACTTACAGCAGTAGTGGAAAGTATTGTTACACAGAGACTCTTTGGAGTTCCTTTCTTATAAACTTGGGACAAAAAGAATCACAGTAACTTGTATTATCTTGTATAAAAAGGTTGAATAATTGGTAAGCAACTGTAATATCTGTGTGGCTCTTATAATAGCCAAAACCCATTACAAATCTATTTCTCTTCTCATTATATCTAGATTTAATTCACAAAGCAAAAAGTACAGTCAAGCTCTCTGTATCCACGGATTCTTTATCCATGGATTCAACCATTCATAGCTTGAAAATATTCAAATATATATGTAAATTCTAAAAAGCAAAGCTTGATTTTGCCCTTTTATATAAGGGACACCATTTTATTATACCGTTGTATTTAATGGGACTTGAACATCCACAGATTTTGGTATCCATGGGAGGTCCTGGAAGACACCCAGTGGATACCAAGGGTCCACTGTCTGGTTCTCAAAGCAAATCAATATTCCAGTTATCTTGCCAGATTACTCTTTCATCTCCCAGTTTTCTAAATTCAGCTTTTCTAATTTCTAAATACGGTTGATTGCCTGCAATGTAAATGCGAGGAACATGAAGTCATATGCTGCCTCAGATCTCCTCAGTATGCATCGTTTCCTGGATGTGCTGTGATTTTAAATGCAGAAACATGTAGTTACATCGTCCATGAAACTGGAGACCCCTCAAAGCCATGTTCCCCAACCTCTTAATTAATTGATTTTAATTGGATAATTTTAATTTGCTGTATTGTATTGAATACATAGTATTTTTGTTTTATATGCTGTAATCCCGCCTTGATCCATAGGGAGAGGCGGGAAATATAAATAAAAATTTATTATTATTATTATAAATTCAAACTGAACAGGTCTCTAATTTACAATATTTTAATTCAATTTAATAAAATCTCTATGCACCTACATCACAAGAAAAGAAGAGCAGTTTAACATGTTTGAGCAAATGAAACAAAACAACCAGGTTCAATAAACTTTGCATAAGTAGACAAAAACATTTTGAACTTTCTAGAAACCACCTGAACTTTCTAGAAACCACCTGTATTCAGAATTTTTTTCTTTCACTAGCCTCCATTTTTTTTACGATTTCCATTTTGTTTGTATGCTTTTTAACATGCTATGAATAGCTGATGAAGCAAACTTAGCTGCTCCTTTTTTCTCTGTTTTGCTGTTCATGCTTGTTCAGTAAAAGACAGCTACCGTTTATCTTTCCTGTTGTAAGCAGGTACACACAGCTAAAGTAAGATCAACAGGAACCCTTTCCCAGATCAACTTTTATTGTGCTGTTTACTGCAGACATGCAAGTGCAATCTAGCACTTAAACTCTGTGTTTCTCCAGGCCTCCTTTATCATCTTCCCAATACTGATGCTGCTAAAAATCTTACAGTTGGAAAGAAGAGGTGGAAGAAAAGAGGGTCGGGTAGGCTTTGAAAGACTTTGTAAAAAGGAGCTTCTTTGTCAGTCTTTGTTAACTAAAGTATGTCTGAATAATTAAAATATATAGTACAAAATAAATGCAACCAATTTACATCAAAGAATAAAAAGTACATAAGACCCACTATGAACTTCCTAAAGATCTCAGAGGTAGGCTGGATGTATATAAGGGAAGTCAATCTGCCAGTTATCTTGCATCTTATCTTCTTTATGGCTTTCTATGTCAGCAAGAGTACCTTGAACATGGCTGAGTAGTTAATAAGCAGCCAGTGCAGTTCTTTTAACATAAAATGGAGTAAGAGTATAGTTGTGTGCCACACTAAGCAATATACATGCTGTCTTATCCATTAGTGCCCTGTAAACAGACCCAAGAGTGTTTCACATATGGCACACTACAGTAATCTCCGTCTGAAGATACCAGCACACAGACCAAAGCAGCTACACTCCCCCACCCAGGAAAAAACACAAAAGTTTTACTCCAACCAAAATTAGTAATGGATGCTTACACTCCAAGAAACCCAAGTGTCCTAAACACCCAGTGAAAAAGATGGATCTGAGAGCACCACCCAACTACATACCTATTCATTCAAAGAAAATGCAACCTCATCAAAAACAAGTCAATAAGCTGATTCCTGGATCTGGAGGTAACCCTTTCACAAGGTTTGTGCCCTATCAGGTTATAGTTTCATTTTCTTAGGCCTCACCCAGCCCAAACTGCATCCAGGCATAAGTTCAGAACATTTAGAGACTTTCCCAATTCAGACTCCTTACATTGTTTCCATGTACTTCCTTGCATCTGTTTGCCCAAAAGTAGGTCTCTAGGGAAGGTGGGGGGGGGGGGGGAATCAAACAGAAATATTTGCAAGATGAGGAATGAAGCATCCCCAAGAAAATAAAACTATACTATTCCATTTCCTATACCAGCGACAGCAGTCTACATCAAGTCTCATGGCACTTACTATGGAAACTCTTTTGATCAGGAGCCCTTTTGGCTGACTTCCAGTTATGCTGCAATTTCAAGACATACATATTTCCAAAATGTATGGAAACGGTACAGATTTATTTCTAAAAAATCATCTTATTAACTTAAGTTCATCCCAATTAAATTCATCACTCTGTTCCTATTTTATTTATTTACGTTACCTCTATCCTGCACCATATCATAAGATCTCTGTACATCTCACAATAAAACCACTTGTAACAATTTGTAATGCAAGAGAACACACATTTTAAAACAATAAAAATAAATTAAACACTCTTAAAGCATACTAAATCACTGCATAATTTAAAGTTAAAACAGTATAAACCTATATTCACAAACACCCAATTGCAATAACAAAGCCCCAAGGGCTTTTATAAAAGCACAAGTTTTATTGGAGAGAAGCCAATGTCAGTGTTAGTTGGGTTTTCCATCTTATGTAGGCACAGATATCAAGAGAGACGTTCCTTCAAATATCAAGAGCCTAAACTACGTAGGGCTTTAAGTGTCAAGACCAAAATCTTGAATTCAGATCAGAAATGTATTGACAGCTATGACAACTTCTTTAGAACTGTTGTTACATGGTTTCTATAAGGGTTCCTGTCAGCAAATTAGCTGCAGCATTTTGCGTTAGCTGGGAAAGATTATAAGGAAAGATATGGAAGTGCACAAAAGTTAAAATTGTTCAAGTCATTGTGTTCCCTATTGCCATGTATGGATGCGAGAGCTGGACAGTTAAGAAAGTGAATAGGAAGGAAATCAATGCATTTGAAACATGGTGCTGGAGAAGACTGCTAAGGATACCATGGACAGCCAAGAAGTCAAACAAATTGGTGCTAGAACAGATTAAACCACAAACCTCTCTGGAAGCCATATGACTAGACTAAGGCTGTTGTACTTTGGCCACATAATAAGAAGGCACAACTCATTGGAGAAAACAATAATACTAGGAAAGGTGGAGGGAAGCAGAAAGAGAGGAAGGCCACATGCTAAATGGATGGACTCTATAAAAGAGGTCACGAGTATGAATTTGCAGGAACTGAGCAGAGCATGGAGGACAGGGAATCTTTTGGGGGGGGGGGAGGAGATAACAATAAATGGAGGTACAGCTACATAACAATCTATCAAACTAGCTGTTCCAGTAAGATAGTTGGTTTTCCTGACCCAAGTACTTCTGGAAATGCTAGGACAGGGGATTCTTGAGAGACTGTATTTTAAAGTATTAGTAAGGCAGTGGATTTGGGCCCACTTTTTAAAAAGATTTAAGAGAAAAGGAGATAAAAACAGTAAACATATAAAGTACACTGGCAAAAACAAGAAATTTTTCACCTCAGGGCTAATAGCAGGTCCTGCATTTGAAGACTATGCTGAACTGAAGAAAAGAATGCATCACACTTCCCCCCTTATTTTTTTCCAAGGATGTGGCTCAGAAAGGTTGAAATCCTACCCCACCTCAACATATCTACTCCCATATGTTTTCTTTAACTGACTCAAAGGCTGTTCTGTCATATGTCATGCCACCATGACAGATGAAACAGCAATCTAAACAATAAAGCAGATGGTAAGGCTGTACTCATTTTGACAAATGATTAATGAACAAAAGTATAATATGCCTTTATGTCAACAGGTTTGTTCTACCTGTTCTAAACCCAGAACCTAAGAAAGTTGTTTGTTTGGACTACACCTCTCTGAATTCACCAGACAACTCGGGAAATGGCTATGCTGGCTAAGGGACTCTGGGAGCTGTAGTCTAGAAAATAACATTTTATGCTATGCCTGTATCTTCTAATATCTCAGCACAAACCACTTGATGGTATTTTATTATACATATGTGAATTCTGCCCACCATCCAGTCTGTCCATTAGTATAACAATTCTGCTATCTACACAACTAACATCCAAACACAGCCCTTGTATTTATACTGAGGATGACTGAATAGACTTATGAGATTTCTGTCCATTCATCATTTTTTATCCAAACAGCTGGCAGTGTTCTCAGTGAAACAAAAGACAGACAATGCTTCACCGGCTTTAGCAAAACAATAGCTCCTGTGGTCTAAAATCTAGAAAGAAATTACTTTGTCTGGTAAATACGCAACACCTAAGTAGTTACAGACTAACTTACTTAGACCGCAATACAATCTCTACAATTTAGACACGCAGTGGCATTACTTTCCAAGTTTAAGTTTCTCAGTTTATCTGCAAACAGGGAGGTGCACATCTGTTTAGTTCACAGAGAACAGCACTTTCCTCCCATTTCTATGCGGATTATTCCTCTTTCAGTCTATTCTTCCTCTTGATTCCAGAACACTATTCCATACTCAGGCAACCAGTTCGCTTTCTTCTTCCCTTCTAGTCACCACCCTAAATCAGATATGCAATAATGAAACCCTATTACCATGAACCGCTATCTTTCTCCAAGAGTTTTTCTGCTCTATTAATTTCCACCGATTCTTTCTCCATCTTTTTTGTGTGTGCATGTGGACTGACCCACATTATAATAGGTCGGCATACCACAGCCTGTCTCTCCCCCCCCCCCCCATCTTTTGTTTTGAAAGACAGGAAACAAGAGGAAAGGGAGGAGGTAGTCCCAGTTCGCCACTTTTCCTTTGAAAACGGGATCAAATACTGCTTCTGCAGGGTGTATCTGTTTCACAAAATCAGTATCACAACCAGTCTATGCAAACTGCCAGCCCCACACCCTTGACCTAACTGCTGCTCCTCACTCAGAAAAACAGATAAAAGGAAGAACACAGACAATTACAAAACAGCATTCCTTGAAAGCTGGAAGACAAAAGAGAAAGCTCAGTTTAAAAGGGAGATGTCTGAAATGGGAACCAAGTAAAACTTCATTTTCTTAAACAAACCAATGCATAAGGTACACAGCTTTTCAATGGAGCAAGGATTTAATGAGTTCTCTGGGTTAGACAACCTAGAGCCCTCCACAGGTTTTAATTACTACTCCTATGAGGCCAGTGGTCAAGGATTTGAGTATGGTCCAATACATACGGATGGAAGAGGGACTGGTTTGTTAGGTAATGGAGGACATAACTGTTTGATGAAATTTTCAATATTTAAGTACCATTTAAGTACCTTGCACACAAGAAAACAGCATACAGACGGAATTCTTATTCTTATGTTGAATGATTACTACTGTCATTAACATACATATCTATATCCAATAACATCAAAAAGTCACCAAACAGTGATACCTTTATTGGGCCAACCAAAATGCACAATTTACATGATGCAAGCTTTCGAAGCTCCATTGGCTTCTTCATCAGGCAAGATGTTAAAAACCATACAGGAGAAAACCGTACATTATGTCTCCATGCAAAGGAAGTATCTTTTTGTGCTGCAAATGGATGTTAAATTTCCTGGACTATGAAAATCTCCCAACAGCCACATGGCCAGGAGGAGGAGGTGCCAGTCTGCAAGAAATACTCCCCATGCCATCTGAACTAAGAACAAAAATAACAAAATGCAGGACTATGACTAACATCTTCACTTTTTTCTCATGTATGGTTTTTGACACCTTGCCTGATGGTGAAGCTTTGAAAGCTTGCAGCATGTATATTGGGCATTTTGGTTGGCCCAATAAAGGTAATAAATGTTTGGCGTATTTTTGATGTTACTGGATTTTCTATATGGCCAATATCATTACCTCTGGATGTTTTCAGGATTCCAAGATACACATATCTACATCTATATACACACACGCATATGTATATATTAATACATGCCAGTAAAGTTTACACCACCAACAGTGTTAGAGTCTTTTTGTGTATACAGGATCTCAGCCTGTGATCCTTACATTCAATGTCTGAGAAACAATCCTAGTTTATATATCTCTTGATTTCAAAACAAAAATAAAATTGTTCACAACAGCAAGTATCCCTATGAATTGTACACTAAATATTTATTACATCGTTGCTATCTTCTTAAAAAAAGATACACAAGATAATGTGTTTGGTCTACAATACAGTGGTCTGTAAAAGACAGCTCATAAAACGTTACAAGTCTGACTAAAAACCGTAGCTAACGGCCTAGAATAGATTGTTTCCTAAAAGCATATTCGCTCTGCCTGTAGCGGATGGGTGATCATACTGTTAGTCCCAGTCTGGACCAATGAGCATCTTCCATAGATGAAGCAGATGCAAAATCCTGGAGAAGCCATGGAAACAACTCCTTTGCAAGAGAGAGAACACATGGAGCCACTGCAGGCCACAATTGCTGGTGCTACTGGATGTACAAGTGAACAGTCAAATAATCCATTTCTCCACCTCATGCAGAGGAGTTTTGGTGAAGACTACTGCTTCCTTAAAAGGGTTTGCTGTAGAAGGAAAGCAGAGGCAAAAGGGGTGATTCACAATCACAGCCAACAATTACTATACAGTTCTAAACAGGATAATGTGCAGCAGGTGAATTGTGTTGGTTAATGCTTTCTTTCTCTTCTCGCTTCCTGTAAATTATATCCCTCCGGGGTTATTAAAACGCTCACCCAACTACACAACATGCTCAAATGTTCATGCACTTACTCCCTGGACAAAAGATAAGCTGCTACCTTCTCTGTCAATGTTCATACTGAAAAACAAAGCTTGCCCTCAGCATACACTTCGCAGGCTCATGCCAAATAAATGGGACTTAAAGGCAACACTCTCAGCTGGGCCACAACACAACAGGTACTTGGATTATAGCATGACATATTAAAACCAACATTCCTAACAAAGCAACCTCCTGGCTATGTAATATGTAATTCATGCTGCAAATGATTTTCTAAATGATTATTTTCAAGACTCTTCATCCTTCAAGAGCTATTTTTACTAAAAAGCTTTGTTTATTTCACTTTACTACTTTGAGTGGCTGCAGATCCATTTTTAAAAAGACACCCAAGGGGCTTTGGCTGGATTAATTATCTTGATAGGAATCTGATCTTCCACTGCCAAGCTACAGCTCAAGTACTGCTGGGAAAGAAGACGTAGTCTTAACACTGACAGGACAAAAAGACCAAAAACAGATGGACATGACAGCAATGGCAGGGTTGTGATGGGAAGGGGGCCTTTAGTCAAGCTCCTGTCTTTAAAACTTGTGATCTATATAACAATTCTATATAGCAGTCCTCCAGTCCTTTTTTGTTATCCTCCTCAGCCTGTGTCTCAGTCAGCAGCAATTCTAAGGCATTCCTATAACCAATGATTAAAGAAGTATGTTCCTTAGAGTTATGTAACAAGCAAAGTCTAACCAAATAACAGAAAGAACAGAAATCTTCTATTTATTTCTTTTAGTTGGCATTTACATTATTTTATTTCACACAGAAATTCAGAGAGCCAAAGAGGCTCAACCAAGCCAAATATCAAATAAATCTTGTAAGCATTATAAACCGTAAGCAAATACTACCTTCAACACACTCCACTTTTATTCAGCCTACTGGCATGCTATGTTATATCACAGTCTTCCCTATGCATTCCCTTTGCTACAAAACTCCACATTCATCCTAACAGTTAAATCATGATTTTAAGTTTAAGTTCAAAACATCCCATTGCACCTACCTTATGATGCATCTGCTAACACTTTCTAAAATTCAAAATAATTGCTTCTGTTTTGCATAAAATCTAAACCAGTGTACAAAATGCATATTGCCAATTTATACTACTTTTGGAATTTGGGCAACATATACATATGGTGCCACATCATTAAACAGGCAGGTTTTTGCACAAATGCAGAAAACCAGTCATTTCTTGCACATCATTTATATGTATATCAGAAGGGAGAATATTGTGCAAATATGCAAGCATTGTCCTTAACCCTCAAATCTTCCTTCAGTGGGGAGTGTCCAATAAACAATATTTTGAAAAAACAATTCAACAACAAAATTCAGAGTACTTTGGTTAATGTCCTACTAATTCTCCGTGCTGCTCTGTAGATGAAATGCTACTCCACAGGTAGGATTCAGTATCACATTGTTGTTGCTGTGTGCCTTCAAGCTGTTTCCGACACTTCTTAAAAGTTACACTCTTCTACCTACTACCACATTCAGCATCAAAGCACAGCAAGGCCTGCATCATGCCATCCAAGACAACATGCACCGTAACAAAACAAATCACAATCTGTGCTGTATGTCTCTTGCATTAATTCACCACCATTTTTGCCACGTTCACAGAATCAGAGAGTTGGAAGGGATCCCAAATCCCTGCAGGAATCCAAGCTAAAGCATCCCCAGAGGTGCCCGCCCAACCTCTGTTTAAAAAGCTACCACTTTCTGTAGCAGTCTGTTCCAGTAATGACTACCTCTTATAGCCAGAAAGTTTTTCCCCCTATTATTTAATCCCAAACTCCATTGCTGTAAATTTTAATCCATTGGTTTAGGTCCTATCCTCTCAAACTACAGAAAACAAGCTCACTCCACCTTCCACATGACAGCCCTTGAGATATTTAAAGAAACACTGACACTTTTCAGTCTCCAGGCTAAACATACCCAGCTACCTCAAAGACTTCTTCATAGGGCTTGGTTTCTAGAATTTTTACCATTTTGGTTGCCCTCCCCAGATATGTTCTAGTTTGTCAATATCTGTCCATACCACACGTAATAAGAAATGTCACGACACACAGCAAGCGTCCTCACTTTCAGCATCTGGTTTTGGCATCAACAGGGGGTTAGGACACGTGGCTCCAAATGTGCCACTTCTCCCACAGTTGCATCCATTTGTCCAACTCCTTCCTGAACCACAATATTCAGTACACATAGCCAATACCGCTTTGTTGTTGTTCTGTGCTCTCAAGTAGTTTCCGACTCACGGTGATCCTAAGGTAAAGCTATAATTGGGTTTTATTGGCAAGATTTGTTCAGAGGTTTTCCACTGTCTTCCCCTAAGGCTGAGAAAGCGTGACTTGCTCAAGGTCACCCAATAAGTTTCTATGGCTGAGCTGGGAATCCAACCTTAGTCTCCAGAGTCGTACTCCAATACTCAAACCACTATGTTTTTGCACCCCTACAACACCAAGTCTGATCATTACACCAAATACATCCAAGCAGAAAAAGTCAGCTAACAAATGTATGAACAGCATGTATAAAATACATCCTAGTGCCACATTTTTTGCCCACCAACTTAGATTCACCAGGGTGGATCCACTACTCAAAATCCATCTTCAGCAGAGCCACGTCGTTCCCTCAGAAGGTCATGCCAACCACATACATCTGGGGAAGCAGACCCAAGACTACGAAAGTTCATGCTACCAACCTCGCTCCTTCGTTTCTTTGTTGTTTCTGACTTATGGAGACCCTAAGGTGACCCTATCATGGGGTTTTCTTGGCAAGACTGGTCCAGAGGAGGATTGCCATTGCCTTCCCCTGAGGCTGAGAGTGTGTGACGTACTTTCAGTAAGTCTCAAAAGGTGCCTGTCAGACTGATTTTCCTACACAGCAATGTCTCTGAAATGAAGGACCCACAGCGATTCCTACCAAGGGTGGTACGGACCCTCAGCCCATCTGGCTGGGTGAGCCCGGTCTGGGGCGAGCTGGCATTCAAATTTCCACACACCCCTTTGTGTCAAGGAGTGCCACCGCTTACCAGGCTCCATCCACACTGCGGAAATAATCCAGTTTGGCACCTCCACTTTAACTGCCACGGCTCAGGGCTATGGAATTCTAGGAAAAGTAGTTTTGTGAAACATTAGCCTTCCCTGTCAGAGAGTTCTGCTGCCACAACAAACTACAAATCCCAAAATTTCACAGCAGCTGTCAAACTTGGAAACACTCCCCCCCCCCCCCCCGCATTATACCTGTGAGAATCTCTCAGGTCCAAAACACAGTGCAGAAATAATCCAGTTTGAGACCGCTTTAACTGTCTTGGTGGTGTATGTGTGTGTCAATGCTATGGAATTCTGGGAATTGTAGTTTTGTGAGACATTTAGCCTTCTCTGTCAAAGAGAGCTCTGTTGCCCCAATAAACAACAGTTCCCAGGATTTCCCTAGGACTGTGCCAAGACAGTTAAAGCCATCTCAAACTGGATTACTGAGTCCCTGTACTGGGAGGAAGGCAGGATATAAACAAACATTATTATTATCATTATTATCATTATCATTATTATTATTAAGCTTTATTTATACAGCACTATAAATTTACACAGCGCCGTACATTCAATCAATTAAAAACAACTGACATAATTGCAAATAATCATAATAATAATAATAATGTTTAACAATACCAGCAATATTTATTTAAATATCTTGCCTCTCCAATTGGATCGAGGCGGCTTACAACATTAAAACAGCATTAAAATACATAACAATAAATTAATATCATAAAAGCCCTATAACCCCCATATATATATATATATATAATATTTATAATATTAATATTATATATATATATATATTAAGATGTATATTTTATCTTATATATTATATAATATATATATTAAATAATATATATTATATATATTATATTATAAATATATATACTATATATTATTACATTATTAATATATATATTATATTATTATGTAATATATATTATATATTATATATTAATATATAATATATATTATTATATAATATAATATATATATTATATATAGATAGATAGATATACAATATATAAATCTAAGGACATAAATACCAATAGACAAAATCAAGCAGATGGAGCAGCCAAGTTTTAGACATATATCATTATATGCTTAAAATATTATTATTATTATTATTGTTATTAATTTCTGCTGTGTGTTTTGGACCTAAGCCTACTTCCTCAAAATGCAAAGAGAGAGGGAGAGATGCCACTGTGATTGCATCTGAGGAAGTAGCTTTAGGTCCAAAGAAACAGTCCAGTTTGAGACCCTGAGAAATAACCCGGTTTGGAACCGGTTTAACTCTTTGTTTGGGTCAGTGGCTATGGAATTCTGGGAGTTGGAGTTTGTTGTGGGGCACAGAGCGGAGCGAAGCTCCGCTCTGGGCCCCACAACAAACTCCAACTCCCAGAATTCCATAGCCACTGACCCAAACAAAGAGTTAAACCGGTTCCAAACCGGGTTATTTCCCCAATTCCTCTCCCCTCATAAACCATCTCCCCTCACCGCCGTTTTCCTTCTCCCTCCGAAGAGCCCTCAGGAGCCCAGACCCGGAGACCCTCCTTCTTCGGCGTCTTCTCACACACTGAGGGCAAAAGTGCTCTTCGATGGGGCCGAGGCTCTACTGCGCATGCGCGGACTCTTGACTGGCGTCGTGGCGACCCTCCTCCCCCATCTGTTCTTCTAGCCCCGCCCACTTAGAGAAGTGGGAGGAGCCGGTGACGTCATCACTGGCCTAGACTCCGAGCCGGGGACTGTTTTCAGTTCATCCTCCGACTTAGAGGAGTTGGGAGATGACGTAACTAGAAGCTTTTTTAAGAGGGTAGTTTTACGGCGCGAGGACCGCCCCTCACTTAAGTGGCGTAGTGGGTTGAGTGTTGGACTTATGAGTTATGAACCTTGGAGGCAAGAGTTCGAGGCCGGCTTGGGGCTGATAAAAACTCACTGAGGTGATGTAAGCCCTGAAGGCCAAGGAAGTGTCTAATTAATAATCTGTAAACCTTTGTGGCTAAATACTGTGTTCTAAATAAGTCACACTCTCTCAGCCTCAGGTAACCAGACTTCCTCCTCCCCTCAGGAAATATCCTACATTTCCTCCTTATATCAAGGAGGGATTCTTCCAAAATGTCCTCCATTTTTAATATGACCCATGGGCAGGTCACACTCTCTCAGCCTCAGGGGCAAGGGTGACCAGAAGTCCTCCTTTTTCCCCCCCTCCCCCAGGACATGTCCTCCATTTCAGCCTTATATCCAGGAGGGATTCCAAAATGTCCTCCATTTTGAGTGTGAACTTGAGTGTGGGAGTCACACTCTCTCAGCCTCAGAGGGTGCCAATCAACTAATAATTCTGCCCTGCACCTGAAATTTTCCTTCAGTTCCTTCAAATTTGGGGAATGAAGGAACATTTTGGGGAGCAGAAGGCAATACCTCCTGTTTTCGGGAATTTTATGTCAACATTGTTTTATAATTTTCTATTTGTTTACGTGCCAGTCGCTTCTATAGTGCTGTAGTTCACTTCCATAATTTGTTTACAATTATCCTATACAGTAGTTTATATTTAGATTGTACACCTCTGGCAAAGATTGAATGTTTTGAACTGATTTTTTTCTGTAAAAATGGAAATTTATGGCCCTATACAAATAAATTATTATTATTAATAATAATAATAATAATAATAATAATGTTAAACCCCTAGATTTTCATTTTGGCATATAGGATTTGGCTTTGCTGTTATTTCCTTAACAATGGTTGGCATCTTGTCGCTTGGCAAATGGGATTTTTAAAAAATAAATAAATTGGAATAAGTTTATTGTGTACATATATATGCCTTCAAGTCACCTATTGACTTATGGCAACCTCATTAATTTCCTAGAGTTTTTCTTAGGCAAGGAATACTCAAAGGTGGCTTTGCCAGTTCCTTTCTCGAAATATAACCCCTGGTAATAAATAAAATACAGTAGAGTCTCGATTATCCGACATAAACTGGACCGGCTGATAGCTGGGTAACCGAAAATGTTGGATAATCCGGAAAGTCCAAGAAAAGCCTTGAAATCACTATGAATTGCAAATGCATTGAAGTTTTTATTGCAGTAACAGTAAAAGTAAATGTAAAGAAATCACTGATCAACGTCGTGATGTTCAATATAAACAGTTCAGTCCTCTGAAAATTTAAAGAAATCACAGAAAATTTAAATAAATCACCGAAAATTTAAAGAAATCACAGCAGCCGCGATGTCGGATAATCCAAAATGTTGGATAACCGAAGGTTGGATAATCGAGACTCTACTTTAAATCAGAATAAGTTGTTTATTGTGTACATATGTGCCTTCAAATCACCTATTGACCCATGGCAACCTCATGGATTTTATAGGATTAGGCAAGGAACACCCAAAGGTAGTCTTGCCAGTTCCTTCCTCCAAAATATAGTCCCTGGTATGTTTATTTTGGAGATTTCCCATTGGAGATCTCCCATCCAAGTACTAACCAGGGCTGAGCCTGCTTTAGCTTCCAAGATCAGACAGGATCTGGTGCCTTTTAGGGGAATTTGTGGTTGTTGCTGTGTGCCTTCAAGCCGTTTCCGACTTACGGCAAAACCCCTATCTTGGGGTTTTCTTGGCACGTTTCTTCAGAGGGGGTTTTCCATTGCCATCCTCTGAGGCTGAGAGAGTGTGATTTTCCAAGGGTCACCCAGTGGGTTTCATGGTCCAGTTGGGATTCGAACCCTGGTCACCAGTCTAATGCTCAAACCACTACGCCATGCTCTCTATCTCTCTCTCTTAGGGTAATGAGAGCTTACTAAAAACCTGACCTCTTGCTAGAAGCCAAATGGTTAAAATAACTGTATAGTACTTTGGACTATATCATCAGCCAACAAGACTCATTGCAAAAGATGATAACGCTCGCTGATGTAGAGGTCAGTAGGACCATATTACAGGTGAACTGATAATATATCTCATGGTGTAGCACTTTGGACTGTATCATGAGACAACAGCTGCATCCACACTAGAGGAATAACCTGGTTTGGAACCGGTTTAAGTGTCTTGGCTCAAGGCTATGGGATTCTGGGAGTTGGAGTTTGTTGTGGGCCCAGAGCGGAGCGGAGCTCCGCTCTGGACCCCACAACATACTCCAACTCCCAGAATCCCATAGCCTTGAGCCAAGACACTTAAACCGGTTCCAAACCAGGTTATTCCTCTAGTGTGGATGCAGCCAGAATTACTAATTGGAAAAGACAATAACTTTCACTGAGGTCGAAGGCAGTAGGGAGACCATATCCAGGTGGACTGGAAATCAGAGAAGTCATAGACCTGAGTTTGCAAGACCTGAGCAAGGCTGTTGATGACCAGGCTTCACTGAAGCCTCTACTTGAAGTTGGATAATAACACATAACAAAATAATAATCAATAAACAATGTGTGAATGATCCATGGGTTTCATAGAAGGAAACTATTGACAAGCATTAAAATGGGCCTGTAAATAGCCAGAAGCATTTCTCAGTTTAGATCTGCAAAATTATTGGGGCCCTGGTCAGAGCCTGAGCTGAACATGCCTTTCGTGTTGTGTAATATACAATGTATACAGAGCTATTTGTATTACTGGTATGTGACATCCTCGTATATCAATGGCATATATATATATGTCTGTGCCTGGCTTCCACTCCGCCAAATGCATCTGAGGAAGTAGACGGAAGTCTATGAAAGCTCATGCCGCCAATATTTTTTCTTTCTTTCAGTTGGTCTCAAAGGTGCCACAAGAGCTCTCTACATACTGGTTTTACTATCGTTTGATTTACCCACTACAATGGAGAACTAACAAATAAAGAATAAGCATCTTTTAGACTAGCAGATTTATTTTAGAATAACTTTTAATGCGTTACACAACCTAGTTTCTGAGACCCAAGGAGTATAATAATCAAGCCTCAGGTGTATGTGCCCAGTATGTATGTATGTATATATATATACACACTTACGTGCTGCCCTGGATGTCTTGCACTGCAAGATGGCCTATAAATAAAACAAAACATGGCAGCAGAGGCATGAAAACTGGGATTAGCCTGGCTCACATGCAAGAGCAGAGTCCGGGCTAATTTTGGCAGAGCAAAAGCCAGTGAAGGGTCAAAGCCTCAGAGCCAGGCTGGAATTTGGTGGAAGAAGAGACCAGCAGTCTCCGGTTTTTTGTTTGTTTGTTTTTTACTGCATTCTCCCCCATTGACTTCAATCAGTACTGGATTTATGCACAAACCAATTCAACTACTTTTGGAGGCCCCAGATTATGAGAAACTTTTAAATACTCAGAAAATTAAATCTTAAACTTCACGTAATTTACGTAGTTCGTTTTTTCTGTATGTTCACAATTATTGTAATTCTTAAGTAATGGTCTTGGTATTTCACTACTAAATGTTAATTAAAACATTTTTTTAAAAATTCATATAATTGTATTTGTAATAGTAAACTTCACAATATACTCTTTTAGGTACAGGTTGAGTCGCCCTTATCCAAAGTGCTAGGGACCAGAAGCGTTTTGGATTCTAGATTTTTTTTTTCATGTGTTAGAATATTTTCATATACATAATAAACTAACTTGGAGAGGGGAGCCAAGTCTAAATATGAAATGTATATATGTGTCATATAATTTTGGATTTTGGAGTTTTTCAAATGATATTTCTGGATAAGGGAGACTTAACCTATAATACTATAGGGCTTTCTAGATTGGCAGGAAAGTGTGACATGAAGTTGTCTTTTCCTTAATGCTTAGCAGCTGCACCACAGCCTTTAGATGGAGCTGCGCTGTTCCGCAGTTTTTAAAAAAGAAGCTGGGAAAACCAGCACCTTTTAAAAGGCACTTCTTCTCCCCTAAAACACAAAAAAAGCGTTTTCATGGCACACTTTCCCTTTTTCTCATCTAAAGGCTAGACTTTCATGCAGCCATGAACACACTTCTTTTTGCCAATCTAGAAAGCCCCAATGTCTTTTGCAAAGAATCATTCCATGACATGACCAAAGTATGACAACCTCAACTTTATAATGTTGTCTTCCAGGGAGCCTTGAGGCCTGATCTGTTCTAGGACCCATTTCTTTGTCTTTTTGGCTGACCATGGTATCCTCAGTACTCTTCTCCAGCACCACATCTCAAATGAATTGATTTTCCTCCTATCCGCTTTCCTCACTGCCTAGTTCTTGCAACCATACACGGTAATATGGAAAACAATTCTAACTTTCATGGCCGGTTGTATATCTTTACATTTTAGGATCTTTTTAAATTCTTTCATAGTTGCCCTCCTCATGCCTAGACGTCTTATTTCTTGACTGCAGTCCCAATAATAACAACAAATTTTATTTTATTTCTCGCCTCTCCTCAAATCTCACGGCAGAGTACAGCATATCAAAATATAAAACCCAATTAAAAACACATAAACCCACAGTTAAAATACAATACTATAATACTATAAAACCATTAAAATACACTCATAAGACTGAGAGACCTCCAAGACGATCTCCTTAAGATATTGCAAGCTCGGGGCTGTAGATTCCATAAATGAGTCTATCCATCTGCAGTGTGGTTTTCCTCACAGCTCACAATATAATATACATGAGTGTGATTCAAAAGGAAAAGGCATAAGGAAGGAAAAGGAAAATAAGTCCCGAAGGAAAACAAGACCTGGAGAAAGAGCTCTTTCTCTAGCCAATAGCTGGGGACAAATTCATCTCCTAGCCATGATGTTCTTCCTAGGAAGCCAAAGGCAGAATTTCTCATTGCTCTCAGATGATCCCCAAGCTAGTGACAGAAACTATGCTGTGCCTCTCTGGGTCACCTTGCAGCTATTAGGTAACCGCAGGGTGATCAGAAATCCTCCTTTTCCGGAACACGTCCTATATTCTAATCTTCTGTCCAGAAGGAATTTCAAAGTGTCCTCCATTCTGAGCATGACTAAGAAGCATGAATTTATATTGCTGTGAGTGTTTTTAGCTTTTAGTTGGTCACATTCTACATTTTTCTTGCATGTCCTACATCTTATGGTGCCTTGTCCTCCTTTGGGGTCAGGACTTCTGCTCACCCTGGGCAACTGGAAATTGTGGGCCCAGTGTCTTTTATGGTTGGTGGCAGCTGCTCTTACCCTGCAGTGGCTCTTTATTAGAATTAAGGTACGAACTGTCCTTTGTATGGGTTTGCCAGGTACGATGTGAATTTAAAGGGGAGGATTTCAAAGGTGTCTTGCTTTTTTCTACCTTTAGAGGACAAATTACTAGTTAATTTATTAGTACTTTGTTTTAAAAATGACTAATTAAATAATAGTAATCAACAAAAATACTTCTTAATTTAGGACTACACCTTACCTCACCCCAGATAAATTGAATTTTATAGGAGTTACCTCTAAAGTGGTGTACATAGGATGGACATTTAATCGTTCTTGCTGTATGCTGTGCTCTCTCTCTTTCTCTCTCTTGGACCCATTCACACTGCACCTGTCAGATACCATGCCATTGCAATGGGTACATTTCTATTTAATGTCCCTTGAAATGAGTGGGAATTGTTTCTGATCAAGTAAGCATGGTGCTGGATGGCAAAGTTGACTTCTAATGATTTCCTAGAAGAGAATTACTCAAAGTGGTAGTCCCTTGACCAGTGCCATTCATTAGCTGCAGGTTGTTGAGAAATTTCCAAGAAAAATTGTGGCCAACAATCATTAATATGGGCACCAGACCCTGGCACACTGGGCGTGGGGAGCCAGTTTCCAATACAAATCAGCTTGAGGGGCACTGTCCTAGAAGAACATATTCAGAATTTCCTCTCCTTAATTACCATGTATGGATGTGAGAGCTGGACAGTGAAAGAAGCAGAAACAAAAAAAATCAACTCATTTGAAATGTGGTGCTGGAGGAGAGTACTTAAGTTACCATGGACAGCCAAGAAGACAAACAAATGGGTTCTTCAACAAGTCAGACCAGGGCTCTCCTTGGAAGCAAAAATGATCAATTTGAGACTATCATACTTTGGCCACATAATGAGGGCACGGATCACTAGAAAAAATAATGCTAGGAAAGGTAGAGGGTAAAAGAAAAAGAGGAAGACCACAAACGAGATGGATACTCATTCGGGGGGATGGGGATGGGCAAGGATCTGGGCAAGGCGGTAGAGGATAGGGATTCTTGGAGATGTCTCATCCATGGGGTCGCCGTGAGTTGGAACTGGCTCGAGGACAGCTAACAACAACAACAAAAGGCAAGATGGAAACACATACGGTGGACCCTTAGTATTTGCTGGGGTTTGGTTCCATTATTCCCCATGGATATCAAAATCCTTGGATGTTCAAGTCCCATTAAATACAGTGGCATAGTAAGATGGTGTCCCTTATATAAGATGGCAAGATCAAGGTTTGCTTTTTGGAATTTATACTTTTTGCGGATATTTTCAAACCAAGGATGCTTGAATCAGTGGATAAAGAATCTGTGGATACAGCGGGCTGACTGTATAATGTATACAACATCAGATAACAGGAAGGGCATTGTGCAATGAACTCCAAGAAAGGTTGGCATATCATTGCATTTTAAGATTTTTTTTTAAAGTGGGTCACTGCTCAAGGCTAAGAAATCTTCCTTCTTGCCTTCATTAAACTCAGTAGCCAATTATTGATTTCTAACTATATTTCAGAATATCTGCACACGCACCCTCAAATTCTGGCCAGAAGACCATCTTGAAACATTTCTCTGATTTATGTTTTACCTGTGACTCCTGTAACCAAGATACAAATCTACTGTGGCAGTGCTAGAATAATAAAAACAGGGAGGGGAGCAATTTCCTGTTGTCCTTGTGTCAACACAAACACCAGGAGACACTCTGGTTGCCTTGAAACGCACACAAGAACCAACAGTCAATCTCAGGCAAAGATTTGCTGAAGATGTGGCTCATGAGATTTCTCCATTACACACACACACACATAATATTTTGACACCTACTTGCTATGCTTATTGGATGCTCTTCTAGTTAACCTTTTTTTCTCACAATTGTATTGACTTCACATGCTCTGAAAAAGGTCTGTGTGACTTCATATGCATGCAAACAGTGACTTGTGCCGAGAGATGGCGCTCACGAATCCCCAACATTTTTTCTCCTTGCTAGTGTGTTCCATTGAGAATTATAACATTTTTAAAAACTGGTCCACTAGTTTAGTGGAAATGGCGGCTACAGACAAGCTGGCACGCCTGTGGAATGCACTGTTTGAATTCCAAGAGCTTTGAAGAAACAGGGGACATTCTCTGCTTTCCATTTACATTCCACCTGGAATGTTTTGTTATAAAAAGTTGCTGTTCTCAAACATTGTGAACTGCAAGGCAGAAAAATCCCTTGGCCTAACAGACCAAACTTTGCATTTCCAAACAATGATGCTGATCACACTGACCTAGAAGTCATGACTAGGACTTACATTTGAGCAAACGTGCATGGAATCAGAAAGGTGTAATCCTCTGCACATGTGCTTTGTTGTTGTTGTGGTGTGCTTTCAAGTCATTTCCAATTTATGGTGGCTGAGAGAGTGTGACTTGCCCAAGGTCACCCAGTGGGTTTAAACATGGCCGAGCTGGGATTCGAACCCTGTTCTCCAGAGTCATAGTCCAACACTCTCAAACCATTGCACCATGGAAGCTCTCTTAGGGATACATTCTTAGGGAAACAAAATGCAAAGATAGCCAGATCTGGAAACAAAAGCAAAATCTGTACTGTATTGGTATGACAAAATTATTATGCTGATAGAAAAAGCTAAAAATGTGTGTGCAATATTTCATGATTTCCAGATCTTTTCATCAAGCCAGATGTTCAAAAAATCAAGAAGTGGATGGATGTTGAAGTCATGGTCTCTTCATTACTGGGGAAAGTTAGGGTTTGTTTTGGTTTTTTTAACTTCTAAAATCCCTCAGCCAGCCTGGCCACTGTCATGGGTTTAGGTTTCACATGTAATGCTTCGAGGCAGAAAGACAGACAACAGTTCTGCCTTTGCAGCTTGTTTTATATGATTAAAATTTTTTAAAAAAATTATGCCTTTCTCCCAGCAATATTGGGTGTTGTTGTTGTTGTTGCTGTTGCTGTGTGCTTTCAAGTGTTTCTGACTTCTGGCAACCCTATGGCAAACTTATCACAGTGTTTTCTTGGCAAGATTTGTTCAGGGGGTTTGCCTTGTCCTTCCTCTGAGGCTGAGTGAATGTGACTTACCCAAGGTAAGATCTGGAAAATATTAAAGCTTGCACACATTTCTGTGCTCTTTCAATTGACTTAATGCCATCAAAGTATTGCACTAATTAAGAAGCAGAGCATGGATAAATAACTTTTAAACTTGGTGGTGGTGGTTAGGTGACTTTAAGTATTTGAAGGGGTGTCATATAGAAGAGGCAGCGAGCTTGTTTTCTGCTGCTCCAGAGACTAGAACGCAGAACAATGGATGCAAACTGCAGGAAAAGAGATTCCACCTCAACATTAGGAGGAACTTCCTGACAGTAAGGGCTGTTCGACGGTGGAACACACTCCCTCGGAGTGTGGTGGAGTCTCCTTCCTTGGAGGTCTTTAAGCAGAGGCTGGATGGCCATCTGTCGGGGATGCTTTGATTGGGAGTTCCTGCATGGCAGGGGTTTGGACTGGATGGCCCTTGTGGTCTCTTCCAACTCTATGATTCTATGATTCTATGACTTATGGTGACATTATCCTATGGTTTTCTTGGCAAGATTTATTTAGAGGAGGGTTCATCTAAAAATAAGAGAGCATACTTGCTCAAAGTCCACCGAGTAGGTTTCCATGGCTGAGCAGGGACCTTGGCTTCTCAGACCTGTAATCCACAACTCAAACTACACACCATTATAGATGCCTGTACTTGAAAACTATAATTCCCATAGTCCCTCAGGTTAGGAGATTTTTGGGAGACACCCCTCAAAAGGGGAATTTGTATATTCTCTGCTCATTGAGACCTCAATGAGATTTAAATCTGAGTAAACATTAGTAGATTTATTAATAATAAATCTGTTCCATCCATTCTGTTTTCATGCATTTTAAAATTAGTTGGTTCTCTCTTTTGATGGAGCTATTGTCTATTCACAAAGCCTTATGAGCTCAGGTTACCAAAAGGAGTCACTTGAAAGGAAAGTGGCATCCATTCTTCTGCCTGATTGTCTTCTCCCAAATATTACCTCCTGTTGGCTTTCAAAGGCTTGTTTAACTTCAATAGAAGGTTCTTTCTCTAGAAACAAACAGGATTTATTTCATGGCACCTTTTGAAAGCTTTCCATTAAAAAATAAATAATTTAATGGTACATATTTTAAATTGTTGATGTTCTTCCCTCCAGTTTACAGTATCGAATAATAGGCCTGAGTGAATGCATATACTCAGCACTGTCTTCCACTCGCATCAATGTGAAGAGCAGAGGCTTCAGACCTCTTCAAAATACCACAACCAAAAGACACTGCAGAAATAATCCAGTTCCAGACCGCTTTAACTGCCCTGGCTCAGTGCTAGGGAATCCTGGGAATTGCAACTTATTGTGACACAGAGTTCTCTGACTGAGAAGGTTAAATGTCTCACATAACTGGCTTGGAGCCAGGGCAGTTAAAGCAGTCCCAAACTGGATTATTTCTGCAGTGTCTTTTCGACCTGTGTTATCAGGGTTTATTCTAAGCTTTCTTCCCCCTGTACTATACAAGAACACAGAGGGACAGTACTAAGGACACACTCCCCCTACCCACCTGGTACCAGGTGTTATTTTGCATGACCATGCAGTGCATCATAGGCCGCGTCCACACTGGAGGGATAACCTGGTTTGGCACCGCTTTAATTGCCTTGGCTCAAAGCTATGGGATTCTGGGAGTTGGAGTTTGTTGTGGGCCCAGAGCGGAGCGGAGCTCCGCTCTGGGCCCCACAACATACTCCAACTCCCAGAATCCCATAGCCTTGAGCCAAGGCAATTAAAGCGGTGCCAAACCAAGTTATCCCTCCAGTGTGGACGCAGCCATAGAAAACATCAACAACAGTCTCACCAAGACATCAACTGACACTGTTTCTGGCACTGGCACAGTGTGTTGCCACTGTGAACCAAACCAGAGCTAGAAAAAAAATTATTCCGTGGTCTGGAATAAAAATCATTACAACGTCTGGTGATGACCATCAAGTCTTTCTAGGTGCCACTAAACCCTCTTGTCTTACACATAACAAGCAAGACTGTCCTTTGCTACTTACGACATTCAACAAGGATGTGTTACCTTTTGTAAAGTATCATTTCAAATATGTTTTGCAAAGGGAAATGATGGAATGACAGTAGCATCTCCTAGCAGAATATGTATAGCTGCCCTTATCATTAAGAGAATAAGATTCTGTCACATCTTTTAAAATCATCTGAGAGCCATTGTATCACTATGATATCAATTTTAAAAATATCCTTCTGAGGCTAAATAAATAAATAAAATGGTACGCTTACCATTGGAATGCCAAGTCTGAACAAGAGGAGAATATAAGGAGGTGTTCTCAGCTGATACCTACAATTGCAGAACTCATTGTCCTTAGCTTACCCTCTTCCCCATGCACATATTGTGCAGGAGCTGTAAGTTGGACAAGTAAGAAGAAATTCACAATTGCAGATTCTTCCACTGGTGCTGAGCATGGTTCAGCAAAGGTAGCATGCGATGAAATAAAACGGCTGCACAAAAATGTATAAGATTAATGGGGAATGTAACTTTGGAGGAAAACCATCAAAATGCCAACCTTAGTAAGAGCAGAGGTGGTGAAATGGTTCTGGCCAAAATGTCTGGAACTGGTGGGAGTAAGAACTAAGCAACACCAAGAAGGTGACATATTTCTTGAACTGTGTGTTACGGCAATACCATACTTGAAAGAGGGAAGATGCAGAGGAGGACTTCCGGAGACTGCTCTACCAAGACTGCCATCACCAACGAAGGTTAATGAGTGGCCTTTATAATAGCTGTCTTGGCAGTTCTCACCACTGATGCCATACTGAGTCACACAGCCAGCTAAGCCTTGCTGGAATGTGAAGCCTAGCTAAGAGTCAGCTGTTCCAGTATCATCTTGCAATAGCAATCGCTACACTTCATGTTTAATGGGAAGCAGAGATGATTTGTATAATGATCAGGTGAGTATGAGGGTGTGTACATTATTGTCATATAAGTTTCAAGATGACTGAAAGTGGAAAGCATTGAGCTTAAAGCATAACCTAACCCGTGTCTAAAAGATCTTTTTAGACTGTTCAGTCAAGCATTTGTCTGGCACGTGCAAATACAATTCATTATTTTTGTTGTTGTGTGCCTTTATACTATAAACTATAAACCTATTTTTTTTTGTCCTTTTATTTTATTTCAAATGTTTCAATACCGCATTTCAAGCAGACCCTGATTCATCACAGAACATAGATAACTAACAATCCAGTCACAAAATAAAAAAAGATTTGAACTGGAAATTTACATTATGGTAGTTAGTGGGCCCTTGGTATCTGCTGGATTTTGGTTCCAAGATCCCCCATGGATACTAAAATCTGTGGATGGTCAAGTCCTATTGTATACAATGGCATAGTAAAATGGGGTCCCTTTTCTGTTTGCCTTTTGGATTAAAAAAAAAACAAAACCCAAACTGTGAATGGTTGAATCCATGAATGAAAAATCCATGGATAAGGAGGACCAACTGTACGAGGGGGTATCCAAAAGTTTTAATGATCACTTTTTTAAAAAAAATTGACAGAAAGTTTTTTTTATTTGTAGTTGTTAATTTATCTCTATGTAATCACTATCTAGATTTATACATTTTTCCCAGGGTATCTTGACCCTCCAAATACTTTGATATTGTAGAAGCCTGCAGATTGCGCCTGACAAGGATTTTACACTTTAGTCACTTCTGGCAGAGCCAGTCACAAAAATAAAGGACTCAATGAGTTGATTTTCTCAGCAACGTGCACTTAGGGACCAATGATTTATTATGATGGCACTGACAAAATTTCATCAATATGCCATGTAGTGACTGGGGCCCACCAGTCACTTGGGGGCCTCCTCAGACTACAAAAGGTTAATGGGGGGGGTACATGCTAATGAGAGCTTGCATCACATGCTAATAAGTAATTATATCACAGATTACCTATGGCCTCATTAACCAATCAGTGAATTGGACTGGGACTTTTCAAGAACCTTCTATCTGAAACCTTTAAAAGCCCTGAACCCATGTGGTCTTTTGTCTTCTTTGTTTTTGGGAAGTCCAGCTGTTGAACCTCTTCTGGCAGGGCAGGCAGGGATGTGGTTTGAGCTAGCCGAAAAGGTCAGCTCCCATACCCAGACCTCCCCAAGGACTGCAATTTCTATCTCTGTTAAACTTAAGGTGTTTCCTGTTTAATTCCTGTTTAAATCCTGTTTGCCCTCTAGTGTGATAAACCTCAAATGTGAGTAATTTAGAGTTGTGCTAGTTAGTGGGTTTTAGGCCTTTTATCATGTTATCTATGGCTTGCTTGAAATGAACATTTTTGTAACTATGCTCTTGCACCTGTAAGGCAAGGAGGCCTTGCATGAATGATAATACCTCTATGCTCTATTTCGTGTAGTAGAATAAATCCATTTTCTTTAAATGCATCTGTTTGCTCTCTATTCCTATATCACATGCCTTAGCTCGGTGGTTGCTTGCTGGTAGCAAGTGGGAAGTGGAAAAAGAACAATAAATACTTTAGCAAGTCCTAGTGTGTGCTAAAGTAGGGGGAACTGATAATTGCCTAGGTGGTGGCCTCAAGGTTGCCCATTCCACTCAGCAGGAAATCTAAAAGAGATCTCTTGGGGATAAGGGCCAGGAGCAGGATGCTGCTGGGCTGCTTAACTGCTGGGATCATCACATGGTGGCAGTGGTGGGATACCCCTCGTCAGGTGCAGTCTTCAGACTTCTACAATATCAGGTATTTGGAGGGTCAAGATACACTGGGAAAAATGTATAAATCTAGATAGTGACTACATAGAGATAAGTTAACAACTACAAATCAAAATAAACTTTTTGTCAATTTTTTAAAAAAGGTGATCATTAAAACTTTTGGATACCCCCTCGTACCTCCTCCTTCCATATCCCATTAATATTGAAATCATATTAGTATATTTGAATACAGAGTTCAAAACCTCTCTTAAGTACATTCAAAGTCTTCATCATAAGATATTCATAATCATAGAATTATAAGCTTTTTTTACCTTGACAATACATAAAAAAGGGGGGAAAATCTTTCTTTCATATGCCACCTTTGTCCCAGGAGCCCAAGGAGGTTCACAGAAGAAAAGCACTTAAAACCAAACAATACAGTTTTTAAAACAATCACATTTAAAACCATGTCAAATTATTTTAAAAGCATACAAAATTTTAAAATAAAGAAAGCACACACCCCAATAAGAGGCCTCCCTGGGAGTGATTACATATTCAAAGTCTGCTTAAAAACAAAAAGAGTCTCTGCCTGCCAAGAAAAAGAAAGCAGGGAGAGGGACACTAAACTGGAAGGGCATGGCTGATCTCTCAGTTTAGGATGGCAAGCACCTAGCAAACTGCATTAATAGAGAAACTTATATTACTAGAGATAGAAAAAAAACACTATCAGATATGTCAGGAATGAACAAACCTGTTTGTGCTGTAAGCCACAAGAACTGAGAGCAAATAAAACTTGTTTGTCTTTAAGGGGCCACAAGACGCTTATGTTATTCATAGAGTCTTGTGGCCCCTTAAGGACAAACAAGTTAGCAATAGCAAGTACATTTCTATACTGCTCACTGATGTACTAAGCTGTTTACAACTGTAATCTAATTGCCCCCAACAAGCTGGGTACCCATTTTAGGGGCCTCAGAATGATGCCAGGCTAAGCCGACCCAGAGCCCCTGGCTGGTATTGAACTCACAACTTGTAGTTTGTGAGTGAGTGGCTGCAGTGCTGACATTTAACTACTGTGCCACCAGGACTTCTAAATAGAAGGATGTTGAGAAGGCTGCCAAAATGGGGAAGGGTCTGGAAACCACAGAGAGCCACATCTGATGCTACTGAACTTTGAGGTAGCAAATTCAGTGGCAATACATAAACGATGTGTGCTCCCCTTCCCCTTGAGTTCCAATGTAACCAACCCCTCTCAAAATTTTCACATACCCTGTGCATGGAATGTAAAATTACTTTTAAGCAATCATTCCTGTTACTAATTCTAGTTTCCATTACCTTTTGCAATATAAAGAATTAACTCATTGTGCTACTTGTTATTTTCCCATTACTGTTAATTGGAAGGGGGGAGCTTTAAACTGGTAACAAAATGGCACAAAATGTTACCCCCCCCCCCCGGTCAAAATGCTTTAGAAGACTCTTTAAAACTAAATTTAAAAATAGGTATAAGTAGAGGAAAGACAGTTAAAATGTGATATGATAATCCGGGACTTCTGATCACATTGATCAGGTACACATTTGAAACCAGTTCTGATCCTACTGTGACCGGTTCCAAATATAATGAAGCAAGGCCAAGACACATACACAAAAACACACAAACCCCGCTCTTTCCTGACACTAGTTCTTTGGCATTTCTTTTGAAAAGAATTGATTCCTAAGCGTGTTCAACAAGTGTGAATGACGGATCTGAACCGCATCATTCTGGAGGGACTAATGGCAGAGGGGTGCTTACCATCCCTCCTAAATTTTGGGTAGATCCACCATTCCCCCCCCTCTCTCAGCGCTGCCTTTGTGCTTCTGGTGCTTCTTTGTGCCTATGGGCACATGATTATTTTTTAATAACATTGATAGATGATTTGATGAATTGATTTTGCAACTTTTTGCAATCAGTGAGTCAAGTGATTGCAAAATCAATCAATCAAATCTTCTATCAATTTTTTTAACAAATTGATAGAAGATTCGATTCATTGGTTTTGCAACTATTTGCAATTACCCAGGTGATCCGACAGTATGCTGTATTTAGGTCCTATCTATAAGTTCATACTTGTAGCCTTCTTAATTGAGTCTATACATCTGGCCTGTAGTTTTCCCGTCTTTCTGGATCCCTTCATCTTTCCTAGCATTTTTGTCTTTTCTAATGATTCATACCTTCTCACAATGTGAGAAGTACAACAGCCTCAATTTATCATCTTGGCTTTTAGGAGGATTTCAGACTTGATCTTTTCAAGGACTCATTTGTTGGCCTTTTTGGCTGTCCATGGGATCCTGAGCACTCTTCTACAGCACCACATCTCAAATAAATGTATTTTTTTCCTGTCCGCTTTCTTCACTGTCCAGCTCTCACATCCATGCATGGTGATGAGGAATAAAATGGTTTGGATAAATAAAATGACCAGAAATGCTTTCGCACATTTAGAACTTGTGCGCCAGTTGCGCCCATTCCTTGAGAAGAAATAAAAGACGCAATGAGTTGATTTTCTCAGTAATGTGCACTGAGGGACCAATGTTGACACTGACAAAATGTCATCAATACTCAATAATAACTTCTGAGTGATAATTATTACTTTACGATACCCCCTCATAAGGTGCAATCTTCAGACTTCTACAATATCAGATATTCGGAGAGTCAAGATACGCTGGGAAAAATGTATGACCACCAGACCACCAGAGTTATCTTCAGACAATGAAGGCGTAGTAATGGGGATGAGCACCACTTCCTATGGTCAGACACGACATGAAAACCTTGTCAAAGAGAAAACTTTTACCTTTACAAGGAAGGAACCCTACAAGAGTCAGTGGGCTTAGTGTTTTGAGCATTGGACTCTGACTCTGGAGACCAGGGTTTGAATCCCAGCTCAGCCATGGAAAACCACCGGGTGACCCTGGACAAGTCATACTCTCTCATCTTCAGAGGATGGCAATGGCAAACCCACCTCTGAAGAAACATGCCAAGAAAACCCCATGACTGGTTTGCCTTAGGGTCTCCATACGTTGGAGATTCCTTGAGGGCACACAACAACAACAACAACAAGGTGCACTTATACTCTACCCAGGTATAGCACTATAAATCCCTTTCAACTACCTTGCAGTATCTTGCAGCAATCGCAAACCCTCTCTAAAGAAACTTGCCAAGAAAACATCATAAATTGGAAATGACTTGATGGGACACAAAAACAACAAAGAGATTGCTGAGGCACCAGAGGATCTCTCTTTTTGAGAATTCAAAATGTGCCTTCCCAAACTGCAAATCCAAGGACTCCATAGGGAATTGCCAAGGCAATTAAACTGGAATTATGGCACCATAATTCTGTGTGTGAAAAACGCTTCAATATTGCTTTTTTCAGCCTGGTTCAGCTCACAATCATTTATCTGAATGTGAATTTGGACACCAGTTAGAAGTTGCCAGCCATGGAATAACACTATGCCAGGCACAATGAATAAATGCAAGAGGTATTCTCCAACCAAGGCATATGACCTACTGAAAAAGCCACAAGGAAGTGACAGCATAAATGACTTTAGCTTGTACTGGTCACTTGCAGTTTATTGGGCATATCAAAATCTCTCAGCCTCAGAGGATGACAGCCCCTTCTGAATAAACTTGCCAAGAAAACCTAGTGATTGGTTTGCTTTAGGGTTGCCATAAGTTGGAAGTGACTTTCAGACACACACCAACAACAACCATACTAAAAGGTGATTTATGCAGATAACACAGTTGTTTTTTTTACAGTCTTGGGCATGCAAGCTTTCTCATCTTTGACAGGACCCTCCAAAGACATTTCATTGCCTGAGCAATTTTTTTGTATTTTTTTTAAATTAAAAAAAAAATACTTTTTAAATGAGAGTTGTGTTTCTCATTTCGTATACAGAAGCTGACCTGACTGACAGTTGAATCTTTGACACTGGTGGTGGAACTCAACCTTTGGAACATAGCCCAGAAAAGTTCCTTTTGGGGAGACAACTCCTAAAATTTTCCCAAAATTCCCAAGCTCTGAGGCTGCTCAATTGTTAAAGAGCCTTCTCCCATATTACACCAGCTTTATTAACATGTATTACAAAGCTGATTAACATAAGCAATTATAAGCCAAGAGAAAAGCCTCAGCACCTTTTCACTAATACTCTTTGGAGAAGCTGATGACACCCCTCTTATCAGCAAAGTAAGCATCTTACATTCAGATGCACAGCCTGAAATTGAATTCAGATTTGCTTACTCTATACATGTTGGAGAGGACCCTGCTGAAATAACATATTTACTAGTATTTTATTTTTCCACAGGCAGAATTCCCAGATTTCAGAGCCTGGCCTGGTGTCTCAGGCCTGTGCAGAGTGACCAGATGGCCAAAATGCAAGGGAGGACAAGGCACTGTAAAATATCGGAGAATCTAGGGAAATGTAGGACATTACACAATAAAAGCTAAAAACATTAATATAAATATAAATCCATGCTTCTGAATCATGCTCAAAATGGAGAATATTTTGGAATTCCTCCTGGACAGAAGGTTGAAATGTAGGGCATGTCCTGGAAAAGGAGGATGTCTGGTCACCCTGGGCCTGTGCTCTTTTCTGGATGCCTCACGTCAAGAGAGAGCAGGGCAGGTATCTCAGGGTGAAAGCGCTTCACTACCATACCCTTTGCCTTTTTACTGTATGGTCTCACTGCAAGTTACTTTGGAGTAGCTGCTACATTTTCCAGGGAGCTCTGTAGAGCTTCTTCTTCCTCTGCTCAAATGTTCTTAAACTGTGGCCAGTACCATGACCAAGCATGAGGGAATAGTCAATGCAAGGAAATTATAAGCTGCCTCAGGAGTTACTGAATATAGGATTGGTGCCAGGGGTGTCATTAGGGAGTGCTGGGGGTGCAGAACACACCAGATGCATGAGAGAGAGACCCAACTGTTCCCCAGACATCTGTCTTTTGGCAAAAACGGGTTTTGCCGTTCGCTGGATCCCTTTAAAATGCTGAAGTTTGAGTGTGAGTGGGGCAAGGCTCAATGGGAGGAGAAAGGAGACCCCCCAAGTTAGTAAATAAGTAAGTAAGTAAATAATTTTAAACATTTTTAACAAATATTTTAAAATTAAAAGTTTTATTCTTTTAAAATTTTATTTGAAAACATCACATCTTATCAAAGTTTCACATTAATCACATGAAACTATGAACATATAAATACATGTAAGCTGTAATTGTAATTTAAAGGTATTATGTTAATTTTCCTAGTTTGCTATGTCACAACTACTACCATTACATTCAGTGATATATATGGGAATTACAATTAATGAGTAATATTACTACCAACCCCCCCCCCCCCCATTACTAAGAATTCTGTACGGTGTGGTATAGGACAGATGTCTCCACACCAGGTCTCACCCAGTGCAAGGGGTGAGGCTTCCGGGGGTAATGCATGCACCCTCCCTCCATGCCCCCACCCTTTTCTTGATAAAGGATGGAGCAGCATGCAGGGAAGAGTGTACACGGGGACAGCATGGGGAGAGCACACACGGGGGAGCACAGGGGGAGTTATCCATTGCAGGGCACACCACCACACACCCGCTAGTGACACCACTAGTATGGGAGGTCAAGGGGGGGGGCAGTGACACCATGAGTTAACATATGGGGTGATGCCACCTTTAATGATGTCACTGATTGGTGCTTTGTGGCTTTTCCCACCTTACTGTCAATTTTACCAGTTTTGTCCTGTATTCTTCATCCCATCCTAAATGGCTGAAGCTGCAGTACAATTTTTCTTGGTCTGAAGAGCATGTGGGCTGTAACAATGCATCCACTCCTACTCTCCTAGATTGATAGGGATGCCCCTGGTTAATCCTCTCTTGTCCTGTTTTCTCAACTGACTTTAAAATGTCCTGGTTCCTCTCTCCTCCTCCCTTAAAAAGAAAGCTAGGAAAACAGACATTGCAAAACTTTATTTACTATAAGTCAATCTCATGTATAAATTGAGGGCAGGTTTTTTGGGCCAAAATAATGGATTTTTATATGACTGTGGATAAGTCTGGGGTAAAACCTATGGGCTTGAAACAAAATATCTAAGGAATGAAGAAAAGGAAAGCAATGCCAAAGACCTTACAAAATTCCAGCAGACATAACTGTGCTCACACTAAAGACTGGATGGATGGATGAGAGAACAGGAAGGAAGGCCACTGCTTCCAGGACAGATTACACACTTGCCTTTCACCAGGTTCAATCCTGGCAAGATAAGTCCTTCCATGAGGTTGAATTTTCCATTTCAAGCAGTGATGCAGGATAAATGGCAAACGTGCCTTTAAGTCATTTCCGACTGATGACGACCCCAAGGAGAACGTATCATGAAGTTCTCTTGGCAAGATTTGTTTACAGGTTTGCCATTGCCTTTCCCTGAGGCTGGGCATGGGACCTGCCCAAGGTCACCCAACGGGTTGAATAGCTGAGCAGCAATCTAACCCTGGTCTCAGGTTGTAGTCCAATGCTCAAACCATTACGCCATGCTGGCTCTCTATAAAGCACCCACAATACTATCAACCAGTCTCCATCAATTGCTGCAGCCACCATGGCTGTTTGGAGCATCCACTCATGCAGTGCCTTGCTCTGAGGTTCTGTTCATTTTGACACTGGACAACTGGGTTCTCTGGAGAGTCATTTTCTTGCCGTAACAAATGCCTTAGCAGGAAAGCAACTAGCAGAGTTCACCAGAACAGATAAACCACCTCTCAGATCAACAACTGCATTGGTGAGATGTTGAGACTGGATGACCAGTCATTTAGATTCCCCCATCCAGTTTCAGGAGTTTGACGAAGGTTGTGATCCAATACTAAATGCTGCCAATCAATGCCACCTTCAAGTGGGCAATTATCCAGTTTGCACCACTTTTCCAGAACTGATCATTAAAAAGACACAGAGGCTGAGTAGGTTAAAAGAAAAACAACAGTAGTGGAAGAATCAGGAAGAGACTGCAGCAGATGAGGAGAATGGAGAAGTGAGAGGGTCAGAGAGAGGGAAGGACTGTATCTCCTAGAGCCACAGGGGAGTCAGGGAAACAAACCGGTTAACAACCTGTACTAACCTTTGAAGGAGAAAGCAGGGACTCAATGGTGGAGACTAGAGTAAGATGACACTTTTGATCATTGGAGCACCTAGTTGCAGTGCATACCTACCTGCTTTATGGTGTTTTTAGGTATCGAGTATTGTTTCTAGGGTTTTATCATGTGTTTTGTATTTTTAATTAAACTTTTTTATACTTTGCGAGGGCTTTTACCCTGAAAAATGGACCATAATCTATTCCAAACACTGTTGATGTAACTTAGCAGAAATATAGTCAGCCATCGATATCTATGGATTTTTTTATCCGCGGATTCCAACAGCAGCCACTGAAGAATCAGATATCTTTTATTTCTGAAATGAACTTGTTACTGTTATCCTAAATGTTTGCTGTGTTATGAGTCGAGAATGACTGAAGAACTGGAAGTGTTACTTCTGCCAAACTGTATTTATTTACATTGTTTCTGTTTATTGGCTTGGTATCAACCTAAAAAGAACTTAATAAGGACTTCAGCATCAAATCTGAAGTTTCCAAACATAATTCTTTCCTTAAGTTTGAAACAAAGATGACATGTTTTAAAGAATGTTGCATTTCACACAGTTCTTCCGCTATCAGACCAAGCTCAATGATAAATCTGAAGTCCAGATTAGTGTTATTTTTAGGTATGCAAGTGGTGTACATTCTCTTCCCAACCAATCTTTTTCCTGGAACTTGGAAACAGAACAGGGGGAGGATATATGTAATGTTATACTTCCTACATGACATCCCCACAGCCAGGTGGATGGCAAGGAAAATAGTGGTGATGGGGGTGGGAGAAAGATGAGGAAAAAGGACAGATGCTTCAATCACTTTATCATTTTCTACTTTATTACTTCAAATTAACAACCACAATAAAGCTCAAAAAAGTCCAATATTTACACAGGAAAAAAGTACAAAATCCCCCCCAAAGTTCTTCAACGTTTTTTCAGTTTTTTTAAAATTACAAAGTAATAAAAAGTTTTTTTACTTTAATTAAAAAAAAGGAGAGAGAGGGAGACAGTCAGCAGGGTAAATAAATTAGGGGGAAAACAAAACAAAACAAAAAACAGCTGTGTGTTAAATAGAAAGAATAAAGAGAACCAAAAAGCCAAGCCCCACCTGCTTCCAATGGTTCCATAATGTCCAACATTTTTTTAAAAATGTGCCAAGTTAGAGCCTGGAGGGCATGGTGACAACTGATCCCATGCAAAACCCAGGATGGTTTTCTTAAATTAAAACCTAAAATGTAAAAATAATAATGGGACTAAAAAGGAAAGTGGGAGAAACCTTTCTGCGAGGGGAGGTTGTGCGTCTGAGGCTGGGGTCGTCTTTCAAAAATTGATGATGCCAGGAACAACCTCAACAATGAATACCAACTGCTCTCCCCCTCCCCTCCCCGGTCATTTGACATACCCCCCTCCCTTTTCTTCAACATCTTCCCCATCTCCTGAGGAAGTTTTAAACAGAAAAAAGAAAAAGAAATATATAAAACTAAACACATACAAACAGGGGTTTGTTTTCAAGAGAGAGAACCCCACACACACTGCCTGCCAGAGAAGCAGGTTACATTTCCACGTCCTTCACATTTGCTCCTGCTTTGCACAGCACACATCTTTTACCCACAGGCACACCCTGCGCACACAATTGCCACTATGCCACTATTGTTTGCCTTTATTGGTATGCCTGTGGCATCTCCCAACTGGCTCATGAATGCATGCAGTGGGGCAATGGTGTCCTCCAGGGAAAGAAAGCATGAATACACTCAGTAGGCTCCTTCAGCCATTCCCCCCTTCCCAAGAGGCAAGCACCCACTCAAAACTGCAGTTAGCGTTCATTCTGAAATGAATGTCAAGCCACCTACTCAGGGCTAGGATTTTAAAAAATCTCCTGTAAACCTTTTCTTCTCCCCTGCCCCAAATAATTTAAAAGGATACTTGGAAACCATGTCATATTTGACAAACTGAACTTAAAAAACAAACAAACCCACAGATTCAGGGAATTGGTATTTTGTTTTGAATGATACAAAACAGATTCCCCACCCACCCACCAGCAAAAAACAAACAAAAAAGAGGGGAAATGGGGGAGTGGAAAGTAGGATTAGCTGGCCATGGCCTGCTGGCGTGAGATGGGGCAAGGCCTATGAGACGAAGCTGCACCACAGCAGCAGAGAGGTGTTGTTTTTTTTTCTGCAAGGCTCCTGCGTTGGTGACTTGTTGAAGGCAATTGGGCTCGGGAACGCAGTCAGCGATCTCAGAAAAGACATGAACACCAGCAAAGGGCAGCTCCTCTCCTTGTGGCTGGCGGGGAAAAAGTTGTTGGGTTTTTTTTGTTGTTTTTTCCTTTTTTTAATTTGTTTTTTTTTTGTTATTTTGTTTTTTAAAAGAAAAATACAGTGAAGACACTAGAAAAAAGAAACAAAGAAAGAAAGAAAGAAAAAGAATATTGTTATATATTTTTCTTTCTCAGTACTTAGGTCACTGGATGCCTTATGGCAGAGGTGTAATTACTTATGCAACTGCACAGTTCCTCTTGAGAAATTCCCATTTGTTTAATGATTATACAAGAGAAAACTACTGTGGATTGTGCCATTGAACTGTTTTAGATTTAAAATTTATAACAGTATAGAGAGTGCCCCACATTTTGTGCTGTCAGTTTCAATATATATTGGCAAGAAAGGCATGTACTGTTTTACAGGTTGGAAAGCAACCAGAACAAGTTAAAGATGCTTGTCTCATTAATGCTGAAAATGTCAGAGCAAGGTAGGTGGGGGGACTCTTTCCTCTTCTAACAAAAACTCTATCCGCGTATCAAGAAAAACTGAATTAAAATAGAAAGTTCTGTGATTTTATTAGGAGGTATTCCCCACTTATTTTCCTGTTAAGCTTTGGAAACTTAAAGGCTAGAAATTGGATTTAGAAAAGCAAGCAAACATATGAAAGTAGAGATACTCGGGATGCTGACTTCTGCATGCTGTGCACTGAAACTGCAGTAGTGAAATAACACCAGGTCAGACCCTGATACTTAGGATGACCACACTGAACCTCTTGAAACTGCCTTTTACAAACAAGGCGTTTTCCTGCTCTTGTGGTTTCATTATTAAATTTGTTTTTAAATTAATATGTTTATATTATAATAATTTTGAATTATTACTATCACCACCAGTAGATGGAGAGCAATCTTTCTTTCAGCCATTATGTCCCCCCTTTTCCTTTTTCTGCACATATGCCTAGAAGCTTTCAGAAAAGAGAGCAGGTTGGCAAGTGGTTTTACATTTTGCCCAGCTACCTGCTTTAGCAGGTCTTTAAAAAAAAAAAGATGAAGGGACTAGTTACTGTCTGATAACTTGGGGAACGTATGCACACTGGGGAAGACAGTGGGAGGAACCTGAGATGGCATATATGTGTTTCTCCTTTTGCTAAAATGGGAACTTTGACAATGTGGTGTGAAGATCAAGCGTAACCTTTGCCTTTGACATTATTCAGACTTGTTCTTTATCCTTTGAAACTAGACAGGCCCTTCTGTCAGCTGTTTTGTGATGATATTCATGACAATTTCTCTCATTTCCAAATACAGCCAATGCGCCCCCCCCAAAGGTTAGAAGCTCCTACACCAATACACAGTTTAGATATGCACACTATAAAAGGTAATCTCAAGAGCTTTGTAAAATACTCTTGTCTGACCACTCCAGCATTAAAGACACACACTTCTTGGGAGTTTTCTACCAGTTCCACATAGATTTTTCTAACAGACAGTGCGGTCTCATGTTTGAGAAAATACTTCATTGCCCAAGTTACAGTGCTCTTGTCTTCTAAGTTGGAACTATGATTGACTACAGTATGATATATTTAGGTCTCTTTATGTATGAAGCAGCAGGAATTAAACCACAGTTCTTCTCCTTAATTTGCTGGTTTCCTACATTCTCTGTGCCAGGAACAGGAAACATATAGCTCTGTAAAAGGTGCACAACTTAAAATCCCATCATGCCTCATCATTAGCTTTGTTAGTTAGGACTGATAGGAATTAAAGTCCAAAAACATGTGGAGTGCCAAAGTTTACCCACTCTTGCTCTGCTCCAAAGAGAAGGAAAATACTTCATTTGAAAAGCAGGTCTTGTATTTCTCCACACCCCCTATGTGTCAAGGACTGGCAACCTATTTGTGCCCACCGTCTAAATTTCTTTCTTTCTCTCCTGGAAACATGCCAGGAACCAACAACCAATGGCTTCTGCACTGGAACTGGTCTGTGGGCCATTACTTTATCACTTATCCAGCCAGTTATTCATACCTAAGAACATAAAAGATAGTACGGTAGCACTTTACTTAAAATAAAGCACACTAGTTCTTTAAGAATGAAAAAGTGGAAGCCTACTACTCAAGACTGAACCCTACAATGGCCGAGTACATCTAATAACAGCTTCTAGAAGTAGTGTAAATCCATCTCCTGGTATCTTAGTATCCCACAATAAATATTTTAATATTATTAGGGTTTCACATTTTCACAGTCCTACACTGTAACGTTTGCTACATCACAGCACACTATACCTAAATACCATTGTAGGAAAATTGTTCTGCAACATGGCAAAATCCTTTTACAGAGTTTGTTCCAAAGTATGTTTCCAAGACAGAGTATGTTTGAATCCTCTACTACAGATTTTTGATCACTGCTCACTGACTGTCCTGTTTCCCTGATTACAGGGAATTACCCTTGGAGTAAATGTAAAAGTGAAGAAAAAGCATGATGAACCACCTAGCTCAGCTAACCCATAATTCTGATGCAAAAAAAAACCCCAACCAACTAACAAAAAAAACCAACAAAAAACACCAAGGCAGATACTCACCTAAGCAAACACTGGTCCGGTGGAATCCACTTTTCATTTCCCAAGGTGATCAAATGGCACACTTGTCTGAAAACAAACAGTCATAAGTAAGTAGACTGCATAGGACAACTACACAAATGGCAAAGTGGATTGGGGGAACAAACACTGCACAAGAGGTTCTTCTCATCAAAGCACAGAGAAGTTATTTCTGCATTACATCTCTGAATCCTTGGACAGAATGGCTACTGGTTGGGAAATTCTAGAGTTATAGTCCAAGAAAGTAATAATTTTAAGTTCTGCTCTTAACAGGTTAACTAGGAATATATCCCACTATCAAGAACACAGGAAGAAAATATTTGTTACATATCAATAGGATGTCCCCATCCTTAACTGACCAGGCTGTAGCTAAGCATGCTTCCCACCTACATATCAATCCAGTGATTGCAGCAAGAAATATATTATTATTATTATTATTATTATTATTATTTTATATTCCACCTTTCTCCCAATAATGAGACTCAAGGGGGGGGGGGGTAACAAAATTTTAAAACAATACAGATTAAAAGCACTACAAAAGTTAAATGACAGTATAAAATATACAATCAAAATCACATTAAAACAATTTAAAATATTAAAATGTATTTAAAACAATAAAAATAAAACCAGCACCACACAGCATTAAGAGCCCAACCTCAACAGTTTGTAAAGGCCAAGGATGGGGCCATCCTGGCCCCTCTGGGGAAGGAATTCCAAAATCTGGGTCCTCTCCCTTGTTCCCACCAAATGAGCCTCAGAAGGTGGTGAGATAGAGGACCTCTCCAGATGATCTTAAAACCCGAATGGACTCGTACAGGGACAGATGGTCTTTCAAATAGCCTGAACTCAATCCATATAGGGCTTTGCAGATCAAAACTCTGAATTATGCCCAAAAACGGACCAACAGCCAGTGGAGATGCAGCAACAAGGGAGTGCTGTGCTCTCTGCAGACAGCCACATTTAACTACTAGCCTGAAGCTCTTAGGGCCAGCTGGTTTATGTTCATTTTTCAAAGGTAGCCCCATATAGAGCACATTACAGTAATTCAAACATGATGCAACCAATGGCATGCACAACCATGGTCAGATCTGACTTCTCCAGGAATGAGCACAGTTGGAGCACTAGCTTGAACTGTGCAAAAGCACTCCAGGTCACTACCAAAACCTGGGCCTCCAAGCTCAGTGCTGAATCCAAACTGCAAACCTGCATTTTCAGGAGAGTGTGACCCCATTTAACACAGGCTAAGTCCGTATTCAGAAAAATTGGGGAAAAACAAACAAAATTAAAATAGGTAAAAACACCTATATAGAAAAAGGGCACATTCATCCATATTTTTGTAAACTCAAGCACTGATTACTACAACAGGACTACCCTGGAAGAGGATTAGGAAATTTGTCTTCTGCTGATGTGAGCAGACAAAAGTGCATAAATCCACAGTGCAATAATTACAATGGTTATCTGTTGGCTTCCAGGCACAATATAAGGTGCTATTATTAATCTCTAAAACTGGCAGTCACTGCTACTGATACATATTCTGGGAAACAACACCAGACTAACAGTCGTGGTGTTCTTTGCTGAACATACTTGGGTGACAGGGTTTCCATTTGAGACAGTGGACTTCACAGAAGGGTTCGAACTGTTTCTTACTCTTGGTCCTGAAAAGTACTATAGTCCAACTGTCCTAGTCTTCAGGCTGAGCTAGCAGAATTTTTTATTAGAATCTGGAATTTAATAATTTCTATCATTTTTGCAAAGATGTAATGGCTATTATTTTCAGTGAAGGATATTTTTGAAGCAGCCCTGCACAGAACCAGAAGTGATTGCTTGCATCCACTAGAGTTACCAAATTAACTATAGTTTGCTTAATCAAAGGGTTAATCCAGTCATTCTGTATGATCCATTCAATGCAGGTAGGTGTAGGCCAGCAAACTTCAACAGAAACCCACCTGTGATGCTGAAATTCGTGACACCTCTTGCCGTCCTGTGAGGTCAGATGAGGAGATGTTGGCAGGGGCTCCTCGGTGTAACCTCATGCTGACCTTCCGCTCCCTGTCCACTCGTGAAATTGCCCTGGGGGATGTGTTTCCTAAAATGTGGGGATGGATATTTATAACATCAGCATTTTGAAGAGTAATATAAAAGAGAAAATTACAGCGAACCCCAGGTGCTTATAATCTAAATCTAACAGTGGGACAGACGGGGGGGGGGGGGGGGGGGGATGAAAAGAAAGAGCATCAGATGAGGAGGAATGGATTAGCCAGTGTAGTACAGTGATTACAGTGCTGGCCATGATTTGGCAGATTCAGGTTTAACCATGAAAGTCACTGGCTGACCTTGGTGACATTTCAGGCTGACCTATTTTATAGGGCTGCGCTGCTGGGGGTGGAGGGTAGAAGGAGAGCCACATTCACCACTTTGCTCACTGGATGAAAAGTAAGATAGAAATGTAGCTAGCATGCATGTCACCCTTCCTTTACTAACCAGACTGCTGGATGCGGGAGGTGGGTGTGGATGCCATGGGCTCAGCAACGTTGCGGAGGCGGTTAGCTGTAGCTCCAGCAGGAGGCCCAGGTGGCAGTGCCCGTGTGGCAGAACCTCGGAGTTGCCCCATCCGTTCCTCACGCTCATGTTCTCGCCGCTCCCGATCCATGTCCTCAGGATTCCGGGCTGCCCCCTGGAATATCAAATGCCCCATAAGGCACACAGATTTTAGCAGCAAGCAAAAAAGGGACAAATCGCTTAATTCATGTATACATAGTAAATGGCAATACAAGTTAGACAGATTGAAATAAGAACCCTATCCCTGAATTCCACATACTGAACCCTGCAGAAGAGTTTCCATGATTTGTTTTGCAGAACCCTTTCTGTTTTTTCCAATCATGACTGGGACAAGTCATGTACTCCTAATGCCCCTTCTTCTGATGCTCAGCTTTCATTTTCTGTTAGCCACTAGCTTTTTCACTAGCTGTCCAGAAGAAGGGAAAAACTTGTAGGCAATATTCTAGGAGAAGGCTGTAAGAAGGTGCTGTATTGTTTTTAAATTGTGCTGTTTTAATTTAAAAAAACTTTTAAAAGTGTATGTTCTAAATTGTTTTAAAACGGTTAATGGAGTAATTTTATTTTAGTTATATAATTATTTTAATTTGCAAGCTCCCTTGAGTCCCAATCTTGGGGGGGGGGGGGGGGGAGAAGCAGGATACAAACAAACATGATGGAACAGCAGCAGCAACAATAATAAAATTCTACAGCAAAAGATGTATTGAACCAAAAATTTCAGTGAACATTAGATTTCCTCTACCTTCCTCTGGCCATAAAGTGCAACAACACTTGGATGGCTGACAGAACGTAGAACTCGTTAACTTAAAAGTTGCTTAAATTCAGTAACAACATATTTTAGAAAACGTGGTTCAGCTTTTGGACCAACCTACAAATTGTTATACCCCGCCCCGATTGCTCGCTCAGAGGGGCGGGTCAGAAATAATAATAATAATAATAATAATAATTATTATTATTATTATTATACAACAGTATCCTAATATATTCACTCTTAAGCTCTTTTATCACAAAACTGCTAGCAGCAATTTCCAAAGTTAGGAAATGTTCCTAATTATAATTCCCAAATTCTCTCCATCAGTATGACTAGTTCAAGAATCATGGGAACTCATCCAAAAAAGTAACCTCTCCAAGCTCTCCCACAGCCTAACAAGAAGCTATGCAGAATGTGGCACTGTTTGTAAGGCAGTATTTAGCCCAAGTTTGTGATTTTCTGCAGTTGTTTTCAAGTTTCTTCAAACAGCCATAAAGGGTTCTGACTACTTTTTACAAGGAAAATAGAAAAGCCAGGACTGAAGGACATAGAATTCTATACCAAACTAAGTATTCTTATTGCACAAAGCAACTGCAGATATGTAAGAACACATGTTCTAGTACTAAAGTGCAAAAGCAGCATGGTTATTCCTCTCATTATTGTTGTTACATTTATTTTATTTTCCTGGACCCAACAGGAAATGCTGGCTCATTTTTTTAAACATAAGCTGAAAACTAACAATACTTGAAGCATACTGAGTACTAATGGAAGAGCATTCTACATAGCAGGTAGATAGAATTACCTAGTATGCCAATTAATTTCCGGGCACAGTACAAGGTGTTGGTTTTAACCTTTAAAGCCCTACATGGCTTGAGTCCATCCTATCTTAGGGACCGCCTCTTCCCGTATGAACCCCCCCCCCCCAGCACACTTCGGTCCTCTGGGAGGAACCTGCTACAGCACATGAAGACCAGGCTGTCACAGACCTCTCAGAGGGCCTTCTCTGCTATTGCCCCCAGGCTGTGGAAAGGCCTGCTGGATGAGATATCTCTTATTGTATCCTTTAACGGCTTTAAAAAAGCTTTAAAGATGCATCTCTTCCGGCAAGCCTTCCCAAACAATGCTTAATACTCCCCAGCTCCAAACTTAAGGCCCAGAGTCTTTCCAGCTTCTTCCATCCTATGAATTCAGCCTTTAACCATACTGCTCAAGAATTTTAGGCTTATGATATTTGTTTCTTGTATTTGTTATTTTGTTTTAATTCAATGCTAATTTAATTTTATTTTAAGGGGTGGGAGGTTGGGACCGGGTTGTACCAATTTTAACTGTTACTGTTTTAATTTTGTTGTACCCCACCCCGATTGCCTGTTCAGAGGGGCGGGCTATAAATAAATTTTTTTATTATTATTATTACTACTACTACTACTACTACTACTACTACTATAACTTGTTACTATGTCCATTTGTTGTTGTTATGTGCCTTCCAATTAACTCCAACTTCTGGCAACAGCATTGTTTTCTAGACTATATTTATTCTTTGTACCCCCCCCCCCATTGCATTTTGTAGAGGGGTGGGATATAAATAAATTTTATTATTATTCAGAGGTGGTTTGTCACTGCCTTCCTCTGAATATGATCAATAGCACCTGACATTTCCTAGAGGTCTCCATTACAAGTACTAACCAAGCTAGAATCTGCTTAGTTTCTAATACTGGCCAGGATCTAGTGCATACTAGAAATCTCAAACTACTTACAAATTTAAGCATGTTCCAGTCAAACACGTAGTCATAGGAGAAACCCTGGCGATGAAAGAGATTGCGAAACAGCTGCCTCAGATAAGAGTAGTCTGGTTTGTCATCAAATCGCAATGAACGGCAGAAGTTGAGGTATGTTGAAAACTCAGCTGGAAGAAGAGAAGGGAGAGAGGAATTATCTTAGAACAGTAGTATCTGAAAAAGTCATTGCTATTCCTCCATTGCCTTATTTAACACTTCGTTTTATAAATCCTGAGAACATTATTCCAGGGAAGTAATATGCTCATTCTGAGCATGAAAGTTGGTCCATCAAACTCACTGTGGTAAATCCCTGTTCATTCTGCATTTAATTAATTTTCAAACCAAGACTAAAAGGTAGTAAGGAGGACAGTGAAAAAAAACAAAGCCCAAGCTGTCCACTTCCCTATTGTGTTCCTTCTTGGAGGCCTCTTCTGTCTCTCACCAATCAGAGATTAAGTAGATAAGGATCATAAAGTTGTAGTACCCTCGCTATGAATTTTTCTCCCTCACTAAGCTTGAGATATTTTCATTACCAGGAGAAAAGTAATGTTGGCATGGACTCTGAAGACTCATTTAAAATGGTAACTTGTATATACCTATCCTCCTTTTTGCTTCAGTCCACCAAAAAAAAGCACTTCAACACACAACTCACAATTCACCCTTCTTTCCCAAACACACAGAAAAATAAGCTACACTTAAACTAATATGCCATACCTTTGACAGAAAACAGGCGTACAAACTGCTACATCCCTTCTTCTCTAATCTAAAGGACAGGCCATCTTAGTCTGGGGTTTAAATACTGGCAACTACATGCAATTGATGCTACACAATTATCAGCTGGCAAAAATGTTTTGCATTTACTCATTACATAAGCATTAACTAGCAATGTTATAACTGCCTTCACCATTGTGACACTGCACCTACCAATTCTTTTTCTTTCCTCTTTTATACTGGATGGCTAGGCAAGCTGCAAAGTGAAGCACTGGCTTCTAGCCATCCAGCCATCTTTCATTCCCCAGAAAGCCTTTAGGCAATTCTCAGTGTAAAGGAGGAAATGAAGGGGGAGGGGAAGGCAACATCTGTTAAGTAGGAGGGAAAGCCTGTAGATGGCAGCTGAGTGGCTTTTGGAGGTAGTTGGGAGGAGGTGCTGAATTATGCACAATATGATGCATAAGTCATGCAGAACATGATGCAATGTGCATGATGGTCAAGGGAGAGGGAATGATGAAATAAAGAGGACCCATGGGGTCCCATGATCCTGGGAGAAATTTGAGTGTCTGGTCCTATATCACAACTTTTGAGTAACAGTACAATTGGGGGAGGGCTGGCAGAACAAAATGCTTCAGAAAAGCATCATGGATGCCAGCCATGAAAGCCTTCGACTCCACGCTTTGGGTTAGCTGTCAAGTTAGGGGATGTACACACAGCCCCTAAGGGATGGCATGATGCCGCCCTTTCCAAGCTGGATCGGGGCTGCAGCAACCTCATGCCGTGTCCCGGTCCAGCCTTTCCAGGGCGCAAAAAGGAGCTCCTTTAGCACTCTATATTGCACTCCTTTGGCGCTGCATCATGCAGAAGCAGCACCAGAGAAGCGCTGTGATCCTGCACGCCATGTGGAGCACTGTGCAGCATCACGGCACCCTGGAGGAGGAGTCAAGGTGTGTGTCATGCGGATGCAACGCCCCGACTCTGCCCCTAGTCCAGCCTTAATGGCCGGCCTGAAGAGCCCCTAAGTTAACTATGCCCATCACTATTTTGCTTTCTGTGAAATGAGTTTTACTGATGTGAGTTATGTGGGGTTCAAATATTTGTGGTTTGATATTTCTGGTTCAATGTCAATATCTGCCTTCTACCCAGTTGCAGCCTAAGTCACTACTCTTTTATAACTAGACAGGTCTCTCCAACAGCCATTTTGTGGTAGTCCTATCCACAGACTCCAAGTTTCTAAACTGATCCACAGGATAAAGGCATCTGGGGACCCCAACTTACTTGAGTACGCCTTATGTATGCCTGAACCTATAGATATGAACCCTTTCCTTATAACCTAGAGGACAGAGTAGGGATATAGAAATTTGACTTAGTTCCTCCTTATAAATGAGGATATTATCTGCAGTTTTCACTGTATTGTTGGAGAAAACCAGTTCTTTCTGTGCAGTTCTTACCCGGTATTCACACATTTCAGGGAACTGTTCTATGCAGAAATATTTATCAGGTTTTTGGCAGGAAAACTTGTAGGGATTTTGAGCAAGAGACAATTTTTGGACAAAAAGCACATTTTTCATGCACAACGTGAATTTCTTTTATGCAAAATGTGTGCAGGGTTTGGTACAAAACCCACGTCTTTCACATAAAAACAGTTTCCAAACAGCCACATTATTATTTTGAGTGTGTGCAAGTGTTGTTTGCACAAAAAAGCCCAACAATTCTGCACACAAAGAAAACTGGAAGGGGAGGGTATGCAAAATTTTCCCTCAGAAAACCTATCAGTATTTCTATGTAGAATAATTTTTGTGAAATACGTTAGTATGGGCGAATGCTTAGTACAGAATAGTCACCATTGTAATATGCTTCCCAAGTGTTAGGAAACCTATTTATCAGCCAGAAAATAAATAACAGAAAATAGTCCTTCCACACACCTAATGCAGAGCCTCTGGTAGAAGCTTGCCTTACATTTATGCAGTGGAGTGCCTCACTCAGTGATAAATTTTGCAAAAGCTCCCTCAACTACTGTTTTTAGATGGCCACTAGAGGCAGTGTTTGTTGAAAGACTACACGTATGGATCCCATATTTTGCATTTAGTGGACAAACAGTTCTGGCTCATAAGTTCACAGCAGGTTCACACAGTATCTGTGAAGATTATGACTATAAATCTTAATCTGTTTATGACACACACAGAGGCGGTCTCTAAGAGAAGCTGGAACATGCAGAATGTAGAAACATTGCTTTTAATGGGACTGCAAAACCCAGAATCCTCCAACCCGCAAGGCCAATGACAGGGCGTGCAGAAAAACACATAGATAAATTACAGGAGTGCTTAAAAGTCTTACAAGGGTAGCCTTTGCAGAGCACCTCGATGGGCGTTGACATCTTCTTCTCACTGATGCGCTCATACTTCTGGCGCTTAGTAGCAGCCTTTAGGCCTTGCCAAGGCAGTGAGCCAAGGTTGAAGTACATCAGCACATAGCCTAAGCTCTCCAAGTCATCACGGCGACTTTGTTCTGGAAAGAGATAGATATATACAGACATGAACAGAGATGTTCCAGCAACAGCTCAAACAACGTCATAAAGAAGGGGGAGAAAACAAGACAGTTACATAGGAAAGCTCCAGAATACAGAGTCTGGCCAATCCTGCCAAGAATCTAAACATTTATACTGTACAGTATTCGCAATTCGTGTTTAGTGCTCCTCACTGCTGAGAAAGTTCTGTGGAAATTTCAGCTTCAGGCAGGGCATTACGTGTTGTGCAACTTCACAGGAGGGCACAAAAAGGACTGAATTTGGTTAACTGTACACAAATCATTCCAAGTGCTCAGCTTTCATTTTTTAAAAAGTTAAAGCCCTTATAACTGAAAAGAGGATTAAAACAGTATGTGTAACATCATGTGAAACCACTGTAGCCAGGGGAGAGTACAAAAAGAATAGGAATTCAGTGTTTGCCCTATTACACTGGCAGAAGTCAAGCTGACACAATCAGATCTGGATACCTTTAAGAATTTGTTTTGCTTTGCATAGGATTTGAAAGAAAAGCTCACAATGTCATGCCTACTTCCCTATTTGCTTGCAGGGTGGGACCCACCCACATATCTCAGATCTTGTGGTCAAACCACAACTTACAGGAGAAATGTCTAGCTTTGGCTTTGCCCATCCTCATTTTACAAAGTAGTCACTATTTAAAACGTGAGGACATTTTTTAAAAATACAAACAGCAGCTTCAAGACAGTGATCTTACTAGGAGTGATTGCTGCAGGAGTGGCACTACTAATCAGGTTTTTTTTGCAATTTGCAATTTCTTCTCCATTTCGGTAACAAATAATTTGGTTTCACAATGACAACAAGAAATCCTCTTTTTAAAAGGCCATCCTCTAATCTGTCTTTTCATTTATGCATAGTTTAAACTAGACAACTTCAGAATGTCCACAGGTTTTGAGTGGTAAAATGTAAATAAAATAGGCTGACTGATATTTTTGTTCAGCAATGAAACTTTCCTTTGATGAACAAAATTAAAAAGACAGGACCACTCTTGCTTGCATATAGTGTTAAAAATAAAAATATATATTTTCGTTTGTTTTTTTAAAAAAAAGACAGCCTAAATTGAATTGTTTGTCCCAACTAGAAAAGGCCTAATGAGTTAACGGAATTAATTGTTGACTTAACCAAGTTCCCACTGATTCAATACATTTATTGTACTAGAACCAACAACTGGATTTAGGCCATCATTTGTTTAAAAGCCATACAAGGCCAAACTTGCTTTTTTGACTGAACATAGCATAGCTCCTGGTGTTTATCCTTCTGCTTTTTCAAGTTTGTTGTTGCTGCTGCTGCTATCGCAACATTTCAGTGGCCCACGCCTTCTTCCTCAAACCCAAAATTCTTGCCTAGCAGAAAACTGGGCAGTGTTAGAAAAACACAAGAAACATATTAGTCTTAAAGGAACTGAAAAAAATCCTCTGTTGTTTTAAACAGCTACAAGAGAATACTATTGTATTTAACTGTGAAACAACAGAGGGGTGACTAGTAAACAGTTAAGCACTCTTAAGATATAAGATATATATGAATTTAAGCATATTTTTCTGTGATGGATTGGAGCCTTGATTATTAGTATTTGTCCACTACCATCAGCAGAAATCATGATGTATATAGATATCCCTCCCTTGTATCTGTGCCATTTGCTTTGTTGGGATCACATCAGAAAAACCGGAATGAAAGATTAAAGAAATAATCTAAATAAACTGAGAAATCACCCCAATCCCAGCCCATAGCTTCTGGATGGAAAAGCTTAAGTACACAATGTGAATAATATTCACTGTGATGTTAGCATAAAAGATAACTGTGTATAGGTGTTGTTTTAAAAAAATAAAATAACATGCTCTTTATTACTGTATAATCTTCCCTAGCACACTCTAACAAAACAGTACAACTATTGGGAGTTTAAAGCAGGTAACTAACTAGTAGCTTGTATGCTACTCTGTGTTCTGAAAAGGAAGGGTATGATAGGAACAAACAAGTAAGCCTAACCCAAATGTCTAATTCCAGAATCCAAGATGTTATAAATCAGTACTGTGCCCCTTTATCCTGGAGCCATATATTACAATTTTACAGTTATGAAAAAGAGAATATATAGGGTCACCAGGTGTCACCTATTTATTGAATAAGGGTGTACCTTTATTTAAGAACACTTGGCTTGGCAACAGTAAAATGTCACCTCTCATGATGTCTGGTGGCCTGCCACCACAACATTTCTAGGGTTGCGGGGATTCCTGTGAGATTTCAGATCTCATAGGAGCCTAGAACTCTCACAAGTGCACTAATTCTCTTGAGACAGGGCTTGTAATAGGCCTGCCTCGTGTGTCCCAGGCACTCTTGACTACCCCTTAGTGCTATTGTTGAAATCTGGAAAGCAACATAACTTCAGAAAATTAGGCCATGTACAGTGAGAGAAAGACAGATCTGGCCACACCAATTAGATCTGTTTCATCTATTTCCATATCACTTTTGAATGGTTTAGGTCGTACAAGTATTTATTATTTTAGTTTTGTTTCTGTCCTGCCTGTTCTCCAATGTTTTCTGGGCACCTAAAAACACCAAAACAAAACAAAACAAAAACACCAAAACAAAATATAACAATTAAAAATATCCATCTATCCTTCTATCACATAAAACACAAACACTCGAAACAAAGGGAGGGGGGGAGAAATCACACAGCAGCATGTATTTATTTATTTTACACAGAGATTAACTGACCTGCATCCAGGTGGGAGGGACATTTCAGTCCCCCATACACACATTTTTTGTAGAATTTATATAAAACTAAACCTACACAGTAAGCATTTTATCATTCCCACCTGAAAAGCCATAAACAATTATACCCCCAGTCATTTACAGTTTCTTTTTCTTTTCACAGACAGAAAAGAGCTGGGGAAAAACTGTCTCACTGAAGACACTGTTCTACCATTGGTTACATGTTTCACAAACAATGGAGGCTGACAGCTGTTTGAAACAAACATTCTACTTCATGTGAAGATGTGACATCTAGCTCTGGGTATTATGGAATATCCTTGATTTTGTATCCACAAACATGCCAGTGAATATAGGAAATTTTTTATAACCTGCAATAAACTGGAATTCTTACTGTCATAAGAAAATATTCCAGATTACAGTACTTAGTGGGGTTTAACCCGCCCAAATAAGGATTTGTATAAATGGGAAATCTTTAGCTATTTCCAACAGGCTGTTGGAGACAGGCATCCCTTGGAAAGGAGTTTGAAAGCCTACATGCAGCCACCCAACTGCCATTTTTGTGCATATTTCTCCCAATATAGACACAAAAATGTATTTTTACATATATCTTTTCTTAAACAGAGTTCTGTAAAAGTTGTTTTCACAAATATATGCATTCTCTGTGCACTTCTCCCTTTCCTCCTGCTGCAGAACTGCCCTGTAAAAATCCAGAGAAATGCGATACCAAAGAAAAATTGCATTTCTGTTTGCATATTGCTTTAGTAAATGTGAGTTATGTAGGTCAAAGTTAAAATGAGAACCAAACTTTTTTTTCTTCCCAACTGGAAAGGGGTAGATAAAAATTGCAACCCATCCTCATCTGTGTACCTCTCTGGTTCTTAAATTCTCTTACGTTAGGTGCAACCCAGGCAGATCTGTATTATCTACAGAGATTCCACCATCCATCTTGCCATCTATTGTATCAAAAGCAAAATCCTGGAGCACATTAAAATAAACAAATCTATTCTAGCACTGCTTATTCAACAGCTTAACCAGCAGACTTCAACAATCTATTGCTTCCTTTCTACGGTAGGAAAACAATACTGAAGTTATAGCAAGGAAAGAGCAGAAGCATCTACTCTTCATTGCTTCCTTCAACAATAGAAGGCATTTTGTATCATACACAGGAATGAAACTCAAGAATATGTTTATGCTAGTGTCTTCCTCACCTCTGCCATCGCCTTATAGTGCACTGTTTAACATGGGGTAGTCAAAGTGCAGCCCAAGGGTCACACATATTTTCATCATTTTTTTGTTTCCCTAGGCTACTTTAAAAAAACAAAACAGGAAGTGACTTCCAGACCATTTCTTGTTGGGGGGGAGGAAGGGGTTTCTTAGGCCAAAATGCCCACACCCTCTGGGAGTGTCTGGGGCAAAAAAGAAAAAGAATCTTTTTGTAGGGTATGTGTGGCCCTCCAAGGTCTTCTGGAGCCCTGGGGGTGCAGTGGTTAATTGCTGGTACTGCAGCCACAATGTTGTGAGTTCGACCCCAGGGTTCCCAGGTTGGCTCAGCCTTCCATCCTCTTGTAGGTTGTTAAAATGAGTGCTCAGCTTGTTGGGGGCAATTGGCTTACACACTGTAAACCACTTAGAGAGTGCTGAGTTCAGCAGCATAGAAATGTAAATACACTGCTTTTCTGGGGAGTCCATGCAACCTCTTAGTGCCCAATGATTGGCCACTACTGGTTTAAGAAGTTAAACCAGCTGCTGCTCAGCATGTGCTTTCTTGAGTTATAAAGTACAATCAACAAACCATGGGAAAATTACTGAATAGTTGTAAATGGAATGGATGACTTCCCAGAGTTTGAAACATTAACTTTTTGAGCAGGTGCCAGCATCCTTCAGTCAGCAGGCCTACTGGCATATTCTTTCCAAGCTCTAGGATTGACAGACAAGGAGCTGGCATCAAGAGATGGTGTGGAAACAGTTCCTCTGCATATACCCTCCCATTAGGCTGCTCTGTCCCTAGCTAGTCTTGGTTCCAATCAGGAGGGATGCTATGAGAGAAATGGAGGAGATAGCAGCAGACAGGGAAGTTCTCACCAATTCCACCCAACTCCTTAGTACTGCTTGCTAGAGATCTGCATGAAAATACATGGGCCTACTGTAGTGCCATGCCGGTCCACCTGAATATCTTTGCCTCTCCCACCACTGTCTTTCATTGCAGCAAATGAAAACATTAAACTAATGGTCTAATAGTTTGATTATACCCCTAGCATGTTCAATCATTTCTCTCCCAGTCAGAGGAATATATCCCCAAAATTGTAACCCCCTTTCTTGAGTTATTCACTGCTGGTCCGGCCTGCATGCATCAATGCATCATGTGCTGGCCTTCAATGAAAAACACAGGCTGTAGCAGCTGCTTCTAGAGTCTTCTATGCAATCGGGACACTGACTTGACTGAACATTTTGGGGGGGGGGGGCAAAAAGCCAGGATATAAAATAAACTGTGTGTTTCTTGTGGTACAGTAGGAAGGACCACGTATAAGGGCAGGGGTAGGGCTAAGGGCACCCACTTACCAGTAACTGTGTTACAGCCCTAACTTTAACAGGAGAAGTAAAAAGCAAGGTGTCAGATGCATCCAAGGGAACAGATTAAAAAAAATAGTCCAACACCCATGTCACTGAGTGATAAAAATCAGGAGAAACCTTTTACTTATTCCAGTGACCACAGCTTGGAAATGTTTTCAGCTAATACTCTCAGAATCCCCCAGCCACCATGGAATTATTCATATGAACAATGTGTCATTATTTTGGCATGAAATCATCTGTAGCTGCTAGACAGCCAGATAAACCGGAAGGGTCTAGGACCCTGCTGGGTATTCCTTGTCAGATGTGAGGGGATAGGGAATCAATTACAAGCATGTGCAAAGAAATCACTGGTATATTTATACCCTACTCCAGTTATTCAGACAGGGTCTGTAATAGGCCCTTTCCTGGGCACCTTTGGATGTCTATTTCAGTTATCTTGAGCTCTAAAGGGTGCAGGAGAGGCTGAAAGTCATCTTCTGGGCATGCAAAAACTGACTGGAATGTATGAATCAAGGGGCTCCTTTTCAAATGGCTCTTCCCAGTAACAAAACCTGCAGGGTCCAGCTGAAGGATCCACCCAAATCTTAACACCTATTTCTCATTCTCTTTTCCAGTTAGTTTTCTTCAGATTTGAATAAGTATACACCCTGTCTGTCCTTTGGATGGTGTAATGCTTTCACTGTGCATTCAAATGAAAATTCTTTGCATTCATACCATGGCCAAGTAAGTTCAACAGAATACAGAATGCAGTTCCCTTCTTTTTCTCTAAAATCTTATGAAAAAAATGACAGAATAAAAATGTACAACATTCCCTTAAGTCAGAGGAAAGATTGAGCATCCAAACCCATGAGGCCAACCAGACACAGTTGCTTATCTTTATACAATCTTGCTAACTGCAGGATTTGTTGCCTTTTTTGAAAAAGTAATTGTAAATTTTTGTCAACCATCCAAATAAAAGCTTTGCAGGTTCCAATTATAGTTCCTGTCTCGACTCTTCACAAGACTTTGGACAACCCACTCAGGCCTTCTCCATACCAAGTTCACCAAACCATTTTTCTTAAAAGATTTCAACAATTCAGGGCTGGTGTTAATGTAGTCTGCCTGAGGGCTATCCAGCTAGAGACAGACAGCAATATATGACTGGCATGCTGCACTTGGCCCAGGGGCTACAAGGTTGGTAGGCCTACCCTAAAATAGAACACTGCACACTAGTTAAGCAAATCTACAGTGCTGCATATTATTCCATAATGCAGTTTGGATTTCCACTGGCTATCCTATTTTCTTTTTAAACTAACAATTTTAGCTGTAACTGTGTTCAGTTTTTATGTAAAATACCTTTCCCAGATAGAAAACTGTACAGAAACAGTTGTATTTATATCTCATCTTTTTATAAAGATTCTCTTAATTCAGTTCATAAGAATAGAGGGCAACTCAAGTACACTTCCAAAATTTGCTTAGAGATTTAAATATCAGCTTAAGAGATAAAATTGCAGGATCTACTTTGCCTCTATAGTAGATATGGTAGCTCGTAATTTGAAGTATTTGATCTTAGCCTACCATGAATCAGAGCAAATGTTAACAAAGAAAATTTTCCATGAAGTTATTAGTGAAATACTTTGGAGCAAATTCAGGTTTATAGGTCTTGTTTTCCAGGTTTATATGTCTTGATTTTCCCCAAGTAATACTTAAACATTTATTACAACACACAAATCAAACTACTAAGAGTTAATGTCTCTCCAGTCAACATACAAACTACCACTATGCAACATACAAACTGCCATATGCAAAGTCCAAAAGATCCATTTGCAAGCACCATCTGGGATTGATTTATGCATGCTACTACATGTCCAGTGTTTAGTTAAACTGGCTAAGGGCCCCTTCAGCTATGAAAAAATTCCTACATGAAAAGCACCATACACATGCTATATCCACCTATGTGTCTGGCACATGTGAAAATCTATGTGTATTTTAACAGTCAAGACATTATCCTGAACAGCGTAACTTGAACTAGTCGTAGCTCAGAACCAAAATGCTTTGAGCTTTCAAACTGGACAAATGGAATATCACAATCTGCTTTCATTTTCAACACGACCATCTTAATGTGCAGAAGTCTCTGATTTTAAATTTGCCAGTTGATCAGAAACTATGGCTTGCCAGTTCAGACACTACACTAAACCATAGTTGAGCCTTGGCCAACTATGGTGGAATACTCAAGCAGAGCCATTGTATGTATATATAGTGTGTGTGTGTGTGTGTGTGTGTGAAATAACTAACAACTAAAGAAGAATGCAAATGGCTCAGACTAAAGGTCTGATATAGTTTCCACAGTGGCCAATAGATGTCCATGAGAAGTCCAAAATAATAATAATAATAATAATGTTTTTATTTATACCCCGCTCTTCAGCCAAGACTATCAGAGCGGCTTACAATTTGTTAAACAAACAGCTTCATTTACAATTGTAAGCTATTTGCCCCCAACAATCTGGGTACTTATTTTAGCGACCTCGGAAGGATGCAATCCTGAGTCGAGCTTCAGCCCTTTGCTGGTCTTGAACTCGCCACCTTCTGGTTTTGAGTGAGTGGCTGCAGTACAGGCATTTAACCACTGCGCCACCAGGGCTGAAAAGATGAATAGTATCGTCTTACTCATGTTTCCCAGAAAGTGGGCAGGAGAAGCAAGGAATCATAGAATCATAGAGTTGGAAGATACCACAAGGGCCATCCAGTCCAACCCCCTGCCATGCTGGAACTCCAAATCAAAGCATCCCCGACAGATGGCCATCCAGCCTCTGCTTAAAGACCTCTAAGGAAGGAGACTCCACCACACTCCGAGGAAGTGTCTTCCACTGTCGAACAGCCCTTACTGTCAGGAAGTTCCTCCTAATGTTGAGGTGGAATCTCTTTTCCTGGAGCTTGCATCCATTGTTCCGCGTCCTAGTCTCTGGAGCAGCAGAAAACAAGGCCAGTCAACCAGTTACAAATCCATGTAACAGTTGCCTTGTCTAGCCCACATTGTGCAAGCTTGTTTGCAAGAATGTCATGGGGAACCTTGTCAAAGGCCTTACTGAAATCGAGGCATACTATATCCACAGCATTCCCTTCATCTACCAAACTGGTAATTTTACCAAAAAGGAGATCAGGTTTGTTTGGTATGACTTGTTTCTCTGAAACCCATGTTAACTTTTTGCGATTATGGCATTGGCTTCTAAATGTTCACAGACTCTCTGCTTAATGATCTGCTCTAGAATCTTTCCTGGAATTGATGTCAGATGCTTCAGTATCTCCTTTTTGAGGAACTCCCATCCATCTTGAACTCCCTTCTCTTTTAGTATTCCTGACCATGCGATCACCCCCAGGATTTCTCTAAGTTTATTGAAATCAGCTCTCCTAAAATCTAGAGTGCGTGTCTGACTATGCCTAGCTTCTCCCTTCCACTGTATTACAAACTCCAGGAGAACATGGTCACTTCCACCTAAGGATCCCACCACTTGCACCCCATCAACTAGGTCTTCCCTGTTGGTTAAGATAAGATCTAAAATGGCTGATCCCCTTGTTGCCTCTTCCACCTTTTGGACAATGAAATTGTCTTCCAGGCAAGTGAGGAATTTGGTAGACCTTGAGGATTTGGCTGAGTTTGACTTCCAGCAAATATTAGGATAGTTGAAGTCACCCATCACCACTACATCTCTCCTAACTGAGTGTGTGATTATCTGTTCTAGAAAGGCATCATCCAATTCCTCTGCCTGAGTCGGGGGTCTGTAGTAGACTCCCACAGTAACATCCCTGTTATTTCCCTCTCCTTTAATTTTTATCCAGATGCTCTCCACCTGGCTTCCAGTATTGATTTCCTGGATCTCTTCACTGGTGTAAATATCCCTCACATATAATGCTATTCCTCCTTCTTTCTTGTTTGGCCTGTTTCTCCTAAAAAGGTTATATCCCTCTATTTCTACATTCCAATTGTGAGACTCATCCCACCAGATTTCAGTGATGCCTATTATATCATATTTCCCTTGTTATGCTAGGAGTTCAAGCTCATCCTGCTTATTTACCATACTCTGTGCATTAGTGTAAGAGACATCTAAGACCATGTGTCCTCTTTACTTGTTGCTTTTGCATATTTTTTGCCTCCTACTGTTGGGTCTTTGCACTGTTTGCCTTGTTCCCTCTGTGGCACTTTAACTATTCTCTCCAGCCCTTTTGCCTTCCAGAATGCTGTCTCCCTTCCCCACATAACTCAGTTTAAAGCCCTTCTGATCAGCATACTATCTCCAACACTTTATCCACAACCCCAAGCAGTGCCGCACAGTATAGGGCACTTATTTTCCTACTATTGAAAGCCTCAGGAGAGTACTGGGCACATATTCCTTTTCCACAGGCTTTAGCCACAACTATGGAGTCTGGCTGAAGCCTTGTATGGACTGGGGATAGACCATGGATTTATGGATTGGGTTCATAAAGCAATCCAAAATGCTTACCATTATAGAGAAACATTATTGTTTTATCAAACTGCACAAGGGCTTTCCCAAATCCTCCTGAAGTTTGCTGACAAAAGCACCAAAAGGGAAAGATTAAAATCACTTGTGCTCCTATTTAGAACTCTCCATCTACAGTGTGTTTTACATTGCTGGTAACCTGGCCACCCAGCAAAGACAACAGCAAAAATAAATATCTGAAGAAAGAAATAGCAAATTCCATTCACCACTCTGCTGCCTAAAATCAATGGAAATAAATATCTGTCAACTGTAAAAACATACGCCATGAAAAACACTTCCCTCCAACTGACTTAGATAATGGTCACAAGTCAAGGTCGAAAGGAACCCCCAACTTTCCAAGTACAGTGGTCTCCCAGGTTACAAATACCCTGGGGTATGAAAACCCCGGGGTACAACAGAGCCAGGGCTGGAAAAATGGCCCCAGCTTGCTAAAAAAACGCCGGATTAAGAAAGAAAAAAAGGGCCGGCCCTTTAAATTTGGCACGCAGCGCTACCAAGAAAGCGGTCCCCCGGGTTACGAAGACTTCTGGGTTACGAAAGGTAATCCGGAACGGATTACTTTCATAACCCGGGGGACCACTGTAGAACCATCATTACTTTATCAGCTGCAAAAAGTGATGATATTCTGCTGGCCAAGCGTTTCACTATGGCTGTAAAAATTATTTGCCTGTCCTAATTCCCAGAAGCGCAGTAGACTGTGTCTGTATCTTGAGGAACGCAGGATTAGCTAAGTTTTTATGGTTTTGCAAGCCAGCAACTGAAAGCCCTAATGACAACTTACTGGGTTATGCCATAGTCTATACCAAGATTCCAATACTTCACAGTTCCCAAGTACCAGAATCTTTCACTAGCAGAGAAATCCTAAGAGTTTGAGTTTCAGACTTTGCAGTGGATTTCTTTCCTCTTCAGCAGCACAGTTAAGGGCAGAAAACAAAGAGATGCTTCTGAATAACACAGAAGCTGCCTTCATAGCTCCAATCTGTGTTTTGTCCAGCATTCTACAATGCCTAGCCAAGTATTCACATATAATACACCTTTGACTTTTCCATATACAGTAGCCAGTCCGTTTTCACAGGGGACCCATTCTGGACATACACACACCCACGAAATACAGATTCGAAGTCCATGAAAACGGAGGAGCAACTATATTGTTGTGCTATAACCTAAAGCTGAAATGGGAGCATTTTGCATCTTCAGAGTGTCAAGTATATTATATGCATTAAGTCGCAACAATTACAATTAAATTTATTTCAATTTCTAGTTGTAACATAATAAAATGTGGAGAAGTCATAGAGAGGGGGCAAGTACTTCTGCAAGGCAATGTATATATGACTGGTTGATGCAGGCAAAAACAAGCACACTAACAACCCATATCTAAACATAAGGACCATTTAGAATGGCCTGGGGGTTAACCTAATATATCCCAAATGTTCTTCATCAGCTATCACCTTCCCTACCACTAACCAATGCATGATTGTCCAGTCTATATGCACGTACCTGTCACACTGATGTTTTCTCTGCCTTAACAAGTGTAAATGTGTTACATAAATAACTGCAGTTAGGGTTTTATATTTGGGAGTCACTGGAAAAGGATAAGGAAAAGTAACTTTTAGGAGGTGTTGGTGACTTTGGACCAACTATTAATTTGTTTCTGTTGTATCAAAAAGTAATAATTACCTAGCTAAAAACTAATTAAAAAAAACTAGCAAAAAAGTTGTCATCCTGAGACTGACCAGAATTCCATTCCAGGTTTGTCCAAAGTGTTTCTAGTAAGCTCACAAGCAAAATGTAAACGCTAAGCTTTATACCTTCTTCCCCTCACAATTATCTAAGACATACAGATGCATATGTGCATATGGCTACATAGCATTTGTTGACATATGCTGACCCCAGGAATTTCAAAGAACTTTTTTAGGCAAGAAATACTCAGAGATGATTTTGCCAGTGGTAGTCCCTGGACTGGTGCTGGTTCCTGAACCACTGGCAGTTAGTCTATGAAAGTCTCAACAATTATTGGGAGACAGATATTATGTTGGCCTCTGGCACACTGGATGAAAATAACTGCTGGTTCCCCACATCAAATAGTTTTAGAAAACTGGTCAACAGCACCTGGTATTCCCTGGCAGTCTGCAACCTAAGCACTAACCAGGTCTGACCTTACTTAATTTCCAACATCAGACAGGATCTGGGGCCTTACTACTTAAAAAAGGAATTCAATTTTCAGCTTTCACAGGTAACTGCCACTGAAAGAAATCACATATTTGTCTAATAATTTTCAAATGTAGCCATCTAAACACTGATTTCAATCAGGGAGAATTATATCTATGATTCTAGGCCCCAATACATACGGGCACTTTAGAGTGCTCCTGTCACGTGCTAGGGTTGCTCGGGAGCGGAGCCAATAGACGCTCCACAACCCTAGCATGTGACGAGGGCATCCTCGCTCCACAACGCCATACAAACGCCACACAGAGTGATGATGTCACAGGTGTGCAGCAACGAAACAGTACTGTGCACCTGCGACGTCATGAATGCGCTGGCCGGAGCTTCATACGTTGCAACTGCGATGCAAAAAGGAGCCACTTTTTGGGGCTCCTTTTTTCATCCGCGCTTTCGCCGCTCTGTCTGGTTGCTGCAGCGAAGGTGAGGACGAAAAAGAGGTGGCACCAGACTGCCCTTTTTGGGTGGTCTGTAAAGCCCCTATGATATTTTTTGTGAACAAGCGTTTCCAAACAGACAACGGGGAGCACTTGTTCAAAAAATGTATATTAATCATGATAGGTCCACAGCTTAGATGGCTTTTCACCAACTTAAGTCACTGAATGATATGAACTTTAGTACAATGAAAGATGTTTTATGTCTGGCTCTTTCCAGATTGTTTAGTCAAGACTACAAACCACCCTGCAGAACTAATGGGCGAAAAACTCTTAATTCTCCTTGTAGAGGGAAGATGCTCAACTCCCTTTTTATTCCAGTTGCCTCCCTCTGTACTTGTCCCCTATTTCTATGATTTCTTTTTTAAAAGGAGTAACTAGTACAGCACAAAAGTAATCTGCCTGGATTTTAGATATTGTGACTACACTGGTCAGATGGTCTCTGGAACCTTTGACTAATGAAAGTGATCAACTAAAACTTTAAGTAATTTTAAAGTTTAAAAAGCACATATGAATAAAATTAGTGCCTGAATTATTTGTACAGCTAACTAAGGCCTCTGGGACTCTTTTGAAAGATCAGTCAAAACAAAAATCACTGATGTACTGTTCCTGTTCCAGAAGTTAGGGGAAAAAAAAAAAAACACTGGGCATTACCTTTAGTTTTGTATTTGTTTTCCAACTATTTTTACCTGACTAATCATGTTTGAATTGTCTCTCCAAAGCATTCTCTTACAGCATACAGTTACAACAGAAGCCACAGTGTTTAATGACTTATATAATGGCATCTACAGAAGCAAGAAACCCCGTTGAGGAGAGTGTATTGACAAATCCCCTCCAATTTGGGCTCTATTAACTTGACTGTCAGAGGGGTGCATTGCATAGGTAGTCTAGGAAAGAAGGTAAACACTTGACAAAAGATTCATGTTCAAGATAGGCAAAGGACTAACAAAACTACCAGGCAGGTTTTTTTAGTGATAGGCCTGGTCAGGGGCTGTTAAAATATGAAGTAAACCAAACATTTAATGATTATTTCCTATGGTTTTATTAACCTAATGGGATGATGGGATCATGAAACCTTCCAAATGTTGGTGGCTGCAACTCTCAGCATTCCTCACCCTGACTAGGACTGCTAGGAACTGTAGTACAACAATATCTGGATCATATGAACTTCACTCACATTCTAGTTAAGTCTTCAGTGCACATTTTCTCAAGAAATGCATCTGTTTTAAGCAGCAGACTAAAACAATGGTATACAGATCAGTGAATCCATATCTATGTAAGTTTGGCAAGAATTTTATTCTTAGGCAGTTCTATCTCATATCTGCATCATTCTGAAAGGTTTTTGTAAAACTGCAAAGAAATTAGCATTTGTCACAGGCATTTACCCTAATTCACATATGTTTGTGTTATTTTGAGTAGAACTAATACAGCAAAAGTTACAGTAGTATTAGAACAGGAAGTTAACTGTATTCTACCTCAGCTATCAGTCAGTGAAATGTGAATGAGTTCAATCTGCTTAGAAATGCAGACTGAACAAAATATGTTCACAAATTCCTAGACAAGGTTTCTGATTTTGATTTCTGCTACATTTACTGTTCACTTTCAAGATATGATAGTCCAGTAGTACTGTGTGGAGAAGCATTTATTATCCCAAAACTAAAAGGGAAAGTAACAGCAATTTTAATAAATAATTCCATTAACCAGCAGGGAGTATAGTCACAGTGCAAACATGCCAATATACCCTAGGTATGATCCTGGTGAAACCACATTTCCTTTTTGGTACCTTATGGTATTTTAAAGTTTCAAACAGAGACCTGTTACAGAATATTATACCATGTACCCCCCATTGCATCTGGTTTATCCTTCTTGTCAGTTATTATGGTTTTATGTTTGCAGCTCAAGCACAAGCCAAATAACCACCAAAAGAAGGAAGGCTGTCCCTACAGCTACAGAAGAGAATCTTATTGGCCTTGTACTGTACAAACAAGATAACATTTTATCTCCTGTGCCTCATGCTTTCTCAACTCAACGACACATTAGAATGTCAGAACATCACATCATGAAAGAGTCTGAATGCAAGATAGAACCACAATGCCACACAGCTCCACTATAATATGAAAATGGTATCCTGAAGTCACTCCTCATTTATCACTTGAGTTTCCTAAAAGGAACTGCAGTTATAAATTATGATTAAATGAATCTTTCTCCATCATGCCATGTTCTCTGAAACACATGAATAAAAAAGCAGCTTACCAATTCCAAGATGAGTGTTTATAGAGGCATAGCGGGCTGTGCCAGTCAGGTTTTTGTTTTCCCGGTAGGGGATGTGTTGATGGGTGCGAGCATCACGGTACTTCTTTGCCAGGCCGAAGTCAATTATGTATACTAGGTTTCCCTTCTTGCCAAGACCCATAAGAAAGTTGTCTGGCTTTACATCTCGGTGGATAAAGTTCTTGGAATGAATGTACTCAATACGGCTGATCTAGAAATTGATTGGGAAGAACAAGAGCAAAAGAGGAGAAGGAAATTTGTGAAAGCATAGAAACTACCTCAACAAGTATACAATAAGATGCACATACAATAAAGCCAGCAGTGTAACTTGGGATGTAGCATCAAAGAGAGATCAGGAGACCTCAAATAGTCACTGCAGCAAGAAAGCAAAAGATATAGTCACAGAATTACTAGATATACAGTAACTGATGAAGAATGTTTTCAAGTGGGATGTGCACCCATTTACCTGAACACAGGTCAGGAATAAGAAGCAAAGCATTCCTACTACTACCACTTGGCAAAAAGGTGTGGAAAGAGGGCTCAGTAAGATCTTTCAAGAACACCAAGCCACATATAAACTACCATCCTAGGTGACATATCACAGCCCTCTCTTCTTTGTATCTTCAGGAAGTAGCCATTAGTCTTTACCCCCCACCACTTCCTTCACAACTACAATTGAATGATTCCTGTCTTTTATTCAGCAAGAGCTAGAGTAGTACAACTAAACATGTAGAGGAAATGTTCTGAATTCTTATTTAAGGGCTCACTCAGGCTAGTAAATCTCATACAGCTGCTGTATATACCGTGAACCGCAAAGACATACATGAACCGAAGGAATGTAGTAAACAAGAACTCACCATCTGATCTGCTAATAGCAGAACAGTCTTGAGGCTGAATTTGCGAGAACAGAAGTTGAAGAGGTCTTCCAGGCTGGGTCCTAGAAGTTCCATCACCATCACATTATAGTCACCCTCAGCTCCACACCATTTAATAGAAGGGATACCCACTAAAAAGAACCGGAAAGGAAGGTTGAGGGAGAAAGAAACACAACATAAGAAGTGGGGGGGGGGGGGGAGAATTCTGCTATATCAAACCTAAGGACAATCTAGTCTAGTGTCCTGTCTCAGTGGCTAGCCTGATTCAAGGAAAAACCCATAAGCAGGCTATGAGTACAGTACAGTAACACCTTCTCTGTCTTGTTCCTCAGTGACTGCTATAGAAAGGCATACTGCATCTGATACTAAATGTAATATAGAATCTAGCAACCACTGATGAGCCAGTGTGGCATAATAGAGACTATACTTCTATTGATGCAGCCTAGAATTGCACTGGACTTTTTAGCTGCTGCATCACACTACTGACTCATGTTCAATTTGCGGTCTACTAGGTCTCCTAGATCCCTTTCACACATATTCTTGTTAAGCCAGTCTTGTTAACCCATCCAATGCCTATGCATTTCATTTTTCCACTCTAAGTGTAGTACCTTACATTTCTTCATGTTGAAATTCATTTTGTTAGCTTTGGCCCAGCTTTCTAATCTATTAAGGTCATTTTGAATTTTGATCCTCTCTTCTAGGGTATTAGCTACTCCTCCTAATTTGGTGTCATCTGCAAATTTGATAAGCGTGCCTCTTATCCTTTCATCCAAGTCATTTGATAAAGTTGATGAGTAATAGTGGGCCCAGGACAGAACTCTGTGGCACCCCACTGGTCAATTCTTTTTACTAGCTTGTTTGCAAGAATATTATGGGGAACCTTATCAAAGGCCTTACTGAAATCAAGATATGCTATATCCACAGCATTCCCTTCATCTACCAAGCTGGTAATTTTATTTTATTTTTTTTTTAAAAGGGAGAGATCAGATTAGTCTGGCATGGCTTATTCCTCTGAAAACCAGGTTGACTTTTTTGTGATTATGGCATTCCCTTCTAAATGTTCACATACTCTCTATGTAATGATCTGCTCTAGAATCTTTCCTGATATTGCTGTCTAACTGGGCAATAATAGTTCGGATTCTCTTTTTTTCCCTTTTTTGAAGATGGGAATAACATTTGACCTCCTCCAGTCTCCTGGGACTGAGGCTGGAAACACATCATTCAAATCCCTGCTTGTCCATGGAAACCGACTAGGTGACCTTGGGCAAGTCACATTCTCTCAGCCTCAGAGGAAGGCTGTGGCAAACAAATCTTGTAAAGGTGAGAAAGGTTCACCTTAGGATCACCATAAACTGGAAATGATTTGAAGGAACACAACAAGCCATTACCTTATCTTCCATATATTCATTCAATCCCATTTAAAAGCTACCTAGGTTGGTGGGCTCCACCACATCTTGTGGCATTGAATTTAACACTTTAACTATATGCTGCATGAAGATTTTTTTAAAAAAATCTTTCCTGAATCTCCCACCATGCAATTCCAGTGACCTAATATCATGAGAAGAAAAAACTCTCAACAATTTTCTCCACATCATGCATAATTTTATGCACCTCTATCCCAGCTTTTACTCCTGTTTTTTCATAAAATAAGCAGAGCCCCAAACATTGTAACTCACATCGTAGGAGGCACTGACAGCCAGAAACTGAGCATTAAGCTCCAACATTCACTACACTGGGTTACAATCCTTCTTATTCTATGAACTCACCTCCTCCCTGCATCATCTTGTAAAATTTGCTTTCGATGTGGAGCTGTGGGTGCTTGGTTTTCACACATTCCAACTTAATAGCTACCTCTTCCCCTGTAGCAATATTGGCACCTGTATAGAACAGAGAGGAAGAAAAAGAACAGATGAATTTAGTACATTTTTTAAATCCCATCTTTTCTATTGCTCATGGCAATTTTTCTCATTCTCCCAGTGAGGTAAGACAGGTGCAGCAAGTGAGTGAGTGTTCCAAGGTCATCTAGCAAAATATCGGTGAAGACAGATACTCAACAAAAGAATAAATCCTACTCTTCTAATAAGCATCCTGATTCACTTTCATTTTTTCCCTTTCTAGACATCTGTGAAACTGGCACTCTTTTTCTCATGGGAAGTTAAAGGTAGAAACCTGTCAGAAGCTGTCCTGTGAATTCAAGAGAAAGGAAAGGAAGAAAGATCTTTCAGTTGAGGCCATAGCACATTCAGAAAAAAGCTTGGAAATTATCATCCCAAAATGTTATTTTCACAACTTTAAACTCAAAATGACAGATTACTTATTAATATGACAGTAATCTCTCTCTCAAATTTGGAAAAAGATACCCTCATGCAACTGGATCTGAGCTTTCATAGGCTTGAGTCTACTTGCTCAGATCTTCTACCCATGCATCTGAGGAAGCAGACTTGAGTCTATGAAAGCTCATGCTATCAACGTCTTTCTTTCAGTTAGTCTGTTACACAATCCTTTTGCATAATGATTTTCCAGACTAAGACGGCTATGTCTTTGAATTCTATCACATGCAAACATTACATTTGCCCAATAAAAGCCAACAGCACCCTTGCTTCTTAAAATCCCATAAACAGAGCACCAATTTCATAAGATGGCACTGAAAACACATAAGTACTGGGTGCAGAGAAGGTATGAGCATGTGTTCATCACAGGCCATATATCACCTGTAGTAAAATCATCACTGTAACAGGAGATATTTCAAGTGGAATACCATCCCTGGAAAGAAACCATTCCTCAAGGATGCATCGGAGGTCACAAGTGGATGTCTATGTGGGTGGCTCATCAATTTGCCTGCAATACTCACAAGGAAAATTGTATACAATTTGCTGTGTTTAATCTAGCAGATAAAGTGCAGACATGAACCAAGAACTAGGCAAAGATTCCAATTTTTAACAAGAATTGGTGTAGCTGGCATTGGACTGTTCAGTGGTCTTCAGTTTCAAATTATGGTAAAAACGAAAAGGGAACAACTTAACAAGATAAAGGAGGTTGCTCTTCACACATTACATTTTTTAAGTCTGAAAGAAATACAGCTATCATGCAGGGACACCTGTCAGGAAGATGCAATTCCCTGCTGAGTGTATGCTTGATGGGAAGCCATGGTATTATGTGTAAAATGGCCTTCAAGGATGAAAAATGTGAACATAAATGAAGGCTGCAAATGAATTTCCACATGAGAGCCTTGGCTCAGAATAGGCAAATGACTAAAGGGGGCAACATTAGTTGTTTTTTTAAAAAAACATGCCCATAAAGAGGCAGTGACCAGCTTCATAAATAACTGTTCACTGCAGTCCAGTCACTATGATGATGTCTCCTGGAAATGTACAGAATGCCCTACTTTTTTTCACTGCCATTTCCATAACCCTATACTTTCAGCACATTGGCTTTGAAAATTCTATGAATCAGAGTTCTACCAGCAGTTGAGATTTGTTCTGAATGAGTAGCTCCTGTCCACACACCTCACATCTTTTTGAGAACACCGTTTTGAATAAAACTCTTTGTGTATTAACTCTGCAGTGAAATCATTCAAAAGCCAGTAACCTTTAACCCCTTTCTCTTCTTTTCTTTCTTTCTTTACAAGCGATGAAAAGCTGCCTGCCCCACCTATTCAGGTGCCAGTCTTCAGCTTTCCAACAAAGCAAAAGTACAATATAAAAACCTTTTTAGCTTATCAACTTTATTAAATGCTGAAAAAAGATCCACTAACTAACTAAACCACAAAAGAGAATGCTATGCATGAAATACCACTCTGCTAAGCATGAAATACCACTATGGTCCAAAATACACTGTAGAAATAATCCAGTTTGAGACCGCTTTCACTGCCCTGGCTCAATGCTAAGGAATTCTGGGAACTGTAGTTTTGTGAGACATAAAGGCCCCATTCACATTACATAAATATCCTGGTGTGAAACTGGGTTATTTCTGCGACGTTCAGACTGGCCCTCCATGTGCCCGGCGCCATTTGGGAGGGGGGCAGAAAAACCCACTCAACTCCGTGCATTTGACACTGGGTTCTTTACCACATCTTTATTAATGTGCTGGAGTGATCCAGATCTTCGGTAGTGTGAATATGCTACCCAATTGATCTGGGTCGCACAGGAGTGGTACTGGAAATGGAATTGGTGTCATTTTCTCCTGGACTTTAGATGCCTGGACTTTTTTGTCTTTTGTGTCCTGTTACCAAATAATCAATGCATAATATTACCTGCAAGTTCAACAAGGGTGTGGTAATTTATTTTATTCAAAAAGGATGGGAGGCCAGATATATTCAATCCAGTCATCTATGTATTTCCATAAACACTCCCCCAAACTGCACACTAAATTGCATAATTATTCCAAGAGCAGAAAACCAGTCCCATTTCATGACCTTCTCACAGAACTCAATACAATTCTTACTTTGCTCATAAGCCTCACCCAGTTTCAGCTTTACTCAGGCAACCCTCACATCTCAATAAATTTCCCCATAACCCTAAATGTTCAAAAGATTTCTTAATCTGAATGCTGTCTCCAAACAGAGGTTAAATTGTCATCTGCATAAAACAGAACATTTTCAGTGTGGGGCCACCCTTGTGAAAGTATTCTAGATGAAGAAGATCCACCAAGGTGAATCTCTCTAGGACACGTGCAGACAAACTGTAGCCCTCTAGATGTTACTGGACTGTTTCCTCCTCCCTAGCCAGCATATCCGGTGATGAGGGATTATGAGATTTGTGGGCTAACAGCAAAGGTCCAAAACACATTGCAGAAATAATCCATCTTGAAACTGCTTTAACTGCCCTGGCTCAATGCTAGGAATTTAACCTTCTCTGCTAGAGTCCTGATGCCACAATAAACTACAATTCCAAAGATTCCCTAGCTTTAACTGCCAGTGCAGTTAAAGCAGTGTCAAACTGGATTATGTCTGCAGTGTGTTTTGGACCAATGAAGAGACACCCGTAGTCCACTCTTCTACGGGCCTTGAACAAGACCTTTATTTCTTCTGAAAGGGAGCATCTGAAGATGAGATTTCTCTACTTTTTTAACTGTTCCATTTTCAAGCGCTGTAATCCAGGCACATTTTGAAATTGCTCTGGAGTGTTAAAGTGATTTTAATATGTAATTTATAATTAGTTGATTTTAACTGTTCATAAATTCTTACTATAAGATTTTAAAATGTTTTTATCTTGTGAACCGTCTTGGGTCCTGTTCTGGGAGAAAGGCAGAATAAAAATGAAACAAACAAACCATTGTGGATTAAAAAATGAATTTGCTTAAGCCCTGTTCCATAAACTAATACTTTTAATCTAATTTAGTGTCTATTTCAGTACAATACAGATAACAGAGACTCATATTTTGATTTATAAAAAGCACCACAATGACGGATAGAAAATTGGTGATAACTAGCCTTTCAGAAAGCAGAAATTTCTCTAAAGTATTTATAGTAATCAGAGGGGCAAAATTTTTGCATCCCACATAGCCCCTTGTCTCTTCCAGTCTGCAGAATGCCCAATTCAATCTAGCTGCAGATCTCAGTTTTCTTGATGCCAGTATATTAGCTTTATACTGTATATTTTCCTGTATTTTAACAGATGAATGTTAAGATCAGGATAGAAATTTATTCACAAAAGTTGGGTGGAAATGAGCTTCTGTGATGATCAGAACAGTCACGGCAACTCTAGCACCTTTCTTCATGGCTGCAAGCAATAATATGCTGTTACGCGTTGATTCCTCTACGGGGGGGGGGGGGGCTTTTTTTTAATGATGTCAGTCAATCAGAGTTCACATAAATAACACTACAAACACCAAACTCCCATTTTTGATCTGTGACATCACAGAGCCTTGCTCTCACTCTACATCTGTGTGGGGCTGGAACACCTGTTACCATGGCAACTACACCATCATTGCCCCAATTGCTTTGGCAACAGGGATGCTTCCTGTCTTGCCACATAATACTGTGGTTTCACTGCAGTATCACACAGAATGTCAGACCACTAATTCTGTAAACAGGGCTATGATTGCCGGGAAAAGGAGTAAATGAAGAAGAAAGGCACCATCCCCCCAAAAATATCCAAAAAGGGGCTTACCATATATACTTGACTATAAGTCAACTTCATGTATAGTTTAGGGCAGGTTTTGGGGCCACAATTATGGATTTTGATATGACCCATGGATAAGTCAAGGGAAAACTCAGTGGCATGTATCAAAGGACGTAAAGGATGAACCAAAGGAAATGATGCTAAAAATCTTTTTAAAAATTCACAGGCATAACTGTTTGCGCTCATCCTAAAGGCTGGATTGATGAGATAGTAGAGGGTGTTGATGCTTCTTTTAGGTGCTCCGAGAAGAGATTAATCTCTCACCTTTCACCAAAGCAGGGCTCCCTTTTTAATAAGAGTTAAAGTACAGTACTTATATTGACCCATGGATAAGTCGATCCAGGTTTTTTTGGGCCAATTTTTGACTAAAATGTCTAGACTTATACATGAGCATATGCATTATTTGTCAGGGGAGTGAAAAAATAGGACTTTGTACTGTTTGTAAACACCCAAGTTTGATGTTCTTTTTTAAATTCCTAATACGTACCACTGTGGCTGTGTCTTTTCCAAACTATTCTAAAGAAGCTGATTTTTTTTTAAAAAAACCCTTCCCTAGAGAACTCGGCTCCATTTTTTGTTTTCTTGGAATAGGCCTTGATTATTACAATACTATAGCTGCAGTCTAAAGTCATGGCACTGTCTTCCCAGCAAAAAATTACATTCCTCGGAACCTCAGTATCTATTCCTTGCTGTAGCACTGAACCAGGGTGGGGGATAACAAAACTCCAGAAAAACTTTCAGTGGCAAGAACTTAATTTCACTTTTTGTAGTCTTCTCTATTTTCACTTGTCCTACCTACCAACTTGAAATACCCAACTGAGTCCCAATGTCTTCTCCCTTCTGTTCTTTATCCACTGTGCAATGGCTCAGTACTTTTTACCTACTCCAAGACAGATGGTACTAAAGAAGTTGTGAAGCTCTCCTGTGAATACTCAATAGGGTCTATTTCTAAAAATTGATTAATAAGCCACAGTCATGCAATAAGTTAGGTCTATGGGCTGGCTTCTGTCAGAGTAAGCATGCATTTAAGGAAAGTCTCTCCACTTGATATGGGGGGGAGGGGGGGGAGTCTTCCCTTCCCTCACACATTACAGTTAATTCCTTTCATCAAAGCCCCCAACCCTCTGTCTAGTATTTTTAGGGAGCTGAAATAGGCAAGGAAGACCACTTCCAGCAGCCCTATGGGCAATTAAATCTTGGTCCATTCCAATTTGTTCTGTTGGCTACAAATGTACAGCATTTTACTTATCTGCTTGCAGAATTTAAAGTTCGGTCTTGCCACAAAGCTGTCAGGCTAGTTACAATGACTGAAAAACACCTACATACATAAATTAAGTAGAATGTAGAAATCATATTCATTATGCATATTTCCCCTAATTTACTCATCTTCTGGTAGACAAAAGAAAGGGATAAACTGAGGATGAAGCTTCCTTCCACTCCCATGGCCGCATAAAATCCTTTATTTACAACTTCCAATATTTGAATAGGCACTGGCCCTCTTCCAATGCCCTACACTAGGCATGGAGGCCCTCCAGATGTTGTTGGACTCCCAATCCAGCCACTGCCAGCATGGCTAACAGTCAAGGATGATGGGACTTGGAGACCAACACCTGAAGGATCATAAGTTCTCCACACTTAGCTAGATTCCAGCTATCTTTAAAAAACTTATAATGCACAATTATAGTTATAATTCCACATTTGTTTGGTATCATCACAGAAGATGCCCACTGATGACCTATCCTCTATAAGGGAGACTGAGACTTGTCTTTAGACACTCTTAGGCACCCAAAATGTAAGTGATGATGATGCCTTAAGAGTTTATAAACTGGTTCCTTCTTCAACTGAATTACATGATGCTTTCAGTTCACAGAGGTAAAGAAGCTAAACCCAGATTCTGGCATGTGGAACCAGATTAGAGGACATGGATTTTCCAGTCCCCCTCTCCTCATTACAACCCCCTAAAATGCCAGAGGATCCTGCTAAACGGAAGGAGCTGTGGTGTAGAAGGGGTGAAAACTTTAAAACTTGGCACAGGTACCTTCTACTAGCCCATTCATACACACATTAACATGGATCCATCCAACTGTTAGATAAACACATTGTATTATTGTTGTGTGCCTTGAAATCATTTCTGACTTATGGCAACCCTAAGGCAAACTTATCATAGGGTTTTCTTGGCAAAATTTGTTCCTTTGAGAATTCCTTCCTGTGAGATGTACATATTAGACCCAAATATAATATGTGATCTGGGAATGGGGAAATCAGCAAATATGTATGTTGCCATTTACTACTATATGTATCTTTATACAAGCACTCTAGTGTTCAGAAAATATGATAAACAGTAGGGAAGAAAGACCAAGATGCCAAACAGTGGGGAACAAAGACCAAGATGCCCTTATATAGAAATCTCACAGGTGACCATGGCCATACCTGTGACTCTAAAGCAAAAGACAAGACAGTAACTGGAATCCAAGAAATGAAGCACATAAGGTTCATTCTTCATGAGCTTCCTCTAGTGTTTCTTGAACATTTTGAGTGTCCAAGTGAACAGCTATAGCCAGCAATAAATGTAATGTGTTGCTGAGAGAAGAAAGCCATTCTGTGTCCTCAGGAGATGGATCCAGTTTGCCATTCACACAGACAAATAACATTTCCCACTAAACCTAACTCTGCTAAAGGGGGATGGTTCAGGTGCACTAAATCAAATATAAAACAGTAAAGCTCCCCAATTCTTTCAGCTGCTTGTTCATGGTTTGGGTTAAACGTAAAATGTACGCCAATGACACACAGCTGTATCTTTCCACTCCTGGCCTTCCGCCAGGGCTAGAACAGCAAGTCTCATCTTGTCTAACTGCTATCTCTCAGTGGATGCGGCATTGGCGCTTGAAGCTCAACATGTCTAAGACAGAGCTGCTTGTCTTTCCACCTAAGCCCACTCTCCAATACTCCTTCTCTGTCTATGACACTTCTATTCAACCGGTTTAGCAAGCCCGCAGTCTTGGTTTCATCTTTGATTCCTCTCTGTCATTTATTCCCCAGATCCAGGCCACGGCCAAGGCCTGCAGATTCTTTCTTTACAACATTGCTAAAATCCGTCCATTCCTCTCAGCCTCTACTGCTAAGTCTCTGGTCCACTCTCTAGTGGTCTCGCGACTAGATTATTGTAACCTTCTTCTGACAGGGCTTCCTCTCTCTCACCTCCATCCTTTAATCTCTGTCCAGAATTCAGCTGCACGTATTATCACATCTGCTCGCCGCTTTGACCGTGTTTCTCCTCTTTTATCGTCCCTTCACTGGCTCCCCTTCCCCTTCCGCATCCAGTACAAGTTTTTGTTGCTGACCTTCAAAGCCCTCTATGGACTGGCCTCTCCTTATTTCTCTGAACTTATTCCTCCTTACATCCCTATTCGTACCCTCCACTATGGCAGTCATGGTCTACTGTCCCAGCCTATGATTTTCACTGCCCCGTCCCAAATTCGTCCCTTCTCACTTGCTGCCCCTCACTCCTGGAACCTTCTTCCCCCACATGTGTGCCTCATCACTTCTCTAACCAGTTTCAAAACTGAATTAAAGACTATATTGTTTAGGGAAGCGTTCCCAGGCGAGTGCCCTTCTCTGCCCCAAGATACTGTACCCTAACTATGTGTTAAGAAGCCAAGCCCTCCCTCCAGTCCATTCGCTTTGGTCCAGGCCTCAGAGGGAGTGAAGAACTGCTGGATTTGATCCCCTTCCCCACCACCATTCCCTTCTCCTTCTGTGTCATGTCTCTTTAAATTGTAAGCATGAAGGCAGGGAGCTGTCTAATTAAATGATTGTACGTACAGTGCTGTGCAAATTTACAGCGCTATATAAATAAAGGATAATAATAATAATAATGTCATCTCATGAGACAAGATGTTTGCAGGCAATATAGTATGACACAATTTGGGTCAGGACCAACACTTACACTTGTGTATAGTGTCTGTGAGTATGCTATTAACACAATAAAGCACTTAAGAACACCTTTAGGTATCTTATTCTAGAGCCTTTTCGAGTTTTTTTTTCATTTGCCAGGGATAAACCATCCTCCCTCTCATGGAGGTTTTGAGACAATCCTATGGCTACTATGAAGTTCAGAGCTGGATTACCCCTTGATATGATGTTTAGAGTTGTATTTTTATGAAGTAAATGATGGGAGAGACAAACATGGCACACCCCACATGCCACATCTGGACTCTTGCTCTAACTATGCAAGCAACTTTCTCTTGTCAGTGACAATATAGAATATCACAAAATCTAGAAATATAATATGGATTGGTTATTCTTGTTATTGTGTGCCTTCAAGTTGTTTCCAGCTTACAGGAACCCTAAGGCAAACTGTCACTTGGTTTTCTTGCTGAGATGTATTCAAACAGCGGTTTACTTTTGCCTCCATCTGAGGGTGAGAGAGTGCACGCAACTTGCCTAAAAAGTATTCTTACATGGCCAAGCAGGAATTCAAATTCTGATCTCTCAGAGTCCTAGCTCAGCACTCAAACCACTTCACCAACCTGGTTCTCTGATCAACCACAGCAGGCAGAGAGGTGAAGTACAGTTTTCCCAGCTCCATTGGAACAAGTGTAGATGAAACAACAGCCCGAACAGGATTCTAGAAGAAACCAAGAGGATGCATAACACCCACCCACACAACCACCACTGCCCTGTCACTGAACTTTGTTATGACATAACTGTTGCAATCTTTTTTAGTTATGGTCCTGAGAGTCAGGTGTAAATTCATGACTGTGGTGCTCCTTTTCTTGAATAAGGCAGAGCATAGCACTTACGTAAATATATTTCTGTTATTAAAGACTCACCCATTAGCTTATCACCATGTTCAACATTACTCATTAGGACGATACTTCCCCCTTAGGACCAGCATTATACAACCTGCCACTTCTCTCTCTTTTCAGTTTCCCCTCTCCCTCCTCACTGCATCTCCCTCTCAATAGGAATCCTGGTGTTCACCCCACCCCCCACCCTTCCCATGGGCTTTATTCTCACTCCATCTGCTAAAATGATCAGCAAACCAAAGTTAATGCTGACATTTAAAGAGTGTTGTCAGTAGGCTTTAGATCTACAACCCCAATGAGATTAGTTGCGAGCAGAGAGGCTGTGGGCACACAGGAGCTGACATCTGAGTCACTGGTTCAGGTTTGTCCTCTGCAGACTCAGGAAAAATGGCAGCCATTAATAACATCAGTGGCCACAAGCAAGGTATTTTTGTGACCTGAGTCCTGCAAGTGATAAGATTGAAATCTAAAAGAACTCTGCAGGGAAACATATCAAGATGGCTAAATGTATTATTTTGGTTAAAAGCGTATCTATAAAGAAGGTAAATTGCCAGTCTGCCATTTTAAAAAAATCTACTCCAGCTCCAAGACAACTTTGGTTCATAAGAGGAAGGTGCTTATCCATCTAACCCAGTACTGCCTACCTGTACAAGCTCTTTCCTACCATTTCCAGCCCAGTCCTGTAACTGAAAACAGGAAACTTCTGCACGCAGAGTATAGTGACAGGGTTATGATCGCTTGGATGTAAGTTATATGAAATTGTTTATTTTGCATGCAACTTAAAATCTAAATTCTTTGATTAAAACATGTTTTTCATTTGTGTAACCTACAAAATGAAAAAAAAAAAATTCCCTGTTTGGTTAACAGGGAACAGGTAGTACTAGTAAGAAGTACATAATCTGAATACACAGGTAGGCCAATGACGATGAACCTTTCCTGCAAGTATCACAAGTCAAATGTGTGGTATGAGATAGAGCCATTTGAACATGTTATAATACCTATATAGCAGTCATGCTGTAAAAGTGGTTTTGTCTCTGGTCTATTAAACTAGGGAGCAGGGGCCCGCATACCTGGTGCAGAAAAGGCAAACTAGTGTAAAGGGCTGATTCTCCCACAGCTACCAGATCGTTAACTTTTTTTGTTTCTGCCGTACAATATTGACTTAGTGATTAAGATGCCAATTCTGATGATCGTAAGGTTGTAAGGTTGGCAGTTAGAGGCCCAAGTGCTGCATGAAGGAGTGAGTCCTTGTCATTAGTCCCAGCTTCTGCCAACCCAGCAGTTCAAAAGTGTGTAAAAGTGCAAATAGTTAAAAAGGTACCACTTTGGTGGGAATGTAACAGCATTCCATGCAGTCATTCTGGCCTCATAACCACCAGAGTTGTCTTCAGACAATGCTGGCTCTTCAGCTTAGAAACGGAGATGAGCAACACCTTCTACAGTTGGTTACAACTAGACATTTGTGTAAAGGGGAAACCTTTACCTGCCATGTCATAAGTATTAATGCTGCCCATTAATACTTGCGGAATCTGTGCTACACACATTAGCTATTCGTGTATACAGGAGAACTAACAGAGAGATTATCATAGGGACAAGGAGTTATACATAGAATGGGAATGCCATCTACCAAATGCTAGTAAGATCTTCATGATCAGGTTCTAAATTAAAAAGTCCAAAGCATGAATCTTTGTCTTCTTAATTGCACCTCTGACCTTTTCCCTTGTAAGCTGCCATTATTCCTATAAGCATTCATATGTAAGGCTTTTAACTGCCCTTTAGGTTCTTCTTCAAGACCCCATTCTTGAGAAAATCCTACAAACTGCCCCCACCTAATTTCCCCTTTCCTCTCTTCTTCTGTGAATCTGATTCATCACATGATCCCAACATGATGATTCACTGAGATGTAGAAAGAGACATCTCTCAGACAGATCCAGGAATCCATATTCTCTCATATCATGTAGACTTGAAGGTAAATAGTCTTTGCCTCTATGAATAAGATTAGGCAGTATCCTGCAAAGAAACTGTTGCATTATTTGCAGCAGTTCATAAAGACACAAATGCTACAGAGGAGACCTTATGCTTCAGTGATGTAAGAGATCTGGAAATGATCAAAAATTCTATGCTGCATCCACCCCCTGTCTCATTCAGTTGTGTGGGCTGCATGTTTCACAATCCATTTGCTTCAAACTATTCAAGAGTAATGGGGAGGAGGGAGATCTTACAAAAACATCGATGTCACCAGCCTAAGTGAAGACAGCATTTTGCAAGGGACCCTCTGAGACATTTACCGGTAGATGTGTAGATCTGTTAGTACATGCACACAAATATCTGCTAGCCTCCAACAACACAGAGCAACATCTCTTCTTCTCTGCTCTTGTCTGTCATTTTTTTGTTACCCAGTAGCATAGAAAAGGATGGGAATGGAACAGATGGGTGAAGTCAGGCAGGAAGACAGAGAGTTAACAGGCCAGGAGACAAAGACAATTCATCCCCTGTCCTGTGAGGGAGGGGCATGCAATCAAGAACTGTCCAAGCAGATACCACACATTTCCCAGCATTCTCTGCTTTGCCAAGCTGGCTTGGGCTTACTATCATCTCTAAAGCAGTTTGATAGAGGAACAGCACAGCCCCCTTTGGCAAGACCTCCATTCTGACCTGCTGTTTAAAGCCCCTCTGGTTACAATGCTACTCCTCTCAAACTGCAGTGATTTCTGTGTCCAAAACCCACACTTCCCCCAAGCAAACCCATCAGTTCTCCAATGTTGCCCAGCTGAGCCTCTCAAAACAAACAATCTTCACCATAGAAAGCAAAGTCTCCACATTCCAGACATGTGTTTACAAAAGCCATTGAATTTCAGAATCATATAATGCAAGAGAGGCTTATAGAATGTCTAGTCCAGCTCCCCTGTCTCTCGTTAGCTTGATCTCCAGCAGTCTTCCTAATATCTGACTTGCCAAGCGATGGCACAGCATCTCCCAGATTATGACACTCCGACTCACACACAACCAGGCTGGAGATCTGAGAATGCTAGATGGAATATATCTAGACAATCTAAATCCTGAACTGGAATGTGCAGGAGTAGCTATTTTTTTCACCTTCTATACATAGTAGTGCAGTAGTAAATGTTATGTCCTTGTATTTAATAAAATGTATTTCAAACGTACTTCTTGGTTAAAGGACACAAAAAAGTAGAAAAACCAAAAGAAACCTGAATGCAAAGACAGCAAGAACAACAATGGGGACTGACTAGCATGATTCATTCTTTTTGGTCAACCCAGGATGAAATCCAGATGCGCCCGGAATGACTATGGATCAAACATACCAGCTCAGATACTGATTTCTGAAGCTTTCCAAATCAATTTTTTTTATTTTTTAAAAACTGCTCCCCACTTGCTGTTACCCGCCTCAATCCAACACAGGGAGAGGTGGGGTACAAATAAATTTTATTATTATTATTATTATTATTATTATTTGCAAGATTGCTGGGTCTAGCATCCTTCTAATGTGAACTGCTCCCCAAACTCACAACAGAATGTTTAAAACTGAAACAAAGACAACCTCTTAAATGCCCAATACTTAAACAGAATTAAATAAAAATGTAATACTCCAAATCAAAGCTATGCATCTTTCACTTGTCAAGCAAAATTACAAAGCTATGAGCCAAACAACGAAACCCTTGCATACATTTATATTTCCTTAACTGGAATAGGAGCTCTGCCATCTTACTTCTTCCTTTCCTTCTCTTCTATATTCAGAATATTAGTGGCCACAGGATGCCTGTTGATAAAATCCTGGACACAACTGTGCCTGTGTACCCACTGTTCGTGTGATGTCAATGACTACCAACTGTCCTTATATCCTGTATGAATCATGTAAGCCCCAAATCAAAGATCCATGATAAAATTTCTTACTGCCCATTTTTTGACTCCCCAAGTGTGCTCCATTTTCTGAAACAATAAAAAAAATGTAAACTATGTAACTCACAGCTATGCTGAGGTTTTAAAAAAGCTTCCAGAGTAGTTATATTGGGTAATCATAGCTCAATGAATCTTTTAAATACCTATGAACAATGTACAAGTGAACATGTTGGGAAAAGAAAAGCTTGTCCTCAGAGCTAACAAATAAAGACAGGGATGGGCTTAAACTCAGATTAAGGAAATGTTAGCAGTGTGGAAGAAATCGACAGACAGCAGAGGTGCAGGAACTGTGGGACAGAACAGATTTACTGAAGTGGTGGCTTTTGACAAGTAGTTTGTCTATCACAGAGAAGTTCCTTCAGGCATAAATAGTATTTGAAGGAGTTGGCAAATATGTGATTTGCAGCAGGGAAACCTATTCTTGGATTGTTTATTAAAATGCTAATACCTATTTCCCAATCCAAAAATGTTCTTAAATCTATTTACATCCATCACTACATAGACACAAAAAAGTAAGAACTGCTGTTTTTAGAAGTTATTGCTATTATTAAAACAAAATATATAACAATTAACTACCTTACTCAAGAAAAGCCTACCTTAAAAACTGTCACAGCCATTTTTAGAAACTCATTCAAGAGAAAGTAGAATGTTTCTGGAAGCCTGGTACCAAGCAAGGGACAACTGGAAATATGGTTGTATTGTTGGTCTGCCACAGGACTCACCACCAGGCCTTGGTCAAATTACTCTGTCAGACTAACCTACCTCACAAGTTTGTTTCCATATGGGTAACAGCTCAATACAACCCTAAGGACCTTGGAAGGAGAGATGGAAACAAATTTAATAGCTAATAAAAGGTAAAGGAAAGGAGAGAGAATTAGAAAATAAGGAAGTATGTGAGAATAGGAGACATTCAAGTGTACAGTGGGCTCTTGGTATCTGCTGGGTTTTGGATCCAGGACCCTACATGGATACCAAAACCCATGGGAGCTCAAGTTACATGATAGACAATGGTGTAGTAAAACTGTGTCCTTTATATAAAATGACAAAATCAATGTTTGCTTTTTGGATTTTATTTGGGGGGGGGGGTATTTTCTAGCAGTGGATGGTTAAATCCAAGGATGCAGAATCCACATATACGGAGGGCCAACTATACTATACAGCTTTTGACAATTAGAAACAAGACTCTGGGAAATAAAAAGTCAAAGGAAGATACGACATAATAGGACAGTTTAGTAAATGTACCTATGAGCTTAGACTTCAACATAGAAAAGATACAGCCTCAAAAAAACACCACATCCACACCCAATGCAACTGTAACCTTCTGATGTATTCCATATGTTGGTTTAATTGTTTTTGATAGCCACTTGAGTTTTTAATAATTTTAAGGAAGAATATAGTTTTATTTCATATCAATAAAGTGAATATCTATGATTTCAAGGAGGTAATTAGCATTTATAAGAGGAATGGAAGAGGCAGATATACTGACATGTGAATACATATACTAACACAGGAACAGACATTTCCATGTGAATGTCAAACAAGTAAAGGAGTTAGCAATGTGTGTTACTTTTTGCCACCTGAATATTTTTATTGTATTTTGTGCATTTAGATACATTTTAGTATTTATACATCAGTTTGAGGACTCTTGGGGGTTAAGTGGCCTATACAACTCTTATATGAATGAAGTAAGTAGAGAAAGAGCTAACATGTTGCAGTGGTTTGAGAATTGGACTACGACTCTAGAAACTAGGGTTCAAATCCCCATTCAGCCATGGAAACCTACTGGGTGATCTTGTGCAAGTCACATTCTCTCAGCCTCAGAGAAAGACAAAAGTAAACCCCCTCTGAACAAATCTTTTCAAGAAAACCCCGTGACACGGGATTAGGGTCACCATAAGTCAGAAACAACTTACAGCAAACAACAAAAGCAGAGTATGAGATGTTTAAACTGGGAAACCTAAATAACCTGAAAGACATGTTGCTCAAAAGGAAAAATCTGGGAAATAGCAAAGTTGGCAAATCTTGTAGCAGTGCCAGAACAGCAAACAGGATATGGCACTTGCAATGTGATACACTGCTGGATGTTAGGAAAGGCAACTACATACAAGGGACATTCTGTATGCAGAGGCATCGTGTTTCAGAACCCACAGATGGTAACACTTTTCAATGTAGCAGTGGGTAGCAAAGCCATACCTAGAACAAGTAATTGCTTCTGGGAACATATATGGTGTGGACTAAAATGAAGATACAGCGAACAGAGAGTCTTTGGGCCTGTTATGAAAAGAGATCTGTATGTCATCAAAAGGCAAAACATGCATGGCATGATATATATATATATATATATATATATATATATATATATATGGAATCCTAAACATTGACAATTTGGGTTCAAGCTAGTCTCTCCCAACTTGGCATCTTCCAGATGTCTTAGACCTCAATTTCCAGAATGCCCCAGTCATGGTTGGGAAATTCTAGCGATTGTAGACCTATGCATCTGAAAGGTATTCAGTAGTGGGAGGCTAATGTAAGTCATCTGTTCCTATGGTATTATGGCAAACCTTTCAAGACAAGGCCCAACTCTCTTCGATTTTTATCTCAAGTAGTGTTCTGCTTTCTAGGCTAGTCTTCCCCTTCTGAATCAGATTGATCAAGGAGATGAGCAGATCTTCCACTTTCTTTCCTATAGCAGTTTCCTATCTTCAGGTAGTAATACAAACTATATGGCATAATAACCAAGGTGCAACCAGGTTGCTACTGAAAAGATTGCCTGCCCATTCCTCTAACTTAGCTAGTCAATTAGCGGCACAACAACCATCTAAAATCATAGGCTTCCATGATGCTGCTACCCCTCATATTCTAGGAACTATCCTTGCTGTTAATTCACAGTCTTAAGAAGCCCAACAAAAGACTTCATTCTCCACTGAAATCCTCCAGGGCTCAGAATGTGGGTGGATTTCTTTTTTTCTTCCCTTTTCTTTTTTTGCCCAAGCAGATTCATAGAATCACAGAGTTAGAAGGAGGCCTCATGGACCATTGAGTCCAACCCCTTGATCAATGCAGCGAGCAAAATCTCAGAGGGCAGACTTGATTTTATATACCCCTGTTCTAGAGTTTTCCCAGTTTAAAGGCCATACTTTTAAAAAACAAAACAAAACAAAAGTCTAGAAGAGCCAACATGGTGTAGCGGTTTAAGTGCCGGACTAGGACACTGGGAAAGGAGAGTTTGAATCCCCACTCGGCCATAGAAACCCACTGAGTGACTTTGGGCAAGTCACACTCTCTCAACTTTAGAGGAAGACAATAGGAAACCTCCTCTGAATAAAGCTTATCAAGCACAGAGTCACCATAAGTTAGAAACAAGATGAAGGCACACAACAAGAACAAATTCTGACTCTGAAATGTTTATACAAAAGAGAAACTCACCCAAATAAATATCTCCGAAGGATCCACTACCAATTTTTCGTCCCAGCCGATATTTGTTCCCCACTCGAAGCTCCATGTTTCAGTTGCTCTGGGAACAAAGAAGACATGCAGCATTAGGTTAAAAAGATAGCCTATACAAACACATGCCATATAAGGATCCAACATTTGTTCCCAGGTACTTTTCTCTATTTGGAGCCTTATGCCAGGGGCTCTCTCCTCGACACAGAAAAATCTGATTTAGCTTTCTGCCCCAAAGAAATAAGATCCCCAACCTTCAGTTTATCAAGTCCAATCTTTCTTCAATGAGTTAGTTAGAAAAATATGCATACTATGGGTGGGGTGGGGGGAAATAAGGAAAACAGGAGAGCCAAATCAGTCACCCAAAGTAACCTTAAACCCAGAGCCATTCTGGGCTGTCATTCTAAGCACACTTATCCAGAAGCAAGTTTCACTGAAATTATTGATTCCATCTCAGGATATAATGTAAACACCATGACTTCAACATCAAATCAGATTTTGTCTTCCTACTTTTTCTAACGTTTTGCCTGAGGCAGAGATTTCAAGAGGTTTTACATACTTCTTGGTTGGCCTGATTAAGATATAAATGCTAATGATTTTACAGTTTTTTTAATGAGTAACATGGATGTCTTTGTGTTTTGTACAAGACTAAAAAGACACAGAATTACAATTTAACAGGCTTAAGGTCAGAATGTTGGTCTTTGGCAAAACCTGTAAGAAAAGCTAATGGTGGGAAAAGCTAACCCAACTCAAAAACTTGTTGAAATACTATACACCTCCCCATACACAGAAACTAATCCAAAATAGTATTTCTAAGTTCACACAGGACAAAGAGAAATAGGAATATGTCCCTAAGACTTAGCATTACCATTTCACTGAACAAATATCAGGTCTCTGTGCAGCAGAATAGGAGTACTACTGTAAAGCAGCATGACCAGTCAGATTTCTCCCTTACATTATTCAAACAGGCTCTTGGGTTGAAGTCACTATCCACGTGCCTCTAAAATTTGTCAGTAACCCCAATGTATCTTTCTGCATACTACAAACTATAAACTTGAGATCCAGCTGAACCTGAGCTTTATTACTTTGGGTGTGTTTAATACAACAGTCTCTTTGCTGAGGCCTGTACCAAATGGGAGTGCTGGAGTTTCACCAACAAGATCCCCAGGGATGGCCACCATCTTGTGCTATTTCCTTGTTCAAATGACAAGAGATCTGTTTGAAGAACGGGAGGAGTCTGTGGCTTGTTTTAGAGGATGCTGCTCTATGGTTAATTTATGTAATGCATGTTTATTAATGCACTCCATGCAGGCTTTCCTCTCATGGGGTGGGCTGCTTGGAAGAACAGGCAAGGATTAAGTAGATGAAGGGAGACTTTTGCTTGACAGGACACAGCAGAAGGGAAGCTGCTGGACATAAGATGCTAGAATAAGCCCCATAAGTGGAGTTCTAGTCACATTCCAAATCCATGTTTTCCATTAATCATGAGATTACACAGGGAGGGATAGATGAGCTGTAGACACATATTGAAGTATTCTGTGTGTGCTGTAGAACAGTTTACTGTAATTCTTTTTAGAAAATACATTTCCAGCTTCCCAAACACACCAAGAAGTGGAGCCTCCTGGCATAACAAATACACAAAACGGCAAGTTTATTTATCAGTAAGGAATACACTGTCATCTCTCCTTTTTAAAGTCAACCAAGCAAAATTTACAAAAGGAGGACAGCCCTAAAAAAGCGGGAAAAAACAGGTAAGGTAACCTGATGACAAAACCTCTCATATTGGCTCACGCTCTATCCTGCTGGAACAGCAAGATCCTGTATCCCAAATAAACTAGTAATGGGAAACATGTGCCCCCCTAGAGATTGCTGAACCATAATTCCCATCATCCCTCACTGCTGGCTGTGTTAGTGCTGAGTCCAGCAACATTTGGAGGACCACATGTTTCTCCTGCCCACTCAATGAAAAATTAAGTGTCACAAAAAGCCAGCATCCTTCAGAAGTTAATCTGGCAGTGCCTCATTCCTTCAGGTTAGGAGTTTTAGTTTCCTTAGTTTTGCTAAAAAGCAAGGGACCTCAGTGCAATAAGAAGCAGGGCTCAGTGTCTGAATCAGCTGGTAACCCATTTCAGGGAGGAGATCCTCCTTTAGGTCCCCAGGGACCCAGCTGCTCACTGTGGGGTTTTTTTCCAGCTTGCTGTGACCTTTCAACTTCCTGTAACAGCTTCCTGTGAGAGACTGGTCCTGGATTATCCCGCTCAGTTTTATAAGAATGCTTCCAGCTGAATGTTCACCAAATACTTTGTAAAAAGCAGATTACTGTACTAGCATTAATTTGTTGATTTGATTTATATCCTACCCTTCTTCACAAGAGATGTTATCCAGATCATAAAAACAAGCAAGAGAACAACAAAGGAAGGGGGTAGGAACAAAGAAAAAAAGAATCTGTCGCCTTCCCATGCACAGTAGTGAAACACAGGAACTTAGATACATCTAAATTCAAGGGGTTTTCTATCTAGTAGGGCATGTGTAGCATGGAGAAGAAAACCCCCAGGGCATAGGATTCACAAAAGGCAGCTTGACAAATTTCATGCCAAGGGCTACAAACAATCCAGTTTACCTTGAGAATTATATCCAAGTAACAGGAAGGGAAGAGAGGAGGAAGACTAGCCTTCCCCCCCTTTCCATCTACCACTATAATCTGATTAGTTGGTTTCCAACCTTAGGCCTTTTTCCTCCATATTCCATCTATACAAATGAAGCCCATACCTTCCCCAAACTAGAACAAAAGCCTTAGGGTTGTCAAGAAACCAACCAAGAATTTCCTCTTCTACTATCAGGAAGGATTACCACACATTGCTCTAGCGTATACACAGTGCTCTGCGTGAGTAGATGATTATTATATATTAATATTCCTCACTCGCTCTCCCTCACACACACACACGCAACAACTCTAGAAAGCTACAACCCAGCCAGCATGATGCCATACACTCCACGAGACCTACTAGACATTACAGAAATACATACAATTGTTGGCTACAAATGTGTGTATACATATATACACAAAGCAGACCCCACACAACTGGGTGTCAGCACGTAAACAACCCACTTGTCCCCCTTTCTCCCTCCTAAAGGATTACTGCAAGCGAGGAGACTTTCCTACTAGCCTTACTTGATTTACAAGGAAAGGCAAATGCACCTAAGGCAACTGTGGGCCAGATTTGTGTCAGGGTTGACACAATGGATGCTTCCAGGTTGGAGACCTAAAATGGAGGGGAGGGCATATTTCATAACAGTTTTAAATGCTGGGGGAGGACATGGGAGAAGAAATAAATATAATTCTCCCCCCCCCCAAAAAAAGATACTATGGCTTGTTTCTTTCTTCTCCCATTCCCTTCTTAAACACTTCGCCCTCTTTGTAGAGGGGAGAAGAAGAAAAGGATCTGAAGGCAGATCTCTACCACACCACCAAAAAGAGACTAAAACACTGATTAATTAACACTGATTCAAAATTAACACCCAACTTACATTTTTATTGCAAGACCCTCACTACAAAGCCTTTGTCTGGTACAAAGAAGCAACATTTTAGAAGAAATATGGGGAAGGGGTGAAGAGAAAAGAAAGATATAACTCCCCCCCCCCCAACATCCTCTGTCCCCAACATCCAACCTGGTCACAAAAGGCAACCCTGATTTACAAAATTATAAATTGTACCCCCACACGCACAATGCCCCAACAGACACAAATACACACACACCCTTTTTGTCAAAGCAAACCCTTAGAAATACACTCTAAGGCTTACCAACAACTCCCTTCCCTTAAATAAACAAACAAACACTACAATTTGTGTTGAAAAGAATAACAGCTTTGTGGGGAGGATAGAGATAAATACCCATTAGTTACTATCCATTTGGAAACCATACACAGAGGTTGAACTAAAAAGAAGAGAAGGGGGAAGCACACACACAATGGTTATCTGCTTCTTTTTCTCCCCCCAACTTCACAAAAAAGATAGTAAATTGGATAGGATGGCTTTCTCACCCCCCCCCTTCCTCTTCCAAATTAGTCCATTAAAAATTAATAATAATATTATTAAGGGTTTTTTTAATGGGGAGGACAAGGTAAAGGAAGACAAGGGGTACACAAACAGCTCTCCCTCCTCCAAATTAGTCCATTAAAATAATACTAATAATAATACTATTAACTTGTTTTTTAATGGGGGCGAGGAGTTAGTGAAAGGAAGGCGAGGGGTACATAAACAGCTATTCTTCCTCCTCCAAATTAATCCATTAAAATAACAGTAATAATAATAGTAAGTTGTAGTTTTTTATTGGGGGTAAGGAGTTAGGGAAAGGAAGGCCAGGAGTAGATAAACAGCTATTCTTCCTGCAGATTAATCCATTAAAATAACAACAATAACAATACTATTGAGTTGTTGCTTTTTTAATAGGGGCAAGAAGCCTAGAGAAAGTGAGACAAGGGGTACATAAACAGCTCTTCCTCCTCCAAAATAATAATAATAGTATTAAGTTGTTTTTTTAATGGGGTGAGGAGCCTAGTAAGGAAGACAAAGGGGATATAAACAGCTCTTTCTCTATAATAACAACAACAACAATAATAGTATTTTAGGTTGTTTTAATGGGAGGAGGAACTTAGAGAAAGGAGAACAAGGGGTACATAAACAGGTCTTCCTCCTCCAAAATAATAATAATAATAAATAGTAATAATAATATTTTTAAATGGGGACGAGAAGCCAAGGGAAGGGGAAGGAAGGGGTACATAAACAGCTGTTCCTCCTCCAAAATAACAACAACAATAGTATTAAGTTGTTGTTTTTTTAGTGGGGTCGAGGAGCCAGGAGCCTAGAGAAAGGAAGACTACATAAACAGCTCTTCTTCCTCAACAACAACAACAACAATAATAATTGTTCTTTAATAGGGTCGAGGAGCCTAGAGAAGGGAAGACAAGGGGTGCATAAACAGCTCTTCCTCCTCCATTAACAATAATATTAATACTAATAATTTGCTTCTTAGTGGAGGAGCCTAGAGAAAGGAAGACAAGGGGTACATAAACAGCTCTTTCTCCCCAATAATACTAATACTAATAATAGTAATTTCTTCTTTAATGGGGTCGAGGAGCCTAGGGAGGGGAAAAGAAGGGGTACATAAACAGCTTCCCTAACACACACACATATAATCATATTATTGTTATCATATATATATATATATATATGAAGAAACTTATATATTGTTATCATATTAACATATATATATGAAGAAATATATAGTTATCATGTGATTGTTATCATATATATATATATACATGAAGAAATATATAATCATATAATATATACATATATCATATTATTGTTACCATATATATATATATATATGAAGAAACTTATATATTGTTATATTAACACATATATATGAAGAAATATACATATTATCATATTATTGTGAAATATATATATAATCATATTATTGTTATATATATATATATATATGAAGAAACATATATTGTTATCATATTAACACATATATATGAAGAAATATATGTTGTTATCATGTTATTATCATATCTATAAAGAAATGTGTAATCATATTGTGTTATATATATATATATGAAGAAACAAATATTGTTATCATATTAACATATATATATATGAAGAAATACATATATTATCATGTTATTGTTATCATATATATATAAATGTATATGAAGAAATATATATTGTTATAATTATTGTTATATATATATATATATACTTATTATTGTTATACATACATACATATATATATGAAGAATAAGAGAGGCTATTAAGAGAGGCTCTTGAATTTCAGTATATATATATATATATATGTATATAATTTCAGGAGGAAATGAAATGAGAGGACTATATACATATATATCTTCTTCTGAAATTATATATAATATATATATATATATATATATATATCCCCCTCCTTGTCCCTCCCCTCCTGGTCCTTTGTTTTCCCCACAAATAACAGCCTCTCTCTCTCTCTTAAGTCTTATTATATCCTTCCCTCAAGGAGGCCCCCCTCCTCCTCAGTTCTGCTTTTTTCCCCTCACACCATTCCAACCCCCCTCCCTTAAAAATAGAAAGCCTTCCTCATTCTCAACGGCAGCCGCCTCGTTATTATTATTACTATGAACTGAAGGAGAGCGAGCGCCCCAACATCCCCCTCCCTCTCTTGCTCCCTCTCTGATGGAGACTAAGACACAAAAGAGGCGGCGGAGGGGCTGCCTTTCCCCCGGGCTTTGCCCCCCCAATATCCCACGGATCCCCTCAATATTCACCCCGCTGGGAAGGAGCCCCTTTGCCGCTTCTGCTCCTGGGGTTGTCAAGCCCCGGAGAAGCCGGGGGAAGGAGGATGGCTCCGGATTGGGAAAGGCCCCCCTCCCCGGGCGCCTCTGTGATGGTGGTGGTGATGGCTCTGCTGCTGCTGCTGCTTCCTTCTCTCCTCCTCCACAGTCTCTAATACACACTCATTGAGTTTCCATTGAGCAGCCTCCTCCTCCTCCAGCGTCAAGCCAAACCCACTGATGTCATCCTCCTAGTTACAAAGGCCTCTCTCCTCTCCCCTCCCCTCCCCGTTTTTTAAAGGGGCCGCCGCCATTGTTTCTCTTCTGACAGGACTTCAGGAAGCCATCATTAAAAGCATAGGCTTTTTAGTTTATGTAGCACTGTTCCTGCCTCCACCACGTTTGACTTAATTGCATGGGTTTTATAGGACTTATGTCCATTCTAGGGATAGGTCTAGGTCCTCCAGGGCAACTCTATTGACTCAAAGTGGCACTGGAAGGCCTAGACACTCCTAGGCTGGGTTCACACTGGAGAAATAACCCGGTTTGGCACCGCTTTAACTGCCCTGGCTCAAGGCTATGGGATTCTGGGAGTTGGAGTATGTTGTGGGGCCCAGAGCGGAGCTCCGCTCCGCTCTGGACCCCACAACATACTCCAACTCCCAGAATCCCATAGCCTTGAGTCAGGGCAGTTAAAGCGGTGCCAAACCGGGTTATTTCTCCAGTGTGGATGCAGTTCTACAGAGGACACTCCACTAGGCATTTGTAGCTACTCCGACACAACTCTGTGGTCAACTTTGACCAAAAGTCGCATTGAAGGACCTAGAGATTCTTAGAGAGAACACTCCACCAGGCATTTGTAGCTACTCCAACACAACTCTGTGGTCAACTTTGACCAAAAGTTGCATTGAAGGACCTAGAAATTCTTAGAGAACACTCCACCAGGCATTTGTAGCTACTCCGACACAACTCTATGGTGAACTCTGACCAAAAGTCACATTGAAGGACCTAGAAATTCTTAGAGAACACTCCACCAGGCATTTGTAGCTACTCCGATACAACTCTGTGGTCAACTCTGACCAAAAGTCGCATTGAAGGACCTAGAAATGCCTAGAGAGAATACTCCACTAGGGATTTGTAGCTACTCCAACTCAACTCTGTGGTCAACTTTGACCAAAAGCCGCATTGAAGGACCTAGAGATTCCTAGAGAGAACACTCCACTAGGCATTTGTAGCTACTCCATCGCAACTCTGTGGTCAACTTTGACCACCACAAGTGGCACTGAAGGACCCTAGTGAGTCCTAGGTCCAAAACACACTGCAAAAATAAAAATAATCCAGTTTAAGAGCACTTTAACTGCCCTGGCTCAGTGCTAGGGAATTCTGGAAACTGTACTCTTGTGGGATGTTGAGCCTTCTCTGTCAAGAGAGCTTTGGTGCCACGATAAACTACAATTCCCAGCATTCCCTATCACTGAGCCAGGACAGTTAAAGTGGTCTCAAACTGGATTATTTCTGCAGTGTGTTTTGGACCCTAGAGAAAACACTCCACTAAGCATTTGTAGCTCCTCCAGTGCAATTCTACGGTCAATGCCTGGCAGATGTTGACTACAGATTTGCACTGGAGGAGCTTGAGATTCCTAGAGAGAAGATATTACTCAAAATCGCAAATACACTTGTCCCCCCACATTTGCGGCTTTGACTTCTCCGGATTTGATTATTCACAGTTTTTTTTGAATATGTCATCTCTAGGAATATCTAGGTCCTCCAGTGCAACTCTATGGTCAACTTTAACCAAAATTGGCACTGAAGGACCTAGAGAGTCCTAGAGAGAACACTTCTCTAGGCATCTGTAGCTCCTCCAGCGCAATTCTATGGTCAATTGAGTTTATCATACGACGGAATTTGGGGGGTATAATGCAATCGCAATCCGAACGCAATCATGGGGTTTCACGTAATTGCGTATGAGTGTATCTCACGCAATTTTGGGCAAAAGCGAAGTCATTCCGAACGCAATCATAGGTTTTATGTTAATGCGTATAAGAGTATCTCACACAATTTTGGGCAACGGGGGGTCATTTTCAGGAAATGGGAAGTCATTCTGAACGCATTCTGAACGCAATTAGATTTCACGTAAATTCACTAAACTAGCAAATTTACGTGAATTCGAATTGCCTCAATTCGAAATTGGGAGAAATTGCTCTCGTGTGATAAACTCCAATGTCCGGCAGATGTTGACCACACAGTTGCACTGGAGGACCAGATATTCTCAGGGAGGTGTTCTCTGAGGTAAAAACATAAGTGTTTTTATTATTGATGGTCTTTCCATATTCACAGGGGTCCTGTGCCCCTAACCCCAGCGAATATGGAGGGACAAGTGTATTTATTTCAAGGGTTTATATATCTCTCCTTTCTCCCACAGTGGGATTCAAGGCATGTCACAATCATTTCAAAAGACAGGAGTAAAAACATGAATTACAAAAGTTTTCTTTAAAACTATAATTAAACATTATTAACATTAAAACAAGTTTTTCATTTTTTTTTTAACCAAAAAATTGTGCTAGTTCTGGAAGATTCAAAACACACTACAGAAATAATCCATTTTGAGGCTGCTTTAACTGCCCTGGCTCAATGCTCAGGTATTCTGGGAAGTGTAATTTTATGAGACACTGCCTTCTCTGTCAGAGAGCTCTGCTGCAACAATAAACTACAATTCCCAGGATTCCCTAGCCCTGAGCCGGGGCAGTTAAACAGGTCTCAAACTGGATTAGTTCTGCAGTGTGTTTCAGACTTAAGAGAACACCTCTCTAGGAATACCTAGGTCCTCCAGTGCAATTCTATGGTCAACTTCTGCCAGAAATTGACCATATAATTACGTTGGAGAACATACAAATGCCTAAAAAAGTGTTTTCTATAGGAAATTTTAGTACAATTCTATGGTTAACTTTTGGCACAGTTGCACTGGAGGATTTAGAGATTCCTAGAAAGAACATATTAATCAAATTCACAAATAATCAAAATCACAAAAATCAAAGCCGTAAATGTGGAGGGCCAATTGTATTTCTTTATTTCAAGGATTTAAATATCCCGCCTTTCTCCCCACAATGGGATTCAAGGTGGGTTACAATCATTTCAAAAGACAGGAGTAAAAAGGTTAATTTAAAAAGTTTTTAAAAAAAATAATTAAATATTATTAATATTAAAACATACGTTAAAACACATAGATAAAACTGAAAATCACCCTCATTTGCAGAGGTTGTTTTTCAGAAGACATTCTGAAAAAAAAGTTGAAAAAACCCGCATTTGCGAGATGTTTTTCAGATGACATTTGCATGAAGGAGAAATAACGCGAAAATAACTCAAACACAAAGTCGTCAAAACAAGCTCTTTTTTACTTTTGCTAAATTCTGAAACCACAAAGGAGCTTTCCATTTGGATTATTTTTGCATTATTTCTCTTTCACGCCAACACATCTGACTAACAACACCTGGATTTTAAAATTCTGTTTCTGCATGGGATTTTACCAATTTGCCCTCCATGTGATAAACTCCACCCTGAGAGACTATTGGTAAATAGGATACTTGAAAGCCACTGCAAGTGTCCTGCTTGATAACAATATAAAATCATGTCTTGTCTCTTCCTTAAACGTGGACTACGTCTACTCTTAAGCAAAGTTTGGTTCAGAGAGCTCAGGGAGAGACTATGTAAAGAAACAGCACCTGAGATTTCTTTGCATTTTCTCTTCCTGAGCTTTGAACCAATTTAGGCAATCTTTGCTAATCCTCTTCTACATTTTGTTTATACAGCTATCAAGGACAGAAACATCTCCAGAGCAAAAGTTGAATTACAACTACTTTTGCAATGAATTACAACTACTGCAAATCCTTTTGTTGTTGCTGCTGCTGCTGTTGGCCTATAACCCCTTGCATCCCCAGCCAAGACAGAGGATTCTGGGAGTTTACAGTAAGCTTTCCAAAGTCAAAACTAGAGGTGGTGAATGACCATCACTGTTGCCATTCCTGCTTCCCAGAGCAAGTCTCTTAGGCTGCATTTACACTGCAGAATTAATGCAGTTTGACACCACTTTAACTGCCATGGCTCCATACTATGGGATTCTGGGATTTGTAGTTTTGTGAGATGTTTAGCCTTCTCTGTCTGGCTACTTGCTCTGGTGCCACAACAGACTACAAATCCAGGATTCCATAGGACGAAGCCAGGACAGCTAAAGTGGTGTCAGACTGCATTAATTTTGTGGTGTTGCAGCAGCTTTCGTCCATATTAAGAAAAAGGTATGCATACCCTTCAAAGTTTTACAGATGAAAACTGGGGCACGTGTAACCAAATAACATCAGAGTGTGGTCAAGATGGCAAAAGTGATCAGTGAGGAAGAACAAACAAGCTAGGAGTGGCTTGCAACAGTTTGCTTTAGTGAGAGTCTACAGAGAAGGAGAAGAAAGATTCCTGAGTCCTCTCCAGCCTGCTGAGTTATCTGTGTGCAGCAAACAAGCTTGCACTTTGAACTCAGCTGGCTGCAAATTAAGTAAGCAAAAGACAAAAGGTGAAAGGGGAGGGGGGAATAGATAAAATTGGACGTTTTAAAAACAGTTGAAAAAGTGAGGGACAGAGGATTAACTAGGGCTGCCAAATTGGGACAGTTGGAAGGTTGGGGTATGTGATCATGACTCTATGCACTTCACTTGTGTTGTCTGCTGCAGTGCCACATTTGCTTTTATTGTAATTCAATTTTAGTTAATATTTTTATTTCTTTAGTTTTGTTTTTTTAATAAAGAAACCTTTTAGTGTTTTTGTATTTAGCCTTTTAAATAATCCCAAAGCACATAAATCAAATAAATGGATAAATATGGTAAATCCTGCCAGCAATCCTCATAATTAGCAATTCTGTCAGGGGCTGATGGCAATTGCAGTCTAGTACTATATGGAAGGTCTCATAATTCTCACCCTTTAGGAAAGATTTTGCAGCCTTCAGAAAGGTGAGTTATCTGAATACAGGTAAAAGTCAATTGTCTTGAATTTCCCAGAGGCATTTTGGTAGCCACTATGTGAGTAGTATGATTCAGCAGGTCTCCTCTTAATATTGGACCTGACAAAACTTTTATCAACACAGAATCATACAACTGGAAGAGATCCTAAGGGGCATCTAGTCCTACTCCCATCAGTAATGGGAGTCACAAACAAAAAAATCTGGCAATGGTAGTCAGATTGATATGTTTTAGTTGTCTTTAAAGTAATCCAAACTAATTTCAGACTTACAAGCAGTGCTTTGCACTCGATTCCCCAGCAACAGTATTAAAACAACATCAAAAAGGGCACTGTGTAATGACAATGTTCTAAGAATCCACTTGGATTTCCTTTATGCAGCTTTACTATTATTAAGCTGTTAGAGAAAGACTCTCCAGGTATTGGAGGACATTAACAAGTAGGTGTTGTTATCAGTACCCAAACCCCCTCACTGTTTGGTTCACATGGAAGCTGAGACAAAATTAATTATAACCACAACCGCAGGCAGGACATGTTGAAACAATATACTTTGTCACTTCTGAACAGTCCCAAAGCACCTTTTGCCCATGGGAGCCTGACAGGTGACATGAATGCCAGCATTTCAATTGCTATTAATTTATTCCACAGACTTGTGGAATAAATGTAGCTGTGTGGATATGGCAAGCAATGAAGACATCATAGCAGGAGTTTGGGGCAGAAGTCAAGATCTCTATATACAAAATCAGCAAGATGATCTCCAAACACAACAAGTTAACTATCACACACTGAAGGAAAGTGTACCACCTGAACTGGTGTGGGCAACTACCTAGCATCCAGTGTCTGCATATGCCCTGACCAGGCCTTGGTGAGTTGAACCATTTTTTTTTTTTTTAGTCAAACATGTGCTTACTGAAAATGCCCCTCATTCTCAAGAATGGGGGAGCAGTTTCACCATATTTTAGAGCTTTTTGACCAGAAGAGGCTTTTTAAAAAAAACATGAAAAGACCAGATGCCATTTCTGGTTTCCAAAAATAAGTCCACCCCAACCTAAATCAGTTTCAATCTGACTTCCACCACCAGATCTTTTGTGCATAACTCCTTTGCTGATGGTAGTTGGACCATCCTTTGGGATCTCTTTCTTTTTTCTATGTTGCCAGAAGGGGGATAAGGAACAAAAACATGGAAAAATCCACACACACACAACTCTAGAGTTTTAAAAAGTGCTTTTAATTATTTTTTAAGTTGCTGAGTGTGGCCTGGGGGGGGGGGAGTTCATGTAGTAAGTGTATGTGCGTGTGTTTAAAAGAGCATTAGCTCCAGAGTGTAAAATTACTTAACTGTGTCACAGATATCAGGTGAAATTTAGGGTGGATTAATTAAACTATCATTTCTCCTGATGAAATCCATCTCATGATGATAACAATCAGTTAATGTTACTCGACTCCTGTAGCAAGGTTATATATTAAAAGAATCTAACAAAAGGAGGGAATAAACTTCTGGAGATGTATGTATATATATATATATATTCTCTTTGTGTCTTTTTAAAACAGTATGTTTCTTTTTTTTAAAAAAGTCATGACTTCAGGGAGCATCTAGATTTGAGAACACATGCTTTTCTCCAGGATTTATCATTGTGTTCCACTTTGGCTTTGCAGATCTCTTGCATCTAATTTGAGAGCCAAAATATTGAGCTTTGTATTGTTTTTCTTATATTGAGCATTGTCCTTCCCTTCTCCCATAATCAGGCTTTCCCCTCTTTATTGTTTTTAATATTTTCAAAGAGATAGCTGTGTTAGTGGACAAAGTGCTACAAATGAAATCTGAAGAAGTTTGTGGTTAGTCTGAAGATGCCAGCCACAGATGCTGGCGAAATGTCCAGAATAAACTCTTCTAGAACATGCCAACATACCCCAAAAAACCCACCAAAAACTATGGATACCGGCCATGAAAGCCTTTGACTTAACAATAACTGATTAGTTCATCACAGTCTCTCATGATTTTGTCATCCATACAGTTTCTTTTTGAAAACGTACCTAATGCATTGAAGGATGTATCTGGACTGTGTTAGTATCAGCTTTTATTATGAAAATAGTGGCCCTAGGGTGTGAATACGGCTGGGGAGTGCACAGCATTCGCACGCTCCCCAGCCCTAGTGCGTATGGACGGCGCCATGTTTGTATTGCGCTGTTCATATGTGCACGTGCCTATGACATCATGGCGTGATCACATTTAGACGGTGCGGCGCGCACCTGATGTCATCACGCCGCAGGTGAGTGCCTATGGTGCCCTTTCTGCGGCACAAGAAGGCGCTCTAAAATGGAGCTCCTTCTTGGCATGTGCGTCCTTCACATAGCCATGCCAAAGAGGCAAAGGGGAAAGGGCCCCTTTCTCCCCTTGGGAGCGCTGCGCATGGTGGGAGGCATGCTGCTGCACCTGACTTCAGGCCACAGAGAAACGGCAATTTTCCGCTTCTCTGTGGCCTGGGGAAGTGGTGGATTGGGGCCACCACTCTGGTGCTTCACTGGCCGCCTGCGGACTGCCTCTTTTTAGCAGTCTCTAAAGGCCCTAAGAATTGACTGAAAAAGTGCAAGCCCATAGACTTGGAGAAGGATGTCTATACTGTATATGTATGAAGCATGTAAACATCTGTTATAAAACAATGAGGGATGAAATGAAAAATGAAGAAATCTCAAAATAAATTGTGATGTAAATACTAGTTTAGATGCACCCTAAAACTCTGAAGCAAGTATCCCACCCATCATTTGCATGTTGTTGTTGTTGTTAACTGACATCAAGGTGACATTTTGTGGATGAGACATCTCCAATACGCCCTATCCTCCAGTACTCTACTTAAGTCCTGCAGGCTTGGGCCCATATCCTCCCTGAATAAGGAGTAGCTTGTGGTCTTCCTCTCTTTCTGCTGCCTTACATCTTTTTTAGCATAATTTTCACTTTTCCTCATGAAGATGACCAGAGTACAACAGCCTCACAATTTAATTATCATGGCTTCCAGAGAAAGTGCACGCTTGATCTGTTCTAGAACCCATTTGTTTATCTTTTTGGCCATCCATGGTTTTCTTGGTACATTTCTCCAGCGCTATATTTCAAATAAGTTTATTTTTGGCCTATGAGCTTTTTATTTTTATTTTTTTTACTGTCCAGCTCTTGCATCCACACATGGTGATGGGGAATACAATGGCTTGGACGATCTTCAAATTATGTCTTTACATTTTATGGTTTTCTCCTGTTTTTTCATAGCAGCCTTTTTTCAATCCTAGTCTTTTTATGATTTCTTGACTGCAGTTTCCATTCTGATCAATAGTTGAACCAAGATATGGGAACTCTTTGATTATTTCAATTTTTTCATTGTCTAGGATGAATTCTTGTATATCTTCTGTGGTCATTATTTTTGTTTTTGTTTTTATATTCAGGATTAATCTAGCGTTGGCACTTTCCTCCTTAACCTTCCTCAGTTATTGATCCAGGTCTTTGTTTTTGCTAGTAGTAGTGTGTCATCTGCATAACTTAGGAGGTTGTTAATGTTCCTTCCACCTGTCTTCACTTCTCTTGCCTCTGAGTCCAAACTCGCTGTGCATAAGATTTTTCTGCATATAGGTTGAATAAATAAGGTGATAGTATGCAGCTTTTTTCAACCCCTTTGCCAATTGGGAATCATTCTGTTTTTCCATGTTCTGTTTTGACAGCATTCTCTTGTCTTGAATACAGGTTAAACATCAGGACTATCAGATGTTGTGGGATTCCCATTCTCTAAGCACAAGCCATAGCTTTTCATGATCTATTTAGGCAAAGGCTTTGCTGTAGTCAATAAAGCACGTGAAGATTTTCTTCTGAAATTCCCTGCTGTTCTCCATTATTATGTTTGAAACATGATCCCTAGTGTCTCTCTCTTTTCTGGATCCAGCTTGTACTTCAGGAATTTCTTGGTCCATACACAGTCTTCTTTCCTATCAGTGGTGCTGGGGCAGGGCATTACTGCCCACGATGGTTTCAGGGGTTGCATGAGGGGCCTGGCCCTTGCACCAGACCCAGAAGGTCTAAGAAAGGAGGACCAGAAGGTTGGGTGCCAGATCTTCAACACCTTCCCCTGCTGCCACTGAGAACATGCTGCACAGTGTGCTGTGCTGTGCTTTAGGGGTGACTTACTATTGCATTATATGTGTGTATAAATAGTGCTTATATATGCTTTCAGTGCATGATAACAGATTGATTTATTGATATTTTAGAATACAGAACCTAATGCTCTGGAGCTCCCGCATGAACACACTACCGCATGAACACATATTCATATACCCAGGAGCCTTTTCATACTATTGAATTATAGTTACATGGTTTTGATCTAGAGGATTCTGGTTCCAAACTAGAGAAAATATTATTAGGAGAAAACACCAAGATTATATCCAAAATTTATAAAGAATTGTTAAAATTAGACACTGAAACCAAAGTAGTCAAAGAATGCATGATAAAATGGGCAAAAGACTGTGGCAAACCTATCCAACTAGAGGAATGGGGAAAATGCTGGCAAGTAAAACTTAAATATATGGTCTGTATGGATTTGAAAGAGCAATATTACAAAATGCAGTACAGATGGTACCTGATGCCAGAAAAATTGCCCATATGTATAAGGATTCCAATGATCGATGTTGGAAATGTGGCAAGGAGAGAGGAACTTTTATACATATTTGGTGGTTGTGCCAAAAATCCAGACAATATTGGGATGCAATTCAAAAAATTGTCAAAGATATTTTACAAGTAGAATTGAAGAAAACCCCAGAATGTTTCCTTCTTGGTATGATTGATCAGAATCTGAGAAGAAATATGGTAGAGTTTTAATTTATATGTTAGTAGCTACCAGAACGGTTTATGCATGATTATGGAAAGGAGAGAATATTCTGTCCATTATAGATTGTACATGGAAACTTTATGATTTAATTGCTAATGAAAAATTAATACACCTGATCAAATTTAATTCACTAGAGAAATTTAATGGAGACTAGATCCGGGTTTTGAAAGCCTTGGAAAAAGTTTTGGACGTGAAAACTAAAGCAGGCTGACTCCCAGTGAGTTGGCTGATTTAATATACAAGACATATGGCATTAAATTTTTGTATGGCTAAAATTAATACTGTAATCTATTATAAAAATTATTTATATTTTTATGTACTTGAAGTATGAATTCTTATATGTGTGTGTTGTTGTTGTTGTTGTTTTTTATCTTTCTCTCTATCTTACTAGGATTAAACGGATAATTATAAATTCTATTAATTTTTGATTTGGGATCTGAAAGGAAGTATCTAAGATATAATAGATTCTAGATAACAAATTCTCCAATCTACCTGGTAGAACGTATTGAAATCACTGTGGAGACAGTTACAGATAAGTTAATATATAATATTGATCAAGAGGAGTACAGTTTTAATTATAAGAAACTATAACCATTGCCTTGGATTTTGGAAGTCGAGGGTTTTTTTAGACTCAGTGTTATCTGTATATGTAATGTATTGTGGCCTTTAATGTACTGCCTAGTGTTTAAATGTTTGTATGGTTTTGTAACTATGTACTGTTCATAGTGTAACTATGTATTGTTTGTACTGTTTTATGTTTTTTTATAAGAGAATTTAATAAACTTTTCATACTATTGAATTATAGCACTGTATTTTCCATTTTGACTGCCATGCCAACATCCTGTGAAATACTGAGATTTGGTGGGGCTCTAGAGTTCTCCAGCGGAGGCTTCTCATTCCCTCTCCCTAAATTACAAATCTAGGATCCCATTGGATGGAAACATGGCAGTTAAAGTGGAATCATATTGCTATAACAGTGAAGTGTGAAAAACCCCAATTAAACACATATATGGAAACTTAATGGTGTTTCCTTCATTAATATTGTTCATTTCACTTATGATTTGTTTGAAGGTGAAGTTTGATTGGTAGCATGTACAAGCCTTCAGATTTGTTTATTTATTACACCAGGTTCTGTGCAAGAAATAAGTAAATACAGCAATCACCTTCCCCATGTAAAGCCAAAATACTCAGTACATTAGCCTAAGCATAAATGCCAAGTTTTAAATTGGTTCATAAAGCAAATAACAGAATATCTATCTATCTATCTATCGTCTGTGCAGAAGGTATCCAAAGCAGTAGACAGATCAGCTTGAAATTCTTTACTATAGTCTTTGTGTTCATCCCATTAGAGAATGTACCATGTTTGGTGGCTTTGTGACCAAACATGTGGAATCATGAAGCAAAACAGATACTTCAAATTATAGTATACATACACATATATCATGTGCCATTATGAGCCATCCTTAGTTGCTTACTTATCTAAGTGGTGCCTAATGATCCCATAATAGTCACTGATAATTTCTGCTATCTCAATTAAAAGACACACTCTCAAGACTAACATGACTGCTGCTGCTCCAATGTTAAAGACACCTTCAACATCGAAGGAAAAAGTAATCTTGGATTAGAAGAGAGAATGGATGGAAGATGTTAACTGTGTAGGATCAGTAGTCCAAAGAAAAACAAAAGAAGTGGGTTGAGAGGACAGGCATGAGAGCAAAAAAATGGAGGCAGCTTTTGGCTGATAACCAAAGAGTTTTCATAGACAGGAAGAAACAGCAAGTGGAAGGAGGCAGGATGAGATCAGAGGGGGGGAAAGCCATTGGTAAAGCAGGAAGTATTAAGAACACTGTGTATATGACAACTAGCATGGAAGCTTTAATGCTACCTTAATAGGGTTTCCAGATCTCAGGTCCTTGCTGCACTTCTTCAGGTCTCAGGGCAGGAAGAGGAACATCAGGGCAAGAACACTGCCTTGAATATAAGGGTTTTTCCACTGCGTGCAGTTGGCTCTCACTGGTATAGATTGTTTTGGAACAACCGCTGTGTAATCTCTAGAGACCTCTCTTCCTCTCCAGTCTTTCCCTCCTTTATTAGTTTTGTGGTGTGCAGAAGTTTTTTTAATGACATACTCTGAACAATTGCAGTTGATGTTTAATGTGTCATACTTAATGATATCATCACACACTGCTCCCTGTGACATCACCTGGCACTATCCCTCACTCTCAGGTTTGGAATACACACACTCAAAGCCTGGACACTCATGAGCTGGTAACCCTATACCTTAGCTATTTTAGTACCATGGTTGCTCATCCATCCCATGGACAGTGAGTAACAAGTCATAATACTGGAAGCACATTTACCATTAATGTAGCCATAATGGAGTTCAGTTTCAAAAGTAACTTAATGAGTAATAACAACATTACATTTTAACAGTAATAGCATTTCAATTTTAATTTTAATGCAATTAGTAATGTTTTCTAGATATTTTAAAAAGTTATTTTTAAAGTGCATTTTTAGAAATAATTTTGCCATCCATTTTTAAAGCTGAATGCCATTTTCTCTTAAACATACCACACATTTTTGAAGAATTCAAAGTTATAGCCGTATTAATCTGTAGGATCTGTGTGTAGAGAGATCTTGTAGCATCTTTGAGACTAACTGAAAGAAAGAAGTTAGCAGCATGAGCTTTCATAGACTTCAATCTACTTCCTCGGATGCTTTTGGTGGAGTGGAAGCCAGGGATAGACATATGTATGCCATTGGTATGCGAGAATGTCAGGATTTTTTATGAGTGAGTGAACAGCATACATGTTTCTGGGGTATGGGGAGACAGAAATAAGAAAATCAGTTGATCAATGGCAAAACCTAATTGCTCTGGTTATTAAATATCCTGCTTTGGGTTAGTCTTCCTCAACCTGGCACTTTGCTGATGTATGTTGGACTTCAAATTACATAATCCTGAGACAGCCATTAGATAATGGGTGAACAAAACACAGACTCTAAAATGCCCCCCAAGGACCTCTAATTTGTGGAACTTTTACAAAATTCTCTCAATCCCTTCTTGGGGAGGGACTGAGAGAGAATTATTAATGTGGAAGAACAAGCCAGCTGGAAGAGGTTGCAGCAGTTTAGCTTTGCCTGAGTTTACAGGAAAGTTTAACGTGTCACCCTCTTCTCTTCCTTTCCCTGTCCTGCTGTTGCAGCCATTGTAGTAACCACAGGATGAAAGGTGAGCATGGGAGAAGGACAGAAAAAACAGACATTTTAAAAACACCTGAAAAAGTGGGATTGCAAATCAGGACAGTTGGAGACAATGTGGGTTTTCCCCCCTTGTGGCTTTTTCACCTTGCTTTAGCCCCAAGATCAGACTACTAACTTATTTCCAATTTTGCCCACGGCAAATGGAGAGAGAAGGTGACTCCTGGATCTTCCAAATTGATCACTGCAGCTTTAAACAATTAGCACCGAAGTGCTCACATTTATTTAATGAAATGTCAGAAAACAAGCAAACAAAAATTCTAATGTTTCATTTGCATTAGAAGTGTGATCAGAAGTGTTTAATTATGGAGAAAAGGGAAGAAGTTATGTTATTCATTTTTAAGATGAGTATAGCAACATTGCAGCAAGATAGCATTCTTCCATCTAAGCACTATTCTGCTAATATTACAATATTTAATGACATTCAGAAAAGCCTTCCTGTGCTAATTTGTTAAGACTAAGGCCTCATTCCCACTACAAAACAAGTCTTTTTTGGATTTGAATTGATGATGTGATTTAGCGCTGAATAGTTCACACCATTTGAGCCTTTGATTTACGTACCCGTTTCAGTTTAATCCATTTTGCATTCACATTCAGCGACAGATTGATTTAAAATGGAGCCTCATAGGGTGACTGCGTCACATTAACCAATTCCGATCTGCAGTCTGTTCACACTAGCATTGAACTGATTTATCGCAAAAGACATGGGGAATTTAGTAGATCCGGAAGAAGCACTTTAAATGGATCTAGCACCAGCCCCCCTTGACAAACTGCACCAGGGTTTCAACACAAGTGTGAACAAGGGCCATTTAAACCACTTCAAACTGGTTTGCAGACTATTATGTAGTGGGAATGGGGCTAAAAGTCAAACAAATAGTGAGATGATTGTGACAAATGCAGTGGCTATAATGAAAGAGCTGGGTAGTAAATGGTTTGCCTGCCCATATGTTTCTTTCTAATTGTATACATATCACATTCAAGTCTTGGAAATGTTACTTTTGGAGCTATAAATCCTATACTGGTGGTGGGGGTAATTCTGGGAGAAACAGTCCAAAGAGGAACTTTTCTGACCTCTGTGCATTGTACACCTTGGTTGGACTAGAGGACTAACTAAGAACCATGTATGCATCTTGAGTTGGATTTGCTATTTCTTCCCTTCCCTTTCTAAATATTAGATATTTGAGAAAAGAATCCCTTCTTGGGGAGGGATATTTGAGAAAAAATAAAGAATCTGTGAAAAGACAGAGGAAGATGACAATTGGAAGCCAACTTTCTATAAAGAGCTTTAAAAATGGGTTGACAAATCCACACTAACCTTCCTCTAATTCCTTCCACACAGTAGGTTCATTACCAAGCTGATCAAGAGAAACTATCTCTGCTATCTAGAGAATGTCCTAAGATTCTTTCCATTTTAAACTTTCTTCATTATACAGTACCTTTCTCCAGCCTTTTGTTTACTGCTTTGGAATTCAGCAATCTTCTGCGTAGTCCTCACAGGCCACAAAAAAACTACTGGCAATGCACAACAGCTTGAGATTGAAAATGTGGTGTCATAGAGGCTAAGTTTACTTTATCAGCAGTTTAGGCCTCGTCATTCTGACAAAATGACTCTTCATTTGTGAGGATCTGGTAAAATGACCTTATTTCTGAAGACCTGAGCTCTTCCATTATAACAAAGACCAAATTGTGATTGTGACACCATTCGTTCAAAGGACTTTAGTCAGAGCAAAGGTTTCTATTCCAGACTCTTCAAATCATGGACTATCTCTGTGGACAGAGCACACAAACACCCTCCCCATACAGGCTGCAAGTCACAATCACAATCCCTATGGCAACTGTGATACCTGATGAATTTGTACACACATTGGTTAGATAACATTCAATAGATTTCTTCTCCAAGGTTGGTATCTTAGGTTAATGGATTCACCTTCTGCTTCACCTTTGACTTACTACACATATATTATCTGCTGTGTGGGGGTTCACCTTCTTTGTCCTAGGCTCCATGTTTTTGTCTGTGGAGAAATGTACTGCATTGTTTTATAGCTCTGGCCTCCAGGATGTCACAGTGATGAATCCTAGTACTTCAGACAGACGTAGCTATGCAGACTCCTCTGTTCGTAAACTTGATTCCAAACATTTTTCAGAATGAAACTACAAATAAAATCATCCAGCTGTCAGGGCATTCCATCCCCTTTAGTCCCCTGCCACATATTGTACTGAAATAATCCCACTGTCAGCAGTCAAACAATCCACCTCAGGGCCTTCTTGGTGGATCTTCATGTATCATTTGGTCTAGATCAGGAGACCTCCTAATTTCAGAATATTTAATTGACATGCTAAACTTACAAGAAACATTTCCAAATGTTTCCTTGGATTGCACCCCCCAGCGGTTCTAGCCAGAAGAGCCAAAGGAGAAAAATGGTGGGAACTGCAGTCCAACAATCTCTGGAGAATGGCATGATTTTCGGTCCTGTCCCAGTTCTATATAAGTCATGAAGCTAGGAAACAAAATAAAAGATGGAGGAGAAGAATTGGAGATCGGCATCTTAGGCCCGCAACAACACATCCACAGTGACTGGAAAGAGAGAGAGGCCAGTCCCTTGTTTTCTTTTCTGCCTGAACCTCCTAACCTGGTACCTTGAGGAAGCTTTTTTTTTAAGTGCCATAATAGTGTCATAAATTTTAGTAGGGCCTAGGCATCATTTCTTGTCAGCAAGTCAAGACTTGTGGAAATGACAGTGATGTCATCCATCATAACAAAAATTAGTGTTTGCAGTGTTTCTAGTTCAAAGCTTTGGGAAGCTGACAGACTAGAAAATGCTTGCATATATTACCCATTATCTGAGCTCTGAACTTACAAACATATGTGTCATAACTGGCTCATGCATACAGGAAATATCAGTTATTTGTCTGCAAACGGCATACAGCAGAGGGGCAGCATTAAAACCAGGAAGACGAAAGGATCCTTTTTATATCTTTGGCATGTCAGACTATGATTGTTCACCCCACACCCTTCTTTTCCACCTCCCCTTTCCCTTTGCCCTCAATGGGCAAAGATGATTAAGACACTAACTCCATCAGTATAAGCCTTGATCCACCAGGCTGTGTGTTAGCACGGACTAGAAATAGCAACCAGCCCAGCTGTAGCAATGAGCAGGGAGATTTCACAGTATTTTCAATGTGAGCATATGTGTCAAATCCCATTGGTACACTAGAGTGAGAGGATCAAATCTTGCTCCTAAAAGATATAAGACTTCTGTTTCTCAGGCATGCTGGGCTGTAGTGCATTGTTCCCCTGGTTTGTTACTCCCTTTGTTTAGGGGGACCATTTTCTGTTTGGAATGGCTGTTGAATCTGATGTGAAGATACATTCTGTCCAAAAGGGAGAGCAAATAGGGACCTAGACATTGCCCATCAGCCAATAGAACCTGGAGAAAAGAGCAAGTAACACTGGTCACATGGGGCCTTTTCATACTACACAGTTGAATGTACAATTATAGTACTACACTATAATTCCATTTTCACTGCCATGGCTGCATCCTGTCAAATTCTGGGATTGGTAGTTTGTTGAGGCCTAGAACTTTCTGGCTGAGAATTAGAAATACCCCACCTTAAACTGTAAATCCCATGATTCCAAGGGAACCATGGCAGTTAAAGTGGAATCATGCCGCAATATCTTTATAGCGCGGCTAGGGATCACAGTAGTTCTTACTATGCTGAGCTATACTTTGGAGATTATCGTGTTGGCTTTTTCCAGATCTGGGCACGGGCTGAGACTGGGCTGGGAAGATGTGCGGCCACACAGTTCGGTGCCCAGATCATTACCATCCTATCCCCAATCAGAAAATGTCCCATGATGGAAAAGAAGCATTTTTAGCCAGGGATGGGATGGTAACGATCTGGGCATGGAGTTGTGCAGTAGCACATGTTCCCAGCCTGGTCTCAGCCCATGCCCAAATCAGGAAAAAGCCAGTGGTGCAATCATCTCCTTTATTTTCCTAAAGTGTAGCAATTGTTTCAAAATGTGCTGCATCCATTTAAATTACCATGTATTTACTGTAATTTATGAAAACTGGTACCCTTTTTGTCTTCCCTTTGGATGACATGTAAATTGTCACACAATATGGAACTCTCCTCCATACATATGATTTCCGTTAAAACCTCATGCAAATTAACGCCTTGGGCCCATTCACACTGTACAATTATAGTACTACAATCCCACTGTAACTGCCATGGCAACGTCCTGTGGAATCCTGGGCTTTTTAGTTTGGTGAGATACCAGAACTCTTGGGCTGAAAATTCTAGTCATTGCATTAGCAGTCCTAATATTCCATATGATTCAATTGTAGCAGCTAATGTGGAATCATAGTGGTATAATTGTGTCATGGGGAAGGGCACAGAGTGTTTCATGACCAGAGAGAGAGGGAACACACAAAACAAAGGCTGGGAGAGAGCAAATGCTCTGCACAAAGAATGTTCCAGATTAAATCTAGGCCAGACTTTTAAAACATTTTTTTTTTTTTAGATTGCAACTCCCCACATTCCCCAAAGAGCATGGCCACTCAATATGAATTAAAGTCCAAAAAGGTAAATTTCCAAGCTCTGTTCCAGATTAACAACAACAAAAAGCTGGCAAGCTGCATCTGTTGAGACTCTGGAGAGCTGCTCATAGCTGGAATAGGCAATACTGAGCTAGATGGACAAACAGTCCAACTTTGGTATAAAATAGCCTCCCATGCTTGATGAGAGTTAGTGCTGCTTTTACATGCATCCCCACTGGTTTCAGTAGAACATCTAGAAATTCCTGTTAGCATGAAGACTCTGCACTGAATTGCCTGTCTGCACTTCTATGTACTCACCTATATGATATTCCTTGACATCTATGGTGACCAGTGAAATGAGTAGATATAATGCTGCTTTATGAATATGAGATGTTTTATTTTGTTGTTTCGACTGAAGTATGCTTTGATGTACTGTGAGTCACTCCCAGTGTAAACTTCATTGTATGTGGAAGGGTAGCATACAAATATGAAACTGAATCACATTTTGGAAGGATGTGTGAGCATCATGGCCTAAATCCAGTGCTCCTTGAAACAGAGTAAACCGTGCTGCTTTGATTACCAAAGAGATCTACTTGAGTCTATTTTAGTTGGAAATAGCAAATGGATTTATGCCCAAATGACCATATGATGAATTCTGGATGTAGAGCAGGCTTTCCATGAATATGTCATCCAGTACATGATTATTTAAGATGCTCTGCGCATCATGTGTATGTGTGCATGGCAGGCAGGTGACAGGCGTTTGTACAACAAGCATCTGTGCAAGAATGCGGATGCCCTGGATAGTGGAACAGCAGCACACATGTACGCTGTGCGTGGGCAGTCAAGGCTGTGCAGAGCTTTGGGGGTGGCCTGTTTGTTTCTCATAGAGAAACAGGCAAACAGCTGAGCATGGAAAACGCCAATGGGCTGGCTCCCCCATGTGGACTGAAAGAGGGAGCACATGTTGTTATGAAACCAGCCTGCTCAGCAAGGATAGTAAACACACTGTACACACACACTTCTATGGGAAGAAGAAGCAAGTGGCAGTGTGATAGGAAAACATATACTCGCACATATACATACATGCACATGGGAGTGAAGGGCGAGGGTGAGAGAGAATGGCTTTAAAAACGTGGGTTCCCAGCATGCTTCTGTTGGATTAGTTCAGCATCTCTCAACCCAGCTTAGCTTTAATTCTTATGCAAGGGTTTTCTGCAGAAGGGACAGCTTGTCCTGGGCAGCTGAGCAAGGGAGCGAACACCAGGGAGGGAACCAGGCACTGATTAACAAAAGGCCTCTCACAACCGTAGTCCTAATAGACTATGATGGGAGAGGGGAGGGAACTATTTTTTTGCTCTAGCCTCCTGAGGAAGATTATTTCCTCCCCATTTGAAATGATAAAAAACCAACAACATTTAGTTTAAGTAAATGTGATGCATGTGTGTGCGTTCCATACTGTCATTTAGGTTAGAAGAGATCATACATCTTTGTTGTTTCCTCTGGACCAGGCACATCTCCCACAGGCTCCAGCTCCCTCAAGTGTGGAACTAGGCCCTTTCCACACTAGAGTTTTTGAGGATGGGCTGCAGTCCTTGGCAGTTAGAGCATTAAATTAAAAGATGCTGATATTCGGAGCAAAAAGGAGCTCTGAAGAACCTAGATAAGATTTTGTTGTTATGTGCCTTCAGGTCACTTCTGGCTTACGGCAACCCTAAGGTGAACATGGGGTTTTCATGGCAAGATTTATTCAGAAGAGATTTACCATTGCCCTCTTCTGAGGCTGAGAGAGTGTGAGTTGCCCAAGGTCACCCAATGGATTTCATGGCCGAGCTGGGAATCAAACCCTGATATCCAGAGTCGTAGTCCAACACTCAAACCACCACGCCACACTGGCTCTCTAGATAAGATCCTCAAATGTAAAGAGATATCATTAAATTCCAAAGTCAGAATTATTCATGCCATACTGTTTCCATTTTCCTTGTATGGTTTTGAAAGCTACAGTGGTGAAAGCTGACAGGAAGAGAATCAGCTCATTTGAAATAGGATGCTGGAGGACAGACTGTCAAAAATGACCAATAAATTTGCTCCTAGAGCAAATCAGGTCTCAAGTCTCCCTAGAAGCCAAAATGACTAAACAAAGAATATCCTACTTTGGCCATATCACAAGAAGACATGATTCAGTGGAAGACAATCATGCTTGGTAAGGTAGAAGGCAATAGGAAAAGAGGAAGATTGCATCCCAGGTGTATACACTCAATCAAGGAAGCCACTGTCTTTGAGTATGCAAGATCCAAATAGAGCTGTTAATAAGAGGGACTGGCATCCTGCATTATAGTTACAGTTCATAATGTAGAGTTAATGGATTCATAAATGCTCTTGTATAGACATGCTACGTAGTCAGCATGTGGCACTATCTGTGGCACTATTATGGCACTATTGCCACAATTGTAAATACACCCTGGAACCCACCTTAAACCTAAAGTGATAGAAGCCTATAGCAAGGGTGAATGTGGTGTTTCAAGTTGATGCATCTTCTCATGCAAACTTCTGAAATACATTGGAGTTTATCATACAACGGGAATTGGAAGTATAATCCAATGACAATCTGAATGCAATCATGGGGTTTCACATTATTGCGTGAAAGCTGATCACACACATTTTCGGTCAATAGGAAGTCCTTCCGAACACAATTGTGGGGTTTCACGTTATTGCATGAGAAACTATCACACACAATTTTGGGCACTGGGAGGCAATTTCAGGCAGTCAATACGCAATCACGTAAATTAGATGAACTAGTGAATTCACTCAATTCCGAACTGGCCCCGCTTTCATTTCTTTCAAAATTGAAAGAAATTCCCCCCGTGTGATAATGTCCATTGTGACAAGCAGGAGCTTATGTTTGTTGCACTATAGCTCAGGAGCAGGAGAGACTTGGAAGGCACTAGTGGCATCATCCTGAAGTGCCCAAGTCACTTGTACTGCAGACCTTGATTGCCTGGAGTGGCTCTCTCAAGTTTAAGGTGGTTTCCAGGGATTGGTTCTGTAGGATCTCAGTCTTGGAGGCATTTGATTCATAAAGTCAGCATAAGTCAAAGTTGGCTTCATGGCAATTCACAACAACAAACCCCTTTGCCAGTGGAATACAGACCCCTAAAAACATATCTGAAACTGAATCCTGCCCTTGGGTTAAACGATTTTCTCCACTCCTGCACTAAGACATATAGTCAACATAAACCTTCTCTCAGTCTTATACTTTCCTTGGATATGACATAGTTTTCTTTGTGTAATTATATACACAAATGTCATGTGTTCCAGGTGGGGGCAGAATAGGGGACCTGCTACAGCTCTCTGCATGTGGGTGCCTTGCAGCATTATGGAGAAATGTTTCCACTTTGTGTAGCCAGCCCTCCAGAGGTGGAGCTGAGGAAGAGTTAAATCCTCCAAATAAGAATTCTGTCCCATGAAATTTTCCTTCAGTCCTCACATTTCTAGCATTATAGTAACTTAAAGGTTAAATTGAGCATTTAGCAATAAGTGTGTAGGTTCACAAATAAAAAGGACAGACAATGTTGCCAGATATATAAGAGTTCTAGGTACAAATGATTTTCAACATCTCTCTCTGAACAATGATAGAAATTTGAGGACTGAAGGAAAACTGGGGTGGGGGCTGAATTTTAATTTGGCTGGGCAATGGTCCATTTTGCCTCCTCCCCCCCAACTACACCCCTGACCTTCCCTAACCTGGCACCTTCCAGATGTATTAAACTAAAATAGTATCATTTTTAGGCAGAAAAAGGCTAGGGATGGGTGAGAATGGTATTCCAGCATATCTGGAGAGCAACAGGTTGAGCAAGACTGGTATAGATGGAACAATAGCAAAATACAGCTGAGCCACTGTGATGCAAGCAGGTCTCTCCATAGTGGTTTCATAGCCCTGTGCTGTATAGTCCTTCACAGTCCCATAGAGAAGGTAAAAATTGTCACCATATTTCTGGCATTAAATTTGCTCATGAAAATTTGCCCATTATATTTAACTCCCATGAAACTCGCAAAGATATTGAAAAATGTTTCACCATACTATTGGAGAGGCTAAACGGTTCAAGGTTCTTACACACACATGTGTATCAACTGTCCTAGGATCAATGCTTCTTTGGAATGCAATATTGATGCAGATATCTGACATTATAAAACAACCAGTGAAATTTTGTTCAGCCATATTATTGTTGTCAATTTTCAGCAAAGCCAATAGTAATCTAAAACATCAGAGGCTCATCATATTCCTAATCTCTGCAGCTAGAAATAAAACTATAAAATGCTGGAAGATGAGGAATTTGTTACTTGAAAACTGCTGGAAAAAGTTCTGGAACACACGGTTGTTGGAAAAACCTTCCTATTCCTTCAAGAACAGATCTGGACAAAAAGGACACACACATTCATTGAGGATTAGTCTGTTTTTATTATGTCAATAACAATATATCTGATTTTGCTCCACCTTCGCACCAAGCTGGTTTTTGGAAAGCCATCTTGGACACTGACCACCTGACTGTAGCAAAATGTTCTACGATTTCCCTTTCTGGGTGATTTTACAACTTCTGGTTTCTCTTCAGATCATATAAATCTTTCACCTTTTACAATTGTATTTCATTTTATTGGTGCACTTGCTCTTTAACACAGGAGTGATTCACTGTTTTTTTAAATAACAAGGAAAGAGGTAGCAGGATATGCGATGGCAGAGACGCGAGCAAGGAAGGCCAGCTTTGCAGTTTGAATACCTATCAAGGCAAAAGAGCATCTAGTGGGCCACTTTCATTATGGGATGTAGCACTTTTACTTAGAGAGCCAGAGTTTTGGAAAAGTTACTTTTTTGGCCATCAGCTCTTTGAATTCCTCAGCCAGCATGGCCAGTAACCATACTGGCTGTGGGATTCTGAGAGTTGTAAGAATGTTTCCAAGCTTCCAAGAGATCACAGTAAGCAGAACCAGCCTTCTGGGACCAAGCTGCCATTTTAAATCCACTCATTACCCCCAATGTTTTTTTTTCTTTCCCTGAGGCATTGTAGGAAATTTACAGTGGCACTTTGGCTTGGCTGCCTGGTGCTGATCAAAGGGGAAGAATGTCAGGGGAAGGAGGTGTTGATGATGGGCCCAGCTAGGCACTTTGGCCCATGGCAGCTTTCCAAGGATGGCAAGTCCTAACGCTGCCCAAAAACAATTACGACCCGCTTTTTGGGTTGTTGTAGAGGTTAGGATTCTTTACTAATGCACACAGTACCCCACCACACACACACACACACACACACACACAACCATTTCTGTGTCATTGGAGAAAGAGGGAATCAGTGAAGACATGCCCAGCTGTTTTTCTACAGGGAGATCACTGGATGTGTCTCTGCAATGACATGGAAATGGCCTCATGGGGGGAGTCATATTAAAAATGGGTTTGGGAGGGTTGGTATTCAAAGACATAGCTATAGAGACATCTTCCATCTCCCAATGCAGGATCTCAGCCACTATCTTTAGAAGTAGACCATAAGTTGAACATGAGTCAACAGTGCGATGCGGCAGCTAAAAAGGCCAATGCTATTCTAGGATGCATCAATAGAAGTATAGCGTCTAGATCAAGGGAAGTAATAGTGCCACTCTATTCTGCTTTGGTCAGGCCCCACCTGGAATACTGTGTCCAGTTCTGGGCACCACAATTCAAAAAGGATGTTGAGAAACTGGAGCAGGTCCAAAGGAGGGCAACTAAGATGGTGAAGGGACTGGAAACCATGCCCTATGAGGAACGCCTCAGGGAACTGGGGATGTTCAGCCTGGAGAAGAGAAGGTTAAGAGGTGATATGATAGCCCTGTTCAAATATTTGAAAGGATGTCATATTGAGGAGGGAGCAAGCTTGTTTTCTGCTGCTGCAGAGACTAGAACACGGAACAATGGATGCAAGCTGCAGGAAAAGAGATTCCACCTCAACATTAGGAGGAACTTCCTGACAGTAAGGGCTGTTCGACAGTGGAACACTCTCCCTCGGAGTGTAGTGGAGTCTCCGTCCTTGGAGGTCTTTAAGCAGAGGCTGGATGGCCATCTGTCGGGGATGCTTTGACTGGAAGTTCCTGCATGGCAGGGGGTTGGACTGGATGGCCCTTGTGGTCTCTTCCAACTCTATGATTCTATAATGAGGAGAGGGGCTTGTTCTATCATGAGGCTCAGTTGGTAGTAACTTCAGGCAGTGGAGTTTTGGACATGGCAAAAAAGGAGCCCTGGTGGCGCAGTGGTTAAATGCCTTTACTGCAGCCACTCACTCACAAGTCGCAAAGTTGCAAGTTCAATATCAGCCAAGGGCTCAAGCTCAACACAGGCTTGCATTCTTCCAAGATCGCTAAAATGAGTCCCCAGCTTGTTGGGGACAATTAGCTTACACTTTGTAATCCGCTTAGGAAGTGCGTAAGTGCACTAAGCGGTATAGAAATGTACATGCTACTACTCACTACAACTCTCTGCCACTACCCCAAGAGGCTCCATGCTGTTATGTGTACTTTTTTTGACAATGGTTGGTGATGGTGAAGCAGAACAGCAGCAGTAGGTGCTCCCATCAGTGCTAACAGACCCACCTATCACCAGAGTAGTCTGAAGACGCAGAAGGGGGAGGAAGAGGTAGCCACATCTCCCAACTGCTAACCCAATAATAGCTTCCTCCAAGGGTTCTTAGAACAAAGGCACTGTGGGAGGGGTAAACTGGAAAATCACCTGTGCCATTTCTTGGTCACCCTTCCTACAGCGCCTTGGCTCTAATCACCCCTTAAAGCTAGGTATTGCTGAATAACTGGTTCCATGGAGAGCCATTTTTTGTATGTGGTGAGGAAGTGTGTTCCTCCTGACACTGTCTCCATTGCCTCTTTTCACCATACTGGTGTGGGTGCTAGCATTGATATCTTCTTCTCTGTCACCATAGACATCTTCTTCACTTTCTCTTCCTCCCAATTTTATTGCATAGTAAGGATGTCAATGAGTACCAGGCACTGTAGGCTGGCAAATCATGTTGGAATATTCTTTGCCTAAGAAACGAAATTCATAGTGTCCCCATCAGCACAGTTGCTCTAAGTCAACAGGTGACCTGAAGGCACATACTGTATATACAAGTGAGTTTATCAAACAACAGAAATTGGAAGCATAATCCAATGGCAGTCCGAATGCAATCATGGGGTTTCACATTATTGCGTGAGAAACTACCACATGCATTTTCAGGCAATGGGAAGTCCTTCCAAACGCAATCATGGGGTTTCACATTATTGCGTGAGAAACTACCACATGCATTTTTAGGCAATGGGAAGTCCTTCCAAACGCAATCATGGGGTTTCATGTTATTGCGTGAGAAACTATCACATGCAATTTCAGGCAATTTTGGGCAATGGGAAGTCATTCTGAATGCAATGCAGCATCAATACAAATCATGTAAATTAGGTGAACTAGTGAATTCACTCATTTCCGAACTGTACTCATTTCATTTCAGTTCACTCATTTAATTTCTTTCAAAACTGAGAGAAATTCCTCCCGTGTGATAAACTCCAAGGATGAAGAGGTCTCACGACTATAGCCGGAGTGGGGGGCAGCTCTAACAGGTGACACTGAAAGGGGAAAACTGGATATTTGGCTGTGTGTATGATAACACCAGTGTCTATGCTTTGGAATGAGTGTTTAATGAGTGAGTCTGAAACAGCTGAATCTACTGTGGGAGGTCATCAGGAGTTTTGGAGCTGAATGCCATTAGCATGTTGATAATACCCAGCTGTACTTCCTTTTGTCCTCAGAGTCAGTTGAAGCTTTGGAGATACAGTTTACCCTTTGGTCACTAGATGGTAGTCTTGGGATGCACAAATTGTGAGCAAGTTCCCTCATTCAAAATCAAAATTGTCTACAGTATAAAATACTGATCTTAAGTTTTCTTAAGTAAATATGATGGAGGGAATCTATCTCCACCTAAAGTCTTACTATCCTATCGTTACAGGTGTTAGCCTGAGTAGAAATTGGGGGTGGGTAGGAAAGCTGAGCAATCTTCTGCCCGAGGCCAGCTTGGCCATTAAACTGAGGAGGCAACCACTTCAGGAAGCAGATGAGAGACAGGATGGAGTCAGCAACACCACAGCTGGTTTTCCTATGTTGCTAGCAGTTCCACAGTGTTAGAGAACAGGACCGTGTATGCCACCTAGCCTGCCCTTGGCCCCTAAACCAGCCTATTGTCTCTGAGGACATGATCACATTTTCAATATTTAAGTAATATTTCTATTCCACAGACAAAAGCCATTTGGCTGGACAGAGAAATATTACTTAAATATTGAAAATGTGATAATGTCCTCAGAGACATTAGGCTGGTTTAGGGGCCAAGGGCAGGTTTAGGCTGGTTTAGGGGCCAAGGTACACCATCTGGTGTGATTCCAGTTTAACTTCCAGAGCTGCCTGTAATTCTCTCAGTTTTATAAGCCAACTTGAGTCCCATTTAGAAAAAAGAGCAGGTATAACTAAAATGATGGATGAATAAGGAATTGTATATTCTTTATGAGACAAGTCCAGAAGACTTCAGAGCTAGGGTCCCATTCACACTACACAAATATAATGCCTCAGTCCACTTTAACTGCTATGACAATATCCTATAGATTCCTCAGGACCGTAACTTGATGAGGCCCAAGAGATCTTTGGCTGTGAATTCCCAATGCGCTCCCTTAAACTGCAAATCCCAAAATTCCACAGGAAGTTGCATAGGAATTGAAATTGAACTATAGTGCAGTATTTGTGTAGTGTAAAAGGGGATTGCCATACATTGACAGGTGACTTGAAAGTACAAACACACAAACAAAAATGGCCCTTAGCCAGCTGTGTAAACTTTGCAAACATTCTGGTATAAACTTAATAGAATGTACCAGCTTACTATCAACAAAATAGTTGCTCATATGGTACCAGGAAACATAACTTCAGTCAAGTCCTGTAACTAATAGCCAGGCCATGAATATGAGAAACTTTGACTACACGAATCTTCAAAAATAATTTGGAGAGGGATTTTTGTTTCAATGTTCCAACCAACACTGTAGTAGTAGCAATGAAACGTCAGATTCAGAAACAAAAATAAAATATTTTGAGGATATCATCCCTTGTTAAGAATTATTATTATACTGTTATTTTGGGAGGTCTTTGGAAGAAGAATTCAGAGAATAGAAAGGTTAGGTTGTGGACTAAAACTCTGGCCATGGTGAACTCTGGAAACTGCTATGTATGCATGTATGCATATGCATGCGCATGCACACACACACAACACACTTATAAGTTGTTGTGAGTGGATAACCCTCCCTAAGTGGAGTAACTTTCACTTCTGTTGTCACTAATGCTATCTGTTAACTTAGCTTCTAGACCTAATCCACACAACCTCCCACTTGGCTAGTGGGGACAAGGGTTGAGCGCTGGGGCAACTGTTTGAAAAGTAAGACAGAGCAGATTAAAAAATGACGCATGGATAAGGGTGGTTCATTCATTATTCAGTTGTTTGTATTTCAAGTGTTTAAATTTTTAGCTTTTTTTTTAAATGGAAGTAATGCTCTGTTAAGCGAAGAAAGATATCTATTTTTCATAGTGTGAGTTTTTCCTCAACACACACCTCATGTTTAGTGTGCTTTTTTGTGCGATTGGCTACTAAAATATAAATATGAGTGTAATTTGCAAACCTAATTATTGAGACACATATCTCTAAGAAAATTCCATTGTTAATAGCAGGGAATAAATATCTTCTTTAACAACTGTGACCTTCCATCAGTCTGCTGTTTTTTCCATAATCAGCTTGTCAATACCACTTTACATAACCATCTATGGCTGCTTCCACACTATAACATTAAAGCAGTTTGACACCACTTTAATTTCCATGGCTAAATACTAATTCAGGGATTAGTAGTTTGGGGGGACTTTGACAGGGAAAGTTCTCTTTGACAGGGAAAGTTAAATAGCTCACAAAACTACAAATTGCAGAATTTCATATCATTGAGTCATGGCAGTTAAAGTGGAGTCAACCCGCTTTATTTCTGCAGTGAGGCTCCACCCTATGGCTAATTTACAGAGACTTGGTTTCTTCTAATTACAGTGGTCCCCCGCCTTACGAATCTCCCGGGTTACGAAAACCCCGGGATCCGAAGGTGGCGGGACCGCCATTGTATCCCCCGGGATCCAAAAGGTCCCCCGGGATACGAACGAAAAAAAGCCGCTCGGCCCCTTTAAATGGCCGTGCGGTCCGTCCGCGAAAGTGGTCCCCCGGGAAACGAACGCTTCCGGGTTATGAAGGTAATCCCGGAACGGATTACCTTCGTAACCCGGGGGACCACTGTATCTAAATCAGCCTTCCCCACTTGATACCATCTAGAGTGGTTGTAATGCATCTTCCATCATCTCTAGCCTGCTTGGCTATTGCCTTCTTCAAAACTCTGGGAAGAAATCTGATGTAGATCTAGAATTGCAAAGATTCCTCTTGTGGCTGAGTTTCCATTACCTGACTTTTCACAAGGTTGTCGGGAAGCATTTCTACTTGTCAAGTTGTTACTTCAAAGGGCTGGATCAAAATCTTGGAGACAGGAAGTCTTAGACTTGTACAGCACAAGTGAACATGCCACTCACACTCCCTGCAACAACTCTAGCTATGTGGACAGCACCTGTTTTTGACCTATTTACATATATCAATTAGTAGTGAGAAATTCAGCATGTAACCAATACTGAGGCTGCACCTATTGGGCTGATTCATAGAATATTGATTTTTCTTGCCCTTGAACTGGCTGCAACCAAATGAAAACGTGAATTTTCCACTTGATAGGGGAGTGTGCATTTGGAGAGAGAGGCTGTCAAAATCCATTAGCTGAGTTGTACTGGTTTCCAGACTACCATTAAAAACAAAAACTAGCTGAAACCATGTAATTTTTGATAGAGCTTGGAAAAGCCCATTTCTTGACTGCAGCTCCCAGAATCCTCCCTGCCGGCATGATACTGGTCATGATGCCTGGGGGATTCAAGAAGTTATAATCTAAAAAGGGCTATTTCCCATGCTCAGAATCTACCTTCCTTTACTGTATCGTGCACATATCTACTCAGTTGTTTCTAGTGCAACAGTATGAGAACTCAATATACATGTCCAAGCAGGACAATTCCTAGCCCAGGTAAGTCCGAAATGCAAGAGAGATGGGAGTGGTTAACAGTGCAGAGACCTCCTTAGTCTTGTAGTTGTGAGCCTCTGTACTGCTGTCCTCACGTGAAAGTGCCCACATAAATTGATGAATGTTTAAGAAATTTATGCATCTTTCTACACACACAAACTCCTGGGTCACAGGTCCTGGCCTCCACTTCTCCATCCTTAAATGATTAAGCCCTGTTTCATTCTTCCCAACATCCTTCTCCATATATTTGTGGCATGTGAAGAAAATGTGTGGTTTCAGCCTTAACAACCTGGCTAGCCTCCGCAAATATGATGTCTATGCAGTCCATGTGTGTGTGCACTACAAGATGACGCTGTCACACAAATATAATCTATCTTCTCTCCTGATGATGTCCACCTTCCCCATCAGCAGGATTGTGAAAGGACAGAGCTTGGAACGGTTACGTTTTGGATGACAATTTCTGTGAGATTCTAGGAATTCCAATCCTGCAAGTGAAGTTTTCTGGTATGTGGCATTTGTGTGTAGTGTGTCCTGGATTCTTTTGTCCTCATGCATAGAGCACTTTCTTGTCGGTCCATTAGCTAATGCCCTAGAGACAAGTGCCAGCCTCTGAAAGCTATATTAAAAGCCAGGTCAATACTAGCACTCATTCATGCCCTAAGAGAAAAGATGTCATTAATTACGACAGAGGAAGAAAGATTGTGAGAGGTGGAGGCTCTGGCACACAGATGTATCAACAGCCAGCATGTGAGGCTGTGTGAGTATCAGGCAAGCAAACAGTTGCATTCAGGGTTCTGACTCTCTGTCACTTTTAACTTTTGCTTCTCATCTTTCCTTAATCGCTTGTAGAGTCTCAGCTGTCACCCACTGAGACTTCTCTTTCTTTTTGGCTGCAGACAGTGTCTTTTTGCATTCCTCTCTGATGGTGTCCCCAGCTTCAGTCGAGTTCTTCTGGCTCCTGGTCAATTTGGCTTGATAGTGCAAATCTATTTTTTGCATTATCTTTACAGGGATGACCCTCAGGTTGTATTTCAGCAGAATGATTGGTTCAATGTTCTTTTTTAGCTTTACTCTAATTTTTGATATTAGCAACTGGTGGTGTATGCCACAATCTGCTCCTAATCTGGTTTTTGTGGAGAAAATAGAGCTTCTCCACCTCCTGTTTCCAATTGTATGATCTATTTGATTTCTGTATTGGCCATCAGGTGATACCTTGTTATTCCCAAGATTTAGCCTCCGTTCAATTATTTGATATAAAATTAATAAGAGTTGGTGTGGGTGACCTAAGCATGACCCCACTGTGGACACTCAACCTGTATGTACATGGCAAACCCAGTTAGAGCTAGCCAGGGTCTAGGAGGGAACCTGCCTTGAGAAAATCAGATGAATTTGGGCTTCATTCCCTTGTCCCACATTCAAATTACTTACCTTTTGCTCCAAGTTTTCCAGAAAATGCAGCAGCAACAGGCAGCTGCCTTCCCACACAGTCCCTACAAGCATCCCTGCCAAGTTGCCAGAGTGGTGTAGTTGTTTGAGTTTTGAACTATGCCTGTGGAAACCAGGCCATGGAAGCCCACCTGGTGACCTTGAGTGAGTCACAGCCTCTCAGCCTCAGAAAACTCTGTGATAGGTTCACCTTAGGATCACCATAAGTCAGAAATGCCTTGAAGTCACACAGCAACAACCACCAATGTTTCTTAAAGTTAGATGTGTTCTGTGAAGATTTTTCATAAATGAGGGCTAGGAAAGACATTTCTACATAGTGCCTGCCCGTATTCAAAAGCTGTGTTCTTCCACATCAAATTGTCTGGTATATTCTAAGTGGGAACGTATACATTAATATGTACTCCCAAACAACTGTGAATTCTTACCAGTGTGATTGTTGTGGTTATCTCCAAAAGATGCTGCGAACAGCAATAGCAGCTTCATTTATGTACCACTTCATACTGCCTAAGCAGTCTCTAAACAGTTTGCAACTGTAACCTAATTGCCCCCAACAAGCTGGGTACTCATTTTAGCAGCCTAAGGAAGGATGGAAGCCTGAGTCAAGCCTGAGCCCTTGGTTGGTATTGAACTCACAACCTTATGGTTTACGAGTGAGTGGCTGCAGTACAGGCATTTAATCACTGCACTGTCAGCAAGAATACTAATTTGCTAAGGATGCAATGAATTAGCAGTTTCAGATCTGTTACAGAACCATTTCCCAGAATTCCTTGGTGGTGAAGGATGACTGTTAATAATAGAATCATAAAGTTGGAAGAGACCACAAGGGCCATCCAGTCCAAACCCCTTCCAAGCAGGAACTTACAGTCAAAGCATCCCTGACAGATGCCATCCAACCTCCATTTAAAAACCTCCAAAGAAGAAGACTCCACCACATTCCGAGGAAGTGAGTTCCACTGTCAAACAGCTCTTACAGTCAGGAAGTTTCTCCTAATGTTGAGGTGGAATCTCTTTTCTTGTAGCTTGCATCCATTGTTCCGGGTCCTATTCTCTGGAGCAGCAGAAAACAAGCTTACTCCATCCTCAATATGACACTCCTTCAAATAACTTAAACAGGGCTATCATATCACCTCTTAACCTTCTCTTCTCTAAGCTAAACATCCCCAGCTCTCTAGATTTCTCCTCATAGGGCATGGTTTCCAGACCCTTCACCATTTTGGTCACTCTCCTCTGGACATGCTCCAGCTACTCAACATCCTGTTTGAATTGTGGTACCCAGACCTGGACACAGTATTCAGATGGGGCCTGACCAAAGCAGAATATAGTGGCACTATTACTTCTCTTGATCTAGACAATATACTTATACTGATGGAGCCTAGAATCACATTGGCTGCATGACACTGTTGACTCATGTTCAGCTTGTGGCCTACTAGGACTCCTAGATCCCTTTCAAATGTACTGCTGTTAAGCCAGGTGTCCCCATCTGATATCTATGCATTTCATTTTTCATTTCTTATTTTTTATTTGCCCTAAGTGCCATACTTTACCTTTCTCTGTGTTGAAGTTCATTTTGTTAGTTTTGCACCAGCTTTTTAATCTATTAAGGTTATTTTGAATTTTGATCCTCTCCTCTGGCATATTTGCTACTCCTCCTAATTTGGTGTCATCTACAAATTTGATATGCATGTCCTCTATTCTTTTTTCCAAATAATTGATAAAGATGTTGAATAGCACTGGGTCCAGGACAGAACCCTGTGTCACCCCACTGGTCATTTCTCTCCAGGATGAATAGGAGCCATTGCTGAGCACCCTTTGGGTTTGGCCCTTCAACCAATTACTAATCCAGCTAATAGTTACGTTGTCTAGCCCACATTTTACTATCTTGTTTGCAAGAATATTGTGGGGGACTTTACTTTGTCAAATGCCTTACTGAAATCAAGATATGCTATGTCTACAGCATTCTCTTCATCTACTAATCTGGTAATTTTATCAAAAAAAAAAAAAAAAAAGGAGAGAGAGAGAGAGAGATCAGTTTTGTCTGGCATGACTTCTTTCTCTGAAACCCATGTTGACTTTTTGTGATTATGGAATTATCTTCTAGATATTCACAGACTCTTTGTTTAATGATCTGCTCTAGAGTCTTTCCTGGTATTGATGTCAGACTAACCGGACAATAATTGTTGGGATCTGTTTTTTTCCCCCTTTTTGAAGATGGGGGACAACATTTGCCCTCCTCCAATTTCCTGGGACTTCTCCTGTTCTCCAGGAGTGTGAAAAGATTATTGCCAATGGCTATGGGATTACTTCTGCCAGTTCTTTCAATACCCTTAGATGGAGTTAATCTGGTCCTGGAGACTTAAATTCATTTAGATTAACCAGGTATTCCTGCACTACCTCTTGACTTATTATGTGTTGTGTTTTCCCTGTTGGCTATGGGATTACTTCTGCCAGTTCTTTCAATACCCTTAGATGGAGTTAATCTGGTCCTGGAGACTTAAATTCATTTAGATTAACCAGGTATTCCTGTACTACCTCTTGATTTATTATGTGTTGTGTTTTCCCTGTTGGCTATGGGATTACTTCTGCCAGTTCTTTCAATACCCTTAGATGGAGTTAATCTGGTCCTGGAGACTTAAATTCATTTAGATTAACCAGGTATTCCTGCACTACCTCTTGACTTATTATGTGTTGTGTTTTCCCTGTTGTATCCTCTAATGCATTTTTCTCGGTTTCTTTTCCTTTTCCTTTTGTGAGAAAACTGAAGCAAAGAAGGTGTTGAGTAGTTCTGCCTTTTCTCTGTCCCGTTAGCAGTTCTCCATCTTTTCCATGCAGTGGCCCTGCCATTTCCTTCTTCTTCCTTTTGCTGCAGACATACCCAAAAAAGCCCTTTTTATTGTTCTTAACCTCTCTGGCAAATCTGAACTCATTTTCTGCTTTAGCTTTTCTGACTTTACCCCTACATGTGCTAGCTATTTGTTTGAATTCCACCTTGGTGATTTCCCCCCTTTTCCATTTCTTATACATATCTCATTTAAAAATTAGTTCAATTGAAAGTTCTTTAGTCATCCATCCTGGTTTCTTGAGACATCCCCCATTTTGCCTCCTCATTGGAACAGTTTGAAATTGTGCCTTCAGTATCTCCCTTTTAAGAAACTCCCATCCATCCTGAACTCCCTTCTCTTTTATTCCTAACCACAGGATCACGCCCAGTATTTTCCTGTTTACTGAATTCAGTTTAAGTATATGATGTACCTGTATCAATAACTTATCACTGAACAAATCACAATCATGGCCACATTATATCGAACTTGGCATCCCTTGCTTTGTTTCCAGGCTTCCCCTGGAACATTATATTTTATTTAAAAATAAATAGTTCCAATATCAATTTTCCAAATAAAAGCATAGGATAAATTCGACAGAGAAGGCAGGGTGAGCATATAGATACCATTGGTTCAGAGAAACCATGTATAGATTCTTCAAATTCAAACATACACACCCCTTGTGAATATTTCTTATTGGCTTCATTTCCATCTCAGTGGGAAGGGACTGAAATTTCAAAGGGACAAAGAAGATTTTTTTGGTGGGTTTTTGGGCTATGTGGCCAGTCTGGGTCAGCCAAAAAAATCAGCTGTAGCAGAACACATTATAAACCATCCTGGGCATAAAATGCTGTTTGAAAACACTGAAATTCTGGACCATGCCAACAACTATCAGGTCAGAATGCACAGGGAAGCCATTGAAATCCACGAACATGTGAATACCAGTCCTGAAAAACAGCAAAACCAGGACTCAACAAATGCAAACAACAAATCACTCAGGGTCAAGGGCTTTCCCAGCAGACAATGATTACCGATTAAGCAGATGCTAACCCTCTTTGCATATCCTCCCACCCTGAGGCCCTGCCATCAACAACAGAACAATATACTGATTAACATGGGAATCACTCCTCCCTACCCAGGGTCACACAGTATATATATATCCAGTCTCTTCCATGCCAGTATTCTCTGAAGATGCCAGCCATAGATGCTGGCGAAATGTCAAGAATAAACTCTTCTAGAACAAGGCCAGATAGTCCAAAAAACCCACAAAAAACTATGGATGCCAGCCATGAAAGCCTTCTACTTCAGATCAAAGAAGATTTGGTGTTAAGATAGTTGGGTATCATGGATGCCAACAACATGAATGAGACAGAGATTAACTGTTCATGTGTGAGAATAGTGGAAGATAAAAGTTATTTTCTACTAATTTAACATTTTAGGTGTACTGCAAATAATAAAAGACACAATCAAATTATCTTCCATTGCACTATGCTTGAAATAACAGATTCTCCAGTTCATCCCGATTTGACATTTTTGCAGCAATAATATCAGTCACCTTAGCAGTCATTGGGCCTGTTTGCTGGCATGAAATATGTCCCATTATCATCGTAGGCTGCAGCAGCTATTGCTGTCTTCCAGTTCTGGGCCACAGACAGACAAAAACGGGAAAATGCAGATCAGTGTTCCATTGAGTTCAGGATCTTTAAAAACCAATTTCTAAAGAAACCCAGAGCACCCAACACCAGTGGAGCTGTCATGTCTGTGTGTGATCAGGTGTCTAACAGTTGGTATAAAAGTAAGAGTACAAGGCTTTCCCAACCACACATACACTGGTGTTTCAGATGAGGAAATACAGGAGAAAATATGTGGGGTTGAAAGCCAGGCTGGGAAGTTAAATGGCTGATTCTCTACGGTATGAGAGTGCATCCAGGGGAATGGAGACCTGCAACCGATCAAGATCCATGTGGCTCCCAAACTCCCTAATGGATATGACTCCTGCATCCTCCTTAGTTCCTCCTCCCAAATCTACCCCTACATCCAAGTCATCCTCCTCTTCTTCATCCTGGCTGACAAGAGCTAGCTCGTTCTCATAGCAGAAGGTACTGGGTGGTGGTGGAGGGGAAGGCAGGATAGTAATCTTACTCTCCTGCAATTCCCGAGCAGAGCAGCAAGGAGTTCCAGCCACTTCATAGGTCTTGTGGAAGCGGGAATAGTCCACCTTATAGCGCTTCTTATCCTCAAAGACAACAGGCTCAAAACGGTGGCCCCAAAGGATCTCACTGGCCAGGTAGGAGCTGCGAGCCTGTGTAGTCATCGCTGTAGCTTCCACCATACCCTCAAGGATGACAACAATCTCAAAGTCCTCTCTCTCCAGCTCTTCCTTACCCATTGCATAAAGCGGACTTTCCTCATCAATCTCATGGACAATAATAATGGGAGACACTAAGAAGATGCGATCCAGGCCTATGTCATAGCCCACGTTCAGATCCCGCTGGTCCACTGGAAGATACTCGCCTTCTGCTGTCATGTATGGCTTGATAAGCTGAGCCCGAACATGAGCTTCCACAATATGGCTCCGACGCAAATTTCCTACCCGCCACATAAGACAGAGTTTGCCATCTCGTAGAGAGATGACAGCATGATGGCTGAAAAGGAGGGTCTGAGCCCTTTTCTTGGGTCGGGCCATCTTAGCCATGATAGTACCAATCATGAAAGAGTCAATAACACAACCCACAATGGATTGTACCACTACCACCATGATGGCTAGTGGACACTCCTCAGTCACATATCGGAAACCATAGCCAATGGTTGTCTGTGTTTCAACTGAAAAGAGGAAAGCCCCCAAGAAGCCATTGACATGTTTGATGCACATTTTTGTAGTGGTAGGATCATTATCTGCACTAGGGGTATCTAAGTCACCATGAAAAAAAGCAATGATCCAGAAGAGAAGGCCAAAAAACAGCCAGGAGACCAAGAAGGCTGCTGAAAAAATCATGAGCATATAGCGCCAACGGGTGTCCACACAGGTTGTGAAGATATCGGCCATGTAGCGCTGAGACTTATTGCTTAAGTTGGCAAAATAGACATTGCACTGGCCATTCTTTTTAACAAAACGGTTGCGGCGTTTCCGTCGTGAGGCATGGCCTTTCCCATTCCGACTATGACCATTAATGCTGCCAAGGGAAGAGACTTTATGCCCATCCTCTTCAGTGGAGACAATACTGTACCTTATGAATGGGGGGAAAAGAGATTATCGTTAAAACTGGAGGTTAAGACAATTGGAGTCACCTTAAAGAGAAATCTGATTGCTCAAAGATCTGATCTTGGATATAACTAGCTTCAAACAATATTACTTGTAATGAGTTCCTTTTTGCAATAACTAAGTTGCATGTACAGTACAAAAACTATGTAAGAAAGAATAACTTCACTCCTTTTGCAGTGAAATAGTACCATGAGTGTTTTGATGTTATTTCTATAAATACCGAGTGTAGTTTGTGCCACAGCTCAGCAACTGCAGCATTTTGATTTTTAAAAAAATGGCTACAAGGCCTTTATTTACTCTTAAAAATCACAACTACAGCATTAACTACTATTTAAAGGTCTTGAAATGATAACTGTAACTAACTGGGTTTTAAAGGCAATTCTTCAAGCTTCTGATAAACATAGGGCATTTCCTGTTTAACTCTTGTTTAACTCTCATTTAAATCCTGTTTGCCCCCTAGTGTGATAAAGCAGTATGTTGTACAAGTCAAAATTGGCTGAACACTCTGCTTTTGAGTCCGCTCAAAACAATACTTTGATGGAAATGTACAGCTAGCTCAGAGCTAAGAAATCTGTGAATCTCTAAATGTTGTTGAACTACAGTTCTCATCATGCCTCACTATGAATCATGTTCATTGTGGCTGAGTCCCACAGGATCTGGAGGGCCACAGATTTTCCACCTCCAAGCTAGCTGTTATTATCAAAGGAGTGTGATTTATTTGATTGATACACACATATCATTCTCCAAGAAGAAAACCCACAACTCAAACAACTAGAATTAGCCTCCAAGTCTTGACTAGCAAGGAGAAGTAAGTGCAATCAGCATGGTAGATGAGGGGCTCTGTGAACATGGTTTTGTAACATTTTAACTCTTAATTGCATAAGTCTGGAAGGGTCTATTTTCTGTTCTGTTCACCATTGTTGATCTAATTGTGCATCTGTGACAATGTTTATACATTTCACGAGTTCTAGACAATTCTGTTGCTACAGCAACAAGCGTGTTTCCCAGCATCTTATATCTAAAACCAAAGGTGTAATTTAGAGATCAAGAGACAAAGGGTTGGCAGATACCCTGAAAGAAACTCCCTCTCTCCAAGAGCTGTGACCTGCCTTTATCTCCTTATCCTTCAAAACATGTGCCACCCTCTTTGTTTCCATTTTGCCCTGATAAGAAGAAAGTTGCTCCCGCTGCAGTTTCACCATGGAAAGTTTTGTTTGACAGCATTATTTCCCCAGAAGATGCTGTCGTAGCAAATACATAACAAAAATATTTTAATGTATAGTGGATGACAGAGAAAGCTAGAGAGAAAAATCATTCACACTTTAAAGTCCAAGCAGATTTAATCCCAATCTCTCAAATCAGAAACTAGATAGAGAACCATGACAGTTGGATGGGGTTCTCTCACCTGTTTATACGGATGCTGCCCATGACTTGTTTTAACATGAGGGACTGCTGGTTAGAGAGCTGAGGGTTTTCTTCCTGTGTGTGAGAGTGGATGTCACACCCAGAAGTACACAAAAGACGATAAGGCAGAGGTGCCTTAAGGTCGATGAACTGTCGCCATACGTCCCACTACTGTAGAGAAGACACCTGTATTAGAAATAAAGAGCAAGAGAGAAAAACATAATTCTTTCACATTCTCAGCCTAGTCAGTGTAAAATGATTCCCCCCCCCCATCTATCTTTTTTCCATCATTGACCTTTACAGAAGACCACATCACTCATTATGAACATGCCTGTATTTAAGGTAGGGCTTTTTCTCAGTCCCATCACCATCACAAGAACATTTGATGAGAGCTGCATCTGCACTGAAGAAATGATGCAGTTTGACATTCTGGGATATGTCATTTTATAAGATATTTAGCCTCCTCTGTCAGAGATCTCTGGTGTTAAAAAAAGAAGAAGAAGAAGAAGAAGACAAATCCCAAGATTCCATAGCACCGAACCATGAAAGTTAAAGCAGTGTCAAACTGTGTATTTTTTTGCAGAGCAGATACAGCTAAGGACACAGGAGAGAGCCTTTTTAGTGGCTGCTCCCAGACTATGAAATTCCTTGCCATGGGAAGTGAGGCTGGTCCCCTCTTTGCTCTCTTTTCACTTTTACCAGACCTTTAAGTGTTAACTGTCTGTTGCAGAAGACCTTTTAATATGGGTGTTTTATATCAGTATTTAAATCATTATTATTACACTTTAATTTAAATCAGATTATGTTTTTTAATGTGATGGCACATTTAATAGTTTTTAAAATTTTTACACTATCCATTGTTTTAACTGTTATTTGTCTTAACTCAAATTGTTTGCCACCTTGTGTCCCATATGTGGAGAATGGTGGAAGATAAAGAAACAAACAAAAAACAAACAAGCAGCTTCATTTATATACCGCTTCATACTGCCTAAGCTGTGTCTAAGCGGTTTACAACTGTAAGCTACTTGCCCCCAACAATCTGGGTACTCATTTTAGCAACCTCGGAAGGATGCAAGCCTGAGTCGAGCTTGAGCCCTGTTGCTGGTCTTGAAGTCGCAACCTTATGGTTTTGAGTGAGTGGCTGCAGTACAGGCATTTAACCACTGCGCCACCAAATAAATTCAAGGAGGCATAGAAAGTGGACTGGAATTTGGGTTCCAAGTCCAGTGCCTGATAGTCCAGGGGTCACCAAACAGTGTTCAGCAGAGACAACTTATGTGCCAAGACAGGGCAGATGGCGAGGATGGGGGAGCAGCATTGCAAAAAACAGCATGCCCTCCAAAGGTCCCGGTTTAGCAGGAACAGTCATGGTTAATTCTCTGATGTCCCACTCTATCAGTTGCTTTTAAGATGTCCTGGTTTCTTTCCCCTCCTCCCACTTTCTATCTTTGTCATCTTCATACGTCAATTGCTACAAATTGAGTTCAAAGTGAAAAAATAGTTTGTACTCAGTTAACTCAACTTAAGGGAGAAGAGGGAACAGAGTCTTGCCCATTCCATTTTCTTTCAGTTTTCAGGCTTCTCTAAAGTCAGTACAGTGGGCCCTTGGTATCTGCTTGGGTTTGGTTCCAGGACTCCCTGGGGATAACAAAATCCGTGGGTGCCTAAGTCCCATTAAACACAATGGCATAGTAAAGTGGTTACCCTTATATAAAATGGCAAAATCAAGATTTGTGGTTTTGTTGTTGTCATTGGGGGAGGAATTTATATATATTTAAAATGCTTTAAAGCCTGGATTTCTCTTCTTAACACAGCAGTTATGTGTGTTAACTTAGACAAACAGCTGTCAAGACCCCTACAGTGTCCCGTCACCGATGTCTGTCACAGCATGTCTTGCGACTGGGACAAGGTTGGATATATCATTACTCACCATCCTGCTGAAATGACTCTCATGCGAAAGGCTGAGGGGCCTTCAAAGACAGGACTTGGGGGACACTTTTGATTGTTGTGATTGGGCAATGTTCATAAATGTGAACTAGAATTTATTGTAGTGTTGTAAGTCAGGCATATGGCATCGCAGTTACTGAACATGGTGTCAGACAGCTATTTTCGGGGCAGAGGGGGCTCGCTGGTTTACCTCAAATGCTATGCACAGCATTTCAAAAACTGTTTTAATCTTTTACATCTGTTTTAACTTGTTAATATGTCCAATATATTTTAGTATATTTAAATGATTGTTGTTATTTTTTAATTTAGAACGCTTTAATTTGTTAGTGTTGATTTTACCTGTATGCTCTCCTGAGATCTTCTGATACAGAGTGCAAACGATGGAAATATCAGTCAATCAATCCCTTGCTGTTTCCAGAGAACCAGCTGGAGACTGTTATCTGCACAACATGGCTGGCCACACTTTCTAAGCAGGTCTGATAAACTTTGGCAGGCACATCCTATAAATAAGGGCTTGGAGTGATCTTTCAACATTCAGGGCATCTCTCCCGTTACGTAGAATGGGGTGGCTGTCACAGACCTCTTCCTGATGAGGAAAATGTGCCAGGAACCTGTAGTATTTGTAGTTGTAGTTTTCATTCTTTAAAAATATCCAAACAATATTTCTCTTGTCTCAAGACTATTTTCTGGTAATTTCTGGCCACCAATGGTAACATTATATTTCCACCCTCAAGTGGGTTTTTTTATTTCCAAAACATATCAGTACTATATGTTCCCATCTCTTCCTTTCCTTAAAAAAAAGTTTTAGTGCCATAGTGCATCAGTAAAATGCACTTTTGAACATAACTCTAAAAAGAAAACTTTTAAAAAATCAGAAAAGAGAATTTGACCACTGACCCATATGATGCTCAGCAAACTGTGCTACAGCCTCATTGCAGATCCAAGAAACTGGTACAAGCCACCTCCTGAAATAATGGAATAACTGGGAGAAGAGGCAGCAAAACCCAGCAAAACCCAAGGAGCTATATTATGATAACTCATGCTTCTTTTTGATCAATCTGGAAGAGCCCTCAGATAGATTTTGAGTTTCCTGAAATGTTAGAAAATTACTATTCAGTTTGCTGTTAGTGTACATGTACTGTATTATGAGGGAACAGCCAGGAAAGTTTGTGGAGAAAATTTAACTTAATATTAGCATGCTAGAAATCTAAATTATGTTTCTGTTGAAAGGGGAGAATTTTGAACATGACCACCCCACTTCCAAAGTGGTCTTGTTACTTGTTGGTCTAAAATCTTTTAGCCTTGGAATTAACCAAACAGTCACCTTGTATTATCCTTTGCTCATTATAAGCAAAGACTCCTAAAGCCATTTCCATTTACTGAAAAACATGTTGGAAAATTAATAATAAAACACATGTGGATGTATAATTTCTTAATCAGGTGTACAGCGTAGTGTTTTAAAGCTTCTTTTGAATAGAGTGGGCTATATTTGCAATAGGTACTGTACTGAAATCTTGTTGAAGTTGAAGAAAAAAATATTGGAGAAAAATAAGTTATTCATTTAGTTGCTCATTATTTTTATATATATCCCAAAATTCCTCCAACAAGCTTGGTCCTCCTCACTTTTAATCCTCACTTTTTAATCCTCACTTTAATCCTCACTCACAGGTCAAACTGAGAGAGAGGGGAAAAGTGGCCCAATTTCACCCAATGAATTTTCTGATCCAATGGGGACTTGAACCCAGATCTTTCAAATTATAGTCCAACTGTCTAACCACACTTTTATTTTACACCAAATAAACACATTTCAAAATCATTCCCACTTAATCCTCATACACAGTCCTGTGAGGTAGGTTAAACTGAGTGGTGGAGTGACTCTCCCAATCTCATCTAGTGAGTTCATGTCTCTGGATTCTTGAACCCAGATCTTCCAAGTTACAGTCCAACAGTCTAACCATGTTTTAATTTTATACCAAATAAACTCATTTCGAAATCAAATCTGTAACACATTTCAGTTTTTCAGTTTAAACCCATCTGTCTTATGGTTTAATAGATCAGATTTGTGAGGATTCCTTATTTTCACTGAAATTTAGCAGAGAAACTAAAAATAAACAGATCTTATTATTTTTGTACCAGAACATCTCAGTGAATATTTATCTCGGTTAATTTAATTCGGTCAACTGGCTTTTTTTTATTATCATAAATACTGTAAGAGAGTGAGAAGAATGTCCTTCTACCTACCTTTTCCTCAACGTGCATGATTTTCACATGATTTGGTAATGCCTCTCTGAGTGATTTTTAAAAAGTGAACTACCGGTAACTCCTGTCCATAGTTTTAACCTTTTGTTCTAGAGAGCAGTAGTTCTCAAGCTTTACTGTTTCCAGGTGTTTTTTAATTCACTTCCCAGAATCCTTAATTATAGTGGGCCCTTGTTATCCAATGGGGCTTGGTTCCAGAACCCCTGTAGATAACAAAATCCGTGGATGCTCAAATCGCATTGAATTCAATGGCATAGCAAAATGGTGTCCCTTATATAAAATGGCATAATCAAGGTTTGCTATTGGGAATTTATATATTTTCAAGCCATTGATGTTTGAATCTATGGATAAAAAAATCTGTGGATAAGGAAGGCTCACTGTATAGGACAAGATGGCTAGGGCTTCTGTGATTTGAAGTTCAAAATGCCTGGAGGATTAAAATTTCAGGACCATTACTTTAGAGCAGGGATGCCAGCTTCCAGCTCATTCTGGATTGTCCTTAAAAATAGCAACAATTCTAAATATCAGTTTTAAGATAGAGTGACCAGAATTGTATACAGCATTCCAAAGGCAGCCACAAGAAGTGTATGAGGCTATTCAATATTAACAAGTTTATTTTCCACCCTCTTGCTAATGATTGGGTGTAGAATTGCCTTTTTAACATACTGAGTTGATATTTTAATTGAATTTCCCACCATGCAACCAAGATTCCTTTCTTGGTTAATCACTGCCCGTTAAGTTCCTGTTCAGTCTCAGTGTACACGTGAACCAGTGGCATCACTGGGGGGCGGGATGCAGATCACACCTAAGTGGAGGTGACACCATTGCTCCTCAAGCATCTGTATTTTGGCAGAAACAGGCTGTGGGATTTACCTTTATTTCTTTAAAATGCTGAATTGATGGTGTGAGTGGAGTGAGGGTCAGTGGGAGAAGAAAGGAGAGGCCCCAGGTTTTTTTTGAAATGAATTTTTAAGTCTGGGGAAGGAGATTTGTCAACCAGTCCTGTATAGGGTCACACTTCCCCTAAAGGATGAAGTTCACAGTTTGAGAGTACTCCTGGACTTGTCCCTGCAATTGTCATCTCAAATAGACACAACAGCCAGGAGTGCTTGGTGTCAACTTCAGTTGAGACGCCAAATACATACTTGTATTTTGTATTAACTTTATTGGATGTAATCCTGCCTTGATCCACAGGGAGAGGTAGGAAATATAAACAAACAAATAAATAAATGTTGTTGTTGTTGTTGTTATTAAATTTTCAACATTTAATTTTTTAAATTTTTAATTTTTTTAATTTTAAAAGAATCCTTAAAAGCGTAACATTTTACCAAATTTTCACTTTAATCACATGATATTATATATATGCACACACATTTATTCTGTGTGCATGATATTGTAATTTAAAGATAATGTTAATTTTGCCAGTTGTTTATGTCACAACTATTACCATTAGATTCAGTGATATATGGGAATTATGATTTATGAATAAATCAGTACAAAAAAGCATTACTAAGGATTCTGTATGAGTGTAATTTTGGAGGAGGTCAACCGGGGGGGGGGGGGGACATCATGAGTTACCAGGTGACACCATCTCTACTGATGCCACAGATGTGAACTTTCTTTTCTCTTCTTTTTCTCAAACATGAATCCCTCTATACATCATAGGATTGCATCCAAGAAGGGAAAAAGACAGAATAAAACAAAGCACCCCAAAGAACACTAGGAATAAGTATTTAGAGGCAATTAGAGAAAGTATGAAGTCACATGTGAAAATATTCTAGGATCAGCTAATTTGTTGCCTGTCAAGGTGGCACCTCTTTCCCAGTCCACATACAGAAGCTGACTGGACTGGCAGTTGTAATCAATGCTGCCAATAAAGTAGTATCCTCTTCACACCTGAGGCAACAGGCTAATTTGGTGTGTGTGTCCAGAACAGGTTGTGTAGCATACACTCAACTTCTGTCCTTCAATACTGGAGAACAGAGGGTTCATAAGGAACTGCCCACAAGTGCTGCTAAGTGATGTCAAAACTAGGAAAAGGCACTTTTCTGGACTACAGCTCCCTGGGTTGCAGGATTCTGGGAGTTGTGGTCAAAAAGTAACTTTCCCAGCCTCTAAGGTATAAAAGAGATTAGAAATAAGCACATAAGGGCCAATCACCCAATTAACATCTCGTCTACTTTGATCCTAAACCCCAACTTTTAAATATCATGCCCAGCTCCGCAAAGAATCATGAGATCTACATACTCTGCTGGCCTCTTACGATGTAGCTTTGAAATAGAGCACCCAAGGCATTAGTATATGAAATTAATATTCCATTATGTAATAAAAGTACTTCTGGGGGAAAGAGAGAGGTTGCTTATTTGAAACCATGCATTATGAGAGCAAATGATGTAAGCCTCAATGGCACTACAGGAGCATTACACTCGCAGGCGAGAGAGTCCTCTAAGTCAGTTTTTTCTCTTCATCTTCCTTCTCAACCTCAGACATTCTGCCTACAGATTTAAGGAGATCAGCAACGAGGGCCAGTGTTTCGGCTCCAAAGACCAGCTGGTGGATGGTAGCATGGGCATGGTTTGTGACCCGGAGGAGGTTCTGCAAAGCAACATCAACGTGTTGTTTCACTGCCCCCATGTTGGTGGACTGGCCTGATCTTAGGCTTTCATTCTCCACTTTGTAGCATGTCAGCTCTGCCTGGAGAAGTGCCATCTCCTGCTTCATCTTCTCCACATCATTCTCTGCCTTTAGAGCTCTTTGGGTCATGGACTGGAGGTTTTGTTCCGCTTGTTGCACCAACACTTCCAAATCTTGAGCCTCTTTCTCCTCTTTATTCACAGTGGCTTGCAGCGTCCTCTCAAGGTTTCTCACCATCTGGGTCTGACTTTCTGAGTAGTTCTGGATCCTCTTGATTTTTCTCCTCAACATGGAATTTTCCTCCCTAAGCTCTTGGTAGCTCAGCTGCGGAGACACATATTCTACTTCCTCTATAGGTTCTTCATGGACAGCATAGCTTTCAGCCACTTTGGTATGGGAAGGGCACCCTGTACATGGGTCGTTGTCACTGAATGGCCATAAAGAAAACGCCTCCATCCCTGACAGACAAGCCGAGTTGTAATTGTATGGGTCACATGGGGTTAGGTTAGCCATCCTGGACAGATGGACTTTGTCATATCTTTCTCTCCAATCGTCATCATCATCGTCCTCTAATAAATTGTCAGCAACAACCTCCTCCTTGTACAATGGCTCTTGAAACTGTAAGCTCAAGCCCAGCGGTTCTGGAGACAAAGCAACATCTTCAAGCCCAAGGTTCTGCCTGGCCATTTTCCTTCGGTTATTTCTGTTTTTAGCTTCGTGCTGTCTTGCCGCACCACGGCTCTTATTTTTAGCCAGCCCTTTAAAGGAAAACGCAGGTGGATTGTTTGGATTTTTCAGCTGATTGTCTCCAGAGCTGACGTGGCTCTTGTGGTGGTCCTCTGGAGGAGGCGATATGTGGTGGTGGTGATGGTGGTAACAGGGCTGGATTTCCTCTTCCTCCTCTTTCAGGCCTCGAGAATGTGAGCAGCCTGAGAGAGGTGGCCGTGGCATTTTGCGGGCACAACTAGCTATTATATAACATACATCCTTCTAGTTTTAGCACCAGGCCAGGTCCCACCTCTCCTTAAGTGGTTTAGCCAGCCCCCGTCAAGTGTAGTGCCAGCGCTGTTGGCCTCAGCACAGTCTAATGGTCTGCTGAAGCATCTGAATCTATACCTTGCGTACGTGTGTCTCTTTAATAGTGGAGGAAGCAGAGGTTGCCTTGATCTATGATGTCATCAGCTGACAGTACTTCATTTTGTGACTTCACAGGCTTAAGAGAGGCAAATAGCTAGAACAGCTTTTACTACATTTTTAGCCAGTGAGGCTGGTTATGAGTGGTAAGATGACTCAACATTGGATATTATACCTGATATCATAATCTTACTTCCATATTTTCATATACCATGGGAAAATTTACCAGAACAGTGCCAGTAACTACTTGAAATGCTGTTTCGGGTATAGCTGATATGGGGCTTACAAGCAAGGTGAAGCCTGTTGTATGGTGAACTGCTTGAGTGCTACCAGTTTTCATTCCTCCTTGTCCCCTTATTAAATTAAATAGAAAAATGGTGGTGAGAAAGAGGGGGGAAAGAGTGAGGGCAAGTTTATGCTAGATGTTGATATAAGTCATATACAGTCGGCCCTCTGTATCCACGGATTCTTTATCCATGGGTCCAACCATCCGTGGCTTGAAAATATTCAGTCAAAAAATTTAAATCCCTAAAAACCAAACCTTGATTTTGCTATTTTATATAATTGACACCATTTTACTACACCAATGTATTTAATAGAACTTGAACATCCACAGATTTCGGTATCCACAGGGGTCCTGGAACCAAATCCCCAGTGGCCACCAAGGGCTCACTTTACTAGCTTAACAACTATGGCTCACTTCTTCTTCTATTAGATGTTACCAAATCTATGGGCTAGTCCTGAGTCTTCAATTTTTGTTACTGTGGTACCAGGGCTCGCCCTCTGCTCTGCTCTGCTCTGCTCTACATTCACCTTCTGGCTGGAAACAAATAGGGTAGATTAAGGTCCAAAATACACTGCAGAAATAATCTTGTTGAGACTGCTTTAAGTGCCCTGGCTCAATGCTAGGGAATTCTGTGAACTGTAGTTTTGTGAGACATTTAGCCTTCTCTGTCAGAAAAAGCTCTGGAGCCATAATAAACTACAGTTCCCAAGATTCCCTAGCACTGGTAAGGGCAGTGTGTTTTGGACCTAAATGTACCTTATATAGTCAGACCTTGGTATCTGCAGGGATCCATTGTGGACCCACGTCACCTTCCGTGGTTAGCAAAAATTGCAGGACCTCAAGTCCTGTTTTCACTAATGGTGGTGCAATGCACACATGCTGATAGTGCAGCCATGTGCATGCGCCAACATTAGGAACAACGTGGACTTGCTATCCATGGATGCTAAAATCAGAGGATGGCAAGTCCACAGATATGGAGGCCCCACTGTATAATCTCCCTGAGAAAGTGAAAAGGAATAATCTCCTTCTTTCATCTTGATCTGGAAATAGGCTCTTTAGCCTGTCTCTGTGTGTATTTGAATAATAAGCTGTGAGCAAGTGTGATGGGCACTTAATGCTTGATGCTTAATGACATCACCAGAGGCTGTCCTTAGGCCCAGAAACATCAAAGCCTAGGATGATCTTGAACTTGCAACCCTATCTCCTACCCTAATCCTGGGAAATGTAATTTAGTGCAGAGGATGAAAATTCTGTTAGATATATCTGCAGCTCACCACACACTGTAATATTTTGGAGAGGAGTTTTCCTTTCTCACTCACCCCAGTTTCCAACTCACATTAGCACTACTGTACTAGTTTGTTTGTATAGTATAGATGGGTGGTTCCTTTTGTTATGCAAAACCTCTCTGCTGGCCTGTCATTCAAAATTGCCTTCTTTATTTTTCTGACTCTCCTGTTTTCATACAATTTATATATAAATACATTTAAATCTCTCTTTCTCTCTTTCTCCATCTCTGTCATTGTGTGTCTTTTAGCAGCTGGATATTGGTCTGTGTAACCTCATGAATGGTAATAACATACATCCTGCACAGCTTGTGCCTCCTCCCCCATTAAACATAGCCCATCAACTGTGGATGGTGAACATCTGATAAACTTCTTGGTTTTATTGCTCACCTGGGGACTGAAAAATTAGAGAAGGGTCTCAGGTTACTATTTGCAAGAGATCTCAAGTTGTATTCACTTGCCACAGTCACAAAGAAGTCAGTGCTCTGCTGATAATTCACATGCCTTTTTCGTAGACTCCAATTTACTTTATTGTCTGTTTCATGCAACATATATTATACGTTAATATGTGTATTTTGTGTGTGCTGTAGACATTTGGTATTTGATAACAGCTGTGATATAAAATACTTGCAAACATTTGGATCTAAGTGGTTTATTAACACATGCAAATAATTAAGTAGGGATTTGTCCTTTGTGTGTTTTACTTGAAGTGCTGTGACAAGGATTTTGCACAGCACTTAAATGTGGCTGCGTCATAAATTTGTATAAGAGTATTATGCCATAAGGAAATACTTCTTCACAAAATGCATAGTCAAACTATGGAATCTGTTAACACAAGATGTAACCATTATGACCATCAAATTAGATGCCTTTAAAAGGCAAAAAGACGAATTCAGTGGAACATGAAGCTATATGTGTGTGTATATATATATATATATATATCACTCAGTATCAGAGGTGAAGAGTTATGTGTGTGTGTCATTTGCTACTCTGTCCCAGGCAGCAACATGTCTTGAGTTATCCCCAGTGAGTATAGGGCAGCTGGATGTTAATTGTAGCATGAACAGCCACATAGCCAAGTCAATGATTTGTGTTAATGTTCAAGGGAGATGCCAAAACAACCAAGCATCCAACAGAAAATGCCAAACATATATGTTAACCCAGCATCTTGATTTGCTCAACCAAGAAGTTACATACAAAAAGTTTAAAGAGGGGAATGCAACAAATGTGCTTCTAAAAAAACATTATAAATAGACAAAGTATATGCCAACAGTCCCCATCTGTCCTGTCAGAAACTGCCAACTGACTGATTTCTTTAGGGCAACTTGTTCTCTGACGCTTAAATAGCAGTTCTATAAAATTGTCTCTAATTGGCTCAATTCTGGGATAGAAAGGGAGATGTGGTGTTGGCCCCCCTCATTTAGCAGGCCTGAAAGCAGTGCGTGTGCACATACACACACATACAAAAACCCCAACAACCCAGCACCAAAACAAACAGTTGGAAGTGAAACCATCTTTAGAGCATGACTCAGAGCTATTCATAGCTCCATAAAGCCAGCTGCAGCATCAGAGACAGAAGGGTTCTGCCCGTATTATTATTTCAATTACCATCTGAATTAAAAGTTTGAACTGTGATCAGCCCACATGGTGGAGGAAAGGAGAGAGAAAATGTAGAACAGTAAGGGACACACACCAAGTCCTGGTACAAGGCATAACCTGCATGAGACTTAGGGTGGAAAAAGGTTACAAACCCCACACCTCACCCCTCTTCTGCCTAGTTCAACATCCTCAGCAACAAAAGAGAACATGAAAACAAAACAACTTTCCCAAACTCTGGCATCTTCAGCTAGCTAAATGATGTTTGCACAGGTCCTTCCCTTGAAGACTAAGCAGTTTTTTCATGGAGCTATTAGATCCAACTTTGGACATTTTATTACCTGAGGCAGTGGGACAATTGGTGCTTAATAATTATCCCAATCAATGTACATAATCCCAAAAGGCAGCCAAAATATGCTGGCACATGAGATTAAAAATCCGACAAGCACATCTCCTTTTCCTTGGTAGTTAAAAGAAATGAAAACACATGCACACATACATGCACACTGCTAACAAAGTAAATGACAATTTGCTGCTTTTTTCATGATGCCCCATGTCTTTTGCTTTAAATAGTTATCTCACTCTGTAGCTCTGCGGTTACCATCCTGGCCATTTGTCCCACTGTGAGGCTTAGATCAAAAGTCTCGAAGATGATGCATATCATAGGTGGCTACCATGAAACAACCAAAAACAATCTGACTCAATTAAAGCATACATTTAAACTGTAAGGAGCCCTGGTGGCACAGTGGTTAAATACTGGCACTGCAGCAACAAGGTTGTGAGTTCAGTCCCAGAGCTCCAAGGTTGACTCAGCCTTCCATCCTTTCGTGGGTCAGTAAAATGAGTACCCAGCTTGTTGGGGGCAATTGGCTTACAGATTGGAAACCGCTTAGAGAGTGCTGTGTTCGGTATTAAGTGGTATAGAAATGTAAATGCCATTGCTAAGCTTCATGTGAGGCTGAGAAATTCACACACACTCGTGTCGACATTCACATTCTCTCTCGCTTGCTCTCTCTCACATACCCACACCCACACACATGTATGTATGTATGTGGGCAAAATGAAAAAAATCACAGGTGTTGAGCTTCCCTTCCACATAAATATGCCTTTAGCAGATCATTCTGGTGCACATGCATTCTGTAGTTCAATCCAGTTTCCCTTCCTCTTCCTCCACCCCAGATCCTAAGACCACCAAAATAAGAATCTTGCAGGTAGGGTTATCATCCCACCCAGATGGCTGGGTCCAACACATTTTAGGCAGTCCACCCAATAGCTTCATTAAGCTTTCATTTTAAAATAAAAAGTGTTTAGCCCTTGTAGGATCAGAGATATAGGATAAATGTAAAGTTGTTTTGTGCAATTGTTTTCTAAGAACCATGCAACATAGTGCCTCCTATTCCCAACCTGCTCAGGCATTCCAGAAAGATGCCAGACATTCCAAAAGGCTGCACCAGCAGAGACACACTCCTCCATCAATGCTCAGGTGAAGATCATCCACTAAGGTGACCATAGCAGTCTCAACTTTGTATCCTGCTCTAAAGCTGGTTTGAAATGAGTTGAGGAAGTATGTGTCATCCAAGACAGCCTGGAGCTGGAATGCAACTGCCTTCTCAGTCACCTTGCCCCCAAAAAGAAAGATTTGATACTGGTCTGTAATTATTAAGATCCAGAGGATCCAGGGATGGCTTTTTCAGCAGTGGTCTAACCACTGCCTCTTTTAAACAGGATGGAAAATCCCCCTCCCTGTGAGATGCATTGACAATATTTTGTATTTGAAGCCTAATTGCGACAACCAGCCAAGAGAGAAAGTGATCAAGAAAGCCAGATGTCTTCCTGACTTGCCCCAGCAGTTTGTCCACATCAGCAGTGCTCACCAATTGAAACTGATCCAGTGTAATCCCACTCGCAGAGTCACTGGACACCTCTTTATTGACTTCCACTCCAAAGATGATATTTAAGTCAGCTCTTATGCAAGCGATTTTATCTGTAAAATGGTTATTAAAAGCATCACAGCGAGCTACTGAAGATTCTAAGGTCAGGTTTAGGTGGGAGGGTGCCTGAGTTAGACCTCTCACCATCCTGAACAGCTCAGCTGGACATGAATTTGCAGGCACAATATGTGCAGAAAAGAAAGATTTCTTTTCTGCATTTATTGCAACTTTATAGGAGCAAAGATTTTCTCTATAATGTGTCTTGTCACCTAGAAGTCAGGTTTTCCACCATCTGCGCTCTAGTCATCATCCTTCCTGTTTCAGTTCCCTGTGGGTCTCTCTATACCCAGGAATTTATTTACAAATGGGTTGGAGAGGACATTTGGGGGTGACCATGTCAATAGTCCCAGTTAGGTTTGGTTCTCAGAGCTTCAACAGGGTTGTCAGTGATGCCAGCCATATAACCCCCCAAGACCTCTTGGAATCTCAGTGGATCCATTAGCCTTCAAGGGTGGACTATTTTAATAGGTCTTCCACCTCTGCAGGGGTGGGTTGTAGCTGTGATACTAGCCGTGACCAGAAAATGATCTGTCCATGACAACTCACAGGTATTAGAATCATAGAATCATAGAATCATAGAGTTGGAAGAGACCACAAGGGCCATCTAGTCCAACCCCCTGCCATGCAGGAACTCCCAGTCAAAGCCTCCCCGACAGATGGCCATCCAGCCTCTGCTTAAAGACCTTCAAGGACGGAGACTCCACTAGTCTCCGAGTGAGTGTGTTCCACTGTCAAACAGCCCTTACGGTCAGGAAGTTCCTCCTAATGTTGAGGTGGAATCTCTTTTCCTGCAGCTTGCACCCATTGTTCCGCGTTCTAGTCTCTGCAGCAGCAGAAAACAAGCTTGCTCCCTCCTCAATGTGACATCCCTTCAAACATTCCCAGCTCCCTAAGGTGGTCCTCATAGGGCATGGTTTCCAGACCCTTCACCATTTTAGTTGCCCTCCTTTGGACCCGCTCCAGTTTCTCCACATCCTTTTTGAACTGTGGTGCCCAGAACTGGACACAGTATTCCAGGTGGGGCCTGACCAAAGCAGCATAGAGTGGCACTGTTACTTCCCTTGATCTAGACACTATACTTCTATTGATGCAGCCTAAAATTGCATTGGCCTTTTTAGCTGCTGCATCACACAGTTGACTCATGTTCAACTTGTGGTCTACTTGGACTCCTAGATCCCTTTCACATGTGGTCTCATTCACCCAGGTGTCCTCCATCCTATATCTGTGCATTTCATTTTTGCGCCCTAAGTGCAGTACCTTACATTTCTCCGCATTGAATTTCATTTTGTTAGCGTTGGCCCAGCCCACAGATCCGTGTATTCAAGGATGTGACCTGCCGAATGCATAGGACCTGAAACTAACTGGGATAAGCCCATGTTTGTCATGGATACTATGAACTCCTGAGCTGCACCTGGCAGTGGACTGCCTTCAGTGGTATGTTGAAGTTGCCCAGAAGCAAAAGTCTGGGGGACTCCAGCAACAACTCAGAGACCAGTTCAGTGATCTCAGCCAGGGAGTCTGCTAAGCAACAGCATGGAGAGTACACTAACAGAATCCCCAGTTTATCCCTGGTTTTCAGGCTCAGGGGCACACACTCAATATGACTCAGCTCCCTGATAGGTACTCTGCTCGGGTTGAGGTGGTCTTTGTAGACCACAACTACCCCAACCCACTGCAAACTTTATGTTGTTTTGTACAGCCTCACTTCCCAATATTAAAAAAAAACTTTAGAAGGAATAAACAATTAACTAATCTAGGGAGCAGAAAAAACAGTGTAATTTCTAAAAGGGTAACTACCCCACTGAGAATTGGGGGGAAAATCAAAAGCAAATAGTATTATAATAATAATAAAATATCCAAACTTCAGGCCAGATGCGTTTCGACTGAAAGTCTTGTGGCCTTCCTATGGAGTATTAATGTATATATTTAAAAAAATTAATCAATTATTCAGCTCACACACTGTGAATCTGCTAAATCAAAAGGTAATAATGCTCCAGAGCAATGCTATTGCAATTAAAGTTTTTAAAAAAAAAAAAAGACATGGGGGAGGAGGAGGAGGAGGAGGAGGAGGAGGAGGAGGAAAAAGCACCTGTTTGGGAATAGTTGGGGGAGGAGGGAGAGAAAGAGACACTGACACCACATGATTGCCAATATTGCAACTGCCTTGGAAGTGATTCTTTGCACCTCGGGACTTGCATGATTTGGATGTGATCAATGGTTTTCACTGATCAATGAAAAGGGGCATCCTAACCACACTTCCAGAACATAGAAGCTATGGGTTGGAGGTGAATGGGCTGAGCTGGAGAGCTCATATTATGGAAGGGGAAAACAACAGACTGTTTTGGAGTAGATAATGCCAGACTTTCATGGGGAAGAGTACAAATGAGTTGCAAGACAGGGATGACTTATGACAAACAAACAAAAATCAACCCCAGTGACACATCTAAGCTCTATATTCAAACAGTTCCAATGAGGAAGAAAAATGGGAGGTGTCTCAAGAAGCCAGGATGGATGACTAAGGAATTTTCAACTGAGATAAGCCTTAAACAGAACATGTATAAGAAATGGAAAAATGGGGAAATCACCAAAGAGGAATTCAAAAAAATAGCCAGCTCATGTAGGGATAAAGTCAGAAAAGCTAAAGCATGGAATGAACTCAGGCTTGCTAGAGAGGTTAAGAACAATAAAAAGGGCTTTTTTGGGGTATGTCTGAAGCAAAAGGAAGAAGAAGAAAACGGTAGGGCCACTGCATGCAGAAGATAGCAAAATGCTCACAGGGGACAGAGAAAAGGCAGAATTACTCAACACCTTCTTTGCTTCAGTCTTCTCAGAAAAGGCAAAGGGTGCTCAGCCTAAGGATAATGGAGCAGAAGACAGAATAGGGGAATTTCAGCACAGAATAAGTAAAGAGATAGTACAGGAATACTTGGTTAACCTAAATGAATATAAGTCTCCAGGACCAGATGAACTACATCCAAGGGTATTAAAAGAACTGGCAAATGTAATATGGGAACCACTGACAATAATCTCTGAGAACACCAGGAGAACAGGAGAAGTCCCAGGAAATTGGAGGAGGGCAAACGTTGTCCCCATCTTCAAAAAGGGAAAAAAGCGGATCCCAATAATGATTGTCCAGTTAGTCTGACATCAATTCCAGGAAAGATTCTAGAGCAGATCATTAAACAGAGAGTCTGTGAACATCTAGAAGGCAACGCAATATTCACAAAAAGTCAACATGGATTTCAGAGAAAGAAGTCATGCCAGACAAACCTGATCTCTCTCTCTCTCTCCCTTTTTTCTGATAAAATTACCAGCTTGGTAGATGAAGAGAATGCTGTAGACATAGCATATCTTGATTTCAATAAGGCATTTGACAAAGTAAAGTCCCCCACAATATTCTTGCAAACAAGACAGTAAAATGTGGACTAGACAACGTAACTATTAGGTGGATTAGTAATTGGTTGATGGGCCAAACCCAAAGGGTGCTCAGCAATGGCTCCTATTCATCCTAAAGAGAAATGACCAGTGGGGTGACACAGGGTTCTGTCCTGGACCCAGTGCTATTCAATATCTTTATCAATTATTTGGAAAAAAGAATAGAGGACATGAAGCTGAACATGAGTCAACATTGTGATGCAGCCAATGTGATTCTAGGCTCCATCATTATAAGTATCTTGTCTAGATCAAGCGAAGTAATAGTGCCACTATATTCTGCTTTGGTCAGGCCCCATCTGAATACTGTGTCCATGACTGGGTACCACAAGTGAAAGGTCCAGTTAGTCTGACATCAATTCCAGGAAAGATTCTAGAGCAGATCATTAAGCAGAGAGTCTGTGAACATTTAGAAGCCAATGCCATAATCACAAAAAGTCAACATGGGTTTCAGAGAAACAGGTCATGCCAGACAAATCTGATCTCTTTTTTTGATAAAATTACCAGTTTAGTAGATGAAGGGAATGCTGTGGATATAGTACATCTTGACTTCAGTAAGGCCTTTGACAAGGTTCCCCATTACATTCTTGCAAACAAGCTTGCAAAATGTGGGCTAGACAAGGTAACTGTTACATGGATTTGTAACTGGTTGACTGACCGAACCCAAAGGGTGCTCAACAATGGCTCCTTTTCATCCTGGAGAGAAGTGACCAGTGGGGTCCCACAGGGTTCTGTCCTGGGCCCAATGCTATTCAATGTCTTTATTAATGACTTGGATGACAGAATTGAGGTCCTAGTTATCAAATGTGCAGATGACACCAAATTAGGAGGAGTAGCCAATACTCCAGAAGACAGGATCAAAATTCAAAATCACCTGAATAGGCTAGAAAGCTGGGCCAGAGCTAAGAAAATGAAATTCAATGCAGAGAAATGTAAGGTACTGCACTTAGGACGCAAAAATAAAATGCACAGATATAGGATGGGTGACACCTGGCTGAATGAGACCACATGTGAAAGGGATCTAGGAGTCCAAGTAGACCACAAGTTGAACATGAGTCAACAATGTGATGCAGCAGCTAAAAAGGCCAATGCAATTTTAGGCTGCATCAAAAGAAGTATAGCATCTAAATCAAGGGAAGTAATAGTGCCACTCTACTCTGCTTTGGTCAGTGTCCAGTTCTGGGCACCACAATTTAAAAAGGATGTGGAGAACCTGGAGCGGATCCAAAGGAGGGCAACTAAGATGGTGAAGGGTCTGGAAACCATGCCCTATGAGGACCGCCTTAGGGAGCTGGGGATGTTTAGCCTGGAGAAGAGAAGGTTAAGAGGTGATATGATAGTCCTGTTCAAATATTTGAAGGGATGTCATATTGAGGAGGGAGCAAGCTTGTTTTCTGCTGCTGCAGAGACTAGAACGCGGAACAATGGATGCAAACTGCAGGAAAAGAGCTTCCACCTCAACATTAGGAGGAACCTCCTGACAGTAAGGGCTGTTCGACAGTGGAACACACTCCCTCGGAGGGTGGTGGAGTCTCCTTCCTTGGAGGTCTTTAAGCAGAGGCTGGATGGCCATCTGTCAGGGATGCTTTGATTTGGAGTTCCTGCATGGCAGGGGGTTGTACTGGATGGCCCTTGTGGTCTCTTCCAACTCTATGATTCTATGATTCTGTATTTAAAGCTCTATCTGGAAATGTCCTAGGAGGTTCTAGTCTATACTGAGCCATGAGTCTCACTGGGTAACCTTGGGCCCCCCTGACTTACCTTATAGATAGATTTGCCAAAATGAAAACTGGAAAGAGTTCATGTACTTTTAATGGCTGTGCAGAAGAGGGCATTTCAACAGTAGTTGATTGTTACCTGATTGTGTGACAAGCAATGCTTGCTGAAATACCCTCTTCTACATAACCACTAAAACTACAGAAACTTTTCTCAGATTTTCATGCCAATAAACCTACTTATAAATTGTTGCAAGGATACATGGGGGGATAGTTTTTTTATACCCATTGAAAGAAAGGAAGGACTTCAAAGCAACAAATTAAAAAATTAAGTAAATGCACTCTTTTGCTTTCCCCATAAGTCCTGACTTATGTCAGGAATCTCCTGGACGTATCTGCTTGCTTTGCAGACTATGCCACAGAATAGGTATGACAGTAGTAACTGTAGTTTTGTGGAGAATTTTCACCCTGACTTTGATGAAATTGTGTCGTGATGTAAATGTAGAAAGGGGCACATCCAGATAATTTGGTAGAATAAGGTCAGCACCACAACCCATGACATAACCAAACTAAACTGTGCAATCGTTATCAGACCCAGTTTACTATTGACAGGGGAAAAAATAGAGAAAGCTTCTGACATTGATTTGTAATGTTGTGCAGTGCATCTGGGTGTGCACATGTACATCTAAACAGCATGGACACTGGTTTCCAAACATAAGCAGAAAATGAGAGGTAACTACTGAAAATTATAGCATCATAAAATTCTAGAGTTGGAAGAGACCCCAAGGGCCATCCAGTCCAACCCCCTGCCATGCAGGAACTCACAATCAAAGCACCCACAACAGATGGCCATCCAGCCTCTGTTTAAAAACCTACAAAGTAGGAGAATCAACCACTTGCCAAGGGAGTGTGTTCCACTGTCAAACAGCTCTTACTGTCAGGAAGTTCCTCCTAATGTTGGGGTGGAATCTCTTTTTTTCTAGTTTGAATCCATTGCTCCATGTCTTATTCACTGGAGCAGAAGAAAACAAGCTTGTTCTATCCTCAATATGACAGCCCTTCAAATACTTAAACAGGGCTATCATATCACTTCTTAACCTTCTCTTCTCCAGGCTGAACATACCTCGCACCTCAAGTCTCTCCTCAGAGGGCATGGTTTCCAGACCCTTCACCATTTTGGTCACCCTCCTCTGAACACGCTCCAACTTGTCAACTTCCTTTTTGAATTGTGGTACCCAGACCTGGAGACAGTATTCCAGGTGAGGCCTGACCTAAGCAGAATAGCAGTATTTGCTGAAATTTCTTCTTCTACACAACCATTGATGATACCGGAACCCTTTAAAGTACTGTATTCAAACCTTTCTAGACTGTGGAAGAACAAGGTGGCAGACTTTCAGTTTTAAAGCCATCCTTTTTAAAGCAAGAAGAGTAGGAAGGGAGGAGGAGGAGGCAACAACTTTACTTAGATTTCTTTAATATAAAACTGGGTAAACTCTGGGGGGGGGAGGCTTTCCACTGAAAATATCCCTCCTTCCAAAAAATAAAAATTCCAAGAAGCAAACCTTATTTTGCCATTTTATATATTGTATATCATTTTAATGTGCCATTGTATATAATGGGACTTCAGCATCCACAAATTTTGGTATCCATGGGGAATTCTGGAACCAAACCCCAGCAGATACCAAGGGCTCACTGTAGATCTTAAGCACTGTCTTCCCCAAACACCCTCCTTCTCCTAAACATAACTTTTAGGAGCCTACTACTGGTAAAAAATATCTCTATCTTATCCTAATTTCAGTCAGCCAGCGGATCTGGGAGCTAGGTTTCCACTGGACTCTTTCATACGAGGCTAAATTGGAAGTATAATTTAAGGTCAATTCGAATGCAATCATGGGTTTTACGTTATTGCGAATTAACTCTTCGCACGCAAATTCGGGCAAGAGGGAAGCCAATTCGAATGCAATCATGGGTTTTACGTTATTGCGAATTAAAGATTCGCATGCAAATTCGGGCAGGAGGGGGTTATTTTCGGGTAATGGGAAGTAATTCCGAACGGAGCAGGGGTTCTTCCGAATGGAGCAGGGGTTCATGTAAATTTGCTAAACTAGCGAATTTACATGAATCCGCATAGGCTCCATTCGAAGTTGGGAGAAATTCCTCCCGTTTGAAAGAGTAGACAGTTACAAAGCCTATGTACTCTATGTGCTTTCAAGTTGCTTGTTAACATATGGTGACTCTCATGAATTTCATAGTGTTTTCTTAGGCAAGGAATACTCAGAGGTGATTTGCCAGTTCCTTTCTCTGAAACATAACCTATAGTAGTCTCTCATCCAAGTTAGGCATTATGGTTTTTGGTGGTATTCATTGGCAAGCTCTCATCCATTCTTAGACATTGGTTTTCTCTACATTTGTGTACAAATGGGCAGAATTCAAAATCCTTCCAAGTTATAGTTTAGCCCAGTTGTTTGATCTATAGTATCTACACTGATCTATAGTATCGACACTGTGAGTACTAGTGTGGGCGTTACATAAAACTGTGTCAGTTTGGTAAAGAATTGTTATGAACAAGGATAGAAAAATACATAAAAGCCAAAAAAAGGGGGGGGGGGGGAAGCTGTCCCACCATATTGCTGCCAACATCCTTCAAGTCTCTCTAGAGAGAGAATCTCTTTGTTTTTAAACGGATTTTTTGAAGTAAGTGAGGAATTTCCTTTTGACAAACACATCCCAAAATATGTTGGGAAAAATATATTCATGCTATTGTCTTTGGTGGTGGGAAGGGATATTTTTGTACTGCTGGTCTGTATCGATATCCTAAAAGGTCTGTGATTTCATGGATGTGGTTGTCACTCCACTGATGCAGGCTGCAACTGTTTCACACCATCATTGTGTTCATCACCTGGTTGCCAACCCTCTGGCGATGAGGCTGGTCTGCATACATCAGGGATGGTGACAGGGCAGCTTGTGGGCCAAATGTTAGCCCTGGATTCCATGTCACCAGGGCCCCAGAAACTCCCAATTTAAAAAGAAATGTGCCCTGAATTCATACAAACACACACAAAAACACTCCCCAATCCCGTCAGGATAATCCTCATCAAATATCTACTTTTCCCTGTTTCCCTTCCAAAATGGTGAAGCGGGGTCTGTTTGCATGGGCCAAAAGAATCATCCCCCCGCCCCCTGATTCTGGCTTCCTAACCCCTGGTTCTAGTGTGAGCAGTCCGGATGATGTCCAATGCATTCTACACCAGAGCAGAGGTATAATCGTCTTACAATGGATTTAAAATATATACCAGTCACTCAAGCTCTTCTGGAGCCCTTCATTCCCATGTGAGGCAGCTATCTGCAAGGCAGTCCCCCTGAACTGCCTGGCGCATGTGCTGCTACCATGAGTTACTGGTTCTGAAGTCAGAATGAGGCACCCAGCAGTGGTTGGGCACCTTGTTCTGATCTCAGAAGTGAGCAACCTGTGGTGGTGACAGATGTGTTGGGCTACTCAGCAGGACTCCTGCTGCCATGGTGTGGGAAGGGGAGGCCAGGTAATGGGGGCAGCTGTGGGGCCAGGATCCTCCAGGTTGCCCTCAGCGTATACTGGCCCATGGAGATAGTGCCCAGGTTGTGCAACCGAAAAGAGGAGATGGTTCCTGTACTTTTAATGGTTGTGTAGCAGTGGGAATTTCAGCAAGTGTTGCTTATCAAACAACTAAGTAACAACATCAGATGAAATTCCCTCTTCTAAGCCAGCATTGAAAGTACAGGATCCCTTTCCAGTTTTAACTCTCTCTGATCCTAGACTGATTGGAAATGATGCAATACCACTCCCAATTGTCCTTTTGGAGAGAAAGAAGGGGGAAAGGGGGTATTTTGCTACTCTTGGAGTGTGTATATGGAAGATTTGCCCCTGGCCCCTGCACGGTGGCTCGTCCCTGGTATACATACTGAAGTCCTGGGAAACTTCTGCACTTCAAAACTTTTATTCTATTATGTGTAAGAACACATTGTCTATTAAGAACTTCACTGTTCCCACATCTGTTTATTTTGCACTCTGCTCTACCACTTGACAGTTAGTGTGAGAACAATGGTGAGAACACTGTTACAAGGGTAACAAATGCCACTGACATACTGTAAGGGATCCCACAGTCCAGTACATAAGCGTGTGCGGAACAGAGGTCTCATACCAAAAACAGGAGAAGAGAAGATGTCCAGATAAAAAATGCAGTATAAGACAGTGCACGAATCAGCAAAGGTAAACTGGGGGCTGCATACTAGATGCATAGATGAAACTGGTATACCTACCCCCCAACACCCCCCAACATTTCACAGATGAAATCTCGGACATGTGGGGCCAAGCACCATCAGAGCATGGTAAAGATGACAAAAGGTTTTAAGGAGAAGAACACACAAACTAGGAAAAACTGCTTCAGTTTGCTTATGCTTGAGCTAATTGGGAAAGGAAGGATTCTGCTCCCTCCTTTCTTTGTTCTCTGCTGAGTTGAGCACAAAATATTTCCCCCCTTTGAACTCAGTTTGCAGCAAATAAGGTAAGGTGAGGGCAACAGAAGAAATGAGAAGGAGACAGAAACTAGGATGTTTAAAAAGCAACTGAAAAAGTGGGATGACAGAGAATTAATCAAGACTGTCCTGCCAAATTGAGATAGTTGGAGGATATCTATATCTTGTATGTGTGCTTTGCAATAAGAACTATAAACCGGTTGTCATTGCAGCCATGGTAAATAAAACATAAGAAGGAAAGTATCTTATTCTGAAACAGAGTATTAATCTAGTGACATGAGTTTTAGTTTTCATGACAGTGACACTCAAGAGTTTTGGTCCAATTTCATTTTATGGCCTTCAGTGGTTGCATTGCCTTCAAATAAGCTGCAGACATCTCTGAAAGATGTCTAAAGATGTTTAATCTAAAGATTAAACCTGGGGATTAACTCTAAGCAAATCATGGAGCTAGAGCACAGGGTCAGTGCAGGATTCTCGCACTACACATAATATCCAGCTTTAGAACGTGTACAATGTGTCTTTTGTACAAAGATATACACTTTTGATAGAAATCCTCATGATTAATAAAAAGGGATTTTTGGTTGTGTCCATAGCAAAAGGAAGAAGAGAGTCTGTGAACATTTTGAAGGGAATGCCATAATCACAGAAAGTCAACATGGGTTTCTGAGAAACAAGTCATGTGAGACTGATTATATGTATATAATACCAGCTTGGTAGTTGAAGGGAATGCTGTGGATATGATATCTGTAAGGCCTTTGACAAGGTCCCCATGATATTCTTGCAAACAAGCTAGTATAATGTGGGCTAGACAATGCAGCTGTTAGGTGGATTTGTAATTGGTTGACCAGCCAAACCCAAAGAGTGCTCAGCAATGGCTTCTGTTGAGGCATCTAAGAAAAGCCAATGCAATTCTAGGCTGCATCAATAGAAGTAAAATGTCTAGATCAAGGAAAGTAATAGTGCCACTCTATTCTGCTTTGTTCAGGCCTTAACTGGAACACTGTGTCCAGTTCTGGGAACCACAATTCAAAAAGGATGTTGAGAAGTTGGAGTGTGTCCAAAGGAGGGCGACTAAAATGGTGAAGGGTCTGGAAACCATGCCCTATGAGGAGAGACTTAGGGAGCTGGGTATGTTTAGCCTGGAGAAAGGATGGTTAAGAGGGGATGTGATAGCCCTTTTTAAGTATTTGGAGGGGTGTCATATTGAGGATGGAGCAAGTTTGTTTTCTATAGCTCCAGAAAATAGGATCCGGAACAATGGAAAAGAGATTCCACTTAAACATTAAAAGGAATTTCCTGACAGTGAGAACTGTTGTTTGACAGTGGAACACACTCCCTTGGCGAGTGGTGGAGTCTCCTTCTTTGGAGGTTTTTTAAACAGAGGCTGGATGGTCATCTGTTGTGGGTGCTTTGATGGTGAGTTCCTGCATGGCAGGAGGTTAGACTGGATGACCCTTGTGATCTTTTCCAGCTATATGATTCTATGCTTCTATGATTTCTTCATGGAAAGTTAAGAATCTCTCCTGATGGTTTTAAAGCCTTTCTCTAGTACGATTAGTTAGCTTGGATAAACTTGCTTTGACATGACCTATCAGAGATGGATGATTAAGGTCACCAGTCGCTCTCCTTGAGCTGCAATTAAAGTCCAATTTAAAGAAAAAGACCTAAATCCAATTGTTAATCCTAACCAGAGCAAATGTATTGATTCAATGGAGTTTATAAAGGTGTTACCTTACTAGGTGTGCGCTAATTCAGGCTAGCAATGTATTTAGTCCCAAAAACCTTATTTAGAACCAAGAACATAGGCCTTGAAACCATTTGTCCCATGGACAGTAGACTGGGAAGAGACCAGGTATTCCTGTTTTGACTGTATAATTCTTTCTGCACGCACATTCATCCATTTATTCCTCCATCCACATGTACTGATATAGTGATATAGTGGCACATGCAAAATCATAGATTATCGCACTGCCCTTTCCTATCCTTCCCTCCCAAGCTAGGCGCAGGATGTAAAATTTTAAATGTAGATTTTATTGCATGCTTCTATGCCCAGGCAGGAGGCTTCCCATACCCGATCATGTCATCCCATACCTGATCCGGACTTCTCCCTCACTTTTTGAAAGAATTGGATTTTTCCATTCTTTGCAAGGTGCAAAAAGGGGAGGAATCACATTTATAATTCCACACCAATTCTGTCACTATCCCCTCGTGTGGTAACGCCCTATATCTCAGCATTAAAGAAAGACTTCTTAGTAGTTCTCCACAGGCCAAATGGGACAGAATCTCTTGAAATTTAGTGCAGACTCTTATTACAGCAATGGTGATGAGAGCAATGGCTGGAGCTGGAGCTGTGTTGATTGAAATTGGCTTGGCATGGCACCATCATGGCACATTGTGAAGCTACCCAGGGAGTTGAATGGGGGTTAGGAAGGCAATAGGAAGAGATTAAGCACTCATTCTGCATGTCCAAAATGTCTCCATGTGGGCAGTGGAGGTGGAAGCCTCAATTTTTATTGCAATTTAAATTCTAATAATGCAGTATTCTGGGTATTTGTTGTCTGTGCCAGCCAAGAGAAAAAACAGATTGTTCAGACCAGTTTTGGCACTGGAAAAGGGAGAAGAGAGATGGGCAAGGGAGGAAAACGAGAGGAGCAGTCGAAAGGGAAAGCAAGTCTTGTCCTTTTCCTAGTCTCCCCTTCCCCTCTTGTATTCACCCCATCACTTTCCCTTCACTCTCCTCCCTCTTCTTCCATTCCCACCAGAATGACTCTTTAAAATATTTGTTCTCGGCTGCATAATTATTACCACTGCCAGAAGCTTTATACAGTAGGTCTCATGCTCTGGTGACTCACCCATTCTGGAGGCACCATTTCCCACAGAGAAGACCTTTCAAATCCTCATTTGGCACCTCATTTGTTACTTGGATGAACCTCTCTTACATAAACCACACAAAGATCAGGTGGCTGCCATCTCACCCACCAGGAAACAACCCCCAAATCATATCCTAGAAGCAGCCACTCCTGCCTTGACAGACCTCCGGGGAACAAGTACTCCACCTGTTTATACATTTTAAGTAGATGTGTTAAGTAGAAAGATTATAATTTGCTATAAAATGTAAAAAGGACCCCCTTTGATGTGTTTATTTAAAGAGTGAACTGCCAAAATGACAACAATAAATTTTAAGATTTTTAAAAATACCACACTATCACTACAGCAGTGTTGAACATACTCCCCTCCCTCTTTTTTTTAACGGCAGAGGATTCTGTGTCTTTTTCGTGCATGCTGACAAATCTGTACAGATGTTGTATAAAACGCCACTTACTGAGTAGAGGCAACAAGTTATCCAGAAATACAGGTACAGTAATCGTAGGGGCTTCTCGTGTATTATACCAAACAGTGGGCAGGTATGATCTAACAGAGCTTGGAAAAGTTACTTTTGCGACTATAATTCTCAGAATGCTCCTGCCAATCAGTGGGATTCTGGGAGCTGCAGTCCAAAAAGTATGTTAACTTTCCCAAGCACTGCTAAATAGCATCTAAATCTTAAAAATTGGTCATACCATTACGTCTCCTGATCTGAGGATGTTCAGAAGCTCAGTTCAAATCTCCCTATTCTATTTTCCCTGATGGACAAAATTAGTCATGAATGACAGCAGGCCTCTATGAAAAATTGGGTCTGCCACTGAATTACTACAAAGTAGCAGCAGTACATGTGTGGGCTGCATGTGTGATTTAAAGCATAGCGCTGGTGGGTGGGAGGAGGAGATGAACCCTCCCTCCACCCCCACCTCAAACTGCTTCTTATAATAATTTGTGGCTTGGTGACTAGAGGTAATCTCCACTGGGAGGGGGGAAATGGCTCAATCCTATACATTTTTATTCATATGTCAATTGCATTTATTCAGGGGTTTATGTGCGCACGGGATTGCATCCTTAAGCAGTGATTTCTAGTGATGGAACACAGCATGGGAGGAAGAAGAATGGAGTATATCATGGGTGCATGTATGGGGCCATTCCCTTGTATCCTGCTCTCTAAACTGTCTCACTCCACATTTTATAGGGTGAAAAACGGGATCCCAGTTGTTTCCAAACTCTGTTACACCAAACAGAACCCAAAAAGTGTGTATTCAGATATTGGTGAGAAAAAGAGGACACGTTGCAATATTGTGTAATATATGCACCCTGTTCCTAGCATAAATTTTGTGCCTGCATACTTCAGACATTAGCTATACTGTCTGTTGTATCCTATCACTGCATTCCTATGGACTGCCACCTGATTTGGAAGGACAGTAGTACAATCCATTTTGAGTCATGTGACTGAAAGTTAACCAAGAAGCAGAAGGACTTCCATTTACTTATGTTTCTCAAATTTAAGAGAATATACTTACTTCTTCTGCAACATACCCTTTGACTTGATCAGATTCACTTGTTATACAGGCTGGTTTATCTTTTGCAAAGCTCACCACCATGGACTTCATCTCACAGTACAGTATTCCTCATGGTGTCATGCACAACTGAGCCAAATGGAGATAGATTTGCTTATACTGTGTCACCAACCCAACTCATCTTTAGGCCAAATTCCCTCTCACAGAATACAAATAATTGCAGTATCATCATTACACCACTATCAAATGTGTGCATTTGGCCCTATAAAATGTCCTCTAGGCTTCATTGACTCCTAACTGGATCACCATGATCAATAATTCCATATTAAATGGTTTGTGTCTGTAAGGCTTTCTCATTTAATCCTATATATATATATATATATATATATAACACTAATAATTTCTAACTAGAACATCATGGTGTCATGGATTCTTCCCATCCTGTCACCATCACCACCAGAGTCAGCCACTGCAAGCGTGAGAAAGGTGATATTGCTAGTGTAATAGACTTTTACACTAGTGTAGTATTTCAATAGGATCCTGGCCATTGTTAACAAAACTGGGAGGCAGAAATGCTTGCTGGCCAGCTGCAGATCTCCTAGAGATCTACTAGTACATCTAGGACCCTTTCATATTGCACAGTTATAGCACTTTGATTCCACTTTACCTGACATGATAACATCCTGTGGAATCCTGAGGTTTGCAGTTGTGGTGTACTGGCTTGAGTGATAAACTAGGACAATGGGAGACCAGGGTTCAAATCCCTGCTTGGCCAGGGAAACCCATTGAGTCACACTCTCTCAGCCTCAAAGGAAGGCAATGGCAAAGCTCCTCTGAACACCTTGCCAAGAAAATCCTGTGACCCATGCATGATAGCATATGTATGGAGTACATAATTTCTCACCAATAGAGAATCCATGTCCCTCAGCAAGCCATTCCATTTCAAGCATTTTTATACATTGTATTAGAGAGACTTAGTGGTTTTTGTTCTGGGTGGATGGGAGACAATCAACCACCTTTATTCTTGATTTTCTTCAGCTTGTTGGAGCACTTGTTTTGACAGGAGCTTTTGAAGCAGATGGCCTAAATCCAAATGGCCTGGCTTTAGTATTGAAATGGTCTTGGTCACCCTGACACCCTCTTTGGGAGGGAGAGAAAGAAAAAGGAATTATGAACCTGTACATAATCCTTGAACTTTTTGCAATTATTTATACCAACAGTCACATCTTGTTGGAATCGTTCTGTGTATTGGGTGTCAAAGGCACTTCCACCCTTCCCTTCAGGGTCACCTTCAGAAGGAAGCAGTGTATAAGGAGGCAGGATGAGCAATTAGGATGGCATTTCATTACAGAGGCCCAGGACGGTCCATCATATTACCCATGATGTTTAATATCTATAGGAACCTTCAGACTAAGGTCATCAGAGGATATGAAATGATGTGTCTTCAATATATTAAAAGTGCCCAGCTCTTGTCATCCAACTCAACTAAGAACTAGACAAGATTCTAAAGAGTAAAGTTCTAAAGAGTAAAGTTTTGAAGCCCTAAACGGCTTGAGACTCAAAAATCTGAAATAGAGCTTACCTCTACCTTAGGATTGTTGGAGAAATTGTGCAACAATGACAAAGAGAAGAGCCTTTTGTTTGGTGGCACACCATTTGCAGAATTGGTGTTGATACTGTGATCTTTCAGAGCCAGCCAACCAAGAATGTTTTGTCCATCCACAGATTTTAATAACTCAATGCAATCTAATTTATTGTATTTGCTTCTTTTTATTGACTTTCATATATATATATATATATATATATATATAGTAGATTGTATTATGATCCCTCATCTCTTACTATGATTGCATTTCCAAGGAGGAAAGCCAATTTTAAAATACTTTAATAAAGGAATAAAAAAATACTTTCACTCTTTGTGTATGACAAGACAATTTCCTCCTGGAGAAACAGGCAGTCTGGATCCATAGCTTGACACCGTGAACCTGCTATATTCCTCCACATTCCTTCACCAGCATTAGGAGTACCCCTTGTGCTTTTCCTTGCAAGTAGTTTCTACTTCTTAAAGAAATGCTGAAGTTTGAAGTTACTTTACATAGATAGTATAACATCTGAAGATTCACTTTTACTACTACTAAGATAATAAGTTCAACAATCAATCAGGGTAAAACAGAAGGGTAAGTGGCATCACTATAAACAGTGACTTTCTAACTGCATGGAGCAGCATGGATAGGACTATGGGGAAAGGGAGAGAAAGTGTGATAAATTGAGAGAGCGAGAGAGCTGTGCCAGTTGTAGTCCCAGAGACAAGAAATAACTTCAGCATGCCTTTTGGGGGGCAGGGGTTTTTGACATGTTTAATTCCATTGTTCCAGAATCCTTTGAGCACCCCACACATTAGAATACCCCGATACAGATTCCTCCAACTGAAGTTATTTCAGAACCCTCTGAAATTAGTACCTTGAAAACAAGTCTAAGAAGCCACCTTGAGGAAGATTTGTCCAGCCAATTGTCCAGAGAAGACAAGAGAAATGGGTATTCATCAAGCTGGATTAAAACATGGTCTGCAGACAAACTGTTGCCATGAGTACCTAACAAATTAATGCAAGCAAATATTCTTGATTCAGGGGTATAAATAAAAAAAACTTCCAAAAGACTTGTGGAAACTTAAATACAAAAAGGTATATTGTAGTATAAGATGTTGTAGACTAGAGTCCACAAATGAAGCAATCACTAGAATAAAATTATTTCAGACAGTACAAATACATACATACATACATACATACACATGCAGACAAACATATTTAGGCATAGGAAATGCATCAGATCCAACTTCAAGCAAATACATAGTACACTGTTGTTGTTGTTGTTGTTGTTGTTGTGCGCCTTCAAGTTATTTCCATCTTATGGTGAAACTAACGGGAATCTATTATGGGGTTTTCTTGGGAAAGATTTGTTGCCTTAGAGGCTGAACGTATGTAACTTGCCCAAGGTTACTCAGTGGATTTCCATGGCCAAGCAGGGAATTGAACACTGGTCTCCCACAGCTGTAGTCCAACATTCACAGTACCATTCTACACCTTACTGGCTCTCAGTTAAATAATACATAATAACAACAAATTATGTCTTACCTGGTTTGTTCTGTTTATTTCCTGCAATCCTGCAAATCCAGTTTTCAAGGGAAAGATAAAAAGATAGAATTGCCTGCATGCCTTTCAGACTGGGTTACATCTCCGAAATTTGTTTTGTCTCCTGGTCCATCTCTTTTGCCTGTTTCCCACATAGCTCACAACACTCTTGGTCTTGGTCCAACTTTCTTTCATTCGTTTCTTAGCCTGCCTCTTGGTTCCTCATTGTTCCTGTACTTCTCTGATTTTAACATCTTGTCTTGGGAACACTTCTCATCCTTAGATTTATAGCTTAGCTCTAGGGTTTTTGAGACAATACTTTCCAGAGTCTCCTTTTTCTCACTACACTTTACACTCCTACTGTTTCATTAACTCTTCTCTTCCCAGGGTGCTCTCTTTCTCTTTTCCTCTCCCTCTCAAATTGCTTGTTTCACTGTTTTCTGATTGCTCTGCTGTCTGTAGCTGAGAAGTCACTAACTCTGCTAGAATACCACAGCCTTCCACTACTTTAACCCATCCCTGCATGTGATCTCAGAACCATGGATACATGCTGCAGATGCAGTGACGGGGAAAGACGGGAGTGCAATCCAAAACAATGGAAACATTAATGGAAACACGTGCGTCTGGCACTGCAGAGCCCTAGGCATCTTTGCACAGAGCACAGTGGCCTGCAAAGGTTTGGCATCCGTTCCAGAACACAGTTAAAACCAGTTCTAGAAGTTTAGTTTTTCCCTAAGGATTATACCTGAGCCTGTTTCAGAAAAGCACAGTTAAATCCCTTAGATTCTACCATACTTCTAAAATCATCTCCATGAGTCCCTAATTGTGACACAACACATAAAAATAACTCAAGACTGTCTTCAAAATTTTGAATGGCTCCCATATCTTAATAATAAAAAAACTGAGGCACAATCAACCAATATGTTATCCAGTATTAGCTTCATTAAAGTGAGCTGTAAAGCAAGCACTTCATCTCTCCATACCCACCAATTGTTCCAATTTGGCAGGGACAGTCCTAGTTAATCCCTCTTTTTCAATTGCTTCTAAAGCATCCTAGCTTCTCTCCTCTTCCCACCTCCCTGCTTTGTCCTCAGCTTACTTTAATTGCTGTAAACTGAATTCAAATGCAAAAGTAGTTTTCACGAAAGCAACTCAATGTAGGATAGGAGGGGACAGAATCTTTCCCATCCCAGTGTGTTTATATGTGCCTGTCAATGTATAGCAATCCCATTAATTTCATGCGATTTTCTTAGGCAAGGAATACTCAGAAATGTTTTTGCCAGTTCCTCCCTCTGAAATACATTCTATAGCACCTGTTATTTGTTGACAGTCTCCCATCCAAGTACTAACCTGTTAGCTTCCAAGATCAGATGGAATCTGTTGCCTTTAGCAATATTTAGACTGCCCTTCCCAGTAGACTCCAGCGAAAGTAAACTGTTGCAGCCCCTCCTAGCTTGTGTGTTCTGCCTTATTTATAACTTTTGCCATTTTGAGCACACTCTGATGTTACAGTACTTGGCCATATGCATCCCAGTTTTCATCTGTGAAATGTTAAAGAATATGCCTCTTCTGTGTCCATACCTTCATTACCCAAATGACCAATTTGGCTTGGAAAGACTGTGGGGTTGGAAATTTTACTTTTTTGGACTACAGTCCCAATTTTTTTGAGCCAGCATGGCCATGTCATGTGCAGAATAAGTAGTCCAAAGAAGGTTAACATTTCCAAGCTCTAGCTTTTAAATGGTTTATGCAGTTTGTGCTAGGCTTATACTCTGTTCACTGCTTCATAGAAAAGATGATAGAAGTGGATGAAGCAGCTGTTATCTGGTTTTAAACAGCTTTGTTTTAACTTATCCAATTGTTTAATATGTTTTTAGTATTTTTTAAACTGTTTTCATTTGGTTAAATTGATTTCACTGTACATGGTGCCGAGAGATTTAGATAAAAAACAGAAGATAAATATTAAAAAATAAAATAAAATATCTTACTAGAAACTCAAATTTATGTAGAGCCAGTCATCTCTCCATCAGAAGCTCCACAAACTGATTTGTTAATATAATTTGACCCCATCCTATTTAATAGTGATTACAAGTCACGGTTAGCCAATGTGTCACTATATGCACATACCAAATATTTACAAACCAGAAAAGACTCAAGACATTTGCTGTATAAGGCAAAGTATTAGTGACATATCTCGAGTGCATGCTATCTAAATCCAGTCAAATTATTTTGGCACTGGCAGCAGAAAATCACTCATTCACTTCTCCCCATCTCTAGCAGTAAGAGTACATGGACAGATTAAATAACTGGCAAGTTGCTACCCTTTCATAATGACCAAAATCTGCTGCTTTGCTCTGCCTGATGGTACAGCCAGCCCTGATCCAACCCAGTGATGATCAAGAATGGAAATGATAAAGGGGTGCACAGCAATCCCCATTCCTGCAACAGTGGCCACATGATAGAAGCCAAGGCAAAAGCTGGTTGGCTCTGCACTGCCAGGAAGAAGCAGTAAATAAGTATTCCCTCTGCTTTCTGTACCTCTGAGGGAAGGTTTAAGGGATGGTGTTCAGTTAATTGTTCAGTGTTTTGGTATTTTTATTATTATTGGGTTCTAAGTCTTGAGTTAAGTCTTAGAGATCCACGGCAACCAAAGATATTTAAAGGGGATCCCTGGTTAAAAAAAAAGAAGTTAAGAGCCATTGTTCTAGTGTTTGCATTTTCTAATGTGTCATTTCTATTATGCCTTCATTAACTTATGACCAAGATAGGCCTCATCATTAGGACACAAGGAGATGGCTTCTTCAGGTTGAAGATTTTTTTTTTGTGCAGTAAAAATACCCTGGATACCATGGACTGCTAAAAAAGACAAATACAGTGGGCCATTAGGACCACCCCTGCCCCTCTGATACCAAAATCTGTGGATGCTTAGGTCCCATTATATACAATGGTGTAGTAAAATGATATCCGTTATATAAAATGGCAAAATCAAAGGCCCGTTTTAGACGGGCAAAAAAAGGCGCGTTTAGGGCTAAAAAGCCTGCTTTTAGGGTTAGGGAGGGCGTAGCTTTTACACCCTCCCTAAGCCTAAACCGCGTGGAAGCCGCCATTTAAAGATGGCGGCTTCTACACGGAGGCGCCGTACAAGTGTCATCACGTGCGCAGCGTTTTGACGCGCTGTGCACGTTTTGACGCTTTTGCGGTGCGGGAGGGCGCCAATCGGTGCGGTGCGGGAGGGCGCCTTCTCGGAGCTCTTTTCTTGCGGCGGGTATTTGCCGCGGCCTTTAGACGGCGGCCCCTTCCTCCCTTGAGCCCCACCGAGGGAAGCGGGGTGCAGCGGGTGCCCAGAGCACCCACTGCACCCCGCTTGGAGGCCGCGGGGAACCGGCAGTTTGCCGGTTTCCCGCAGCCTCCAAAAGCTGCGGGAGGAGGCCTCGAGGCTGCCCGTGCGGCAGCCTCGGCGTCATCCCACCACCAGAAGGGGCGACAATGGACCGCCCCTTTTGGGGCGGTCTAAAAAGCCCCAAAGTTTGCTTTTGGTATATATATATTCAAACTATGGATGGTTGAATCTGTGGATGCAGAATCTTTGGATACAGAGGGCTGACTGAAAATGGGCCCTAGAGCAAATCAAACCTAAACTCTTCCTGGAAGCCAAGATGATTAAACTGAGACTATCATACTTTGGCTATATCTTGATAAGACATGCCTCATTACAAAAGACAATACTGCTTAGTAAGGTAGAAGGCAGTAAAAAAAAGAGGAAGACTGCATTCTAGATGGATAGACTCAATCACAGAAGCCATGGCCCCGAGTCTATAGGTCAACAGTTATAAACAATGACCATTTTATTGTGTATATAACTACATTGTAGTAATACTACAAAACACAGGATATATAGTACAAAGCCAAGTGGAGAGCTATATATTCCAATTGACTGAATATTGCTGGATAATGTTCGTTTAAATCCCCAATTTACCCATGTGATATAGTCCTCTGATACAACTGATCCACAGAGCCAGATGGGTTTAACAAACAGGCATACAGGAAGTAAATATTCCTGTCTTTGTTGTAGTTTATCAAGGCCATAGCAATGCAGTGTGAAAGCATTTATTTACAGAAATGAATTCATGTTAAGGGAACAATGGCAATGAGAGGAAACCAATCTAGGCTCTCTTTTGATATTATACTGAAATTAAAATAAAAGGGCCGAACCTTATAGTTTTCACACATTTCCTTTATAAAAACTAAGCATGTTTTACCTCTGTGTTCACATGAACTTTTTTTGCTTACACAAATCTTTTCAGTTTAGTTTTTCAGAGTTGGCCTTTATGCTGGCTTTGTGTTCTGCTCTGCTGTGACCTTCTTTCATTATTCTCTGCTTTATTTTTGTTGTCATTGGTGGTTTTGTAAATCAGCTTGAAAGCTTTAACTAAAAATATATATTTCAAATTAAAAAAAATAAAAAAATAAACCACATACAAAATCAAGGAAGTTGTGAGTCGAAAACAGCTGTTATTATTATCTTTTGTATCTATAATACTACCTTATTAGCTTCAAGAAATAATTTTGAAAAAAGATGGTCCAGGCATTGACAGTGGGGTAGGGAAAAGGAGGTGTTTTAGTCCAGAAGTATGAGGTAGGGTGACAGGCTACCCCACTACTACAAAGAAACAGATGATGATGATGATGATGATGATGATGATGATGATGATAGATTTATTTCTAGCTTGCCGAATCACGAAGAATCTGGGCAGGTTACAACAATAAAATACATGAAGTTACAATAAAATCAAACCCCAAACCTTGCCTGCCCCCCATTCCCAGTATTAAAATAGAATTAAACGATAATAGTCTAAAACATTAAAAGCATTAAAAACATTAAAAACGTTCCAGTACAAAGAAACAAGAGGGGAAAAATAGTCAGGTAAGGGGGCAGATATCTCTATATCTGGGGAGGATAGCTAAGTTGGAAAGGCCTGCCGGAAGAGATCCGTCTTGAGTGCTTTCTTAAAAGCTGTCACAGTGGAAATATGACGGATCTCCTCCGGCAGGTGAAGGTTTTTATGAAACCATACTTATTGTCTAGATCATGAACAGTTTACTGGAGGTAATCTTAAAAAAAATTAAAGCAGAACACAGAATGTCTGGGTTAGTGAGTGGTTAGTCCAAGTCCTTTAGAGACAGAAGGATTTGTCCTTCTTTCACTAACATGTTTTGTCAAAAATTGCCTGCACTCTTTTTGGCAATTGTGTCAGATAGCATGGTGAGCAAGACAAAGTGGTTCCATTCTGATTAAAAGGAAAGATAAGTATTTAAAAATTGCTCTTACTCTTTCTTTCAGTCACATCAAAAGAGACACCATGCCTATTGTGGCCAAATCTTCACTTTTGTTCAACAGTTGATGACTTGTAGTTAGATGCAAGTGTTGAGACCAATGGAGAGCACAATGATAAAGTGATGCAAGATGATATGAACTTTATCCATCTACAGGTTGTTTGATCTATGATAACTTTCATGTGTGAAATGCAATCTCTTGATTTCCACAAAAGGTGTGGGTTAACTCCACTCAAGAGCCCAGTGTTCAAGTGATGTGAGGTGACATGAAAGTTCTCCGTAGAAATATTTGATCTGCAATTACTCATTCCCACATGAAAGCCATCTCTTGATGTTCCAGTCCATCAGATGATAATCATGCATGTGCAGACAAGTCCAGAGAATATTTTAAAAGTTCTGAACTTCCTAAAAGGTTTAATCGATGGAGAAGACTGGAAGAGTACAGAACTGAGGAAAACATAATTCACATGCCTTGAATTAAATATTGAATTTACTCAAATAAACGTGTTCTAATATGAGCAATGTTATTTTCTTACACACACACATACATGTGGCCAGCCACATGTGTGGCTTTAACTTTTGAGGATCTGATTATTTGTGGTTGTGATTACTATGTTCTCTCTAGGCATCTCTAGGTCCTCCAGTGCAACTGTGTCAGATATTGACCATAGAGTTGTGCTGGAGAACCTAGAAGTTCCTAGAGAAAATACTTCTCTAAGCATTTGTAGATCCTCCAGCATGATTCTGTTATGAACCTCTGGCAGACATCGACCATAGAGGTGTTCTCTCAGGTAAAAAAAATAGTGGGTTTTTTTTGGGGGGGGGATTCCACATTCATGGGGGTCCTTCATCCCTAACCACAGTGAATGTGGAAGGACCACTGTACATGAATGTGTGAATGAAAATACACACACTAAATAAACAAAATGTTTTTCTTCATATACTACGTCAAGTGCTGGGTTGTGTGATGGCCACATGTAGATATAAGGGGGAAGGGGTCCAAAGGATAAAAAGTACTACTGTCTTAAAGCATTCCTCAGTCTGACTGCCTCCCCTTCACTCCCTTGCTGGAGAATGGAGATCCTTTAAGGGCCAACTTTAAAGAACCAGACCTCTGGACATTCCACTTAGTGCCATGCAAAAGGTAGGCCACGTAGTGGCATGCAAAAGGAAGGATGTTGGCTATTGGAGAGCTACTACTGATGGGCTGCAGTCACAGAGGTTCTTGGCCCAGGATACCTAGGCTCAGAAGATACCTGGGTAGTTGGCTCAAGATGATTATTGTCAGGGTCCAGATCCATTGCATCTGTGGGTTGTACTACTCACATTTCTCTTCCAACTGGTCAGTGTCCAGGTCACTTCACGGGTCTTAAATGAAGCAAGGCTTTGCAGTAAAAAGAGCATACAGTACTTTTCTCCTAGGGTCACAATTTCCATAGGCAAAAAGATTAGGCCAACATCTTACTTGAATTCGGTTTAAGTGCATATGGCTGTGGAAGGAAATTCACTTGCACAGCAATACTTGAGTATTATTATTATTATTATTATTATTATTATTAGTTAAATAATACTGTATATTTTATACAGTATTTTATATCTTGTGATTTTAGATTGTATGCCATTAGCATGTTTTTGTTGTTTTATTATTTTGTAAAGTGCCGTGCAAAACTTAAGGCCTATATAAATGAATAACACCCAATGAAAAGAACTGAAAACAAAGTGACATTTCAGTCTCAGCCTATGACCAAAGAGCTATTCTCAGTTTAACAGTAAATTTTATGCTGACCAATAGCTGAAATAAAAGAGATCAGTTTGGGCCTCAATGCAATACCAAATGATAGAAGACTATTATCCACATTTCATTATTAATTTTCTGATTCACTGTTGGTGCATTCAACCAACAGCACAAACTACTCAGGTTCAGGTTAACTGTATAAATATAATTATCCCAGATTGTGTGGATGTAAGTCTTTGGAAGTCTTCAAGATTTCTTCTTTTGTTTCCTGTTTTGTTGATACGTATATATGTTGTTAGCAATTTTAGTTGTATGTATGTATGTTATTTGGGGGGGGGGGGCAGGAACCATTTCATTTTAACGGAACCTTCACTACGTATATGGCTTTGTGTATGATATTGTAATTTGAAGGTATAGTTTTAATTTTGCTAATTGCTTATGTCACAACGGTTAGCATTGCATTCAGTGGTATATGGGAATTATGATTTCTGAGTAACATTAGTGCAAAAAAAAAGCATGTCTAAGAATTCTGAATGGTGTGAAATGGGAAAAATGTCAGGGGGGGGGTTGACAGCATGAGTGACCCCACCAGGTGATACCAATCCAAGGCACTGTTTGAAAAGGAGCTGCAAACATGAAATAGCTTTTTGAAGATCCTGTCTTTCATGAATTAGCCTACCGTATATACTCAACTATAAGTTAACCTCATATATAAGTTGAGGGCAGGTTTTGGGGCCAAAATTATGGATTTAAATATGACCCATGGATAAGTCAAGGGTAAAACCTAGGGGAATGTGACAAAGGATCTATAGAGGATGAAGCAAAGGAAAACATTACCAAAATTCCAGCAGGCATAACTATTTGTTCTCATAGTAAAGACTGGATGGAAGAGAGAGTAGAAAGGGGTCAGTACTTCCAGGGCAGATTAAATTCTTGCCTTTCCCCATATATGTGTGTGAGAGAGAGATAGAGAGAGAAAGTTAAAATATAGTACTTACATTGACCCATGGATAAGTCGATTCAGTTTTTTGGGGTCAATTTTTTGACCTAAATGTCTTGACCTAAACATGAGTATACACAGTAAATCCTTGATGAACCCATTTATTCTACTGGTTTGCAGAGCATCTTGTAAGAATTAGTTTAATTACACAGTTCTTTCATTCCAAAATAGACATCTGCAGCAGAGTTCTTCCTCTGCAAATCCAAACCTATGTCACAGAAGAAATTCAGACTCTATCAAATGCTTCATCTTCTGTCCATTGGATTTGACTTGTTTTCTGAGATACATTCATCTGGGCTATGAATGCAGAACTGAGACTTTTCACCTGTGGGAATCAGTGTGTATGGTCCTTGATGAATATCTTGAAAGAATTATATTTGCAACACATTTCTACTTAGAGACATCATTCACTTTCCCCATCAGTATTCTTCAGTCACAGCAAGCTCTATGAATCCCAGCCTGCAAGACTGAAGTCACTGGGCAAAGCAGCTGGATAGAGCATCCTTCCTGCCACCAACCTTGCTTTTTACCAGCTGCTCTCTTTTTAAAGAAGCATTGAATAGTTTAACACCTATGGGTAAAACCACTACAGATGGTGGCAACAGCTGTTGCTAGGGAAACGTTCCCCAAAATAGCCCCATTCCACCAACCTTTCCTGCTGCTAATGTTGTGGGGATGGGGGAGGTGAAAGAATGGAGGAGAACTGGTGGCTTCTTGGAACATGACCAAAATAACAATAACAGAAACAAAAGAACTCTTATTTAATCTGTCCTTAGCTGAAACGGCTAGCTATTTTCCATCTTGAGACACTAAGAAGCCAAATTTTGGGGATGGGGAGCAGGTATTAATGGCTGTTTTAAGAGTTTGGCATCATGTAAAGATGGAGAAAGGTGGAGAAAGTGATGCCCACGATCCTACAACCTATTGCACAACCAGCATGGAGGCCTTGAGCTCATCCATTGCCCAGCAGTTAAATAGCTCTCCATCCACTAAGTCAAGAATGTGAGAGAGGGCAATGTGTGCACTTGTCGCACAGTTGGTTGCACTGGGCTCCACACTTATGCAGTTTCTGAGAAAGCACCACCACTTGTACAACTATTTTTACACCAAAGTAACAGTCCCACAGGATTCCAGCCCTAGCAATTCCTTCTTCTGCTTCCTATCAGGGCCTTTTGACAGTTTCTTAAGTACCCTATGCACTTTTGCCCAGATTATGGAAATCATTCATACACCCTTATGATCATGTATGTTTTAATCAAGGTGATATGATTTAGTGCTAGGCTAAATGTCAGAGCTCCCCCTGCTTCCTTGATAGGGAGACTGGATGATGCACAACCCAAAGCCTGGTTCTGGTGTAAACAGACTGGTTGGCCCATTCAGCATCAGAATCAGGTTTTATCCTTCTTACCCCATGTTTTGAAAAGCCCCTGTTTGCTCTGGATCTTCCTGGAAGATCCAGAGCCTTCTTGCTTGACATTTGGTGGCTGTTTGAAATATGTCCTGCTGAGCCATTCAACCCCATCCATTACTGCTGCCAGTCACTTGCTCTGAGGTCAGAACAATACACTCAGCCATCTGACCATTGCTGGATACCTCTTCTAGTTTCAGAGAAAAATAACCCAAAGTGGATGCACCAAGTAGCTCAGAAGACAGCTCAGCCTGGTATCAGAGTGGAAGGCTTTGCAACAGAAGAAGATTGGGGCAACTCTGGAGACAGGATGCTCTGGATTGGGCTGTGTTGGTGCAGACAGAATATTTCTTCACATTAACCTGCCTTGACCCAGAGATCCTTAGGTGAGGGCCTTCTCTTGGTCCCACCACTTTCACAGGCTCATCTGGTGAGGACAAGAGATAGGGCCTCCTTGGTTGCTCTTCCTGGACTTTTGCACCTAATTCCTAGGAAAGTTAGAATGGGGCCCCAATGACGTCTTTTCATTGGCAGAGAAATACTTTTAAAAAGACCAATAAGCTTTTGAGAATGGAAGATTTCTAAATAAAGAGCCTTTAAAGGGGCAGCTATGAAAGAACTAGAAAAGATCCTAGAGTAAAGCTATACAATTGAGCATTAAAGTCAGAATTGTCCAAGCCATTGTATTCCCCATTATTATGAATGGATGTGAGAGCTGGACATTGAAGAAAGTGAATAAGAAGAATACCAATTCATTTGAGATGTGGGGTTGGAGAAGAGTGTTGAGGATACTATGGACAGGCAAAAAGACAAATATGGATCCTTGAACAGATTGAGCCTGAAATCTCCCTGGAAGCCAAGATGATCATCTTGAGGTTGTCATACTTTGGCCATGTCATGAGAAGGCATGACTCATTAGAAAAGACAATAATGCTAGGAAAGGTGGAGGGAAGTAGATAGAGAAGACAATCACACACTGGATGGATAGACTGTATTAGGGAGGTGACAGATATGAATTTACAGGATCTAAGCAGAGCAGTGGACAATAGTGTGTCTTGGAGATGTCTCATTCACAGGGTCACCATGAGTTGGGATCAACTCAACAGTGGTTAATAACGAAATCAAAATGATGCTTTACTCTTTTCAATTATATCTTTTAACTGTGTTTAATGACAGTTTAATTCCATTTTAATGTTGAACTTCTATGTGTTTTAACTAAAGGCAGGATATAAATAAAGTTATCAATAGCACAGCTGATTTCCATGGACTGAATGACTGATGTGACAGCCACACTATCAGGTTCTTCCATGACACCACAGGTAAAGTCAGACTACTTATTCTTAGATTCAATACTTTTTATATAGGGATTCCCTCAAACCAGAAAATTATATCAAGGAGTCTTCCAGGGTAAAAAGGTTGAGAAAAGCTGCTTCGAATGCTGAAGGTTGATACAGAAAAACAGGTCTTTTGTGGTACTGAATTCCCAAGTTATGAAGCACATTGAACTAGGCCTGTAAACTAACTAACTTTTTTCTTTCTTTCTTTCTTTCTTTCTTTCTTTCTTTCTTTCTTTCCTTCCTTCCTTCCTTCCTTCCTTCCTTCCTTCCTTCTTTCCTTCCTTCCTTCCTTCTTTCCTTCCTTCCTTCCTTCCTTCCTTCCTTCCTTTGTTTTCCCCAGGCTTGGACTGTGTCTTGCAACAGATTAAAAACACTTTGTTAAAAATTCACAAAACACAAAAGTTAAAAAGTGATTAAGTGATCTAGATAAATAAATAAATAGAACCAGTTAAAGCATAAACTATTAAATACACACACACCACAGCACAACAGTTGGAAAAGCACAGGGCATTGTTTAAGTGGCATGGGCTTTTACAATCAATCATAAAATGCCTGTTAAAAGAGAAAAGTCTTTCCTTGTTTGTAAAAATAAAGTAGGGAGGGTGCCAATCTAGCATTTCTGGGAAGGGTTCCAGAGCATAGGGACAGCCATTGAGAAGGCCTTCCTCTGTGTTCCCAAAAAGATGTTATCTCAGAGAGTGGTGGCACAGAGAGAAGAACCTCCCTGGCAAATCTCAAAGCACAAGCAGGTTCATAAGGGAGAATGAGTCCTTCAAATAACCAAACCTGAGACATTTAATTGTTGAAAACCAATACTTTCGATTGTGCCCAGAATAGCAATAGTATATATAGAGAGATTGAGACTGAGATATGAGGCCAAGTCTGTCTTGGTTCTTCTTAAGATTTTATGAGAGTTTATCATACGACGGAATTTGGGGGTATAATCCAATGGCAATCTGAACGCAATCATGGGGTTTCACGTTATTGCGAATGAGTGTATCTCATGCAATTTGGGGCAACGGGAAGTCATTCTGAACACAATCATGGGGTTTCACGTAATCGCGTATTAGAATATCTCATGCAATTTTGGGCAATGGGGGGTCATTTTTGGGAAATGGGAAGTCATTCTGAATGCATTCCAAATGCAATCAGATTTCACGTAAATTTGCTAAACTAGCGAATTCACGTAATTGTGAATTGGCTCCATTCGCAATTGAGATAAATTCCTCCCATGTGATAAACTCCATGGTGAGCCTACTCAGAATTCAAGGACCCATGTTATACTGTACATGTTACATATTAAGGCGGCATGCTTTAAAAGCTGTCCTCTGTCCTCCAAAACATCTCCCTGCCAGAGGGAAGCTGAACCAGGAGGCTCCTCCATTCCCCCATTTCCACCTGGGACTGAGATGCTACCTAAGGCAAGGCACCTGAAGGTGGGGGCTGAGGAGGAGGCGGCATGCTTTAAAAGCCTTCCTCTTTTCCTCCGGAACACATCCCTTGCTACTTTATTTTGCTGTTTTGTATTCATATTGCATTGTAATTCTTTTTTGTCAGGGGAGGGTTGGTTATTGTCAGTTAGTGGAGCCACAGCTGAATTTGGGCAGCTCAGAGAGCGGCATGTTCCATCTGGACTCTTGCGCCCTACTCTACCTGGGCTCCTCTTATGAATTTGAATTGCCTTTGTTGCCTTTTTTTAAATGTAATTGGTATTATTGTGTTTTATAATGTCTGGTAATATATTGGGACTATGACATAATATATTTTGGTATACTTATGTTTTTGGGTTTAATTTTTTGTAATATTATCTTGATTTGAACTTGTGTTGAGGGATTGGGAACGGTTTAGTTATGAGTTTCATTTGACTGTAATTATGTTTTGTCAATTACTACTGTATTATATTGTTTATTGATTTGCTTGTTATGTATTGGTTAAGAACTGGGAAGGGCTTATTCTGTACTTTATTGTAAATTTTGTATTGTTTCATTTACTGTTGTTAGCCGCCCGGATTTCCCGTGATTGGGCGGGATACAAATAAATCTATATTATTACATTATTGCCATTCCTCCAATTGAATTGTGTTAAAGTCCAGTCAGCCCTTCATATCCATAGATTTTTTATCCACGGATTCAAGCAACCACATCTTGGAAATATTTTAAATATATATACATTCCAAAAAGCAAACCTTGGTTTTGCCATTTTATATAAGGGTCACCATTTTACTTTGCCATTGTATATAATGGGAATTGAGCATCTATGAATTTTAATATCATGGTATGGTCATGGAACCAAACCATGGTATATACCAAGGGCCCACTGTACTGGGGAAAAAAGAAGAATGAAACTTAAATTCCCCAATTTTTGAAAGAAACATGATCCCAAGCAATGTTATAGAAACATTTCTCAGGGTTCCTCCAGATGGGTCCATGGTATCACCAAATATGAGACTATTGTGTTTCTAGAGTTCTGGTACTACAAGAAACTACAATCCCCAGAATTCCATAACTATTAGCCATGGCAGTTAAAGTGGTGTCAAACTAGATTGTTTCTGCTGTGTATGCAGCCTTTGTCACCCCAGTGACAGGGTTTACCATCACCTTGACAACCCAAGGCATTGGTGGGGTAGGGGACAGCATCATGGCAGGGAAAGAGACAGACAGTAGAAGCATCTCAGGTTATTTTAGGAGGCAGGGAGACACCTGGAGTGAGGATTTTCAGACTTGTTTTGCAGCAAAGGATGAGGTGGGGGAATAAGGAAGTTTATTTTTAATTGTTCCCACTTCATGTGCCAACTTTTTCTTTTTCACTTATTCCAAATTTGGAAACCTCAGCTCCCTTTTTTCAAGTCTTTCCTCACCCACATCCCACTCAGCCATTTTGACTGCGGGCACATGGAGGTCACATTCAAAGCCTTTCCATTGCTCATTCCTCTCAACCCCCTTTGCTTAAGGGCTTGACCTGATGAATATAGCCTCCATTATTTCACAGGTGAAAATCAGGACACATGTGGCCATGTAACCTCAGTGTCCACACCAAATAGGGCAAGTTATTAATGAGAAAAATACAGACAAGCTAGGAGAGGATGCATTAGTTTGCTTTTGCCTGAGCCTACTAGGAAGGGTAAGATTCTGCCCTTCCTTTCTTTTTCTCTCTCCTGTTCTTACTTCATTGGGTGTAAACTACTTTTGCACTTTCAGCTCAATTTGCAGCAATGGAAGTAAGCTGAGGACAAAGTGGAAAGGTGGAGGGAGGAAAATCTGTTACGCTATAAAAGTTCAGAGAATGTGGGATGACAGAGGATTGATCAGAACGATCCCTGCCAAATTGGGACAGTTGGCAGGTATATGAAAATGGAAGCTTATTTTAGGGGATGTTTGCATTATATTGTCTTATATTGTTTTAATATGTATACATCTTACTTGTTTAAACTGATATGTGTTTTAACTGATGTCTTTTAACTGACGTTGTTTGTCTGTTAATTGTTTTTCTCCACCTCAATCCATGGAGATCAGCAGGTAAGAAATCATCATCTGGTTCTGCATCTTTATTTTCTGTGAAAACTCAGTAACAATTTTATATAGAAAGAGAGAGAGAGCCAGGATCGTATGTCTGTCTAACAGAAATTCAACCGGCTAATTTTTGCATGGTATGGACAGCATAGGGCCATTTGCTGCATATTTGTTTGTCTTTGAGTTCTTTAAGAATCCTCTAAATCCTACAAAGTATCTAATTTGTATGCACTGCCACCTTGGCTTGCTTCTGCACTGAAAAAGGAGTATGGGGAAGTATGGTTCAGAAGCATATTTCACAAGGATTAAGAGAACTACTATAACAATCAATACAAATGCTTGCATGGGAAATTAATGCTATAATCCTATAGTTGTTGCAGTCTTTTGTGTCTCCCTTTTTTGGGGATGGGGATGCATATTGATCATTTCCAATCTGTTGGCCACCATTTTGTTTTCCATATTTGTTGACATATGTTGGTTAGTACTAAAGTTGAGTCTGTCTGTGTGGATTGTATCAGTTCGATTTGAATATCATCTGTTCATAGTCACTGGCTTCCCTAGGGTTGGTGTCACCCGGTGCGGTAACTCATGGTGTCATCCTCCCATTTCACACCTTGCAGAATCCTTAGTAATGATGCATAAATCATAAGTTCCATATACCATTGAATGTAATGCTAATAGTTGTGATATAAACAGCTAGCAAAATTAAAAGTATCCCTTCAACGTACAATATCATATGTACAGCTGAAATGCATTTACATATACATAGTGAAGATTTGGCTACAATGTGATGTTTTTAAAGAAAATTTTAAAAGAATAAAAAAAATTAAAATTCATTTTTTTTTAAAAAATTGAAATTTGAAATTTTAATTTTAAAAAATACTGGGGCCTCTCCTTTCTCCTCCCACTGAGCTTCACCCAACCTTCACCATCTCTTAAAGCATTTTAAAGGGAAGCATGTGAATACCACAGACCCTTTCTGCCAAAAGGTAGGTGTTTGAGGAACAGCGGTTTCACACACACACCCTTAGGGTTTCACCTGGTGCAGTCCACACACACCATACCCCTTAGTAACACCACTGTTCATAGTGATTTGTTTTTCCCAATTTCTCTTGTTGCAGTTTCCACCTCGCTTTTTAGAATTTGGGGTTCATATTCATGTGGCTCTTCATTTCATATGTCTTTCTGTCTTTCATTATATAACTCTTCTGTACATTTAATCCAACCTCTTTTTATTTCTTCCTGGTCTTGAATTATATTCTTTTTATATTCCTATTGTCATAGAGCACCCCAGTCTTTGGTTTGAACGTCCCTTTGATTTCCTGGAATTTATGGAAGAGGTCTCTCATTCTTCCTTTTTTCTTGTAGTTGTAATCTATTTCTCTGCATTGATCATTATTAGTTGCCTTTAAAAAAGACAGCAAACCATTTTTTGAGATTGATCATTTCAAAGCCTGGAACATTTTCTGGAGACTGACAAGAAGAGCTTTTTCTCCTATATTTCAGACTGGACATCAGTTTAAATTTTCCCCCCAGTTCCCCAATTTATATGCATTTTTTGACTGCCCACATGGTTCCATAGCTTTTGAAGGGGTCTGAGTCATACAATTTTACATTTGTTTGTATTCCTGGAAGACTGTGAGGGGTGGGAGGAGGACTACCTGCAGCAGCTGAGAAGCAGGGAAAAGGTGGATGAATCTTAAAATAAGGTTTCAGAAGGGAATATTTGATGTCACAATCAGATAAACACTACTTGTATTGTCATGATACCTGTGGCCTAATTCATCTTATCAGTTAGTAGGACATCTCCAACTGTCCAGACCAAAATCATGCTAATAGCTCCTTCAGTTAGAGCTTCTGTAGGAGATCAAAGTTTTTTTCCAGGTCTCTTCTAGAAGGTTATATAGACTGGTTTGTTCTAGGAGGTTCTGTTCTAGAAGGTTTTATAAATATTGAAGTATTGGCAAATGCTGGAAAATAAGGCCTGATTCCTACCTTTCAAACAAGTGGTAGTGACTGAGTGACAGATCTTTTGTTTTTATTTTGTTTTCAGAATCATCTTGGGGGGGGGAGCTAATCTCTCCTTCTCATCCACCCCCTCACTCCAGATCACTTACTACAACCTTTTCTAAAAGAAAACTGGTACATCAGAGAGGAAAGGGAAAGGAGCTGTGGCACGGAGTGGGAGGACAATGTTTTAAGTGTGGGCTGATCATGACTCGCAGCATCCATTATAGCCACTGCAGTTGGGGGCAAAACACAACAGGAACACAACAGAAATGAAACTCTGCACTGAAAAGGCGTCAGACTCTGTAAGGAAGGGTGAGTTTCAACATTGCAAACCCTCCATCCCTGCCCATTTTTCTATGCAGAGGACATCTATCATGTTGTTGTGTGCCTTCAAGTTGTTTCTGACTCCTGGCGACCCTAAGGTGAACCTATCAGGAAGATTTTTTGGCAAGATTTGTTCAGAGGAGGTCCGAGGTTTGCCATTGCCTTCTTCTGAGGCTGAGAAAGTGTGATTTTCCCAAGGTCAGCCAGTAGGTTCCAATAGCTGAGCAAGGATCAAACCCTGGTCTCTCAGTGCCCTAATCCAACACTCAAACCACTACACCACACTGGTTCTCTATCCTAGCTATCATATCTATCCTACAGGTGCTGTGACCCCAGTGGTACAGCAAGGCAGCCAGGTCTCTCTCTGCACTTCTCCTTCCCTTTGTGAATTGTGTAGTAGTGGTGGTGCAGGAGCAGTCTGGGGAACAGCAGGTACAATGGATGGCCACTTAGAGAGAGCACTACCACCTGTTATCCTGTTAGAAGAAAGGATGCAAATATGGACAGATACTATCTCTCAGTTTAATCTGTTTCACTGCTCCAAGGGGGAAATTAATCTTCTCTGGGTTTTAATTTAAACTTTAAAGATGCTATCCAAGGAACTAAACCCTGGCCTTGCTGACACTGGAACCCAGCAGCAGCACTCACCCAACCAAATTAAGGTGCATTATACTTAAAGCCAGTCCAGTTACTTTGACACATGAGGCAGATGGCCACACGCCTCCCTGGCCATCAAAATACAGAAACAAAAATAAAACAAAAATTAATAAATAGCAATTATTTATCCGGAAAGAACTCTGTATACCATCATGATTTCCTTGTCTGAAGAATAGGATAAAGTAAAGGAATTAATAATGCACATATGCATAAATGTATGAGCATGAATGAGCACATTAACCCAGAGTGTTAAATCCAGGGAAGATTGACTTAATTTCCACTGAAGTCATTAGTAGTTAAACTGGGAATTAAGGGGAGGGGGGGGATACAGATGGGCAGACTCTACGTGGCCACCAGACGTCATGACAACAATGCCTCATGAAAAAGGAGCCTCGAAATACGACTTCTTTGTGCGCAGCTCCAGAGGCGCCATTAGTGCCCTGGAACAGCACAGTGATGTTTCTTGTGCGCTGTTCCATTTGGACGTGGTGTACAAGGAACGTCATCGGCACATGCACCGTGTGAAATGGGCCCCAGAGAGAATGGAGCATTCAGACGCTCAGGTCTCCCGAGCTGTAATTTCGGCCCCAGGCCGGCACTTAAAGCCAGTCTGTACTGGGCCTAAGTCCAACTGACTTAGTCTTCTATACTTAATGTGTTTGTCATGGCCTTTGGGTAGTACAATAAACCCATAAACTATAAAACTGGCTTACTCTTGATCCAAGCAAGATTCGCTGGAGCACCATTAAGGTGGAGTTGAGTTTTACTAGAAACAAAAGTTTTTGTGTGTGAAAATTTGCTTTTTATTAAGTATACAGTATTCCCTAAATACATACGTTCTTTCCCAAAGTGATGTGAGCCAGGGAAAACATTATGTGAACACACATAAATATAATCTAACAGCAAAAACACTATAAGGAAAACTCCATTAAAATTAATAAGGGAATCCCCTCAATTCTAGTCCCTTGATTCTCTTAGCACTGCATACTAAAAGGATCAGCACAGAATGCGGACAACCTTTGGGGACGGGGAAAAAAGTCCCAAAGTTGAGCTATCACAAAATAATATATTATCCAATGGGCCTTTTCCCATTTCCAAAATCCAGACCCATTTTAATGTATTTTCTCTTGAACTTGGCAAAGGAATATCTGCCTCCTCACTGTCTTTTCCCCTTTAAGGACATTCTCAGCTGTAACTTGAGAAGGAGAGATGCTGGAGAAAGTTTAACTAGGCCTAGTTACTCCCGCCTCTTCCTCCACCCTCTGTGTGCAAGCAGCATCCACGCCACGTCACCTAGTGCTGGTACTGGGACTGCAAAGCTTAGTTTAGATTCCAATGTTCTTCTGGTAATCTGTCAAGAAGATCAGATCACCTTAGATGAAGAACTCACTCAGCAATATCTAACAGAGGAAGTGCACAATATATGAAGTTGCTCTGATTCAAGCAGAGACCAGCTCTAGTGTTACCAAAAGTTTGATCTGGAGGCTCATTGGCAAGCATTGCTGCAGTTTTCTGAAAAACAGAGATTGTATAAGTGCAATTCCACTGAGAGCAAGGAGAAAAGGCTATTTCTTAACTACAAGAAAAGAACATTTGATGGAAAGGCGTCACTGAGCAAGCTGGTGACAGAAGAGTAACATCCAGCCTCTGAGAAAGTGCCTGTCAAGAACCTCTGTAGGCATCTTCCTTCTCAAGATAATTTAACCATTTTCCTTCAAACCCATTTCAGGATATTCTTGGGATACCATGAATATATTTCGGATCCTGGGGGATGTCTCTCACCTCTTAGCTATGATCATTTTGCTGATGAAGATCTGGAGATCAAAGTCTTGCGCTGGTAAGTTTTTGTTCTTCTACTCTAACTGTACTGCTGGCAAGGTGCTGATGTGACAACCGTGCAGAACAGAAAGACAAAAAGCTGGCAAGCCTATGAAGGAACCTCCCTCCAGAGCACAAAGACTCAGGTCTTGAGTTTACTTTCAGTCTGTTTTGATCACTTTTATCTTAGACTACCAACTGAGAAGCCAGTTGTCTTAACAATTTGCCCTTAGGCTGGTAGGACATTAGGATTTTATAATGCTGTAATGGAGTCAGCATGGCTCATGCCATCCTAGATGGAAGCATGTCTCCATTGTCTGGATGAAACCACACTCCTTATGTGAGCTCCTTTCTCAAATGTGTATTATGAAGGGATGGTCCTATACTGGTTCTTTATGCAAATCGCATAGCCATGGATTTCCAAGCCCATCTATTAAAATATTCATATCATGGTCACTATGATTTCTTTTAAACTGAAATTTGGGGTGATCTGTGCATTCCTTCCATACCATCTTACATCACAGGCATACTACCTGCTACTTTAAGCTGAGTAGAGATGTCCTCTGTTGAGCAAGAGAGAAAAATACCTTCATCAAGTATTTAAGGGAAATTAGGTGACTTAGCTAATATTTAGGTTGGCCCTAGACGTTTTCCCACTTTACACAAAAAACAAGATCACAACCTCCCATTCTCTATTTCATGTACAGAAGGCAACGGGGCTGATAAATAAATATTTCTTTGACAGTGATGATGGGACAGTGACCTCCGCCCCACTTAAGGATACCTTAGGAACTGCATAGCAGGTTACTCCCTGCCCCATAGCATCTGCCATTGGAAATGACTACCTCATCCTATCTAATGGTAGAGCTGGTCCCGGGTAGAGTACGAAAGGATAGCCAAGCAAGTCTAAGTTCTACTAATCCCTGTTTTATTTAGCAGGCAGTAAAGCAGACAGAGTTTATCTCTTCAGCATTTCATGATATTCTCAGAAATCCTGTGTTCTGATACAGAGTTTCATGAAAGTGACACCTACTGAACAGAGTGATGCTTACTTTTGAGAAAACATAGACAGGATTGAACAGTGCGGAACTGAAAATGGGACACAACCAGACAGATATGGGCACTGAAACCAGAAAAAGGAAATACGAAAAGTGCCATTTACTGAGATCAGTCATGTATCAGACAATGTGTATTTCTAGCTTGTTTTTTAAAAAATACTAAAAAGTAACCAGAATACAGGCTCTTAACCTTGATCACATTACTTTTAAACACTGTAATTCTGACTATATTCTAGAGCAAACCTCTGAATCTTTCCCTGTGCCTTGCATACCACCAAGACTGCAGACTGCGTGATAACTTTCTTGTTATCCCACGCCGTTTCTGCAGAAGTCTTTCCCTAATCAGTATGTAAACAGATCTTGTAGCACCTTTGAGACTAACTGAAAGAAGTTGGCAACAAGAGCTTTAGTAGACTAAAGTCTACTTCCTCTGATGCATATGCATCTCATGCTGCCAATTTCTTTCTTTCAGTTAGTCTCAAAGGTGCTACAAGATCTCTCTACATATGGATTCAACAGACTAACATGACTCTCTATCTTTGAATTCTACTCCTTTGGAATGTCTCCTTCCACTCCTAGAGTAGCTTCCTCCTTGAAGGCCCATCCCATTGCAACTCCCCCACTTGGTGGGTGGAATCACAGATGTGTTTAGGAGAGGTACTGTGATGTGGCACTCACGGCAATATAAATATATCACCGTGCTTGATGTCTGTGGGGTTGTATACCTTAGCCGCACCTAGATTTTGGAATGACCTGCCGGAAGAGGTTTTCAACAGCTGAACGCATTGTCTGAATTCAAAACAGCATTAAAGACCAGTCTCTTCCTTGCAGGTTTACCGAGATTATTTTTAAATTGTGAATTTTAAATGATAAATTTTAAATGTAATCATTTTAATATGTTTATATCTTGTCCTTTTAAATGATATGCACATCCTTTTAAATTGATATGTATTTTAATATATGTATTTTAACTGATGTGGTGTGTCTGTTCATTGTTGTTGTTCTCTGCCTCAATCCATGTGGAGAGGCAGGTAAGAATTGTTGTTGTTGTTGTTTTGGTGTTGTTGTTGTGATACCTGGGTTGAATATTTGTTTTATACATGCATTTTGAATGCATCCAATTACATTTTGGGAGGGGGTTGCCAAAAAATCCCCTGAACCCAGGATAATCAGTCATATTTTTTCCCAAGGTTTTCTAAAAGATTTGGATACTTGGCTGTGTTAATAACTGAAGCGAATAGATCTGGGGTATGCTCAGATAAAACTCTGCATGCCTTGAATGTGTGCTTACCCTGGGATAGTGATAACTCTCTAAATTTTGAGTTGAAGGAGCTGAAGCAGATCAAGTTTCTTTCCCTGTATATAGAATAATTTCTACACAACCTGTTTCTTCATAAACCATGTTGAGAATGAAAAACAAGAAATGTAGGGTAATCCTTGTGAAAGAAAAGTGCAAGACCATATAATGCACTGGTAAATAAACTGTGCAATGACAAAATCACTGTTGATGTTTTTGAGGTTTTTTGCCTGAAATGATCTATGACATCTGAATGTTTGGACAACATTTCTTCAATAAGTGACATGGCATTACTGTTTTGCTAACTCAACATATATTATTATTTGCAAGAAGCCGTTCCATCAGACAGTTAGCAGCAATAACAAACTGATCCCCATCCTTTGCTTTCCTAACTTTTCTTAATGTTCCCCCCCCCCCCTCCCCAGCTGTTTAATCCTTACTTCTGTGCTGGATACTGTAGTGGAGAAAAATTCATAAATGAAATCTATGCAGGTGATCGTGTGGGTCTGTTAAAAGAAAAATGCAAAGAGAAGAGTCTTGCAGTATCTGAAAGAATAACAGATTTCTTTAGGCCTCCAGTGCTCTATTTCTTTTTCTTTCTTTCTTTTCAGTGTGGTAAATAATCTAATAATTTCAGGAAAAGAGACAAGAAGAGATGTTCAAAGTCAAAACTGGAGAAATGGAAATTGTGAATATGTATTGAAAACTGCAGATTGATATCTGGTTGCAAATTGATGTCTGGCTAGGTGGAAATGCAGGACAAGAATATTTTCTGGCTTTGCTGGAGAATTACACAACTCAGTAGTGACTGGTGCATGCAACCTGATGCTACAGATGAGGTTTATAGAACTATTTTCCAATTAATACCTTCCCAAGAATGGATGTGTGAGGGGGGTTAACTGGGGATATAGCAAATGGTGGGTAGAGACAAATCTGAAGCAGGCAGGATTTACCACTGTTTCCTCTCTGTGGCCATCCCATCCCATCCCATCCCAAACATGTTGTCTTTCATACAGACACAAGCATGCAAAGAAGAAGAGGAAGTGATTCTCAGTGGACTGGGCCTACTCAGCATCTGAAGAACTTGATGATAAACTGAGTGCTGTAAAATTATTGAGATTGTGTAATTCAATTATGTTATCCGAGTGCTTTTTCTTTTTAGCTTATAGCCTGATTCTGGGTCCATTTTGAAGTACAGCTCTTAATTTTCTATCAGCTTGGGACTAGTATTCTTGAAAGACTGTCTTCCTTACATATACCTATTCTTACCTTGATCTTCAGAGGCCCTACTCCAGGACCAGAAACAGTCCTTTCTGGATCATGTCCTCCTGAGAAAAGGTCACCTTGTACCTTTCCTATGGCAATTTTGTCACCAAGTCAAAACCTTCACTGAGGTTATTGATCAGAAACATTATGTTCCCTGATCTACAAAGTTAATTTCTCTTAAAACAAAAACAATTTACCTGCCAGGTCCTGTCCAGTATGGACCAGCTAAGAGGCAGTGATGTTTTTTAGGACTACTATTCTTTTAATTACTAGCTTCCACCATGGTCTTCACCCTTCTACAAAGATTAATTAGTTGCTTCCTGCTCTGTTACTGCATTTACAGCACTCTTTCTTGTTAAACAAAGAATGGTTTGCAACAAACACAAAAGATTCTAAAATATACAGTCGCCCCTCCTTTCTCATAGACTTGAGGTCTGTGGTCTTGCATTTTCAGAGGGGCAACCTCCGTTATTTTCAATGGCGTGTGCCCATGTGGCACACTCGCCATGCACACTTGTGGGCACACACCCCATTCAAGCCTATGGGGTTTGAATATTGGCGAGCCTCCATTTTGGGGGGGGGGGGTCTAGAACGGATCCCTATGAAAACAAAGAGCACACTGTATAGAGCTAGGATGCTAATTTCTGAACATGAATAGACAAACTCTGATGGCCAGTATTACTGCATGACACTTAATTAGTACAGTGCTTTCCTGCTGAGTTACCAGTTAACACCCAGTGCTGGCCTGTGTTTTTGCACTTCCTGGTTCATCTCTCCCTTTTTTATATACAGGCATCAATATTTTGGTACTGAAAGTATCTTTGTGTGATTGCTTTCTTCACATAATAACCTTGAACCCTTATGCTGGTACTTCCAGTGTACCTCTTGCCTACCAGCATGTGGAACTTGGTGAACACCGAGAGCAGAAGTACTGTTCAATTCCTGTCTGACATGCCTTCTTTGCTTGACAGAAGGGTCATTTCAGGTTGTTTTCGTGCTACCAGATGATTCATGCCCTTGTTGCCTGGCCTGGAATTTGTTGCTTGCAATGTCAGTTATCTGCTTCTTATTTGGTTTATCTTATGGTCTGCAGGTATCTCAGGGAAGAGCCAGATTCTATTTGCACTTGTTTTCACAACCCGTTACCTTGACCTCTTCACAAACTTCATCTCTATCTATAATACTGTCATGAAGGTAAGGAAAGATAAAAGGCTGTGTCCACTTCTTGCATTCTCCATTGAGTAAATCAGAGATGTGATAAACAAAAAGCATCTCAGAAATGGGTCTTGGTGGCAAGTATTAAAAGATGTGGCCACTTTTCTGTGGGGAATAGGATGGAAGATTACTCTCCTCTGAGGGCCTGCTAGCAAATTTGCATGCAATTCTCTCTTCTTTTGCACAAAGTATCCCTACAGTAGGATGCAAAAAGTGAAGCATCTGTAAAGAGCTTGTCACACATTGGGGCTAATTTTGTCATTAAAGAGAGATTAAAGCGCATTTAAAGCATCCCGCAAATAAAGCAAAAATGGTAATTGTGTGAATGGTGATCACACACAATTGCGCCAATAAATACTGGAAATGCATTGTTGCTGAAATCTCAAAGGTAAAAAGATGCACGTTAATGCTTTTTTGTGACCACTTTAATGGCAGGTTTTGTGCGACATTGTGTGAAACTGTTTCGTGTAATTATGCGATTTTTCTGAGATATTCATGGGATAAACTCCCAATCTCCTTCGTCTGATAAACTATTGAGTCTCTGCAATAGTGTGAATAGATCCATACAACCTTGGCCAGTCATTCCAGCACATAAATTCAACCTAGATAAGGAGGAATTCAAGCGTGAACTCTCCCTGGAAGACCAAGATGACTAAATAGAGGCTGTTGTACTTTGGCCACATCATGAGAAGGCATGACTCATTAGAAAACGCAACAATTCTGGAGAAGGTAGAGAGGGCAGAAGAAAGAGAGGAAGAGCACATGTCAGATGGATAGACTCAGTGAGGGAGACCACAGGACCTGAGCACAGAGAAAGAGGATAGGGGGGTTTGGAAATGTCTCATTCATGAATCAAGGTTAACTTGAAAACAGCTAACAACAACAATAGTGTGAATGTCTCTGGGTTCTGCCACTTCCAGCTCCACTCTTCCTTTTGAAAACAAGGAAAGTACTGTAAGCTACTGGGCAACACCTGGGGTATATGATGACCTTCCCATCTTTGAGAGACATTTGAGTGATGGAATATTTATATTCCAGTTGGCCTGTAAGATGAGTAACCTTTATTTTTCATATGGGTGCACATAGGAGCCCAGGAAGATGGATTAAGCTGATTCCACAATTCAGAGGTTGGGAAAAGGGATGTTTTGGGTTATTACTCCAGTAATCCTCAGCCATTTGCCAATGTTGGAGACAGCATTCTTAATTTTTTTTTTAAGGTAACTTTTCCAAGCTTGGCTTTCAATTCCAATAGAAAGCACACAATCTGGCCTATTTTTCAACAAATCCCGCCAATGAGAGGATTGTTTAACTAATTTGCTATTCTGTCATTTTCAGTTAATAGTCCATCACAAGGGTAGTACTCATTCCTTGATATACTGGCAGTATGAAATTACTCTTCTTTTTGCTCAGCAGTGCTATGTGAAATAAAATAAAATGACACTAGGGAGTTCCACTCTTCTGTTCTTCCAGATCCTCTTTCCACTTGCACTTCTCAGCAACTACGTAACAGTTGCAGCAAAGCAGCAGCAATGAAAATGGATTCAGTGGCTGTAAGAGAAAAGGGCCACATTTATACTACTTTTAGAATTAGTGCTTATCCCCCACAGCTGCTGCCACTATCTCCACCCAGCTAAGGAGAAAGAGCAAGAAGAGTGAGGTACATCTCCCCTTCTCCATTATCTCTTCTAGCAAAGGAATAGAATGGTTCAGCCTTAGTGCTAGGCATTTTTGTGCACTCAGTTGCCCATGCCATCATGCTTAAAAGAGAACTACCAGGTACATGCCCACACATCAAAACATAGCAGTTATTTTCATATTGCCCTTCCTCAAGCATCTTCTTTGGGTCTGAACAAGGCACCTGCCCTCCCATGGAGCATGGATGTTAGTGATTGTAAAGTAGAGACAGTTCAGGAGTTTGGGTTCCATGCAACCATGGGCACCACTAACAGATTCCAGGCCCAAGTCACTTTTCTAGTAGGTCAAAAAAAGGGGCGAATGAGATGTAGTTGATAAGCTTCATGTGTGCATGTGTCTTCAAGTTGCCTGTTAACTTACGGTGCCCCCATGAATTTCATGAATTGTATTTAAGATACAAAACTAAGTGTCTTAAAGAAAAAAGAAGAGAATGAGAACAAATCTGTCTGGTCTTTAATCAGCCAAATAGCTACCACCAATCCCCAAGATTAGTGAGTTCAACCTGAAAGCATTTCCAGAGGAGAGGATGGCTCTAAAAATTCTAACATTCCATTCTTGAAGGTTTAGCAGTTACCGTGTTACTTTGTAAGTAACTAATTTATTTTCCTCTGCAGGTTGTTTTCTTAATTTGTGCCTATGCTACTGTGTATCTGATCTATGGGAAATTCCGGAAAACCTTTGACAGTGAGAACGATTCCTTTCGTCTTGAATTTCTTTTGGTCCCCGTCACAGGCCTCTCATTTTTAGAAAACTACAATTTCACTCCTTTAGAGGTAAGAAAACTATTCATATTATAGAGAAGTGGAGTGGATCATACCCTATCTCCTCAAGGCTTAGATATCTCAAACCAAATGTTTATCATACACCCTTCATTCCATTTATCAACTCCCCACCCCACCCCCTACCATATACTACTGACTCTTTACATTTACCCAGGACTTACTTTCTTCCCTCCTCAGATCCTTTGGACTTTCTCAATTTACCTGGAATCAGTGGCTATACTTCCACAACTTTTCATGATTAGCAAAACAGGTGAAGCCGAGACAATCACTACACACTATCTTTTCTTCTTGGGCCTCTATCGTGCTCTCTATCTTGCAAACTGGATCTGGCGTTACTACACAGAAAACTTCTATGATCAAATTGCTGTGGTTTCTGGAGTCGTACAAACCATCTTCTACTGTGACTTTTTTTATCTCTACGTCACAAAAGGTAAAGATCACTGACAGCATGGTAGGTAGTGTGAAGGTGGCATCTTTCATAGCAAGTAATCTGTAACTTTGTCCAACTTTGTGCCCCCCTCCACTAACTTGTGGGCCTTTATTTGCATCCATGTCTTTTAACAACGTAGCAGTTAACAAGCCCTTTGTGAACAGGCCATCTGTCAGGGATGCTTTGACTTGGAGTTCCTGCATGGCAGGGGATTGGACTGGATGGCCCTTGTGGTCTCTTCCAACTCTATGATTCTATGATTCTATGATTCTATGATTCTATGAACAGCCTCACTTAAAATACAGTGAGCATTAAGGGTTAAATGAGTTTTTAAATATGACCCAAGGTATAATGCTCACGTGGTTGAGTGCTGGACAACTCTGGAGTCCCGGTTTTGAAATCCTGCTCAGCCATGGAAACCTACTGGGTGATGTTGGGTCAGTTCCATTCTCTCATCCTCAGAGGAAGGTAAAGCCCAACATCCTGTGATCAAATCTTGCCAAGAAAACTCTGTGGCCTTAGGGTTGCCATAAGTTGGAAATAACCTGAAAGCACACAACATAATGTTGATTTCTAAGCAAGAAAAGGAATAGTGCACTTTGCATATTAAAGCAGTACTATGGAAGCACACTCTTGCGGGTGGATTCCAAGGTGCTCTTCTAACAAGTATTACACCAAAACCTTTTTAAAAGAAACATCCCATCCTTTAGTTTAGAGGCTACAATCTGTCCCTTCAGAGCTTTGGCCCCCTATGCCTAGAAGCCCAAACCAGCATGACCAACACTAAGTAATGTGGGGGAGCTTTACTCCATCAGCCCATTGCCAATCCTGCTCTATCTTTGCTCCATCAGCCCAAAGCTCAATCCTGAGCTTCATGGTTTGATATCCTAATAGAGACTTTGCTATGCAGATCACAATCAAAGTTGCCATCTCCATGAAAAAGAACCAAGGAGGTATGCACTGACAAACAGGTGAAGTTTTCCTTCCTATCACAGAACACATACCGAGTTTATTATTTTTTTTCCTCCCTATCTAGTATTAAAAGGAAAGAAGCTGAGTCTCCCAGTGCCTATCTGAAGATGTGCACACAAGCAAACCAAGACCCCACTCCTAGACTGCAGGGTGTTTTCTGCTCTTCTGCCATACAGCTCCTCAGCTCAGCATTCAGAAAACCTACCTGTTTCTCTCCACACTGTGATTAGCAAACATCAGACTGTGCTTGAGACACTGACGTGTGGATATTAACACTTCTGGCTTACATTTCTTAACTATTCAGTGTTGAGCAAGACTTGAGCAATATTTGCATCTTTTGTATTGGAATGTTCTTTTGGTAACTGAATTCTGCTTATAACAAATAAAATAATGCAAATCTCTTTAACTTCTTTAACATTGATGCAGCAGCAATAATTCCAAAGGTGAAAATTCATTGTCTTGGGCACTATTAATAGTGAGTCGGTCTAAGGATTTACTTAGTTGTACACAAAATTTTATTTGGGCTAAAACAGAACTAAAGGCTCAGAAAAACACATCAGCCACGGCTGGATCACATGAGTAAGGAAACTAGGTGCAAGGCTCAGAATTGTATGGTCAGCCAGGAGTTGAATTACAATTTGTAGAAGCTGTAGCCCACAGTCAGTGTTAAGGAATTTGGGGAGTTGTACTTCAACAACAGCTGGAGAACCACACAGTTTCCAGTCCTGACCTAAAGTAAAACATTCTTGATTTTCAGAATTTCAAAATGGTGGTTCACAGGCTTTGGGCTTCCGGTCGTCTTGGACTTCAACTCCTGATATGTCACACTGGTTACTTATGGTGAAGGTGCATTCTGGCTTGCTGAGAGGTTTCTCCTATCACTGCCCAGAGACAGGCAGGTCACACACAGTCTCACAATATCTAAATAAAAAATGGAACTGACTTGCCAACCTGGCCATCTTAGCCTTCAGTTCCTAGCCAAGCCAAGCCTGCAGACACCCCACTAAAGTAATCAGTAAACTTAAAATAAAGGACGAAGAAATCTCACAGACCATTGTAACCTGGACAAAAAGGTCATTGCCAACGCTCCTCACCTCAACAATTCAAAATGTATCTTCATGGCAGGTAATCAATGTGGTCTTCTCTGGGTTCGTGAGAGGAGGAATCCACATATCTTAGGATTTAGTCGTCTTCCAAATTGTGGGGGGAGGAAAACAACCTTCTGTGTATGTGAGAGTGAGGGACTGTCTCTTACTCTCTACCTACTCCTGGAATACCCTCCTGCCAAACGTGGCATTCACTGACCTGTATTTGTCAATCTTGAAGTGACAGATGAAAGTGGGAGGCATACTCTAGTTGGCCACCTTGCAGATGTCACTGATGGGCGCATTCATGAAGAAAACTGCAGAGGTGGCTGCCATTCTGGTCGACTTGAGCAACAACATTCATGGGCTGAGGAATTTTGGCATGCCATAAGAATACGTGCTTTGATCCAAGTTGCTATCATGGATTGGGACATCTTGCATCAGAACTGAGAATCATAGCACTGGATTAAAGGAAACAAACTTGAGAACCACAGCACTAGTTCTGAAAGAGTTAGTTCTGCAGATACAGATATTTAATGCTCTTATGCCATAGTTTTTCTTGTGGGTACAATGGCATGTAACAGAAAGGAGAATCAGTTTCAGAAGCATGAAAAGATGACAAAACTATTGGTAGAAAGGAAGTCTGGCTGTAGAGACAAAATCTTCTGAACAAGAGCAACGTTGCCGTAGCTCTCAGGGTCACCAGCTCTGATGTGGCATGGTAGCCACTAAAAAAGGTCATGTGGAGCAAAAGAAAGCACAAACTGTTTTGAGAGATTCAAAAGGTGTCTTTGCCAGTTGCTTCAGGACTAGGGGAAGATTCCATGATGGGAAGTGGTGAATCACAAGAGAAATAAGCGTTGCTCCCCTGAGGAACCTCCTAACAGGAACCTCCTAACAACATGAAGAATGTAGTCCTAGAGGCTCTAGACAAGACAGATAAGACTTCAAGTTGTCTTTTCTGGGTGTTCAGACTAAGACCTAAGTTAAGTCCCCACTGTAGAAAAGGAGATGCGAGGAAGGTGGAGTTGTAGCTGGGCATTTGATTTGCACCACCAAATATATGTTTTCCAAGTGGCTTCATAAATCCTAATGGTTGGCTTTCTGTGTAATGACAAAACCATTGTCAATCAGAATAATCATATATCTTTAACATCCTCTGTTCAGCCTCTAGACAGGTAGCTGGAGTCAAGCCACTTCTGAGTAGCAAAAGGGTCCCTGCATTAGAAGGTCCAAGGTGCTGGGGAAGGTGCCATGGATCATAGTCAGATGTAACACATCCAAAAACCATGGTCTCTGAGGCCAAACTGGGCTTAGGCTTTGTTCCCCTGGAAACAGAGCATGTTCGCTGAGAAAATCTGCTTGATAGTTGTCTATTCCCTGAACATACTGGGGTGTTATGGACAGACCTGACTTCGACCCATTTCCTAAGACTGCCCCTGCCAGCATCACTGGACTAAGAGTGGCATTAAAAAACTGTTGTCTGCTTCCTTCCCTTGGGGCCTAAAAGTCTCCCTGCTTATTGACTGGGCTGCAGGGATGTTGAGGTGACACTACAGAAAATAAGACATGGGTCAATTGGACTTCTTGCCAACTCTAACCAGCGGGGGTGGGGTGCAGAGAAAATGAAAAAGGTGTTGTTTTTTAATTTAATGAAAGGAGGAAAGAAAACTAAATAGAGGGTGAAATCTGAGACAGAAGAGTGTGTAGAACAGAACAAGGAAAACATAAAGCAATGGGAAAAACTGCTCTAATCACAGGCAGGAAAAAGAATTTAAGGCTAAGATAGCTGTGCTGGGAGGAATCAGTTCAATTTTTCATTTAGGTTATCATGAGACTTCCTGCATATCTCTGGGCAGGGATAGCAAAAACCTAGGATGTGTGGATCCCTCCTTTCACCAGCCTAGAGAATCTGTGGCCATGCTAGCTGGGGCTTCTGGATGCTGAAGTCCAAAACACCTGGAGGACTAGAGATGTGTACAAAAGAACACTACTGGGCCAATCCAAAGGCCATTCTAGCCCAGTATTCTGTTCACAATGGACAACTAGTTGTCTATGGGAAACCCACCAGTAAGGCATAAATCTTATGAAGACACCCTTCATTTCCTGTTCCCCAGCAAATGATGTACAGTGCTATAGTGTCTTTGATACTGTGGATGATACACATCCATTGTTCTAACATCTATAAATACATAATCAACCATGTTTAAAGTTGGTAGTCACCATAAACTATCTTGAATCCCACTGAATTGCACACCGGCATATTTTCTTTTGCAGTGGGTCTTTGGTATCTGCTGTGGTTTTGTTCCATGATTCCCCCCCCCCCCCAATGGATACCAACATCTGTGGATGCTCAAGTCCCATTAAATACAATGGTATAGTAAAATGGTTTCCCTTTTATAAAATGGCAAAATCAAGATTTGCTTATTGGCATTTGAATTTTTAAAAAATATTTTCAAGCCATGGGTGGTCAAAAGGTTGAATCTGTGGATAAAATATCCATGGATACAGAGGGCCAACTGTATTCATCCTGACCCCAGAGCTTCACTGGAGACTGCTGGTTCTAGCATGAGAAAAACTTCAATACACTATGCATAACTGTTTAGACTTCTTCCTCTTGCCTTTCCTCCCTCTCAGCTGCCAATAATGCAGTATTTTTTAATAAGGTACATGCTCCAGTTCCTTGATTATTCTGGTTCTCTATCATTTCTTTTTCCAGGAAGTGACCAGTACTCCTGCAGTCTCCCTACAAATTTATATAAGAGCAGTATATTTTAGGTCTGTCTCCCCTTTTCATGACATCCAAGGGGAGGATATAATTAAAAAACAAACATAGAATTGACCTTTTTAAACAACTGCAAACTAGGTCAACATTTTCATCAAACTATGCCCTAAAACTGTAAGATGTCCTTCTTGGTCAGTCATTGCCAGCTCAAATCATTAGTGGGATGTATGCGGATTTTTGTGGGAGGGGGCACCAATATGCACCATTTTACACTTGTTAACACTATATCTAATAGCCATTTTAATACCCATCTCCTAAATTTGGAGAGACTCTTCTAGAATCCAACACAATGCATTTTGTCCTAACCATGCAGAACTGGGTATCATCAGCAGAAGTGACCCTTACTGCTCACCCCTAATACCACATCATTTATGAACAACTTAAACACTGGTCCCCATATGGATACATAAGAACCCCAATGCCTCCCTAGTATATATGCCTTTTAAATGAACAAAAAACTCAGAGTCCAACTTTTATTGACAACAGTGTTTTATTCATACCTACAAAAGAAAACAAGATGGTATCAAAAGGACAATTTACAAACTAATAATAACATATCTGTTTAGTATGCTGTGCCTGAACATTACAGAGCTATGAATCTCTCAATTCAAGTCTTTGTTAATACAACAGGAATGTGTTCAAATATCAGCAAGGGTTGAAACTGAGCACTGATCCCACCCAAAGAAGCCTCTGAAGTTTAGAGTCTAAATATTTTCAACTGAACAAAGCCCAAGGTGATTTATCTGAAAGGAAAGAAATGCTGGATTGGTGCTTTTACAAATGTTTACTATGGAAACAACAGACATTACCATGTTGTCAGCAGGGCTCTTTAGCTGGTAAGTGGAACTAAGCAGCACCAGGCGAGTCATGAGTAGTATATGCCACAGAGCATTCAATGGTTGGCTAATACCCTGACAGAACATGTAAGACTCTGGGCTATAGTTGACTTCATACTATAATAAAGCACTGCAAGACCCAACACAATTTTATGCCTGCAAAGACTGCTAAATACTAAAACCACACGGTAGTCCTGACTTTCCTGAAACTCCTTTAAGGACAATAGAAAGTATGTCTTCTCCCCACATGCCCTATGCTTGTAATTAAATTCCATATTGAACTCAAAATTGCTCCACACTGGTTTTTCAGGAAAGAAACAGATTACACAAGTGTTCAGAAAATGAATGTTCATTTCTTATCTTATTAGCATTGATGCTCACTGTCCAGACTTCTCCTTTTGCCAACTTACAATTACAGAAGTGAGGCAAGAGGAATTTTAAAAAACTGGCAAATGTTTCCCTCCCAGCCTATGCCAACAACCTACCTGTATATTGTGAAGACAAACAACTGATTTATCATTCCCCAGGTGGCTCTCTAAGGAACCCATATCAAATCCCATTTTAATAAGCCAGCTCCACATTGCTCTCACAGGGCTGCCTTATTTGGCTAAGCTATATATTTACCAAAACAGAGGGTAACACTGCATCACAAACATTATGCCTTTCATCCTCAATCATCAGCGATCTCTTCCCATGTTCTTTTAACATCCCAAGTGATGCATTATAAAAGCCAATTACTACCAACCCTTCTGCTAAGTCACAAGACATAACCCTTAATACTCGAAAGAGAATCCTGCCCCCACCCAGCCCACCTAAAATCTTGCTTAGCTTAAAAAAAAATAAGATTGGATGGAAGTGTTTAAAGTTTCATGCTTCCCTAACATTTCCTACAATGCTACCTACCTGTAAAAGCTGAGCATAAAGACAGCTGAAGAAATTCAATTCAAAAGCCAAAGAAAGCCCTAATTCAGATCAGGATATGAATGCAGCTCCAAGACATATTAGCCATCTCTTCCTCCTCCCCAAGAAGAAGGGTTAAGATTCTATTCAAACTAAAAGAAATCTTTAAAATTTTAAACAGAAAAATAGAACCATTTTATCAATATAGTGGGATCCTGAACTTGGCCAATACCAAGTATTCTAGAAAGACAGCACCCAGGTAGTATTCCCAAAAAATTCTGCTGAAGTGCAAACTTAACCTCAGCAGTAGACCTTTGGGTCAAGATTTCTTTTGTGACTCCTAGATAAATTCAATTGCTAGTGATTTAAGAGCTAAAGAGAAATCTAATCAACTTAAAAATATTATTTTTGTGATAAAACCTAAAGTGAAAGTGCTTTACAACAGAAAGGAACACTCATCTCCAACACTGTTACATCCCTTTCCTAAAGGGCTGACAAGACATCCAGGAGCTGCAGAAATGCTAGCCAAATCAAATCTATCCTTTGTGTTCTCTGGGGAGTGAATGCTTGGAACAACCACAAATTGTGCCACCAATTCTAAATCCAAAGCTTACGTTTGATAATTTTTTAGAAAACAAAGTCTTAAATTTAAATTGAGTAAGCAAAAATCACACCACCTTTAATATTCTGTTAAGGGAGCACCCTTTAGCACCATCTTTCTTGATGATTACAGCACGGAGAAGTTGTCCTCTCTGCAGCAAGTTTTCATACACAAGCCTCAGGCACAATGACAGTTGGACTGGGACGTATCTGCCCTGTAAGAATTTTTCTTTTGGAGAGAAAAAAAATCATTCCAGATTACATAACATGCAAGGCTAAAATATGTATAAAGTAACTTTTCCAGTCAATGCTAATTATAAAAAAAAATTGGTAATATGGACTGGACTCTTTGTGGATAGAATTTGGGTGGTGAATTCTACATTTAACCTGCATAGGGAAAACATCACAATGGGGAGGGGGGAGGAAGGAAGTTCTTAATTGCAAATCTTGACTGGTAACCACTAAAGCAAATGGTCTCATTTGCGTGAAGGGGGAGGGGGCGGTGGAGGAGGTGGATACTGGTAGTTGGCAGTCTGTCCCATATAGCCCATCACGTTGGTGCCTGGAGGCTGAGGAAACTGTTGCGACATGAGAGGCTGTGGCTGTTGGCCTGAACGGCCCATCCCTGCATACTGCTGTTGACTGGTGCTTTGTGAGTTTCTCCCAGCGTTGGCAGTGCTGGCTCCACCATACCCAGCAGCACCATATTCTGCCCCATAGCCAGTTGCACCATAAGCAGCTGTTCCATAGGCTCCCTGGGCATAACCATACTGGCCCTGCTGTGCCCCAAATGCAGAATTTGCACTCCCATATGCACTCCCATAGCCCTTGGTGGCTCCATTGGCAAAACTGTCGCCACGATCACGATCTCGGAAGCTACTTGAGTCTCTTCGGCCATCTTTAACACCCCGGAGCCTCCTTTCACACTCTTCCTGGTACATCAGATTAGGGTTGTTAGAAGAATTACTGGTACGGTAACGAGAACGGCCACCTGGGAATATACAGGGCTCAGTTTAATACAGCGCTAAAGAGCATAGTCAAAATCTCTCTAGGAGGAATTTTAATTTGCAATACTAAAACTGTTTTTGTCTACTCACGTAAACCATTTAATAATAATAATAATACTTATTTCTAGTCCGCCCCTCTGAACAAGCAATCGGGGCGGATTACAACAAGGATTAAAACAATATCAAGTAAAATATCCCATCCTTTCCCTTACCACCCCCCCTTAAAAAGAGATTAAATCACAATTGAATTAAAACAGTAACTAGCTAAAATAGTAATAAAAACAAGATTAGAGAAAAACGGACCCAGCCAAGGTTATGTAGAAGTAGAAACAGAGAAGGAAGGCTGGAAGAAAAGGCCACTCTAAAGCCTAGATTTGGAGCTGGGGGATGTTACATTCTCTGGAAAGGCCTGCCGGAAGAGATATGTCTTTAGGGCTTTTTTAAAGCCTTCTAAAGATGAAATAAGACGCATCTCATCCGGCAGGTCATTCCACAACCTGGGGGCAATAGCCGAAAAGGCCCTCTGGGAGGTCTGCACCAACCTGGTCTTCATGGGTTGCAGCAAGTTCCTCCCAGAGGACCGAAGTGTGCCGGGGGGGGGGGGGTTTCATACGGGAAGAGGCGGTCCCTTAGATAAGATGGACCCAAGCCATGTAGGGCTTTAAAGGTTAAAACCAACATTTATTCTTTTTTCACAGTATAGTCACTACTCCAAATCAACGGACTTGAAAATGCACAGAAGGGCGACCGCTATTAACTTAAATGGGGTGCCCACCCCGCACCACACACCCCACATACACACACTCAATTCAAGCCTATGGGCTTGAATATCCGTGAAATTTGGAACTTGTGGGGGGAGTCCAGAACGGATCCCCCCGCAAGTTCCAAGGGGTGACTGTATTCAGTCACCAATTCTTATCTCTAAAGATCTGCTTTCTTTTACATAAGGGGAAAGAATGCTAATTAAAAAGAGTCAAATATTTTGTGTTAACAGTTATAGTCTAAAAAGGAGAAGAAATGGGCTACAATATTTCAGAGGACTTTGGTCTTTTAAGCAGATGTGGAAATATGCCCATCTGTGAGGAAAGTGACTTGAATTTGAATTTTTTCTATACTATATAATCATAGAATCATAGAGTTGGAAGAGACAGTAACTTCATAAATTGAATAATGATTTAAAAAATAGTGCAGATTGAAGATCAAAGTCTTCCAGAGTCCACATGACTGTCATGTCTACTTCTGTGTTGTAATAGAGACTATCAATTGTCCCTTTTCCAAGCTAATCTGGTAAAGAGTACTTGATGGCACAGTATGGACAGCTTGAATGCAGAGGCCTAACAGAGGCCTCTGTTCACTAGGCTACCTTCCAGGTTCAAGGAGGACAGTAGGGATGCTGCCAGGAATCTAAACTGCCACCTCTCAAATTTAGCTCCTTCTCTGGTTCAATGATGTGTGTGATTTGAAGCAGTATCCCCAATTCTTTTTCTGGAATTATTGAGAATTCTCCAAATCATATAGCAACATTTCACAAAAGAGATTTAGAACTGAATTTCTTAAGAATCTATGGTCCAAAACACACTGCAGAAATAATCCAGTTTGAGACTACTTTAACTGTCCTGCTCAGTGCTAGGGAATCCTGGAAACTGTAGTCTGTTGTGTTACCAGGCTTCTCTGACAGAGAAGGCTAAACATCTCACAAAACTACAGTTCCCAGAATCCCCTATCACTGAGCCAAGGCAGTTAAAGAGGTCTCAAACTGGATTATTTCTGCAGTGTTTTGAATCTATGATGCTCTACGTATATACAAAGCAAGCCTGACCCATTTACATTTCTTTCGGCCACTAATACAATAGGCATTACCACATGGAATTCAGAGACATAGTCAGGTTAATCTGGAATTTCAGTATGCAAAGGGATCATGTACCATCACTGGGGCTAGTTAGGTGTTAGTTTCAAAGTTGCTAAAAGATCCCTTTGCATATGTAAGGAAATTTATTATTCTATTTTCTTATATCCTGCCTTTTTCCCAGTCCAGGGCTCAAGGTGGTTTAACAAAAGTTGGAACAGATACAGGAAAGGGTACAATGCAATGCCCTATGAAAGAAGCAAGTTAGGTAAAGGTGAGGCAAACAGAAACAAACATTAAAAATTACAGAAAAACTAGAGTTGACTAATCTTCTGGAACAGATAAATCACATGAACATATAAATTATCACAATTCTCCTTAGATTTCAGTCAAAGAAGGAATCACTTGATAACACCATATTTCATGCAACTATAGCTAAATTCAAACAATATATAAATAGCAACATTTATTACCTCCGCCACCGCCACCGCCTCTATGGTCTACAAGCTGCATCAGTTTAGGATTGATAGCTTGATTGGCTTCCTCTAATACTTTTATTAGTTCTCTGGCCTGTTTCAGATTTCCTGGTGTGAAGAATGTATAGGCGGTGCCTTTGTTGGTGCTACGGGCAGTACGGCCAATTCTGTGCACATAATCCTCCGAACTGTTTGGATAGTCGTAGTTTATCACAAACTTTACATCTTCCACATCTTGTGAAGCAACCAAGCACAGTGAAGGGTTCAGGAGAGGGTAGTGGAAGGAGGATGTGCCAACAGAAGGTGGGGAGCACAAATGCAAGTGACAGTAACAAAAGAAAAGAAAAAAGTTAGTAGTTGTTAGGAAAAATTACAGTACAGACTCTTCCCAACAGAGCAAAAGGCTAAATTGATATATGTATGCCCATGGGAACCATAAATTTGGGTTCCAAAGCTGACAAGCCAAAGCAGTTCACTTTTTTTCTCAAATTCATCCATTCTTTGCTGCATGCACATCATGAAAACACACATTACATCGATGTCTGAACATCTGACTTGTGCAATACAGGCAACTTTACCCCACAACAGCCTATCAAAAAAAACAAAACAAATGTGCCACTCTTTTTACAGACACAGCAAACTGGACTGGGCAAGAGAGAGAACTGCAAATGCCTTTAACTCTGTTAGGAGAAGTCTACAAATCTACTAACACTTACCTTCTTATTGCCACAAAGTTTTAATACGTAATGTTTTTGTCAGAAAAAATTAATTGTTAAAATAAGTTTTGTCTTTGCCACCTAAGGTATCTCAGTTTTAGCTGAGATAACAGTTGCCAAATTGGGACAGTAAACAGCTGGACTGTTTTAATTTTCCCTGTTCAGAGGCTCACCATAATAACTTTTGATCATAGCTCAATTTGACTTCTATCATAGCATTGCCTGCAGTTAATTTGACTATAAAGAGATAATCTCAGGTACAAATATTCAAAGCCATCAGGAAAAAACAACAACAAACACCTGAGATTTCAAAAGCATCCAGGTCAGAAAATAATAATGTGATGATAAAAACCTGTCATATAACATTCAGAAAAGCAATTTTACAATAAAAATTACAACTCGCACTTACAAAAACAAATCTGCATTTTACAGAGAATATTTAGATATATCCAAGATAAAACACAGATGGACTTTCCTTTTAAAAATGAGAAACATTCCCTGTTTTGTTACCAGACCGATGCACACTCCCTCCTCCTGTGGGAAATCGCTGCAGCCGATCCCGTCTCTTTGCCTTTTATTTTTGGCGGCCTCCTTTCGAAAACTCCGCCCTCTGACACGGGACCACTGGAGCGCGGGGAGCATGCATCAAGGGTCCATGGCAGCGAGGAGAAGTCCCCACACACGCTCGCTCTGTGAACTGGCTTAGATGCTTCTCTGTAGCCCCATTTGGCTGTCAAGCGCCTGAGAACCTGGTTTCACGTAAACGTTTCAGGTCCTCCAACGCTTGCTGTCCCCTCACAGGGCTTAAAGGGGGCAATTGTCAAAAATGAAGATGCTAAAAATTACATCCAAAAGATCAGGCTGCATCTATTGCCCAGACTGCATCAATTTCAAATAAAAGGATAGGGACTGGGGTGGGGGGATAAAAGTGGGTTGCACAAATGGGTGTCATGTCTGTTTCTTATTACACTGGAGGGGGGCTCCTCAATCTTTCCAGACTCCAAAGTCCTGAATCACACCAAAAAGTGAGAAGGCAGATTTCACAGGGGCAGCGCGAGTCTCCAGCTAGGGTGCAAGTTGGTGCAAGTATCTCAAAGGGTAAGTGTTAACATAAGGACAGGATAATATACTGAGTGCACTCACATCTTCACAGCTAGGAATTAACTGGAGTCTGACAAACAATAGGCTATGGGGCCTCAGCAAATCCCATTCTGTACATCCATTAGCAAAGTCGCTACAATGAATATCAGGAAGCACATTCTTGTTAGAAAGCACAGAGATAATCAGTTAACAATGAAGGCATCAATGACTGGATTTTGGTAGGAAATCCATGGGAGGACAACAAGGAACAGAAAGAAGAGGTGAGGGCAATTTTCACCTTAGAAAGGTGTGTTATCAGATCCAGAGTATCTGATGGCGGGGGGGGGGGAATGAAAACACATACTTAAAAAGTTACGTGCTATCTATCTTGCACTGATGTCAAGCTGTCAGAATATTTCTTCAGTTTTACAAATTCAGTTCTTGGTTATTCTAAAGGTAAATATATCTGACTAACTGGGGATGCATACCCACTGAGATGCCCCCGAAAAAAGGACTGAACCTCTGAATATTAACTGGGAGGGGCAAAAAACTAACAAACACCATCATATAGAGAGCTGCTTCGACCACCAATGTAGATATGTCCCCAGACCTGCACTGAGTGATCGGCAGCTGATATCAAAGTTTCTGTTAAAGAAAACAAACAAAAAGAAATTTAATGATTTGACTTTAACAGAGTGAAGTGTAACCAATCTTTTTTTTTTTTTTTAAGTAAAAACAGTGCAGAGGGGAAGTTCTTCTTGCCTGGGCATTATTCACAAAGAAGCCATTATGGGGGACTCAACTTACCTGGAAGAGTTTTCTGAGACCAATGTTCATTTGAGAAGAAGAAAAAACCCTGGTGACTCATCCAAAAAAGTGCGCGCCCCTGATCTATGTTTTAGGTAGAAGCCTTCACTTTCCAGGAACTTGGAGGAATTCGTCCAGAGTTTTGCCAGTTAGGTATATCATAAGGCAGCAAACTCTGGGCCCCAAAACAAGCCAAGACGTTATTTAGTAACAAGAAACAGACTCTGGTACCTTTTCCCCACAGCCTCAGTAAAGTGGAGAAGGCAGAACGGGGAGACTGTTTTCTTTAAATAGTATCCAAATGAGTTGTTTTGGGGAAATATGAGAAAAGGGCTGATTTAAGTGTCTAGGCAAGATGCACAAAGAAGCTACCAGCACACAGCAAGCCTGCTTTAAAAAAACACTGCCAAGGAAAATCCTTCATTAAAATAAACCTGGCCTCACCCTTCTCCTAACAGGTCCAAGTTCTACCTGCACAGATCCAGACATGACTCCAGAGGACAGAGACTGAAATCCACATGAACACCTCTACAGAAGGGACAATTCAAGGGATGGCATGGGCAAAATTTACATTATGTGAGTGAAGGCTACCAACTTTTTTCATATGTTCATCATTTTTAAGGGGAACTAAAAACAAGCTGCCTTAAGTATTTTTTAAAAACATAAAAGTAACAAACGCTCATGTACTAAAAGTCCCTTTGAACAACCTAAGGAATTATTTCACTGATTCTGTGTGTGATGTGCCATGAAGTGTCAGCCCACTAAACTAAACATTACCAAAAAGACCCCATTACTAAACATTACTTTCTTCTATATTTCTCAAGTATCTACAGTGACTGTATAATATATTCATATTTCTAACAATGAGAGATGCAGATCTTATTGACTAGGATAAAAATATGAAAGTGGGTTTGTTTACTCAAGCATCCAAGAGAAATAATATTTGTAATATTGAAAAAAAAACTTGCAGCTTTTATTAAACCTCAGCAGTCCAGTTTAAAAGGAAAAGTGAGGTAAAATACTTGTTTGTAAAATATACAAAATATGTTCACATGTATAAAGCTGTGTTTCAGAGTTGGGGGAGGGTCTACTCATCTAACATGTTAAGGTGCAATTATGTTAGTAATGCGTGTGGAGATAAAAGGGTTTTTAAAAAGCTGTTTGCTCTGCTACCCACTAATTACAAACAAGAACTTATAGCTTAGCCATCCAGCCACAAAAGCTGGAGCTGGAAAAGGAGATGGGTGTGTTGAAACAATTGGGCTGAGTAATTGGACGTCTCTTCTCCCCACTGGCGATCCATTAGTCATGCCTAGGCCTTGCTGCAGACCAAAGCCTGTTCACTAGGAGCAGGAAGAGATTTTGAATATGAAAGAAAAAAAAGATCAATGTTAAAAAAAGGCATTTTACATGTTGGGGAAAGTCACACTTTATAACTCTTTGGAACAGAAGTGTCAAGCTAAAGAAATGACCTGAAAAAGCAGGCCAAAGAAGCCCATGTGTACAAACCTAGCCCACGAGATGCAACATCTGTAGCAATGAGGATTGGAGCCTTTCCAGAACGGAACTCTGAAAGAAGAAATTATGTACATTTACTAGTCATAAAACCATATTTAAAGTCACAGATTTTAAGTTTAAATCAGGGGCTGCCCATATGGGGCAAAAAGTCTCCATGTTCCCTCTGGACTCGCATCCAAAACCACAGGGCCAGGATCAGGCCAGATTCTGGCAGGCTGGATATGGATACAGTAAACAAGGCTTAATGTGGACATTTGCTGCAGAGATTCCTGGAAACTCGATGGCAAAGCCCAACTGATTAGACCCCAAACCGCATTCCTTACTTTATTCTCCTGTTGCCATTACTGAAAAGATCCATTGCCACATCTGATACAGAAATGGGGCACCTGACCGCATTGTACAGCCAGGTGCCCTGTTTCCATCTCAGATGCTGCGATGGGGGGGGGGTCTTTTCAGTAGTGGCAACAGGAGAGTAAGATAAGGGGTGCACCACAGTATCAGGTCCATGGCATGGGGACAGGTGTGAGTGTAAATAGCTGCCCATCCCCATGCAATCCCTGGAAACAAACCGGGCTAGCACCCAGACTTAGCCCAGGCTTTCCTGGCCCATCTGCTCAGGGCTTTGATTTAAGGATTCTAGAATTAGACATAAGATTTTAACACTGATACACTTTAGGACAGGAAAAGGGCCCTCCCTCCATTAATCTGCCATGGCCCTGTCCTCAGAGGGAGAGAGAAGGGGCAGGCACAGCTCCACCATTTCTGCCTTGGCCCTTGCGTCAGAGGAAGAGAAGAACCCTTCTCCACTGACATTCTCTTCTCCTTTTGTGTCATGTCTTTTTTAGATTGTATACCTGAGGGCAGGAAACTGTCTAATTAACAATTTGTAAGCATAAAAACTCTGAATGAATCAATTAATGAATGAATGACGCTAATTATCTGGAGCTAGCTCTGAATATTACTTTTCAAAACTATGTTTGCTCCTCCCCAATACTATTTCCGTCAAAAAGTAGTACAGTGTGAATAGCAAAACTAATATTTAAAAAAGCTAATTTAGCATTTAGATAGAGTGACAGTCAGCTTACATTATGCCATTTGCTGATCACACCACCTAAAGACAAAACAAAGCATTCTTTGGTAAATCAGCTAGTTTCTTCCTACTACTTACCATTAAGCACCCAATCTCGCTCTGGTTGACTCTTATCTCCATGAATACACATAGCTGGCCAACTAAAAAAAAAACCCCAAAGTTTTCATTAGTTTTGGCTCATGCCGGTCCAAGTTCCAGAAATGTTAACATACTACAGCAAACAGAAACAAACTGATTCAATAATTAATACTGTAATTAGTCAATTAACTTAATGACTTTTAAGAACACAAACAGGGCCAATAATGGAAGTCTCTTAGGTACAATGAAAAGAACACAATGGGGCTTTCTAGAATGGCAGGAAAGTGTGACACGAAGTTGCCTTTTCCTTAATGCTTAGCAGCTGCACCGCAACCTTTAGATGGAACTGCGCTGTTCCACAGTTTTTAAAAAAGAAGCTGGGAAAACCAGCACCTTTTTAAAGGTGCTTCTTCTCCCCTAAAACGCAAAAAAAAAAAAAGTGTTTTCATGGCACACTTTCCCTTTTTCTCATCTTAAGGCTAGAGTTTCATGCAGCCATGAACACACTTCTTTTTGCCAATCTAGAAAGCCCTAATGAGAAAAATAACTCTAGAGTTTTTAAAGAAATACAGTGTGCCCTTCCCATTTGCAGTTTGGTTTCAGGGCCCCCCAGAGACCAGAAAAAATGTGCATGCTCAAGTCCAATTATAGCCAATAGTTGGTAATATTGGTATGACCAGATGCACACACTGCCATTGGCAATAATGGGGTGGGGTGATCAATGGACGCGAGTCCCTGGAAGTTTAGCCCGTTGATTTAGCGAGTCCACTGTAAAATATATAGCCAGAGACCACATCACATAAAGTTTCATGTGAGGATGCCACCAAAGCAAATTTGGAATCACGAGATGTTACAGACTTCTTTGCTTGCACAGCAATTACAGCTTATGTGGTAAGAAGGCCTCATTATCTGCGTTAGATTTCAAATATTTTAGTTAATTATCGATCAGTGCACCTTCTTTATCAACAATCGTTTGATAAAACTATGTTAATGGGTATCTCATAATTAAAAGCTGCCTGGCTTCTCCAGGAGTTCCTAGGCTGTCAACAAGACAGCAGCATCTCATATATATATATATATATATATATACATATACGAGTGTGTGTGTGTGTGATTTTTCATTACAAATCAAACATGCTTACAATTGGAGCTGCAAAGGTTAAGACTTATACATCTCCACCTGGAAAAATGTTTGTACAAATCAGGACAAAAGACCTACCCATCCCTACGCATTCTTCGAGTTAGGTCATCACATCTTCGTTTAGTTTCCACAAAAATAATTGTCTTGTTCTCTTTTTCAGCCATGATTTCTTCCATCAGCTGTATTAGTCTTTTTCCAAAGATTAAAAAAAATTATACAAAAGAAGAGATTGTATACAAGAAATTAATTTAATGTAATTATTGAGATACGGTCATCATTGTTAAAATCCTATATATTCATGTGTACAGTTATGCTGACTGAGATGATGGCAGTGGTAATTGGGGAGGGGGGAATGAGGGGAAAAACAACAATAATCCCACTTTCACAAGTCAGACATCTAATAGGCATATTGGAGCTGACTCTGTTTCTCCTCTTGTTGCCTACCTGCACAAATACTCAGAGAAACACTGCTCATTTAATACATTACACCAGCAGTGTGCCACAATAGGTTCTTGGCCTTTAATACTACTCAATCATTTATAAATAATTATGCAGAACATTTAAATGGCATGTTAGAACTATCGGTATCTCAGTCTAGTCAGCTGTGGCAAAGTATCTTAGCTTTGTTTCTCAAATTAATGAACAATGAATACCGTATATACTCGACTATAGGTCGACCTCATGTATAAGCTGAGGGCAAGTTTTGGGGCCAAAATTATGGATTTTGATAAGACCCGTGCATAAGTCGAGGGTAAAATTTAGAGGAATATAGCAAAGGATCTAAAGGATGAAGCAAAGGAAGACAATGTCAAAGAATGTACAAAATTCCAGCAGCCATAACTTTTTGTGCTCACTCTTAAAACTGGGTGGATGAGAAAGAAGAGGGGAATTGGTGCTTCCAAGACAGATTATACTCTTCCCCTTCACAAGGCGATGTTTCCTTCTTTTAAATAAGAGTTAAGATACAATACTTACATTGACCCATGGATAAGTCAACTTAGGTTTTTGGGGTCAATTTTTTAACCTAAACTTCTAGACTTATACATGAGTATATATACAGTATTCCAATGGGTGACACTGTTTTTTGTAGGTGTCTTGAAAAACCAAGAACAAAGAAAAAACAAGCAAAATCAATACCAAATTAAGATTTGGCATTTGCTCATCTCAACTTAATAAGTGCTAAACTTATAAAGGTGTGTGTATCTAACTTGCAAGCAAACTGAACACAATATAACAGTATCCATACTTATGATCCTTCTCGCTTTCCATGCATACATCCACTATTTGCAGAATATTATGATTGGCGCTCAACTCCAGATTCCCCACGTTGATCTGGACATAGTCATGCAAGAAATCCTCGGCCAACTGGCGCACCTCCTTTGGCCAAGTGGCACTCCACATTAGAGTTTGCCTATCAGGCTGAGAGAAAAGTTGCATTATTTGGGTGATGCTCTTTAAAATGAGAATACAATAGAAACTAATATAGTAACATTTTGCATACCCGTATTTGATCAACAATTTTACGAATCTGAGGTTCAAAACCCATATCCAGCATTCTGTCGGCTTCATCCAATACAAGGTATGTACATCGACGAAGGTTAGTTTTCCCTGCTTCCAAGAAATCAATTAGACGTCCAGGTGTAGCAATGCAAATTTCAACACCTTCAAGTAATATTTGGGCAAAGAGATACAGAAAAGTAAGCATTCAATTAATCTTAGATCTTTCAAGTTAAAAATCTTAAATATCAGAACAAGAACACATATGGAAAACTGCATACACACATGCATTATATTCATCTACAGTATTAGAAGTGTCTACATCCTATAGCAAATGTGAGCAAAATGTGGTCCATGGGTTGCATGTGGCCCTCAGGGCCCCACACAGATTTTAAAAAAACAATTAACAACCTCTTTTCGCTCCAAAATTCCCCTAAATGGGTTCTACAGGGTGTGGAAAGCCTTTTCACCATGTCTTGAGGCTCCCTGGACCACTCTGGTGGTCAAAACAAATTTTTGCCAAGCTATTCAGAAATGTTTTGTGTCTGTGTGTGCCTCAACCTGCCCCCTGATGCCCACTAGGGAGCCAAGAAGGTCCAAAATCACTTTGGCATTTGAAGGCTGGGAGAGGAATAAAACTTAATTTTTTTGCTTTTTGCCTAAGCTGAGACGGGCGGGGGGGGGGTGTGCAGCTCTCCAAGGAGTCCTGCGGGTTAATTTAGTCCTCTCACCCGCTACAATTACCCACCACTATCTTACAGCCTAGAGGTTGAAAAAGAATGGCCCATAGGCTACATGGGGTTTCCTGAAGATCTCAGACTCACCTTTTTTAATTGTGTTCATTACATAGGGAAAGGAACTTACAAACACAAAACACCTCAGAAGCACAGCTTTATTCCCCAGGTCTGCACTACCCACAAAGCAAAAAATTCTCTGGAAAACCACTGTTTTTCAGCCAATTTCAAAATCCAGATGTCATATCCTATTACTTCCAGTTGTCCTGGTACCAGGCATGAATGGCCTCCATCCCCACCTTAACTAATCTATCAACTATTGATGTAAAGTTATCTTAAGAGACCAAGTTTCTATTACTGATCTTTTGTACTTGTTTAACTAAAACATGGACATATTGGAGGTGAACATACTGATCCAATATATCCAGAATGCACAACATCAATCCACATTTAATTACCTCTTTCTAAGTCCCTGATTTGGGGACCTTTGGGTGCTCCTCCATATATACAGGTACTCTTCAGTCTTGAACATTTACCATAATCATCAGCCACCTGCTGGACCTGCTGGGCCAACTCTCGAGTAGGAGCTAAAACCAAGCACTGCAAAGGAAGCCATCCAAAATACTGAATGACCTTTCACCAAAGACCCATGTGCGTAGCATGACAGAGCAAAATGAAAATGTACACAGAAAGGAAAGCAAAACAGGTACTCACAATTGGACCATCCCCCCTTTCCAAATATGGCTGATGATTGATGTGAACAATTGCGGGCAATAAGTACTATAACAAAAGAGAAACAAATATCCATTAGTGGAGATAAAAATGACCAAGGCAATGGCTGATTAGTGGCTTTTAAGAATGGATATATACTTTTCTTTCCACGTTCGCTGGGGGTAGGGGCACAGGACCCCCGTGATTGTGGAAAAAAACGCAAATAACAAAAACACTATGTTTTTACCTGACAAAACACCTCTCTTCTAATCTTTAGGTCCTCCAGTGCATCCTTGTGGTCAACATCTGCCAGACCTTGACCACAGAATTGTGCTAGAGGAGATACACATGCCTAGTGGAGCGTTCTCTCTAGGAATCTCTAGGTCCTTCAGTGCAACTTTTGGTTAAAGTTGACATAGATTTGAGCTGGAGGACCTAGATATTCCTAGAGAGAACATCTTAATAAAATATGTGAATAATCAAATCCACAAAGGTGAAGGGATGAGTGTGTAATTGATGTTGTCCATGAATAAACTTTTAATTACAACTTACACCACCTTTTCTCAACCTTTTAATCCTGAAGGAACCCTCCAAATAGCTTTCAGGTCTCAAGAAACTTCTGAATAAAAATTATTATCTATAGCTTTGAAAATCAGCTTAACTGCTTTTAGAGAGATAAGGTATAAATCAGAGTTTGTTTGTTTGTTTGTTTCAACAAGGGTTCTCCAGAACTCCACAAGAAATTGCGATTTAGAAGTTTTTTTATAACTACATCTGTTGTTTTTTTTTCAACCACAACTTCTTGTGGAACCCTAGGGAAGCCTAGTTGGGAAAAAAACTGATTTTTACCTTCTGTCTCTCCAAAAACAATCAAGCTGATCTTCAGAGAACTGCATTAATGAAGGATTGAAGAAAGGGGAAAAGTTTCTGTGTTGCAGAGTTCTATGGTTCCTATATCCTCAGATCTACATAGGTTTTGCACTACCTTAAGTTTTATACCCCTTACTGAATCCAGGTATATGTTTCTTTTAAGAGGTCACGGATACAACAGCAACACCATCCTTCAGTTAATGAGTCAGATAGATAGACAGCAGAACAGAACTAATATCAGCAAAGCAGAGGATGCTGCTATTACTGTTGCACCTATGCGTATGCTGATATATGAGGGAACATATGTACAATGAATATATATTTCCTTCACAATGACACTATTCAATCATAAGAGGTGATGAACATCATAAGTCAGAAGTAAAGAGATGTTTTCATGTTTAAGTATGATACCAGTCTAGGACCACAGTCCATCTGTACTGTCACAGACACAAGCTGAAATTAAAAAGTGAGACTTAATTACTTAAGCAAATATGTACAGAATTAGGCCACATGAAACAAAATGGATTACAGACATATGACCAAACTTCATAGGATGTTCCACAGTCAGTATACAAGATTTACAGATAATAGCCTTATGTGGAATTTACAGTTTAGGATGCTATAACATGAATAAAGTTGCTCTGTGATTTGGCTCTTACAAATGTCATGTTAACTGCAATTGAATGGAATAAACTGGAACTGAATGGGCCCTTTGCAGCCTCCTACTTTCTATGTCTTGGCCAAAAATGTTCACTGACACTCAGGGTGCAACAGAACATTCTGCCCCATTTTGACTTTTGGCTCTGAAAACAGACCTGTAAGTAGCTGACAAGAGAAAAATGTGGCAAAAAGCCTTGTCGTAAGTGTCCAAAGAGGGCAGAATTGGTTGTTTTTGGCCAGGACTCTAAGGACCTAGTGGTGGTGGATACAGTCCTTAGATCTCTAGAAGCTACGAATCCCTGCTTTAAAGATAAATGTAGACAAAACTGATCCTACAAAAATACGTACTGCCAATGTTTTTCCAGAGCCCGTCTGCGCAATGCCCACCATATCACGACCACTAAGGGCCAACGGGAAGCCCTGACATTGAATTGGAGTTGGTTCTGTAAAATGCTGGTCCATCAAGACATCCATTACATATTCTGCAAGTTAAAATAGAATTTCAAACCAACAGTCAGAACAGATAAATACAGATAGAACATTTGTTATGAACTATTCTAATCTATTCTAATAAAAACAACCTGCCGGACGAGATCCATCATATTGCTACTCTAAAAGGCTATTAAGACAGATCTCTTCTGGCAGGCCTTTCCAGATTAGCCTTGTTCAATCTCCCTCCCCTTGCTGACTCTCTTTGCTTTCCTTCCCAGGGATAATGTACCTCTTCCTCCCAAATCAGGATTTGTATTCAGATTTATTTTTATTTTAACTAACTTTGCATTTTAACTTTTTCTTATTGTTTAATTCTTTTTAAAGGCTTTAATGTTTGTTTGTTTTTACATGATTGGGGGTGGGTAGGGAAATGGGGATTTAATTTGACTGTGATTTTAATTGTTTCATGTTTTAAATACTTGCTGTAATCCGCTCTGATTCCCACTCAGAAAAGGCGGAATAGAAAATTATTATTATTATTATTATTATTATTATTAATTATTATTTGTGCCAACTAGGGCCAAAGAGTAGTTTCTCCAAGCTATATATTAAGATAATCTTTGAAGTGAATATATGCAAGCTTTTGTCTTACCACCCACCCAACCCAACACTAGAGCTTAGCAATATGGCAAAATACTCACGTGGAAAGTTACACTGGTGGAAGGCAAATACTGGCTTAGGGCAACCATCTGATCCTCGAACTGTAATCTCTTTCTTTCTTCTCAGTTCATCCACCTCATACTATTTAGAGGAGTGAAAAGGTCAAGAAAACCTTGTGAGAAGGAACCAATTTTTTCTTTATATAAAAATTTCTTTATATAAAAATTTATATAAACAAACAGGTGACTCCCTTCATTTCCATAAACACCACTGTTTCTCATCCATTTGTGTCTATCATAAATCTTACACAACAGTTGCTCTGTTCTGATAGCTTCATCTCATAAAGATTTTTTTCCTTCCTTTTAAGCTTCATGTTTACAACTTCCTTTTAAGCTTCATGTTTGCAAAGTTAACAAATTAATTCCTAAATTGGAATTGGAATTCATGTCCAAAATGCCATCCAACATAGGAATGAACAAACTCATTTAGTAAACAACTACACTATTAAGCATTATAGACTTATTAAACATTATTCTGGTATCAATTGAGCATTGTCTGGAAGTTACTTTTCTGAATTATTGCCAGCAAAAAATAAAATTAGATTTATTTTTATACTGAGACACAAGGGTAGTTAAAGTGACAAGTCACATCCTGATGTTTTTAAGAACTACAAACATGACAATTAGTCAGCTTTTTTTTTTTTGTATAAGCACATAACATTTTACCCTTTTGTGCTCAACAGTTTAAGAATTTTAATTCCTAAGAATATTTCAAAATATTCTCTTAAGACTTTTTTTTGTTAAAGAGTTTGAAACAATCCTATGTCAAGGTTAAGTCCAAAAATGCCCGAGTTTCTACACAAGAAGCTTTTTACAAAATAATCATGCTAAAGGAAAAATGTATAACATATAGAGATCTTTTGAGTTTTTGACAAAGAGCAGTAAAAAATAAAAACAAACTAGGAACTGGAGTCAGAAGTTGTTAGTTCTCAATGGTTTTCATGAAGAATGATATATGAAGAATTCAAAATGAATGAAAAATCATTTGGTTTGACCTGAATAAGTATTGACTGGTAAAATGTAAAACTTATTATTGAAAATGGGTATAAATAGTTAAGGAATATATGATAAAATGGGCTCAAAATGTTGGTCATAGTACATCTATGGAGCAATGGGAGAACATGGGGTCAAAGGGTCTGAAATTTACATCAAGTTTTGATGTTAAAATGAATTTATGTAAGATGATGCATCTCCTTGCTATCTGACCCCACAAGACTCCTGGAGATATATAAAGGGACTAACATCTCCTTGAAGTGTGAATAACACCCAGGAACCTTCCACCATATGTGTTACACACGTGATAAAGAAAAAAGTGTTGGATGTTGATTCATAGACTGATTCAAGCTATATTGAAGATTAAACTTAAATTTAAACCTGAACTTCCCTCTTTTCGAATTGTTAGATAACAACTGAGATTAAGCATTGGAGAATTATACAATATGTGATCATGGCTACAAGACTTCTGTACATAATGGAAGAACAAGACGACTATGAAATATTGGATACTGAAATTATTTTGTTTGGCTGAGATCACTAAATTGACTGTTCTAATTATAGAGAAATTGTTGTTGTGTGCCTTCCAAGTAATTTTCGACTTAGATTAGGATTGATGACAGAGGACGTTTGATACTAATGTATATACTCATGTATAAATCTAGAAATTTAGGTCAAAAAATTGACCAAAAGAACTGGGTCGACTTATCCATGGGTCAATGTAAGTACTGTATCTTAACTCTTATATAAAAGAAGTAACCATCCCCTGGTGAAAAGCAAGAGTATAATCTGTCCTGGAAGCACTGACCCCCTTTAATCTCTCATCCATCCAGTATTAAGAATAAGCACAAAGAGCTATGTCTGATGGACTTTTGGAAGTTATTTGACACTGTTTTGCTTTGCTTCATCATTTAGATCCTTTCCTATATGCCCCTTAATTTTACCCTCAAATTTTAATTTTGCCCCAAAACTTGCCCTCGGCTTATACATGAGGTCAAGTATATACGGTGTACCATATACAACAATTAGCTGAAAAATTGGTAGTCATTATTTCCTTTTACTTTTGTAGATTTAGTAGCATATTTGTAATTTTATGTTTATTCATGTTTTGTATGCATTTATTTTTGTTTTATGTATTTCCATTATATGTAGTTTTATAGTACAGATATAAAAGACTTCTCTACATACTGTTAAGTTTTTTTTAAAAGAATATTCTCTTCAAGGTATACATTCTTCCAAATGTTCACATTTAGAAAAGTTAATGCAGCTCAGGAAGTTACCACATCACATTTTGAAATGTGAATTACATATATAAACATAGATTCCAAGCATGAACTGCAGAGGCAACAGAATCTCTTGTGGGCAAAAATGGGCTTCAAACCAAGGAGCTGTACATACAGGCCTTGCAAACTAAAAATTTTTCTACCACAGAAAGAATGGAATATAATTTTTTTAATAAATGTAATAAGTCAGTGAAAAAATCACTAACTCAATGTGCAGAATGACAAAACTATCTGTAGAAATAATTCTATTCATTTTTCATATACAAAATAAGTGTCCTTAATCTAGAATTCCGAAATATTCCATTTTTGAAAACATTTTTCATGGGTGGTTGACACGGTGACACCTTTGCTTTCTGGTGGTTCAATGCACACAAACTGTTTTATGCACAAAATTATTTAAAATATTGTATAAAATTAACTTCAGGCTATATGTATAAGGTGTATATGAAAAACAAAACATACCGGAGTGAGCCTTGCCACTTCTGGATGTTCAACATAGAAGTTTTTCTCAAATTTGGGCAATTCACTCAAATCCCATTTTTTCTTACGCAGACGTTCTCCAGGGTTGCCAAATTTTTTGGGAGGAAGAGGACTGCCAAACCTTGAAGAATTACATGGAAAAAAAGTGTAAATGTTTGTTGAAGACATTTTAGCTGCATTAATCTAAGGGGGAAAGTCTAGAAAATGTCTCATTTTTTCACCACCCAATGGCTGAACTTAAACAAAACAACATAAACCAACATTCTCTCTCTAACCACTTGCTTTGCTATAGCTCAAACTAACAAAAACCAAACCTAAGAGGAAACATAAAAATTGTTTACCTAAAACAAGCAAATTGTGCTGCAGGAAACAGTGACGTTACCAAAATATGAAATATCAAATATGAAAAAAATATTTTAAGTCTTTATTAATTTAACTTCAGGCAGAACTTAAGCAACAAACATATAGGAAGAGCCAATTTAAAAAAAGTTAACACTGTAATCAACACATCTTTTTAATGGGTTCAGCAATAACTTACTGAAAATCTAAGTATTACAATGTAATTGGGTGATACTGTCAAAGCCACAAATGGGAATTTTGAACATGTCTACTCTGAAATTATTTTCAATTAAGTTTACTGGATTTATTTCCAAGTGTGCACAGGACTGAAGCCAAAAGTGTGGTCAATGGTATGTGGCAGTAAAACGTAAGGTGGTGGAATTTGCAAAGAAGCAAATAACCATAGGATTGTACTGTTGTTAACTATACCAAAGAGCTTATCGGTAGTACAACCTGATTCAAAAATTACTTCCTGAAATATGCTCATACTTCTGTAACCAGTGAAAGACTGACTTTCAGGCTCCTCTGCAGAAGTATTCCATCACTAAATGAGTTACCAACATAATACTCAATTGTCTGTTTCCCTTGACCTTACTACAGTCCTACAGTATCACAGTCATGTTGTATAACAGGAAGAAATCTCAACAGCACCTGCCAAGTTCCAATTCCACTTTGACCACTCAAGTTACCATTAACCAATCTCAAAAGGGGGTGCTCTTCATCACCATCCAACAGCAAAAATACTTTTAATTCAGAAGAGAGATTCCATCTTCTTCATCACTATTTATCTCATTACAGCCTACAATGTTCACCAGCACTTTTTCTTTTGTTTACCACTTTGGAAGTTAATTCATGAAGAGGAAGTGAAAGTTTCAAAATGTCAAGTGAGAGGTGCCTTGGGCCCAAAATGACATTCTCAAGTATTTTCTGCTAAAACTAATTTTATTGAGTTATGTTTTTTTTATTTCAATTTGCATATTTTGGGGGGAGAATTAGGGCCAATAAAACTGCTCTTAATCTTTATTACTTTTGTTTCAAAATGGTTGTCTGACACAATAACAATACTAGTTATAATTGCACCATACTCTTTTTGAGCATCAACAAGCATTCTGAAGACAGAGGACTTTAGTCATCTATGTGTGTTTACCTTGGAATAACCATTAACCACCTTTGACCTTACTTATGAATTAATATGTTTATAAACTTTCTCTGAAGAATGCTCACTGAAGTGTTTGAAAATCTGAGTATCAAAAATTACAAATTAAGCATGCTCCACATCTACAAAGTACACAAGAACAGAGCTGAATTCCACCCTAACTGCTACAAAGTTCAGACTGTCAACAAAGCAAAAGCAGTACTAACCCAGCAACCACAAGATCAACAACTATGACAAGCATCTCTCAAGGCACTGTAATATTTGAACTGATGTTGTAGTTATTGGAGAAGCTAATTCTATAACTGTTGTATCTTAACATACTGCAATAAGATGATCACTAGTTCTAAATGATTGCTGATCCACAGCATATTTACTTCGTTAAATCTCAGCAATTTCAAAGAGCATATTACAACTTTTTGGTGTATGTGCCTTCAAGCTGTTTCCAACTCATGGGACCCTAAGGTGAACCGAGCAGAGGCTTTTCTGTGGCTGAGTGTGTGCGACTTGCCAAAGGTCATCCAGTGGATTTCCATGGCCAAGCAGGGAACCGAATCCTGTTCTTTGGAAGGCTAGTCCAATGTTCAAACCACTAAACCACACTGGCTCTCTGTATAATAATGTAACATGCCCAGCTGGAGATTGTAGCAGAAGTAGAACATAAGCAGCCAATGAGATGTGAATTAAACCATTTAGTGTTTCATGATACAAACTCTCCGATTAGACTACCATCCCAAATAAGACACAAGAAAGATTTCAGTAGCAGCAGAGCAGAATCACAATAAAATCACATATTCTTTTCCCATAATCTAAGGTCCAAAAACACACTGCAAAAATAATCCTGTTTGAGACCACTTTCAATCAATCAATCAATTCATTTAATACAGCAAATAACCACCATAAGACACTGCTTTAACTGCGCTGGCTCAGTGCTGAGAAACCCTGGGAATTTTAGTTTATTGTGGCACCAGAACTCTCTGAAAGAGAAGAATAAAAGTATCACAAAACTATAGTTCCCAGAATTCCCTAGCACTGAGCCAGGGCAGTTAAAACTGTCTTAAACGGGATTCTCTCTGAAGAATGTTTTGGACCAAATAGGAGAAACATGAAAAGGAAAATGGAAGACAGGTCCAAAACATACTGCAGAAACAATCTAGTTTGAGACTGCTTTAACTGCCCCGGCTCAGTGCTAGGGAACTCTGGGAATTGTAAGCTCGTGAGCCATTTGACCTTCTCTGTCAGAGAGTTCGGAAGCCACAATAAACTACAGTCCCTAGGATTAACTGAGCCAGGGCAGTTAAAGCGGCCTCAGACTGGATTATTTCTGCAGTGTGTTTTGGACCATAAAGTCTATGCAGGCCAGAGTCTGAGATTAGTAGCACATCCAGAGCCTCCTTGAAGGCTTTATATCATGTATTTATTTATTTATGGTATTTATACCCCGCCCTCAAGCTTACAATCTAAAAAGACATGACACAAACGGAGAAGGGAATGGTGAAGGGGAAGGGGATCAGGTCCAGCAGTTCTTCTCTCCCTCGGAGGCCTGGGTCATGGCAAATGGATTGATCATCTGATCAGCTAATGGAAAAAAAGCCAGATGGGAAGCAAACTTTGTCACGGATCCCTTAGCTCCTTCCTCCTGAGGCCTCCCACTTCCCGCCCCAGATCTCTCTGCCCCTTTGTAGGCCCAGCTCAGCCCTCCCTCCGCAGCCCTATCTTCGCCTCCACATTGCGACGCCATTTTCCACTCCCTCCATTTATGTCCAACCCAGGCTGCTAAGGCTGGAGAGGCCACTGAGCAAAGCAAGGCAAGGCATCAGGGAAAGCCTCACTCTGCCTGGTGCAGCTGTTTCAACGTTGGACTAAGGTGCAACCCCCCACCCCACCCCCACTGCCGAAATAGACAGCTTTAACTGCCCCAGCTCAGTGCTAAAGAATGCAAGGAATTGTAGTTTATTGTGGCACTAGGACTCTTTCTGACAAAGAAGGCTAAATGTCTCACAAAACTACAGTTCCTAGCATTACCTAGCATTGAGCCAGGACTGCTAAGGTGGTCTCAAACTGGATTGTTTCTGCAGTGTGTTTTGCCCTTTGGACTCTGGAGACCAGGGTTCAAATCCCAACTCAGTCATATAAACCCACTGGGGTCCAAAACACACTGCAGAAATAATCCAGTTTGAGACTGCTTTAACTGCCCTGGCTCAATGTTAGGCAATTCTGGAAATTGTAGTTTTGTGACACATTGAGCCCTTCTGTCAGAGAGAGAGAGAGAGAGAGAGCTCTGCCGGGGCAACAACAAACAATTCCCAGGATTCCCTAGCAGTGAGTCAAGGCGCTTTAAAGCAGTCTCAAACTGGATTATTTCTGCAGTGTGCTTTGGACCTCACTGAAAGAAAAGTGTTGGCAGGATGAACTTCTGCAGACTTAAGTCTAGTTCTTTCAGATGGGCAGTATTTATTGTTGATGCTGTTTTTAATTAAACAACGTATAGTTTCATAAAACAAAACACTTTGTCGTGGTTGTTGCGTGCCTTCCAGTCTTTGCTGACCCCAAAGCCATGGGGTTTTCTTGGCAAGGTTTCTTCAGAGGCGGTTCGCCATCGCCTTCCCTTGAGGCTGAGAGAGTGTGACTTACCCAAGGTTAGGTTTCCGTAGCTGAGCCGGGATTCGAACCCCGGTCTCCCCTGGCCCAGTGCTAGGGAATTCTGGAAACTGTAGTTTTGTGAGACATTGAGCCTTCTCTGTCAGGGAGAGCTCTGGTGGGGCCACCACAAACTACAATTCCCAGGATCCCCTAGCAGTGAGCCAGGGCAGTTAAAGCGGTCTCAAACTGGGTTATTTCTGCGGTGCGTTCTGTTCCCTTCCTGGGCCGCACTTACCCTCCGCGGTCCCGGTCTCGGCCTCGGTCTCCGAAGCCCCGCATGATCCTCCTGGGAAGAAAAAGAAGAAGGAGAAGGAGAACTTAGGAAAAGGGCGAAAGGAAGGGGCTCTGCCTGGGCCAAGGGCGGAGAAGGGGGCCGAAAAGGCGGCCTTGGAGGCTAAATCTCTCCCGAAGCAGCCCTGAAGGCCTTCCTTCCCGGACTAGAGGCCCCTCTGGGCTCGGTTCCCGAAGCCTCCGCGGTTCCGAAGGGAGCCAAGAGAAGAAGACAGGCGGCCTCCCTCCTTCTTTCTCCTCCGGCCTCCTCACACAAAATGGCGGCCGTCGTCGTCACCCGAGCTCGCCTCTGCTTCTTACGCTATCCGTCTAGCCGGCTCTTGCGTAAGCGGCGTCCTTGAATAGCCGGGGAGGGGGAGGAGGCGCAAGTTGCGCTCCGAACGGCACTTTCTACGCAATCCTATTCGGCTGAGCCTGAGAGAGATATACGCTCTACGGAAGCAGCGTAGCCCTTTAAGGAATGCCGACGTTAGCCCTATTCTCCGGCGTCAACACCGACTGCGTAACCTCCGCCGGTTCCGTGCCGGTTTTCGCGCAGAGGAGACGGTTCCCAGCGGAGCTACGTAGCCTTTGTGGCGCAAAGTGGATTAGAGAATATCATCTTGGACAGAGAAAAAGGGCGGTTTTTATTGTGGAACAAAGCTCCTTTTTTGTAGTAGGCCATAATTTTTTGACCAGAATTACAGTATTTATTCCCCTAAAAGCGTTATCCCTTTGGCCCTTCCAAAAATAAAAATATTAAAGTTTTACTTCACCTCTGTTCTAGTGAAGCTGTTTTTTTGTGAACAAAGCTCGATTTTAGTAGCATAATTTGGTTACCAAAGGTACATTATCAGCCTGAAACTATCCCTTGCCCTTCAAAGAATATAATTTAAATGTTACTTCAACTCTGTTCACCTCTTTATTTTTCTGGTTGGTTCCGGAGATTTGTTTGTAACTCCAGAAAGAGCAGCTGTTCCTCTAAAGCTCAGCCATGATGTTCTTTTCTGAAACTGTTAATAATTGTTTGTTTGTTCAATATATAAAAATTATCCACATATCCAGTCACCCATAATATTATACATTCTTCAATACATCTCTTCTCCAGATTTCCACATCAGTCTCCCTGTCAACATTCAACATAAATCACATTAAATTAACAAAAAATTATAAAAGACTTCTTCCTGGGGTTAGCTGTTATAATAAATAATATAAACTTATTTATATCGCCCTCTTCTACATAAGCATCAGCGGCTTACAATATAAAAACAACCAATAAAAACAATGTACCTTAAAAAAGAAACATATTACTGTTAAATCACTCTATTAAATAAGCTATTAAACTAATAACAATAGGCAAGAGTAGCATAATATAAATATGCAGCATAAATAATAATAACTTTATTGATTCTCACACACACCACTCACACACATATATATCTTAAACTCAATTTTTCTTTCCCCCCCAAAAAAACTCGTAAACTCTGTTTACTAAATCACAATAAAAATCACATTAAATTAAAATATAATAGAGACTCCTTCCCAGAGTCAGCTGTTAATGTTGACACACACACTTCACCTATCTTTAAATCTCAAATTTTCTACAATTTGAACTGGGGACTGCAATTAGTTTAACTATATGTAGCTGAGCAATAAAAATATGTACGTGGCCTGTGCACTTGATGCTATTTAAACCCTTCTCTTGGAGGTAACAGTCGTTAGAAGGGGAAATGTAGAGTATTGTGACAACGATTAATATGCTGGTATGGAGTGGAGAAAAATAATAGACCATTGGGAGGATTACTTGTTAAAAATGAGCAGATGGAAGAGATATTGATTTAATGCATTACAGAGAGAGAAAATGAACAACTCTTATTAAAAGCAGAAATACATTCCATTTTCAGTGAAAGAATTTGTCAAGATTCATGTAATTTAAAAACTTTGCTAAGAATTACTATTCTTCCCACTATACGATTCAATTTTCCCATCCACTCTGGTTCATCTGTAAACTACCAAGTATCAAGTACAGTTCCTATAATGGTGATCAACAAATACTAGTTCATTTTGGTAACATTCCAGGCTGTTTATTTCTACATTACACACTTAAAGTAAAACTGCAAACATAAATAGGGTCTTAGATTAGTTTGAAAAAATCAAGACTTCTGAGGTCTGAATTGATGCAGTACATAAAGACTGAAAGAAGGCTGAACCAATGACGTGCCTCAGCTGTTCACCACCAAGATCTGTCTACTCTTTAGCATCTCCAATTCCTCAGCAGTTATTGCAAATGTGGCTTCATTTTCAGGCATTTCAGGACTGAGAAAATACAGAAATTGATTCAGTTTCAGTACACATCTAGATGTTACATGTAGCAAAATTAAACTAAAGCCTCCTGTGTACACATTAAATTTCATTTTTGCTCAAAATTGTATAAACATACTTAAGCAGTTCTCCCAGAATTTATTTACTGTATAATTTGACATAGCAGAAGAAAATATACTCATTCCTTCACATTTGAGGCTTTGAGGTCTGTGGATTTGATTATTCATGGATTTGATTAATATGCTCTCTAGGAATCTCTAGGTCCTCCAGAGAAATTCTGCTTGAAGTGGGACATGGAGTTGCATTGGAAGACCTAAAGATTCCTAGAGAAACACTTCTCTAGGCATTTTTAGGTTCTGCAACATGAGTCTGTGGTCAATTTTGCAGATGTTCATCACAGGGTTCTGCTGATGGACCTAGAATTCCTAGAGAGGTATTCTCTCAGGTTAAAAAAGTACTGTTCATTATTTGTGGGGTTTTTTTTTTCACTTTCATGGGGGTCTTTGTGCCCTAACCCCAGTGAAGTGGAGGGACACGTGTGGTAATGATACAATTACACAGGCCTGCAATGAAAATAATGTAACTATTTTAATGTATTTGGGTGCTGAATTCAAAAAGCACAGTAAGTGTTGTACCACACACAGTTTTTTCACAAATTTGATTTTTTTTATCAATTGTTGCTAAGCTTTGGTTAAATGCAGATTATGTTCAGTGCAATTTCTTTTAATTGCTTTTGAACTGATTTTGTGTTTCATATAAGCGAATTAAATGTTTTGAAGCCTATCGAGTAGACGTTACTTTCTTCTCTTGCAGGATAATTCTTTGCAGGTCATTTCATTCAGCCATATATTACATAGAACATCAAAACAAGTTTGGAAAAATGTATATGATGGAGTAAATCTGAGGTCATTTTTGGATTTAGAATGTCAAATTCCTATTCATTTTTTAAAAAGTTTTTATGACCCTCAATTTTTCAGGCCTGTGTTACCTATCTTTTTCTTTTACTTTACTCTGACCTAAAACACCACTATTTAATCATAATACACACCCACAATTAGCTTTAGATATCCTCAGGTCCAGGTTATTTAAAGGACTGCATTCTCCCTTATGAACCTGCCCACATTTTGAAATATGCTGGAGAGGTCCTTCTCTCTGTCCTACTATCCTCATAGTTATATCTGGTGTGAACCTTCGTGGCGGCTTTGGAACTCCCTTCCCAGAGAGGTTAGACTAGCACACTCCCTATTCTTGTTTCACAGACAGGTGAAGACCTTACTGGCCTAAAATGCATGGGCTAAATAAAGTGGCTTTCAGCCACTTTGAGGGTGTGGCATTTAGATGACACACATCCCCCCCCCCCAAGTGGCCAGAAGCTGTTCTGAGGCCGTGCTAAGGCGGCAAGAGCCAGACCTTTTATGTTTGGATAAAATTTGCTGCTGCCAGCAGCCACTTAGGACTACAACAGGAGTTCCCCGCTTCAGGGAGAGGAAGATTCGAAAATTTTGTTGTTGTTGTTGTTGTTAATTATTTCCTGTTATTTGAAATGTAAATCTTAATTTCAAAATAAAGTGCCTAATTTTTTCAATGTTTTATCCCCCCCCCCCCAATCCATTCAGAAACAACTCACACATGCATTCTGTAACAGGTACTTTAGTATGCTACTCAGATTCTATATTACCTATCATATATTTTGGCAATACGCAGCTCTCCTCTTCCCTTCCGCAAACTAATCCTTGTTGTAGAAGCATGAGCAAGGATGTGGCCCCCAACTGGCTTCTTGGGGTCTGCCTGAAAGCTGAATCAAACAAACAAGCAAAACAACTAAACTGTTATGGTGATTATTGTTGACTGATGATCAAGATTCCTTCCTGATATAGATATACATTAAAGATCTTACACCATGTAACTTAAGCTTTCCAGATTTAGCTGGAACTTTATACAGGTGATCCCAGATGGGACACTTCAAAAGACTGAGTTCAGAGCAGACTTGAAAGCAACACTAGTGGGACTCCAGCAAAACCAACATTAGCCCTCCAGCTATACTTAAGAAGCTATGCATAATTTGGAGGTGGGGGGAAAGTCCATTTAAAGCATTCTACCAGTGATGGCCTCTTTTCCATAGAGGATGAATCCTGTCATTATGGGATGAGGTGTGCTTCTGCTTGGATTACAGACTGCCATTGAGTTTTCCATTTTGTGCTTAATAAATGAGAATGTATGAACTATGCAGCATAAGCATACTTTTTAACTCACAGATTCCACATACCGGTATACAGTTGGCCCTTGAAACTTGCAGGGGATCCGTTCTGGGCCCCCACTCCCCACCCTGAGTTCCAAATATTGCACATATTCAAGCCCCATAGGCTTGAATGGGGTCCGTACATGTGGGGCATACATCCCATTGCCATTAATGGCAGTTGCCCATCCATGGATTTCTAAGTCCGCAGATCTCAAGTCCATGGACTTGGAGGGGTGACTATATATTGTTGGGTTTTTTTTTAACAAAACAAATTTTATTATTGAAGAGTTCTCAAAAAGATTCCAGTCTTTATTCGAACAAAAGATCTCAAAAGAAAAAAGAAAACTGTATGCCATTTACTTTTTAGAAAAATTGCACCTTCTTTTAGTCAAACAATTAGCTTGATTTTCTGAAACTGCTTCAGATTGGATGCGTTTGTTAGAAATGTTAAAAATACATATTTTCTTCTGATTAGAAACATCTCACCTGTCAGCTCCTCAACTAAAGCAATCTGAATTTCAAAAAAGCCACAATTTAAATGCAAAGCCACAGTTAACTTTTATATCTTGTGTGGCCCTGACATACACTTTGCCCCCTGAAGACTGTTGTCACTCAACTCACAGACTTACGCACAATCATTGGCAAGTACAGCTAGAAGCAAGACTGATGGCAAGTGTACTTTTCCCCTAATAACTTGAGTTGACATATTTTGAGGGGGATCAAGATGTTCCAATGCTTGTGTGTGTGTAACCTGTCAGTTTATGGTGACCCCATGAATTTCATAGGGTTTTCTTAAGCAAGGAATACTTAAGAGGTGGTTCTGCCATTTTCTTCCACTGAAAACCTGGTTTCCATTGACAGTCTTCCATCCAAGTACTAACCAGGGATGACCCTGGTTAGCTTCCAAGATCAGATGCAAGATGCATTTAGCCAAGACTAATCCAGACTACAGTATTCATAAAATCAGACTGTATACTATATAGATAAAAAGTAGATTGTGCTTTTGCTTATCTGCCAGTTGGCCTCACAGTTCACTTGGTAAATACTGTACAGTAAATTAAACGAACTGATCTACACATGTACATCAGTATACATCCCTGTTATTGTGGCAATTGTGGTGTGTGACTTGAAATTGTTTCTGATTTATGGCACCCCTAAACTGACCCTATCACAGGGTTTTCTTGGCAAGATTTGTTCAGAGGGGGTTTGCCATTGCCTTCTTCTGAAGTTGAGAGTGTGTGACTTGCCCAAGGTTATCCAGTGGGTTTACATGGCTGATAGCGATTTGAATTCTGTTCTTGCAGGGTCTTAGTCCAGCATTCAAACCACTACACCACATATATAGCATGACACCCCGTGAAAGCACAAGTGGTAGGGAAATAGGGCAAACCCCAGAATGTTTCTTGTGTGCTCTTGCAAGTAAACCTGCCTCATACATTTCCACTTAAATTTCTTCCCAAGACTACCTTTGTTTTTATTTTTGTGGTTTGTAATATCATAAGGAAAAATTAATAAAGAATTTGCTTACGTCATAGTTGCTCCTGGGTCAGCAGTCATCTGGTTAGTCATAAACACAGCCACATTATATTCTGCAGGGGAAAAGCCCAAAGAAACAGAATAGATATTAATACAGAAACCCCACTTAACCAGTATTCCCATCAGTATCGTTTTTCAACATTTGTAGTAATGGTACAACTATTATTTCCTCGTGCACCCTATGAATTGGGCTGCAATCAACAGAAGCTTATGCCAGATAATCAACTTTAAGGTGCTGCAGTTGGTTAATACAGCTATTTCCCTGGAAATAGTAACACTGGATGAAATGTGCTTATGAAAAATTCCATAGTATTGAAAAATCCTGAAGGGCAGTATCTAGTAATCCTATCAAGATCATTCAGCTGCTACATTTTATTAGATTGTATCATACCTTTTAGTGTAAATGTATTGTATTTTCATCCCATTTTCCTTCAAATGAGCTGCGAGCAAGGCCTTGATGATTATTTATTTATTTAACATGGGCTGCCTTTCAAAACAAAATCTTTCCCAAAGTGGCTTACAATCTGTGCAATAAAAGCATTCAAAACGAGCTACAAAGCTACAATTCTTTAAATTGCAGGAAGCAGAATAAAGCCACTCCTAATCCCTAACCAAAACACAGCATGATAGTCTGAAACAGAAAGAACAGTTTAATACCCTAACCATCATTTTTAAACACAGGAAGTTGAAATAAAATGGTCTTCACAGATCATTTAAAAGCAAACAGAGGTAACTATTTATACAACTGTTGGGACATGATTTCAGAGATGCTGGGGCCACCACTGAAAAAGTCCTATCTCTTGTGCCAATCAGTCTTTTGTGCCAACATGAGTCCTGTAAAACAGCTTAGGCTGAGAGATTCAGGGTGCCTCCAGATGAGTAAAAAATTACTGAGCATTGAGACTTCCTGATTCTTTTTCTACCTGCATATTAATAGGCTTTCATCCAGTTTCTTTCTTGAAATATCACAGGTTTCTTTCCCTCCCTCTTTCCAGTCTCACTGATCATGTGTCACACCCAGACTCATGGAACATTTCAGTAACGTATTTCACCAATTTCCACTAAGCCTTTTTATTCTTATTCAAGAGTTATAATCAAAGTGCTAATATGTTTTAGAAATATTACACTAGCTAAGTATTAGGATCATTTTATTTTAGTGGTGATATTCATTTCCCCTTCACTTTATCTGTTAAATCTATGTCCTGGAAAAATAGCTACGTTTACTTGGAGCCACCATCTTTACTGCTTTCAAGACAGTAGGAACACACATGCAAACACAAATATATTTCATTTTGGAAAGTACCGGAGAGTAGAAGTTAAAACATCTGGGAAGTATTAATGAAGTCTCTGGTAATACAGGGAGCTCCCAGGAAATAAATGTAATGAGGGGTACATCATGTGGATCTCCAAAATAAAATTGGCTTGTACAGGAACAAAATCTGGAATTTCCAGATACCTTTTCCCCCTGTTGGAGGTACCCTTAACCAATGGTTTATAATAACATGGAGATCTGAATAAGAATTTCTCACAACTCTGTTGGTTTTTAATGAATATGCTGTAGCTTGCAAAATTGTTAATGGACAATATAAAAACACCTTTTTAAGAAGGAAACCAGCAACATCTTATTCTATCTGTCATCCTACCTTCTGATATTTTCTGCAGCCTTGATAACATCTGAGCAAGTTTCTGTTGCCTTTCAGCCAGTTCCCCACGACCACTGAAGTCCACACGGAACAGGGCCATAATGGAATCTATGATCTGCAGCAGTTGTTGTGTAGCAAGAGAACATGTTTAAGAGAAATTACTTTCAAACCCCCCCCCCCTCTATATATATATAGGATGTAGAACAGATAAGTAAGATGAACATCAAATATACCAATAGTTTGAAGATGCCAGGTTCTTCATGGAATTTGGCGGCAACGTAGTCTAGCAATTCCATCTGATGTTCACCTTGTAAGGAGGAGTTATCATGGAAGAATATTTTTTAAAAAACCCAGAAAAGTAGGTTGAAACCAATGTGAAGGTGGAAGAAAGAACACAAATGATTTGCCAAGAAATACAGTGGCATCCAGTGACCTCATGGTAGCTTAATTTTGCACAGTTTGGCAATTTTATATCAAAACCCCCAAAACACTTAAAGTTATGAAATAACTATTGTTTATTAAACCTTCAAATGGAATGAAAAATAATTTTGAGGGAACCTAAAAATCTGGCCAGTAAAAAGTGTTGAAAGCTCCACATGCTCTAAGATGGTCAACTGTTTTTATTAAGTATTTTTAAAGTGCTCAACACATTCTGGCTTCCATGAGGAAAGGCTTTCTTCAGTGGCCTTCAAAGGAAATTATTGGACGCTCTCCAAAACACAGGACCATAGAAACATAGTACAATATAGAAACTGTGGACTATTTGAGGTAAAACTGCCACGTACTATCTTATGGTAATTCTATGCCTTTCTGGGCAACTGCCATTTTTAATGCTACATACAAAGCCCATAGCTTGTTGAATGCTTTGATATATTTTCAGTGGAAAATGCCATAAAGTTATATCAGTTTATGTGGAAAAATAATACTGCAGATCTGGGTAATACCATGGCATTAAACTTACTTGATGAAAAGAGTTCCTCTGGAATTTATTTTTATCTACCTCATTACTTATTGGAGTTCCCAATAATAGTATATGGAATATATAAGGACCACTTGCCTTGAGCATAATCACTACAAAAAATGGAAACATATCATGTTCCTGAAAAACCTTTGGTACTGAACTAGCAATTAGTTAATCTCAAAACAGGGAGAATTTCCAGGTCCAGTTCAGTTGCAATCTTACTAGTATATGCCCGTGCATACAAGACGTTGTCAAGAACTGCATCGTGGTCTGCATTGAAGCGATCAGCAATGTCACGAAGACGATCTGGACGACTATAATGTTTTCATGTTAAGGAATCTCATTTCTCAGGTGGGGTCCAATATACACATGCAGGTATCCTAACTAAAAGTTTTTCATGTAATAAAAATGAATTTCTTTTTTTGGCCTCCACATAGTTCCTCTCCACAATAAATTTCAGCTTCAATTTAAAAAAATGGCTCTATTCATCAAATCTCTGTTCTTCTCACTATGGTCCAAAACACACTGTAGAAATAATCCATTTTGAGACCATTTTAACTTCTCTGGCTCAGTGCTAGGAATCCTGGGAATTGAAGTTTACCTTGGCACCAGAGTTCTATGACAGAGAAGGCTCAATGTCTCACAAAACTACTGTTCCCAGAATTTCCTAGCATTGAGCCAGGGCAGTTAAAGCGGTCTCAAACTGGATTATTCTGCAGCGTGTTTTGAGCTATGTCACTGTTGGTTGTTAAGTGCTTTCAAATGAACTTTGAATTATGGTGACTCTGTGAAGGAGTCTGTCCTCTACATCCCTCTCTGATCTTGTTGATTCAAGGCTGTAGATTCCCTGTCTGAGTCTATCAATTTGGATTGTGGCCTTCCTCTTTTCCTACTGTCCTCCACTTTATCATCTTTTCTAGTGAGTCATGTCTTCTCATTATATGGCCAAAGTACAGCAGCCTCAATTTAGTTATTTTGGCATCTAGAAAGTTCATGTCTGATTTGCTCTGTTGTTGTTGTGTGCCTTCAATTCATTTCAAACTTATAGTGGCCCTAAGATGAACCTATTATGGGGTTTTACTTGCTCAGTGTTTCCATGGCTGAGTGGAAATCAAATCCTGGTCTCTAGGATTGTAATTGGATGCTCAAACCACTACACCACGCTGGCTCTAATTTGTTGTAGGACCCACTTTTTTTTCTTTTTAGCAGCCCACAGTGTCTGCAGAACTCTTCTCTAGCACCGCATTTTAAATTAGTTGACTTCCTTCCTATCAGTTTTCTTTGCATTTCATCATAGAAATGGGGAATACAATGGCATGGACCATCCATGACTATAGATCACTGATGTTGTCGTATTATTAATGTTTAAAAAAAAAGCCTTTTGAAAGATTGTTACAGTACAATGTCTTAAAAGAAAGGATACAAAGTGTTTTCTGTGTCAATGAAAATAATCTTCCCACCGGTATAACCATCTGATCCTGGAAGCTGGGCTGTCACTATATACATAAAATTAAATTAGCAAGTCTAAGAGACAGGTAACTATTCCAGTGAAACTTGCAGTCCTATCTCAACAAATCATAATTATGTATTTGTTATTGTGGCAACTTAAGAGATATACAGAAAACAGTCCTCAGAGTCAAACTAGATGTTAAGAGGAATGGGAGTGCATTAATGTGTTTTTCTCTTCTGGATTCCACAGTAATATGTGTCATAATAATAATAATAATTGCAATTAAGCCTGTGTTTACAATGACTAATCAGAATGGCTAAATAAAATGCATGTAAGTGAGGGGAAAGATGTTGTGACAAACAGACATCTTTTATTACATGCTGTGATCATGGGCTCTCCCATTATCTGGGCAACACAGCTGAGGGTATAATCTCTCCTGCAGATACACAAAGGGTTAATGATGTGTTTGTTTAAAGTTGCATCACAGAGGAGCAACAGAGAGATCAGAGGAGACAATTGCTCACTGAGGTTAAACAGTCAGGCAAAAGTGTGAAAGCTTCAAGATGCTGCCCAGTGAGATGTTGTATAAACCTCAGGTGTACCACAAGGCAGGTACTGAGAGAGAGAAAGCGAGAAAAAGAGACTGGGATGTGCGGTATGAGATGCCTGGCTTGGTTGCAGGTTGGGCAAAGGCACCTAGCCTCCCATGAACATCCAAGATTCAGATTTCCATCTATATTGTAAGTGCAATAGGAATGTTTAACTAGCAGGGTTAGGCATTATGTTCTTTTTAACCTTTTATGACCTAGGCTGTTGTGATGTTGTAACTATTTTATGTAATTCCTGAAAGAAGGTGCCTTAACCTATAAGATACTGTTTTAATAATGTAGATTGCTTGCTTAGAATAAAAGACTTTCCTTCAAAGATGTCCTCTCTCACACACACTTTTCACTAAACTTTTGCTTAGTGTTTGTGCACATGTATGCATCTAGGATTTTCATCTACCACAAGAGAGGGTGAGTGAAAACCTCTATAGAGTCAGAGATGGAGAAAGTGCAAGTTAAAGCCCCCAGTAACTTCCCACTCAGTTATCTGAGCTACGTGGGGTAAATCAGTGAGTGGGAGCAGCTAAATGATCTTCATGGATCCCATTTCTAATCAGGAGCAAGAATGGGACCAAGACACATGACAAGCACATCTGGTCTGACCCTCAGTTTGATTGTTATATACATACCACAGAGAGTATGGGCGAGCTGAGTTTTGCCTGTTCGGAATTCTAATAAAAAGAAGTTCAGAAACAGAAATACATTTTAATACTAAAAAGGCTCACCTAAATATTTCCAACACTCAGTACAACTACAGATAGTGAACTACACCTATGGAATGTGATAGTAATCAAATGTATACGTGATCTTGAAAAAAATCCTCCCCATAAAAGGCTTAAGAGCTTATTAGGCAAGTGTGCTATATCACAATAGTGCTAAGACTGTACTATTTTCAGTTGCACAGTGTCTTTTCTGCTGTTCTCCCAGCAGCAGAAGGCTGTTTTAAAAGCACCTATTTCCAACCTGAAATTATCTGATAATACCTACTTTCCTACTACTGTTATGCTAGTATTCCTGGTGTGAAAGACTCATTTCAAATTATAGTACAGGGCTTTTGAATGGTCATGTTGTTTCTGTGGGTGTGGTTTGGGTGTTTCTGGCATGGGTTCCAACTTCAAGTCTACAGTATTTGGTTCCCTTCCTCACCTCATCCACTTTCGTTTTCTCGCAGCAATGAGTTGTACTCTACTTTCTCGCTCACTCTGTTATTCTGCTTAGATTGTGTTAGTTGACTTATGGGGTTGTGCAAAAAGCTTTGAAGTTTGCAGAAATGAGAAGTGACACAGTATTCATAACCCTGCATTAGCTGCATTAACAAGGAGCAGTAGGGAAAAAATAGAAATAATGGAGGAAGTATTTTTAAAAGGATTTTAAAAATCTGGCAGTGAAGGAGCTGGTATTATAGGACTTAAGGATACTTACTAATGTCAAAGGTGCTTTATGTCTATTAGGCTACCTGCCTTAGGTCAGGGCTCTTCATAGCTCATTCTTCCTATCCCTAGCACAGTCTTCCTGTGCAGAAAACTCACAGACCCAGTCAATAACAGGGTTTGGAGTAGGCTCTTTAAAGGCATCAGATCCTGTCTCAACTTGGAAACTAAGCAGGGCCAGCGCTGGCTAGTACTTGGATGGGAGACAAATGCCAGGTACTGTAGGCTATATTTCAGAGGAAGCACCTCTGAGTATTCCTTGCCTAAGAAAATCAACACACAGAGACAAGGCAATTGCAAAGTTACAGCTTCCAGTATTTAAAAAAGAATACACTGTGCCCATGCCAAACATTGCCCAGCTGCTATCAATCGCAAGAGAGAAGGCCAGATCAACAATAACCAGAGTGCAGGAAAGCAGAAACAGGAAACAGCACCATCACGCTGTCATTGCACTGGAGTTTATCATATGATGGAATTTGGGGGTATAATGCAATGGCAATTTGAACACAATCATGGGGTTTCACATTATTGCGTATGAGTGTATCTCATGCAATTTTAGGCAATGGGAAGTCATTTTGAACGCAATCATGGGGTTTCACGTAATTGTGTATTAGAGTATCTCATGCAATTTCGGGCAATGGGGGTTCATTTTTGGGAAATGGGAAGTCATTCTGAATGCATTCCAAACGCAATTAGAATTCACGTAAATTCGCTAAAGTAGTGAATTTATGTGAATTCGAATTGGCTCCATTCGAAATTGAGAGAAATTCCTCCTGTGTGATAAACTCCACTGAAAAGTCCTTTTATCCTCCCACTGCTTTCCCAAGTAGAATAAAGTGCTCTGCAAGTGAGAGAATGGGATGATGTGGTGAGGTCCTTAAGGCATAACTTAATATGACCTTTCATTCAAAATAATCACAAATCCTTGTGCTCAGCCCCTCCACAAGTTAACATGGTACATCCTAACAGAAATGCTAAAAAAAAGTAATGACTCTCAAACACTGGCCAGAAAAACAACAAAGTAAAGCACAGTAACCCATCCATCCACACTCACCTCCAAAGGCTTCTGTGATTGCCATGCTTTCAATCCCACCACCCAGGAGTTTACTGGGAACAGATGGAACAAAGAAAAAGTCAGCAAAATAGACTATAAAGCCAAGAAAGCAATGCGACATTATTCTCATTATGCTGCATATAATATGCAACTATAATGAAAGTCTCTGCGTTTGATTTTTGTACTATGTAGAGAATAGCATGTGTTGATATTAGTTGGTGGTCTCCCATACAAGTACTGACCAGGGCTGACTCAGCTTAGTTCCCAAGATCATACAGAATCTGGTGCCTTTATATTAGATTACTATACTATACAGCATTTGAGCATTGGACTATGATTCTGGAGACCAGGGTTTGAGTTCTGGCTTGGCCATGAAAAATGCATTGGGTGACCTTGGGCAAGTGACCCTCTCTCAGCCTCAGGGGAAGGCAATGGCAAACCCTCTGTAAAGAAACTTGCCAAGAAAACCCCATGATAGTGTTCCCATAACTCGGAAACCACTTGAAAGCACACAACAACAACACTATACTATTCAGTCAGCCCTCCATATCCATAGATTTTTGCCATTTTAAATATGGGCTACACTTTTACTATGCCATTCTATTTAATGTAACTTGAGTACCCATGGATTGTGGTATCCATGGGAGTCTTAAAACAAAACCCCAATGGATACCAAGGACCCACAGTACTACAATGTTAATAAAAACAGATTTTATATTATATTAATAAAAAGTAGATTGTGCTTTTGCTTATCAGCCAGTTGGCCTCATAGGTTAAAAATTTTGGTTAAAAATTTAAATTCCACCTGGTCCATGTCTCTTATCTTACTGGGTACACCCCAACATGGCAATGTCATCTTTAGGCGTTTAACAATTAAACTGCACTTGGAAACAGAACTTATTAGTAACACAAAACCTATAGAGCAACAACATCAAAAAACCTGTGCAGAGAAGGTTAAATAGAAAATATTTAACATTTACTAACTCAAATTCCTGGCTTCCAGTGGTGATATGGAATACCATCTTCCGCTTCTCACTGTACTCAAAAGCAGTTAGAAATCCTGGCTCCTGGGTGGGTGGGCGCAAACCAATTGAAACAGTTTATGACCCAAAGAGAAAATACTGTGATTAAGGAATTTTGAAATCATTTGCATAATGAAATGTTCAATGAAAGTAATAAAACATAACTATGCTGGATTTTTAAATCAAAACATACTCTTTCCTTCACAGTTGACTTATGATACAGCATAATCCTATGCATGTTTATTTAGAAGTAAATCACATATAGTGTTCAGTCTGCATGGGACTCACTCCAAACAGGTGTGTATGGGATTGCAGCCTAAATGTATTTAGAATCAGAGAATCTTGACAATTTAGCTGCTATTTACTTTTTAAGAGTCAATTAAATTTTAATATTTACAGCCTGATCAGAGGGCCACTTCAAATTACTGAACTAGTAAATTAATTATCATATATAGTGGTCCCTCCACATTCACTGTGGTTAGGGGTGCAGGACCCCTGTTAAAGTGGAAAAACCACAAATTAAAACACATTATTATTTTTTATCTGAGAGAACAGCTCTCTAGGAATTTGTAGGTCTTCTAGTGCAACTCTGTGGCCAGCATCCACCAAAAGCTGACCACAGAATTGCACTGGAGGACCTACAAATGCCTAGAGAAGTGTTTTCTCTCGGCTCTCCAGCATAACATCTGGTGGGCATTTACCACAGAGTCATGCTGGAGGACTTAGAGATTCCTAGAGAAAATATATTAATCAAATCTGTGAATAACCAAATTTGTAAAAGTCAAAGCCTCCTGTCTTTGCTTTCAAGGTGAACTTGCCACAAAATACAGCTGTTTTTACTTCCAGAAAAAGAAAAGAAGGAAGGAAGGAAGGAAGGAAGGAAGGAAGGGAAAAGAAAAGAAAAGAAAAGAAAAGAGAAGAGAGTGGAGTTCTACAACCCATAACGTGTGATACGGACTTCAGATCGTTGGGCAGAAAAGTGTTCCGCATGGACTGCTCCAACAACTACACCCTCAAAAGGAAGAGAACCACCATCAGGGTGACATTTTGGCCAAGATCCTGTAGACTTTTGAGCATCTAACAGATGCCATGGCCTTGAGTTTACCTGTTACTCAACGGTAAATTAGCTCTCTACCCATGTAGTAGAAGGTACAAGAGAGAGCTGTGTACATGCTCATAGAATTATCAACTGGAGTAGGGACCATAGTTATGCTATCTGACAAAGTGTAACACTCCATGCAACTGTTTTTTTTCCTAGTGTAGTACCGTGACAGAATTCTAGTCTACATTGGCTTGCTGAGCACATTAACTATTACATATATTTAACATGTGGATTTCAAGACAGCAATTATGGATTTTGCAAAAGAATTATATTTATTTAATGTTGCCATTGGGAAATGTCAAAAGGACGACTGTTTTGACAATCTTCCTTATGAGCAAGGTTTTCTTACTATAAGCTTGTTGGCAGCCTCTTTTATCTTCTCCACTTTGGCCTCTGAAAGTCCCTTCACATTGCATAGTGCTCGTCGTGTTGTCATCTGAATCCCTTTGATTGTACAAATTCCCACCGATTTTAACTTTTTAATATCAGCCACATTCTAAGAAGGAAGAAAATGGCGTTTGAATTCTTCATGTTGGCTGGTGCTTTTCCTGGAATATTAATCAACTACAATCTTGTTTGACATTAGATTCAGAGTTTTTAGAAAGGATTTCTAATATGGAAATTATTTGTTTTGTTTGAGAGTGCTGATTTTGTTGTTCAAACACATATTTTATGTCTAGGTGAATAAAAAGTCTTCACATGTTAACAACAACACCACAAAGAAGACTCCAGGCAAGCCTTTTTAGGGAGCCATTTCTTTAGTAATCCATCCACCTCAGGAAGAAGCACATGGTAATTTGGTTTATGCTGGATTTTATCATTAAGTTTATTTTCAATGTTCTGCTATAGTGTTATTTTAGCCAGGTTTTTTTTCGGTTGAAATTTGAGAGAGAGACATTTAGGGTGGATGGTGAATACGTCAGGGGCTGCATGCTAGGAGTGGTTAACAGGACCACCCCCTTTTTTCTCACTTTCTGTGCCAAAGCCTTCTGTTTCCCTTTCTGACAGCATATTCTCCACCCTGCATTTTTCTTTCTGTCCAGTAGGTAGCCAAAAGAGGTACAGATTGCTCTTTCCATAGGCCTGAAATTGGTAAGGATTTTAAAATTTTGACAGGTGATCTTGATTGGCCATACTGTATTTGTTTGAGATAGACAGATACAAATAAAGATGCATCTTAAAATTTACTTACAATTCCATGTTTTTGTAACAGATCAATGTCCTGGAAAAAGGATTCCTGTAGGAATATAAAAACAACATCTTGGTTATTTTGATATTCAGGTTGAAATAGGCAAAGTTCCCCACTTCCATCTCTTTAGACTGAGGGACTGAGAGTTCTTTGCTACCTGACAGATGATCTATAACCGTTGGAAGTCCCTTTCGTCCCACTTTGGTTGCCTGGGCTTCTAAAACACGAACCATGGTATAGTGTGAACATGAACAAGCTAAGTGTATCAACACTCCACTTAAGAACAGTAATGAAATCTCAGGCTGTTGAATATAGGAGAATGAGCAGATTCTCTGTCATTCTTTTGCACTACTTCATCATAAAGATATAAAAATATACACTGTGTTATGTATAAATATAGAAATATATACTGTATGTCTTATCCATACCCCAACCCTTTAAATTATTTATAGCAATAATTATACTTTTATTACATGCACATGTGTATCTACAAATACAGTTAGTTTTTACTCAGAGATGGACCAATAATTCTATGATTTCTTCATACTTTTTTACATATTATTTGTGATTAATACGGTAACAAAGGATGCTGAGAACTGGCACTTTATCAGTTTGGAACCCTTACCTCATCATCCTGGTATCCTAGTTCTTCCTGTACAACTTGATCTTCCATAGATTTCATTGTGATGGAAGAAGTCCTAAGATTTCAATATGTACTGCGGAAAGCAATTATATCATGTCAACAGAAAGTCATAAACTGTGTCACTCTCTTATGGTTCTGAAATGTGTATTGCCTTATGCCAGAATAAGTATTCAATTTTAGTCCCCTATAGCCTGGCCCTGAAGGATATACAACAAAAATTAGTTTATATGTATACATATAGATTAAAAAACACAAATAAGAAAGTAAAATATAAATCACAAACATTCAAAGAATGGAAGGGGGAAGTCATTCTATTTATGTATAGTTGTGTAATGTGTGTCTAATTGTATGTAAGGTGTGTTTTTAGTGTGTGAAGTACCCTGTTTTGTTTTTTTAAACGGAGAAAATAATAATAAAAAATATTTTAAAGAAGAAAATGAGGCAGAGGCACGGCCTTCTGGCACTCCTTATTTCCAGTGCAGGATAATACCCCTTTCTGAAGTGTTTTATAACGTATATCTATAATGTATGTGGAGATTTCTAACTAATCAACACCGTTATCAAATGAAAAAATATATATACTGTACTAAAGGATATGTGTTGGGGAAAAGGGCTTTACGTTTCAAAAACAAGGCCGAGGCCTGGCGAGGAATAGCTTGCTTCCCTCACTTCTGCTCCCTCAGCCTCATATTTACCTCTTTCCCTAACTTAACCTGAAAAATAAGCACCCCCCCCCAAAAAAGTTTCAGCACAAAATTATGATTATGTTTTGTTTTAACAGTTTATATTATATGCCTCCAGTGTGACCAAATGGTCTCCTTTCTCATGACAGGCCTACTTTTCAGCCTTCTGTCCAGGAGGAATTCCAAAATGTCCTCCATTTTGAGCACGACTAATGAGCATGAATTTATATTAGTACATTTTATTTGGTAATGTCCCAGATTTTTCTTTAATATTTCGTGGTGCCTTGTCCTCCTTTGCCATTAGGACACCTGTGGTCACCCTAGCTGCCTTGAATTCCCCCCTTTTTTGGAGGGGGGATGTAAATCCATTAAAGAAACTGGTAAAATATGTGATAGAGAGCCAGCATGGTGTCGTGGTTTGAGTGTTGGACTGTGACTCTAGAGACCAGGGTTCGAATCCTGGCTCGGACAACATGAAAATCCACTGGGTGACCTTGGGCAAGTCACATTCTCTCAGCCTCAGAGGATGACAATGACACATACACACACTTGAACAAATCCCCTCCCCCCAAAAAAACCCCAACCCTGTCATAGGTTTGCCTCAGGGTCGCCATAAGTTGAAAATAAATGGAAAGCACAAACAACAATAGTTTTAAAAGATTTAAATCGTGTCATATACTTTATGGGTAATTGTTCTGAACCACAAACCTTTCTAGAAAACTAAGGTGACATTAATATTACATTTTATATAGATAGTCCGTTAACAAAACCTAACTCACTGCTTTCTTTTAGGCTCACTTTGTGAGGAGTGCCTCGTACAATTTTAAAGCCGAAAGTAGACATTTGCCATGCCCCAAGCCAGATCTCCCTCCTCTTTCTTTTATTAATTTTTTGTTGTCACTTTTTCATCATGATATTTCTCCAAAAAAGTCAGGGAGGCATAGAAGCCTTTCCCAGTTCTCCCAGTATCCCTTTGTGGTAAATTAGACTCTAAAACAGATCATGCTAAATTTATTTCACCTCAGCTTTTACTTTCCACCATCACTTCAACTTCCAGCTGGGTTACAATACAAGAAGTTAGTGTTAATGAGAGGAAGCACCACTGCACCAGATAAATAGGTTGTGGAGATGTAAGAAAAGTACACAAGGGGATCTGTGTGTGAGTTGTTGTTTTCAAAAACTCATATGTGACTTTTACGCCAAAAAATTAGGTACTCCTATCCCACATCTTCAGCTTTATATATTGGACTGGCCCAGATTTAAATAAGTCTGCTGCTGTTACTTGGAGACTAAGGTGGCATCTACACTGCAGAACTGATGTGGTGTGACATCACTTTAACTGCCATGGCTCAATGCTATGGAATTCTGGGATATCACTGTATAGTTTTGTGCAGTATTTAGCCTTCTCTGTCAGAGACCTCAACAGAGTACAAATCCCAGGATTTTATAGGATGCAGCCATGACAAAGCGGTGTCAGTCTGCATTGATTCTGCGTTGTGACCTTAACACTGCACTATTGAAGGGCAACATTACAGCCTTGGGAGGCCAAGCTGCTAGATCCAAGGGGGGAAGAGGGACTAGGCTGGCTTTCAGAATAAAACAAAGGTTTTTCCAGAAACCACATGAACCAATAGAATTATAGAGTTGGAAGAGACCACAAGGCCATCCAGTCCACCCCCTGCCATGCAGGAACTCCCAATCAAAGCATTCCCGACAGATGGCCATCCAGGCTCTGCTTAAAGACCTCCATGGAAGGAGACTCCACTACACTCCGAGGGAGTGTGTTCCATTGTCAAACAGCCCTTACTGTCAGGAAGTTCCTCCTAATGTTGAAATGGAATCTCTTTTCCTGCAGTTTGCATCCATTGTTCCACGTTCTAGTCTCTGCAGCAGCAGAAAACAAGCTTGCTCCCTCCTCAATATGACATCCCTTCAAATATTTAAACAGGGCGATCATATCACCTCTTAACCTTCTCTTCTCCAGGCTAAATATAGATTCAAATGATATGAAATGCGATTCATGAGAACCTCTTGACAATAATAGCAGAATAAATTACCCCAAGAATGTAGCAGACTCTCCTTCACGAAGGGTTTTAAACAAGCATTGGGTGACCATCTCCCAAGGTGCTTTAACAGTGGAGTACTACATGGCAGAGAGTTGGGTTAAATGGTCCTTGCAGTTCCTTTCAACATCATAATTCTATGATTCTATTTCCTATGAATAACATTATTAAACACAAGCTCCTCTCAGCAAATCAGAAGGGCTTGTGTGTTAATGAGAAATGTCTAGCTTGTGTCCTTTCAAATAACCGGAAGAGAAAAAGAAACAGTGAAAAGATTGGGGCTCTTGTTTGAAATGATTATTTATTTTCCACATTTGTAAGCTGCATTTAAAATAAATTACAAGACGCCACCAATGTTATAATCAAAACCAAATGTATATTACAACTAAATTGATTAAAAATTTATTGCAATCAATGCAAAGAACAGAATCATTGAACTGCAAGTATTTCTAACTATCAGTGTTTGCTTTAAGGGCTAAAATCAGATAATCTGATACCTAAAAATGTAGTCAGTCTGTCACTTATATGGCCATAGTAATGCAGTATACAGTACTAGTACATACAGTAGTGAAACACGACATCAGTGCTTTAGATACAGAATGCACTACAATGTCTAAAAAGAATTAATTATCAGAACATGGTGTAGAAGTGGGTTTGTATACCAATGTTTGTCCTCTCAGGTCCTGAAGACAAGGGAGAGACACTTGAAAAGAGAGAACTGAATCCTGTACTGATGACCATATCAGTCTGAAATCCTACAAAAAACTTTACATTGCGAGTGCAAGAAAGAATGTTGTTCCATCAGTGGAAGTATAGAAACAAACCAAGGTACATCATAAACAGTAAATGCAGTATTAACACATCAGTGAACTAAATCTTAATTTAGAACTCAACAGTGTTTGCTAACCAAAAAGATGCAAGGAGACATTTTAATAGGAAACAATAAAGTTCCTTTTACCTGAAACAACATCATGTATAATTTTAGAACACTTCATTCATGCTATGTTTGCTGCTGGTTTTGTGTGCCTTCAAGTCATTTCTGACTTATGGTGGCCTTAAGGCTATGACAATTTAGGCCTCATTCCCACTACATTTTAAACCGGTTTGCAAACCGGTTTGAAGTGGTTTAAATGACACTTGTTCTCACTTGAGCCAAATCGCTGAAGCTGTTTGGAGAGGGGGGCCATGTGCTAGGCCCATTTAATGTGCTTCTTTTTGAAACTCATTTATTCTGTGTCTTTTGTAATAAATCGATTCAGCGCAAGTGCAAAGGGGATGTGGATCAGAATTGATTTTTTCAATGATGAGATCAGATGATCATCCGCTGAAGAGGGTCCCTTTGGAATTGAATCATTGGTCAATGTGAATGAGAAGTGGGTTGAGCGCACGCAATGGACATGATAAGCGCCTGAAGGTGACAGAGCTGAGGGCCGCCTGGACTTGCGCGACTTCAAAGTATCATTTTCTGATCAAGTTGGAACTAAAGCCACTTTTCATCCCCCCGAGGGTGGCGGACCCAGTAGAATAGTCTGCCCTCGAAAGCTTATGGAACCAATTGGTTTCCAGAAGGCTTTAGAGGGTTTAATAGTTGGCAACGCCAGTGATCCCGTCGAAACCTTGGTTAATACCTGGAACACTGATCTCCCCAAGGCTATCGGCGTGATCGCCCCTGAGCGTCCTCTCCAGCCTGCTTCTAACCACAAACCCTGGTTTACAGAGGATCTCAGGGAGATGAAGCGGACTGGATGACGACTAGAGCACAAGTGGCGGAAAACTCGGCTCTTGTCCGACAGGACTCGCCATAGGCAGCATCTTCGTGCCTATCGGGAAGCTTTGCGTGCAGTGCGGAGATCTTTCTGCTCTGCACGCATTGCATCTGCAGAATCCTGCCCAGCAGAGCTGTTTAGGATGGTGGGGGAGCTGACGCAGGTTTCTCCTGCACCAAATCTCCTTAACCCAACAACAGCGTGCTGTGATGCATTTAACATCCAGTTTGCAGATAAAATCTCTTGGATAAGGGCCGACTTGGATGCCAACCTTTTACTAGAATCCACAGATGAGGTGTCCAATAATTGCGTTGCAGTCACTTTACTGGATGAGTTTCAACCTGTGAGTACTGATGACGTGGACAAGCTCCTTGGAAGTATGAGGAAGACGACCTGCCACCTCGATCCTTGTCCATCTTGGCTGGTCGTCCAGGGAGGGGACGCATTGAAGGTATTCCTTCGGGATATAATCAAGGCATCCCTCAGGGAAGACTCCTTACCATCCTGTCTGAAGGAAGTGGCTGTTAAGCCCCTCCTGAAGAAACCTTCCCTTGATCCTCTGGACAGGAATAACTACAGGCCAGTGTCCTTGCTCCCATTTTTGAGCAAGGTAATTGAGAGAGCAGTCGCCTCCCAGCTCCAGGTTGTCTTGGATGAAACTGATTATCTCGATCCATTTCAAACTGGCTTCAGAACAGGACATAGAGTTGAGATTGCCATGGTTGCTCTGACCGATGACTTCTGCTTGAGTATCGACAGGGGTAGTGTGACCCTGCTGGTGCTCTTGGATCTCTCAGGGGCTTTCAACACTGTAGATCATTCCATCCTTTTGAGTCGACTGGGGGAGTTGGGGATTGGAGGCACCGCGCTCCAGTAGTTCCGGACCTTTCTCTCCGGTAGATCTCAAAGGGTGAGGCTCAGGGACAGTTGCTCCTCCAAGACTGAGCTTAATTGTGGCGTCCCTCAGGGCGCCATCCTGTCCCCGATGCTATTTAATATCTACATGAAGCCGCAGGGCGAGATCATTTGGAGGCATGGAGCTCCATGTCTTCAGTACGCTGATGACACTCAGATATACCTCTCCATGACAGATTGTTGGCTCAGACTTCAGATGGAGTCTCTCCTCGTAATGACTATCTTGCAGTGGTAATGGACTGGATGAGGAAAAACAGATATGCATTTGGAGATGATACAGTGGGCGCTACAACCTCAGCACTGAGTCATCCCATCTTATCAAAGGACCTGACTCCATGTAAGAAAGCAATTTTCAAAGATGCTACACCAAAGTTGGAAAATGACAGCACAAGGGAAATGTTCCATTTGCGTCGTCCAAAAAAAATGGAACTCAGATCCAAGATGAAGCTTCCTCCTATTGAAAATGACTCCAGTAACCCTGGTTTTGATGGCGTAAAAAAGGACAAAATGCAGCGAAATATTATAGACATTGGAAAAGTCTTTAATATGAAAGGACATGGATTTTGAGGAGGGGATGAAATATAAAACTCATTCTGTTTTTAATATGGCTAATGTCTTTTTATTCCTGAGAAATCCAAGAATTCCTGGCTAATAATAGAATTTAATGCATTAATAATGGTTATTTTACAACAAGAAAATGTGATCAGCGCAAATGCAGTACAGTATGAACCGCTGTTGAATCAATTCACCAATTTGGATTGCAAACTGATTTATTTGTAAGTGGGAATGAGGTCTATATATTGTTTCAATAAATCAAAAATGGTTTTATGGGACATGGTATACTTAGCCTAGTACTGCTGGTACATGTGAAACACAATATGATTTTTTGAAGGAGTATTTGAAATTTTTGAAAACTGTGTAGGTCATAACTGTTAAATCCCCACAAACAGAATATCTTTGTTGAAAAACAAAAGGACTGTTTTTGTAGTAAAAAATGAAGAATGAACTATTTTCTGAGACACCATCAAAATTAGGGATCAAAAAGTATGGTAAGCTACACTTCCAGAGTCAACATATTTCAACACAAGAAACATCAAGTGCCATTAATTCCTCAAAAATGCTGTCAACAAAATTTTCTTGGGCCTTTTTAAGATTCTTTTTCTTAAAAGAGCATAATCTTATGTTGCCTTTGGATCATAAATGTTTCAAAACTGGCAATGTATGTATGTGTGTGTGTGTGTGTATGAAATCTAGTTTTATGTCCTTTATATATTTTTTCTGTAAACCAGACTGGAATTAGAGCTACAAAAGCCAATCACAGATCTGTTTAATTTGCATTTAATTCAACATATTAATTCAATTCAAAAAGGGGTGTACAGTAATAAGTGTTGCCATGACACCATATAAACTAAGGTGGCAATGTAAATGAGACTCTTGGAAGATGGGTTGAAAGCTTTTCTGAACTACTCAGTACTTCTGCATTAAGCAACTCTTTCTGCTTTTGGGCTTGCCTTCTTTTCATCTCCTCCTGCATCTCTTGCCTATAGAGATAAAGTGACAACAGCAAAAGTTAAATTAATTATAATTGAAATTAGCTTATGCTTAAGATAAAGAAAGAGGGATGAACTCAGTTAAACAGAACCCCAGAATCTGACTACAATGCAGAAATCATTTCGGTCTTCAGCTAAAGGTTCTTTAGGGTAAGATTTGGCAAAGTGCATATATGAACACCAAGATGGTTTCAGTGTCTCCCAACCTCCCAGACCCTCCTGGCTTGCCTCTTTTCTAGTTAAAAAAAAGGTAAATGTCTTCTGGAAACCTCTGGGGTAGCAAATCACTTTTTATATAGATTGTTGCCCCTTCCTTTACTATCTAACATTAAAAAGCTATATTAAAAAACCAGAAGTAGACATCTGGCCACTTCCAATCTTGTTACTCTACCTGCTTTTTAAAAAAAAGTATTTGTGGTAGTATGTGCAACCTCCAGAGGGTGCCAGTTGCAGAAACTGGCTACTGCACTTGTCAGAATTGCCCACCCAGGGCTTTAGGATCCCAGCATTTCAGCCACATGGTACTCTATACACTCTTTTCAGCCCTGGTGGCGCAGTGGTCAAATGCCTGTACTGCAGCCACTCACTCAAAACCATAAGGTGGCGAGTTCAAGACCAGCAAAGGGCTGAAGCTCGACTCAGGCTTGCATCCTTCCGAGGTCGCTAAAATGAGTACCCAGATTGTTGGGGGGCAAATAGCTTACAATTGTAAACCACTTAGACACTCCTTAAGGGTATGAAGCGATATATAAATGAAGCTGTTTGTTTGTTTGTTTGTTTGTTTTGTTTTTTTCGTACACTAATAGCAGGACATTTCATATTGTAGAATGACACTGCTACTTCTTCTTGCTACTGTTAATCCTTTAAACAAATTGACACACTGAGCCCTCCAAGTACAGGAACTGGAAAAGCACACAATAATGCAGTTGTGCAGGCATGTGTAGGGAAACTTGTGGTGGTCATCACAAAATATATTTGTAGGTTTATATATGCATTTATATTTGGATTTTTCATATTTAAAAATGTTTTCAAGTGCTGAGAAACTGCATAAAATGATTGTGATATGGAAGGAAAACTTATGGACTGTGAACAATAAATACACAGATTAATTTAACTGTCAGCTATTGCAATGTAAAGCAATATAAACGAAAGAATGGATAGATAATAACAATAGCAATAGTAACAGCCATTAAATTTCTATACTACCTATTAGTGAACTCAGAACTCTCTAAGTGGTTTACAATCTGTAAGCCAATAGCCCCTAACAATTCATTTTACCAACCTATGAAAGGATGGAAGGCTGAGTCAACCTTGGAACCCTGCCTGGGATTGAACCCACAACCTTGTGGCTACAATACCAGCATTTAACCACTGTGCCACCAGGGCTCCTTAATGCACCACCAGGGCTTATATAGTTATAATAATTAACTATCACAACTGTTTAGATGTGAATAAATACTGGAGAAGAAATTGATAATGACTTGAGAAGGCCTTTAGGGAGTCCTCCTAATTTCCTTACTTTGAGATGGTGATACCAGAATAAAATTACACCCTGTTAACTCTTTTAGTACCTGAAAAGTTCTTGGTTATCCTTCCACTGTTGATCAAAATTCCTCATTTCCCTCTGGTGTCTCAAATACGTTTTTGTGAAAGCCTTGTGCCTCTGGCGGAGAACAGCAAAACTGTCCTTGATCACTTCTGCGTATGTATGGGCAGACTCTGTGATTTGGTGTGTAAAGGAAACTCCTACTCCAATTATCACAGGAAACAACTACTAGAACTTAAAAAAATTAAAGCAATGCAACAGTAAAACTCAGTAATTGCAAGCCTACACACGAAAGAAAATTATGCCTAGCTATTTATCACACACACACCTTCTCAATATACATACAGGTTGAGTCTCCCTTATCCAAAATAGTTGGGACCAGAAGTCTTTTGGGTTTTGGAGTTTTTTAGATTTTGGCCCATTTGCATATACATAATGAGATATCTTAGAGAGAGAACCCAAGTCTAATCAAGAAATGAATTTATGTTTCATTTACACAGTGTACACATAGCCTGTAGGAATATAAATATTTTTGTACTTTTGTATACATTGAGCCGCCTAGTAAAGGAAAGGTGTCACTATCCCAGCCATCCATGTGGACAATTTTGGATTTTTGAATATTTCAGATTTTGGAAATCTAGATAAGGGAGACTCAACATGTATACTGTGGTATCAGCTACAAGCTATAAGAAACATCAGCAGGCACCTGGGGGAAGAAGCTCCACTTTGTGAAGGGTGGATTATTCTTCCAAAGACCTGCCATCACTGATACATTCAGCAGCAGAATCACAGCTGGAACACCTAAGGATGGGTGAGGAGTACTTTGATTCCTCAGTAGTTTCTGTATTTGTCTTAGGGAACTGCAACAGAAACAAAAAACAGCCTGGCTGAAGAACACAGTGAGGGACTCTAATATATATTTTAAATTATACTATGGGCTGGTTTGGCTAGGTGGAGTATTAATATTTCAAACACTAAATGCAATTGTTATTCTCCATTAGAACAGACCCACTGAATGGATGGGATTAGTTAGGGTAAAATTAAAGTCCCAATTATTCTATGCATATACTCTTGTAGGGAATACCAACTGAATTTAGTAGCAAATAGTTAACTAAACCTAACACAAAGGCTATTGAAATCAAATGGCTTCAGTATGCTTAACTGAGCAGTAGACGGTGACCATTAAACAGTCAAATGTAATACAGACAATGAAGGTTTAGGGCATGATCTTATAACTAATTGCTTAAGGCCACAAACATAGAGATAAGAACTCCATATTTTTATTCCATTTGCATTTAAAGTTTGGCTTGAATGGACCACTAAAGTCAAATGGATCTCCATTCTCACTTCCTGTATGTACACCATAAGGATATGGTATTGGTTTGCAGATCTCTCTCCTAGGCAAGAAGATGTCACAGCCACCCTTTGACAAAGCATTCCGTTTTTCAAGGAAGTGTTGAATTAGCGGGCTGTGTCCATGGATATTCAAGTGATGCCAGGTGAATTCAGGACCACAACAGGCTGGGTGTGACTACGAGATAAATGAGGACAGCTATCACTAACATACCGATAAAACCTATATACAGCTACCTGTATAATGATTTTCATCCTGGGTGAAATCATTCAACAAAGTTGAAATCATTCTATATTTAAAACTATGTAAAACATTGGTGTTCTCTTGTTTTGTTCTGATCATCTAACCAAATTGTTTATGTGCACCAGAAATGTATATGCCGACAGGAGGAACCCGATAATAACAGACAATTAGATTATTAGATTTGATATGCAGTGCATACCTTTATCTTTATGCAATGTAATTTATCAGGTTTTCTACCAAGGTGCATATTCATTGAGCAAATAAGGTTAAGTGACAAATTTAAATCAGTGAAATTTCAAATAAGTAGGTCTTATTTCAAGTCTCAGATCTTAACATTGAAAGTGTGTGGATCGGTTCCAAATGTCATAACTAAATCCAAATTTAAATATCTGAAAGTTTAATTTAATTTTGAATTTCTCTTTTCCCCCAATATATTTTATTAGAGCTGTACAAAATACTCTGTCGAATTCCTAATCGGATTTCCTGAAAACTACTCATCCACTTAATAATATAACAATCTCCCCTGCAGACCTTGCTTACATATGGCAGCAGACTACATATTTCTCTATAGTGGGCAGGATTGTTACTGTTTTTTGGCTTGGTAACAGTCACATAGAGATCCCCCCACATAAATGGCATTTATATATGCAACACATGTATATGATTCTATGATCCAGGCAGCAGATTTCTGACATACTCATAATCAAGCAAATTTTTGCAGCCACACATGAATTTGCCACAGCAAAGTTCACACAGTGACTGTGGTCAGACCTTACTGTACAATGAACAAAGCTTTACTTAAGGCACAGACAATATCCTGCTCATAGGCAACATGTGGCCCCTGGAGCCTCTATTACACACACACACACCATTATTTTTATGCATAAACATGAGAATCACACTTGCAGGAGGAGTAATTCTCCTCTTAAATAGGCTCTGGGCCATCCCACAGGTTGTTTAGCAAAAATCTAGTGTTTTAAAAACAGGAAGTAACATTTCAGTTACTTCCAATTGTTCCAAGAAAAGCTGGCCTGCCCTGCAGTGAATAAAGCAATGGTAGAAAATGGTTCCTGGATCCTCTGAAGTTGTTCACTTCTGATTTACCCGAGTGTGAACAAGCTTCAGTGAACATAACATTCTCACACTCTCCTCCTCTAGTGGCAGAATCTAGAACTTTCCTGTTTTTAATTAACTGTGTTTTAACATGTCTGTACCTAACAGACAGTGATTAATCTTAACTAAACAAGCCAATTTCAAACAACAGATATGAACCTGGCTTGTTTCAAACAAACTGCAATTAAGATGAACTCAGTTTATATTTTACTTTAATGCTAAACTGTAGTTAAATTTTTAAATGTAAGCAGAAACTAATAATCAGCATGGTATAATGGTTTGAGTGCTGAACTATGTCTCTGGAGACCTGGGCTCGAATCCCCACTCGACCATAGAAATCTGCTGCATGACTTTGGGCAAGTTACACTCTGTCAGCCTCAGAGAAAGTGAAAGGCAACCTCGCCTTCAATAAATCTTGCAAAAAAGCCCAGCATGATAGGCTTGCCTTAAGGTTGCCATAAATCAGAAACGGCTTGAAGGCACACAACAACAAGAAGTAGCCTTCAAACTTCTCCTTAAAAACTGGATGAAGGGGAAATGAGCAAGTCTAATACCCACCAATGCTCAATGTTGTCATGATAAACCACATTTTATAGTGACATCCAAACAAAGCCAGTCTCTCTGCACAAAGTTGTGCCTCCTCCTGTTTCCATGGGAATTGTTTTCATGAGTCAACTACAAAATAGATCATTTTGAATACTGTCTGATTTACAGAACCTGTGTCAATCAGTTCTTTCAAGATTATCCATTTCTGTTTCACCTCAGGGAGAGAAGAATATGTATGTGATGATAAACAAAGCAAATAAGCAAGCAAAGAAGCTTCCTTATGTTCAGAGAACTGAGAATAAAGGATTGTTTGATTCCTGAGCCACATTTAAAAGGGATACTGGTGTCAGAAGTAATACATTCTTATTTCATGAGATCGACTAGTATTTGTGGCATTTTAGTTTTTCTTGTCTCTAAATTACCTCTCGAGGAAGCAAAGCAATCTTCAGTTTCTTCTTTTTTTGTGAGCTCTGTTGTTTGCTCCATGAATCCTTTTGCCCATCTTCTTTAACCTGGTATTCACTTGACACAAAATGAGAAAGGGGTTCTTCTTCTGGAAAAAGAATCAATTTTTTGATATATGTTAATCAATTGTGCTGTAAAATGTCTTTTAATAAATAAAAATGATATAACTGAATATTATGTCAACAAATAACAGGCACATGTATCGAAACTAAACCATCTTAATCAAGAACATGGCAGGTTGCAAGAAATCCAGTGCACATAGATCTAAACAGCATCATTGGTTAATTAAAAAATTCCAGAGAACAGATTGTGTGATTTAGGCCTAAACATGGCACAAGTTCCAACAGAAATGTGATCTCCCCAGGTGGCAGGGAAAGCAAAACAATCTAACAATCCTGTTCCCCAAATTATACACATTTATGTACACTTTGACAGCACTGGAAACTGTGGACAGCACTGTAAGCCCAGTTTCATTCCCTTGCCCAGAATCTCTTATTCTTCTCATTATTGATTGAACAACAAAGATCACCATTTTGAAATGGAACATTAGCCAGTCACTCTAAAGATCCATTCTTCTGAGGCGTTGAGGGAAAATCCCTTGGACTGCCCAGAAAGAGGCCTTGGAATTTTGCTGTCAATAGCTGTTGTTTTTTTAAAATGGTAGCTGCTGCCTGATTTGGCATTGCTAATAAGTGGGAAATTTTAAATAACTTATCCCTTAAAAGCTGGTGGTCTAAAATCTGGTGCATTGCCCTCATGAAAAGATTGACATATGCTTCTACAACATCTCAAGAAAGCAGAGATGAGGAAGATTTATGGGACACGTGGTTTTGTTTTATTCAGTACATAAATACATATGACAACTCTGAATAGCCACCAGTAATATAAGCAATATTTTGGACACCTATCTGCTGGACACCTATAGCCTTCTTGGGTCTTGTTTTATTAGTTATGTCCTCAAAATAATGATCCATTCTGCATCATGTACTCTGCCTGTGGTTCAAAAAGAATACTCATTGAATTCTATTTGCAATCTTTTCTTAATATCAAGTCATGCCTAATTTTAGTTACTGTATATACTCCACAAATGTTAGTTAAAAAATAGAACAAAAAACCATAGGTTGACTTTTAGGTTGTCCCAGGATAGACTAAACTCTTGCCTTTTGCCACTCTACTCAGAGTAGGAGATGATTCCTTTTTTGATAAGAATTAAGGTACAGTACTTACATTGATATGTTGATATGTAAGTACTGTACCTTAATTCTTATCAAAAAAGGAATCATCTCCTACTCTGAGTAGAGTGGCAAAAGGCAAGAGTTTAGTCTATCCTGGGAGAACCTAAAATTTGAGGCCCAGCACAAGACTGAACTTACGAGGAGGTATCCAAAAGTTTTAATGATCACCTTTAAAATAATTTGACAGAAAGTTTGTTTTGATTTGTAGTTGTTAACTTATCTGTAAGTAGTCACTATTTAGATTTACATTTTTCCCAGCATATCTTGATCCTCCAAAGACCTGATATTGTAGAAGTCTTCAGACGGCGCCTGACAAGGATTTTACACTTTAGTCACTTCTGGCAGAGCCAGTCACAAAAATAAAGGATGCAATGAGCTTTGTGTGCATTTAGGGACCAATGATGACTGGGGAGTTTATCACACGGGAGGCATTTTTCTCAATTTGGAAAGAAATGGAAGTGAGGCCAGTTCGGAATTGAGTAAATTTGCTAGTTTAGCGAATTTACATGATTGCATATTGACACTGCATTGTGTTCAGAACTGCCTGAAATTGCCTCCCAATGCCCGAAATTGCTTGTGATAGTTTCTCACGCAATCACGCAAAACCCCATGATTGAGTTCGGAAGGACTTCCTTTTGCCCGAAAATGTGTGTGATCAGCTTTCATGCAACCATGCGAAACCCCATGATTGCATTTAGATTACCATTGGATTATACTTCCAATTCCCTTTGTAAGATAAACTCCACTGACAAAATTTCATCAATATGCCAAAATAATTTCCGGGTGATAATTATTACTTTACGATATCACCTCGTAAGAAGCAATCTGTAGACTTCTACAATTTCAGGTATTTGGAGGGTCAAGATACGCTGAGAAAAATGTATAAATCTAGATATTGACTACATAGATATAAGTTAACAATTACAAAACAAACTTTCTGTCAAATTTTTTTAAAAGGTGATCATTAAAACTTTTGGAAGCCCCCTTGTATACTGCATTCACTGAATAGTGAAGGTCTGCAGCTGCCAAGACTTTGGCTTGGTGGCTACAATGATCAAAAGATGGTCAATGGCTTCAGACATAAACTTCTATTTTTCTATTATCTTGAATTTCAGGGATATGAGAAACCTGTCTTTGATCTTATTTTGCAAAGCCTATTTTGTAATTTTAAGTCAATGTCTTTAGCATAAATTTGTGTGAAGTTACATTTCCCAAAAGAAGACTGAAGGAGAGAAATCTCTTTCCCAGTGGAAGAGAATTAATGTCAGAATTATTGCTGCTTTTCACCTTGGGAAGGGTGATGGGCATGCTTTGATCTTGCTGAAAATTATGAAGCCAATATTATTGTTTTTTGCTTTGTTTTTTAACTAGTAGAAGAACAGAAATAAAACAGATAAGACATAACATGAATTATAATTAATTATACATAACTTACAACTAAACAGAATAAAAAACAGAGAAAAGAGATTAAATGTTTTAGGTGAAACCATGAGGAAGAACACTATTCAGAAAAGGTGGACAGCCAAGAGCAAGATTCTAAAGGTTATGTGACTCCCCTCTTTGTTCTTGGGTAGTTCAAGGGACAATCCACCAGGCGGACTGATCCTCACCCTCCAGAGAACAATATTATTTAATTCCTGGTCTTTGGAATACATAGGAAAGTGATCTAGCCAAGGCTGCAAGGTCTGTTAAGAGGTCTGGTCGCCAAAATATTGTACCACCACAGTCAGAGAGTCAAAAGGCTGATCAGCAAGGGAGCTGACCAGGAGACTACCAGAACTAGAAATAAAGAACAGTTCCACTGCAGTATTGCACTAGCAGCTTCTAAGCAGTTGCTGAGAATTTTTTTTAAACTAAACCCCCTTGATGATGGACTACAGTTAAAGATTTTTCCTCCTACACAAATCTTTGAAATGGGATTCCTTGTGCGGGAAGGCAAGACACTACACTTTCAAATCCAGCTTTGGAGAGTTACTGTCTCTGTTCTTAAAGTCCACCCCACAAGATGAACAGGAAGACTTAGGATTGGGGATGGAGAATTACAGACAAAAATGTATTTTTCCATGGGATCCGGAATATATTCTATGTTACCATTCACCCTTGCATTTATTTCCCACATTGGCAGCTGTATAATGTTACCTTCACATGCAAGCAAACCCGACCAGTTCGTTCTTCTTTTTCTTTTTCTTTTAAATCATGGGGTATGCATTGGTTAAAGTAAAAGTATGACAAAATATGAAAACTTACAAATTGAAGAAACTATATTGGATCAGTGCTGCTGTATTAATTGAGGTGATGTTATGGACGACTCTTTTAAACACGTTTTATAGAAAATTCAGAATATAATATATTACTTTTAAATGTGCTACCTTTTTTGGAATGCTGCTGTTGAGCTTTTTTCACAGAGACAGGCTTCTTGACTTTTTTAATTGGCTTCCTAGCAACCTTCCTTGAAGAGCTGCCACTCTAAACCAAAAGAAGAAAGATGAAAATATTTTGTATCACATTTTATCAAATATCTCATCTTGGTTGTGGGGGAAAGGAATGAATCTGTATTAGTATGTTACCACGTGGTGCATGGACTGGCACAATGCATGAAGGAAAAGAAGGGATCTTGTAGCTTTGAGACTGGCAAAAGCTTTTGAAGGAGTTTATCACATGGGAGGAATTTCTCTCAATTTCGAAAGAAATGAAAGTGAGGCCAGTTCGGAATTGAGTAAATTCGCTAATTCAGCGAATTTACATGATTGCGTATTGACACTGAATTGTGTTCAGAACTGCCCAAAATTGCCTCCCAATGCCCGAAATTGCGTGTGATAGTTTCTCACGCAATCACGCGAAACCCCATGATTGAGTTCGGAAGGACTTCCTTTTGCCCGAAAATGTGTGTGATCAGCTTTCACGCAATCACGCGAAACCCCATGATTGAGTTCAGATTGCCATTGGATTATACTTCCAATTCCCTTCATGTGATAAACTCCATAGACTTAAGTCTACTTCCTCAACATACTGTAGGTACACTGTATGCTCCAAAATGCTATGAAAGCTTATGCCACAATTTCTTGCTCTCATTTAGTATCAAAGGTGCAATAAAATCCCTTTGAATACTGATATTCCAGATTAACATAGCTATTTTTTTGAATTCTACACCAAAGAAAAAGAAGATTTAAAATAGAAGAATGGAAAAGACTTTAAATGGCGGTGCACTACCAGAACAGCAGGTTTTTCTTTCTTTTCAAAGAACCGTGTGAGCATTTGCCAATTCAAGTGGATCAGTGCTCTCATACTTAATACTGTATTCTCAAATTGTGTCAAACAAAGTGTGTTGCTTGCCATAAATCAGAGCTGCGATCCAACAAGTGCCTGTGCCAAAATCAAAGGAGTGGTAAGTACAACCTACAATACTAGTAATGTTAATGATACAGCCACTAGAAACCACTTGCAACAAACTTTGGCCATGGCATAGCAATCTGAGGGCCTCTGCTGACTGAATACAGCATTCAGCAGATACCTTCTCATAAGTATTTTAGTTTGTTTTCAAGATTCTGGAGAACTGAACTATCTTTTCTCTTTCTCTTTTCTTTGTTGCTCTGCCTCTAGCTGCAGTAAAAGCTATCAGTACAATTTTCTTAAAATCATAGCATTACAGGGCTCACTGATCTAAACTGAATATAAACTGATTGTCAGGCAAGATCTTTCTACTCTCTAAATCACGAACAGAATCCAACCCAGCACCCATTATTAACGGCTGTCTCTCCGGCACTAATGTGTGTAAATTCAGTAATTATTTACCTTTTTTAACTGCAAAGAGGGTTTCCCCAAAGCATTACATAACATGTCACTAGTAAAGGAAATGTCACAGCCTACAGAAATAAAAAAGACATGTCAAAATTATTTTATTTAAAACCTAAGACTGATTCAGGAGGGGGAATTCACTTTCTGCCTAGGTCACAAGACACTCTTTACAGTAGATGTATTTTAAAATTTACACTGTATGCTGACAGGAATATCCCCCCCCCCCAACCATGATGAAATTATGAACATTTATCCAGTGAAAAGTAATGTTCCGCCATTACCTACAGAACTGGAGCATAACTATCTTCCCTCCCATACAAGTGAAAACAACTAAATGGTGTGGGATCTACCTTAAAGCAATTCTACATTAGCAAGAGTGTACTAAAGAACTACATGCTTGTATATTATTCTCTTCCAGCAGAAAATATATCTCACCAAAATTAAGAGAGGGAATAAATCCAATGTTTTCCTCTTAGTTGAATACCAGATCCTAGGAGATAGTATACCCTTCTGCTGTATTTCCATTACTGTCCTCAGGATTCTTATTAGGTTTGGCTCTTTCCTTGTCCTTCTTCCATTCATCTATAACAGTTTTGTTTGGAGAGCTAGTTTTATTTTTTTGGTTTAACTGCAGTGGCTTTCTGGTTCACTAGTGGCTCCACATCATCCATTTCACTTTCACTGGATGTTACAAAAATGTTTCCAGATTCAATTGCCTTTCACTCCTCAGAGACTCATGGGTTGGCAGCCATTGGGGGGGGGGGGCTTTTTTGTTGTTGGTTTTTCTCATATGGTTTTATTTATTTGCCCTTTTTTCCTTTTCCTGTGCTGCTTTTTTCCCTTCTTTATCTCTATCCATAATTTTCCTATTAACCAATGTTGTTTGGTTGGGAAGACAAATGCAACTTGTTGGTGCACAAGAGTAGAAAAGTATGGCTGAGATGAGCAGGAGTTCAATGCACATAACTGAAAAAAACAAAAAGGAACATTGACTCCTGCAGGCACATTGGCATATGGTAAGTACCCATCAGCTGTGGATTGATCCTACATGCCATCCTGTGAATATGCTTCCGCTGCTTGAAGCTATTGGTCATCTAGCCCTGTACATCAGCACTGTAAGACCTGAAGGTTTCCTCTACATTGCCTGAGATGCCTTTTACTGGCAATAATGAACCTGGAACCTTGTACATGTAAAGCATGGTTTATACCACTTATATGTAAAGCATGGTTTATACCACTCAGTTATGACCCCTCTAATTCCAGTTGCCAGTTGTTTCTTTGTTTCCCTCTAATTCCAGCTCAGTTTCATCCAATTTATTTGTGCAGTTAACATATAATGGAAGAGAGGAGTTTACCACATGCCTTGAAATATATTGGTCATTTTCTGTCCTCATAGAAAAGTACTTGCCCTGGCAATGATATCTCAATGATACTTCATTTAAATTAGTAGAATTTTTTATCCAGCTATGCTGCAGAAGGAGTTCAGTTTGGTCAGGGCTCTTACCAGTCCTCAGCTGTCTCTTTCCTGACAGCAAATTTTCTCTCCTAGATCGTTCTGGTTCCAGTTCAGAATAATCCCATTTATTGAAACTACCTGGAGCATGCAATGTACCTAAATTGTAGGGTAGATTGGAAGAAAGATTTGGTAGTGAGAAGCAAAGTAATGATATGTGATCATTTATGTAAAATTCATAATTATTAGGCATTGTTATATAAGACTTGGTTTTCATGTAAGACAAACTAAAATACAAACTGCAAGGAGCTGAACATGGGTGGAAGGAATATGACTTCTTTAAAACAATTTAAAGAACTATTAAAATGAATGGTTAAATGCTATATGAGTTTGTTACATGTACACGTGCTTTCTCGCTCTCTGACTCCCTCTTTTGAGCTTGGGATAGAAATGGGCAACCTATGGCACTCCAGATATAGTTGGGCCACACCTCCCAACAGCCCTGGACAATACAGTATGGTCAAAAAATGAGGGATCGTATGAGATACCATTCAACTGCATCTGGAAGGCTGAACATTACCTATTCTTGGCTAAACCTTATTTACTGCTCCCGGGCAATCTGCATTCAAACAGCTAACAGGGACGGACCATGCTTATTTTCTGTAGTAGAAGTGCATAATGTTCATCTTAGACAGTGAACATTATCAGCTTATAATGAGAAAAATCCTTCTGCATATATACACCCAGGAGCAATCCAACCCAGTTGAAGCAGTCCAAGTGGTTGTCTATTCTGGTATTTCAAGTGTTCCAGATCAGTTAGAAAATTACCAGAAAAGAACACAATTCAGCCCACATTCACTCAAACCCTTAATCAGATATATAAAAACAATTTTTCTGAGCACTTTCTCTAAACTGCACCCTCTTTCCCCTTATTGCACACAAATAGATGGAGCAAATGTCCTTTCTCTTTACTAATACAAAATGAGAGAAAGGGGAGTGACAGGAAAAACCCTTGAGAAGGAAACTAGTTAAAACACTACCAGGATCCCATGTACGATTTTTGGCATGCTGAGGGGCTGCCAAAAAGGGAGCCAGCATGTTGTAATAGTTTCATGTGCTGGATTAGACTCTGAAAGACCAGGGTTCAAACTCAATCATGGAAACCCACTGAGTGACTTTGGGCAAGTCACACTCTCTCAACTTGAGAAGATGGCAATGGTAACCCCGCTCTAAACAAATTGTGCCAAGGAAACCCTGTGATAGATTTGCCTTAGTATCAGAAATGACTTAAGGCACACACCAATAACAACAAGGACTGAAGTATGCTAGATGGAATTCTAGACTTTCTCCCCTTTAAACAGAAGACTTCACCACGCCACAATAGGAAATCACCAGCCAGGGCCAATGTAGTCCATTCAGTAGCATGGAGAAGAAGGGCATCTCACCTCCAAGCCATTCAGAGAATACATCGCAGAGATGAGCCTTGAATTCATGTGTATTAAACCAGGACCTTGGGAAACAGTAGCAGAAGCAGGTATACACAGCTTGACTCAATAATGATGGGAAAAACTAAAGGCTCAAGCAAAAAGAGAAAAAAGATCTTAGTTAAAATAGTTCCAGCAACTATGTGTTGATTATTCAAACATCCAATCCAGTATGGTCGTCACTGCTGTTTTTCCATGAAACTTGGCAGTCAGCTTATTAAGGGAACCCTAGCAGTCATCTTATTTTTTGTTTCTAATCCTATCAAGGAAAACACCCCCACAAGACTATGTGTGTGAATCATCATATTTTCACTTCATACAGGGCATCACTGAATCCCATCAGACCAGGTCAGGGAGCAAACAGAAACTACTAAATTGTAGAATCTTCTACAGTGTTGTGTGCTTAATAACATATGGCAAAGATTTGCTGTGGCATGTTGACAGAACAACTTCCTCTTTCTTCATATTTATTTCTGCGGTGTATATTTTGAGAGTATCAAGGATGAAGTAGCATAATTTAAGAATATAATTAGAAATCCATCAAGGCTAATAGCAACAAGTTATTAATATTTCAAAGTTCTTCCAGTATTTATAAACTCTAAAGCACCACGTGAGGCTTAAGGTAATGTGTTTCCTTTACAAGGCTACCCAATACCATTTCCCTATCTGAAGTCTAATACCTATCTCCTTCTTTTTCAGATGTGTGCATACTCACTGCAAAGATGTGCTCCGGGTTGGAAACCTGGTGACAGCCCAAGAGAGTGCGGGAATAATTTTCTGCAATGCGTTCAAATAAATGTCCTTGAATCTCTCGATTTGGCTATTGGGAGAAAAATAAATGGAAGGCTTAACAAAGAGGCATGTCTTTACCAAACGTGCCATGGTGATGGAGTTCTAGGAAAACAATCTATCACAAATGAACTTCTACTTATAAATACAGCAGCCTATCTGTAACCTCAGCTGAAACAAAATACAGCTGCCGAGACCATTCATTGGAGCTTACAGTAGTGATTACAGCTCTTCAGTATTGAAATACATTGTGTGGTTCCTAGTTTATTCCATGGTGCAATTCAAAGTGCTAATGATGTATGAGCTCTAAACTGTATGGGACTCAAGCATCTCAAAATCTTCAACATTCATTTTAGGGACAGGCCAAATCTGTCCTATGTTTTTAAGTTTTTAATTAACATCACTGACTATTGTCATATATTCCTGTGTTTTATAAATGTAGCTATATTTTAGTATTTAGAATTTGGATGGTTTTCATTAAGATAATTTTCAATGTTTATTACAAGCTTCCTTGAACACGCTTTTTAAACAGAAGCACAGGAATATCAAGGTTTTCTTCTCCTGGTGCCCAGATGATCAGCTGGGCTGTGAGGAGAAATGGGTGGAATATGAGTTGGGAACAGCAAAGGGCTGTGCTGCTGCTTTTAAGAGGCCATACAGACATTCACTCAGGGACCCACTTGCCTTTGTATCCATTATCTCTTAGCCAAGCCTACTTCACAGGAGTATTGTGAAAATAAAGGGTCATTCTGAATCTCTTGCTAGAAAGTGGAATACAGTAATAATAATAATAATAATAATAATAATAATACAGTAATCTGGAAATGGTTTGAAAGCCCACAACAACAACAACAACTGGACTGATTATAGTAAGAAACATTGTTCTGAGAGAAACAGAGCAGTCAGAAGCTTAGGACACCAGAAGTGAAAAAGTATAACAAAAAATAAATTGCCAATACCAAGATAGTCAGCTGTTTTCTTACATGATACAACTGTAGAAACTGCCACCAGAAACTGTCCAACAAAATAGCCTGGATGCATGGAGCACTGAGAAACTTGTGCAACATCTTCACTGACCATCTTGTCTGTAAAAAAAGGAAACAGTAAATTTTTGCAGCATTTTTATTTAGAGGAAAAGTAATGGAAATAATAGTTTCTGGCACTTCCGTGTTTGTATTCTTTTCACTCCACAATGGAATCAGGCTTCATTAAAACAGTTAAGGAGTAAACTACTAGGAGTAGGTCACTTTAAATGGCAGCACACCAGCTCAAATAAGATGATTTCAGTTTAATAATCAATTTTTTTATGAGACTCCACCAGCTCTGGACACTTATACAGCCCCCAGTGGATTCAACATGGGCCAATGGAGCCTATATCCCACACACTGCCCAAAATGTATTATAGTGAAAACTAAAGTTTACCTATGCTCCCTCTTTCACTCTCTCATGTAATGTAATTTAAACTGTCTGCCATTTGTTAAAGCACAGTTTCTTATTACATCCAAATTGGGAAACTGGCCCTGTCTCAGACTACGAACCAACAAAGGTATATCTCTCTCTCTTAATTTCATATTCTGACATTAGACCTCAGTTTTCCACTTTGGATGTAATAAGAAACTGTGCTTTAACAAACAATAGAAGTTTTCAATTGCAGTATGAGAAAGAAAGGAGACTGGAAGAAAAGGGGGAGCATTCAGGCACATTGCCAATTTTCAATCAATAAGCCATGGTTTATTAATAATAAATAAATAATTTATTTATTTATTTATAACCCGCCCCTCTGAATGAACAATCGGGGCGGGGTACAACATTTTAAAAAACAGGTACAGTTAAAATATTACAACCCAGTCCCGCCTCCCACCCCTTAAAATAAGATTAAACTAACACAGAATTAAAAACAATATCAATAAAACCTTAAAACAATGCAATATCTCCAATGAGAATTTTTGGGCAGCCTCGGGGGAATATTGGATGTATAGCAGGGAAAGGCTGGATAAACATTTAGGAATGGGAAGAGTTAACCACCATCCAGAAAGGTCTGCCGGTAGAGATGCATCTTGGCAGCTTTCTTGAAACCGTCCAAGGTCGTAATAAGACGCATCTCATCTGGCAGGCCATTCCAGAGCCTGGGAGCAATGGCAGAAAAGGCCTCTGGGAGGTCTGCGACAGCCTAGTTTTCCCAGAGGACCAAAGTGAGCGAGCGGGCTCATATGTGGAGAGGCGGTCCCTGAGATAGGATGGACCCGAGCCATGTAGGGCTTTAAAGGTCAAAACCAACACCTTGCACTGTGCCTGGAAACTAATCGGCAGCTAGTGGAGAGATTTGAGCACGGGTGTTATGTGTTATTAGATCAAGATCATTATGTCTGAACCGGTCTATCCACCAGGGTTCTGGATAAAGTGCCTTCTGGTGCCCTTCTCCTCTGTTAGTGGGTGCTGGTGGGCTTACCCAGCTACAGTGGTAGAGTAGGAGTTGGACTACATTATGCTTGGTTCCTTCCAACTTGAACTGCATGGTTTTCTCTCCAGGCAGCTGGGTCAGGTCACCCTTTTAACAAGAAGGGTGACTATATGCAGCTATCTGGCAATGTTCAGAGTGCTGAATGAGGGGGAAAAGGGTGCCAAAGGGAGGTATGAAGTTGTATCAGCTCCCTGGGGATACCAGGTACTGATGCCAGCCCTATTATAAACTCTTGTACAATGTAAGCACATATCAAACAAGCATGCACATGTGTACATAATTCGCATCCTTGCCAGCCCCTTCCAGACTTTCATATACCCTTGGAGATTTGAGATAGGCAGCATACCTTTCCAATTAATGTTTTTCTCTGGGCCCGAATCACCTTCTGCAAAACTTCATCTAGGTCTACTCCATTTGGCAGTGGTGTTGGTTCTTCCTTAGTGTACCCTGGGTACTGGTACAGCTCCACAAGTTTATCTTTTTCTGCTACAATCTAGGGGCAAAAAAAAATATGATGTAATGGATGAACAAAGTAGAAGACGTACATCCCAGTGCAAGAAGCATCCCAAGTTCAACCTCTTGACATTCCAAAGTTCATGCAACTCTACAGGGGAAAACTCTAGGAAAAACAAATATCCTGCTTGCATTTTCTATGTCTGATAAAATGGATGTTCTTTATCACTTGTCAATCTGGGGCTAGGATTGTCCAGAAAGCATTATATTCAATATCATGTCTTCTCCACAGATTTCCAAACTAGCATGTACGCTACAGTATCTGACAACATCAAGCTCCCAACAGTTCTTGATCACAACAGAAAAACTTAGAAGGATTCATGTCTGCATATCATCATATAGTTATGGCCAAAGGGGGAAACTACAGAGAGCTAGTTAACACTAGCACAGAAGCCCTTTAGTATCAATACAAGTTCCCTCATCCTTACCAAAAACTTCTAGATGAAATCTACTTTCCTAATTAGCAGCTGCTAGAAAAACTGCATGTTATCTTGAAGATCCTTTATTGGATTCCCCTCATCCTGAAGACTATTGTCAAAAGCAGCCAGTGGAAGTTTTGAATTTGATCAGAGAGAGAGAGACACTGTATAGGAGGGACACTGAAATACATACATAGCATGAAACACAGTCACACAAACTGTCACATGGTCACACAAAAAGTCTCTGGCTTCTGCATGTTGCATCAACGGACGTTTCTGTACTCTTTTGAACAGCTGCCACAAATAACAAGATCGGCTTCACTGCAACCAGAGCATGCACACTCTAGGGCTTGGTATGCCTTCACTAGGAAAGGCTGCACTTGGAATACAGCCATCTGTTTATTTAAGAAAGAAATCAAGGCAGGGTCCAGGTTGCGAAGAGAGAAGCTCTCCTTTTCACCAATGAGTGCTTCCTTCCTGAGGCTGCCTGAGACTGTGGAGAATCGAGAAGTGAATTTCATCAGAACTATTATGGGCAGTCCTGATAGAAACCACTCCATCAATGTGGCAACTTTTAATAGGAAAAAACAAACATACACTTGAAATAAAGAATTTGGCATCACAGAACTCAGATGCCATCTGAAATAAGGGGATACTAAGACCAACCTAGGGCTCTGCCAGAATAGTCTAAAAAAGCAGGAGCTCCTGCAGTATTGTTCCATTTTTGCTGGTTGCCATTCCCATTGTTCTCTTTTCTGTTACTTTTGGGGGCTGCTTATTGCTGAATAGAAAGCCAGCATGGTGTAGTGGTTTGAGCATTAGACTAGATTCTGGAGACCAAGCTTTGAATCCCTTCTCAGTCATCGAAAACAACTGGGTGACCATAGGCCAGTCACACTCTCTCAGTCTCAGAGGAGGCAAAGACAACCTCCCTCTGAACAAATTTTGCTGAGAAAATCTCATGATAGGCTCCCCTTAGAGTTGCCATAAACAACTTGCAGGCACACAACAATTGTTGCTGAATATAGTGATTTCTTGGATCATCACTAGAAGAGTTTTTAAACTGGTAACAGAGTGTAATGAGGTGGGAAATCCTCCTAAATATTTGAAATTATGGGAATGTGTTTGTACTTTTTAGAGTCATAGTGCATCAGTGAAATAGTGAAACAGCATTTCAGTGCAAAAGTGCTATTGTACTGTTTCAGTGATGTCCTATGATGCATTAACTATAGTAAAAGGGAAAAAAAGGAAAAACGGAGAAATAGGTACACGAATTGCCTTTACGTTCCCCAGCATCCATCTTGAACTGTTCAAGATGCAAACACAGCAGCCCACCTCACAATACACATCACTGAGGGAATGGCCAAAACCTCCAGCATGAAGCACAACAGATACACACATACCCCTTGGAACTCTCTTGAGCCGATAAGATTTGGAATTAAAAATAAAATCCCAGAATAGAAATAAAAGCTTATAGCTGTTGCCCAGAACTGCCACTCTGTGATTACAAAATTCATGGAGTTTATTATTTGCAATTTTCTCTGAAAGGCAACCATGCACTCACTCCTCCTCCTGCAGTCCTGCTACATCCTGGGGTTTTCCCTTCTTCAGGAGAAAAAGCCCAGCATGCAGCAGCCTGGAAGCATATGCACACATTATTCCTCTATCCCATACATGAATACGGAGTCATAGTTTTTGCACTTTCACAGGGGTCTTGCGCCGCTAACCTTTCTTCTGCAAATGTGGAGGGCAGATTGTATTTAAGTATCAACAACTATAACTGCAAATACCAACAACACTTGTTCTGTTTTCTCCCCTAAACTGTAAGGTTGTTTCAAAGATAAAGCTCCAAAACAACTGCAAAAATAATTTAGCTTGAAATCCTAGCTCAGCACTAGGGAATCCTGGGAATTGTAGTTTGTTGTGGCCCCAGAGATCTATCTGACTTAGAGAAGGCTAAATGTCTCACAAAACTACAGTTCCCAGAATTCCCTAGCATTGAGCCAGGGCATGGGCAGTTAAAGCAGTCTTGAACTGGATTATTTCTGCACTGGGTTTTTGACTACTAACAAGATGCTTTGAACGCAGAAAAGAACTGTAAGAATGCCAACTACTAATATGTCTAATTAACAATTTGTAATCCACTCTGAGAGCATTTCTAAAGAGTGGGGTATAAATATAAATAACAACAAGAATAACATGACATAAATTTAGCAACATTGACACAAGCACATGTAGCAAAGTGGGAAAAAAATCAGTCTGATCGAGCATGGCTTGTACTCATGTTACACCAGAGTTTACGGTTCCTGACCATTTACGATCATGCTAACTTAAATATTTGCAGGAATAGCCGACTTCTGAAACCTGATGTGCCACCTTACCTTTTTCTGACCAATTTTGCCCAGAGTTATGGAAGGATCAACCTCTGAGCCACGCCCACTAGATTTTTGTATCACCTTCTGGTCTTTCTCTGTAACATAAGGAAAAAAATGGCCATACTGAACATCTGAATAGTATCTCCAAACATTGGCCATTATACCATGGATATTCTTAAGTGAGAATACAGGTTTTGTGGTTTGTAAATATTAACCATCTGACACAAAAGTTTTTTACAAAGTCTTTTTTGGGAGCACAGCCCAAGCCCTGCTTTCCTTGTCTAGCTAGAAATTTTCTTAGAACATCAGCATGGGAGGATGGTGAAAGAGAGCTGGAGAAAGACCTTCAATGGCTACATCCGTACTGCAGAAATAATCCAGTTTGATGCTACTTTAACCGCCGTGGCTCAACGCTATGGAGTTCTGGGAACTGTAAGTTTGCTATGCTACTAGAGCTCTCTGACAGAGAAGGCAAATTGTCTCACACAACTACAATTCCCAGGATTCCATAGTATCATGGCATTTAAAGTGGTGTCAAACTGGATTATTTCTGCAGTGCAGATGCAGCCATTATTGAGCTGCAGCAGTATGCCTGCAGTTAACAATGCAACAAAGCTTGACCTGGGAAAGAATGGGATTCTGCTGTGGGTGATCCTACGTACCACAGACAAGGTAAACAGTAGCTTCCAAAATAATTTACTATGTGTGAAGATTAAGAACAAAAAGAGAAAAAGAGAAAGCAGATTAGCCTATTTCACCAGCCTCCTTGGCATGTTGCAAAAGCATAGATCTATAAATTTCTTCGCCAAAATGGAAATCATAATAAAAGTGAAGGCTGTTGAAAGAATAAAGAAATCATCCCAGGATGCATTTTGGAAGAATCCTTTTGAATCCACTTGAATCCTTTCAGGTGGTCTCTACAAAATTCACAATGTTTTTGCTTACTTATGAAAGGCTTACCTGACCTGGTTGTTTCATTTTTCGTGTGTATATTGTTAGTTTTGAAGGGGGAAAAAGTGCTGAAACATTTTTAACTACTCTTCTTTTTTATGATGTAAGAACCTAGCCCCATTTCTAGCCATATTATTTCTACTTCTGGTATCAAAGTTTCTGTTAAAGAAGTAAAGCCCAGGAGCACATTGACTTCACTAAATGAGGTATACCTGTATCCACAAACTCACACAATTCTTGTTGAAAGAACAAAAATGAATGCAGGCCACTGCATCTCATTTAAGTTAAGTACTTGGTGTTGGTAGAATATCCTGTCAAGTTCAATTGTACTTAAAACTCAGGCTGAGTTCCAATGAGAAATTTATATGTATATCTGAAGGTGTGGGGACTAAGAGAAGGTTTCTCCTGAAGATTTCAAAGCCCAGATAGGCTTATATGAAAGGATAAGGTCATTCCATATAGCTTAGATCCAAGATGCATAGATCACAACAACTACTTTGAACTATTCCCTACAGACCAGTGGAGCTATTGCTACAGAAGAATAATAGAATAATCCCAGTCAAAAGTCCAGGAGCAGCTGTAGTTTCCATGGGTTCTTCAAAGGCAGCCTTACACAGAGTATGTCATAGTAATCCAAATAAGATATAACTAAGGTTGTCTTTCACTTTAGCCAGATCAAATATCTTTCAGGAATGAGTTCAGCTGGTATACTAACTTTAATTGTGCAAATGCACTCCCAGCCTCATTGTTGACACAGATATTGGTTTACAACTAAAACAGTTCTCTCAGATGTAGATTGAAAGGAGAGTTGGGTGTCATTGGCACTTAGGAACTTTTGAAGCCTAATATGGGAGGATGAGAGAGGAAAGCAGACAAAGAGCTCTAAAGCAATGTTTTGTTTTTGCAATGCAGAAAGTTCAACCATGGTATTGGACCCTAAATGAGAGGGTCAGTCTAACTGATCCAAGGGTGTCCCCTTAAGCCAGGGCATACTTAGCTCAGTTAGAAAAACAACAGCTGGGTGGAAAAGTATGTGTGTAGCAAAACGGCTTCTGTAAGTTACTCACGAGGCCTGTACATGAGCAGATAAGATATGGTTTAGGCAGACCGCAAGAAACCAGAATGAATTGAAACAAGAGGAACAAAAGGTAATGCTTATGCTAGCAGGGAACTTAGCCAAGTTAGATATCAGAAGAAGCCTGTTGCTGGACAAAAAGTAAGAAACTCTGCTTCTCTGCTTTGATTGGTTGACAAGTGCATAAAGGATGCGTGCAGACAAAAGAAGGGCGGAACAGATTTTTCACCGTTAGGTGGCTGTCTCCCCCGGCCGGTTAATAAACCTACCTTGGTTGGAATCAATAGTTGGTCTGGTCTTTGTCTCCCGTACCTTCAATTCCCGGGATATGTTTGGGAACGCTTAATTCCCTTACATTTCATGGTGCGTTGGCCGGGAACCAAATTGAAGGACGGGAACCGGACCTGATGTGCCTTTGACCATGCCAGAGGATCACCGCGGTCGGAGCCAGCAACGGCGACAGTACGGTGAGAGGGGCCCCGCTATAAGACCATCGGCTTCCCTTTGCTGTGTCCGGCTCGTCGGTCGTTCCTGGTGCCAACGATGAATTGATCCAACCAACGGGGTAGAAGACGTCTTGGTGGAGCCTCGAGGCAAGTATGAGGGTGTATGAATGGTCTTAAATTAGTCGGGAGGTGTGTGAAGTGTGTGTGTGTCGTCGCATTCCCGACACTGACCATTGTTTCAGTACTGGGTCGGCGAAGAGTGGGGTTTGTCGCATTGCCCGTATCTGGCCATATGTGCATCTGGGAGACCGGGTCGGCAAATCCAATGAGTCAAGTGATCGCTCCCCCCATTCCTTAAGTGATCACGAATCCCCGTCTACCCTGTATGATTGTGTGATCAATATTGGGTTGGGTCTAGACCTAGTAAAGGTAAAGGAGAAATAAGGTACCTAGGTTAAGGCTAGTGAGGGTGCCCCAAGATTCTAGCCAAGGAAAATGGGAGGAAAGTCGGGCTGGTGAGGGTGCCCCAAGAATCCAGTTTCCGCAATAGGTGGGGTAGTTCAAAAGGAGTAACCCCCTTGGATTGTAAAATATAAGGTACCTAGGTTAAGGCTAGTGAGGGTGCCCCAAGATTCTAGCCAAGGGAAATGGAAGGAGAAATAAGGTACCTAGGTTAAGGCTAGTGAGGGTGCCCCAAGATTCTAGCCAAGGAAAATGGGAGGAAACAGTGGGTCAAAAGGAGTGACCCCTTTGGATTGTATGTTAAATAATTGGTCAGAATTTAAGAAATACATTTCTGCAGGGTCCCGTAAGCCAGGCAAGTTAAGAACCTTTTGTGAATTAGAATGGCCAACGTTTCCACTAAATCCATCATGGCCAGCCATAGGGACCCTGGATAAGAGACTGGTTGATAGAGTAGCTGATTTTTGTGCTAGATATCATCCAGACCAGTACTATTACATCTCAGCCTGGCAGATTATAGTGGATATGCAACCACCGCCTAAATGGCTTCAAGATTGCAAATGCATGCCGCTCAGGGCTGCTGCCCCGAAGGCTCCACCACCCTTGCCCCCTTCCGGAACTCCGGAGGACGACGAGGTTTGGCCACCACCTTATCGCCCTATATATCCATCTATACCTTCCAAAGACAATGATATGCCACCACTGGAGGGAATGGAGCCTGAGGGTGTTTCAAAGTATAATTTAAGACCCAGAGACAAAGAAGAAGATAGAAAACTTTGCCCCCTGAGAGAAGTTCCTCAAGTAATACCAGATGGCCAAGGGTCCTCACGGACGGTGAACGTGTTCCAACATGTGCCCTTCACCAGTAGTGATTTATTAAATTGGAAGGCTTCCATGAAAGGATGGAGTCAGGACCCCACCCAGATGGCCCAGTTAGTGGAAGGAATTTTCAGTACACACAACCCTACCTGGCAGGACATCCAGCAATTGCTGAATGCCTTATTCACTGCGGAACAAAAAGGACAGATCCTTAGGATGGCCAGGGAGGAGGTAGAGAAGGAAGAAGGGGCCACAGGAGAACAACTGGTGAAGTTACAAGAAAGCCGGGTCCCAACCTATAACCCGAATTGGAACCCCAATACTGAGGAAGGGAAACGGGAACTGGGACAATATCAGCAATATATTTTTAGAGCTATAAGAAGAGGGCCACCCAGACCCGTGAATTTGAAGAAAATATACGATATTCAGCAAGAAAAAGATGAAAGCCCAGGAGCATTACTGGAGAGGCTTAAAGCCGCCTACAGACAATATAGCCCATATGATATGGAAGATGAAAGTGAATTGTCACAGGGCACTCAAGCATTAAAACAAAGTTTCATAAGTCAATGTGCCCCAGACATCCGGCGAAAGTTACAAAAGCAAGCCGGACTCGCCCACATGACTCTGTCTAGACTTTTGGAAATAGCATCACAAGTGTATGTGGGACGAGAGGATGAGGATGCAAAGTTTAAAAAGAAGGCAAATGTTATAGCCGCAGCTCTGGGAGTCGGGAGGAAATAGAAATGGAGGACGTGGAGGTAGTGCCCAGAGAGAAGGAGGTGCGACGTGGGTGTCGGCAGCAACTACACAGGCATTAGGGAATGACTTATGTGGGCTAGCTCCCATGGAATTGACTCTGGAGCTATCAAGTCTGTTGTAAATAATAATAATAATAATAATAATAGAAAGACTGAAAGAGAAAGTGGGCAGCATACTGAAGTCCACTTCCTCAGATGCATTTGGATATGAAGATGAAGATAATAATAATAATAATAATAATAAATAATAACAACAACTGGACATACATGTTACCTGGTCAGATATGTCCAGATGCCCTGCAGGAGACCAAGATGGTTTCACTCAGGAAATAAAGGAGGGATGGAGACACAAGATAAACCCTGAAGACCCCAAGGCAGATGTTTCCCAAAATGCCCTTGATGTTAAAGGAACCACAAAAGACAGAAGGCTTTAGAAGAGAATGTTTTCAGTCCAGTTGAGGGCCCTGACAAGTAGATACAAGGAGAGAGATGAAGCAAGTGAGATGAAGGGAATAAAAGCAAGTTACTGACAGCTGCAACTTAGGATCAAGAAGGAAAGCCAAAAGCTGCCAGAGAAAAGAGAAGAGATAGATGTAGATGAAAAGCTGGAAGAGAGCCAAGCTCCACCTTGCCAGCACAGCCTGCAAGAGAGATGTTAGTGAAGCAGGAGAGATGTTAATGAAGGAGATGTTAGACAGAGGACTGAAGATGTGGATGGCAGAGATCAAGAATAGTTAACCCCAGTTGCCTATGCTATAGAAGAAAAAAGGTGCATTTTGAATTCGGCTTCAGAAAGGAGGGGCAACAGCCCACAAGTTCAGAAAGGAGGGAGGAAAGCAAAGGAGCGCTTCAGTGAACACAAAGGAAGCTGTGTAGCTTCAAGGACATTCCTAGCAGTTGTCTTTGATAAGTGATTTGTGTGTTTTCATGCTGGAGCAACCAAATCTGTTGTAAATACAAAAATAGCACCCCCCCCCCACTTTGGAAGCCTCTATAATAGTGGGAGCAACAGGAAGAAAACAAACATATAAATTTCTTTCAGAAAGATCCTGTGTCTTAGGCCCCCACACTGTTTCTCACAAGTTTTTGTACATACCCGAATGCCCAATTCCCTTGATGGGAAGAGACCTTCTCTGCAAATTAAGAGCAAATCTCATGTTTGAGATTGATGGGTCGATCACAGCTACCTTTAAGGGATTCTTAAAACACCGCATGCAGTGACTACTTTGATGGAACATAGAGGAGGACATTGGATGTCTAATGAGAGATTTTTGAAATATGAGAGCATTCTGGTTGATAACCCTAATATAAGGATTCAAACATGCACCACTCTGAACCCTGCCACATTGCTCCCTGTGTCAGAGGAAGACTTTTTGCAACATGATTGCATACAAACTATGGATGAAATCTATTCTAGTAGACCAGATCTTAAAGACTCCCCTTTGTCAGATGCAGAACTTGTTTTGTACACAGATGGAAGCAGTTTTGTCAAGGATGGACAGCAGAAATCAGGATATGCTATAGTTACAGAGGAAGGAAAGATATTGGAAAAACAATCTTTAGGGCCAAACATATCTACACAGAAGGCTGAGCTCATAGCTCTGGATAGAGCTCTGAGGCTTGCCGAAGGGAAGGAAGTAAACATTCCCAAGCAAGTGCAGTATACTAGAGAAGAAGTACAATGGGCAGTAGGTGAAGGAGCTAGATGGGAGAGAGGAATGTTGGTATTTCCGAATGTGAAGGTGTATGTTCCGAGTGTGTTGGCATGGCATATGGTTCAGGAGTTGCATAAACAATATCATCAAGGGGGAACGGCCATGCAGCAATTGCTTGAACGACAAGTGTATTTTGAAGGGTTAACAGCTATAACAAAACAAGTGGCAATGAGATGTGAAATATGTGCAAAGTCAAATCCCCCAGGTGTTCAAAGGGTTGGATTTTCCCCTTGGGAAACATTGGTTGTAGATTTCACTGAAATGCCTAAGTGTAAGAAGTTTCAATATTTGCTGGTATTTGTATGTACTTTTTCGGGATGGGTTGATGCCTTTCCCACCACTAATGAAAAAGCCGAACAGGTTGTTAAAGCCTTGTTAAGGGAAATTATACCTAGAAGTGGGTTGCCTTTGTATATAGGTAGTGATAATGGACCTGCATTTGTACATCAAATTGTTCAGAAATTAGCTCAAGTTTTAGGTGTGACTTGGAAATTGCACTGCGTTTATCACCCTCAGTCTTCGGCGCGCATGAACAGAACACTTAAAGGGACAGTATCTAAGATGTGCCAAGAGACTGGACTGGACTGGGTAACTGTGTTACCAATGGCACTCTTTAAAGTTCGATGTACACCAACTAGATTTTTGGGACTCTCTCCCTATGAGGTTGTGTTTGGGAGACCACCGTTGAACTTGCATAGACTTGAGGGGGATGTGGAACAGATTGGGAAACTGAAGTCATTAAAGAAGTACCGTTATTAGGCCAGAATATAGAAAAGTTACAGCAATATGTGCAAACTATCAGATACCCCTTCCCCGTTACTGCTCTTCACCCTTTTTCTCCAGGAGATCGAGTTTGGCTGAAAGATTGGAAGAGCAACCCCCTTGGACCGAAGTGGAAGGGACCCTATGACGTGTTGCTGACCACACCAACGGCAGCTAAACTGAAGGGAGTGAAGCCTTGGATTCACTACACCCGGTTGAAGAGGGACAGGACCAAAGGAGTGGCGAGCAGAGGGAGATCCGGACAATCCATTGCGTCTTCGGATCAAGCGGTCCAGGGAAGACAGGGCAGCATCGCAACGTGAGCCCCCTGTCTGAGGTCAGGTGACCAAGCACCGCCTTGAAGAACAGGAGCCTTGGCTACCCGAGAGCCATGGCGAAAGAAATGAAAGGACAATTGCTAACTGAAAAACCAGAAGTGGTAAAAATAGAAACCACCTTGCAGGTGGAGCATGAAAACGCCCCAATCCCCATTTGTCCCCCAAGTGCAAGGATGCCAGGATTAAGAATTTCACACATTTTCATAATCCTCCTGTTGGGTATTATTGTAATGATGTTTTTATTCCCCTTATCATGTGAAGGAAATTGGGTTGTAAATCATGCAAGGATGATGGTTGGGGAACACGGGGAGGACAAGATCTTGGTATATGAGCACCCGTATAGAGTAAGTGAAATGGGGATGCTTCCTGCCATGATTGAAGACACATCATTCGTGGCATGAGCTTTTGTCACTATGGGATTGGTTAACTTCTTGGCTACCAGATCTTGGTTGCCTAAAAAGCTTATTTGTAACCAGGCTTGGCTATTCTACTTATTGGCATTGTAATTTGTACTTGCTTGCCTTGCTTGCTTAAGCTTTTGCAAAATAGATTTGAAAGCATGCTTCAAAAAGAAAGAAAAGTGATGCTGGCACGTCTGACCTACCAAGAACTAGATAGTTCAATAGTTGACAGTGCCTCGTATCATAACTTACAAGAAAAAGGGGGGAATGAGAGGGTCAGTCTAACTGATCCAAGGGTGTCCCCTTAAGCCAGGGCATACTTAGCTCAGTTAGAAAAACAACAGCTGGGTGGAAAAGTATGTGTGTAGCAAAACGGCTTCTGTAAGTTACTCACGAGGCCTGTACATGAGCAGATAAGATATGGTTTAGGCAGACCGCAAGAAACCAGAATGAATTGAAACAAGAGGAACAAAAGGTAATGCTTATGCTAGCAGGGAACTTAGCCAAGTTAGATATCAGAAGAAGCCTGTTGCTGGACAAAAAGTAAGAAACTCTGCTTCTCTGCTTTGATTGGTTGACAAGTGCATAAAGGATGCGTGCAGACAAAAGAAGGGCGGAACAGATTTTTCACCGTTAGGTGGCTGTCTCCCCCGGCCGGTTAATAAACCTACCTTGGTTGGAATCAATAGTTGGTCTGGTCTTTGTCTCCCGTACCTTCAATTCCCGGGATATGTTTGGGAACGCTTAATTCCCTTACATAAATACATTTAGTGCACACCATTGAATTGGCATTATATTTGAAATCAGCCTAGTGACCAGCTAAAAAATTACTCTTTAAAATTATATGCCAATTAAAATTTATTTTGGAAGACATCAGAGCAAAGTTTAATTATCATGAGTAATTAAGCCTACCTTTCCCTTTGCATGACATTCGTTTTTTAAAACCCCTTTGGGCTCCATGCCTTTTCAGTGCTGCATCCTCAATTACCTGCAAAGACAAAGTAACAGGAAAGGATGGTTATACACCAACTGGAATGAAACTTCTTTCTGATAGACTGGAAAAGCAATACTACATATAGAAGTACAGGTTGAATCTCCCTTATCTGTAATGCTTGAGACAAGAAATGTTTCAGATTTTGAAGTTTTTTGGATTTTTGGAATATTTGCATATACTTAATGAGATATCTTGGAGACGGAACTCAAGTCTAAACATTAAATTCTTTTATATTTCATATACACCTTGTACATACACCCTGAAGGTAATTTCATATACAATAGTTTAAATAATTTTATGCATTAAGCAAAGTTTGTGTACACAGGACCATCAGAAAGCAAAAATGTCACTATTTCAGCCATCTATGTGGACAATTTTGGATTTTGGACTATTACAGAATTCAGGCTAAGTGAAACAACCTGTATCAATTATCCTGCTATTTTTTAATTTCTCTTACATGATGACTGAGTCTGAACCTAAGCAATTTTCAGGAACGTCATATAATACTCCTGATCGAGCAAGGAGTTTATGAGTTCCAGTAATTAGGCTGCAGTTCCAATCAGATATATTCAGAAATAAATACCACAGAACACAGCGAACTTACATCTGAGGAAACATGCATAGAATAGCATTGAACATCTGTTTCTCTCTTTTGCTTTTCCCACACTTCCTTCATTTTTTACACTGCCTTCCCATTTCTCTAACCCTCCCTCACTTACTTCAGTTTAAAGAAGCTAGCTATTCAAGAAATATGGGAATTGATTTTAAAAGATAAATGTGCTGTTCATGAATATTCTGGACACCATTAAAAGTCAAGTACTATTATGAGCCACTGATTTCAAATGAAGGGTACATCTACACTGTAGAAATAATCTAGTTTAATAGCATTTTAAGTGCTGTAGCTCCATCCTACAGGATGCTGAGATTTGTCATTTTACAAGGTCTTTAGCCTTCTCTGCCAAAGAGTGCTGGTGCCTCCTCACAAAACTACAAATCCCAGGATTCTATAGGTCTGAGCAGTTAAAATGGTGCCAAACACCATTATTTCTACTGTAGATGCACCCAAAAAGTGAAAATACTAAAACCTCTTCCACTGAAATCAACAGGAAATCAAGTGCTTATCTTTTCAGAGATTATGCCCTCAGATTTGGCTTTACCTTTCTGTACATTTTTCTTTTCCTTGGGCCAAGAAATGTGTACTTTTCTGAGCTGAGAATGTATAATCTGATAACAGTCTGCTCTGCTTGGTTGTTTTATTTGAAGAGCAACTGATACAGACAGACAGACATCACCTTTAATTTGATCAGAATACCTGGCATCTACTTTTGCCTTTGATTTGCTATCAATACCTGTGTATGAAGTACATGCAAGTTCAGTCTAATTGATGGAAAAGTAACACTACATAATATAACCACACAGTTACAAAAGTACCAGCATCTGACCTACCATCCACTTAAAAAACAATGACAGTGATTTACATTTGTACAGAAGACAAAATTTTGCCTAGAATAATAATAAGAAAAACCCTGACATTTCTTACATAATATTCTCCACAATACTTACTACGTCGCTACTGTCATATCTTTTCAGTCCAAGTTCTAAATGAGCAATTTTCTGGTTCACTTTTCGTATGCTGCCAATGACATACACTAATAGTGCCTGGTTAAAGAATGTTTTGAAACATTTTTCAAAAGTATTTAAGAATCTCCTAGTAGTATGCTGATCTCTACTCAACATTACTAACCTGTTTATTTTGATAATCTATTTTCCACCACCACTAGCCATTTAAAAACTATAGTATGTATAATTTCTGATACGGTGCCTGAGATTTCTTGTTCTCCTTTACCTCCCCACCATACCTTTTTTTCCTTCTGTGTCATGTCTTTAGCGTACCAGCCTGAGGACAGGTTTATGTTGTTCTTCTTTTGTAAGTCTCTCTGGGAGCTGTTCTAGATGAGGAGCAAGGAGTAAATGTTTTAAACTAATAAATAAATCTTACAACGATGTTTGGGGTTGTTGTTTTTGGGGTTGTTTTTTCAAGAATTAGTAATACGACAGAGTAGAAAGCTGATCAGACAGAACAGTGACCTGGATCAGTTCCAGTTTCAGATGTTAATGCCATAAAGCTGATGGAAGGTGTATGTTGAAAAATACAGCCTATGGCCATGTTTGTATGACACAGCAAGTCAGGTTTCTTTTACAAGCCAAGTTTTACATGAATCTATCGGTTGCTGTGTTGCAAGAACACATCCTATGTGTTCTGGAAAGAGGAGGAACACTTTGGGAAATATAACTGTTAGTTTTTGTTCCTGATTCCAGACTCTGTGATGAAAGTGACTAAGGCTATTTTTCTTTCTTTTTATAGCTTTCTGTTGGATGATTCTATGATTTAATAGTCATTGCTCAATAGCTCCTACCGGTAACTGATCACCACTAATTTTTTTTTACCATGTCCTATATCAAATCCTCAGGGTAAACAGCATATTTGTTTGTCTCTATTCATACAATGTGTATGGCTGGTTGAACTTATTTCTGTTTTTCATTACTAAGAATCTATGATGGGAGATGGTGAGCTACTTGATTTTCCCAGATTTATTCTATCATTCCTTTAAACATGGGTTGGGGAGGCACCAGATAACTATTTGGATAACAGCAGTCACCTTTAAATTAAATCAAATCTAAAACATAATGATTGAGAATGTAGTAGCTAGCGGTGATGGATTAACTTATGAAGTAACTCAGACATATGAAATATCCTGACTAGTACGATTTCTATGAGATTTGGCATGAACTAATAATCTATGCAAACAAATTAATTCATGGTTAACCCACTATCAATTGGTTCTGATATGGTGGAAAGACACATTATGATGAGCGCTAGTCCCAATGGAACAAACAAACGTCTTCATTTATATACTGCTTCATACCGCCTAAGGAGTGTCTAAGCGGTTTACAACTGTAAGCTACTTGCCCCCAACAATCTGGGTACATAACTGCAATACTGTGAAATGGATGTTGAATTCATGAATATGTTGCTTTTTTTATATAATTTTGAAAATAAAATGCAAAACAAAATAAAACAGATGTGTGTGTATACAAACAACATCTTTATTCAAGGTTTACTATGGCAACAAAGGATACAACGTGGTTTGTCATCTAATTTACAAGGGATGGCGTCACTTTTCTTTTCTTGGTTTCCCGATGGCAATGTCAAGAACCCTTTTAAAGGACTCGCAAATGATTCTGTAGTTATAAATTCCATCTTTCTTCTTAAAATAAGAACTAAACCCTAAGGATAGGAGAAATGACATTTTCCCATTAGGAACACAATTTAATTGAGCCTTTCTCAGCAAAACACAATAATTGTAGGATAAACTTTACTTATCATTATTACCTATCATGATTAGCTACAGTGTTATTTTATAATTCCTCATATGGAACCTGAAGGAGCTACCAAGAAAAAAAAAACACTTTCCCCTAATAATAAAACTTAGTAAATAAAAGAAAAGGCAATCTAAGGAAAATTCTTGTAATTTCTCATAGTTATAGCACCAAGGAAAGAAGCAGAAGTACAGTATGCAGTTCTGGAAGTTTACATATTCTCACAAGAAATTCTAAGGCAGAACATTAAAAATGCTAACAGTTCAAAGGTACTGGAAGAATGTTGTCTTTCTGGCACAGCACTAACTCTGTTGCTGTACTTCAGTTTGAATCAAACAAGTAAAAAAGTTCCACACGGGTGGAGATATTTGTAAATGAACACTCTTCATTATAATTTTAAAGCATCAAAACTTTTTACCACTGCAATGCTGCAATCCTAGACATATTTTCCTTGAAGTAAAGGTCTCTTCTTGTTGTTGTGTGCCTTCAAAAAATTTCTGATTTGTGGCAATCCTAACAATTAGTGGATCTCCACTGTGTGCACTTTCAAAAAGGAGGGCTCCTAGCTCTATTAGTTACAAAACACTGCAGCCATTCTGTTTCCTTAAAGCAAAGGTGGAGAACCCAAGCCTTGAGGCCAAATACAGTACAGCCCTCTGTGGTTATGACAAAAGATATCATATGACACAGTAGTAGCTCCCAGCTTTTCTATGGATTTTCTCCCATTCTGAAAGACTGAAACCGCTCCTAAAGCTCTGTTATTGCAAATTAAAGATTTAGAATAATAATAATAATAATTGTTATTATTATATTTATTTATTTATTTCTATTTCCCGCCTCTCCCTTTGGATCGAGGCAGGATTCCAGCTTATATTAAAATACAATTACAAAGCAATACAGTCTAAAAGATCCTAAAAACATCAAACCATCAATAATAAAACATGACAGGACATTTGTTTATACATTTGGCCACATCCATCCCGGGAATATGCTCCCCCCCCCCCCCAAAGGGCTCTAAACTGAACCTGGCCCTAAGGAAAATCCGTACTTTTCTTAAATAGTTGTCTATGGCTGATAATAAAAGAAAGGAAGTGGTTACAGGGGTCTAAACCTGGCACAAAATCCTAGGAATGAAGGACTGAAATTACAAATTAAACTTTCCCTATGTCACATTGAGCTCATTGGAGCTTTTGTGTAAAAGCATGTATCGTAATAAATAGGTTTTGAAAACCCATAAATACCAACCAGGCTGCAAGTACAGGCTTACCTTTAAGTGTTTTGCTTTATAGCATTTCGCCAATACAGCACTTTTCAATAACAGAGTACAGCAGCCCCATTTTGTTACTCATGCTCAATTCTCCTACAGCATTTGTGAGCTTCAGCTCTTGGTCTCATATTCTACAAAAAAAAAAAAAATTACAATATTTTTACTTTTGCATCTTTCTTTGGGTCTAGCACTACTGCACACTTAATCATACTTTAAACTTTTTTTAGAATTTTATATTGACTGGCAAGTGAAAAAAAAAAGGCTGTGATTCTTTTTTTTAGGTGGTATTTGCTTTACAGAAGTAGTCTGGAACCTAACCCACCACACTGGTCCCTCTACATTTGCTGGGAATAGGGTGAAGGACCCCCATGAATGTGGAAAAACTGCAAATTAAAAACCCCCCACTAATCTTGTAATATAATAATAATAATAATAATAATAATATTTATTTCTATTTCTCGCCTCTCTCTTCGGATTGAGGTGGGATTCCAACAAAGTATTAAAATAGAATACAGTACCAAAGTCAATATACCAGGTCCTCCAGTGCAACTCTGTGGCCAACATCTGCCAGAAGAAATAGCTTTACCTTTCTTGGAGGCAGAAGCCTCAGATGATCATGGCAAGGTCCCCCCCCCAGCACACTGGCTATTTCCATAGGATTCCTCTGTGATGATGATGGCTAAAATAGAGTATCTTGAAATCCAAAAAAACATGTTAATGGATTTGCTATATGGCCAATACAGCTACCCCTAGATTTTTCTGGATTTCAAGAATCAAGATACCACATTTTAGCCATTACAGCCGGGGAAACCGTGCACTGGACCTTGCCATCTGAGGCTCCTGCCTCCAACAAAGGAGTTTATCATACGATGGAATTTGGGGGTATAATGCAACGGCAATCCGAATGCAATCATGGGGTTTCATGTAATTGCGTATGAGTGTATCTCACACAATTTTGGGCCAAAGCGAAGTCATTCCGAACGCAATCATGGGTTTTACGTTAATGCATATAAGAGTATCTCACGCAATTTTGGGCAATGAGGGGGGGGGTCATTTTCAGGAAATGGGAAGTCATTCTGAACGCATTCCGAATGCAACTAGAATTCACATAAATTCACTAAACTAGCGAATGTACGTGAATTCGAATTGGCTCAATTCAAAATGGGGAGAAATTCCTCCCGTGTGATAAACTCCATAGTTTAAAGCCATTTCTTCTAATGCTGGCACTGGTTGGCATGCCTGAAACCTAAAGACTTCTTGATAAATCCAGTTTTCCTTCCCTGTGGCTTCACAAAGGAAGGAGACATGTTGGCTCCGGAGCGGAGAAAATGGAACAAATTTTAATATTATAACTGTTTAATCTTGTTTTAAGGGGGGGGGGAATTTGTATATGTATATAATTTGTATTTTTAACTGCTGTACGCCGCTTTGAGTGTGCATACAAGAAGCGGGATATAAATAAAAGTTTTATTTATTATTTGGAGACAATGATATTGGATTCTGAGGAAACATAATCTTTGAATTGCAAATGGACATTAAAATACAGTACTCCTCCATGCACTGGAATATAAATGTTCCTAATTGGATGTAATTTTTGTAACCATTTTATTATTTTATTATGCTGGCTTTAGGCCATTAATATTAAACCCATCCATTCATACACTCCCTCCCTGCCATGATCCGAGTTAAAAAGACCAGCAGAAACAGAATAAATGCAGGCCTATAGTAACATCTTCTTCCTCAGTCTCTTGCTCCTGTTTGCCTGACGAAGAAGCCAGTGTGACTTCGAAAGTTTGCAACATGCAACAATAAAGGCATCACAACTTGTGTGGGTTTTGGGTGTTGTTATTATACATTGCTGTATGGACAATAGAGCTGCCCCTGGAAGTGTGTTTCCTGGGTCTTTTGGAGACTCTATTGCGGTGCCTTCCTCCTTTCCCTTCCCTTTTTGTCAGCGGCCTTTAACCTTAATCCTCCATCTTGACCCCGCCGAGGCCTAGCCCGCAACTCGAAGCCTCTCCTCGATTTATTTCCCCTCTGCCGCCTATCGTCGCCTAGGCAACCAAATGGGTCAAACCATTTATTTACCCCTAAAAGACAAGAAACGTTGCTTATTGTGATTCATAAACGAACCGTGGACATTATTATATACGTTCATATCCCGTTCAACACAATATTATTATTCACTGCGCTTATTTTTCCCTAAAAAAAAAAAATCCATTTTGTTTCCCCCCCCCCGCGATGAGACGCAGATGGTACAGTCTGGGCTAGAGACGCCATTTTCTCTCCTCCTTTCGCAGAAGTTTGGACGCCACCATCGCGAAAGAAGGGGTGTGCTTTGTTTTATACGTGGCGAATAAGTCATTATATTTTTTCCCTTTTTAAAAAAGGAGGGCATTATTTTCAATATTTTAGGAGACTCCGTTAGCGCTAAAACTCGATTTGTTGATGTTTATGGGCCCAAAGTCTCCTCTTAAGGCGCGTGGTGGAATCTATCCCCCCGTTTTGTGAATGGTATCGTCCACAGCGCAGGCAGGCGTCTTCCTCGTCCTCGGTTACTATCAACGTTCTCAGGTTGGGTGGAATTGCGCATGCGCAGAAGGGTCCAAGAGGCTTTAATAGGGGTAAGGGGCTGTTGTTGTTTCAGGGTCCTGTTGCTGCTGCTTTGGGGATGATGAGGGCTAGAAACTTGGCAGGTTTAGGAAGCAGAAGCTAGAATCCCCTAATTTCCCATTTTTCCCTATTAAATATATCCAGGAATGGATATATTTAATATATCCAACAAGACCCAGCATCCACATTGTAAAAGGGATTAATAATTGGTTGAATGGCTTGAACCCAAAGGGTTTTCACCCCTGAACCCCTTCCTCCTTTGGCAAACCCAGTTCAGTTTGCCCTCATTTATTATTATTAGCATCATTATCATTATTATTCCCTGCAATACTAACTGTTTTATATGAAGAAACATGGGAGCTAAGGAGTTGGGGGTTGTGGAGAGTTAACACAACTCTTTTGTTAGGTTTTCCATAGGTGAAGCTTCAGCCAGCTTTTTGAGCTTCTCTTGCTTTGCTTTTGTTTAACATCTGATCCTTCTTCACAGGAACAGAAAGCAGAAGAGATGTACACTCATCCCTCCGTATCTGCGGCTTTGATTATTCGCAAATTTGATCCATATGTTCCCTCTAGGAATATCTAGGTCCTCCAGTGCGACTCCATGGTCAACTTTAATTAAAAGTTGCACTGAAAGACCTAGAGAGAATACTCCACTAGGCCTTTGTAGCTCCTCCAGTGCAAATCTACGGTCAGTGTCTGTCGGACGTTGACCACGGAGTTGCACCGAAGGACCTAGAGATTCCTAGAGAAGTGTCCTCTCCGGTAAAAACATGGTGTTTTTGTTATTTGCGGTTTTTCCACATTCACAGGAATCTTCTGCCCCTAACCCTAGCGAATATGGAGGGACAAGTGTATTTGCAATGCATAGAATCGTAGAGTTGGAAGAGACCCCAAGCGCCATCTAGTTCAACCTCCTGCCATGCAGGAACTCACAATCAAAGCATCCCAGCCATCCAGCCTCTGTTTAAAGACCTCCAAAGAAGGAGACTCCACTACACTCCAAGTCAAACAGTCCTTACTGTTAGGACGTTCTTACTGATGTTTAGATGGAATCTCTTTACCTGGAGCTTGCATCCATTGCTCCATGCCCTATTCTCTGGAGCAGCAGAAAACAAGCTTGCTCCATCCTCAACATGACGCCCCTTCAAATACATAAACAGAGCCACTGCTCCAAGCTAAACATACCCAGCTCCCTCAGTCTCTTCTCATAGGGCATGGTTTCCAGGCCCTTCACCATTTTAGTCACCCACTTCTGCACACAAACTGGAACGTGTCCAAAGGAGGGCTACAAAAATGGTGAAACCACGTCCTATGAGAAAAGACTTGAGGAGCTGAGTATGTTTAGCCGGGAGAAGAGATGGTTAAGAGGTGATATGATAGCCCTATTTAAGTATTTGAAGGGCTGTCATATTGAAGAAGAAACAAAATTGTGCCTAAAACTGCCCTCAGAAAAGCTTGGGATATTACAAACATATTTAGATCCTCTTTTAAAGATATCTGGAAAGGAATGGCAAACAACCTTGCTCAAGAAAATCCAATGACATTCAGGGAGTTGACATAAGTTGGCAGCAGCTTGAAGGCAGGTACAGATACAGGCATGGCTACTGTATATCAAAAGATGCATCTTATTACATCATTGGCCAGTTTCAAAAAGGCTTTAAAGACTTATCTTCTGGCAAGCCTTTCCTTGAAAGGAAAATAAATGAAACATCAACTCCCGGCTCTGGAAAATGGAAATGAAACTGGGGAGACAATGTTTGCTATCCCCCTGCTTAAACTTTTGGATTTCATCTATTGCGGATTTGCACATGCACTGTCCATGAGATCATATCTGTTTTAATTGTTGCTGATTTTAACTTTAACTGTTGTCAATTTTAATAAGCCTTGGTTTAATTTAATTTTAAGGGGGTGGGAAGAGAGATGATTGTTATTTTATTCTGTATTTTTAAACTCTTGTTGTACCCCGCTCCAAGTATTTCATTAGAGCAATGGGTTATAAATAAACATCATTATTATTATTATTATTATTATTATTAAATATCTAGTATGGAAGTAGCATTAGACAAAGTCTGTAATAGAAATATTTTCATTTAATTTTTATAAAATTTGTTTTTTAAAGGTTTGGGTGATGGAGATGAAATTGTTTTACATGTTCTTCAAATCTAGGAGAGCTAGAAAGTTGTTTCTGAAAAATGGCAGTTCTTATTTTCATGATTTTGATAATGTTTAGGTCAAGCTGCATCTCTTTACAAGTCATGCATCATCATTCAGCTACTTTTTCTACTAGAATTATTGTAATATGATAAGGTGGTGATCCTTGATTCTTTTGCTTTCTCACTATATCAGGCAAAGGTTATAGGCCGGGAAGCCATGCCACTTTTTGGAAACACATTCAGCCCAAAGAAAACTCCACCCAGAAAATCTGCTTCACTTTCCAACCTGCACTCGGTAAGTTCAGGCTTCAGGGATAGGAAGAGGCAAGCTTCAGGCTTATGGTACTTATACTTCTAAAGCAGAACCTCCAGTTCCTCTAGCCACAGTCAATCGCAGATTGCCTAGGGGAGCCAGTTCCAAATTGATGCTTATAGAGAGGCAAAGGCAGTTACTGTTAATCTGCTACACCCCATGAGCCATAAAGATAAAGTAGATGCCCTGCCTATACAACTATAATTCCATAATTGCTATAGGTATGGCATCCTAACCTAAAACTACACTTAAAGGGAGACATACATACTTGGTTGCAGGCACCTAGCCAACATTTCTTTTTTAAAAGTCAGGAGTGTGTCTTACCATCAAGAAAATGAAGATAGGGGAGTTGGGGAGTACTTAGAAAAATGCTGAGTTGGCTTTTTTTCTACAGTTGGACAGATCTACCCGTGAGGTTGAGCTGGGTCTAGAATATGGCACTCCTGTCATGACCCTTACAGGACAAAGTCTGAAGTTTGAAAATGGCCTATGGATAACAGGTGAGGAGGAGGAATAATTTTGTTGGCCAAGGTACAAAAGCAGTTCTACCCAAGGTAATTCACATTCAGTATCTTAGAAGTTTCATCCATTTTGTGTCCATGTGGGTATATATGTCTACCTGTTAGTACCCTTGGGTCTTATCTCAGATAGAGAGATTCCACATGCCCCAGACTGAACTTACGTCATATAGAGAGGCTCCACAACAAGCAGTGGCCACCTTTTGTTTTTCATCTCAAAATGTCCTTCACATAATCTAATCAGTCGCCCACCCCTGCCATGCCAGGAGAGGCTTTTTTCAAAAGTTACTGAAAGTCACTAGGCCAAGAATGGAATCTACATCCAGCTTTGAAAAAAGAAGGCCTTTTCTCGGCCCAAAACAGCCTGGAGGCTAGGAAGGGGCCCTCTGTGTCCCCTACAGTGTATATGGGTCATTTTTAATATTTGAAAAAATTAAATTAGTTTAAACATTGGGTGTGGGAAGGATAGAAAATACCTTAGGGGTTGTATGTGGACCACAAGCCACACTTTCCCAACTCTTGTTTCAGATTTTAATGATCTCACCTATGTTCACAATGTAGTTTGAGTTCTTTAACCTTTGAAAGGGCAGTGTGTTCAGGAGAACAAAAGGGCTTTTCTCCCACTTAGGTTTCCTGTTTGATTTGCCCTCACAAGCTGTGTCAGTCAGTGCTTGAATTTGGGCCAGGTGTGACATTTGCATTGCAGTCTCTGGGTGAAACAGACAGGCTAAATAAAGCTGTTTCCAGCCACTTTGAAGGCAGGGTGTTTGGTCGACGCACACTTTGAAAGCAGCTGGAAAACAGACTGAAGCTGCACTCCAGGGCTAAAAACTGGAGAAAAAAGAAGCTGGGATATTCCAACATAGCTGGGAAAATGCATATTCGCCGCTGCACATAAATGCCCTGATGTGAGTGTGAGGCTGCAGCAAAGCAAAGTTGATGTAATTACAGTATCCACAAACCAGACATTCCAACAGCTCCCCCCTCCCCGGGCATGGAGTGAAGCGGGCATGTAGGGAGGGTCTCCATAATTGTGCTTTGCCAAAGTATCACTTGGCACACCAATGCATTGATGCCCTGGACGGGTGGAACATTACATTTGCGACAGTGTGGCTAAATCAAAGGGGCAACACTGTGCAATGGGATGGCATCTGGGCAGATACTTGGAGGTTGCAGGTGGTGTCTTGGTGTGACAGTGTGCTTGCATGGTAAGGAGGCAACAAACAAAATTACCCAGTGGCGCAGCTTGACTCCACACCATGCAGTTGGCCCGTGCCTATTTGGCCTGCTTTGGGAGCAAACCATGCAGGCAGTAAGGTTTCAACCAGTTTTGGGAAAAAGCAGGATTGAGTTGTCTTTTCCTGCCCTAAGTTATTCCTTGTTCTACCACATCTCATTAAAAATCACATCACTACTAAGCTTCTTTCTTCCTAGAAGACATCTAATAAAGTAACTTAATGCATAGTAGGGTGTCTGCACATTTGCAGCATTGCATTACTTTTCTCCAGGACACATGTGCCACACAGAGCAATTGGAGCATGAGATCTTGCACATATCCATTGTAGGGTGTGATGATTATAGTGCCAGCCTCTGTCTTCCAGAATCATTAGGGAGCACTGGGGACCGGCGGGAGACACAGCGTCTTCGCAAACGAAACCAGCAGCTGGAAGAAGAGAACAATCTCCTACGGTTGAAAGTGGATCTTTTGTTGGATATGGTAAGGATGAGACCATATGCCCATCTTTCTTTTATTCTGTTGCAAGTATTAATTTGACAGTGCCAGTACATTTGTATTATAATCAGCACAGCTTTATCAGTGATCACTGTAGTATTTGAATTCTAATGCAACTGTCTCAAATAAGTATATCTTTAATTTCATTTCCCTCTAATCTCTCCATTTATATTCCCCCTCACAAAGAACCATTCATATACCTGAGACTGAAGACAACATTTCATTTAATAAATGTGTTCTCTTGAGAACTATAACTCTTGAGAATCCCTCATCAATGGCTGTATTAGGGCCAGAGTTGTCTTCTCCAAGGTTAACATGTCTGTTCTACGGGGTGTGTGTGTATTAATCTGGTTTTCTAATGCAGTATTAAAGAAATTGCAATAGTGAGGCAAAGACTGTATATGTACAGTCTTGGTGGCTGATCCCAGACTTTGGAGTTCCTTCCATTCTTACTCTCCACCTGCCAGCAAGTTAAAATGTTATTAGGTCGTCAGACTTTTACGGGAGTTTTTGTAGTTTTTAATCTGTATTCTTTTAGAATACATTACTAGATACTTTTAGTATCATTATTGGAAGAAGTAATAATAATAATAATAATAATAATAATATATCACATGATGTTACTGCCAAAGTCAAATAATACGAAAATAAACTGAAGGTAAAATGGAGAAAAATGGCAGGGTTTTTTTTACTGTCGGAACTGTTTTTCTCCATTTTACTTTTGGTTTATTTTCGTGTTATTTCACATTTTCAGCAATGTTGTTTGGTAAACCTCCCACATTTGCAAGATTTTTTTTTTAAAAATTAAATCTAGTTTAAATCTCATTTCCGAATGGGATTTTGCTAGTGTGATAAGGTCCAGAGTAAGGACATTACTCTTCCTTCCTTCCTGTTTTTCACTGGCACTCGAAGACATTTCTCTTTAAACAAGTACATCACTGAATTTACTGTATTGATTATTTGGTTTGGCCTTTGTATTCTTGCTTTTTGTCTGTTCTCCCTTAAAATCTCTGTATCTTGCTTGTTGAGCCCTTGAAAATACTATAACTATAGTATGATAGTATTCGAGACTTCATCCAAAATTATGGGTGGGTTTCAATCCACTGTAGATCTGCAGGGGGAAAATCTGTCCAAAATTTAACTTGCAAAGTTGTTTCTAGGAACCTTGCTTTTCTTTTGGAGAAAACAGTAATGGTGCAGAAACACAATGTCCAGAAAATAGGTCTGTCCTGGTAATGTGCAAGCTACAAATTGGTGCCTTCTCCAAGCCTAACTTCTGATGTTAGATTCCTTTTGAAGGGCATCTTTCATTGTAGAGGGTGATAGCTATGTCCAGTGTTCCATAGTAACTGAGAATATTTGCTCCAGAATAAATGCAGAGGTTCTGGAAGATGAACTGATGTAGAAATAACCAAGAGCCTTGTAACACCGTAAACACTAAAATATTTTATATGACTTATGTAAACATTTGGGGACCACAGCTTGTTTCTTCAGATTCAGTTCCTTTCAAACCAGATGTAAAAAGAGATCCCTTAGGATATCAAGTCTGAATTGTACATCTTCAGAATGAAAAGGGGGGATTTATCTTTTCCCAGCACTAATATACCACAAGAAATAGGTATGTTAATGTCATTGTCACTTCTGCTTTTCTTTTCTTTTTTAGCTTTCTGAGACAACTGCAGAGTCCCACCTCATGGAAAAAGAATTAGAAGAATTGAAAAATTACAGCCGAAGGAGGAAGTGAACAGGAAGACAGAAGATGGGGAAGGAAAGAGCAGGAGAATATGGTCAAAAGGGACCACACCAAGAAGTGATGAGGCCACATCTACCTTGGAAGACTTTGCTGTCGTTGTCCTTTATACATGTAACCAAGATTCCCAGTGCGAAAAATTAATAAGTTTTCCAGTCCTGGAAGCAGTTACTCTTTTTATTCCTTCTAAAGCGTCTGTCCAAATTTCTTAAACAGAACATATTTATTCAATCCAGTAAGTGGTAAAGTGCTTAGAAAAGAATGTATGTCTTTCTATCTACCCCGCAAAAAGTTATTCTGGAGTTGTGGGAGAGGGACATTGAGAGGAAAAATGGAAAAGGAGAGAACAGTCAGCTTATATTTCAATGACCTTAGTGGCTAATTTTGATAGTCACATTCTAGTTCATTAGATTAGGATATGCATTCATAGGATGCATTTTTCTGCAGCTCTGGTGTTGCCACATTATTCCATCCTATCTGTAAGCAACAAAATAAGGAAGACCATTGTCCTTAATCATCACTTCTCATATCTAAATGAGAAGTTATGGTTAACAGTTTCCAAACAAGCTGAGCAACATCACAGATCTCTAGCTTTGCAGTGTCTGTTAGTTAAGGACATTGGTGGTATTTGAGTATCAATAATATGAAACCCTTTGACATTTGTTTTAAAGTTATATACTGTAGTCAGCTTACAATCGTAAATGTCAGCTGTACTGACTAAAGTTGACAGACAATATGGGAACAGAACACAATAGAAATTTCTTCTTTCCTGTTTGGTCCCATCCCACGACTCTGTTATCTCATTAGTATGGGTAAACTTCACAGTGAACAGCTGATCCCTTTTAGTATTGACACTACAAGAATACTGTTTCATTAAGTTTTTCTTTTCTATATATTTATTTTTTTTTCTTGGCAAAAACATCTTAAGTAATTTTCCTTTTAAGGTACAGGTATTTATATTTTTATATATATATATATTAATAACTTCAGTTCATACCACAGTGATGTAGAATGTTGGGTTAAATTGCTCTACATCTATTTTTATACTTTAAAAATAAAGTTACTACATTGTTTCTATTCCTTCAGCGTGTGTATATTTTATTACATAATCAGTGCTTGGTTGCTGTTGTTTTTAAGTCATCCCAGTCAAGTTAAGAAAGTGACCGTCTTTTAAGATGAACTTTGCAAAAGTATAATCCTCATTAACCTACCACTTGAATGCTAACATGATGTTTTATGTTTTAACCATTTTTATCTTCAGGAAGGGCTACAGCCCCAGGTGTATATGCATGTTTGGAGTGAGGTACATCTTCATTTTATGTGAGCATGTCATGTTCATTGTCTTTATATGTGAATGCGAACAGTTCCCTGTTTTGCAGTAGAGAGATCTATGGCTCTTCCCCTCTCTGGCCATAGCAAATATTACCTGTTTGGGAGCACCAGGATTTGTTTTAAAATTAAAGGCATCAAGAGAGATGGAGTAAAATAGCCATAGTGAAACGCTTCTTGCCAATTGCCATTTTTAAAATGTTAGACAGACATGACAGAGGCAAGAATTCAAACCTGCCTTCAGTCCTATGGCTCATCTGCATTACTTTGACTAGACTGCATGGGGTTTCTAGGTTTCCTTTTCTTCTGTCTCTCTGGTTTTAGCTGCTTTCAAAGGAGGTAGAACAGGGTCACTAAGAAACGAGAGGCAGTGGCAACAGGTTTGTGCTAGTAGTTCTTGTGATGAACCTTAATCTCTTTTACCTTGGATTAAGGGTTCTTTCACATGAAACAATTACAGTATTATGATTCCACTTCAGCTGTCATGACAGCATCCTATCATAATCAAACTCCAAACCCCAGGATGCAGCCGTGGCTGTTAAACTGAAATCATAGTGGTATAACTAAACAAAAACAAAACAAACAGCTTCATTTATATACCGCTTCATACCCTTAATGAGTGTCTAAGTGGTTTACAATTGTAAGCTATTTGCCCCCCAACAATCTGGGTACTCATTTTAGCGACCTCGGAAGGATGCAAGCCTGAGTCGAGCTTCAGCCCTTTGCTGGTCTTGAACTCGCCACCTTATGGTTTTGAGTGAGTGACTGCAGTACAGGCATTTAACCACCGCGCCACCAGGGCTGTAGTGTGAAGCTGCATCTACAGTGCAGAATTAATGCAGTTTTATTATAGAATCATAGAGCTGGAAGACACCACAAAGGCCATCCTTCTAGTCCAATTCGCTGCCATGCAGGACCTCACAATTAAAGCCAAAAGATGGCCATCCAACCCCTCATGAAAGACCTCCAAAGAAGGAGACGCCACCACTATCTGAGCTGTCAAGCAGCTCTTATTGTCAGGAGGTTCCTCCCAATATTGAGGTGGGCTCCCTTTTTCTGCAGCTTGCATCCATTGCTCCATGCCCTTTTCTAAGGAGCAGTGGAAAACAAGCTTGCTCCATCTTCAGTATGACTCTTCAGATATTTAAACAAGGCTCTCACTGTTACAGTGCTGCTTATTCCCCTTTACTGAGTCTGCCTCCTGTGGCATTCTGGGGTCTGTAGCTCAGTGAGGCCTAAGAGCTCTCTGGCTGAGAATTCTTAATGTGTCTAGATCAAGGGAAGTAATAGTGCCACTCTATTCTGCTTTGGTCAGGCCCCACCAGGCCCCACCTGGAATACTGTGTCCAGTTCTGGGCACCACAATTCAAAAAGGATGTGGAGAAACTGGAGCATGTCCAAAGGAGGGCAACTAAGATGGTGAAGGGTCTGGAAACCATGCCCTATGAGGAACGCCTTAGGGAGCTGGGGATATTTAGCCTCAAGAAGAGAAGGTTAAGAGGTGATATGATAGCCCTGTTTAAATATTTGAAGGGATGTCATATTGAGGAGGGAGCAAGCTTGTTTTCTGCTGCTGCAGAGACTAGAGCACAGAACAATGGATGCAAACTGCAGGAAAAGAGATTCCATCTTCCTGACAGTGGAACACACTCCCTTGGAGCGTAGTGGAGTCTCCTTCCTTGGAGGTCTTTAAGCAGAGGCTGGATGGCCATCTTTCAATGGGGATGCTTTGATTGGGAGTTCCTGCATGGCAGAATGGGGTTGGACTGGATGGCCTTTCTTGGGGTCTCTTCCAACTCCATGATTCTAATCCCCTCAACTGCACATCCCAGAATGCCCCAGGAGGCAGTCAGAGTGGAATAAGAAGCACTATAGTAAACCAGTAATAATAATAATAATAATAATAATAATCACACTAGTCTAGTCTAAACTGAAAGGACCAGTTCTCTAGACCTGTTTATGCTCCTCCTAACCTCTAGATGTCGCAAGAGAAAGAGAGAGAGCGACGAATAGGGACGGCGGCGGCGATGACGCCATTTCCGGCGACGCTCTATCCCTAGTGTGTGCTTAGTCTCTACTCTCCCTCCCTTTCTCTCTCTCTCAATCCTTCTGAAAGATGGCTGCCACGACGCCCCTCTCTCCCGAAGGCCTGCTCTTGCCCAAAGGCGGCGGGAAGGCCGAGGAGCTGGAGGAGGAAGAGGTCGAGGAGGAGGACGAAGAGGTCTGTGAAGGGGAGGAAGGGCTGGAGACAACGAGGCTGCATCCACACTGGAGAGATAACCCGCTTTGGGACCGCTTTAACTCTTTCTGTGGCTCAAGACTATGGAATTGTGGGAGTTGGAGTTTGTTGTGTGGCCCAGAGCAAGGATTTAACTCTCTTTGTGGCTCAAGGCTATGGAATTCTGGGAGTTGGAGTTTGTTGTGGGGCCTTAAGGCCCCACAACAAACTCCAACTCCCAGAATTCCATAGCAAGTGAGTCAGACAAAGAGTCAAAGCCCTGCTCTGGGCCCCACAACAAACTCCAACTCCCAGAATTCCATAGCAATAGAGCCGCAGAAAGAGTCAAAGCGCTACCAAACCAGGTTATTATGTCCGTAAGGGCTTAATATTAATATAGACAATATTGTTGTTGTCGTTGTCGTTGTTGTGTGCTAAATTCTGGACCGTGCCGACAAACCCCGGGTCAGAAACGCACACAGGGAGGCCATCGAAATCCGTCAACGCCTGTGACAGAAAAGAAGAAACCTCTGAAAGGGAACAAGGTTTGGCAACCAGTCTTGGGAATAATAATAAAAAGAAAGACACCGAAAATCAAAGTCTGAGGAGGAGAAGCAAAGGAACAACGCCGCAAAGGAACACACCAAAGGAACACAAGTATTCTCCGCGCAAAACACCTTAACATTGGGGGACAAAAAACACTAACGCTTCTTCCCAAACAAGGGTCCCACAGGTATATATATAACTCCATGCAGATGCCAGCCAGAGATGCAGGTGAAACGTCAGGAATAAAATTCTTCCCGAACGGCAGCCACACAGTCCAGAAAAACCTCACAGAAAACTATGGAGGCCTTCGACTTCACAAAGCGGCGGTGGTTGCTAACCTCCCTTGAGTTGATCCCGACTCATGGTGACCCTGTGGATGAGACATCTCCCAAGACCCCCTGCCCTCCTCTGCTCTGGTCCTGCAAATTCATTCCTTCAACCTCCCTGATCCAGTCTATCCATCTCGCACGTGGCCTTCCTCTCTTTCTGCCGCTTGTTTTATACCTTCGAGTTGTTTCCACCTTACAGCAACCCTATCGGAGTTTCCTCAGAAGGGATTTGACATTGCCCAAGGTCACCCTCAATTTGATCATCTTGGCTTCAAGGAAGTTTTGGGCTTGACCTATTCTAGGAAGTTCATCTGTTTGTCCTTTTGGCTGTCCACCGTATTCTCAATACCTTTCCCAAGCACCGCATCTCAAATGATTTCCCCCCCAATCTGCTTTCTTCACTCTCCAACTCTCACATCCTTACATGGTGAATACAGTGGCTTTGATGATCCTCACTTTAGTGAGGATTATCCACTCAATATCCAGGATTATCCACTAAATATCCACTGTATATCTTTACACGTTAGGATCTTGTCCAGTTCTTTCATAGCTTCCCTTCCCAACAGTGTTTGATCCATGAGAACTCATGAGAACTCATTGACTAATTCAGTTGTCTTATTACCTAGAATGAATTCTTGTAAAGTTCCCATAGTCATTACTTTATCCCCTTAATGTTCAATATCAAGCCTACCTTGGCACTTTCCTCCTTGAGTAATGCTCCAGATCATTGTTGGTTTCTGCTAGTAGCAAGTATAGGATTTAATTTTAAAAAATACTAACAGTAGTAGTGGTTCTTTCTGGAACTCTTGCCTAGCCATTTATTGTCCCAGTGGATTGTCTGACAGCTTCTGATCTTTGGTTTTTCTCTCCTTCCCTCCTTTACAGTTGGATGAGACATTGGCAGAGAGGCTTTGGGGTTTGACAGAGATGTTCCCAGAGAGCGTACGGTCTGCAGCTGGAATGACTTTTGACGTATCGCTTTCTCTAGCCCAGAAAATGTACAGGTAAGAAGGAGAAATGAGCAGTATTGTTCCCATTTTGTTACGGTGTGTGACAACTAGGCTCTGTATTTTGTGTGTGATTAAAGCAGGGATTAGGTAAGTTATGGTCCTCTGATCATCCTTAGTCAATGCGGCTGGTAGTAAGGGGTGCAGAGGACTGCAGTGCATCATCTGGAAGATAATAATAATATAATAATAATAATGATGATTTATTTATAGCCCACCCAATCACTAGGAATCTGGGCGGGTTACAACAATACAACTGCATTAAAAATACAGTAAAATACAAATCAATCCCTTCCCACCCACCCTCTCCATTATTAAAACTACAATTAAACAAACAAATTAAAAGCAATTAAAAATACAAAATAAATAAACATAAAAACAGTTTGGCAGGCGGAGAAACATACATCACAAAATTAGGGACATATTCATAAACATCCACAGGGGGGAAGGCTAGGATATACTGTATTAGCAAAGTTGTCCACCCCTGGCTAGAGGTAACACACCACTGCTTCGTTTCTACAGATCATTGAGCCTAATGTGGAAGGAACGTCCAGCCCAAGTGCTACAAAAAGAATGCAGAACTATTTAAAGGTCACATTTTCTAAATTAAAATCGTGACAAACTCAAACATTTTACATGGAATTCAATATACAAATGTTGTTAGTCTGAAGCAAAAAATGATTCCTATACTGTATGGATGATTACTCAGAAGCAGTTGAGAATTCAAGATATGCATTTCAGATTTTACCAAGAAACCACTTATAGATGATTGTAAGGTTTAACTTACATTAATCTGAAAACCTGTGCACAAATCACATTAATGGAGTGAAATAGATGGGAAGGAAAGAACCGCCAGAAGCCGCTCCCTGCCTGATTGCTGCAGGGCCGCGGTGAACACACACCGCGGCCCCAAGTGTGGCTCCTGCCGTGGTCCCAAGCGGACTGTGGAAAGGAGCAGAAAAGATCCGCTCCTTTTGAGCTGGTTTTGGGCCCTGAGGCTGGGGCCATCTTCCAGGCGCTCCAAATGAAAATACAATGACCATTGGGGAACATTGACATAGATCAGCATTTCCCAATCAATTCCATAGTCGTCATGGCTAGGGACGATGGGAGTTGTAATACAAAACATTCAGTAGGGTGATTCAATTTATAAGCATTTTTAGAAACAAGTTGTAGCAAAGAGATCCTGCTGTTTTAGTTGTCAGACAGAAGTACACTGTACACTGTAGATAACTTTCAGGTAACTTGATCCTAAGTTGTTTAGGGCTTTGTGTGTGTGTGTTCAAGTCGTTTCCAATTTATGGCAGCCCTATAGTGAACTTATCATGGATTTTTCTTTGCGAGATATGTTCAGAGGATGCCCATTGTCTTTCCCTGAGGCTGAGAGCATGTGATTTCCCAAGGTCACCCAGTGGGTCTCATGGCCAATCTGGGAATCGAACCCTGGTCTCCGAAATCATTAATTGAAAAACATGTGTATTCACTTTTGGGTTTGGGAGATTAAATTCTACTTACCAACTATTTTATAGAAGGTTCTTTAATATTTTACAAAAATTGAATCCATTTAAGCAATTATTTTTCTGATACAGTACTCTGTTGCAATGTTTGATGGACTAAAGTGACACATTTAGGGGTGAAACAGACCGCTTCAAAGGAGTGGTTTGCTGCTGCCCCTTTGAGCGCCGGATCGGGGTCACAGCAACTGCATGCAGCAGCCCCGATCTGGCATTTTTTTGAGCCAAAAAGAAGTGCCTTTGCTGCTGCAGCAGCACCTTTCCATGCTCCTTTTGGCGTGCCACATATGAATGCTGCACCAAAGGAGTGGCGTAATGTTGCCTGCTGTGCAGTCAGGTGGACGGCATGACACCGACCTGGGGGTGGGGTCAGGATGTGCATCTAAATGCCAATTCACAAGCTGGCACTTACTGCCGGTCTGTACAGCCTGTTAGTCAGTTGTAGTGAACAACGTGCAGTTTCCCTGGGTGCTTGTCTACACTGGTAAAAAACACTGATTTCACCCTGAAGCTGGTGCTGGCAATCATGATGGCGTATGGCTAATTTTGGGGAAGATTTGCAATTGCCTGTCCTTAGCCCGACTTTGCTCCAAACTAAGCAAAGTCAAGTATGGCCATCTGTCAGGGATGCTTTGATTGGGAGTTCCTGCATGGCAGGGGGTTGGACTGGATGGCCCTTGTGGTCTCTTCCAACTCTATGATTCTTTGAAAAGCCTGGTGTTTCACAATAATCCCAGAATAAACCCTCAGGGTTTTTTTGTGTGAGGACAGCTGGATCTGGTCTGATTCAGCTCGATCCAGTTGTCCACATACCAAGAGGCTTGCCGTCCCCCTTTCCCATGCTGTACACAGGGAAAGGGGATGTGCTGTTTTCAGAACCACTCCATTTTGGTCAGGAACTCTATGTAAAGCCCTCCTAGCGCACCATCACATCTGCTGAGGTCAGAACCATGCACCCGATCTAATCTGCCCCAGAACAGAGATGTTTGTGGAAGGTCCTTTTATTCTACCAACAATGGAAAACATTTTGCTTTTGGCCTTCTCCCTCTATAAAGATTCTCCAGGGCAGCTTTGTGGATTGGGACAACTTCCTTCATGATCCTAGTTCTTCCTGTTGTTTTTGAAACGGAGAAACTGCAGATGGAGCAGCAGCAGCAGATGCAGCAACGGCAGGTGAGTTTTATATAGTTTTCTTTTGCCTTTTAACTTGGCAATTCTAGTATCTCTCCCTACAATGAATTGCTTTCATCTGTGGATCTCATTTCTTCACTCTAGTATGTCTGATTCCTGAAAATTTTCATAACCCATAGCGTACTCCATGTGTCCTTATTCTTTCCCACTTAGGATAAAGTTGCTCAGGAGTGAGCAACTTTGGAGCATCTGGGGGCCAGTATCTGGTCCTAGGACCCTTTGGGCCACACAGCATGCAAAAAAAAAAAAAGAATTTACAAGTGCCTGAAAGTCCACTTATGGTTTTGATAAATTATTTTTTAAATTTTTTTTATAAAAAGTGTGTGGGAATCCTATAACCCATTTAAATGATGAATCTCCACTCCTAGAGGCATACAGAAGCTGCAGTTCACCCTTTTTTCCAGAAACCTGGGGGGGGGGGGGCGGTTGAGGGACATCAAAACACAGCATAAAGCTCCTATACAGCCTTAAGGCTGCATTTCCCCTACCCATCACAGGAAGACACAGTCCGGATCATCAATGCATATTCACATTTTATCCTTTATTACAGCACTTTTCAATCACTACAGCTGCTGTTGCAGGATAGGATTGATATTCACATCTTTCCTTCCATTCTTGTTACTAGTTTCTATCTTGTATACTGCTAATTGTATTATCACAAAACGTTTATGTTGGTTGACTTGGTTTCAGTCCTATTACTTTAATTGCCTTCAGAAGCTAATCAGGTAAAACAGTCCTTGCAGCAAAGCAGTTGTGTGATGCTAGCTGGCTGAGGCTTCCTAACCAGTAATAACATCCTACATCTCTTATTTACCAACCACATTACTGCACTACACGCTTAGTGTTGCCATTCCACTTTTACTGCTGTCTCTCCTGTTGCATTCTGGGGTCTATAATTCAGTAAGGCCTAAGCGTTCTCTGGCTGAGAATTCTAAATGCCTCTCCCTCAACTGCAAATCCCAAGGAGGCAGCCAGAACAAAGTGGAATAGTAGCACTATAACCGTGTAGTGCGGTAATCTAGCAAGAATCTTGTTTTCTATCTGTTCATCTCTCCATCTCTCTCTCTCACCCAGGTGGGACTCGAGGAGGCTGTTGCCCTCATGGACATTAATTGGGTTTGGTCCTGGCCCTGGCTGGTTTCCTACCATCATTAAATGGACTGGGGCCACAAATACCATCCTAAATCTGTGGAGTCTTTTCAGGTTTTTTGTTTTTGTTTTTACCTAAGAGAACACCACTTTAGGAATCTCTGGGTCCTCCATCACAGCAATATGGTCAGCATCCAACAGAAATTGCCCATGGAATCATGCTGGAGGAGCTACAAATGGCCAGAGAAGTATTTTCTTGAGGAATCCTTGGATTGTTCACGTGGACCTAGAGATTCCTAGAGAACATATTAATCTAATCTGCAGATAAACAGATCTGCAAAAGCCAAAGCCACAAATGTGGAGGGCTCATTCTTTGAGCCAGAAGTATGCCAAAAAAAAAAGAAAGAAAAAAAAAAGGACACGAGATCCGAAGTAAAAATCCTTGCCTTGGTTTGATTACTGATCTTGCTTATGGTTATTCTAATACTCTTATTTCTTACAGATTTTATTAGGACCCAACACAGGACTGTCTGGAGGAATGCCAGGTGCTCTGCCTTCTCTTCCTGGAAAGATTTAATTAAGCTTCATTGGAACCACAGTTTGAAAGGAAGCTGGAAATCATATGTTTGAACTGTTGTTGGGTTAAGGCTGGGGCATTTTTTTTTCCCTTTAAAGTGTGGAACATTCAGCTAGTCACAGTGGAAGCAGAACCTTAATCTGGATCTCCTAAAATGGTTTTTCTTCCTTCATCTTTTGAAAGTCATGATTTTCCCATCTACTTAATCAATATTATAATCAGATACAAGGACTTTTGAATCTGCTGTTTGGTATCCTTACCCCCAGGAAACCATCTCAGGACACGTTGAATACTGGCCAACTTTAGCCAGTAGTATTGTCTGTGTAAATAATCTTGTTTTCCCTTCCTGCTGTATCTAATATCTGCCTCTGAGCAGTAAGAGCAAGAAATGGAGTAAATGGGCCAGCCGGTATATTATATAGAAGAATATAGTGTACATTAAAGTCCATGGTGTGAGCATGCCTACTTGAAGCTCATGCCCTATAATGTATTGTTTCAAAAAATAAGGGATGCAAGAAAAGTTAATTTTGCAGATTTTCTGTGCTGAATCTATTAGTACCAAAGTCAGCTACAGCACTTTTGTATTAAATAGTTTCAGTGCAGACATAAGTGTTTTTTCATTATTTCCGGTTTGATTTACATCATGCTTGCCTTAAGTTAAATGCCAAGAGACTTTTAGTCTTAAGTTTACCTTTGAGTCTTCACTAGTGAGGAGTGGGAGAAGGTGGAATCCCCCCCAAAAAAAAAACACCTGTAGAGGACAAGATTTCCTCTGAGGCTATTTCATGGCCGTATATGTTTATTGCCCCTTTGTAGCGCTAGTGTGGTGTAATTGTTTGAGTCCTTGGTCTTCAGAGGTTTGAATTCTGATTCAGACATGGAAACTCTCTGGTGACCTTAGGCAAGTCACACTCTCAGGCTCAGAAGATAGCAATAACAACTCCCCATGAACAAACCTTGCCAAGAAAAACCCATGATAGGTTCACTAGGAGAACTTGAAGGCACACAACAACAATAAACCTTCATTATTGAGCCAGCATGGTATAGTGGTTTGAGTGCTGGATTCACAGAGTTTGATTTCCAGCTCAGCCATGAAACCCACTGAATGACCTTGGGCAAGTCACACTCTCTCTACCTTGGGAAAAAGCAATGGCAAACCTCCTCTGAACAGATCTTGTCAAGAAAACCCCATGATAGGGTCACCATAATTAAAAAATGATTTGAAGGCACAACATGTAGAACATGTAGAACAGTAGACATAGGACGGTTTTCTTATTTTTAATATTTGGATAAACAAAATACATCTCTGTAAACAAACCCAAGACAAGGCTATAACAAAACCAAACAAGCAAGAAAACAATTATGGGCTTTTCCATTCCCAAGCAATGGGACTGGGCTGGTTTCTTTCCTCTTGCCATAACTCTGGTCCAGGGGTGTGTGATCCAATGTTCCCTTTACCTGAGCTGCTGAATCACACTGCTTTCCTTGTGGACAGAATAATGGCATAAATAACATAGAGGAGAGAAACAGCCGTAGGTTTTTTAAAAGATTTGCATATTGTGCACTGGTCCATTGGGTTCCATGCAAACACAGTCTTTCCAAAGTGCTATTTTAGTCAGCATAGAGAATATTCTTTCCTGCTGATTTTTTTTTAAACACTTGAAAAAAAATGGCTTCAGGTCAGAAGCAGAACTGCAAGCCTGGTATTCTGCTTGTGAAAAGTGTGTGTACAAATCCTGCTAGCTGGTTTTGGTCACTGGAATGTGTAGTCCAGAAGAATGGGGGGAGGGCTTCTGTAAAAATAGAAGTATTAGGTTTGGACTGTAGTACATGCAGAGAACAGCCATCTTGGGTTTCCAGTATAACATCTGAAGGTTCTCCAGAGGTCAATAAACAAGACTTGTCTTGATGCCACTTACATGGTACTGAACTGTGAAAGGTACTTGGAATGCTAGCTTGAAAGGGATATATCTTGCTCATATTCAGAATGGATAGGCTGGAGATCCTTGGAGGCTCCCTTTGTAGCTAATCACATAATTGCCCGTATATGAAATGCTGAACCATGAATCTTATATCTGTTCCTTGAATGCTATTGTAAATGAAGCTGGCAAAAAGCAGTAATAAAAATTCAACAACAGAACAACCTGGGTTCAAAGGGGAGTTAATAGTTTGACAGGTTAGTCAAAAATCCATTTCATGTAACTGAGAAGAATAAATGCTGCCCAACACCTCAATGAGGTGATAAGCAAAACCAATTCAATTTCCTAACAAAGTCTTCAGCTCTTTCATCACTGATTTGGTGAGAAGGGAGGGGTGCTCACTTGTCAGTCAGAAAGGAAGAATGTGACACGGTTTACCTTCTGCAAACAGCCCCCACCTCACCCCACAGAATTGCTTACACACACTCTACCTCAGCTGACAGCTGCTAAAGAAGTCACAGAGATCTAGCCCTTAGATCTTGTTCCCCATAACTCTTTGAAATTAAAAATTGCCTTTCCACCAGCTTCCTACCTTATTGAAACTTGACTCTGCTTCCCTTTTACTCCATGATTCCATCCTCAAACGGCCTGTAATTTTATTCCCTGCGCAGTGAGTATTTTCCCTGAATTACAGATCAGACAGACAAGAAAAATAAACACAGGCTACATCTAGCCCACCTAACAAAAATACTTGAGGCTTTTAAATAAGCATCAATTAATTATCTCTTTCCCAAATGATTCAGTCTTTCATTCTCATACCAATAAAGGGCACAGTTATAGTAAAGAGTATGAGAAAAGAACCCTTCTGAGAGTTCCTCTCCTGTAGAGATTTCTCTAATGGTGGTCCCATTTTGTCTACATATCCCCTAATTCTTGGCACAATTACTATTACAAAAGGGGAGTCCACAAGCACCATACCATTGCTAAAAATATCTATAGAGTTTCCTGAGAGACCCATATGATTTGCAGATTTCTTCTACAAAGTTTGGTGTTGGAGGGAAATAGATATGGAGGGAAATCCTTGCCTCATCTCTCCCCTGAAGCCGAGCCACACTATCCAGCCAAATGGGCTTTGGGGATTCCTGAAGACAGTAGTGTGCAACCTGCTATAAAGTCTTTTAAGACTGTGCTGGGGAAATAGGGGGAAACTCCAACACCTCACTTCTAAATCATGCTATGTATTACAATTAAAGAGCACACAGCAGGCTTCCATCTCCTTCCCTTCTCCCTTTATAGGTTCAGCAACTCTGCTCTTTCATGCTGCCCCTGACAATAACTTGTGGCTGCCTTACTGTACCCTCATAATGGAGAAAATAACCCTCCAGACTTCCAGGGAAGAGGGGTTAAGAGTGCTCATAATCCACATCACAGGACATTAGAAGGTGGTGGGGGAGGGGACCAGTAATGTAGTGTGAGGACAGGGAATTTGCAGGTCATGCATCGGCTCTCCAACTCTGATGGGCTTCCACCTCTTCAGGCACCACCAATAGAAGTTCACAGTTCTTTCCTCGCAGCTGGTGTCTCAAAAACTTCCTGTAGAAAAAGAAATGGAAACAAGACATAAGCAAAAGATCAAGTATAGTTGCATTCTTGAGCTTACTGGGTGCTCTATCAGCAGTATGTACATAGTGATTAGATGCAAAGGGATCTTGTAGCACCTTTGAGACTGAAAGAAAGATGTTAGTAGTATGAGCCTTCACAGACCTGAGCCTACTTCCTCAGATGCATAGTAATACAGTGGTCCCCCGGGTTACGAAATTAATTCGTTCCGGCCCCTTTTTCGTAAGCCGAAAATTTCGTAACCCGGGGCCTATTTCCAATAGGAAATAGGTAATCCGTTCCGGCCGGCCCTTCCGAAGCCGATCCCTTCCCCTCCAAAGCCTGGCCTGGCGGGGGCCTCCTGGCTGAGGAAAGGAAGGTCCGATCCGGTGGATCGGGCCTTCCATTCGTCACCCGCGGAGGCCCAGGCTGGCTGGGGAACGTTCGCTTCCCCAGCCAGCCAGGCTTGAGTCCCTTCTCCTCCGAGGCCAGGCTTCGGAGGAGAAGGGGCGGCCTTGGGTCCCTTCTCCTCCGAAGCTAGGCTTCGGAGGACAAGGGGCGGCCTTGGGTCCCTTCTCCTCCGAAGCTAGGCTTCGGAGGACAAGGGGCGGCCCAGGCTGGCTGCGGAACGTTCGCTTCCCCAGCCAGCCAGGCCTGGGCCTCCGCGCCTATCGAAAGGAAGGCACGATCCCATGGATCGTGGCTTCCTTTCGTTAGGCTTGCCCCCCAAGCCCGGCTAGAGAAGGGAATCCTCCCTTCTCTAGCCGTGCTTGGGGGGCAAGCCCGGCTAGAGAAGGGAAGCTTCCCTTCTTTAGCCGGGCTTGGCCCCCAAGCCTAACGAAAGGAAGCCACGATCCCATGGATCGTGGCTTCCTTTCGTTAGGCTTGCCCCCCAAACCCGGCTAGATAAGGGAATCCTCCCTTCTCTAGCCGTGCTTGGGGGGCAAGCCCGGCTACAGAAGGGAAGCTTCCCTTCTCTAGCCGGGCTTGCCCCCCAAGCCTAACGAAAGGAAGCCACGATCCCATGGATCGTGGCTTCCTTTCGTTAGGCTTGCCCCCCAAGCCCGGCTAGAGAAGGGAATCCTCCCTTCTCTAGCCGTGCTTGGGGGGCAAGCCCGGCTACAGAAGGGAAGCTTCCCTTCTCTAGCCGGGCTTGGCCCCCAAGCCTAATGAAAGGAAGCCACGATCCCATGGATCGTGGCTTCCTTTCGTTCGGCTTGCCCCCCAAGCCCGGCTAGAGAAGGGAATCCTCCCTTTTCTAGCCGTGCTTGGGGGGCAAGCCCGGCTAGAGAAGGGAAGCTTCCCTTCTCTAGCCGGGCTTGCCCCCCAAGCCTAACGAAAGCAAGGCACGATCCGATCGGATCGTGCCTTGCTTTCGCTTCGGGGCGGAGGCCTAGGTTTGACAGGCTGGGGAAGGTCCCCAGCCAGCCAAGCCTCTGGGCCTCCGCCCCGAATGGAAAGCAAGGTGCACCTTGTGGGCCTCAGAGTCCTCCAGGGTTTTTTTGCTTTACAATATCTGCACTTATTTTCAGGAGATTTTCTGCCTGTAAACAGCCTCAAACCTTCCCAAACCACACGTAAATATACAGGTTTCACTCACCCACCGCCCTCCTACTGAGGCCCCCAATACCCTTAAAATGTAAAAGGCTGAAATTAGCCTAAAATTAAGCACAATTGCAGTCACAAGTGACATTCACTTCCAGTGTATCTGGAAGGTGGAAATGTAGCATATAGGGAAATGTCTCCCACCCCCATGCAGTAGCTCACCCCTGCTACACAGATTCTGTACTCCAGTTTGCAAGGGGTGCAGTGGATGACATCCAGATTACATGATAGGATGGCAGGTAACCTACCTGAGCTCACTTTCACCACCAATCCATTCAGGCATCTTGAGTTTAGAGTCAAGATTGTAGTAGGTACCTCCCACTTCCCGGACACAGATCCAATGTTGCCGTTTTAGAGGAAGTTTCAATGGACCCCAACAAAGGCTTGAGGGCAGATTCATAATGAAGCCCATCACATTAGAGAGGGCAATTACATTAACATCCCTGAACAGAGAAAGAAAGAATAAAGCATTGGTAAAAAAGGCTCTCATATTCAGTTATAAACCCATGGGGGAATCAAGAGATTTCCACTGATGGCAAGCCTCTCTTGACATGCTGGTTCTCTTTACCTGCGCTTATCCCACCAAACTGCTTCGTAACCTTTGGTCTGAAGAGCTGCCATGATGACATTTACATCATAGTTCCCATTTCCCAGCATGCTCTTCTTATGTGGTGTCACCATAGTGTTGGGAGACAACCTGAAAAAATGAAGCATATTGCACAAACTTAAGACAACAGTATCTGTTAGGAGGCAAAGCAGGACAGATATGTGAAATAAGGTTGAAGATGGATTGAAATGAAGTTTATGGTAAATATGCCTGTTTTTTGTGTGTGTGACATATCCCCGCTCTGTTCCTTGTACTACCAAAGTTTTAAAAAGTACATCTATTGACTTTTCAGTCACCAGATTTACATCCTTTCAAAAGATACTGCTATCCAGAGTTCAATAAACTTTTCTAGCAGAGGTGGACAAAGTGCAGCCTGGTTTATGGCACTCAGTCCTTTCAGAGTCTGGCCAAAAAGGGCTGTGTGTCTATGAACTGCTTTTCCTGAAAGCAGCCAGAAGTGATAATATGCCTCTTAAATATTTCGCAGGGCCCCCTTTAACATCAAAAAGACCAAGTTTTCAAAACCAGGAGTGGCTGTCTGGTCACTTCTGGTGGTGGGATGTAAGGGTGGATCACTTTTGACAATATGTCCTACCCTCAGAGGCTCCCACATCTTTTGTTCAAGGGCAGAAAACTAGCCCCAAGACCCATTAGACTTGCCTACTCCAGTTCACAGGGACTGCAACAATGGAGAGCAAAATTTCCAACAGTAGCAAGAGTGAACTTTTAACTACATTACTCCAAAACTCGGACTTTAAATAGAAGACTAACTCATTAGGGAACAGATCTTTCGACACTTGAAAGACTGGTAAAGTTCCAAATTCATTGGTGACATGATCTCAGAAAAGTATAAAACTTTTGGAAAACACATACTTGTTATTTTCTGAACAAAGCCAGATAGGTCAATGTTGGCCTCAGTTCAAGAACTGAATGACTAACCATGTTAATCTGTAATTAGAACTAGCATGTGGAAATGGGCTATCCTTAAAAACAGTTGTCATTAAAAGATATTCCCTCTTTACAGCCAGATGGCATTGTGTTCATTCATAATCACTCTGGAAGAACCAAGGGCACCTTGCACTTCTCTTTACAAAAGGATAACATGAGACAACTCCACTTTTTGCATTGACAAGGGGAGGTCTGCTGTGAGATATTTCAGAAGACAGCAACACCACAGCTTTGGGTCCAAGATGAGTTAGCAAAGAAAACAGGCAATGGAAACTATCAGGACAATCAGTCAATGTTTTTTCTGGTTAATAAATCACAACCATACTAATTCTACAATGATATGTGTAAATGCATAAGCTGCCAAATCTTTAAGCATCGTGAGCTTTCTTAAAAGTTCCTGAACATTTACAGAAGCTTGACTTTTTAGTTCTGTTGAGTTCAGGATCAAAATGTACGAGAATTTCTTTCAAGGTACTGCCTCTGAAATTAAGATTCCTGTGAGACTTGAAACATAACAGAACTTAGATAAGAAATCACTGCATAAAAACATAAGAGCTATTACATTTATTATATTACTTGTTTTTTTAATAAAAACTCCAAAATACTAACTCAAAACAGCAAAAGCAAAAACTGGGGAGCGTCCCAACAGAATCCACAAAGAAAGTGTGTTCAAATGTTTAAAAGCCTAATGTTTTGGCCTACAAATATTTGAATCTTCGGGGAATCAAAAATAGTCCACACAAATATCTGAAAAATAGTCTGCAAAAGTTATCTGATAAAGTAGTTACCAATATCACTTCCTGGTACCAGTAAGCCATGCTGCAGTCTGTTTTAACAACTGAACATTACTTTATAGCATCTTGTGATGAGTCTCCATTTGTGGCTAATTTTTTAAAAATACAGGGTAGTCATGTACATTTTCTTCTCTACCTGGTGCCGCAGTGTTTAAATGCCTGTATTGAAGCCACTCAGTCACAAACCATAAGGTTGTGAGTTCAATACCAGCACAAGGGCTCAAGTTCGACTCAGGCTTGCATCCTTCCGAGGTTACTAAAATGAGTACCCAGATTGTTGGGGGCAAATAGCTTACACTTTGTACACCGCTTAGGGAGTGTTAAGTTCACTGATAAGCGGTATAGAAATGGACTTGCTATTGCTACTTTACAACTCTTCCCACTGCCATTTCGATCTGATCTACTCAATTAAGTGTGCATGGGACCGTAACTCTAAAAATGTTGAGGATCAAGCTGCAAATGACATTGTGATTCTTCAAGTTATTTCCAGCCTATGGTGACCCTATCACTGTTTGTTTTTTTTTTTAAATAAGATTTGTTCAGAGGTTTGCATTTCCCTTCTTCTGTGGCTGAGAGTGTGACTTGCCTAAGGTCATGCAGTGAGTTGCCATGACCAAGAAAGGATTCAGACCCTGGTCTCCAGAGTAGTAGTCTGACACTCAAACCACTACACTATTCTGGCTCTTGTAAATGACTACTATCTCATTTTTCAGCTGAAGCCTTCCTGTTTTCAAGTCAGTTACATCCATACATAGTATATGAATAGGACATTATTATAGATTCACAGAGATGGAAGAGCCATCCTGCCATGCAGGAATACACAATCAAATCACAATCCAGCCTCTGTTTAAAAACCTCCAAAGGAGACTCCACCACTATCCAAGGGAGTATGTTCCACTGTCAAACAGCTCTTACTGTCACAAAGTTCTTACTAATGTTGAGGTGGAATCTCTTTTCCTGTAGTTTGCATCTATTGCTCCGTGTCTTAGTCTCTGGAGCAGCAAAAAAACAAGCTTGCTCACTCCTTAATATGACATCCCCTCAAATAGTTAAACAAGGTTATCACATCATCTCTTAACCTTCTCTTCTCCAGGCTAAACATAACCAACTCCCTAAATTACTTTGCATAAGGCATGGTTTCCAGTTTGTGAAAGTATGATCTGAGGGCCAGTGTGATATAGTAGCTTGAATGCTGTTCTAGGACTCCAGGAGAACAGGGATCAAATCCCCTTGCAGCCTCAGAGGAAGGCAATAGCAAACCTCCTCTGAACAAAACCTTGCCAATAAAACCATGTGATAAGGTCACCTTGTGTGTGTGCCATCAACCTACATGGTGACCCCATGCATTTCATAGGGTTTCTTAGGCAAGGAATATTCTGAAGTAGTTTTGGAAGGGTCATCATAAGTCTGAAATGACTTGAAGGCACACAACAGCAACAGTAAAGGTTGTCAGGGAGCATGAAACAGAAATGTGCGTGCCAAAGGGGAAATGCATTCAATGCTTTGTAGAAGCAACATGTGTAATTTGCAAGGGGAGTGATATGAAAGAGAATAGAAGAGATTGTAAAAGACAGTGACTTTCAAATCACAGACTGGGGCAAACAGTTTCCAGCTTACCAGATCAAAAAATGACCATACACATCACATGGTAGCAAGACTTGTGTTAAATACCATGAACTGGCATCAGTTTCCATCAGCAGGAAACTTCAGCTAATCTCCGGCTTCTCATTTGTTACATGCACATATCTAGCTTTTCATGTTTACACATTAAGTATATGTACAAAGGAGCCCTAGATTAATTTTATTTACCGGTCAAAGACTGAGAGAGACAGGCCGGGCCACCCTTCAAAAATGCAAATTATATGGGATGAGTGTGGTCTCCTCTCAAGAAAAAACGAGCAAATGCACAATTACCATCCGACCCCTCCCATGAGAATGTAATGTTGATGAAAACCTAGTTTTTCCTACCTCTGGAAAATTTCTTGCAACGTATCTCGTGTAAAGGCATTGCCATCCTGGAAGACATTATTGAGGGCGTGGAGAGCACACAACTCCCTGCGTTGCTTTTCGTGATAAATACGCACTGGCGTCAGCTGTGGCGTTTCTGGTGTTTCTGATTTGGTTTTGTCACCTTTCCATGGCACACAACTCATTTTTATCCCCGTGGTGTAAGAAGTGAAGATGGGAGATGATAAAGTTTATGTTTCTTCACACATGTGAAAAGCAAAGAGCAAATAACTCCTTTCTTTCTAGGCAATTCCACCTGATCCAAGTGGAAATCTTGTTGCTTTAACAGTTCACTTTATTGGATGGCTGCAAAAGTAACTTAAAGACATGAATCATTTTGCTTTCACCCACCCTCTTCCCTCCTTTAGTCTGCCCTTAGTATATTTCTGCCTTTCTCCTGGTCTCCCCTTGAAATATACGTTGCATGGCTCTAACATCACAGTGTCAAATAGAATTCCTCACATCGCTCTTTTTCCTCCATTTCCTTTGGTCAATAATAGCTCTCAAACAAAGAGTCTAATTCTGAAAATATGCCCACTCTTAAAAAGAACAGAAAAAGACAAACATTATGAAATCAATCAAGGCCAAGTTGCTGCTCCCCAAAAGGAATACAGAGGTCCCAAAAAAGCATCAACTGCATTTTTGCATTCTTGAGGGAGTGTTTGTTTTTCTCCAAACAAAGATGTCAAGCAGTAGGGAAAGATCAGTTTCTTCTAAGGCAAGAAGTGAATGGATGCTGCTCAGCCTTCTGTAAGCAGAAAATCCCAAGCCCAATGTTTTTGTATGTTCCTGAAGGAGAAAGAAAATATCAAATTAAGCATATGATCCTAATTCCCCAAAACACCAAGTAAGTAAAATTGTACACAGCACTCCAGAAAAGTTTCTAAAACTGCTATGCATAGGTTCAATTCAACATTCGACCATGAAACCCACTGGGTGACCTTGGGAAAGTCACATGCTCTCGGCCTCAGACAAAGGCAATGGCAAATCTTGCCAAGAAACAACCATGAGTTTTAAGTCACCATGAGTCAAAAATGACTTGAGACACACAACAGCAGCAGCAACAACAAATAGTCCTAGAGGAAGATGGAAAACTAATATCCAATGTCTGGCTTATATCATCCAAGGCTGCTGCCACACCACAGAATTAATGCAGTTTGACACTGCTTTAACTGTTATGGCTCCACGCTATGGAATCTTAGGATTTGTAGTTTGTTGTGGCACCAGAGCTCTCTGACAGATAAAGCTCAATAAAGCTACAAAGCCCAGAATTCCACAGCATTGAGCCACAGCAGCTAAAGCGGTGTCAAACTATATTAATCCTGCAGTGTAGATGCAGCCCTGGTCACTGAGCTCTGGACACATTCTAGTTAGTGCTTGTTCAACTGTAGTGCCTAGAATTGAATGTAGGTAAAGTCAGACCAATGTAGAGTAAAAGGCCACTGTTATTTCACAATAGAGAGCCAGCAACGGATAGTGGGCTGAGCGTTGAACTATGGACCAGGCTCGATTCCCAGCTCAGCCACGAAGCCCACTGGGTGACCTTGGGGAAGTCACATCCTCTCAGCCTCAGGCGATGGCAATGGCAAAACCTCCTCTGAACAAATCTTGCCAAGAAAGCCTCATGATAGGTTTGCCTTATGGTCACTGTAAATCAGAAATGCCTTGTAGGCACACAACAACTATTACTTCATGGTGTCAAGTTGTCAAGTTTCTTCAGAGGGGGTTTGCCACTACTGCCATCCTCTAAGGCTGAGAGAGTGTGACTCGTCCAAAATCACCTTGTGGGTTTATACGGTCAAACCAGGATTTGAACCCTGGTCTCCAGAGTCATAGTCCAGTGCTCAAACCTGGATATCACACTGGTTTTCTATCACGAAGGCACTAACACTGAGGCTGCATCCACACTGGAGAGATAACCCGGTTTGGGACCGCTTTGGGTCAATTGCTATGGAATTCTGGGAGCTGGAGTTTGGTGTGGGGCCCAAAGAAAGGCTTTGACTCTTTGTGTGGATCAATTGCTATGGAATTCTGGGAGCTGGAGTTTGTTGTGGGGCCCAGAGCAAAGCTTTGACTCTTTCTGTGGCTTAAGGCTATGGAATTCTGGGAGTTGGAGTATGTCATGGGGCCCAGAGCAGGGCTTTGACTCTTTGTTTCTCTCAGCGGCTATGGAATTCTGGGAGCTGGAGTATGTTGTGGGGCCTAGAACAAGGCTTTGACTCTTTGTTTGGCTCAAATGCTATGGAATTCTGGGAGCTGGAGTATGTTGTGGGGCCCAGAGCAGGGCTTTGACTCTTTGTCTGACTCACTTGCTATGGAATTCTGGGAGTTGGAGTTTGTTGTGGGGCCTTAAGGCCCCACAACAAACTCCAACTCCCAGAATTCCATAGCCTTGAGCCACAAAGAGAGTCAAAGCCTTGCTCTGGGCCCCACAACAAACTCCAACTCCCAGAATTCCATAGCCATGGAGCCAGACAAAGAGTCAAAGGCGGGTTATTATTTCTCCAGTGTGGATGCAGCCTCAGTGTCTCACAAAACCACAGTTCCCAGGATTCCCCAGGGCAGTTCTTCCTGGGCCTGTGGCTGTTGTGCAACAACAACAACCCAGCCAGGGCCTCCTTTGTGGGGAAGGGAGAAGAAGAAGCCTCTCTGGGTGAGGAGGAGGAAAGAGAAGCCCCTCTCTGCGTCTCTCTTCCTCTCAGAGCCCCTTCCTTCTGAGGGGTCTCTTAGTCTTAGTCACTACTCACCAGTCCTTCTTCTTTATAGCAGCAGCCAACCAGGAGCCCGCGCATGCGCACTCGTCACGCAACCCCAGGAGGTCTGCTGCTGCTGCTGCTGCTGCTGAGTCTCTAGGTATAAATTTAAGGGGCGTGGCGAGCCTCTTAGCCCCGCCCCTTGATCAACGTCACTCTTTTTAAGCAGCGAGGCCGCGTCAAGGGAAAGTGGGCGTGGCTTTCTTCTTCCTCCCCCCTCAGCAGAAAGGACTACCGTTCCCGTGATGCTCCCCGGTAGAAACGTTAGCGGCGGGTTTCTGGGAGGTGTAGTTCAACCTCATCTGGCAGGCCCGCTGCCTAGGTTAGGCTGGGGCAGATACTGGTTTTTTTTTTAATGTGAATGATTGACACACATTCTTCTCTCCCATACCGTAGAGTTGGAAGAGACCGCAAAAGGGCCATCCAGTCCAACATAAAATATAAATGTACTGTATATGTAAAATAAATATAAAATAAATAAATAAAATATAAAATATAAAATAATATATATTTAAATATATTTAAATAAAAATTATATATAAAATATAAAATAATATATATAATAAAATATAAAATATAAATATAAGTAAATTAAATTAAAATATAAAATATAAAATAATATCTTTTTAAATATATTTAAATAAAATAAATGTAAAATAATATATATAAATATACATATACATATATATATAAAATAAAAATATAAAATTTTATATATATATAAAATGAAATATAAAATATAAATATAAGTAAATAAAATAATTAAAAATATAAAATATAGAATAAAATATATTTAAATATATTTAAATAAAATAAATATAAAATAATATATATATAATAAAAATATAAAATATAAATATAATTAAATAAAATAAATAATATAAAATAAAATATTAAGTATAAATATAAATAAATAAAACAAATAAAAATTTAAAATATAAAATAATATATATATAATGAAATATAAAATATAAAGTAAAATAAATATAAAATAAAATATATAAATATATAAAAATGTAAATATAATATAAAATATAAATAAATAAAATAAATACAAAGTAAATATAAAAATAAAAATGTAAAATTATATATACACACACAAATATATATATATATATATATATATATAAAAATCTGTTTCTGGCTTTCCACTGCACTATATGCATCTGAGGAAGTAGACTTTAGTCTAGGGAAGTTCATGTTGCCAACTTTTTTCTTTCAGTTAAGTTGCTACAAGATCTCTCTACATCAGGGGGTCCCCACACTCTGCCCTTTAAGAGATTTTGGACTTCAGCTCCCAGAAGCCTCAGCCATGTTGGCCAATAGTCTGGTATTCTGGGATCTGAAGTCCAAAATGCCTGAAAGCGCACAGTTTGGGGACCACTGCTCTACAAAGAGGCAGATGCTGCTGTTATAGAACAGAGAGGGGCTCAAAGCGACCAGACTTGGGTCCAAAACACACTGCATTGTAGTTTATTGTGTCACCAGAACTCTCTCTGACAGAGAAGGCTAAATGTCTCACAAAACTATAGTTCCCAGAATTCCCTAGCATGGACCCAGGGCAGTTAAAGCCAGGATAAGAATTTCAGCTCAAGCAATTGTTGCTCCTTTCTCTCTAGATTACCTCAAAGGTTGGTTGTGTGAAGGTAAAATGAGAATGTAACATTAATACAGTTATAAGATCAGCATGTCTCCATGATAGTGACCAAACAAGAAGAAGAGACTCTTGTGGCACCTTTAAGATTAAGGGATTAGTCTTAATGGTCCCTCAAGACTTGTGTTGTTGTGGAACAGAACGGCACTACTATCCCATGGACATTTTATTGGGCTAATCTGGTCTGTTGGGCTTCCAGACACTCATACAATAAAATCCCAAGAGCGCACTTTTTCACAATACATTTTGTGTTTGTGATTTTGCATCACATTTGACTAAGTCTTATAGATGGTGCAACACATCACACACATGTTTCACCTCACCCTTAAACAAGACTGAAGCGGCCTTAATTTATAATTAAAGTCCAAAACACGCCGCAGAAATAATCCAGTTTGAGACCGCTTTAACTGCCCTGGCTCAATGTTAAAGAATTCTGGGAAATAATTTTGTGATTGTGAGACATTCAGCCTTTTCTGTCAGAGAGCTGTGGTGCCACAATAAGCTACAATTCCCAGGATTCCCTAGCAATGAGCCTGGGTAGTTAAAATGGTCTCAAACTGGGTTATTTCTGCAGTGTGTTTTGGACCAAAGACTATTTAAATTAACTTTGATATTCTGGTTAATACAACTCATCTTCAGGGAAGGAATAGGGAACCAGACTGAGCCTGTTAGTTTTTAGGTGTTGGTATGGGAATGGGTTCCACTCCTCTATTATGTTTACACACACACCCCATGGTTTTTATCACTAAAAATATTTTTTTTTTATTTGGGAAAAAAGTGTGGATTTGATATTTCTTCTCAGACATATGCTACTTGGGGAAAGCACCATTTAAAAATTAAAGATGTAGGAATGCAAACAAACAAACAAAAAATCTAAATTAATGTAGAGAGATTTTGTAGCATCTTTGAGACTATGGAGTTTATCATACAATGGAATTTGGGGATATAATCCAATGGCAATCCGAACTCAATAATGGGGTTTCACGTAATTGCGTATTAGAGTATCTCATGCAATTTCAGGCAATGGGAGGTCATTTTAGGGAAATGGGAAGTCATTCTGAACGCATTCCGAACACAATCAGATTTCACGTAAATTCGCTAAACTAGAGAATTCATGTAATTGCGAATTGGCTCCATTCGCAATTGAGAGAAATTCCTCCCATGTGATAAACTCCTAAGTGAAAGAAAGAACTTGGCAGCATGAACTTTTGTAGACTTCAGTTTACTTCCTTAGTGGACTTAAGTCAACAAAAGCTCATGCTGCTAATGTCTTACTCCCAATTAGTCTCATAAGGTGCTACAAGATCTCGCTATGTACTGATTCAACAGACTAACACAGCTATATCTTTGAATTTTGAATTAATTTGACTAGGAATATACTGTCCTGCTGCTCAGGTATCCCTGCAAAATCTAGCAGGTATCTTCTTGTCCACAGACTCCTAACAGAATTTGCAGAGGAGCTGTTAATAGTACAGGATCTTTTGACAGGAGGAAAATTCTTCTCCTCAAAGTGCACAACCCAATGTTGTAAAATAGACAAGGTTGCCAACTGTCTACTTTTTGTCTGGTCTGTAATATTAACAGCTCCATGACAAAGGGATCTTGTAACGCCTATGAGAGTGAGAGAAAGAAGTGGGTAGTACATATAAGCTTCGTGTAGACTTAGGTCTACAACACTGCTTTCTCTCAGAAAGGTGCTACAAGATCCTTTTGCATATGGATCCAAATTAACCTAGTCTTTGAGCTGTGTGGCAAGTAAAAATATAGCAGCTGAAACTTTTCCTGACATGAGGATGCAGATGTGGGTAACATTTAACCTACTTAAGTTAATCATACATGCTATGAAAAGAGTGAGAGTCCTGCCAAGAAACTCTAAAATGCAAAAACAGTCTCATTAATTCTGATTTCTATATTTATTTCCTGACAAATGAAATGCAATTTAAAATACACTGACATGTCACAACAACAACTTGTCCTTGCCAATAGGCATGGGCTTTAAAAAAAATTGCAATATGGGAATGAGCCCCAAAATGCACCTGGTTTTATGTTGCTCAGTCATGCATCTGGGATTCATTGCATAAATGTGTTTGATTTGGGGAACTGATTTGTACACAGCAAACCTAGCCTCTGGAACATATGCTGTTCTGCTGCATTTGAATTACAAATATTTCCTCCCTAATCCACCATAGTATTTGCAAAGTGGCCACTAATTTAAAAAAATAACTGAAGATTTCAATCCAATGCTCTCTCGTTTGGAAATAAGACTGATATAACTCAGTAGGACTTACTTCCCACTTGTAGAAATGCATAGACATCCGGTGTACGTTTATTTCAGATACTTTGAGTTTTTCTGTTTCCAGAAAAATAATTAAAAGTGGCTGTCACACATGTGCTATTTTGCAAATGCCATATAGCAATTTCTTGCACATATAAAACAATCCCGCATAATGAGGACTTTTTAGTACATCTGCATAGGTATGAGTGGGAGAGGTAGACTATGCATTGCACTAGTATAGTAACACCTGTATGTAATGAAGGTGTGATGTAAGGCTCCCAATCTGCATTGTGAAGTAATAGTACCAACTTATTCTACATTGGTCAGACTTCATATTCAGTTCTAGGCATTACACTTTAAGAAGAATATACCTTGTAGAAGGCTGTGTCTACACTGCAAAATTAATGCAGTTTGACTCTGATTTAACTGCCATGACTCAACACTATGTGACTATGGGATTTGTAATTTTGTGAGATGTTTAGCCTTCTCTATCAGCATGGTCCGGTGCCACAACAAACTACAAATCGCAGGATTCCATAAGATGGAACCACGACAGTTAAAGTGGTGTCAAACTGCATTAATTCTGCAGTATGGCAGCAGCCCAAGATGGTAAAGAGTTTGGAGACCAAACCCTATGAAGAACAGTTGAGGTTTAGCCTGAAGAAGTTTGAGAGGCGGTGATGACAATCTTCAGATAAGTAAGGGACTGTCATGTGGAACATGGAGTGAGCTTGTTTTCTACTGATCCCAGAGTACAGGACCCAAAGCGACGGATTCAAATTACAAGAAAGAAAGAAAAAGAGAAATTAAAACTAAATATAGGAAGAACTTCCTGATAAGAATTATGGACAGTAGGACAGGCAAGCTCAGATCTTCATCTCCCTTTCACCTGAAACTGTAGTCTAGTTGTGCTCCACCCACAGGTAGCCTGCTCCCTCACCTTGTCTGAATTGATCAGAGAAAAAACATTTAAGCATAATTTATTCGGATTGTTACTTTATATTTATCTGAAGTGTCCTCAATATGGGATACATCTTGCCAGTTTACATATCCACGCTGCACAGTTACAGCATGTTGATAACACTTGAACTCTGTTACCCAAAGAACGGTGGGGGAAGTCCCCACCAAATATTACAGTGTTGCTTTAATAGTTGGGGAAATTAACTTTTGCAAGAGGCTGGGTAACCTTTAGGACTGTTTGCATGTGTTTATACCAGTATTAATAGATGAGAACTCCAGGCTTGGGGGTGAATCAAGAGGTTTTTGTTTAGAAAAATGTCAAACACACAATAGCAATTCATACAGACATAGCATTCAGAGCTAACCAGAATGGTAACAGGGAAATGGGATAACAAAATTTGAGGGTTTTCACAGTGTAATAATGAACTGTCTGAGGAGTAGACCGCAGAATACTGGCTCAGACTGAGACATCTGAGGGCAAGACAGAACATACACAGAGGGCAGATGGGTATGCTGGCTGTGTGTGTAAGTGGTTAGTTATTTGAGACCCATACTTATACCTAAAATCTAGATCCAGGCAGTGAGATATCCTGTCAGGTAACAAAGGTGGGATATAGAATTCCGGACTGGTTGATGTCTTTTAGTGTGACGAAAATAGCAATTGGATTGGGATATTCCCAGGGTGGATGGACAGGGACGTTTGGCTGGGAACACAACAGGGAGTAGGCAGAGAAGATGGCTTAATGCTTTGGGTGCAAGTAGATCCTTTGTCTCAAGATGCAAGAAGAAATGCAGACAACGTGGAGGAAGGAAGGAAGTACTTAATACATCAATCTAAATTTGACCTGCATGAAGACCTGGATGAAGACATGACTCCAGATGTACTTCTTTTCTCCTGGGAACCTGACTTAATGTTCCTGAAAGATCATCGACTCTGGCTCTAGATATGAGATATGAAATATGGGGACCTCAAAATACAGTATGGGATATGCAGGGTGTGCTAAGAACTGCCATCACTCCATCCTATGGAATTCTGGAATTTGTAGTTTCAGTGTGTGTCTATGTGCTTTCATGTCGCTTATCAACATATGACGACTCCATTAATTTTGTAAGGTTTTCTTAGTCAAGGAATACTCAGAGATGGTTTTGTCGGTGCCTTCCTTTGAAATATAGTACCTGGGATTTGTTGGCAGGTTCCCATCCAAGTATTCTCCAGGGCTCAGGAAGTTTAGCTTCCAAGATCAGATGGATCTGGTGTCTTGAGATTTAGAACTCTCTAGTGTGCTCCCCTGAACTAAAGCATCTCACAAAACTATAAATCTCATAAAATGGAGCCATGAAAAGTAAAGTGGGATTAAAATGTTATAAAAGTGAAATGTAGATTCATCTTTGTTTGCTATCCATTACAAAACTTTTAAAACTATCTGCTATCAAATTTTCCCTTGATATACACGGTGATTCAAAAAGAATGGTGAAATACTGAATAAGATGTACGAGGGGGTATCCAATAGTTTTAATGATCACCTTTTAAAAAAAATTGACAGAAAGTTTGTTTTGATTTGTAGTTGTTAACTTATCTCTATGTAGTCTCTATCTAGATTTACTCATTTCAGCATATCTTGACCCTCCGAATACCTGATATTGTAGAAGCCTGCAGATTGCGCCTGACAAGGATTTTACACTTTAGTCACTTCTGGCAGAGCCAGTCACAAAAATAAAGGACTCAATGAGTTGATTTTCTCAGCATCGTGCACTTAGGGACCAATGATTTATTATGATGGCACTGACAAAATTTCATCAATATGCCATAATAATTTCCGGGTGATAATTATTACTTTACGATACCCCCTCGTAAGGCGCAATTTTGGAGGGTCAAGATACGCTGGGAAAAATGTATAACTCTAGATAGAGACTACATCCTCAACCTAAGGATAATGGAGCAGAAGACAGAATAGGGGAATCTCAGCACAGAATAAGTAAAGAGATAGTACAGGAATACCTGGTTAACCTAAATGAATATAAATCTCCAGGACCAGATGAACTACATCCTAGAGTATTAAAAGAACTGGCGAATGTAATATCGGAACCATTGGCAATAATCTTTGAGAACTCCTGGAGAACAGGAGAAGTCCCAGCAGACTGGAGGAGGGCAAACGTTGTGCCCATCTTCAAAAAGGGGAAAAAAGAGGATCCCAACAATTATCGTCCAGTTAGTCTGACATCAATTCCAGGAAAGATTCTAGAGCAGATCATTAAGCAGAGAGTCTGTGAACATTTAGAGGCCAATGCCATAATCACAAAAAGCCAACATGGGTTTCAGAGAAACAAGTCTTGCCAGACAAATCTGATCTCTTTTTTTGATAAAATTACCAGTTTGGTAGATGAAGGGAATGCTGTGGATATAGTATATCTTGATTTCAGTAAGGCCTTTGACAAGGTTCCCCATGACATTCTTGCAAACAAGCTCGTAAAATGTGGGCTAGACAAGGTAACCATTACATGGATTTGTAACTGGTTGACTGACCGAACTCAAAGGGTGCTCAACAATGGCTCCCTTTCATCCTGGAAAGAAGTGACCAGTGGGGTCCCACAGGGTTCTGTCCTGGGCCCAGTGCTATTCAATATCTTTATTAATGACTTGGATGACAGAATTGGGGGCATACTTATCAAATTTGCAGATGACACCAAATTAGGAGGAGTAGCCAATACTCCAGAAGACAGGATTGAAATTCAGAATGACCTGAATAGACTAGAAAGCTGGGCCAACGCTAACAAAATGAAATTCAATGCGGAGAAATGTAAGGTTCTGCACTTAGGGCGGAAAAATGAAATGCACAGATATAGGATGGGGGACATCTGGCTGAATGAAACTATGTGTGAAAGGGATCTAGGAGTCCAAGTAGACCATAAGTTGAACATGAGTCAGCAGTGTGATGCAGCAGCTAAAAAGGCCAATGCTATTTTAGGTTGCATCAATAGAAGTATAGTGTCTAGATCAAAGGAAGTAATAGTGCCACTCTATTCTGCTTTGGTGAGGCCCCACCTGGAATACTGTGTCCAGTTCTGGGCACCACAATTCAAAAAGGATGTGGAGAAACTGGAGCGGGTCCAAAGGAGGGCAACTAAGATGGTGAAGGGTCTGGAAACCATGCCCTATGAGGAACGACTTAGAGAGCTGGGGATGTTTAGCCTGGAGAAGAGAAGGTTAAGAGGTGATATGATAGCCCTGTTCAAATATTTGAAGGGATGTCATATTGAGGAGGGAGCAGGCTTGTTTTCTGCTGCTCCAGAGACCAGAACGCGGAGCAATGGATGCAAGCTGCAGGAAAAGAGATTCCACCTCAACATTAGGAGGAACTTCCTGACAGTAAGGGCTGTTCGACGGTGGAACACACTCCCTCGGAGTGTGGTAGAGTCTCCATCCTTGGAGGTCTTTAAGCAGAGGCTGGATAGCCATCTGTCGGGGATGCTTTGACTGGGAGTTCCTGCATGGCAGGGGGTTGGACTGGATGGCCCTTGTGGTCTCTTCCAACTCTATGATTCTATGATTCTATGATTCTACATAGAGATAAGTTAACAACTACAAATCAAAACAAACTTTCTGTCAAATTTTTAAAAAGGTGATTATTAAAACTTTTGGATACCCCCTCGTACCTCAGAGCTACTTCAATCACTAGTGTCTGTGACAGATTTGTCTACATTCAAAAAAATTCATGTGTAGCATAGTTAAATTTCCTGCAGATCCAATGCCCCATTGGAAAAAAAGTTGTAAAATCAAACCATCTGTTTATCTTTTCTTGAAATAAGCTTCCTGAACTCAAGTCAATCCCTTGGAAATGCTGATGACACAGGGCTGAAACAAAGTCACATTCAGCTGTTCTATTAATCATCAGGAGCAACTAGTCCAGAGTTGAAAGCGCCTGTAATAACGGGATTCCGTATTTTTTTGTAAACCATATAGTACAGTGGGACCTTGGTGTCTACTAGGAGATTGGATCCAGGGCCTCCTGTGGGTATTAAAATCTTTGGTTGCTCAAGTCCCATTATGTACAATGACATAGTAAAATGGTATCGCTTATATAAAACAGAAAAATAAAAAGTTTGCTTTTTGGAAAGTTTTGCATGGTTGGATCTGTGGATGCAGAGTTCATGGATATGGAGGACCAACTGTACTTTCAATATGTTTATGATTCTCTTTTATTTCTCCTTATGGCTTTGTAAGCTGGCCTAGGGGACCATGAACGTTTATGCCGCAGCAAATGTTTTGGTTTTGGTGCTCTATGATGATGTAGGTTGGATAGCATGGGAGAACCAGCAAGAGCCAAGATTCATGATAACAGTTTTTAAATTAACCTAGAATGATCAGATGGAAAAACTTCAGATGATGCATCATCGTTGTCTCCTTCTGGAGGGCAAACTTCTGTTTTCCTCATGGCTTTTCAAAATGCCACATGGCACCTCTCTTTTCCATCACCACTGTCAATATCAATGAATAATGTGAATTTGGGGTTTTTGGTTTTTTAAATCAATAAATATTTATTATTTTAAAAACCTGGATTATTTCTGCAGTATGTTTTGGATGCATGATCCAGTGGGACATTAAATCTTATGTATAGGGTCCATTTAAGACATTGAACTCAAAATAGGTTCAGGACCTTGGATACCACCTTTCAAGTTTGGACTACAGCCCGGCACAGATTAATCATCCCACTGATATTGGAAATATCAGGAAATAGCCTAGAAAACATGAATGCTATTCCAAGATTAAATAATAATAATAATAATAATAATAATAATATTGATTTGTACCCCACTTTCCCCCCCAAAAATTGGTATTCAAAGTGGCTTACAATTTAAAATATATTTTCTCTTCCCACATTAGGAGTTTGTACATATATTTATTTCTACCCTAAATTTCTGGTATTAGATATTTTAACTCTTTCTGTTGTTTAATTCCTTTTTAGATTTATTGCTTTAAATTTTATATGTCTCGGGGGGGGGGAGGAGGGGATGTTAAGATGACTGTGATTTTATAGTATTCTGTTTTAATATTAGCTGTAATCCACTTTGATTCCCCACCCGGAAAAGGCGGAACAGAAATAATAATAATAATAATAATAATAATAAAAAAACACAGTATCATGAAAAACTTACAGAAATGACAGTTAAAAATTGAATTAAAACTGCTACGGTATGAAAACGGATCGTTTGTTTAAACGTAGAATACAATTTAAAAAAAAAACCACTGGATGAACTAAGTTTTACCTCAGAAAGTGTAACTTTAACAGAAACTTTGTTTTTATTGTATACTAACTTGTATTATTTTAGAGACATTTGAATCATGTAATGTTGTTGCAGGTTTTTATTTATATTTATTTTTGTTCCTTTTTTTCCCCTTTGTAAAGAAAGCTATAAGTAAATGTCAATAAATGTTATTGTATCTTTCTAATTAGAACATGTAAACAGAAGCCTGAAGAGGAAATATATAAATTGTGTTTGTATAATTATTGTTTGTAGAACGATTGTTATCTTATTGTGTATTTGTATACTTGTATATTTTCTTTTTCTATCAATAAAATTTATAAAAATAAGTAAATAAATGTTATTGTGCAAACTATAAATAAATGTTAATAATAATTATATTAATTAAATTATAATTATATATAATATAATATTGTATTATATATTATACTATATAATGTATAATATTATATAATATTTATATAATATTATTATATAAATTATATTAAATAATAATTAATATAATTATTATATTAATTATTATTATTATTTCCAGTGTATTTTGGGCAGGAAGCTGTGTTTCTAGGGCCTTTATTGAACCCAACTTCAGGGCAGAAAAGAAGGAAAAATACACTCAATTTTAACTCCTGATTGCAGGAGATTATGGCCATTTATACAGATTTATTTCAACCCTGTTTCATCAGCATTTTAAACTCAATTTGGAAATCCCCTCAGAGAACATAAAAAGGGTATTAGAATATGATTGGCTTCTGTATTGACCAATCAGGTGAAAGTCCGCCCCTTTTCCCCCTCCTCTTGTCATTAATCTGCCCTACAGCAAACGCCTTTTATTTTTATTTTTTAAAGCACGGACGCGATTGGTTGGGGGCGTTGTCCGTCACGCGTCCCTGCTTCCCCCATTGGCCGCGGCGGGGCTATATTAAAAGACCCGATTGAAGGAAGCTTTATGAGTGAGAGGGGGAGAGAGAATCTTCGAAAGGGGGCGTGGCTCATCTGCATATTAAGCAGCTCCATCCTCCGGTCGCCGCAGCAACGCCTCGGCTATTGGTCGAGGGGCGGTAATTTATGCGCGCGTGGGCGGGGCCTATGCTAATCAGCCCGCTGCAAGGAGGAAAGAAAAAGGGGGGTTCTTCTCTAAGATGGCGTCGGAGCGGAGTCGCTCCCCGATGGGAGGCTCGCCGGTGCCGGCTTCGATGTTCGCCCCGGAGCCGGCCAGGGACGGAGATGGGGAGGCGGCCCAGGCTTCCTCCAGGCCTCACTTTGGGGGAGAGGAGTTGAATGGGGAGCCCGAGCTCGACCTGACCAGCAAGGTAGTAGGCCTTGGTTTGGACCACACTGAGGGACTAATCCGGTTTGAAACCGGTTTAACGCTTTGTTTGGTCAATGGCTATGGAATTCTGGGAGTTGGAGTTTGTTGTGGGCCCAGAGCGGAGCGGAGCTCCGCTCTGGGCCCCACAACATACTCCAACTCCCAGAATTCCATAGCGACTGACCAAACAAAGACTTAAACCGGTTTCAAACCGGATTAGTCTCTCAGTGTGGATGCAAGGAATAACCCAGTTTGGGTATAATAGATCTTGTAGCACCTTTGAGACTCACTGAAAGGAAAGAAGTTTCTTAGACTAAAATCTACTTCCTCAGATGCATTATTTGGGTATAATAATAATAATAATTAATAATAAGAATCGTAGAGAGGTTTTGTACCTCCTTTGAGGCTCACTGAAAGGAAGAAGTTGGCACCATGAGGTTTCTTAGACTAAAGTCTACTTCCTCAGATGCATTTGGGTATAATAATTATAATAATAATAGTAGTAGAGAGATATTATAGTACCTTTTAGACTCACTGAAAGAAAGAAGTTAGGTTGAGCTTTCCTAGGCTAAAGTCTACTTCCTCAGATGCATTATTTGGGTATAACAACAGCAACAGCAATTGTAGAGAGAATTTGTAGCACTGAAGGAAAGATGTAGGTTTCATAGACTTCAGTCTACTTCCTCAGATGCATTTGGGTGTAATTAATAATAATGATAATGATGATGATAAATAATGTAGAGAGGTCTTGTAGCCCCTTTGAGCCTGACCAGAGCTCCGCTCTGGGCCCACAACAAACTACAATTCCCAGAATTTCACAGCAAATGGCACTTAAACTGGTTGATTTCTCCAGTGTGAACGCAGTAAGAGTGTGTTGTCAAAAACAAAAACAAAAAAATCCCTATGCTGATCTAGTTGGAGTTTAGTGCATTGCACTAGAGTAAATTTGGCATTATTGCTAATTTTTCTATGAGCGATGGTTTGTTTCTTTTAAAAGCGTTAACACCCAGATGTCAGAGGCACATCATGAAGGAATGTGGAGGGGTTTTGTGTGCCACGTATAAGAAAACCATGCTACTCTTTAGGCACCTGTTCTGGTGTGGAATAAGAGGCATTGTTCAAATAAAAGCATGTGCAGCCAAACCCGAATTACCTGCCAGAGGAGCATTTACTTAATGAACTCGAAACTGGTAGCATCTGAGAGAAATGTGCATCTGTCAAAACTGACGATGGGCCATTTTAACATTATGACTTCTTTCTGGGACTCGGTTCAGTTAGCGACCTCTCATAGTTGTGAGTAAATAGAAGCCCCTATTAAAAAAAACACCCAAATAGCTTTGTAGATAATAGTGGAATAAAATACTAGCACCTTGAGTTCACTTGTGTATGTTTAACTACGGCAAAGTGACAAGATAGCTCTGTCCACTTAAGGATTCCCCCCCCCCTAAAGAAACCATTGTAAAAGTTGCATTTTGCTGTATATACTCATGTATAAGTCTAGAAATTTAGGTCAAAAAATTGACCCCCCCCCCCAAAAAAAAACCGGAGTCGACTTATCCACAGGTCAATGTAAATACTGTATTTTAACTCTTATTTAAAAGAAAGAACCATCCCCTGGTGAAAAGCAAGAATACATTCTCTCCTAGAAGCACTGACCCCCTCTACTCTCTTATCCATCCAGCCTTAAGTGTAAGCACAAAGAGTTATGTCTGCTGGAATTTTGTAAGTTCTTTGACCTTGTTTTACTTTGCTTCATTATTTAGCTCCTTTGCTATATGCCCAAAGTTCTACCCTTGACTTATCCACGGGTCATAGCAAAATCCATAATTTTGGCCCCAAAACTTGCCCTCAATTTATACATGAGGTCGATTTATAGTTGAGTATATACGGGATCTCACATCACAGCTCTGTTTTGAGACCCTCTTTCCAAAGTTGCTCCTAATATTCCTAATATTGTAGATCAAAACAAAAACAAATAATAATAATATCTCATTCAGAGATTCATCCCTTTTGGGTGTAAACCAGAGACCTTTTTTATGATCTAGTTGAAATATATATTAGATAAACATTTTTGAGAGAATGTGATCTCTAAGAAGTCAGTTTTCTCACCAGTCAAGTAGCTGGCCTTACAGAATCAGAAAGAGCAACAAGGATATTTTAATCTCTGTATTTAGCTAGTAATGGTGAGCCCGACGTCGGAACAATATGATAGCTTACTCCGGCAGATGTGGGAGAGGATGGATGAAGGTTGTGGAGAGACCATCTATATCATTGGACAAGGATCAGGTAAGCATGGTTTCCTTCTCCAATACCACAGATGAAATGTTAATGTGTAACAGTGGCTGAACATAAAGGGGTTGAATTATAGGGCTTGAAAAGGGGCGGTTAAAACTTGAGAGTTAAAAGCTTGTATTTCCTCGTAGTAACAAATTAATTTCACCTTCCTTGTATGTGACGAATGCTTTGAAGTGTATTGGCCACATACTGCCTCATGTGATAGCAACAATGAGCACTTTGAATAAACAACACCCGACTTATATTGGAATATGTCTGAGCATAAGGCAATCAGCTGAAGATAGTGCAGTGTACTGTGAAGCTTTCACAGTATTTTTAAAAAATATTCTTTATTAAATCAATACATAATTAAAACAATATCTAGGCATCTTGTAAAGGCATATCATACAAAAACAGTCTAAATAGAAAATAGAAAAAATAAAGCAAAAGACAACAGTTAAATAACCTCTTCCTTTTCTTTTCACGTTCTTCTAATATCTGTTAATATAAACAATTCTCCAGAAAAATAATTTTAAAAAGTTTGACCACATAATTATAGAACATAGAAACTTTCACAGTATTTTTGTATTTCCACTCTTCATCCTGTATGAATGGTTAGATTTTTACATTTTGTGTATGTGTGTTCTAATTTTCAGCAATGCAAGTTAAAATGTTCACTCTCATTTTTAGTTTTATTTAATTTAATTCACTCCCATTTTTTCCAGTGAGATGGGTATTTTTTTTCCTTTCGTCCCTTGGAATGTAAAAGACAAAAGGTTCCATGACTCCTTTGAAGTAACCAGAGGTTTTGGCACATACATCAGGAGGGAAGATAGCACCAACTAGCTCAATCTGCAAAGAAAAATGAAACTATCAATGACCAAATAATTTGCTTCAGCTCATGGACATGGGGCATGTACGCACTCCTCTGCACTTGAATATCTGAAGTAGAAGTGAGGCCTTTGTAGATCTTCCTTTTGGACATGTTTAGTTTTAAGACATCTCTGAAAATCTGAGGCCCTGATTTTCATACCAGCATAGCTTTCTGTATTGGAATAATTATTTAGAATGAGTGGGCAGGTTCTTAGGATCCTGGGGCCAGGTTTTTTGTTCTTAGAAAGCACCAACAAATGAAAATGAAAGTGGGCAAAAGTCTGTTTCTAGTTTTTAAGCCTCCTTTGGCAGGGCAAAAGTTAAGGCAAAACATGAAATGCAGATTATGTTTTATTTTTAAGGAATGACAATTCTTTTATAATTAAAAATATAAATAAACAAATCAGCAGTGGGAAGACATCTGAGAGAGGCCCAAGAGCTGCAAAAATGGCTTTGAAGGCCTGTGTTCCACATAATTCTCACCTTTGGTTTACAGTCAGGAGTATTCTCCTTGCTGTGGCTTCAAGAAATGGAATAAGGAATTTGATGAGTATGATATAGTAAAGCAATCTGCCACCCCTGATACACACACTACTAGATCTGTATCCAACTCAGGCTGAGTGTCAAGATATCACATAAGCATTTGGAATTGTCATTGGTGCTCCCTTGATTTTGTGTGTTTGCTTCAATTGTTGGTGTGGGCAACATTTGCACCACATGTGATCCTGTTGCCCATTTATAGTTCCTGCTCCAAACACCTGATGCTGAATTTTGGTAGCACAACAACAAAAATTGTGTTTTTCATTTGACACATTTTCTACCGAAATCAAGTGGTTTAGAAAGTATGGCCTTGGGTTAAAATAGAATTGTGTTTCACAGAGTGTCATTTCTGCTTCAAAATTAGCTGAGTTGCTTTTGTTTGCCTTGCTGTAAAGAAACTTAGAGCCTTTTCAGTGCTGTGCTGCCAGATTTCAGCAGTGCATCACAATGTGCAGCCCCTAGTGGGGTGGTTGGCAAGAGGTCTAATGTGTTCCCCTGCTCCTGGGATGTTGTCCACACCGCTATAGTGTTTTTCAGATTTGTTGTTATGTGCCTTCAAGTTGACTCTGAATTATGGTGATCCTGTCATAGGGTTTTCTGGACAAGATTTATTCAGAGGACATTTGCCATTGTTTTCCTTGAGGGCTGAGAGAGGGTGACTTGCCCAGGGTCACCTGCTGGGTTTTGATGGCCGAGCATGGATTCAAAACTTGGTCTCCTGAAATCTTACTCCAGCACTTAAACCACTACACCACACCTCAATTTGCTTTCCCCCCTTCATTTTTGAGTCTAAAGTTCAAACATTTGTGATGAACAACAGTTTTCTTTGCTTATTTTAAGTAGGGCAGACCTCTTCCAGTATTAAGATGAACTTGTGTTAATGACAAGTTACTTTACTTATTACAGCAGAGTAGAAATTCACTACTCTATCAAGTAAAGAAGAAATGGCAAAACAGTACTCTGCCTATCTGTTTCCCTTTTCTTTCTCTCCAATGCTCAACCAGATGGGACTGAGTATGGCCTCAGTGATGCAGACATGGAAGCTTCATATGCAACCGTGAAGAGCATGGCAGAGCAAATTGATGCAGATGTAATCCTCTTGCGGGAACACCAAGAGGCGGGAGGCAAAGTGCGTGACTACTTGGTTCGGAAGCGTGTGGGTGACAACGATTTCTTGGAGGTCAGGTAAGGAAATAAGTGGAGGGAGTGTTAGTCAGCTCTTGCAGCCTGATAGGAAGCTGGTTACTCTGGTTGGACTGTGGAAGTGACTCAGTTTCTCCTTGCTAATTAAACTTTCTCTCTTGCTTTTGTATAGTTTGTTGTATAAGCTGTTGGTGGTTAAACTCTTGAGCACATGATTGGTTCAGACAATCTTTTTTATTTTCCCTTTCTTGGTATATTAATCATCAAGCCATGTCCTTGTATTCATCAGACACCATAAATCTGGCTTTTTAAAAAAAAAAACATGTAGATTTTAAAAGATCTTTTGGAGGGATGGCTGGCATAGATTGGCTCATGGAAATGGTATTTGATTTCTAGGTCAGTGAATAGGCTGACTTTTATTTCCTGTGGGAATGAAAATATTCTCAGAAGAGTTAAAACAAGATATTGTGAATGGACAAATTCTGTTCATTCAGTTTTTATACCCTGCTCTTCTGCCAGAATTCCAGGTACCAGGAATTAAAGAAACAGAAAACTTGAGGTTGTTTCTTAGATTTTCACCTTTTTCTAATCTTTGCTCAGAGCTGTCACAGCCTGGCATTAACAACTTTTTCTTGAAATTTCAAATGTATACATAAAAACTGGAGATATTTTTCCAGCTTTGTTTTGTAAAACTTGGTATCAGACTGAAAAAAATGCTATTGTTAATAACAGTATAAAAATCAAAGAAGGGCTTAGAAGTATCTCAAGAATTTTCTCTAGTTTAGGACTTGTTCACAAGCAGCATCCTGTTAGTAACACGCATGCATGTAAGTGAGGCTTACATGTGTGTACCTTTATTTTTGGATGGAGTGCAGGAGGCTATATTCTGTAATCCTTTGTGCCCTGTGCAAAACTTCACCCCAGCAGCTATTAAGCCACAGCAGCTATCTGGTGGGGAGATGAAGAAGGAGGGAGGCAGTTCAGATGGTGAAGATGCAGCTGGTGTGGACTCTGAGAATGACAGGAAAAGAATATGCACTTCTGTGAACACACCCTTGTTTCTTCCACCTCCAAGCTAAGTCAATTGCTTCTTAATCATCTGAGCTGCCTCCCCCTTTCTCCCCTCTCCACTGGTAAATAGCAGTAGTCCTTCCCATGCCTTGAGAGCTGCTGAGACAAGGCAAGGACATACAGCTATGCAGACTGAGCATAACGCTTCTTAATGCAGAAATACAGCCACAGTCTCATGGCATGTAGACTTAGGCTTATGCAGCCCACACCCAACTTTTAGAAAATGTTATGCATGAGGTCTTTGTATATTCAGAACTTTGTGTTGTTAAGAAGCAAAATAGGTCCATGGACCATGCGGAGCGTGCACATGTACTTTTGAGATGGAGTTATGTGTGACTAGGTAGGTAGGTGAATACAAGACTGAGATTCTTATATCCCATTGCATGCCAAATTTACACTATAGGCTGCTGTAAACTTAAACTATACACTGAATCTTATAAAGTACAACAGAAGAAGGAATTAAATCAATTAAAGATTTAGCCCAGAGTCTCTACTTATCAATATCTGTTGAGAGGGAAGGTTCAACACACATATACACTTTATAGCACCCTCCATGCTGTTAAACTTGCCTTCCACAGTTCTCCAGGGTGTGGCTTCCTACATACTGTATCCAGTTACCCGCTTTGAACTTAGCCTCAGTTCAGGGTGACATTTTGATATGCAAACTTTATTCAGGTTCCTGAGCTTTCTTGGCTGTCTTTATCATTTTTCTTGAAGACTGTTTGAATTATTGTGGGCAAATCCCTGATAGAGGAACTTTCCTTCATTAGAACAAGCTTAACATCTAACATTTCCCAGACTGAGAAAAAGGTGGGATATAAAAGTAAATACAAATATAATAAGAATAACAACTACAATTAGTGCAATATTACATAGCCTTTATTGTGCCATAAATACTTTCCTGTCACACAGTGCATCAACATTATAAGACTTTTTAAAATGCTGGTACTACCACTGAGGGATAACAGGGCAGAAATTGTTATCTTAAAGATACTATTGTCCACAACTTTGGTTATTGATACTGGTATCAGGGATGCAATTTCAGTGTTAGTTATACCATCCTAAACAGCATGGCTAGATTCTTATTCGTAACACAGCCAGACTTTAAGCAAAAATGTTGATTTAGTTATCTCTTTCAGGGTTTTAGCACTCCATTAGTGTATCTGAGATTTTTTTATGTAATCTATAAGAGAGGTGAGGATTACTCCAATTTAAGAATGGACCCTTAGTGGTTGTTTAACTATTAGCTCCTGTCTCTTAAATACATTGGAGAGTGTCGTCTTAGGTGGAACAAGGGGGTTCAGAAATGGCGAAGACATTTTGCTAAGACATTTGTCTCCCACAACCTCTCAGATCAAATTCCATAGTAACCAAAGCCAGACAAGTTCTGCTGGTACTTCTCCTCATACCTGGCACCAAAACCACAATAAAAGCAAATAGAATAACTGACAATTTACTCTCCTTTCATGGCAGTGCAACTCTGTTGCTCAAGGCATCTATCTCACACCACCTAATGACAGGGCTGGCCCTGAGGGAGCTGTCTGAAATGCTTTAGTGTGCAAACCGTTTTCTTCTATTTTCCTACAGGGTAGCAGTGGTTGGCAACGTGGATGCTGGGAAGAGCACTCTGCTGGGCGTTCTCACCCATGGTGAGCTGGACAATGGACGTGGTTTTGCTCGGCAGAAGCTTTTTCGCCACAAGCATGAGATTGAATCGGGCCGTACCAGCAGTGTGGGCAATGACATCTTGGGCTTTGACAGTGAGGGCAATGTTGTGAACAAGCCTGACAGCCACGGTGGAAGTTTGGAGTGGACTAAGATTTGCGAGAAATCCACAAAGGTCATCACTTTTATTGACCTGGCTGGACATGAGAAGTACCTGAAGACTACTGTCTTTGGCATGACTGGGCATCTACCTGATTTTTGCATGCTGATGGTAAGCCATCTCTGTGTGGTGTGATGCCAAGAGTAGCAAAGGCTATTTAAAATCAGCATTTGCCATACAGCACTGTTACGGTGCCACTGAGTATAGTAGATGTTAATATTTTGGACAGTGTTCAGAAATCCCAAAGTTAATATGTGCTTTGCCTCATGTAGCATCCAGAAAAGGGTAACCTCACAGTACAAAATGATGAGTAGCTTGAGGGATGGCAACATATTATTCTTTGTTTGATTCAGTGAGTTTCTCCTTAGGGCCGAAACAGACTGGCTCAAAGGGGCAACATGACCCTTTTGAGCGCTGGATTGGGGCCATGACAACTGCATGCCGCAACTCCAATCCAACTTTTTTCCAATGCAGAAAGAAGCAGCAGAATGCAGTGCCTTTTTGCACCAGAAAAAGAGCACCTGTTCTGCTGCAGCAGCAGCTTTTCAGTGCTCCTGCAGTGTGCAGATTCTAAACACTACACTGCTGGAGCACCGAAAAGCTGCCGCCATGTAAATGGCCAGACAGCTTCATAACGGCTTCCTGCTGGGGTGCATACACCATGTCCCCAAACTGCTGGGAAGCTGGTGTATTTTGCCTGTCTGTTCCAGCCCTTAGTCAAGCACTGGCTGTCTTCCAAACTCTTCCAGACTTCACTACAGATGGAACTAAGTTCATTCATGCTTCTGGTTCAGATATGGGGGCTAGTGGCTATATAAACAATGAGTGTAATCACATATTCCATGACATTAGCAGAAGTTCTTTGTGATGTGTCCCCTGCTGTATGCCAGTGTCAGAAGTACCACCTGTCACATGTGAGGCCATCAAAGTGTGCCCCCTCTTTTCCAGCTTTTGATTTGATAGTTATTCTTTGGGAATCTTGTAAGATGATAACATCCACTGCTGCCACAATTGCATCAATTGCATTGAACTGATTTAGGTTGTTTCTACGTTCGTGGATTATTTCTATGATAACAAACAAACTGTTGTGTGGTATATTCCTGCACTGATTTTGAATTGTATATGTTCCATTCACATGAAAAGCCTAGGAATTATTTGTGGGCAAATAGAATTTTGAGAAGATACAGTGATGGAGAGATGCTCTGTTTGTTGCAGGTAGGCAGCAATGCTGGAATTGTTGGGATGACCAAGGAACACCTGGGCCTGGCATTGGCACTTAATGTCCCAGTCTTTGTGGTGGTGACTAAAATTGATATGTGTCCTGCCAATATTCTCCAAGGTAAGTGGATGTTGAGACAATCATCTTTTTATTACTGTATAAAGTGTATGCCATCTCCTCTCTTGGTAGCTGCATACAGTTAAACTGGAGAATGAGTTTAAAATACAGTCAGCCTGCCCAAACATTGCTGTCTGTTGAGCATGTAGGAATAGAGTTTAGGCATACCAAGACAAGGGACAAACAAGGTTATCTATGGAATGGGAACACAGCAAATGCAAGAGCTCTAGGTGTGAATAGTTTTCAGGGTCTCACTCTCTACAGTGCCAGGAATTTGAAGACTGAATGAAAATTTCATGGGAGGGGGTGTGAATTCTCATTTGGAGAGCCCCCTCTCCAAAGGAACACCTTTATATTACTGAAGCCCACCAACTGAGTAAGCAACTGACAGAAGAATATCCCCTAAGATTGAAGTGTTACAACCTTTCAGTCACAAGTACTACAGTTTCCTTCTGCAAACTTTTCCCCCCAGTTAGCAGGTTCTCCCATATAGATTTACTGATATTTATGAACCACAGTGGGACCTTGTTATAATAATATAATATTTATTTCTAATCTGTCCCTCTGAGCGAGCAATCGGGGTGGGGTACAACATGTTAAAAAATATATACAGTTAAAATCTTCCAAAACATACCCACCTCCCTCCCCTTAAAACAGAATTAAACTAATCATGGTTAAAAACAGGATCTAAAATACATGATCTTTCAAAGTTCATTGTAGGCTTCCGGATGGGGAGACGGGGGAGGGGTCATCAGACGATGGGAAATTAGTTACTATCCAGGAAGGCCTGCCGGAAGAGATGTGTCTTGGTCGCTTTTTTAAAGCCTTCCAAGTTTGTAATAAGATGCATCTCATCCGGCAGGTCGTTCCACAGCCTGGGAGCAATAGCAGAAAAGGCCCTCTGGGAGGTCTGGGATAGCTTAGTTTTTTTAGGCTGAGGCAGAATCCAAGAGTAAATATAAACAGTTTGAACACAGAAGGTTGAATTCTCCAAGCGATTGTATTCCCTATTACCATGCATAGTTGTGAGAGCTAGACAGTGAAGAAAGCAGATAGGAAGAAAATTAATTTGAGTGTGGTGCTGGAGAAGAGTGCTAAAAAGACAAACAAATGGGTCCTAGAACAAATCAAGCCTGGAAGCTAAGCCTCAATTTGGCTGTCATGCTTTGGCCACATCTTAAGAAGTCACGACTCATTAGAAAAGACAATTATGCTGGAGAAGGTAGAGGGCAGTAGAAAGAGAGGAAGACTGATTGCCAGATGGATGGACTCAATTAGGGAGACCATGGGCTTGAGCCTACAGGACCTGAACAGAGAGGTCGAGGATAGGGGGCTTGGTGTTGTCTCATTCACAGGGTTGCTTTGCGTCAAAGTTGACTTGAAGGCTTCTAACAATAGCAACAGCAATATAATGATCTAATGCCTTTCAAGAGAGGGGATCCACTGGTCTCCAGTGGTAATCATAAATTTTATTCTGTCAACCAGCAAGAAAAGCTCCCAGTATATAACTCGTTTTAAAAAACAATGTGCAACACATAAAAGTTGGTATTGTGTTAATAACATAAGCAAGTGGAAGTCCACTTTTCACCTGCAAATGTCTTTTTTGGTCATTACAGAGGTTGATATTCTCTTCCACCCTTGGCAACAACAAAAGCCCCCTTCCCTAGGACTCTCAGTTTTGCTGTGCTAGCCCTCCTGAATGGCCATTCTCCATAACTAGACACAGACAGATAATGCCATTCACTTGGACACAGGTGGATTTCTGCCAAAGTCGTTGCTGGTCTGTGTCTGGCTTTGAGGAATGGCCAGACTTAGGAAATCTGAAAATTGCATCAGTGTCCGTTCAGATTACATGTATGCTGCAGTAGAGAAGCTGTAGCCTTCCAGAAGTAGTTGGTCATCAATTTCAAACAGAGCCAACTAGTCTAGTGGGTGGTCAGGAATGCTGAGAGATGTAATACCACATTTGGGGGATCACAGGTCTTTGCAGTGGCATTGAGAACACAAGAGTTCTGCCATTTATTTTTTGAGTTGTTTCTTGAACAGTAGCTTATAACCATTTTGAAGCTTAACCAATATCTCTCTCTCATTCTTAACAAACTGATTGATGTTAAATATAACAAAGATAATATTATCCTAATTCTCTTCATTTTATTTAAAAAGAAACCCTGAAGCTGTTGCAGCGACTACTGAAGTCCCCAGGATGTCGGAAGATCCCTGTGCTGGTCCAGAGCAAGGATGATGTTATTGTGACTGCCTCCAACTTCAGCTCAGAAAGGTGACAGATGAGAAGCAAATAAAGAAGCCCCAGTAGGAAGATGAGCTACATATACATCAGGGGTGGGCAAAGTGAGCCTTTTGAAATGTTGGATTGGAGCTCCCAGTGTTCTTCAGCATTTTCTTGGGCTGATGGGAGTTGCAGTCCACCCTAATCTGGAGTGCGCCAGTTTGTCATCTTTGACAGGTTAAGTTGCAGAGATCCTGACTGTCTTCTTTGGACCTGTGCCTTTAGTTCTGTTAGCCAGGTGCACAACATTAGTGAAAGATCATCCAGATTTTCTGGGGTAGGCATGGTTGGGGCAATATATGGCTTTTTGGATATTGTTGGATTGCAGCTCCTATCAGCCCTCACCATAAGCCAAGCTGGTTACAGCAAATGGGAGTTTCAGTTCAACAATATTTGGAGGCTCAGACATTCCCCTGCTTTGGAGTAAAGAATACATATACAGTTCCTCAGAATGGAGTGATCAGGAGAGTGTTGAGAGAAATATCCAGGACTGAAGCGCTTTGTTTCTCAGGAACGTTATTTTAAACGCATGCTGCAACTGGGAAGTAAGATACTGGGAAGGCCACACGAAGTTGTCTCTTGTTTTCAATCCATGTCTGGCATCCAGAAAGGTTCTAAGGAATGGGAGCAAGCAGCAGATGAGAAGGATGGCAAGAAGCAGGAAAAGAAAGTAGCTCAGGAGAGTGGCCTGGCAAAATGTCTGGCTCACTCTCAGTTATCTGCTCTTCCCTTCTTGCAGTGCTCTCAACCTTTGGTCCTTCAAATGTTGTAGACTTCAGGTCTCAGAATTCCTGACCATGCTGGTTAGAGTTTCTGGAGTCAGAGTCTGAAAAATCTAGAGGAGCAGAGGTTGAGAATCACTGCTTTATTATAGATACAAACGCTATGCTAATGTTCCGTGTATGGATCAGAAGACAGTTTGTTTTAGGCAGAAGAAAATCTGTTTTAGAAAGGGGAAAATCAGAGACATAGTCGTGGAAGTGGCCAGCTGTGGACTGGATGGGGAGCATTTTTCATCCCTGCAAACTCCCTCCCCAAGGGTGCCACACTGACACTCTGGACCTGACTGGAAGTGACATCGCATCACTTCTGATTTTGTCCTGGTTGACTTTCAGCTACTTGGGAAGAGTTGGGGAGGGGATTAAACATTGTGGAAGGGTTCGGGAATGGTTGGGCAAAATGCCATATTTGATAGTGGTTTTGACCATTTAAAAACACGAATTAAAATATAATATTTGTGTATGGGTGTTTTAATGGCCAAAAAATGGCCATGTATATAGAGAGATCTGGTAGCTGTGGTAGGCTTCAGGAGGCCTGGGGGGGGGGTGAGAACCTTCAAAACGGGCCCCTAAGGGCTGTAAGAGGGCTACACATTTCCCTCTCTATACTTAAATGCAAATCTTCTCTGGTCTTACACACAAATATTTTGGTTGGTCCCAACTGACATAATCCCATACCATCTTGAGGGGAGAGAAAGGCAGGCCACCTCCTGCTGGAAGCAAGAAGAGCCCTCCCTTCAACCACCATCTTGAGGGGAGAGAAAGGCAGGCCACCTCCTGCTGGAAGCAAGAAGAGCCCTCCCTTCAACCACCATCTTGAGGGGAGAGAAAGGCAGGCCACCTCCTGCTGGAAGCAAGAAGAGCCCTCCCTTCAACCACCATCTTGAGGGGAGAGAAAGGCAGGCCACCTCCTGCTGCAAGCAAGAAGAGCCCTCCCTTCAACCACCATCTTGAGGGGAGAGAAAGGCAGGCCACCTCCTGCTGGAAGCAAGAAGAGCCCTCCCTTCAACCACCATCTTGAGGGGAGAGAAAGGCAGGCCACCTCCTGCTGGAAGCAAGAAGAGCCCTCCCTTCAACCACCATCTTGAGGGGAGAGAAAGGCAGGCCACCTCCTGCTGGAAGCAAGAAGAGCCCTCCCTTCAACCACCATCTTGAGGGGAGTTAATTGTCTAATTAACAAATTGTAAGCCGCTCTGATAGCTTTGGCTGAAGAGCGGGGTATAAATAAAATTTATTATTATTATTATTAATCAACAGCTTAATGTTAAGTCAACACTTTTATAAATCTCACAGATTTAATGTTCTACACTACTTTATCAATAGTATCCAGACATTAGTGTTTATAGAGGAGGTACAATAGCTAGTTTTTCTTGTATGGTATTTGCCTTCCAGCATGCCAACCCAAGCCTCTGGGCATACCTCTGAAAATATGAAGATACAGATAGCAAAGACTCATGAATAACTTACAATGTTTTTGTTTTGTTTTTTCTCTTCTCTCTGTTCTTTCCTATTAGGATGTGCCCGATATTCCAGATTTCTAATGTCACTGGTGAGAACTTGGAATTACTTAAGATGTTTCTCAATCTTCTGTCTCCAAGGACCAGTTACAGGGAAGAGGAGCCTGCAGAATTCCAAATAGATGACACTTACTCTGTTCCAGTAAGAAGAGTGATGTTGGGAAGGTCACTTCAGCCATATTTCTCAGGGTTGAGAAAGGATGGGGAAGATGACTGGATTCTGCTGTTGCTCTCTTTGTGTCACTAACTCAGTTCTTTTTTCCTCTTCTTCCTGGTATATAGGGTGTCGGGACAGTGGTGTCTGGGACGACCCTAAGAGGCCTGATCAAGTTAAATGACACCTTACTTCTTGGCCCAGACCCACTGGGCAACTTTTTACCCATTGCTGTGAAGTCCATCCACCGCAAACGCATGCCAGTCAAAGAGGTACGGGGAGGCCAGACTGCTTCCTTTGCTCTGAAAAAGGTGAGTGTGAACTTCACTGATGTGGATATTCAGTGTGGAAAAGTTGCCTTTTTGATAATCACACTTAGAATCCTCCAGACCATATGCCCATTAACCATGTGAGCTGTGGGACTCTGGGAGCTGTACACTAGAAAATAACTTTTTGATACCTCATTTTTTATTTGGAAAATATTAATTCTAAATAACTTGTAGTGCAATAGTAAGTGTCTTTACTCAGAAACAAAGATGGAAAGAATATTTGTAATTATTCATTTTAAGGTCAAAAACAGCTTTCCCCAAACATCTTTGGGAAGAATAGTAGACCAGTGAGGATTTTGTGCACTTTCTTCAGTATTTGAATGTTGCATGGCTGTTTAGGTGGTGTGATCTGCAACTCTTAGCATTTCTCATCATTGGCAATGCAAGCTAGCGCTTGCTGGAAGTTGCATCCGGAGGGCTGTATGATTCTCCCTTTTGCCTCAGAATGCAATCCTGTGCTCTTTTTCTCAGAAGTAAGTCTATGGAGCTCAGTGGGACTAACTATGGTAATGTTAGAATTGCAACCTTAGGTACAGGAGTCTTTTTGGTGAGCTTCATGGCCAGGTTGTCTTTAAAGATAGGAACTTGATGCTGACCAAAACCGTCCTTTGAAGTTACTCCACTTGTATGGTTCTTGCTTTTTTCTTTTTTCTTTTCTTTTCTTTTCTTTCTTTTTTTTTTTTTTTTTGAAAAATGCTTGATGGATTACCCTCATGTTCCATTTCAGGGATGATTATCTTTTAGAGGGCTCATGTGACCTTCCTCTTTAAATATACTGTGGAAATAATCTGGGTTTTTTAAAATGAGTTTGATTCCTAAATCCTGTTTTAAATTGTTCTGCTCCCAGATAAAGCGCTCCTCTATCCGGAAAGGCATGGTGATGGTTTCACCTCGATTGAATCCACAAGCTTCTTGGGAATTTGAAGCAGAGATTCTAGTACTGCATCACCCAACCACCATCAGTCCTCGTTATCAGGCAATGGGTATGTGTTATCTTTCCAGAGTTCCTTACATGTACCTTCTGCCTTGGTCCTAAGATACTGAACCCATTTGTGTTTGCTTATACTTAAAGAATGCAGAGAAGAAGCAGCCACAAATGTGTTGAAGATGGCAGAAATGCCAGGAGGCTGTATGATCTGTCACCTGGAGTACTTGACTTGCATCACTGTTAAAGCCATGCTTCAGCTATAAGTCCAGTTGTTAGCTATGAAGGAAATCAGTTTTGGTCTCTCTAATCTCTCTCATAGAAGTTATGAACCTGGTGTCTGTGTAAGGGAAAGAGAACAGGTTTGTGGCATGGGTTACACATTGAAATACTATGTTGTGTATCATCTTCTGGTGTCTCTTTTACTTTGGGAAATCTTCCAGTTTTTAAGATTGCCATTGTAGTTTAAGAGGATCTTTGATTTAGCAGGAAAAAATGTAACATAATACATAGTCCAGCATACCTTGCTCTAGAGTGGAGTGTGCAGCCTCCAGGGAGGGGGAAAACATTGTCTCCCCCAAACCCATCTGAGACCACCCTTTACCCTTGCAGCCAAATATACTTCTCTGTCACCAAAAAAGCCACATTTTGTCTTCATTACAAGGCTCATAGACATATGCGCTTTGTGTTCAACTGACTCTGAGACATCATGATGTGTTGTATAAACGTGATGTTTGTTCCCTGTATTACCAACCTCCAAATGTGGGGGGACTGAGGGGTCCCCATCAATTGTGTCAGGATCTCATTAGATGCTGGGGAATTGTTTAGCTCAAGGAGGTCTGCGAGAGGCTGGCTAACCTGAGAATCATTTACCAGTACTAACTATGGGATAATTCCAGGTTTAATGAATAAAGATGATTTTTATTTAGAAATCTACAATGGTGCAGCCAAACATACAATTGCAATTCAAACAGAAACATCATACAAAGCTAGCCAAAATAGAGGTATGGAAATTGCATGGTGGAAGAGGTGTAGAAGGGATGATATTTACTAATCCCGAAGAGGGATCCATGGGAAGTGGCCTCAGATGGCATCTGAGGGTGGCACAGTGACTAGAAAAGGTTCTCTGTGCATACACAAGGCTAGAGTGGGATCTTTACACCTGATAGCCTGTCCTCAAAGGGTACCTAACATTCCCACATGAAGTACAAAGAGTTTGGGTGCTCTCTCATGGAATTGACAAACAAGGGTACTTTTGGTAGATGGACTTAGCTTGGGGTTAACAAAACAGAGATTGGATATAGGACAACCCCAAAATAGGTGGATAGGGAAGTTGGTTGGGAACATGGCAGGGAGTAGGTGGAAGAAATTGTCTTACTCACCTTAGTACAATGGGACCTCCTTTGTCTTCAGTGCAAGAGGATATGTGGAAAGCCTAGGTGGAGGACGGAGCAATCAGCAAACCCATTTAACCTTTATTTTAGCATTACTCAGATCCTTTGCATGTCTTGGGTCAGCATGCCCTTACCATGGGAAAACTTCCTGGTGTTCCAAAGGTCATCATGACCTTTTAAAACGTACCTGGCTCCAGATATGAAAATATGAAAAAGCCATAGATAGCGCAGGGTTTTTTGGGTATGCTAGCACCTGCATGCCTCTTTTAAAACGTGGTGGTTTTTTTTTTAACTATAGCCAAAAACACTGTGACACAAATTTAGCAGGGGGTATAAAAATTGGTAGGATTGACACATGTAGGCTCTTAGTTGCCTGCCCCTGGCCAGAGTGGTAGAGTACAAAATGAAGCCCCATGTTCACAGAAAGAAACTCAAAATTGCCTGTGTTGTGAGTGGAAAAGTCTCCATCTGTAGCAATATGGTGGGATTGGCTTGAGATAACATCTGCTGTTAAGATTCATTCTTTCAAGCTTTCTGAATACCAGTGGAAATCTTTCTGTTCACAGTGCACTGCGGCAGCATCCGCCAAACAGCCACTATTCTTAGCATGGACAAAGATTGCTTGCGCACAGGTGACAAGGCGACCGTTCATTTCCGCTTCATCAAGACCCCAGAGTACTTGCACATAGACCAGCGGCTGGTTTTCCGTGAGGGGCGGACCAAAGCTGTGGGTACTATCACCAAGGTAATAAAAGGTTTGTGATAAGATCATGTGTGGGTTCTCAAAGGGGAGGAGAGCATGCTTTTTCCTCCTCTTCCCCACTTTGTGCATCAGGTCTTTTGAAATAGCTTAAATGTGGAGAAGCATGCCTCCTGGAGGTATCTGGTGGCACTGTTCTCCATTGGAGGGTTTGAGGGTTTGGAGGTCTTTAAGCAGAGGCTGGATGGCCATCTGTCAGGGATGTTTTGATTGTGAGTTCTTGCATGTCAGGGAGTGGGACTGGATGGCCCTTGTGGTCTCTTCCAACTCTATGGGGCTTTCTAGATTGGCAGGAAAGGGAGACATGAAGTTGCCTTTTCCTTAATTCTTAGCAGCTACACTGCAAGCCCCAGGTGTGTAATAAAAAGGCATAGGGCAGCTACACTGAGGAGGTGTGGAGACGACTTATCTGAAGTCTTTTCTGTTGCTCAGCAACTACATTGGAAGCTGTCAGGATGCTAGAAACACAGGCGGAGCAGCTGCATGGGTGGCAATGAGGCTTTTGGCCACACTGAACCTTTAATTTTTTATTTTATTGTTTTGTTGCCGGCTGCGAACTGCGCAGTTGCACCGCTACATCATACAGGCAGTTGTATTGCTAGCTGCGAACTGCGCAGTTGTGCAGGTACATCACACATGAACTGTGCAGTTATGAAGATCTGTCAAATTACCATTGTGGTTTTGCTTCCCTTTTTTAAGTGCGCAGTTGCATCGGTGCACCATGAATGAACCCCTTTATTTTATTATAATAATAATAATAATAATAATAATAATTATTATTAATACCCCACCGCTTTGGGATCAATTGAGGTGGCTTACACATTAAAATACTATTACATCAATAAAACGAACTGCATCCCTCCCCCCCTTAAAATATATTAGATCTGTTACAATTTAAGTTTATGAATAAACTTCTTTATTTTATGAATGAATTGACATTTTGTGCACAGTTGCATAACAGTTAGAGCATCCCAGAATCCCTACTGCGCATGTCTAGGGTTCAGATTAGAGCTGGAGCTAGGGTTTGGGAGCTTTAAAAAACTGCACAGTTGCACTGCAGCATTTAGACGCAGCTGCACTGTTACACCCTTTTAAAAAAGAAGCTGGGAAAAGCAGGTCCTTTTTAAGGCTGCTTTTTCCCCACTAAAATGCAAAAGAAGTGCGTTCATGCCAAACTTTCAGTGTGGGTCATCTAAAGGCTACACTTTCATGCAGGCATGAACACACCCCTTTTTGCCAGTCTAGATCAGCCCAATGATTCTATGATTTAGGGTGGGGTGGGGTTTAAACAAGATATATAGTCCTACTCCTTGTTCTACCCAAGGATCAGGCCCTCCGAAGGCATATAGAGGTACAGTCTTCTACCTTTGTGTGTATATGATTGGGAGGCAGAGGGTTCCAGGGACTACACAGAAGGCGCCCCACTGGCCAAGTAGAGTATGCAGAATTCCCACCATTGCTTCAATCCTTTCTTAATGTCCAAGGTGTACTCCACTTAGTCAGTTCTTTGCTTTAGAGCAAACATCACCACACACATGAAACCCCAGTTCTGTTTACCTCGCTCCATCTCTTTCTGACTGACAGTTACTGCAGACCACAAATAACTCTCCAATGAACTCCAAGCCCCAGCAGATCAAGATGCAGTCGACAAAAAAAGGCCCCCTGACCAAGCGAGAGGAAGGGGGAGCCCAGGCTGGCATGGCAGCAGTGACTCCCACAGTGGCAGAAGAGGCCATTTCAGTGGCAGCAGTCCCATCATCCCCATCTAGCGCCCAGCAACCCCAGGTATGCAGAATGCCCTGTGCAGTATCTCTTTCCTGTATCTAAGTATTATCTTTCCTTGCTCTTAAGCTTTCCATAGTAAAATGTCAGTCCTGAAGAGAAGCCAGATTTTTTCCCCCACTTCCAAGACCTATGCAGGAACATTGATGACTGGCTCTCAGGGGAGAAGCATTAAAATAGGGGCATTTGAGTGTCATTCATAGTGTATGTTACATTTTTGTAGTCTTGGACTGGTATAAATGCATAGTATACATTTCTGCAAAAATGGATATACTTACTTGGAGAATCATGTTGTAGTGTGGAAAAAAGCAATTTCTGTATTGGAAAACTGATAAAATTATTTGATATATTGTCACCAGAATTTGAAAGCCTCTGGATTTACCTTTTGAAGCTGATGATCAATTTTTTTGTCTTGATCTAAACTAATAAGGGCTTTTAATGTATTGAGTTTCAAACCCTGAAATGAACTTTGAGATGCCTGCATTTCCCATTTGAGCCTTTCAGCTTTATTGCAATTAAAAAAAAAATAATTTTAATTTTTCATATAAGAACAACCCACAGATAGGACAATACAATGCAATAATAAACAGACTGCAACAACATCATTGACAATTGCAAAAAAAAAAAAAAAAAAAGAATACTTTCAAAGACTTCTCTTCACCGATTCATAATTTCTTCTTAAGTGCATATTTTCTTTTTCCTTTTGCTTCTTATTTCCACAAATTAGATTTATATTTATAATACAACAGAAGTCATATCATAAATTCCTACAATATACAATTCTTATTCCAAAATATTTAGCCGTTTCATACTATACATCTATCGACAAGTCCCTCCCCCACTTCTTTTTTTATATACAGTATTATTTTTCCCCATTCCTTTAATTTGACTTGCTCAAAGTCTTCCTTTAATTTTTTGATAATACATCAATTTCGATCATATCAGTTAATTTGGAAATCCATTCATCAATTTTTATTTTTTGTTTGCTTTTCCAGTGTTTTGCATAAACTAATCTAGCTGCTGTTAACATATAAAAAAAGATATTTCCGTGTTTGTTTTCAATGTTCTCATCTATCAACTTTATTGCAATTTTTGAACTGCAATTTGTGTCCCTTTGCCATGTGAGATAAGGACATCCTTAGCAAGGAGAAGGAACTTTTATTTGTTTACCAGAAGGTTGGAGAATGAACTCATTGGTGAATTATGGAGGTGTCTTGCTTTCTAAAAAAAAGGAAAACATACTTGTTCCATAGGGCATCAAGCCTTACTGATCTCTCTAATAGAAGATCTACTCCTATTAATCTTCTTGGGTGTTGTTCTCCACTTACCACATTTTTTTAAACATTAGAAGCGGTTTTAGATGTAGTGTTAATGTAAGCCATTTTCTAAGTTGGACAGATGCAGTTTAAATTAACTGCAAGCTTGTTCTGAAGCTGGTAAATGCCTGATTGTGACAGCAAAAAAACACTCTTGAATGCAAGCACTACAAATTGTGCTTTGTGGGTGGGATGGCAAGATTCTGAACAGATTCTTACTTTGTGCCTTGGTATTATAACAATTCCCCTGTCGCTTTGCCATCTTCCTCTTTTTGGAATGTGCTGGATCTAAGCCTCTGTGTACAGTTAATGTTTTTTGTCCTTTCTTGTTGGGGGCTATTTTGGGCTGTGAGTCACATTGAAATCAGTGGGGCTTGATTCTGAAGTCATGCACAGGAGTGCCCAAGCACGGAACTGTCCCTCTCTGTTGCTCTTTGTCCAGTGTCTTGGGTGTTAGTTATCTTCTACTAACCTCTGCTTCTGTCTTTCTAACACTTTCCTTCAGCCTGCACTGGAGGAGGAGTCCCACAACCGGGAGGGCAATAAGGTATTTCTGCCTTCTCTTGCTGCTTTGGCTCATGAGTTTTGGGGACACACTGCATCTTTTCCTTTCCTTTCTTTTCTCCCTCTTCCTTTCAAACTCTTTATTTGCTACGGTAGAAGCTTAACCTGCTTACAGTGCTGCTGATAGACTTGAAAGGAGAAAGGTCTCTTCCTTTCTTTCTCCTTATGATAAAGTTGTAGTCAGTGGGGTACATCTGGCTGGACGAAGATTTCTTTTCCTTTTCCTTCCTTGGGACTCACACACTTGAGCACACATGCATGCACCCTCAGCCTTATGAGTACTTATTGATGAATTTCTATCCCACCAGGGTGAGTCCAGGTGCCTTACAAATAATATAAGAACAGTTAAAAAGAAAGCAAAACTAAAAACCAAAGGAAGTTGAAAGCACACTAGTCAAAGGAGGAAAAATATCTTCCCCATCAAACCAATCAGTTGCTGAAGACCCAGCTGAATGAAAAAGTCTCAACCTGCCAGTTGGTTACATTTATGCTTTCCTTAGATTTATACTGTCCGCTCCAACTTTTCTTGTTCAGTTTGAAGTGATGGGATCCAGATGGTCTCTTGTCCATTTAACCTTTACCTGGACTATTTCTTTTTCTTTTCCTCTTTCCCCCTCCCCAACCCCAATAGGCAAAGGCTGGAGGAGGTGGCCGGCGACGTGGGGGCCAGCGTCATAAAGTGAAAGCTCAAGGGGCTATCATGACTCCTGCTGGAGGCTGCTGAACGTCTTTTTTCATCGCTGAGGAATTCATCCCCCTTCTCTCCGTTTCGTCAATCCAAAAAGCCCAGAGCAGCATAACCAAAATCCCAGCTGATTGGCTGCTTTGGACCTCTCTTCTACTCTTCCTGGAGAATGACTGAGGAATTGGAAAAGGAGGGGGGTAGGTTGTGACTTAAGCTAGTGAAGGTGACAAAGCACATGTGGGACTGACCAACTGCCGCCTTCTCTTCCCTTGACCCCCAAAACATTTTGTACATCGTGAGCTCTTAGTCATGATTTTTATTAGTTTTTATTATGGCGTGTGTGTGTACGTTTGTGGGTGTGTGTGCATATGAAGAATCAGGAGAATCTAGGTATACAAAAAAAAAAAAAAAAAAAAGGGTACCGGCCTCCTTCTCTCTTTTTACCACACCTCATTATTTTTTTTAAAAAAACTAAGCCTGTGTCTTGTTCATTATGGATTCTGGAAATCTCAGCCCTTTAAGAGTATAAGTGTGCCAGTTGGTTGGGATGAGGTGACCATTCCTCCCTTCTGGCACCAGAGTGGTTCTACAGGAGAGCCACTCCTCCCTTGTTATAATGTAGCAATCGCTGTGATGGGTTAATTGGCTTGAAGGATATCCCTCAAAGCTGCATCCTCCCCTGGTTTGCATTAAAATGAGATCTTGGATTTTCAAAGTCCATTACAAAGTGGTGGCCACAAAAACACTCCTTCCTCTTGTCTTAATGATAACAGTGGTGGCTTCTCTTCTAAAAGTCTCTGTTAAAGCAGGAGGGTTAATTTTGCACAGTCCTTTTCAAACTTGTGTTCAAAATGTTAAAAAAGAAAATTTTTCTTGCACACAGTTAAGGAATGCCCCATGGAGACTGCATCTGGATTTGAAGCTAGCTAAGGCTGGCATCTTTATAGTGACATGTATCCACAAATGTAACATATAAGGCCCTTTTTGGTTGCGGTTCAGAGGACTATCCACTTGCCTCTGCATTGCATCCAAAAACCTCCCACAATCAAGGCCCCTCCTGACAGCCCCCCACCCCCCCCCCACTTCCCCCCACCCCCCCCCGTAGCAGCCTGTGCCACTGTTGCTTACTGATGGAAATGGAGGCAGTTTATGTCCATGAAGACCTGACTGTTCTGAGCTGGATAAAGTAAAAGGCACCTGCACCCCATTTGAGAGCACACCTGCATTTCTTTCTGCTAGCCAAACTGAGACCAGCCGCCTCTCCATGAACTGCATGTGGAGCTAAGTGTAGAGGTAGAATCTCAGCTTATGTTTTCAAAGTAGAGCGGGTTGTAAAGACAGTGCAGTTTGGTTTCTGGCTTTGAGAGACTTGCTGATTTCATTTCCATGGCTTCAAAATGCTCAAGAACAGGCACTGTCAGTGATGTCTGCTGTCTGTACAAGACTTGAAAAAGTTTCTTTGGGTTACATTTCCCAGATGTACCCACAGGCAGCATGCTACTGGGGTATTAGGAATTCTACTTCAAAAAATTAATGTTTTCTGGCTCTGTCCCTACATACTTTGTATAAACAAGAACATGCCACTCTCTTCACATTTGGGAAATCACTGAGCACTTACAGTGTTACAAGGCCAGGTTGTTTCTCATCCCCCCTCCCCTGCTTGTTTCATTCCCTCCTGAGAATGTTAACTGTGCCATGGCAGTCATAGATGTTTTGCCTACTTTTACAGAGACAGCCTGAGGTTTGCTGAACCTGGTTTTGAGCTTTGCTTTCCTATTTGGATATTTATTTGTGATTTTTATAACTTTGATAGAAGCTGTTTGCTGTGCCTGTTCAAGGCACTCATTCTGACTTGACTTCTTTTAACTGGCATCATGTTGTTGCTTTAAAAGAAGAAGACAAGACCACAAAGTTTGTAGTTCACTGGTTTGTAACTTTAAAAATCCCTGCATTGCTCTCTGATTTTCTCTATCCTGACAAACATTTTTGAATTAGTTCCTTGAAAGTTAAATTGAATATTGGAGCGGAAATAGTTGTTTTTTATGCCAGAATACTTCAAACCGGTGCTCTTGGCTGGATAGAATGATGATCCCCATCACCCAAACTGACATGCTCATTGTAGTGACAAGAGCTATGGTCCAACCCCATCTGAAAGGGACCATGTTAGGGAAGACAGTTTAACACAGATCTTGGAAAATTACCTTTTTGGACTTCAACCTCCAGAATCCCCCAGTCCACACAGCCACTGGCCATGCTGGCTGAGGAATTCAGGAAGCTTCAATCCAGAAAGAAAATGGCTGAGATCCTGTATTGCATTCATAGCCACATAAATGTAGCTACGATTGACCTGATGAATCAATCCCCCAAACCCTCCTTAAACTCCAAGAAGACCCTCCAAGTGATAGAAGTCAAGTGGGTCCTTCATAATGTAGGATGCTTTAGGTTTGAGGTTGAGGGGGCTGGCTGTGTTATCCTAAAAATGTAAGTGGAGAATATGTGACTGAGCTACAGACTTCCGTCGCTCACAGCAGCTTCCTGGAGTTTAAGGTGGATTTCAGACAGCATTCATGATCATATGTCACAATTGTGCATATAGAGCAGTTACAAATCCTTAATTCTAGGTTATGAATTTACAACTGAAATGCAGGATTCCAGCCAATGTTTCTGAGCCCTGGTTTGCCTTGAGGTCTGCTGGACATGATCTGTGGCAGCTACAGTATTAATAGCACTCACAGAGGAGAACAATATAAAGTGGCTAAAGCAAGATAGAAACCCGCTCCATTCAATGCCATTGGTGCTATAGTGACATCAAGAAGTGCAGTACATCAGTCTCGTTGCCTTCTCTTTCCAAGGGAATGCAAGACCTCTGCGTGGTATACTTTCCTCCACTCTTTTTATCCTTTTATTCCTTAGTTCTGAAAGGAATATGCCGTGCTGAAAAGTTCCTTTTAAAAAACTTTTTTAAAAATCACACAGTACTATGTTTTTATTTTGTGACCAGCATTTAAGGACTATTGAGGCTGGCATGGTGTAAAAAAAGAGACAGAAAAATAAAAGAGAGGTTTCTTAAAAATGTCAAAATAAACGTTGTGATGTTTTTATGTTCTCTCCACTGTACAGATGAGGCAGTGGATGTATTGCCATTTCTGGTCCCTAATCTTTAAAGGAGGTAAGCTCTAAGTCTGAAGCATATTGTGTGTGGGTCCTTTGGTCACCAGTTACACTTGCTCTTTTGCTCTTTCACACATCTAAGGGCTCTCTCTTTGTCATGCTGGTCATCTACCTTTTGGAAAATGGGGAATTCTGAACAGTGCTTCTGACGGGTTAAATACATGGGCAAATACTCGTGAGGGAAAGGGGTTTTAATGTACCGTGGTTTCAAGCTAAGAGCTAATACCTTAATTTTTGCTTGAAGATGGGTTATTGATCACTGCAGATATTTGAAAACTAAATAGAGGTCTTCCTGTTGATGATCCGTTAGTCACCTCAGTGTTGATTTTTGTACCATTTGAAATGTTTAGCAGTAAGTGCTTCCTCTTATTGGTGGCAATGTAGCAGAGACATTATGTCTCTATGTAGTGGTAAAGAACACAGGGAAAAACAATGACTCCCATGAGGCCTTTGACAAGGTTCCCCATGACTTTCTTGCAAACAAGCTTGTAAAATGTGGGCTAGACAAGGTAACCGTTACATGGATTTGTAACTGGTTGGCCACACCAAAAGGATGCTCAACAATCTAGACAAGGTAACCGTTACATGGATTTGTAACTGGTTGGCCACACCAAAAGGATGCTCAACAATGGTTCCTTTTCATCTTGGAGAATTTACTTCTCCTGGAGAGAAGCAACCAGTGGGGTGCCACAGGGTTCTGTCCTGGGCCCAGTGCTATTCAAAATCTTTATTAATGATTTGAATGGCAGTATTGGGGGGATAGTTATCAAATTTGCAGATGACACCAAATTAGGAGGAGTAGCTAATACCCCAGAGGATCAAATTCAAAATGACCTGAATAGACTAGAAAGCTGGGCCAAAGCTAACAAAATGAAATTCAATACAGAGAAGTGTAAGGTTCTGCACTTAAGGCAGAAAAATGAAATGCACAGATATAGGATGGGGGACACCTGGCTGAACGAGACCACATGTGAAAAGGATCTAGGAGTCCAAGTAGACCACAAGTTGAACATGAGTCAACAGTGTGATGCAGCAGCTAAAAAGGCCAATGCAATTTTAGGCTGCATCAATAGACATATAGTGTCTAGATCAAGGAAAGTAATAGTGCCACTCTATTCTGCTTTGGTCCGGCCCCACCTGGAATACTGTGTCCAGTTCTGGGCACCACAATTCAAAAAGGATGTGGAGAAACTGGAGCGGGTTCAAAGGAGGGCAAGTAAAATGGTGAAGGGTCTGCAAACCATGCCCTCTGAGGAACGACTAAGGGAGGTGGGGATGTTTAGCCTGGGGAAGAGGTGGTTAAGAGGTGATATGATAGCTCTGTTTAAATATCTGAAGGGATGTCATACTGAGGAGGGAGCAAGCTTGTTTTCTGCTGCTCCAGAGAACAAGACCTGGAACAATGGATGCAAGCTCCAGGAAAAGAGATTCCACCTCAACATTAGGAGGAACTTCCTGACAGTAAGGGCTGTTCGACAGTGGAACACACTCCCTTGGAAAGTGGTCTCCTTCCTTAGAGGTCTTTAAACAGAGGCTGGATGGCCAACTGTCTGGGATGCTTTGATGGAGAGTTCCTGTATGGCAGGGGGTTGGACTGGATGGCCAAAAGGTAATGTATGTACTTCAGGTGTCAAACCCAAGCCCCAAATGAAAGGGAGCTAGATAATCTGTATAGTCAGCAAACCTGGTCCCAAAGCAGTGGCTGACATTCTATCCCAATATTTACAAAGATAGACCAGACATAATTTTTGGGACTTATGTTTACAGTTAATGTCGTGTTGTGTTCCTCCTAATCATTTTTTACTTATGAAGGTCCTAAGGCAAGCCTATCATAGGGTTTTCTTGGCAAGTTTCTTCAGACCGAGTTTGCCATTCCCATCCTCTGAAGCTGAGAGAGTGTGACATGCCCAAGGTCACTGAGTGGGTTTTTATGCTCGAGTGGGGAATCGAACCCTGGTTGCCAGAGTTGTAATCCAACGTTCAAACCACTACACCACACTTAAAACACGATCACAAAAAACCTACATTTTAAGCCAAGCAGTGCCCCAAACAGTTTCTGAAGCACTGCAAATTGGAGCGCTGGATATGACAACTGCAGCATTGAAAAAAAAAGACTAACCAGGAAAGTCAGGTACTAAACAATTCTACAAAAAATTCTTTAAACTTCAAATTGCATGTGTTTACTATAATAATACAACCTCAGGCATCCAATGAAATGAGTTTCACTGTGTGGGACAGTGACTGTTAGAGGTAGAGTCCAAATGTGACTCCCTCTCAGTATACATCCAGAACTCTGAGAGGAGTTGCTGGAGTGAGATATCCTATAAGATTTAGGTAGCCTTGGTGGCTGGTATAGGTTTAGGAAAAGAACCTAAAGGTAAGGGCAATGTGAGGTTTCTGATTATAAGTACATTAATTGCTGGAGAGAGGGTGGAGAAATTAACTAAACCTGTAACTGAATGAAACTTAAGAAAATAATACTTGAAAGTAACAAACATGCAACATCGCAATAAGCAAAATACTGTTTAAACCTTCCTTATAAAGTTTCATTCTTGTTTTAAATAGAGGCTTGTTTGGCACTTGAATAATTTAACCACACTACTAGGTATTATATGAAAGTAAATTCTAAATGAAACAGATATACAGTTTGGGTGGTCATCGAAGAAACTTTGTGGTGGTAATTAAAAGTGATTGTGACAAACTATCTTGTTTTTAAAGTGTAACAAATCATCAAGGGAACAATCAGAAATGAGTAAGGCAATGTCTATAATACAAATGCGAGTCAAAATTAATGTGGTTTATGATTTAACTTTTATGATGTGAGGTTTGCAGAACCTAAGGTTTGAAGATCCTATGGCTTGAAAAAACTTGAAAATTATTAGACCATAAGGGTTAAAATCTTATGGTTTCAAGAAACACATTTCCAGAATCTTTTATGTTTCAACAGATCTTCATCAGTCCATGTCTTTACACTTCTTTTAGATTACTCATGGTGGCTTTTGTGGATATTTTTTCCCTTCAAAACAAGAATGTGTGTGCAGCTTCTTTCCAAAATGAATTTGTGATCATGGGACAGTAGCTGCTGTGGGACACAGAGGTCTCTCTTACTGTCCTTCTCAATGCACCCCTGCAATGAGGAAAGCACTAAGAACATCATTTCTCAGCATTCTGATCTGCAGAGCTGCAGAAACCCCTCAGTTGCAGTATTTGCCTAGCTTGAGCGAGAGGGGTTGGGGGAATGGCATCAAACCAGAAGTAACTACAGTGGCAGAGCACTGTTGTAGCTACATCTGACAAGACAGGATCTTGGCTGGTATGTTTTTGGACCACAATATTTCCATTCAGGGCTGGCCTTAGGGGTGGCTGACTTGAAAGAGCAGCAAATGGTTACTACTTCTGTTGCTGTTACTACCAAGAATTGGAGAATTGCTAGTGAGGTTTTGGACCTCATATGCCCAAATGACTTGACTGGCCTTGATGCACATGGCTCTGATGGCTGGGGTGTGTCATTTTGCCTCAAGCAGCAAAATGCCATGGGCAGCCCAGTTTCATTCTGTAAGGTTCAATATAGTTTCTTGAGGGGAGCTGAGTTTATTCCTTCTTCAAAGCAGCACCTGGCTGGAGGACTTTGGGAGCAGCCTATCTGAAGGACCCTGGATTGAGGAAATCTGTTTTAAAAGTGCACATAGCTCCTCTTATGTGATCATTCTACACTTTTTCTTGACGTGTGATAGGTGGGCAGGGAAGAAAGAGTTCCAGATTGATGGTAGTTCCAGTGCCATGTTTTTTTTTTAAATCAGGAAAATCTATGGTGGCAGCCTTTCCTTTTGCCAAAAAAGAAAATAAAATTCCCCCAAGATCTAGTCTGAGTCTGTTAAAAAACAAACAACTTTTATTGTCAGGGGTATCTTTTGCATAGGCAAAACGTAACAGTCCAAAGATAAAAAATAATAAAACAGTGCAGCATTTGCAACAGGATTACTTGCCTTACATACAAATCTGTCCCCTCTGCCCGCCCTGCATTGTAGAAAGCTGTTTATTCTTAGAAGCATTATTATTAATAATAATATAGTGCCATCATTGTGCATAATCTTTTACAGAATATAAGAGAAAAGCACAGGCCATAACAGATAGAGGAAGTAAAGAAGCCATGCTTTGGACAGTGTTTCCTATTTGTTACTATTTGTCACCCCTTTGTTTTCGCAGGGATCTGTTCCAGACCCAACAACCACATGAAAACAGAAAATTGCCATTTTTCAAGCCCTATTGGCTTGAATGATGGAACATGCCTGCAGGCATCCACATGTGCACACCCCATTTTGTCCCCCTCCATTTGCCGCCTGCAAACAGGCAAGGGACATGGATTTGAAGTCTGCGAAAACAGAGGAGTGAATATACTTTGTAAAACTCAGCAACGAATAAGGCCATTCCATTGTTTGTGTGTCTTTTTGAGTCTAGGAGGTCTTATAATGCTTCTCAACCAACAGTTAGATTCAGTGCAAACAGGTAATACCTGCATGAGACAGTCTTATTTGTTAATCAACAGTTTTTACTGTATCCTGGTTCCATATGTTAGTATGAAGAACCAGGAATTTTACATATACAGTTGGCCCTCCATTTTCATGGGAGATCTGTTCCCACCCCCGCACCCCCCCCCCCGGTAAATGGAGGCTCATGTATATAAAAGCCTCATAGGCTTTAATGGCATGTGCCCCTGTGTGCACGGCCAAGGCACGCACACACCATTGGGAGACAACGGAAATCACCCCTCCACGGGTAATCGAGGGTGCAGATCCCAGATCTGCGAGTTAGGAGGGGCAACTGTATAGAGCTGTGTATACACCTTTGCAGGCTTCTTTGGATTTTCTCTCATCTGTCAAGCCTCTCCTCTTTTACAACAGGTAGAAGACATGTTTACGACACATTAAAAATCAGTGCTTAATACTCACCCATTCTGGAGGGTATACAAAGTTAACTAACCTATGAATCAAATACTGAACCTTTCCTTCATACACAAAAAAACAGACATTCATGTATTTCTTTATAGTTAAAAAAATTCTCCCAGCACTATTTGCTGATTAAAAACCATTTAAAAAATCTTTGCAGAAGATGACCTCTGCTCTACCAAAAATGGGACTGAAGCAGTCCTTCCAATTTTTTTCTAGGGAACTCAGGACTCCAGCCTGACAGGGAAGCTCTGCTTCCTGTCTTCTATTTTTATGATAAAAATCAATACTACCTCAACTCTCCCACTTCTACGCATCAGGTGAGATCCAATCTGCTCCCTAACCTGCAGAGGATAAAGAAAGTTAGAACTGGCCTTCATTGTCATGATGTGCATGAAGCAGAATTAGGGAGCATATAGTCCCCCAGATGTTGGACTATACTTCCCATCATCTCTAACCAGCATCGCCAGTAATAAATTATGGGAATTGCAGCCCAATAACATCTGGAAGGTTACATGTTCCCTATCACTAATATAAAGACACCAACATATTCCGTTACAAGGAACCTGCAGTTCGTTGAAGGCCTGTAAGCCAAAAGGGCTTGAAGGGGTGAGAGCCCTCTTTGAATAACAGATGATCTCACTTAACCTTTAAGCTTGATAAAGGGATACAGGCACTGTTAGCAGCTACTCCTGTCCTTGAGTGGGTAAGTAGCTTATTTGTAGTTCTAGCCTTCCACCATTTTAAAAGCCATAGCCATTAGTAGTACAAATAAGGACGGAACAAATGGTGGCAACATTATGTGCAGTTATACTTGCTGCCCCCAGAAAACACTAGCTATAACTCTCTTTTACATCCACCTAGGAGTAAACAGCCCTTGCTCTATGTCGTAACTAAGTTTATACGGTCTAGAGATAACAAGCAGAGGCTTTGTCTATACATTTCTAAGCTACACTGGATAAAGGGGAAATTACGTCACGGTTTCTCAACTAGCTAAATCCATCCCATGCTTCTAATAATCATACTAAATTGTTTGAAATATATTCAATAACCTTATGACCTTTGAAATACTGAAATGATGAGGCCTACATAATACTGGAGTTCTGAGGAGCATGTTCTGTTGCTTCTAGTCACTATGGTTGAAGTTTGCTTCCACATCTATCCTTTTCATAGGTACATTGACCCCAAAACAGATTTTACTACCTCATCATACTTCAAGGCTGTGTAGCATACATAAGCACAGAGGCTATTAGGTCATATATACAGCTGAGAAAATGAATAGCCAAAAAAGCAAGACTGGAAACAGCCGAGTTAAACTGAGTAACAGTTCTCTTATCTCTGAATTCATGGGGAAAAATAAAGCTCTATTTCTCTCTCTGGGACACACACTGCTTCTTCACTCCTTCATTTAATTCTAGTGTGGATCCTCTTACCTCCTCTTTGGGCAGGCATTTTTTACTTTTAAAAACACTTATTTGGCAAGGGCTCCACAACTTTAGCTGGTAAATGTTTAGTCAGTAGCATTTTGTTAAGTGAACACATTACTCTGGCTGAGGGGTGGTAGTTGGCCCTTGTGCCAATAACAGTCTAGGACACACAGCTGAGGAGATGGAAGATCATCCTGTCAGTACTCTGCACAGTTAACTTATCTTTCCCTGCCCTAATAACAGGAAACTTGTTCCCACTGAATTTGGTTCAAACCTCAAAGTTTGACAGCCTTCCAGATCTTGGACTGCAACTGCCATAATTCCTCATCACTGGCTGTGCTGGTTAGGACTGATAAAGAGTTGTAGTTCAGAATCTGGAGGGCTACTCCTTCTGCCATATTGGACTCATAGCTCAAGCCAACTACAGGTCTTTCTTCACTCTTAGATGAAGGTAAAACATGATGATGTATCCACAATAGAAGAATGTTCTATCTTAGTATAGCTTTCCTTGTTGGTGAATAGAGGTAACTTTGAGGATATTGAGAGGTAATATACCCCAATGTAATCATAAATACTTGAGAGGTCATCTATATTACCTCATATATTGGTGAGAATTTTACTGCAGATGTCCTTAAATGTTGAGAGCAGTGTGGTTTACAGCCAAATGAAGCAAACTCCTAGATCAAACCACTTCATAGTAAAGGGGAGGGATACTTCTGAATTCTTAGGCTGGAATCCTCTTTGTGACTTATGCTAGTGTAACCAAGGATTACTCAAGAGTACCTACTTTTGCCAACATAGGAGGAGATATCTTGCAGTTCCTGCACAACAATTTTTCTGAGGTTGAATAATGGCTGCTGGATGGTGCTGGGTTGCCATCCAGCATCCGTAACTAAAATTACCCAACTGTGTGCAAGTATGTATATACAAGGCAAAGTTCCTTGCATCATTGTTTAGCTGGCAGCTGTCACTCTCCCCTCACTCTCCTCGATAAGTATGCTAGCAGAACTTTATACTCCCCCAATGTCAAATAGGAACCTGGCCTCAATTATCTTCATTTTATTATTCTATATGAATGCCTCAATTAAACATGTGTGGTTTGGTTTTCCTCATCACTTAGTAGGCCAAGGCATAGGGTCAGGTGGAAATATACACACCATGCAAGTCATCTGTATGGCTTCTAGACCAAACTCAAAGCAGGATTCTTGAGTGGCAAGTTTGGGGCAGTACAGTGGACCCTTTCTAACTACAGCTCATTGCTACCACAGTGCCTTATGAAATTAATAATCATTTTACACCAGCTCAATAAGCAGCATCCAAACCTTTTTGACTGTAGGAAGCCATTTGTATTGTAGCACAACCTGCGTTGCAGCAACATATGAGTTAAAACATGCAGCATGAGAGCAAAACACAGCTGTTTCCATTGCAAGTGGAACAAAGAGAGTTTAATTTGAGCAAAAGTTCATTAAGGTTTACTATTGGAATCTACACTGTTACTATCTGGATTCAGCTATGGGATATTTGAGATAAATATGAGTGCCTTAATTCACATAAAGAGTGCTTTTTCCTCACAATTCAGCATTGTCAATTCATCCCCCATGCATTGAGGATTGATGTACGCACTTCCATGCTGGTGTGAGTGTCACACTCCCCATTTCTCTATAACAAATTAGGCATTTTAGAACAGAAACTCCCACACAATGAGAATGAATTTCACCTATAATCCATACTGACATTAGAGTTGTTTATTGTACTTCAGTTTAATTTTCCACTGTTTTCCAACTTTCAGGATTGGAGCCTCCAGTTTTTAAGTGCTCCATAGACCCCTTCAAATAAATAAGTTAATTTCCCCAGAGGTTGGAAACATTCATTTTGGGCCTACAATTGAGACTCTGGGAAGTGTAGGCCAAGAACTCACATTTCCAAGGTCTGCTTTTTCCTCTTATCTTTTTCTACTGTGCAGTGTTCTAGGCTTCTACTGAAGTCAGCATCAAACCACCTTTTATGGTTGGATTAAAAAAAAAACAAATTCCTGCCAAACCAAGAAAGGAATATGCAATAGCCTAAAGTCTCCAACTGCTCTCATCTGAGGCAATTTTTATAAATACATCATCCCACCCCAGCCCCTATATATGATAGAATAATTACATCAACACCACTAGAACTAAGAGAGTTACTGTGACATGGCTGTCTAAAGCAGTGGTTTCCAACCTTTCTAATACCATGACCCTCTTGTGGCCAGAAGCTCCGCCCCTTCTTCCAGCCTGGCTGTAAAGGCCAGGAAGGTGGGGGACTTCTGGCTGCTTACAAGTCTCAGTGGCCTTTACAGCCAGAAGCCCTGTCCCTTTTTCTGGCCAGTGCCCCCCCCCCCTTGTTGGGACTGGGAGGCCATGAAGGGGCAGGATTTCCAGCCATGGCTCTGCCCATGCAAGGCTGAAGCCCTGCGTGATTGAGGTGGTGGCAGGCCAGAGGAGGCCTGGCTGCCCTGGAGGAGAAGGGGCGACCCCCAAAGGAATCTCAACCCACAGATTGAGAACCATTGGTCTAAAGGAAAATCCAGAAATCATCTTGTTTGTTTGTGGGTGGTAAAGATACAGAAGATACAAACAACTGCATAGGCTTTAAAAAAACATTTAAAAACCCAGCTGAATATAAATACCAAATTAAGGAGCCCTCTTTCTCCCTCTCAACACTGAAAGGTTTTTCCCAGGAGAGAATCAACATAGCAGGAAGTGTGGCTGTTAAGGTCTCCCACATCTACGAGTAACATAACAAAAGCAGCAGCAGCATTGCCCATCCCAAGTTGCTCTCCTTCCTGAAACTGCTTTCTGTCAGCCCTTGTCAGTTCGAGGCGCAGAACTTGAGGTAGCCAACTAGCAAGATTATGGCACTAAGGAGGGGTTAAGAGACCGGCTCCCCATGCACACGGAAACGGTAAATGCAGGTGTATTCTGGGTGGCCCCAGTTGCTGAGGATTCTGAGTTCAATCAGTTGGAAGGCTGTAGAAGTCCTTTTTTCATCCTGATGATGAAAATAAGGGAAGGAAATAAAGCATGTGAATAGAAAAATAAAATGTACAATATAATAGAAATCTCTTTGGCCTGACTCTTGAGGAGCTTGGAGAAGTTACCCTCTGAATTAAAATTTCCAGAAACCCCAAGTTGTTGTGTTTGCTTGGAGTGTCAACCTGCAGAAGATCTATAATTCTTTGAGCCTTATTGCATGGAAAGCCAAGGTGCAGCAAGAGAAAAGTGACTTTCTCATTACCTCTCCACATGCCACCGAAGGATTTCCATTCTCTTCCTGTGGGGGGCAGTAGTACAGTCAGCCCTCTCTATATGCTGGCTTGCCTTCCATGGCTTTGAGCTTACATGGAAGGCAAGCCCCAGCATAAGTAATGGGAAGTGTACCCACACTGCGCATCCCATGTGCTGCCACGAGCGTGCCCCCCATTATTTCTATGGGGTTTGAGCATACACGCTTTACCCCATAAGCGAGGTGGGTAGATTCCGGAATGGATCTCTCACGTATGGGGAGGGCAGACTGTAAAAACATGTCCTTTGTCCTGCTTGAAAAATCCTTTTGGCAAAAGGCAAGCTTTTATGACCATCTCCCTCTGGAAGAAAAACAGAAGTGCTATTTCTCTCTCACTGCGTCTTGGTTTTATTTGTCATGCAATAAGTCTCTGTCTTGTGGGGGAAGAGAAAATGCTAGTTGAATTAGTCCTCCTCCCATCCAGTTTGACTTGGCTTTCTTTGAAGACTGCCATCAACTGGTTGAAGCAAAACATTGTAAAGTTAGCCCTCAACTTTTGTGGGCTTATTTAATTTCTTCTTGAGAAGGATGACAACAGTAAAAGAGGCTTTTTGCTGCAGTGGCTGGAAATTATAGTCTGCAGGATGCATGTTTGGGGAGGCCTACAGATATCCATGGATTTTGCACTTCTGCAGTGGTCCTGCACCCCTGACTGCTGCAAATGTGGAGGGCCAACTTTATTGCTTCTACTCAACCAGAAGTATGGAGTAATGACACTGTGTCATCATTATTCTAGAAGCAGTATATGCAGTGGGCCCTTGGTATCCACTGGGGTTTGTTTCCAGAACCCCCCATGGATAACAGAATGTGTGGATGCTCAAATCCCTTTAAATATAATGGCATAGTAAAATAGTGTCCCTTACATAAAATGGCAAAATCAAGGTTTATTTTTTGGAATTTATATTTTTTGGAATTTTTCAAGAGTGGATGCCCAAATCCATGGATAAAAGAATCCATGGATATGGAGGGCCAACTGTATATTAATTTCACAGCCCCCAAAACATCTTGGGCTAGATTATCTTAAGTGGGAGTAGGCAACCTGTGCCTCTCCAGAATGCAACTCTCATCAGCCCTAGCTAGCATAGCCAATGGCAAACAGCAGTCCAACAAAACCTGGAAGGTTATCAATAGTTCATCTTTTTCTTAAAGACTTGCAACTTTTAATTGTCCCCTTCCTGCACTGACCAGGTTTTGGCATCCTCCCACCCTATCCCATATGTATGTCACTTGTCTTCTGTCTCCTACCTCGAAATGGAATGTCTGGATAGTATCTCCCTCTTGGTTATATGTGAATTGCCCAAGGAGGACACCTTCTTGCTGCCCTTCTTCATCTAAACCCTGTAGTAGAAACAAATGGAATTGGGGAGTGGGAGGGAGTGTTGGGGTGAAGGAGGAGAGGGAAGGGCCAAGGGGAGAACAGAGCAATCACAGAATCAGAGAGAGGGAGAGACACAAGTGCAGTTAAAGGCCACTCTTGCAGCTGCATGCCAAAATAAAACACACAGGAGAGTGAGGAGGCAAGGGAGACATAGGAACACCAGAGGATGGGGGGGAAGAAGGCTGATAATTATCAATGTTTCATCCCCTCCTTTTCACCCCAAGATAGACCCATTACTGAATCTCAATCAACATCATGGACTTCAGCAGTACAAGCAACTCCTTATTCACAAAAATCAACACTTTTGTGTGATTCACAGAGACCACAAAAAAAAAAGTATATTTTTACCACCCCTAACAATCGACTCTTTTCATCCAAGCTTCTGAACTGACTTGCCCATCTATATTCATATTGCATATACAGTAACTACATCTTTGGTAGAGAATGTGGATTTTCATGTCTGAAAAAGGAAAGAGCTCCACAACTATAAATGCAGAAAGGAAAAAGAACTGTGTACTTTGGGAAGGCTTCAATTGCCTAAGAAAGATGTTGACTGGGGAATAGAGAAGTCCTGACTTAAAACAGTCAGTTGGGCAGTAATGTCTTGCACTATAATGTGTGAATGCAACTGTAAATACTAGATCTGATGCCTATTTAATATGGAAATTAGAGAGCTGTAGCTGTTGTAGCTTCGTGCTCTGGAAAAGGTTCATAAGAACTACTGAGGAAGTAACACAAATACTGGGATCAAGGAAGAACTGGACAAAATGAAAAGGGCCACTTTTTTGTAGTTCTTGTGACAAAAACTGGGAAGAGACTTCTGTGTTGAGAAAGCACCAGGATGCCTTCCCTCCAGTGTACACAAAATGTCACAAGATGGAGAACAGCTTTCCATTCTCAAATGTGCCTTATTATAACTTGTCCAACCACCTGCATTATCTAGTCTTTACACAAGGGTGACTTACATAGACTGCAAAGTCTTTGGGAGCGCTGGGAATGGTTCCTTTGGGTGAGAGGGATCTGGAGATGTGCTCTAGTGTCACAGCAGTGGGATAGATGTTACTTGAAAGACGAATCACTGCAAAGCCCTGCGAGCCTTGGAAAGCCCAGCAGTTCCCTGGCAGGACATCCGGCTGCAAGGAAGTTAAAAACAAACATGCATTTAGGGAAACGCATCAAACATACCTACAATGGACACTTGTTATTCGCTGGGGTTTGGTTCCAGAACCTCTCATGGATAAAAAATCTGTGGATGCTCAAGGCCCATTAAATATAATGGAAAAAGGAAATGTCTCTAATATAAAATGGAAAATCAAGGTTTGTTATTTGGAATTTATACTTTTAAAAAATATTTTCAAGTTGTGGATGTTTGAATCTGTGGATAAAACATCTGTGGATTAAGGGGGGCAGACTGTATGTTAAAGTTAGCCTTTCTATCCCAAATCAGGGTGATACAGTAACACACAAAGATCATTCAACCGAAAGAAGAAACACAGCATGCTCTGGGATAACACTTGGTATCAGCTGGCAGGTTTAAAACAGCTCTTTGCACCTTGTGGTAAGGTTGGCCACAACCATCTGGCAGGCCTTAAAGCCAAGTTGCAATCAAAATCCACATAGAAACCCAAAACACCTCAATTTTCTAAGTTTTACCTGCAGAATGACTCGTGGAGACTGAGAGTGGTACCACAAGGGAATCCCAAAAAGACTAAGCAGAGCAGTCTTGGTCTCATAGGTTTCTGAGCACCGAGTACTGATAACACTGGCCCCTGTAATAGTAAAGATATAGTTGAAGCTAAGGAAAAGAGCTCATGCATCGGAATATCAACAGAAAATGAACTCATGCACAGATGATCCCACTATAATGTTCTTTCAGTGTTCACTCAATGCATGTAAGGAAGTAGACCAGGTCTATGAAAGCTTAAGCTACAATTTCCTTTGCACCTCAAAGGTACTATATGATCCTTTTGCTTACTGATATTCCATGGTTATATCTCTTGAGCTCTCCGATATTTTAACCAAACAGTCCCAAACTGGAATTTTGGGACCACACAACCTAAACAAACCATACACCCTGAACATAGAAAGCTAGATAGACCAATGGTCTGATTTAAGGTAAGGCAGCTTCCTGGTTTTTCAGCTTGTAGCTGAGACTGATTAAAAAGTCTTAGGCTATTCTTTGCTCCCCAGAAGTCTAGAAACACGACGTTGAATTTGAAGTGAAACAGAATATTCTGACACTCTCCTAGCTTGTTATTCAGCATTGTCACCTTGCTCCTATAGCATAGTCATCATCATTGGCTAGTTTTCTTTCAGCACATCTGTAATTATCAGCAAAGTGGTCTTGGGTCTCCATACCTGCAGATTCAAGTGCATAATCAAACATTCCAATGCGATCTTCACTGTACCGCTTCAAAGCCTGCTTCACAATGAGGTGCACTTCCTGTAGCAAAAAAGCATGGAATGTAAGAAGAGGACTCTCAGAACTCTGCAAGTATCACTGTGTCAAAATCTGCAGATCAGAAGACACCTCATTTTTCATTGAAGAGGCATAAAACTATCACTTAACCATTCTCTCTCCTGCCTCAGTCACATACCGGTAGTATTTTCTGCTGAATTCCTGAAAATAAGTACAAACCATCAAATTCTTTGCATTTGGCTGGAATTTAAAGCACTTCATGTGGATTATGATACTAAACAGCTGTATGAGGTGAGTTACTACTATTTGTTCCCATATAAAATAGAGCTTGGAAAGTTACTTGTTGACTACAACTTCCAGGATACCCCTCCCTATCAGCATTGCCCAAACAATTAACTTTTCCAAGCTTTGTTAGAGATGGATTAGGCAAGGACAGGGCCATAGGTTCAAAAACAGCAACTCGTCTAAGCCCTCCCTCCCTTGTGAACTCATAGCCAAGAGGAGATTTCAAAGGGCAACATGCTGAACACATTAAATTCATGTAGCCATTACACTATATTGGCTCTTTTAGAACTAGACAGGATATTGAAGAATAGCTGAGGAAGATCACTTCCAGCACTCAGAGGGGAGAACAAGGGGGTACAGCACTCTCACCAATATCTGTGTATTATCTAAGGAAAGTCCGGTGGCTTAGTGGAGGTGATACTGAGGAGAAGAAAGTTTCACTCACAATTTCTTGGTGATAAGGGAGGGCAGGAAATCTATTCACTCAGTATTATTTTCAGCTAGCCTGAGATATATTACATCCTGGATCAAAGGATAATATAACTGTCTCCACATTCAAGCCAGATCTATCTATACAAGCCAGGAAGACTGACAGGTGAATCTTATGTCCATAGTGGCAACGAGACAGTATCCTCCACTGCACCCAAGTCAACCACAAAGCTTAATCCTCAGAAGCAAAAGGAGTGAAGGAACTCTTCACACCACCCACGCTGCAACATGACATTCAGAGTTTGGAACAGCTCACTTTTTGGACTAAAACCTAAAGAATCCCTAGCTAGGAAAATTCTAGGAATTTTATCACATGGGGAAAATTGGGGGTATAAACAGCGATCATCTCATGAAAATCATGCACTTGTGTTTAACATTTTTCACACACATCATTATTAAAGAGCCATTATCCCAGGAATAAACAGGCAATAAACAGCAACAAATCATTCATGGGATTTCCCTGTGAATGATTTGTTGCTGTTTATTGCTTGTTTATTCCTGGGATAATGGCACTTTAATCATGACATCATATGAAAATGTTAATCCTGATTGCGCAATTTTCATGGGATAATTGCTGTTTAAACCCCCAGTTTTCCCCATGTGATAAAGTCCTAGGAGTTTAGTCTTTTAAAAAAAGAAGAAGAAAAAGCTTCCCAAGCTTTGTTTTCACTTTCCCTAATGGCAGGGCTGGCTCTACTTTTCAGGATCTCTTATGGTTTTGTAGGACGAGATAAGGAAGTTGCCTTCTCCTAAAATTATGGTAATTTCAAGGCAGGAATCTAAGTACTAAGATACAAATTAGCTCTATATGTTTTAAATGACCACATCACACATGACAGACATTAGTCTTAGCAGAATTCCTAAAAAGGTTCCATGAAAAGCCATCTGTACCAGGTGATAAATAGCTCCTCACCTCTTGCGATACTCCTATGACTCCTTCCTTTTGGAGTGCTACTCTAACCTTCTGCACAGAAAACTGCTGGTCCTCAGAGATCTTGGCAAGAATCTTCTGCTCCAGCACACGCAGCTGTTCCTGAAGTTCATCATGTTGGAGGAACAAACTTCCTGTCCCATCCTTTTTAGATTGAGACAGGAATTGGCTAAGCCATATCGGAAACTGTATTTCTACCTGAAATCACCAAAAGAAAAGACTTGATAAATGTAGTATATAGTTGAAGTTTAGAATTTGCTACTAAAAGATGTAATGAGGGTCACCCACTTGAATGCCTCTGGACTCTGGACAAGTTAATGGATAATAAGGCTTATCAACAAGTGACTACTGGTCATAATGACGATATATTCCTCCAATGTCAAGAGGAGTGTGAACACCAGTTCATGTGGAACATGAATCGGAGAGTGCTGTTGCATTCAGATCCTATTCATGTTCTTTTTCAGGGACAGCTGTTTGGTCACTAGGGGAACAGAATGGTGGACTAGATAAGTCTTTGGTCTGATCCAGCATGACTCTCCTACCTACATCCAAATTTGAAGCTTCTAGGAGAGAAAACAAATGGACTACAAAGAATAGCATATGGAACATTCATCTTTTTATCTGTTTCATGACATACTCTTAAAAGCTGACCTGAGATACTTAACTTAGGCGCACAGTGGTTCCAGCTATGATGTTGGATATCTGTAAAGAGATTTGACTGCACCGAAAAAATAGCTTTGGTTTTCTATACTGAAACAGGGCTGTAAATTAAAACTAAAATGAACTAAAGGAAACTACTGAACACTGATAGACAAACTATAGTGTGTGGGCCTCAACCCCACTTTTGAGGCCCCTAAAGTGTCCTCCATTATAAAAAAATCAACACAATTATTAGCCAATTTTTGCCTCCAAACCATGGAGGAAGCCCTCTAAGAACAGGAAAATATATGAAGATATCCCCATTTCACCACCACAAACACCTGAAAAACCAGTATTACCTCCCAATACCTTAGTTTTCTTCTGTTGCCCCTCTCAAAATTGTGGCAGAAAGTGACACAGGAGTTGGCGGAAGGGAATTTGGCCCCTTGCAATATGCAGTTGCTTGACATACTGTATATTTTTTAATACTTTATATCTTTTAAGATGACTAAATTTGTTTCCATCTTTTAAAATAAACGTTTTTGTTCCAGTTTCAAAGATATTGCACCTTACGATTGGTGCAATCTGGTGGCGCAGTGGTTAAATGCCTGTACTGTATAGCCACTCACTCAAAACCATAAGGTTGCAAGTTCAGTACCAGCAAAAGGGCTCAAGCTTGACTCAGGCTTGCATCCTTTCGAGGTCTCTAAAATGAGTACCCAGATTGTTGGGGGCAAGTAGCTTATAGTTGTAAACTGCTTAGACACTGATTAGGCGGTATGAAGTGGTATATAAATGAAGCTGTTTGTTTTGTTTTGTTTTGTACACCTTAAGACTGAAAGAACTAAATCTCTGCCTAGCTTTTAGTTTCAAAAAAATGCTTTGCTCAGCTTTTAACTTAGGCTCCTACAGTGCCCTTACTGAAAAGAGGGAGGACCCAGGCTCAGGTAACCTTGGCACTTTTTTGTATGCTCCAGTTTTCTAGAGGCGTGATACAGAAAATATGGACCATATAGACAACCTTCACCAAAAATAACAGACTCTGACTCTTCTTTTGTGGATATCATGTGTTCCGTGCAATTCACACAAACATAAGATGTTCAGAATGATAAATCTAGTAATCTGAGTGTGATTCTTATGGAATCAGAAACAGTTATGCTTATGAACACTGATGAGGACAAATATAAACACAATGATTTTGTATTATAGTTTATGGCATTCTAGTCCTTATATTTAAAAAAGAGAATAGCTCACACCCCAGTTCCAGAAGTTTGGCTATACTCTATACAAGGAATAAAACAGGAAACCTTCTAATGAAATGAAAACTAATTGGAAACTCACATCTTCCCTCACTTCCTTGATCTGCCCCGGAAGAGACTCCACATGTTTTGACAACACCTTCTGATCAGAGGCCAAGTTTCCAAATTCCTTCTTAAGGCTTGCAAGCTGTGCTTCCAGCTTGTCCATCTCCTTTTGGAAATCACCCATGAGACCTTCTTGGGTAGAGCTTCAGAAGGAAAACAAAAATTCAGACACTTATAACATGCAATTTAACTGTGTATGTACCTTCAAGTTGCCTGTCAACTTAGGATGCCCCATTAATTTCATAGGGTTTTCTTAAGTAAGAAATACTTAGAGGCAGTTTTACCAGTTCCTTCTTCTGAAACATAGCCTAAAGTACCTTGTATTCAAGTAGCAAGAGTTTAATCACCTCCTCTAATTCAGAGCTTTTACATTTTTGGACTAGTCTCTACAACCAGCATGGCCAGAGGTTCTTCTACAGAAGAGTGGGGATTTAAATGCTGTAAATAAATAATCAAAATGTAAAAGAAATCTAGGAATCAAGATTTTAGAGGAAGATATTGAGCCAAACACTAAGTACAGCACTTTTTATGTCCCTGCTGTATAGTTTTGAGCTGAATTTAAAGACTGAGCGCAACAAGATTTCAGGAGGAAACAACCACTTTGTTTCTATGTGCTTGCTCCCAACATTTTTAGATTTGCTCAAAACATTCTAAACTGGCTAACAACATTTTTGGCACTCTGCACTCATGACTGTGGCTTTTTCACTATTGTGCAAGTGAATGCAGACACCAATGCACTGTCTCAGCAGATTGCTGTCTAAGTCAGTTGCCTTTCAGATGTTTTGGATCAATTCCCAGAGTCTCTGACCATTCACCATTAAAAGTTCAAAATGTCTGGGGTGGGAAAGTATTTTGGGAAATTATTCTGCAAAGAAACACATTTTCTTCAGTACAAAATGCATGCTTCTTTGCACACACTACACCCCTCCCTCCACATGATTTTGGCACAAAAAGACGTGTGTTTCTGGAAACAGTGGAGGGTTTTTTGTTTTGTTTGTTTTTTGCACAAAAATGTGTTTTAGCATGAAAAACCACCAGTTTTGTGCTAAAAAGGCCATATACATTTCTGTGTAGAATAATTTCTGAAATGCTTCAGGATGTATAAGTGTCAGTAAAGAACAAACAAACTGCTGAGAAATATTTGTTTTTTCCTATAGTGGAGAAAAAATTATTTATCTTTATAGAGATGAAACTGTCAAAGATTTACATCCCTAAACAGCACAGGTGCAAAAGTGAACTGTTGGGATAAAAGAGTCCTCCTCAACCTGGTACCTCCCTGATGGGTTTGGCCATAGGAATTAGCATGCCAGTTAGAGGGCACCTGGTTGGAAAAATATAGCTTCAACTATATTTTCAAATGGAGTTAAAATTTCAGGGTCCAGATGCTTTGATTAAGCATGGACATGAGCAATGAAGATTTGTTTTACAAACCCTTTAGTTGTCAACATCTGTAATTAAAAAGCTGTTGCTGATATGAATAGTGTGAACCAAAATTACTCAGATTACAGGTATTTTTGCACCTTGTTCTAGGAATTTCTAAGCTTTACTTTAAAATAAAAAGATGTCTGCTTCTAAAACAATCATTCCTGCGGGTTGCATGATTTCCCACCCTCCCATTTTCATAAGGTAGGAACATCATGGCTACATAAGTGACAGTGGTCAGGTTACCTTTGCCATTGTGCACTCATTTGGACCATCCGGCTCTCCGTCTCCTGAAGGAGAAACTGCACTGGTTAGGACAAGGAAACAAAGCAGGACAAAATCTATGTGTTGTACAGGATTTAATACTGTAGCAGAAAATCCAAATGTTAATCCCACCTAGAGTAAACTGAGAGAATCAATGAGGACTTGGTAAGTCAACATTTTTGTAAGCTTCATTGATTCAAAAAGCCAGTTGGGACTAACTATTGAATTTAGGCCTTAACATTTTTTTTTTTAGAATTGGAAGCACAAAACAAAATTTTATTGACAGGCAAATGATGGTTAAACTTGATGACATATATCCTGCATGGGACAGCCCATATTTTAATTAAACATTTAAAACATTTCTGTCTATTAAACATATTCTTCTGCTTTTTTATTTTGTATACATTCACAATGCCCTGTATCCAAAAGTGGCTCTGGGCAATTTACTCCCCCAACTGCAGTCATTATCTGTAAAGAAAGTGACCACTAAAGGGTTAGCAGTTCTTTTTACAAGAATGAAAGTTAAGCAAAAAATACTGGCACTGTGAAAATGTTATAGCAACTCTGTAAAAGGGAGCTACAGATGATGAACAGTTCCAGGACAGTTGTGCAGTTTCCAACATTGTTTTTAGAAATATATGGTCAAGTTACTGAAGTAATATAATAATAACATTATTATTATTATTATTTTTATTATTATTAATTTTACTGAAAGTCTGTGAATTGTTAGAAAATGGCAGAAAGTGTAGAGAAAGCAACCAGTTGTCATACACACTGAGAATAAAATAATAAGCAAATGATTGTTTACCTCAGAAGCTTGAGATATTTTCTTCTGGAGATGGTCAAAATCCTGCTGCAGTTGAGATCGGAAAGCATCCAACTCACTCTGCAGAAGAACGAACAGAGATGAGAACTTAAATGTAGCTTTAAACAAATTAACAACTAGTAGCTAAATAACAGCTAGCTTTTGAACAAATTAATCAGCAAAATAAATGTTAAAAATACTTTAAAAATACCAGATCCTGTTTGATCGTGGAAGCTAAGCAGGGTCAGCCCTGATTAGTAATGGGATGGGCGACTGCCGATGAATACCATGTACTTTAGGCTGTATTTCAGAGGAAGGAACTGGCAAAACCACCTGAGTATTCCTTGCTAAAGAAAACCTTATGAAATTCATGAAGTCATCATAAGTCAACAGCTGACTTGAAGGCACATAAACACATGAATTAATTAACACTAATAGTCATCACAATTCTCTGTAATTTAGTCATTGCCTAGCAAAAATAGCACCAGAAGAAATATCTGCTGGATCAAAGAGATGTCAAGGTTTGTAGAAGTACAAGAACACCTCAGGGGGGGAAAGTCCAAAGGGGAGAGGGAAAACCTCCTCATAACAGTGAGCATGCTCTGATGTCAAATATTTGTTGACAGAATGGAGTACTGTAAACAAAACTATGTCTGGCTGATTGGAATAGTGAACAACAGCAATCTAGACCATAACAAATTCTTGCAAGTCCTCTATTATTTGCCCACTTTCAAAAACATTATTTTTAAAAGGAAGATCATATAACATACTCAGAAGCTATACTGATTGTTTTAAAACTCCTTCACAACATAGTTTTTCTGCTGAAAATCCTGCTTTAAGATCTTTTTGTTGGTATCTTCATGAGAAAATAGCAGCTTTAAGAAAGACAATTTTTGGTGGGGAAATAGGGAGAAAGCCTAACCACCTTTGCCTTTGCATCATAGGGCAATCTGTATCAGTTTGAAAATTGAGCCTAGAGCAAGAACCCCAGAGCACTTCTCAGAATCCTCTGCAAGGGTTCCATGGCAGATGTTCAACAGTAGAAATTAAGGTGGAAAATAGGATGTCAAGAATATTTGCAAAAGTTTTCACTCTCAGCAGAAGGACAGTCTCCATATGACAAGATGGCTAGCCAAGAAATCATAAGCCTCCATGAGAGTTCTCCCCTCCAACATGAAATTGAAATAGAGAGCAAAAGGAGAATTGGCTAATTGATGAAAAAGATACAAACAAGCACCTAATGTTTCTCACGTTTAGAGGTCTGTGCAACAAGTATAATCCTTTTGTGTAACCATTGTAATTTTGTGATATTGAACAAAAATAATTCTCAAACCAAGCACCCACTACATATGTTGAACTGCAACTCTCACCATCTGCAGCTAGTGCTGCTACTGGCTGGGGGAAGGCTAACCCTAGATATTTGGTTCCCAGTCATATTTTAGACCTTTCAGACTTAGAAATTAAAATACCAGAAGCAATCACTTGCAGTCAGTTAACACTGATTCAAATTAACCTCCTGCTGCTTGCCCCTTGATCCCAAGATGGCCTTACAGATGTCCTACCTGGATGTGAAGGTCTGTCTCTTTCTGGAAATCCTCTCTCATGGCTGTCTCTCGCCGTTTCACTAACCCATCCAGAAGTCTCAGGGTATCATCATGTGACAGAACTGCCCCTTCTGTTGTTTTTCCCCTCTGGAGTTCCAACAATGACGCTTTAGCTTCCAGGGTCTCAAAACGTCTCTCCAGTGCTAGGAGCCGAGACAATACTTGCTGCTGGGCCTTTCAGCCAAGAAAAAGAGCAAGTGAGAAACATTGATACATAACATAGATTTCAACCACGGTTCAGTAGCCTCCCAGACTGACTAATGTAAAATGCTTTACATTGTGCTGCTCTTGAAGACTTTAAAAGCTACAGTCCATTTTAAAAAAAGCAGAAGCCAGGGTCATTTTTTGGCTAGAAGGAAATGTACAACTCCTGCTCTCTTATCAGAACTGACCTTTTGACTGGTTCCAAATACACAATATTAAAAAACTGGGTTATAATTATTAGTTATGCATGTTGTGCCATTAATGTACTCTCTACAGGGAAAGACATTTTTAAAAAATCTGAAATCTCTTGCCTCCATTCACTCTTCAAGCAACACACTCTCAACTTTAGCAATGGAATGTACTAAGGAAAATTTGTGTTCTGTTGCTAAATAAACTCTTTCTCACTGACTGTACTGACTCTTTGAAAGTGTGGACAGAGTCAACATTTAAAGGAGGCCAGAGGTGATCTGATAGCAGGGTCACTGCCATTCAGTCCAAGTAGCTTTATATGTGCTGGGGCAAGCTATGAGGTGAAAATCCCCACCAGCCCAGCGTATTTCAGTCTGAATCAGGGGAAAACACCAATTGTGAGAAGAATCTATTACTATGGCAAAGGTGTTTAAACCTTTGTGGAGATTTTTGGGAGTGGAACAAATATACATGCCCATACATATATACATGGATGAATACAGACATCTTGAATGGTTTTAATTAACCTAGAATTAATCTTCTAGGTTAATTTTCTGCATCTCTCTCACTGTGTATATATAGATGACAACCTGTCTGACAGAGAGGGAGAACAAGTTCAATGCACTTTGTTGGCAATATAACAACAACAATAATGATGATAGTGATGATATATTTCATACTAACATATCATGTTCAAGGCCTCTGCTTGCATTACATAGCTTTAACACTTTCTATTACAGATGAGAAGACTGAGGTGAAGAAAGAGAATGGCTTGCCAAAAATTGCCTAGTCAATTCAGGACAGAGGCAAGATCTGAACCAGCAGCTTCTTGAATTGTGAGATTCTTCCAGCCTTTCTCAACCTTGTTACCCTGGAGAAACCCATGAAATGATTTTCAGCTTTCAAGGAACCCCTACAAGTAAAAAGCATAGGTCTTAAGGACCTATATATAAAAATAAGGAAGCTCTGCATAAAAATTATTATACCTATAGCTAAAAAAAGTTTTTTTTAATCTCACAGCTCAACGAACCTCAGCATTCCAGGGAAACCTGGTTGAGAAACCCTGATATAGCCCACTACATTCAACTAGCTTTCAATGACAAAGACTTTGCCAGCACATGTTACTTGCTAGCTTGTTAGGCCTATAAGACAAGAACCTAAACAGAATTAACAGAAGATGAAAACTCCTCTATAATTCTCCTTAGAATGCTGCATCTACCTTCAACTGGGTTACAATTCAGAAACAGCTGATATCCAGAAGTGAAACACATGGGTCACTGCCTCTTACTAGTGAACTTCCAAGGTTAAAAAGTACTCACCTCAGAGAAAACACCAACGCCTCCTGCTTCATATGCCTTATTGGTAACAGGAGGAGACAATTTCACAGCTCCCCAAGGAAACATAGAAGGGTGGAGGCCAAAGGGGTAAAAATACCAGACGCCTAAGTGATTAGAAGAAGGAGCATCAGGTTAACTTCAGAATGGACAACAAAAGAATTAAGGCAAGTTGGCAGTTTTATTAGATGCCATGCATATATTCATCTCATAATATTGAAGTTCAAGGTCACCCCACAATTTATTCATGCATACATTGTATTTAAGAGCCATTTTCCAAGGCCATATGTCAATATGCTGGCATACATAGAAAGAAATTATGTAAAGATACAAAAGATATGTTATGTATATTAAGAAACTATACATTTTCTGTAAGAAAGCCATTTATAGTCTTTTGCCTAAAAGCAACAACCAAATGTGAAAAAGTTATTGTTTTGGACTACAACTCTCAGAATTTCCCAGCCAGCCATGGAATACGTAATCCCTCAAAAGTAACATTTCTATGCTCTAGTCATGTCAATAGTCAACTCTTCCTTTTACACATATTTATTTGTTTTATAAAATGCAGCTGATGAGAGTAGGCGACTAGTTCAGAGATGGAGGTTAGAGATGCTTCACTCTTTCTTACTGGTTCTATTTTTTTTTAAATGAAAAGCTTCCCTTAAACTGCTTGTACCCTCACAAAGCGTGGAGGAGGGTTTATATGAGTATCCATATTTTCAAATCAACAGGGGTAAAAACTTCTATGGAAACTAGCTATTTTTAGCAGGAAAGAAATTAGACGGTTCTCCTTCTTTAAACTGAAGCCTCAGCAGCTGCATCAGCCAAAAGAAAACAAGTCTGAAGAGAATGCATGAAAGATGCAATATTGCCCCAGGGGGGCTTTACAGAAAAGTGCAGAGTAAGTATATAATGGCAACACAGGAAAAATACAAAACTCACCATAACCAGATACAGTCAGGAGCAACAGCATTAGGAGCAAGAGAAACAGCTTCTTCAGGATTGGAAAGCTCCTAGACACCAATGAGAAAGAAAGAAGGATCTATTTATTCCAGACCCTGGTAATGTTTTGTTTCCTTTTTTAACTATAATTCTCAGTCCCAGCCAGCATGGGGATTTGGGGAGTTAAAGTTTTTTTAAAAAAATTAATATTTAGAAGCTATGCTTTTTTCCCCCTCTAGGGGAGGATCCAAAATTATAAGAGCTACTCTTTTCTTTTTCTCCTTTCTTCCACACATCTAGCATAACTTTATCACAATATGTGTCTCTCTAACTCCAATTTACATCACTGGGAGAGGCAATGGAAGTATCTATGAATATGAAGACATCCATGTCACACTCAGTGTTGTTATCAACACAAACAAGGAAAGGGGCCCAAACTGAGAACAGCTCTGGGTCTTTTTAAGGAGCACATTGGGGCTTTCTAGATTGGCAAAAAGAAGTGTGTTCATGGCTGCATGAAACTCTAGCCTTTAGATGAGAAAAAGGGAAAGTATGACATGAAAACGCTTTTTTGCGTTTAAGGGGAGAAGAAGTGCCTTTAAAAAGGTGCTGGTTTTCCCAGCTTCTTTTTAAAAAACTGCGGAACAGCGCAGCTCCATCTAAAGGCTGCGGTGCAGCTGCTAAGCATTAAGGAAACGGCAACTTCATGTCACACTTTCCGGCCAATCTAGAAAGCCCCATTGTGTTCTTCTAACCCAATCTTTTCTCATTCTGGAGCTCTCCAGATTCCGCCCCTCCCCCTTCCCATTAGCCATTGTGGCTAATAATGGTCAAGGATGATGGGGAGTTTGTAGCTGAACACATCCACTAGACATGAAGGTGGGGAACTCTGGACTAGCTAATAAGAGGCAAAAGCTAGAATGAGTACAGGAATATGGCATAAAGACTGTGTATGTAGCTAAATAGACAGGACCCATTGAGTGACTTCTGGTGAGTCATATACTTTCAGGCCCAGAGAATCTTGTGACAGGATCACCATAAATAAAAAATGACTTGAAGACACACAACAGCACATGCAAGTATGTATGCAAACATGTACGTTCATGTATAGATTCACACTGAGCAGTTTTTTCTTAAAAGTGGAAAGGCAAGACGAGCATGCAGTATAATGAAAACAAATAAGGACAGGTCGCTTACCTGTAACGGTATTTCTTCGAGTGGTCATCTGCGAATACATACAAATGGGTTGTACTGCGCCTGCGTAGTCGAATTCGGAACTCTCTGGAATCACTGGGCAGAAAAAGGCTTGCAACTTTTTGGCGGTAGCTCAGCCCCTCCTCTATATAAGCCCAGTTCCCGCTCTTTTCCCTAGTTCCTTTTTTTCTGCCGCATAGGCTACTCGAAAGGAACAGTGCTGGAATCTTGCTGGTTTACTTCTTCGGTTTTTGGATTTTTTGGCTTGCTTCTTCAACGATTCTTCTGGTTCTCCGTCTTGGCTCCTGTTTTGATCACTCGGCTCGCTTGACTACACTTCAGATCTTGGACTGGTTTTGATGTCTCCGGCTCTATTTAAAAACTGCATTGTCTACGGGGCTAAGGTCCCCCACACCAATCCGCACAAGAAGTGCTTGATTTGCCTCAGGGAGACCCACAATGTGCAGAGTTGCACCCTCTGCAGAGCTCTAACTCCCCAGGCCAGGAAGAACCAGGCTTCCAGACTTAAGTCCTTCCTGCTCGACAGGATTCTAGCCCCTTAGGAGACTCTTTCTTCCACTTCCAGAGCGACTCCTAAGATTTTGTAATCCAAGTGGTTCCGAAGGGCTCGTCGGAATCCACAGCCAAAACCTCTGTGGCCCCCGTGGCTACTGTTTCCCCTGCCGATCCAACTTCCTTGTCTCCCCGACAGAAGGAGGCCCCTCCAGCGCAGAGTTTGGGTGAGAAGTCTGCCCAGTGATTCCAGAGAGTTCTGAATTTGACCGCGCAGGCACAGTACAACCCATTTGTATGATTCGCAGAGACCACGAAGAAGAAAGTATAGATACCGTGTTTCCCCCAAAATAAGACAGTGTCTTATATTAATTTTTGCTCCCAAAGATGCACTAGTTCTTATTTTCAGGGATGTCTTATTTTTTCATGAAGAAGAATTTACATTTATTGTTGAATGGGCATTCTTCCAAACAAAAACTTTGCTAGGTTTTACTTTCGGGGGAGGTCTTATATTCAGCAATTCAGCAAAACCTCTACTGGGTCTTATTTTCAGAGGATGTCTTATTTTAGGGGAAACACACACTGGCAAATCTGCTGAATTTTGAAAACCACAAGTTACTCAACTGCTCCTCCCACCAAATTACTGCTCCCTTCAGTTAATTCCATAATTACACCTTGCTGCTTCTCCTAAAAGTTCTGAATTCTCTTCTACACTGACCTTGTCAAGACGAAGACATCAAGGAGAGAGGATGCAGTTGTAAGGCGGTACCATGTGGTCCCAATCCACCAGTATAACAACCCAAAGAACCGTCCTGTAAAGGCAGTAGTAAAGACAGGAACATTGGTTCTTACCTGTGAGATGTTCATTTTCAGTGATGTAGGTGGAAATATCCTATAACATGGGTTGATTCCATCTCTTGTTCCAAAATAGGCAGCAAAAAACAGACTTGAAGGAGTTGCCACTAGAGGGAGCAACCCCACTGTTCTTCAGTCAATATTACAGCCGAGGTTACAAAACAAACTCAGAGAGCATTTAATGAAAATAATTATAATAAATAGAAACTATAATAAACTCAAACTAAAAGTAACTAACCACCATCCTTGCAAAGTCAAGGGAAACAGCCTCCCCAGTCTGGGTGGGGAGGACATTTTCAGCACCTACATTGCTGAAAATGAACATCTCACAGGTAAGACCCAATGTTCCTTTTCCAACAATGGAGGTGGAAACATCTTATAACATGACTTACCAAAGCTCCCTGACCAACGGGTTGTTGAACTGAGGCATATCACAAAGGAAGCCTCTTTTGATTCAAGGCAACCCAACAGTGGTAGCATGTAAATGTGGAAGATGAAGACAGTGTCACTATCCTACATTTATCTAAGATGGATGTGAGTGTTGCTAGTGCAGAGGAAGTAGCACTGTAAATGGTGTGATCAACAACTGTTCCTCAGCAAAGTGTCTACAACCACTCCAAGGTGTTGTAGGTTCTGAAATGAAACTAGGTTGTTCTTTCATGAGTTACCAGAAGACAATCCTGGATAGGACAGAAATCACAACTTGACATCTTCTAAACCCTAAGGAAGAAAATCAGATCTGATCAGGACATTGTGAAGTTACGGGTATACATGAAGGCCCCACTATTTCCAATGTGTTCCTATCACTGTGGTGAGTGCCAATGAAGAAAACAACAGACTGAATGGTAGGGCCTTGTATGGAAAAGGTTTCCCCTGATATGCAATGTGTAGATACTTGCGATGAAGTGGGTGGATTGGGATGCGGAAGCATGCTACAACCAAGAACAGGAACACATAAAAATCCTGGAGCTGGAGGGTCTCCAGAATTGTCTTGAGTGTCTCCAGTCTGAACCTGACACATTTCAGCTCTAGCAACACACACTATAATTGGTTTTGGTTGTTTTAAATGTAGAATTAAAAAAGATTGGGATATGCATCTTTTGTTCTTTCCAAAGATAGTATAGTTTTTACGGTCTCAATATCAATCAGACACTCTGGCTTCTAGCATCAGCTGATGCTTCTTTGCCTTCCTGTACCTTGGGGAAGCAATGAAATACTCATGAGAATGGTATGGAAAGTATATCAGAGCACCTTCTTAATTAGTTGAGAGGACCCATAGGTCCATTGAATTTTTTCCAAAGATGAAAGAAAGACTGCAGTCTTCCTCCCACCCTTTAGCACCGATCAGCCAGGACTGAGGCAATTTCTATAATTGTTTGACAAGATAGGTATTGCCACTGACATTGTTGTTGTTGGCTCAGGTGAAGCAGTGCCTGGGACTACTGTTGAGGTTGGTAACTAAGCTCAGACCACTGTCTTCCAAATCTATTGTCTCATGTAGAACAAGTACCATAATTGTATCTATGGGGAAGAAAGAAGGACTGTCCCTGATGAAGAGACCTCTTTTCCTCTTATGTGAAAAAAGCTAATGTTTTCCCCTTATCATTTATCAATACTGGATCCAGTGATTTTTCAAAGAGTTTGTCACCAAAAAAATTATTAAATTTTGTTTAGAACAGGCATCACATGCCAGTGGGTTTGTTTGCTTGCTTGTTTTTATTTAAAATGTGCGTCCTGACTAATATAGAGGCTGCCTATGGCCTTTTGCCAAATTGTATTGTACCTAGCCTGACATCAGCCGAGAAAGCAGTCACTTTGAGTAGCTTGTAGATTGTTCTGACATAATTTTATGTTCACCTGTTTATGAGGGACCTCATAGATAAGATCTCTAGCCCACATAAGGTCAGCCCTTGAAGCAGCCCTAATTGTCAAGGAGGATGCCTATTTATGACCTTTTAGGCACAACATCTGCTCTTTCATCAGTATATGCATATACACATGTATATCTGTGTGTGTGAGAAAGAGAGAGGGAATGTGTGTCTTGTCCATCTTGAGTATAAATGGGAGAAAACCAAGACTTATACTGAGTCATCTATCTATTAGATTTGTAGTTTTGCCATTAGGTGTCAAGGTAAATGATAAAACTTATTAACAGACATAGAATTTAGATGTAATGTGGCAGGTTTGGCAGAACTTTATTTTGTCCTTGTTTGTTTGGTTTTTGTTTGTTTGTTAACAAGTGGTCTAGGCCACAAATGTGCAGCTCTAGAAAAAATGGAAATAGCAGAGACAACTTTCATTGAGCATAAACTCTGGCAACCTTAAGTGGGATCTGTTGATTCCTGTGACACTGAGGTGAGCTGAAACTATATATACACGATTACTCTCACAATCACAAGCTATGAAGGCCTTATGACCTTCATAAAATCTGTGTGAAATGGAGAATTTGATGTCGAAGGCCTAGCTTTGGAGGTTGGATGGGGGGGGGGGGAGGGAGAATCCTTTCCTTGAGGAAGATCAAAATCCCTCCAGCTTTTATTGATCAGAGGTGCCTTTAAACTTCAAAATATTAATAATCTGATAGAATAATACCATAAAAACAAATACAATAATCAGGGAGTGATACCCTCCAACTAGAGGATGATGGGGCAGTTGGAGAAGACTCCCTGCAGCTGGCAAATCCTTTTGCTAGCCCTCTCTAATCCCTTCAGTCTGAGTGGATCATGGAGGAATGAGAGGAGGAGGTGGCAGTTGGTTTTGGTGAGAAACTCTCCACTTGCACTAGGTCTCTTTCAAACTGGCAATGCAAGCCAGAAGCTCTTTCAAAACTGGCAATGCAAGCCAGAAACAAACTCTCCACTTGTACTTCTGAAATAACTGAAGTCTCCTTTCAAAACTGGCAATGCAAACCAGAAGCAAACTTCTGGGGTAAAGCTTGATCCACAAACATAGGATTAGAAGTTGGGTTGCCACTCACCTCTTCAAATCTGCCTCCTCTCTCTCTCTCTCACTCTCTCTCTCTCTCACACCACACAAATCTCTTGCCAGGTTTGATGCCTGCAGTGGGATATAATCTGGCCAAGGACAATTGGTTTTGCCTCCTTTGGCCATGCCAAGGTACTGTTAGGTTGTCCATCACACCGCCAAAACCCCTAGCCAGGGTTGGTGTCTGATGTATGGTGCCATTTGGTTAAGGACAGGGGGATCTCCCTCCCTAACCACGCCAATCCCTTTAAGGTTTTCTATCTCACTGCCCAGACCCTTGCTGGGGCTGAAGTTTCCAGAAGAGCGCATCTGGTCAAGGACAGAGGGATCTCCCTCCTCTGGCCGCATCTGGGCTCTGTGGCCTTTTAGCCCCTTCAGACAGACATGGCTGGGCTGTCTTCTTTAATGGTGGAGTTGGGCCCAGTTGCCTCACAGCACAGCAGCTTATGAACTGTCCCTCCATGCCTGGTTTTGCTTCAGCAGTTAGAAAATCAAAAGGATAGAGCAAGACTAAAAAACATAGCTGTTTTTGTAGGTACAGTAATTGCCAAGGCAGGAGAGAACAGATCATGAATATAAAAATAGAATACATATTAGAAGAAATATTCAAGTCTTTAAGATAAAGTAAATGAAGGAGGAAAAAAGGAAAAACAACCTACTCAGAGCCAAGGCAGGAAAAAGACTGGATGGTGGGGGTTGCTCCCTCTGGTGGTAACTCCTTCAAGTCTGTTTTTCCCGCCTATTTCGGAGCAAGAGATGGAATCAACCCATGATATAGGATGTTTCCACCTCCATTGCAGGAAAAAGGGACATGCAAACTCTACATTTCACTTTTATTTTCTAGATTTGGAATTGTAAGCCAGTTCTCTCCATCAGGGTGCTAGTATACCAGTTTTCACACCCTACAGCATTTCAGGATTTCTGGATCACTTGATTAATTTGCCAAACTGATGTTTTATGCATTTTTCTTTTTGTTTTGTTTAAAAATATGAAATAAAGGACAAACAAATAACAGAGAAAATCAAGGAAAAGCAATTAAGGACAATGGCAAATTTCTGTCTGCACTTAATTGTATTTCACAGAAACAGATCAAGTCAGCTCTAATTTGACTTGACATACCAGTAAATAAGATTCATTTTGGAAGCCCACCGAGAGAACCAAAGCCATTTGCCAAATGACTGGTTGGGACTGACCCCAGTTTGAAAAATATTAACTTAATACATTTGAACCACAGTTTCTCAAACAAATTTAGCTTTTTTGACTCCTTAGTAGTGGTAAGACATACATTAGTTTCTCAGCAAGCACTATTACTCATCTTTAGTCATACCATTTTTGTAGAAGGACAATATAGGTACCATTTTTGTTGAAGGACAAAATCTGACAACAGAAAGGATGAAATTGAGAAACCAGTAGGAGGATATTTGCACCTCTCAATGCAGTATATTGCTGATCTAAAGAGCTGCCATTTTCTCATAGAAGACTTTTAAAGCATGAAACGGAAGACAATGAATTTATCAAGATATTTGATCCCTTTCCTCTTAAACATGGAAACAGCTGTTTTCTATCACATTATAAATTTTCTTAGTAATGGTAGCAGTAGCTTGATCCCTGCAGAAGCACTCCCCCGGGGGCCACTGGCAGCAACAGAGATATAACTATTGCAGTAGAGTCTGCTGTACTTGTGCAGGTTTCTACTTGTCATTACTGGCTTGTCACTTGTTTACTCAGTGGATTGCAATTCATTTATCAGTTTAGTTTTTTATTAACCACTCATCTGCACATTCCGAATGCTTTGAGAAAATGATAGTATTATTATAATTTACAATTATATCTTGCATTCCCATCAATGAGCTAAATGTAAAGCTTGTTGGAAGGTGCGGAAATATGGCAATGAAGCCTGGCTAAGTCTAGCCCACTCCTGTGATGTATAGTAAAGATATGCTCTTATAGTTTGCTAACATGTGTAAAGCAAATCCAAACTGTTAATGGCTTTTCCACTTACCTGGTGAGGTAACCACCATCCACAAAAAAGAGCCTACTTTGGAAAGTGCATTCTTGAACCTAGAACCTGAAGTATTTTGGTCCGAGTAAGTGTGCCCTATAGGAAACAAAACAAAGTTTACAACCTCTCTCCACACTCACTCTGTAATCTTTCCTTAGTGTTCAAAATGAGATAACACCTGGCCAAGGAAACAGTGAATAGCTGAGAGATTCATGAAATCCCCCTAGCTTTCCCAGTCTTGGTTTTCTATATATATTGAATACTCAAGACGTTAGAAGAGATGCCAATCTATTCCTTCCCATTTAAAGTTATGATGGTGGATTTGCAGCCATCCATTTGCTGAATTATCTAACAACTAGCATTCATTTCCCCACTTAGTCATGAAACCCATTGGGTGACCTTGGACATGCTCTCAGCCTCAGGGAAAGGCAATGACAAACCTCCTCTGAACAAATCTCACCAAGAAACCTCCATAATAGGATAACCTTAGAGGTCTTTAAGTCAGAAATGAATTGAAGGCGCACAACAGCAACACAAAGGCAAAAGGGACAACCTATTGTTTCCCCCCAAAGGCTATTTGCATCCCTTGTACACTCTCAAACAATGGTTTATCTATACCTATACCAGAAATAATAATAGTATCAACAAAACAAATCAAGTGAATACTACAGTTTCCACCATTTCCCCCCTTAACCATCATGCAACAGATGGAAACCATATTCATTAACTTCTCATCAGGATTTCTTAGCTCTCTTCTGTCACCAGTGAAGGTCTAAGGGGATCTACAACTAAATGTGAATAACTTCACCATGTTCCAAACACACTATGCTATTTTTAATGGTCCAGATCAAACTAAACATTAGTTTAGCAACTTCTCAAAACAGTTCTATCTGAATGAAAGTCAGCTAAGGGGTAGGTACCTAAGAATAGTACCTATCACATTACCTAAAACTCTAGCTTTCCAAGATAAGCTCTACAACTGTTGTTGGTACTTGGTTTTTTCTCTCAATAATGTCAAAGATGAGCACGTCAATAAAATGTTAACAAAAATGAAAACAAGTGGCTCCGCCCTCCTAAAGTATGAGGGGAAGGGGAAGGACTGATGGTGACACAAGAAGTAGGAACATACACAATCAGATCTCAATTCAAGAATCATGTGGCAAAAAGGTATTTGCTGAGGCTACCGTTTAAATGTTGTGGTTGGCTGATGCCAAAAATACAGTACCTTCTGCTGTAGAAGTACTTAGAAAGATTACTTTTTGGACTACTTTGCCCAAAAGCCTCCAAGCAGCATGGCTAGTGGCTACAGAGGCTGAAGGATTTTGGGAGTTTTAGTCCAAAGCAACATTTCCATGCACTCAACACAACTTGATGCAAATTAAGAGTGGTTTCCTCCATTTGAACAATGAATAAATTTCTTCTCTGCAAAGCAACATCAGCCATTTCCAAATGCTGCTTTCTTGAGACATTTCATATCTGTTGCTCCTGTCTGAGCAAAGACTTCCATACCTGTGTAGTCATCCTCAGAGGAATAACCAGAGGAGGATGCATAGGTGTCATAAATCTTTCTTTCAGCCAGCCCATTGATTTTTTTACTGGTTTCTATGCCTCCAGCACCAGCTCTTCTTCTTCTCATGGAGAGATCCTCGCCTGACCAGAAAACACAATCCAAATTTAAAACAAGATCAGAAATTCCAGAACATCACCTCTCCACAGTGTAGGTATGTATGCATGGGTTCAAAATGAAAAAAATCATGATTTCTTCCACTATTATTCCTGGGGTTTACTAGTTGTTATCATTTCCACCTCTTCAGATTCCATTCTTTTGGTGGTGATGGGGGAACCTGTTTGTAACAGGTTCCTAGATCTGCACTATGGCTATTCCATTTTTTTTTTTAAACTGGGGCATTATTTTCTGAGGTAATCTCATGGTTTAAAGGGCAAAAGTTTTCAGAATCCTTGACCAATTCTCCTTTCACTCCACCATCCCAAGCTTCTTTGGGGCAAGTGAAGTATTATAAAAGAGTAATTACACAAAGCTGCCTGATTGTGCAGCTTATGAACCATACCAGCTAAAGATTTCTTGGAGGGGTAAATGTAGAGTTTAATTTTGTTTATAGACCATTTCTATACTTCTTTTACTCTCTAAAAAGAACACTCTCCAAACAGTCTACAACAATCAAATCTGAACAGAGTGAAACAGATAAATAAACCAGATAAACATGAAAGCAAGTTCATGAGAACACTTTGAACTTTGTTGATATTAATACTACCTTGTTTGTCTCTGCATTTTAATTCTTTCATTGCTATAACAGCCATTGTTAGAATATGCTACTAAATCAAAAATAAAAGGAAAAACAAACCACATTACTCTGTCATTGTGAGGGCAGAATATTGTATTATTTTAACAAGATTTCTTACCATGGAACAAGCTGATGTAATACCAAGCAATTGCATAAATTACACAGAGTTTGAAAACATTTAGGGTGACTTTGCAGACTCTCAAGGAGTGGAGAATCTGAACTACTCTGGATGTTTGACAATAATAATAATAATAATGATGATGATGATGATGATGATGATGATGTATTTATTTGTATCCCACATCTCCCTGTGTTGGATTGAGGTGGGTAACAGCAAATGGGGAACAGTTAAAAAAACCATATGTGCTACAGCATTAAAAACATAACAATCTAAAATATTAATTTTAAAAACATTAAATTAGAATTCATAATAAAATGGGGGGGGGGAATTGATGGGGGCAGTGAGACAGATGGACTATTAAAATGTCTGAGGAGGTTAGCTAGGGAAGGCCTGCCGGAAGAGATCTGTCTTTATTGCCTTCTTGAAGGCCTCCAATGATGTTATATGGCGGATCTCCTCCGGCAGGTCATTCCATATTTTTGGAGCAGAAGCTGAAAAGGTCCTCTGGAAGGTTGCCACCATCCTGGTTTTCTTTGGCTTCAAGTAGGTTCCTCCCAAAGGACCTGACTGTGCAGGAAGGATTGTATGGGAGGAGGCATTCCCTCAAGTATGCTGGACCCAAGCCATGTAGGGCTTTATAGGTAATAACCAACACCTTATACTGTGCCTGGAAGCTAATAGGCAGCCAGTGTAGGAATTTTAAAATAAGAGTAATGGAGTCAAATTTAGAACTCCCTGTAACTAATTTGGCTGCCATGTTTTGAACCAATTGCAACTTCCGAACATGGCATGAAGGTTTCCCCATGTAGAGCTCATCTCCAATCAGCCACAGCTAGCTTGGGTAATGGTCAGGAATGATGGAAGTTGTAGTTTAATAACATCAGGAGGGGCCTAGGTTCCCCTTTCCTCTACAGCTTATTCAAAAAAGATAACACTCACTCCAGTATGAACTGCTGTCCAGTGGATCATCCAGGGTAGTGCTGCCTCTAATTGAAAGTCCTCTGCCATCATTCAAGTAGGACTCACTGACCACAGACTCATAATAGGAGGTGGTGTGGGTAGCAGGAGTGGTTCCCAGGCTGGGGGCTGGAGAGGGACGCTTAACACTGTTTGATTTTCTTCTCAGACTCCGGCTATAGAAGTAGAAACAGAAACAGGAAAGAATCAACATACAGCAGGCCCTCCCCATTCGCTTGGGTTAGGGATGCAGGATCCCCATAAAAGTGGAAAAATCACAAATACATTTTTTACCTGAGAACATTTTCTAGGAATCTGTAGGTCCTCCAGCACATCTCTATGGTCAATGTCCAACAGAGGTTGACCATAAAATCATGCTGGAGGATCTACAAATGCCTAGAGAAGTGCTTTCTTTGGTAATCTCTAGGTCCTCCAGCTCAACTCTATGGTCAACATCCAACAGAGTTGCACTGGAGTACCTAGAGATTCCTATTATCCAAATCTGCAAATAATCAAATCCCCAAAGTGGAGGGCTCACTGTACTTATGAGAAGTAACCACCTTTTGGGCTTCTACACAGTAAATCCAAGAAAAGGTTAGGAGAGGGGATAAGGTGAGTGAAAAAAAGGCCCAGGGATAAAGTCTGATTGAGTAAAATGGGAAAGAGCATACTGTCACATGCTTTCTAGAGCAGTGCTACTCAAAAACTGCCCAGGGCAGAGCCAGTCCATGAGTCATCAGCTGCCAATCCATAGAGAGTTTCCGGGGGGGGGGGGGGGAACAGTTGTAACTAATGAACTTAAGTATGGCACCAGGCAAACTGGAGGGAAAATATTGCTTGTTCATTCCCACATCAATTATTTTATTTATTTACTGTATTTATATCCCACTCTTCAGTCCTAAAGGCTTTCTGAGTGGCTTACAGATAGTTATTCAGACTGTTTTTTAATAATAATAATAATAAATTTTTATTTATATACCGCCTTTCCAAATAGATTGAAGCGGTTTACAAAATAAAGTAATACAAAAATCAAAATCACATAATAAAAATACAATACAAAAAATACATAACATAGCATTGTAATAATCAAAACAACATAGCATAGCATAATGATCTAAACAACAATCCCCAATTCTCCCCTGGCAACAAAACAACAAACTGTTATCAAATATCAATTACATATCTGAAATAATGATACTCTGGGCCGGTGTAGCCAGGTGTTCTGGGGGGAAGTGGAGCTGGCATTAAGTGGAGCTGGTTGTTTGCCTTCAGGCTTACAATAGCAATAGCAAGTACATTTCTATCCCGCTTATCAGTGCACTTAATCTAAAAAGACATGAAATAAAAGGAGAAGGGAATGATGGTGGGGAATGGCATCATGTCCAGTGTTTCTTCTCTCCCTCTGAAGCGTGGACCGTGGCAGATGGACTGGAGGGAGGGCCCTTCTTCTTGTTCTAGTTAGCCCTGATGGAGTTGGGCCTGCCTTTGCACTCCCTCCCAAGCCAGATGATGACAGGTGGCATGGAGGGAAGGCTCAGCTTCTTCAGGATAGGCCTGATGGAGTTGGGCCTGCCTTTTCACTCCCTCCCAGACCAGATACTGTACTGCCCTAAGGGTTAGAATTGGATGTTTGGGGACAAAAACATTGGGGGGGAGGGTGGCATATGCAGTCTTTGGATCTCTGTAAGTTAACCATCACTGTTATAAAAGTTCAATTACAGTAGTTGATAATTACTCTGGAACAGTAATTGCTTCCTCTCTTGCTACACAGATCTCTCAATTGTATCTGGAAATTCCAAAAATATCCAATGAAGCAAGACTATGGAGTATTTCCATCACAGGAGAAGACTAATAGAGCATAACCCAGAACTGCTTTACATGCAGAATTTGGTGAAATGCTGCAGGAAATAAACCTTTTGCAAGTAAGGAGTGGTTTGACAGTGCTCCCCTCCACCCACTTAGGAAATAGCACAAGCAAGCAACTCCTTTGCCTGGCCTAGAAAAAAAAATATTTTTAAAAGGACAAGCTGGAAATACAGACAGGTGACAACATTCTTTTCAGCAGCTTGCAGATCTTCAGTTAAGTGGCAAAGTTGCAAGGAACACAGAATATGCCGTGGCCTCTCATTCCCCACCTCTGTTTCCTGCCTGGTTCATCAGCAGCGGCTGTGGTTTTCCTGTCTCAGAGCAGTGCTGAGCAGGTGCCCATGGTGGAACAGGAAGGAAGGAAGATGACTGTAGCACAGCCTTCCCCAACTTGGAGCTCCCAGATGTGTTACGCTACAAACCACATCACCATCAAACAGCAACAGTAGTCATGCTGTGTGGGGATGGTGGGAGTTTGACACATCAGTGAATGCCAGTTTGGGGAACTCTAATCTAGAGCTATGCATTTTTTTAAAAATCCCCACAGGCTCTTAGATAACTGGTTTAAACACTAGAATTGAGTCTCCCTTATCTGAAATGGTTTAGACAAGAAGTGTTTTAGATTTTGAATTTTTTCAGATTTTGGAATATTTGCATACACCTAATGAAATACCTTAGAGATGACAGCCACATCTGATCATGAAATTCATTTACGGGGCCGTTCAGACTATCATAAGAACCGGTTTGCAAACTGGTTTAAAATCGAGAAGTTCATACTGAAACCGGATTTAAAACTATCAAATCCGGATCTTGCACACCCGTTGCAGGGCAAATCCCCCTAAACCCGGTTTCTTCCAAAGCGGTATATTTACCGTTTCTTTTGGGAAAAACTGGTTTGCAGGGAATGTGAACTTGGCTCCGATCATGCTTGGGTCAAGTTCAAGGGAGGGGAAAAGGCCAGGGGGGCGGAACATGCCTCCTCTCCAGGCAAAATCAGGCACTCCAGCATTTTTAAATATTTTTTATTTTATTTTGTTATTATTTATTTTATTTTAATTCATTCTATTTATCTATTTCATTTCATTTCATTTATTATTGTATTGTATTTTTATTATTTTTATTTTATTATTTTTATTGCATTTTATTTTTTAATTATTTTTATTGTATTTTTTCAATTTGACAGCTCATGAGCATTCTTTACAGGAGGCCCTTTAAAACAGAGTTTGCCTTTCTATTTGGAGGCCCATTCATTTTAACCGTAGGGGAAACCCCCAATCCATATATGGATAGTTTCCAGAGATTCCACCTAAACATTACGAAGAACTTCCTGACAGTAAGGACTGTTGAATAGTGGAACACACTCCCTCAGAAAGTGGTGGAGTCTCCTTCCTTGGAGATCTTTAAACAGAGGCTGGATGGCCATCTGTTGGGGATGTTTTGATTGAGAGTTCTTGCATGACAGAGGGTTGGAATGGATGGCTTTTGTGGTCTCTTCCAACTCTATGATTCTATAACCAAATTGGGGAGTGGAAAAACCTTCTTATTTATGCCAGACCCTTCTCCTCACTTTGTCTCTCCTCCAGATATAATAATGGAACTAGAAAAATTATTTCTGTAACATCCTCTTTCCATTCTCCTCCATTTCAAGTAATATACTATACATTGAAGAGGTTGTGGTTATCTCTCTGCTTGAGAGATATTACAGAGGCCCACAGAAACGGAATGATATCACATGAGAGAGCTTAGCTACAAGCTATAATAAACAAGTAGTGAGCAGAAAAGCCTTCCAAAGTACGTACAGACAATGCCAATCTGAACTGGCACTGCTACAACTGGGCAGGAGGCTTAGCTCCCACAGATAGCATTTCTCTCTCTCCTTGAAACAATTCCAGCATCACTGCCATAGGGGCTAAAAAAACAAATGATGCCAAGGGGTTTTCCTCACCTCATGTTAGTCCCTACATACAGAGGGACTGAAATTAAGGGAAAAGCAGCTGGGGAAAAAGGTTAGCCCTCTCCTATTCACATATAGTAGGTCTGATTCAAACTGGTCCCGCACACTTAATTTGCAGCAAGAAAAGCTCCACAGCTGGCTGCATATTTAGCTTAGTGTTTAATTGCCTAGCAAAGAGCAAATTTGTCATGTTTCCCTTTCTCCCACATTTGAAGTTTGCAGATTTTTGTACATTCTGATCAAAAGTAAATTGAAAATTAATTTGTAGCTCATCTTTAGCCCTCTGAGGTGAAGGAATTTGGGGAGAATAATACTGGAACCACACATTTTAATCCTCTCTAAGTGTTCTAACTCTCTGCCCTCCATCCCCATGAAAGGCTAGAGCAACATTGTTTTGATAGTATCATGGGTAATATGAAGCAGAACCAAAACAAGTTTAACAACAACACAATGATTGTTACAGCAACTATTATTTAATATTTTAAACTTTTGTATTAATAAGATCTTCGGTGTATTTTATTTTAATTTGTAGGAAACTGCCTTGGGTCCTGTGCCAGGAGAAGGGCAAGATATGAAAGGAAGAAGGTTTCCTAGAAATGCAGCAGCACTGACATTTGAAAGTCAGTGATAATTTATATTCTGGATTTCATGTTCTGAAAACTAAAACGTGGTTTTCAAAATGTAAATTCCAAATTGATTTTTTATTTTTAAAAAAATAGACTGTATGTGAAAGAATTCAGATTTTGCAGTTCAAGCCCTTTTCGTTTAGCAGGCTCTGAAAGATGTTTACAAAAAATCTCAACAGGAAAGAGCAGCCTGTGGCAATAATCCTGTAAATTATCATTTCACAAACCAGCAATGACGAATAACAACAAAAACAACAGGAATAATAGTATTTTTTTTTACACTGAGATACAAAGAAAAACTGAACAGTCCTTTACAGTCCTTGGAGGAGATGTGAGGTTTCCCCCTTTGTAGTTTTTTTTTTCTAGAACATGGCCACATAGCCCGAAAGCTCCACAAAAAACTATGGATGCCGGCCATGAAAGCCTTCAACTACACGATTCCCCCTTCCTTTGCTCCTGCTTACCTAATGGAAATGTCTTTCAATAACGGCTGTTGTCCACCCAGCAGGGAGCTCCCTCCACTACTGCTGCTGTTGCCATCTTCTTCACTTTGGTAATAGTGAACACTTCCACCAAGGCGCTGGCTTCGTCGGGACATCATCAAAGAAGGTACCAATCCTTTGTCAGACACCTAGGCAAGATAAAACAGTATAAAGTGCTGCAAACACCATGACTTTTGTTGATTAGGAAAATGGGGTGCAATTTGGTAAAAAGAAGAAAGCCCTGAGAGTTGTCTTAAGATAAAAAGCAATTGGCTGGATCAAGGCAAAAGTATAGCTATTCTAACATTTTCCCACATAGGCCACAGAATTCCCAGAACCTTCAAGCAACCATAGCCAGCGGCCAGACTGACTGGTAGTTCTGGAAGTTTTAGAGTAAAAACAAATAACTTTTTCAAGCTGTAACCCCCACCTCTCTGTTTTATCTGACATCCAACCTGATGAAGAGTTCTGGAGAACAGGAAGATTCTCTGTTCAAAGTACTGGGAAAGACCTATGAAGCCTACATGGCTGAGTATGAGGCTGTCTGAAGAACTGTTATCTTTTATGAGAGCTTGCCTACGTCCCATGATCTTCAGAGAAGGTTCTTTTCTTGGGGCGGAACATATGGTCAAAATAAGCAGGTTTCTGGATGGCTTCGGGGCGGAGCATTTAGACCATGCACAGCTTGATGCCAGCCAGAAAGTGTACCCAAGCTGCATTACGGGGGGGAAAAAACCAGACTAAAAAGGAGCTGGATTTTTCCGCTTCTTCCCTGAAAGTGCACACCTTCATATGTACTTATAAATGAATTGAGGTGGCTCTGGAAGGGTGCTTTTTCCAAATCCTAACCCTAATTGTGCATGTGAACACCCTATCACAGGAACCCGTTTAAAAGGGATGGAGCCGCTGTACCCAAGTGGTGAGGGTGGCAATGCCTTAAAGAGAAACTGTGACACCTCTTATGGAGATGAGTACAACATACACAAACCAGACAGTCAAAGAGGGGGCATGGAGTGAATAGGTGCATGACTATATCTTGCCAGCATCTGCATGGGCATACCTCTGGTGCCCAGCGATGGCGCGCGGGGGGGGGGGGGGATAGCCCCACCCACCCATCCCCCCAAAAAAGAAAGCAAAGAAAGAAAGAAAGAAAGAGGGGGGGGGAAGTATCCAGCGGTGCAGCTTAAAATGCCATGACACAGGCACTCCAGCAATCTTGGGAGTGGGTGGTGAGGTTGGTGGGGTTTCAATGCGGCTTCAGAAAAGGCAGCTTCAAGCTGCTTTTTCCTGTCTGTCTGTTTCGCCCCTTAGTCCCACCAACTTCACAGACACTTCTAGTGGAAACACAGGAGGGTCTTCTCGGTGGCTGTTCCCAAGCACTGGAATTCCCATACTAAGGAGACTAGGAAGGACGGCAACCTTCTCCTTGTTGTCCTTCTGTGAGCAAAAGAAAAACTCTCTGTTCTGATGGGGCTTTAGGAAGCAACTGCAAGGGCTTTTTAATAATGTGCTGTTTTGACTTTTTACTTAATGGATTTACTTTAATGTTTTAATTCTATAGATAATGTAGTTTAATTAGATTAATGGTAACTTTTTGTGTTTGCTTTACTTGTATCTTTGTATGTGCGTTCATCTATATTTAATTGTTTGAAAAATGTCTTGACACCCAGTTTTGGAGGAAAGGGAAGATATAAATGGAGGAGAATTAGTAGTGGTGATGTTTTATTTGTTCCTAATAAACCTAATCCAAGTGGTGATTCAGAGATTCTTCTTATGAAGCAACAGAGTTTATTTTGCATTTTGTAAACCACCAGAAGTGATGCTCCTAGTGTCTAAAGCAGGAGAAAGAATCATGCAGCCCCCCCCAGATGTTTTTGCACTGTACTCCCCAGCATTCATCACTATTGTCTATGAAGTCTAGGGCTGCTGAGACTCGCTGTTGTTATTGTGTGCCTCCAAGTCGTTTTTGACTTATGAAGATCCTAATGTGAACCTCTTAGAGGACTCACAGTACAATATCAAAAAAGCTGCACAATTCTCATCTTGGTCTAAATTAAAGAAGCCAAGGCTCTTATATGTTTAAAACACCTGTCCTTTCTAATAACTCTTGTTGAAATACAGTGGTTCCCCGGGATCCGAAATCCCCGGGACCTGAGACCGCCGGGGGCGAAAAAAAGCCCCCGGGATCCGAAGAAAACCCTGGGTTGCGAAAAAAATTCGCAACCCGGAAGCTTTAAAACAGCGTGTTTCCGGCGTGCTGTGCATTGACGAAAGCGGTCCCCCGGGTAACAAATGACTTCCGGGATACGAAGGTAATCCCGGAACGGATTACCTTCGTAACCCGGGGGACCACTGTACTATTTTAATGTCTGCTTTCGTAATTTAAACTAGGATTAATCCAGTTGTGGCTATTAATTTTAAATTCTTGGGAATTACTGTTATACTTTGGAACTAGGGCTATTGTGAACAACAACAACAACATCCCCATAACATACTTGCAACAATCATATTTGGGGTCCCTGAGATAAATCAGTTTGTACATTGCTGATCTAACTATTAGGTAGAGTGGGGCACCTGCCTCAGGTGACAGGTTTTAGGTGTTGTGAAAGCTGTTTATTTTTTATTATTGTATTTGTATTGCCAGAAAAATGCAGAAGTGCCTGTGTGGCTTTCTGCCTCCTGTACCAAAAATAACCTGGCTACTTCAGCGTATTGCACACCTTAGCTTGGGTGAATAGGAGAACAGAAATGCCATTTTCTGCTTTGCATCAGGCAGCAAAATATTGTTTTATGGCAATTTAAACAAGCATGTGTCAACAATTAAGACAAAGCAGCAAGATAAATAAGCCAACAAATTCCTCTTTGGGTATATTTCTAATCTCTGAGTCCCAAGACTGTGGAGAGATGGAATCAGGTCAGAGTGAGTCAATACAAAGAGGGTAACAGATGCAACTCCTTTGCTTCTACTTAAGCAAAGAGAACCAAAAGGACCTGGGGCATTTCTCCTTGCTCAGCAGGTGGCACTAAGGTCTGACTCACACAACTCTTGCTACATACAAGCACATTCCCGTGTGTCTCCGTCTGGCTGGTATTAGCACCTGAGTTTCTAACCAGCAGACAGACAAATCACATACTCCCTTCAGAGCATCATGAGCCAAATGTGTCTCTAAAGCTTGGCAGAGAATGGCAAAGCTCTTGGCCAAGACAAGAACATGTGACCCGGCCAAGACAAGGCTAGTCTGGCGTTAAGACAGACTTATCCTGCCTTGGAGGTACCCACCCATAGCAGCAACTGTATTTATACATCTCCAGTTGCCCTGCAGATTTGCCTGCCAAGATACAAAACAGCCCAAACAGCAGAAACCTGGCCTGCCTGACCATGGACTGATCTTCCACCCCATATACGGTTATAACATCTGCTTGTGACTCCAGGCGTAACAAGCAAGCAAAGTCACAGACTGTTCTTCGGCAATCACTTCAGAAACTTCACACCTCAATTAATAAACCAGTTGAGCCTCTATCATGCCATGGCCTGTGTTTCTCCTCCTACAGTTATTCTCCAGGGAATATGTCCATGATCTTCTTGGCAAAACACATCAAGTGACTACGGGATCCCACCCTTCCATTCAAAATCACAATCTCTTTTCAATCCCTGGGGAATCCCACCTCTGTTTCAACTGCCTGTCCTATATCTGACTAGCCCTGTCTTGCAAACGCCACTCATTCTGTCACATCATGTGCCCCTTCCCATAATTTGACATCAGCCTGCAAGAGACTTTGACTGATTCCTCCCCCCCCCCCAAAAAAAAATAACCCAGCAGGAAGTAGAGGAATTAACAGCAAATCCCCAAGTACAAAGGCATCTGTTCTGTGCTGTTAAGAAACCACATTAATCCCTGGGGTAACTCCCTCGAATCAAGATTGCTACTCCAGGGATCTGCTTTGGCCTCTTTTCAGAACAGAAAAGAAAGAAGCAGAGTGATTAAAAGGGGCCTCTGTCAAGTTGCTTCCTGTGCATCTTTCAAAGCCCTTCCTTATTCCTTCCTTCCTTCCTTCCCTGTCTTTCCAATTCCTTGTTCAAACTATAAAAAATTCAACCAAAAAAAAATTGAAGCTTTGCAGGAGGCTCAGATGAGGTCTTTATATGGATAAAATCCAGGGCTTTTTTGTGCTGAAACTCATTTCCAATGTCAAGGCTCATTTGTTGTCATTGTTGCATGCCTTCAAGTCATATCAAGCAGTTTTCTTGGCAGGTTTCTTCAGAGGGAGTTTGCCATTACTGCATCCTGAGCCTGAGAGAGGGTGACTTGCTGAAGGTCACCTAGTGGATTTCCATGGCCAAACCAACATGTGTGAAGTTGAAAGCTTTCATGGCCAGCATCCATAGATTTCTGTGGATTTTTGGGCAATGTGGCCACGTTCTGGAAGAGTTTATTCCTGACGTTTCACCAGCATCTGTAGCTGGCCTCTTCAGAGGACATGTAACATGTGTTTTTGAGAGATCTTGTAGCATCTTTGAGACTAACTGAAAGAAAGAAGTTGCCAGCATGAACGTTCATAGACTAAAGTCTACTTCCTCAGAGGCATTCTACTGTTATGTGTTTTTGAGACATTCTTAAGCAGACGTCTTCTTCTTTCAGCCTATCTTATAAAGCCACAGTTTTGGGAGTGTTGGGTGAGGTTGCTGGAGACCTGTGTTCAAATCAGCCATGAAATCCACAGGCTGACCTTGTTGTGTCGATCTCTTTCAGTCTAACTGCCTTCACAGGGTCCTTGCAAAAATGGGAAGGGCTTATAGCTACTAGCCACCCTTAGGTTGCCTCCCTTCTTTTCATTTACTGCCTTGTTTATTTATTTACTTATTTTATTAATTTAATTTACATGAAGACTTTGTCCTGGAAAGGGACCCAAGGCAGCTCACAGATTAAATTTCTAACTTTAACAACAAATAGAATACACCTCGTATAAAAGTCTTCCTTGTTTAAATTATTACTGCATTTCTAACATGTTTGCAAAAAAAAGGGGGAGGCAATTATATATAAAAAGTACAAACATTAAGAGAAAGGGAAGTACTCAAGAGGGAGGGCAAAAAAGGCAAAGAATCAAAGGCATCAGAAACCTAATGGTCCAGTAAAGTGGTATTATTTCACCTATGTGTCAGTTTTGTAGCTGGGAAGGCATCAGGGGTCCCAAAAAGCACCCTCTTTTCCTTCTTAGTCTTTGCTTGTGGCTTTTCGGCTGACATCCTGAGTGTACTCAGGAGTAAGTTCCCTTCAACCGAGTGAGATTTACATCTGAGCAAACATGTCGTAGCCAGCACAGTGTAGTGTTTTGAGTGTAGTGGCTTTGACACTGGAGACCAGGGTTCGAATCCCTGCTCAGTCAGGTAAACTTTTGTGCAAGTCACATCCTCTCAGCCAATGGCAAACCCCTTTAAAGAAACCTGCCAAAGAAATACATAAGGTTAATCATAAGTGAGAAACAACTTGAAGGCACATCATATAAACAACAAGAAGAACGACAGCAGCAACAGCAAAACACAAAGAGCACAGGACAGGTCCCTTCCATCCTTCCTCCTGAGGTGCATCTAAATAATGCCACGTGTTCCATCCTACAGACTCCTGGCATTTTTAGTTTTGTGTGTTATAGTGGTTTGAGTGTTGGACTATGACTCTGGAGACCAGGGTTCAAATCCTGGCTTGGCCATGGAAACCCACTGGGTGACCCTGGGGAAGTCACACCCTCTCAGCCTCCGAGGAAGGCAATGGTAACCCCCTTCTGAACAAACCTTGCCGAGGAAACCACCATGATATGTTCTCTAAGGTTGAATCCACACTGGAGAAATAAGCTGGTTTGGCACCGCTTTGAGTGCCCTGGCTCAAGGCTATGGAATTCTGGGAGTTGCAGTTTGTTGTGGGCCCAGAGCGGAGCAGAGCTCCGCTCTGGGCCCCACAACAAACTCCAATTCCCAGAATTCCATAGCAACTGACCCAAACAAAGAGTTAAAGCTGGCCTATTTCTCCAGTGTGTTTTGGACCTAAGTCAGAAATGACTTGAACATGGCACCAACACTCTTTGACAGAGGCGGCTAAAGACCTTGTAAAACCAGAAACCCTAGGATCCCATAGGATGGAGCTACAGCATTTAAAGTGGTGCCAAACTGCATTATTTCCACAGTGTAGATGCACCCCTAAAAACAACACCCACAGCCCTTTCTTAGCAGCAGCCTTTCTGACCAAGAAACTCCCTCTTTGCTTCCCTGCCATCATCACAACAAAAGAGTCCCTCTCTCTCTTTTTCTGGAGGGTTTGTTGTTGGGTGCCTTCAAGCCTAACCCTCCTCATAGGGTTTTCTTGGCAAGATTTCTTCAGAGGAGGTTTGCCAGTGTCATCCTCTGAGGCTGAGAGAGTGTGACTTGCCCCCAGGGTCACTCAGTGGGTTTCATGGGTAGAGGAACACACACACACATACACACTCATGAAGTTACTTATTTCTTTACACACACACACACATAAACACACACATATATAGACACTCATGAAGTTGCTTATTTCTTATAATATATACAGTAGAGTCTGGATTATCCGACATAAACTGGACCGGCTGACAGTTGGATAACTGAAAATGTTGGATAATCCAAGAAAAGCCTTGAAATCACTATGAATTGCAAATGTATTGAAGTTTTATTGCAATAACAGTAAAGGTAAATGTGAAGAAATCTCTGATCAACGTTGTGATGTTCGATATAAACAGTTCAGTCTTCTGAAAATTTAAAGAAATCACAGAAAATTTAAAGAAATCACAGAAAATTTAAAGAAATCACAGCAGCCGTGACGTCAGATAATCGGGAATGTTGGATGACCAAAGGTTGGATAATCGAGACTCTACTGTATATAATAAATTAATAAGCAACTTCATGATTGTATATATACACACACACACACACATATTCATGAAGTTGCTTACACACACAAACATACACACATACACATATCTAGACACTCATGAAGTTGCATATATACACACAGAAATATATATACAATCATGAAGTTGCTTATTAATTTATAATATATATATATATATATATATACATACATACATATACACACACACATACATGTATATATTCATGAAGTTGCTTACACACACAAACATACACACACACACACATCTAGCCACTCATGAAGTTGCATATATATATATATATATATTACACACACACACACAGACATATATATATATAAACTCATGAAGTTACACACAGATAAGCACAAATGTATGTATATAAACACACACACATCTCGACACTCATAAAGTTGCTTATATATATATATAAATACACAAACACACATATATAATCATTATGTTATTTCTACACACTCACACAAATATATATATATATATACACACACATAGACACCCATGAAGTTGCTTATATATATATATATATACACACACACACATGCACACACATATATAATCATGTTGTTTATTTCTATATACACACCCACAAAAATATATACACACACACACATATATGGACACTCATGATGTTCCTTCTTTAGACACACAAACACACAAAGAAAGAGAAAAAGGAGAAACTTTTAACCACCCAACGCAGAAAACACACCTAATTGGCAAGACATGGAGAGAAATGAGGCAAAACTAAGAATATTTTTAGGAGAATTTACCTCTTCCTTCTTCTTTTTGGACCTGGAGATAGATAGATATAATATAATATATAATATATATTGTCGCCCTCTCTTTCCACAGAATGCCTGGAGGTCGGTCAGCCGAGGGGAGGGCGAAGAAGCTCCCTTAATTGACTCAATTAATTAATCCTCCCTCAGAAAAAGGAGGAGGAGGAGGAGGAGGAGCTGCTGCTGCTGCTGCCGCCTCGACGCTCCCTCCCTCCCTCCCTCAAAGAGCCGCCTCGCGCTCTACTCACAACAATATGGCCCTGCTGCTGCTGCTGCTGCTGCACTCCTCCTGTCTGTCAAACCCCAACAACGGAACCTCATTGGCGGGAGCCGCCGCCCCTCACCCATCAATCTCCGCCCTGATTGGACGGTTTGAACAAACAAAAAAAAACACCACCCCGTCCCGCCCCCTTCGTTCTTTTTCTGGATCCAGTATTTACGTTGCGTAAGAAAGGAACGCCACGCCCCCTCACAGTTGCGGCAGGGTTTGGCTCCGCCCACTCGCTCACTCGTTAGGAAGGGAACAACAAGAGCGCCCCCCGCAGCTTGCTCAGGCGGCTCGGGGAACTGCAGGCGGTGCTGCCTCTTTTGGCAGGGATTGCATTGTATTGGAAGCAGCAGCAGCAAGAGCGCCCCCATAGCTTGCTCAGGCGGCTGGGGGAATTGCAGGCGGTGTTGCCTCTTTTGGCAAGGATTGCATTGTATTGGAAGCAGCAGAAGCAAGAGCGCCCCCATAGCTTACTCAGGCGACTGGGGGAATTGCAGGCGGTGTTGCCTCTTTTGGCAGGGATTGTATTGGAAGAAGCTGCAGCAAGGGCGCCCCCCTGGCTTGCTCAGGCGGCTGGGGGAATTGCAGTCTGTGCTGCCTCTTTCTCTTTCTTTCTTTCTTTCTTTCTCCAGAAAACATTCAGGGGTGGCTGTTTTGGCCATTTAGTAAATCCAAGCAAAAACCCACCAAACAGTGATACCTTTATCAGCCAACCAAAATGCACAATTGTACTTGTTGCAAGCTTTCAAAGCTCCGCTGGCTTCTTCATCAGGCAAGACGTTACGAAGCAAACAGGAGGAAAAAACTAGAGATGTTAGTAAGGAGTTTACTGCATGCATACCATGCAGCTGCAGAGAAGTCTACACAGGGACCACCAAACGCAGCGCCCAAACACGGATCAAGGGACACGAGAGACTCTGCAGACCGGGTCAGCTGGAAAAAACAGCAGTTGCAGAACACGTTATAAAGCATCCTGGGCTTAAAACGCTGTTTGAAAACACTGAAATTCTGGACCATGCCAACAACTATCAGGTCAGAATGCACAGAATACCACTGAAATGCATTGAAATGCCTGGATAACTTCAACAGGAAAGAAGAAACCCTTAAAGGTAGCAAAGTTTGGCTACCAGTCCTGAAAAACACTAAAATCAAGACCCAGCAAACGCAAATGAAAAGCACCTCGGGTCAAGCTTCTTCCCAGCAGACAATAATCACTAATTAAACAGACACTAATCCTCCTTGCATATCCTCCCACCCTGAAGCCTTGCCATTCGACAACAGAACAACACACAGATTAACATGGAAATCACTCCTACAAAACAAGAGTCACACAATATATATATATATATATATATATGCCCCACTCTGTTCCATGCCAGCATTCCCTGAAGATGTCAGGTACAGATGCTGGCGAAATGTCAGAAACAAACTCTTCTAGAACATGGCCACACACAGCACGAAAAACCCACAAAAAACTATGGATGCAGGCCATGAAAGCCTTTGACATCACAAGATGCCTGCATTTTGCAAATTTGGACCGGATTGGCATCTTACTAACATCCCTAATTTTTCTCCTGTTTGGTTTGTAACATGAAATCTGATCCAAGGTCGCTAAAATGAGTACCCAGATTGTTGGGGGCAAATTAGCTTACAGTTGTAAACCGCTTAGACACTGCTCAGGCAGTATGAAGTGGTATATAAATGAAGCTTGGATTAATTTTGCGTTATTTCACATTAACTCGGCGTCGTGTGATAAACTTTGGGCATTTCTGGGTTATCTTCGCGTTATATCATTTTTAACTCCCGTCTTCTCACAGGATCTCGCTAGTGTGATAAACTTCCCAGTGGAGTTGGATGTATGAACTTAAGTGGAGTAAAATGCACTGGGAAGCATTGATCGGGGCAAAGGGTAGTATGAACTTCTTTCCGGAGAGATTCGGTAATGGCATGCATGATCTGATCCAGATCTAACCAGGGCAAATGGGCTAGTATGAATGGGACCTATGAATGCTTTAAGGGAGCATGGCTAGGGGGGAAATGGCAGTATTGCTCCATGTGCCAGACTAGTGTTGGGGATGAAATGGCTTAGGAACAGCTGAGTACCCAGATGAGCAGCAGCTGGCTACAGTGACACATGCTTTGGTTACATCCCGTTTGGACTACTGCAATGCACTCTACATGGGGCTGCCTTTGGAAACTGTTTGGAAACTTCAGTGGGTCCAAAATGCCATGGCTAGAATGCTGACCGGAGCCAGTTACAGGGAGTGTATAACTCCTGTATTGAAACAGATTCACTGGCTACCAGTTCATTTCCGAGCACAATTCAAAGTTCTGGTCATGACCTATAAAGCCCTACATGGCTTAGGTCCAGACTATTTGAGAGACCGTATCTCCCAAAACGAACCACTTAGAGCCCTAAGATCCTCAAATGAAGGCTGTCTCTTGGTCCCACCACTTTCCCAAGCTCTCCTGGTGATGACACAAGAGAGAGCCTTCTCAGTGGCTGCTCCCATCCTGCGGAACTTCCTTCCACAGGAGACTAGGCTGGCCCCCTCCCTCCTGGCTTTTCACTGGCAAGTGAAAACTTTTTTATTCCAGCAAGCTTTTTAAAATAATGCAGGCCTGGTTTTATTGTGGGGGTAGGGGAGGGGTGGTGGTTTAGTCTATTTTTAACCTTGTATGTGTTAAATTTTGTATGTTGTATTTTAAAAGACTTTTTACTGTTTTAATTGGATGATTTCAATTGTTTTATAAAGTGTTGTTTTAATGTGTTTTTATATAGATTTATATTGTGAGCTGCCTTGGGTCCCAATTTAGGACAAAGGCGGGATAAAAATAAAATAAAATAAATATATAACTCTATTGGTTAGTCCCAACTAGTTTTTGTTGTTGTGTGCCTTCAAGGCATCCCCAACTTATAGTGACCCTAATTCAACTTTGTCATGTAGTTTTCTTGGCAAGATTTGTCCAGAGGGTGCACTGGATTACAATTCTGGAGACCAGAGTTTTAATCCCCGCTAAGCCACGGACACCCACTGAGTGACCTTGGGCCAGTCACATTCTCTGAGCCTGAGAGTAAGGCAAAGCTAAACCCCCTCTGAACAAATATTTGCCAAGAAAACCCCATGATAGGTTCAACCTAGGATCACCATATGCCAGAAAGAACTTGAAAGCACACAACAAAATGTGTATGAAGTAGGCACTGCTTTTGGTCCTTTCTGTTCACATAGAAATAAGATCAGAATGCAGAAGGCCAAATGTACGTAAGCTTGTGAAGAAATCACAAAAGTACAGTTAATGAGAGTCGGGTGCATGTGAGGAGACTGGAACAGTGTCTTTTCATATTCAACAATTTACCTAGGACCTTGATGGCGAACCTATGACTGACACGCTTAGCCATTTTTGATGACACGCGGCCGCTGAGGTGGCTGCATGCCAAGAAGAATGTTTCATCCTCAGCTACTGCACGGCCAAGTGCAGTAGCCGAGAATGAATAAGACTCTAGTCGTAAATGTTTCTTCCTTGGCTACTGCACTTTGCCATGCTGCATTCTGCTGCTCCCTACTCTGCCGGCAGAAGTGAGGGCAAAGATCCCAGCTTAATTGGAAGTCACAGAACTAGACTCTCTGTGACAAATTCTGTTGTTTTGGCCTACAGACCTCTGCCACAGAGTGTCTAATAGGGGAGGATGAAACATTTGTGACTTATTTCATCCTCAGGAGCAGCAAATGTTTCATTCTCCCCTATTAGACACTCTGTGCCGGAGGTCTGTAGGCCAAAACAACAGAAGTCCGTCACAGAGCATCTAGTCCTGGAACTTCCGGTTAAGCCGGGATCTTTGCCCTCACTTCTACCAGCAGAGCAGGGAGCAGCGGAACGCAGCGAGGGACACATCTCTGGGGGCCCTGCCATTACCAGTAACCAAATAAACAGTTAACCACAGTAACCATTATCTACTGTTCTGGGGTGTCATAGATTTCTAATCCATCATTACTGAGATATATGATTTTAAACTATAAATATATAAACTATAAAAATAAGTGATTTAAACAATAAACATTGCGAAATAATGTTTTTTCCTCAAAGTGACACACCACCCGAGTTATGCTCAGATTTTTGGCGAAGTTTGACACACCAAGCTCAAAAGGTTGCCCATCACTGACCTAGGAGGTTGCCAACACCAGCCTGAGACATTTACCTGTCTAAGGCACAGCAGCAAACAGTGCCCCTCACTTCAAAGTTATAGTGCATAGTATCCAAAGCTAAGCAATAGGTTTCTGCATCCAAGGCAGAAAATCCCAGAGCCTCTCTTATACCTTCTCGTAATAAAAATACAATAGGAATCCATTATTAACAATCTCCTGACTTCTGATGAAAACCCAGATCTGCTGCCTGAGGTGCCTCACTCTGCCTAATAGAACTGATCCAGGAAATGCAGGGGGAAACTACTTACAAAGATAATTTGCAGCAGTTTTGTCCACTGTCTTTTATTTCTGTTTTCTTGACTATCTTCCACTTTTCATCTCTCTTCAGAGAGGGGATGGGGAAATGGTCCTGAAAACCACACAGTCCTGTGGTACTTGGAAGGTCACATGAGTATTAAAACTGCCATTTGCTGAAACAACAGGTGTTGAACACACAGATGTACTAAGTGAATGAGCGGGTACTATGCGGGAGGAGGTAGGGAGCAAACATATTTTATAAAATAATTTTTAAAAGAAAAGAAAAGAATATAATCTGCAAGCACAGATGCCAAACAGGATTCTGTCATTTGAAGTTGGAAAGATCCAGTCATTTGGAATCTACAAGTTCATAGATATTTGTGTGCCTAGGTACTTCTATAGTAATTACCTGAGAATAAATCCCATTGGACTACATTGGCATGTACATCTGAAAATATATGCCTAGGACAGCCTTGATCAAGTCACCATATATAAGGCTAATGTTCATCTTTGTAATAATGGCCTTTATTGATTTAATAACTCCACCCTTGCTTTTCTTCTAATCAAGAGACACAACATCACAACTCAGTGAATTTTAGGCACCAAGTTCACACTTTGTCTTGTCAACATCTTTTTCTTAAAAACCCTTCCTGATCGTCATGTTGAAAACTGGTAGATTAGAATATTCATCCCCCCCCCCCCATCCGGTCTAGGTTGTCTCCATCATTTCTGAGGTTACTAGGCCCTTGGTTAGGCAGAAATAGTTTTAATATGTTTGTTGTTGTTTTTGTGTGCCTTCATATCATGGTGACCCAAAGGAGAACCTATCATAGGATTTTCTTGGCAAGATTTGTTCAGAGGAGGTTTGCCATTGCCTTTCCCTGCGGCTGAGAGCATGTGACTTCCCCAAGGTCACCCAGCGGGTTTCATGGCTGAGCTGGGAACCAGAGTCCTAATCCAACTCTCAAACCACTATCCAGGTAAGGTGGGAAAATCTTCCCCCTTTCCAAAATGTTTTGTGCTTTATCTCAGAAGCTGCAGTGAATGTGGTGAATGGTAAGAGAATATTCAAATTGCAGTGCATAACATCTGCAGGGATAAAGATTTCCCAGTCCGGTAATATGCAACCTGCCTGTGGCCATCCGAGAACTGTGACCAAGTCACAGGGTCACATCCAGGGTCATTCTGCAGATCTATGGCAGAGATGCCATTTAAGCCAAAAGCATTCAGCACAACTCTTTCCACTCTGCTCCTTTTCTGTTGGTAGACCTTTGTCAGAGAGCAGCCTCTGACCACTTCAAGTTTAGAATCCCAAATTATAACCGTGAGTCTCCACCAGGCAAGAGAAATTTATTTCATGCTTTTTAAAAAATACTGCAATGATATTTCCATTCCTGGAAAAAGAAGGACGAGATACAAAGAGAATGCTCCAGAGCACATGCTTGGGAGTTAACATAGTCTAAGAATAACAAATGCAAGAATTTTAAACAGCTCTCGTCTCCCCAGCTACACTATTCTGTTGACATGAAATGGTGGAGAAAAACATTCTGCTCCCTCTAGCGGAACTGGGGGATCATTCATGTGCCCAGCCTCAGGGTTTTAAAATAGTGATGATTCATTAAGTTAGGATTGTCCACTGAAACATATGTAATTTAATTTTAAAATGTACTTTTTGAGAAAGTATGTAGTGGTAACGGACACTGAGAAATTACTAAATGCATGGGATGGTTATAGTGTGTCACTTAGGGATTACAAAAAGGAGAAACCCCATCATGATAAATGGGGGGGGGGGGGGGGAGAAAACACCAGTTTGCATAAAAATGGTATATGCAGGGATTCTTTTATATATCGATACAAACTTTAAAAAAATACTAATAAAAATACAATACATCTTACCACAGTGGGGAACACTGTGACCAGATGAAAGAGATGCCTCCACTCATCTGATATCTCTTTTCCCCAACCTTTGTGCTTTTAGTCCTTTCATCTGTACTTTCTCTCCTTCTCCCTCTCCATTATATTTTTTTCTCAAGTGACCTTTTCCCACTCCACCTTTAGACGTCTTCAACCATAAACTCTCCCAAATTCTTACTCTCTTTCCAAGCAGCAGGACCTTCTCTCTCTCACTAAATTTTTGAAGAGTTTGGAGGTTCTGTCATGTGAGGTAGCAAGTTGTTTGTTGAATGAATCTAGCCTACCTGGACCTATCTAGAGGTATCTAGACTGAGAAATGAATATGTCACGTCTGGCTACTGCTTCCTCACTGCTGGTTAGGGAAAGTGAAGAAATATGCCACCCAATAGCAATAGCAAGTACATTTCTATACCACTTATCAGTGAACTAAGCACTCCCTAAGCAGTTTACAATATGTAAACTAATTGCCCCAACAAGTTGGGTGCTCATTTTAGCGACCTACAGAAGAATGTAAGGCTGAGTGGACCTTGGAGCCCCTGGGATCGAACACATAACCTTGTGGCAGCAGTACAAGCATTTAACTACTGTGCAATCAGGGCTCCTTTGACTAAAAGGCACCCAGCGACTAAAATGGTACTACAGGCTATACACAGATTTTATAAAACAAAATAAGCTTAAGGTGCTCCCTTAATGTCCACACCAAGCTTCTGGTATTTAAGTTATATATGTTTAGGTTTTAAAAAAACACACAAGAGAAAGAACTCAAGGATGCTGAAGTATGTCTTTGTCAGCAGCTCTTGGGCAGTTACTCAATGGCATCACTAGGAGGGTGCAGGGGACACGGACCCCCTTAGAGTGACACCCTAAGTAGGGGTGACACACTTGTTACCCAAACATCTGCCTTTGGGCAGAAACAGGCTGTGGCATTCCCCTGTATCTCATTAAAATGATGAAGAGATGGGCTGAGTGGGGTGAGGCTCAGTGGGAGGCGAAAGGAGAAGTCTCAGGATATTTTTTAAATTAATTTTTAAAAATTAATGTTAAAAAATATTCTTTTAAAATTTTCTTTAACAACATCATCTTTTCCCAAATTTTCATTCCAACCACATGAAACAATGTACAGTATATGTAAATGCACTGAGGCTGTGTGTATGAACAACTTTTACCATGACATCCAGAAATATGCAGAAATTAAGATTAAGGAGTAACCTTAGTACAAAAAACATGAACTTAAGATTCTGTATGGTGTGGGATGGCAGGAGGTCGAGGGGGGAGTGACAACATGAGTTACCACACTGGGTTACACCAGTCCTAGTGATGCCACTATGTTTACTAAAGCTCAAAAACTCTAGCATATTTTAGCGTATCTGACATCTGCCTTGGCTTGACTTCTCTGCCCTTGGCCCAACAAGTACTAACATGTATTTTGGACTATCTACCTGTCTATTTCTCCATGAGAGGCATATCAAAGCGCAGCAGCTGTCTCTGGGAAGTGCTACACCATTTAAATGGTCCCACAATTCCCTCGCATTTGCAACATGGTATTACTATGGGGCACTGTGAAAAATTTCAATGGAAAGTGGCTTCTGTAATTTGGCTGATGCTATTAGGCAAGTCTTCTACTGTGGAGGAGCCCTCAGACCCAAGGCAGGCCTGTGCTAATACTTAAATTTTGGAACAACTCGCAAGTAATTTGGAACAATTCAGAACTCACAGAGATGATTTAGCCAAGGTAAAATAGACATCAAATATATATCTATTTCTAACTTTGCATATATTTTCAGTGTATTCAGTTACCTTTTATCTTTTGCTCAGAGAAATTGTTGAAAAGGAAGGACTGCATAAACCCTGATGCACAATTAGTAAGCACAATGCAATCTTTTGAAGGAAAACATAATTACAGATTGAATATGTAACAGCAGACTGGTTCATTGTTTCTCAGAATGTTGCCAAGGCTGCTTTCACTCATTAGAGAGCTTCAGTCTTTATTTGGAGAAAATAATGAAAGAAACAGCAGCTAAATTGGCAAGGATCAGTATTTAAAACCATAACACCAGCTCTCTGACATATGCACTAGACAATATGGTCTTGGATACTTACTTCACTAGTCTACACCTTACTGAAATCCTTCATAATTCATTTATTTAAAAATGGGATGGCAGGAGGTCGAGAAATATATTTCACATTTCTCCCCTAAGATTAAAAGTGTTATACATGAGGTCCCCAGGTGGTTTCCTGTGCTGCCAATGGTCAGACCAACCTGATATGCTGATATGGATGCTGATATATTCCACACTAATAGCAATTTTATATATTACAACATTTCTACACCAGAAGGCACACATATTAATGAAAGCAAAAAACCTTCAGAAAACTTACTTTCTTGGACTGCAACTACTAGAATTTCCTAGGTAGCATGATTGTTAATCATGATGGCTGGGGCATTCTAGAAGTAGCACTCTAAAAAATGAACTTTTCAAACTCTGTTAGTTGGTAGCCACATGTAGGATCATTACATGTGGCAATAGGATACACAGACCTCACACTGAATGTACATATGCTGGGAAAGCACACCTGCATATCCATAATGAAAACATTGTTGTCACATATAATGCTGTACATAAGGAATGGGGAAACTGTGGCCTCTCTGATGTTGACAAATATGATTCCCATCATTTTCCAACACTGGGTCAGCAGGGGTTGACAGTAATGAGGTCCAACAACTAGAGGATGACATGCTCCCTTGCCCAGGGATGCATCTTATATGTCTCTAAATGATCACTGTTGGAAACAGAATGCTGAATAATGAAGCAAAATGACTGGAAGACACCATAGGCTCAGAAGGTACACTCTCTGGTACTGCAGGAAAAAAAAGAAGATAGCAGGTTTCCATCAGAGAGCTTCTACTACTTGGAGTAGGCAATACTGGGCAAGATGAACAAATATTCTCTTGTCTGGTAGAAGTCATCTTCTTAAAATGGGAAGAAATCACAGTTTCACACAGGAACCTAAGGAATGCCACAAAATAAATAGCAAGAGGAGTGAGTACAGGAGAGTCTTGAATGAATAACTGCTCATAGAAGTAATGGGATGGAAGGCATGTGGCCATAATCAAGGAATATTTCTTCAAAGTAGAAAGCAATCTCTCTGGGGCTAACTTTCTAGCCATGAGGCCATCCTTCCATTCCTGACTACTTCTTGCACATCATGCATCCAAGTTTACTCCAGTGAAAGACTCTGGGCTACCTGGCAGCTTAAATGGTCCAAGATTTGCTTTCATGCTTCACTTTGTTACTTGTAAGATATTGTCATAGTTAATTCTGCATACAAAGCAGAACCTTCTACTCTTCCCAATAAATATAACCTTGCTTATTATAGGGTGGCTTCCTAACCCCTGTAGGTTCATACAGCTGCAATCAGTGCATTTCCTGTGGCATGTCTTGAGTACAGAGGGCATATTAAGGGGTATGGCTTCAAGGGCTGTGTGTCAGCCCTCTTCATTCTTCTTCAGTTCATGCTTCTTGTTGCTCCAAGTTTTCTCCTTTTAGATCATTTATCAGTACTTGTTCTTCATCGTCTCTGTTCTTCATGCAGTTCCACACCATAGCTAGTACCTTTCTGAGACGTCGATCCAGAGCCTCCAAGTGAGGCTCTGACAAAACTGGAGATAAGCCATCCGTGGCTAATGATTCACGCATAACATCGCTCAGTCGATACGGCTCTGTAGCGAGCAGTTGAAGCCGCAGGAATGTTGATTTTTTAATACTGAAACCATCCATAAAAACAACAAAGAAAGGAAGAATTAATAGAACCATAGCATGCAGCTTTTACTGGAAAAACCATGGATAGCAGGATAGCAGGATGACTCGGGGGCAGTGACAACAGTGACAGAAAGAGAAGAGTTACAAACATTATGGATTCCTGCCCAATAATTTCTTTCACATTTGCTGCTAAACTGTAGAACCATACAGGAAATTGAGGAAAATGCATAATCCATTTTCATGACTCTTCTAGACTATGATATAGAAAGAACCCCTGTTTTAACCATAACACATACATCCCCTGAGAGCTGGGATGGGAAGGATCATGGTGGGAGGAGCTGGGTAGATCTCCTCTATATCCACAGCTTGGTTGTTTAAATTGGCTTCTGGCAGAAATGAGCCTGCATGCTCAATTGCACTGTTCAGAATATCAGCAGGGAACTGGCCTGCATGCTCCAGAGAGCAGGAAGAAAGCCAGTTCATGGCACTTTAGGGCTGGGAAGGAGCAAAAGGTCACTTAGTCCAACAGCCTGTTTCTCAAGATCACACCACATAATGGCTGACTATACTGCCAGAGTCTGGCCATGTGGATTGGGGGATTCTGAATGTTGCAGCCAAAAAATTACTTTGCCCTGTCACAATGCAGGATTCCATTTAAGCAGTAAGCAGAGGTGGGCAAGGTGTATCATACAAAAGGTTCAGCAGAGCAGATTAATGGCATGCTTTCCATGATGCTAAGTCAGATTTCTCCTGACCTCTCCCCCTCCAGATGTGCAGGACTACAACACCTATCACCCCAACCAACACAGTCATTGCTATGGTCAATCTGACCAAGGAAAAGTTCCTTCTTAACCCTATATGCTGAAATCAGTTAGTTGCCCAGGGCCGAATTTTAATGTAAATAAGCAGTCAAGGCTGTCTCAGAAGTGAGATAAGAGAAATTACTTTTTTGTTTCTCTAGTATGATCACAACAGAAATCATTTCTATGGAAGTTCCTATTTTCATGGCAAGGGCAGCTCCCGTTGGTGCCCATGGGAGCTTATCTGAAATCAGGACTGTGGCAAGAAGAAAAAGAGGTGGCATTCTTCTTACAACCCTATGCTCAAAATGCTGCTATAGGCATGGGTAATACCATGGAGTTTATCACATGGGAGGAATTTCTCTCAATTGCGAATGGAGCCAATTCGCAATTACGTGAATTTGCTAGTTTAGTGAATTTACGTGAAATCTGATTGTGTTCGGAATGCATTCAGAATAACTTCTCATTTCCCGACAATGACCTCCCATTGCCCGAAATTGCATGAGATACTCTAATACGCAATTACGTGAAACTCCATGATTGCGTTCGCAATGACTTCCCATTGCCCCAAACTGTGTGAGATATACTCATTTGCAATAATGTGAAACCCCATGATTGCATTCGGATTGCCATTGCATTATACCCCCAAATTCCGTTGTATGATAAACTCCTATGTACACAATTAGTTTACTTTGGCCTTGTGTGAAGTAAATCCTTTCTGCTCAGCCCCTGCAAATGGCACTGAACAGCCCTTTCTACTCTGCTTCTTAAACACTCTCTTTTATCCAGTTGCTAACTGTTCATCCCCTCTCCCTTCCACTCAAACACACTATTGAGCCACATGAGCAATAGTAGAGCTGGATCTGAAATGAGCCTTCCAAAACCTTTTGTGGAGAGAAAAGTCTGGCCATCCTTTCTTTCTAAGAAAAGTCAATTTGTCATAGGAGAATCTGACCTTCAGATGGCTTGTCTTTGTCCAAAATGATAAAACTTCTTTAACCCTGTTCCTTCTCCCCACAAACACCAAGAGAGAGCAAGGACAAAGTTGGAAAAATGGGAAAAGTCCTTACATGCAGCACTGTCGAAGAGGAGCCAGAATGGACATTTCATCATGAGAGTGTCTCCCAAACCTAAGGAAGGATGTCAGACATGTCATGTTAATTGGGGATGGGTTTGATAATTTATTCTGCATCCCAGGTGGACCTATATACATCTGCTTTCTCACCTTCCTCCTGTGCTGGTTTCATCCACAGTCATTTAGAGGCCAGCTCAATAAGAGGCATTCAAGAATCATCTGGCTATATCATGCAGGCTACCCTGCATGACTTCCTCTTGCCATTTTGAAAAGGATTGCATAGAATAGAAAAACAGTTTGCTCTCTCACCCTCGACCATTGTCCAGATGAAGAAAAAAGGTGTTGTTACCAAACTTTTCAAAGGTCTCATAATGGTGACGATCCATGTTTCCTGTAGATGGAGACAGGAATGATAGCATGATGAGAATGGCAGATAGAGTGGGCACAGGAGGAAGTGTTAGAGAAGGCCACCTTGAGTTTCCTGAGGGACTCTATGTAATCTCCTATGACACTACATGGAGTTCAACACTGAAACAAAACAAAATATAAACCATGCAGGCAGACAATATACAAAATAAAAAGGAGGGTTAACTACAAGGTGTTAAGGAAAATTATGAAACTTTTGAATTACATTAATTAAAATTCTTCCTCCGGTTTTAAGCAAATATGTTGGAAGGGCTTGAACCTGTGGTTCCTGAGATATGGATGGACTCTGATTCCCATCAGGCCTAGTGAACCTGGGCAATGGTGAAAGAAGGTGGAAGGAAAAGATGATCAACAAGTAGAGGATCATTGATATCTTATTCCTAGGCTGCAAACCACATTATTTCCACTCAGCATTGCCAAGAGCTGTGCTGACTGGGGATAATGGAGTTGCTGTCCAATACATCTAAGGAAGGCCAGGTTTTAGAACACGCTTAGTAAATAAATATGGCTATCAGGCTGCATCAAGAGCAACAGCATATAGTGTATTTCACTGATTTTATAGTATTGTATTTTAACCATGGGTGTATGTGTTTTTAATTGTGTTTTGTATTTTAACATGCTGTAGCCCACCTTGAGCCTTGAGGAGAAGTGGGAAAGAAATAAAATTTATTATTATGTATTGTTAATAGAAGAGGTGGACAAAGTCCTGGAAGATGATATACATGGGGCTGGTTATAGGAAGTATAGAACGCCTTTTTTGAAACAGCTTAACTGGCTACCAGTCCAATTCCAGGCACAATTGTAATTGCTGGTTATGACCTATAAATCTTTATACAGTTCAGGTGCAAACTATCTGAAAGCCCTATTTCTACATAAAAACCTACCTGAGTCTTACAATCTTTAATGAAGGACTTTCTCCCCATCCCACCACACTCGCAGGCCCAGCTGGTGAGGAGACGGAAGAAAGCCTTCTTGGTAGCTGCTCCTAAACTATGGAACTTCCTCTCATTGGCCCCTCTCTGCTTTCTTTTCAAAGGCAGGAAAATACCTTATTCAAACTGGCCTTCAGTGTTTAAGTGATTGGGATAGAAGGATGTACATTAGGTGTAATTTTAAAATATGTAATTATTTTTAATGGGGCTCGAGTATACATGGGATTTCCCTTACACAGAGGGTCCAGAACGGATCCCCCACATGAAGGAAGGGACCATTGTAACACTCAAAACTTTTGCATGAGAAAAGAAACTGAAAATAGAGCTGGAGAGTATCAGCTTTCTCCATGGCTTACTGCATGACATCGTATCACTTCAGTTCTCTTCCCATGGGAGATGGTTGTAAAGGTGCATCTTTTGTCTAGCTGGAAAGAACTGTTTCATAAAAGACACACTTTTACAACTGTCTCCTGCAGGAAGAGGACTGAAGTGACATCTTGGGCTAAGGTATGGAGAAAGTCATGACTCTCAGGTTCTGTTTCAGCATTGTTTTCTCATGCAATTTGGTTTTTTCGATTAGGAATACAGTATTGGGAGATTCAAGAAGTGATCAGGGAAGGTACACCAAGGTAAACCTTTATCCTTCACCTATTGGGGGGGGGGGGTGGATTAATTGCACCAAATGAACCATTAATAATCTGATCCTTAGTGTAGACATGCCAGTAATGGGACGGGAGTAGAACTTTTTTTCAGTATGCAGACAGCGGCTGTAAATAAGATTAGAGTTTATAGGTCCTGTGTTCTAGAAAGCATCCACATTCCTTATATCCTAATGCAGAACTTTCAAGCAAGCAGATATAATTAAATAGATATCTGTAACAAAGTTGGCTGGAGGAGTGTTAATGAGGACATATTGAAATACTTAAAAAGTAACATAATGAGCAGTAATAATGCCATAGTACATTTTGCTTGATAAGTAACATTTTCTAGCTAATATAAAAGAGCATTTAAAGCATTTGTAAAGGCACTTTCAGTAGATTTTCTTCAATTTTTATGTCAGCATCTTATCAATATGAAGAGGTTTCTCCACCACAAAAGAAACAGAAAGTAAATAATGTAATGGGAAATGGAAGAATGAGTAATGGAACATGTTACTAAAAAATGTTATGGGAATAGTAAGGAATTTTTTTAGGGGGGAGGGAATTGTAAACAATTGCCTCTAAAAAGTAACTTTCCAATCTCTATCCTAAAATAACTGTTTTCCATCAGCAGTGCTAACATTTCTATTGTGTTGCTTTTACCGTCGCTCTTCTACTTCTGTCACCTTAAAAAAACCTGAAACAAACAAACAAACACAAACCCTATGCCAGCCATTCATGGTACCTCTTGGCTGCTCATAGTATTTTCTTTTATTTGGGATCTGAAAAGAGCAATTTACTCTTTGGCCACAGCTTTACAGATTACATAAAATGGACATATTTTCCTTCTTTCCTCCATTTGAGATCAATGCCAAGCATTTCTTTCTCTCCCCCGCTTACTTCTGCTCTGCTTAACATTTCACAATTACTTCTGCTTCATCTATTAGCTTTCAGGTTGCTCCCACTGACCGAGGAGTAGCTGGACATCTTTTGTCTCATTGCTGTGCTGACTTGTTTCAGGAGTCATTAGGCTTATGATCCATGTCTTAGCATATCTCCTGCAAGATCATTACAACACCTCAATAAGTCCACCACAGTATTAGGCTTGTGAGGCTGCATTGGTAGTAGCAGTTGGTAGGTATAATCTCTTTTAAGCACTTATTTGATGGCTAAGAAAGAATGTCATAGCATCAAGTTACTAAGAACATGTTTTGGACAACAATCCTAAATATATTTCCTAGGGAGTCAGTCTCCTTGGACAAAGTAGAGTTTAATTCTGAATAAAGATGCATTTTTCATTTTATGTGCCTTCCTCCACTTCAGATTATCATAGGGTTTTCTTGGCAAGATTTATTCAGAGGAGTTTTGTCACTGCCTTCTTTAAGGTCCTATAATCATAAAAGCTGGAAAGGGGCCTAGGGGCCAACAGGTCTGAACTTCTGCTCAATGCAGCATCTCCAACTAGAGCAGTGGTTCCCAAACTTTCATCCTTCAAATGTCTTGGATTTCAGTTCCCAGAATTCCTGACTGTTGGCCAAGCTGCCTGGGGCTTCTGGGAATTGAAGTCCAAAACCCCTGGAGGACCAAAGTTTGGGAATCATTGAGCTAGAGCATTCCCAGCAGCCACTTTTTGGAGAAAACCAGAGAAGGTGACCCCACCACCTCTCTAGGTAATTTGTTCTGTTGCCAAACTCCTTTCACTGTCAAGAAGCTTATTTCAATGTTCAATCAAAACAGTGGCATCACTAAGGAGGTGCAAAGGACGCAGTCCGCATCAGGTGATACTTCAGATGAGGTCCTCCTCTTGTCAGTACCAGCTCAGCAAAGGACAGGGCCAAGAAGTACCCTCCTACCTTCACTGAAGTGGTGCCTCTCTTTTCATGAGGAGGCTAGCACAGCAAAAGAGAGGGCCAAGAGCACCCTTTTGACCACCCACCCCGGTAGCTGCTTCCCTGCATCGGGTGACACCAGAGGTGGGGATGCCACCAAATCAAAATCCACCCTCATTAACTTAAAATATTACACCTAGTTCTACCCCCTTGAGGTATTTAAAGAGTTGCAGTCATGCCACCACTCAATCTTCTCTTCACCAAGCTGAATTTGCTCAGCTCCTTCAACCTCTTCTCAAATGTTTTGTTCTCCATACTTCTTATCTTCCTCATTGTACTTCTCTGAACTTGCTCTGACTTGTCTATATTCTTCTTAAAATGAGGAACCCAGAACTGAACAGATGAGGCCTGATCAGCACAACTTGTAAACCATGGTTCTATTAATGCAGGCTAAAATAGCATTTATCTTCTTTGCTGCAGCATCACACCACTGGCTCATGTCCAGCTTATGATCAACAATAATCTGAACGTCCTTTTCACATCTAGTGTATCTGAGCCAACTATCCTTTTCCTATATTGGGTGCTTGTTGATTTTGGGAGGGGGGGGGTTGTCTAGATGTTGAATTTTGCATTTGTCTTTGTTGAATTTCATTTTATCAATTTAAGTCCAGTTTTCTAGTTTACCGAGGTCCTTTTGAATTCTGTTCCTACCATTCAATGTAGCTGCTCTTCCTAGTTTTGTATAATCTGAAAATCTGATAAGGATTTTCTCCACTCCATCATCTAAATCATTGATTAAAATACTGAAGAGCATCAGTGCCAGGACAGAACCTTGTGGCACTGGTCTCTCACACAACACAACTATAGCAATTTGATGTTGCTTTCATTGCCACAGCTACATCCTAGAGAATCCTAAGATTTGTAGTTTAGTGAGATGCTACAGAGAATTCAAATATCTCAATAAACTACAAATCCCAGGATTTGAGATATAGCAGCAAAGTATGGCAATTAAAGCCACATCAAAGTGCTATAACTATGCAGTTCGAGAGACCCTTTTCACTTGCCCAAGGCTACTTACTGATTTTCCATGGCTGAGTGCTGATTTGTACTATGGTCTCGTGGTCTCCTAATCCAACACTATGACCACTATACCCCATTGGCTCTCAAACCTGCATCAATTGTGCTATTTGTGTCAGAAAGGGGAACTGTGACAGGGGTCATGCTTCGGCCTATCGCACCTGAAATTGGTCACGGGAGGGGAGGCAAACATCCATTAGATGTTTCCCTATTGACAAGGGAACAGGCCCTCATGGATCACAGGAGCTGCTGCCTGATAAGTAGGAATTGTGGGTTCACTGCATTGCACTGTAACAATAGTGCTTATGCATCCAGAACAGCCTTTTGGCTTAGAATAATTAACAGATAAGGGTTAAAAATTTTAATTAATCATCTGCATTTTTGCTGGCCCATTAATTAATCAATTAATTAAAATTGCAGATGGCCAAATCCAATGTTTCTGAACCTAGAAATATCCTTTCGTTGTTTTTAGATGATGCACATGCATCATCTTAGAAGAGGCATTCCTTCCAACAGTCAGGATTTAATAAAGTGCTTTGTGAATCCTAAAAACAACTACTTTGGAGGATTAGGAATTGCCAGGGAATCAGTTTTCTGGCAGTAGAGGAGGCTTCTGGGGGAGAAGAAGAAGAAAGACAATACTAGCAATTAGGTGTAACATTCACCTAATACCTCTTGTTCTTGCTGTCCTCCCTGCCTATAAATACATATATGAATGCCTTTATTTGTTGTTGTTTGCCCTTCAAGTTGTTTCTGATTTATGATGACCCTAAAATGAACCTATCATGGGATTATTTTGGCAAGTTTCCTCAGGGGGGTTTGCCATTGCCATCCTCTGATGCTGAGAGAGTGTGACTTGTCCAAAGTCAACCAGTGGGTTTACATGGCTGAGCTGAGATTCAAACCCTGCTCTCTAAAATCATAGTCAAACCACTACACTACACTGGCTGTTGAATGTCTTATATCTGCAACTAATTATTCAAGAGACCTTTTCAGTCAATTAATCTAATTAATCAATTACACTTTGTAATAACAGCAGCAATTACTCAGCCCATCATGAAAACCCCAGACTTCTTGGACCAGTGGAATCCCATTATAGAAGTCAGAAATGGAAGTGATGCACTGTCCTCTAGTACTGTACTTGCTTTTACATTTAGAAACATTTCTAGATTGTAAAAGCTAAGCAAGTAGATGAGAAACCATAATAAGTAAATACCTGATGAACGGACCTGGAGACCTTGAAATTTTGCTCATAGGTTTGTATGTATTTACTGTATATGTATTTGTTTGGCGGTTCATCATAATAAGGATATTGCCTGGAACAAGGGATTTTTTTTTTGCTAGCCAGCAGAGCCTACTTTTAAAAAATAATATCAAATAAAATAAATATACTACAATATGATGTGACCACTAGATGTCCCCATGAGATATGTTTGATTTTTACAATCAGGGAATAAATATTCTGTATATTCTGGAGTAATGAGTGTGTGTGTAATCTTAAAGAGTCACTTTTGATGTGAGTCTCCCCATTTATGTCTCAAAATTTCTATAGTGAAGCAAGCAGGAAAAAAAATTCAAGGAGGTATCATTTCTATTGTGGGAAAGGGTGAAACCTGATCCAGTACTTTAACCAGAAGCAGAGAAAGCAGTATGAATGAGTCATATCATATGGCATGTAAAATAGGGTTGTCATGAGATCTTAGAACATTATTAATACCTATAATTAATGGTTTTAAGTTCTAACCCATATTTTTCCAACAATGACTTGTGTAGATAATGAACTGTAAGGGGGGGGGGAGGAATTAAAGCAATACACTTTAATAGGTTTTTTGTGGGTTTTTCAGGCTATGTGGTTATATATATATACTGTGTGAGCCTGGGTAGGAAGGAGTGATCTACCCAGGGTCACACAGTGTATATATAACTACTCTCTTCCATGCCAGTATTCTCTGAAGATGCCAGCCACGGATGCTGGCGAAACGTCAGGAATAAACTCTTCTAGGACATGGCCACATAGCCTGGAAAACCCACAAAAAACTATCAATGTCGGCCGTGAAAGCCTTCAACTTCATATTACATTTTAATGATAAAAAGAATTCAGCCAGAAACCAGCACACAGACATTAACACGATGTAATATTATTGTTTCATTGCAATCCTATATATGTCTCATGGGAAGTGTTACTAATCCAAAACACACTGCAGAAATAATCCAGTTTGAGATTTGGCCCAGTGCTGGGGAATCCTGGGAATTGTAGTTTATTGTGGCACCAGAGCTCTCTCTGACAGAGAAGGCTACATGTCTCACAAAACTACAGTTCCTTGAATTCCCTGGCATTAAAGTGTTCTCATACTGGATTATTTCTGCAGTGCGTTTTGGACCACTGATATTCAACCTGTAGTTAACCCTATAAGGCTGCAATCCTATACACACTTTAGGACTTAGGGGCTGTACAGGCCAGCACTTTGTGCCAGCTTGTAGGAGCACTAGGGCTGAGAGTCCACACACTTGAAGCCCTTGTTCCGCCACCTGTGCACCATTATGGCATGCACCCGCCCATATGGTGCACACCATGATCATGTCCATGCAGCGCAGCACCCAAACAGTGCTGTGCACAAAGGGCGTCATGGCATGCAAGCACGCCTATGGCACCCCTCCCTGGACGTAAAAAGAACCCACCCAGAAGCAGGTTCTTTTTGGTCCTTCCGGAGGCTGCAGTATCTGATTGCCACAGCCTCCTTCTGGGGCAAAAACAGGTGGCATGGAGCCGCCTGTCTGTGTAGCTCCTTACTCCCCAATAAGTGTGTATATAGGATTGCAGCCTTAGAGGGTTAACTACAGGTTGAATACAAACATGTGTAATAAGACCTTGATTACTGTTTTAGGAAAAGCAGCTTTGTAAAGAGGATTTTAAAAAGACAAGCAGTTGTCTGTAAGTTTGTGTCTGTGCAAATATAACCCTTTCCTGCCCTAGGGCTTTTCCATTTTCCCCAGGCTGCTTCTCCCTCACAGAATTCTGAATACACATTGAACTACCCTCCCCTCCCCTTTCTTCCAAAGCTGATTTCTTGAGAAGAGCAGCTGTCAGGGATTTGCTCCACATGTTTGTGTGGATAATGCCTGCTTTGGCCCTTTAACTGCCCTGAATGAAGGTTTATGGATTTGTAATATTAAAAAATAATAATAACCCACAGATGGATTTATCCAAACATCTAGAGGGCATTTTCTTTCTTCTAAAGAAAGGGATATATTTCCCAACACAAACTATGTTTTTTTAGAATAAGAAATAAATTCTGGCTGGTGTCCTCTCTTGCAGTTACAGATTCATAGCGTAGAGTTTGGCTTGTTGTTTTGTTGATGTGTGCCTTCAAGTCACTTCCAACTAATGTCAACCCTAAAGAGAACCAAACATGGGTTTTCTTGGCAGGTTTCTTCAGAAGGGGTTTGCTTTTCCATTGCCATCCTCTGAGGCTGAGAGAATGTAACCTGCTGTTACCTTATGGCTGAGACAAGAGTTGAACCCTGGTCTCAAGAGCCATATTCAAACGCTGAAACCACTACATCATGCTGGCTCATTCCCAATTGTGGCACTATTGCCATGATTGTAAATGCCCCCTCCAGTCCATGGCCAGCAATCACCTTGCGCAAGGAAGGTCTGTTCTGCTGCCAGTCAGGGTGCAGCAGTGACTGATCTGCAACAATCAGAAGCAGGACCTCTGTTGTAATTCCTTAAACCCACTTCATTTGCTGGTGGAAAAGGGCTGAGAATATTGTCCTGCTGTGCCCTGATCAGCAGCAGAAAAGATCTCCATCACTCGGTGTGACTAATGGGTGTTAAAGTACATTGGGAGGAGTTGGGCTAGAGAGATGTTGTTTGTAACTAACCCCCTGTGTAGACTGGCCTTAAAGGCTGTCTTGGGGGAGGGGTTGGGGCATAGCATCCATATGATGCTTGACCTGGCTCCAACCCAAAAGCGGTGTGATGCCATGTGCTGCTCCTTTGGTGCTGCATCTGCTTTTTGTGGCTCCTTTTCATGCCTGGCAAATGCCAGATAGGGGCTGTGGTGTGCAGTTGCTGTGGCCCGGATCTGGATGAAAAAGGGGCAGTTGGAGGCCACCCTAAGTAACATTTCTAACAAAGTAAGTGATCTTGGCCAAGGTTTAGCAGAGAGGCTGTTTTCATAGGTGTGAACATATGGTCTATGGATTGTATTTGACCGTCTTCTTCTGTAAAAAGAACAGAGGGCATACCAATAGAGCTGCTAGTTAAAATCTGTCGACAAATATGGAAAACAAAACAATGGCCCACAGGTTGGAAACACTCAAAATGCACTCCAATCCCAATGAAAGTGGACACCAAGGATTGCAGTAACCACAGGACCATTGCATTATTCTCCCATGCAAGCAAGGTGATGCTCAAAATTCTACAATAAAGACTTTTACCATATACAGTCAGCCCTCCTTCTCCACAGATTTTTTTATCCATGGATTCAAGCATCCACGGCTTGAAAATATTCAAAAAAAAGTATCAGTTCCTAAAAGAAAACCTTGATTTTGCCATTTGATATAAGGGACATAATTTTGCTATGCCGTTATATTTAATGGTACTTGAGCATCAATGGATTTTGTTATCCACGGTGGATTCTAGAACCAAACCCCAGCAGATAACAAGGTCCCACTGTATGGAGCAAAAAATGGCAAATGTCCAAACTGGGTTCAGGAAGGGAAGAGGCACTAAGGATTACCGGTATATTGCAAACATTTGCTGGTTACTGGAACACAGCAAAGAGTTTCTGAAAGAGTCAGTTATAGATTAGAACAAAGCCTTTCAATGTGTAGAGCATGAAAAACTATGGATCCGTCTCGAAGAAATGGGTGTGCCTCAACATCTGATTGTCCTGATGTATAACCTACATGCAGGAAAAGAGGCTGCTATCATAACAGAATATGGAGAAGTGGAATGGTTTCCAAATGGCAAGGTGGTCAGGCAAGGCAGCATTTTATCACCCTATTTAATTTGTATACTGAACATATCATATGTAAAGTGGGATTAGACTCAGAGCAAGGTAGTGTGAAAATTGGAGGTAGATCAACAATTTAAGACATGCAGATGACAACATACTACTAGCAGAAAATAGAAAAGACTTGGAATGATTACTGAAGAAAGTGCAAAGGTAGACTGATAGTTGAACATTAAGCAAACAAAATAATGACCACAGATGATTTACACAATTTTCTAGTAGACAGTGCAGACATGAAGGCTAATTTCAAGGAACTATTTCAAAATTTTTCCATACATTGGCTCAGTTATTAATCAGAGTGGAGACTGCAGTCAAGAAATCAGAAGAAGACTAGGACAAAGAAGGGCAGCTGTGAAGGATCTAGACAAGATTTTGAATTGTAAAGATACATCATTGAATGCTAAAATTAGGATTGTCCATGCCATTGTATTTCCCATTTCTATGTATGGTGTTGAAAGGTGGACAAGGAAGGAAGCTGACAGGAAGAAAATCAACTCATTTGAAATGTGGTGCTGGAGGACAGTTTACAGATACTGTGGACTTCTAAAAAGACAAATAAATGGGTCCTAGAGCAAATTAAGACTGAAATCTCCTTAGAAGCCAAGATGACTGAACTGAGACTCTTGCGCTTTGGACATATAATGAGACATGTCTCACTATAAAAAACAGCAATGCCTGGCAAGTTGGAAGGCAGTAGGAAAAGAGGAAGACCACATTCCAGATTGATGGACTCAATCAAGTAAGCCACAGCCCTGAAGCTTCAAGACCTGAACAGGATTGTTGATGACAGAGTGAGTTGGAGGTCTATCATTCATAAGATCACCATAAGTTAAAATCAACTTGATGGCAGTTAACAACAACAACTCCATTTGTGGCACCTGGGCACTCCATCAGTCCTATTGTTGGAAAAATATGGACAAAAAAGGAGAACTGCTGCTCCTGGAAGCCTCCTACTTTTAGCAAAACAAAACAGAAACCAAATATACGCCTGGATCTCACTGAAGTTGCTAATCCCTACTTTATATCTATCATTTGCTGCATCCTAAGAAGAGCCATGAAACTCACAGATCTCACTGTGGATGAGATGAAGTAGTCCTACACTGCTTGCTTCAGTGAAGTATTTACTCATTTGCATTTCACCCTTGCATGCTTCTGTATTTGTAATCTGTTTTTTGCAGACTATCATTTTGGTTCTATTTCTTCATAGATTCCAAAAATCAAAAAGAAAGGAATATTAATAATGATGACTGAGCTTTTGAACCTAAAGTAAAATTTTAGATAAGGGAGTTTGAAAAAAGACAATACTGTATCCCACCAACATCAAAGTTTCAGTGCAAACACATACCCCATGGTTCAGGAGGTGCTCACGACTCTCTGGAAGGCCTTCTTGGTGGGCAGAAAAAAGAAAGGGCCAGGAAAGCTTACCTCCTGAAGTTTATTTATGATTAATGCCTGTAAGTGGTTTATTTTGACATGTTTTCACAGAATATAATTTGCTTCACTGAAGGCATGAAAATGTACTGAGGAAGGTGCAAGAATAGAGTCCCTTGGGCTAAGAGGCACCACTGGCAAGAAAAGTGAGAACAAAAGAAAATGGAAAATAAAACACCACTGTCCCAGTTGTGTTGTGTTTTAATCATGGATATAAACACACTACTTAGCTAGAAAGGGCCCATTGGGTAAATTATTTACTTTTCAGGTAGTTGGTCTGGTCCCATCCAATTCTATGATTTATGAACTCTTTGTTGTCATGTAATAACAACAAAGAACAAGAAGTACTGAACCAATATTCCTCTACAGGGGGATTAGCTCAGATATGTGGATCGGTAAAAGATGGGGTAGTAGGAGCCAGAAACAGTGACATTTGAATTTTAAAAGAAGATTCGATAAGTTCCTACCAAATAGGGCCAGAATGACTAATAGACAGGATACCTATGCATCAGCCCTCTCATCTTAGGTAATAAACCTTTGTATAGTAAATGTTGGGGAACATCAGCTCATATCTTTTTGGCAGGCTTCCCATAGGCAACTGGCTGGCCACAGTATGAAATGAAGACTGAGTAGATAGGTCTTTGGTCTGACCTAGCATGACACTCCTAATATTTTTATGCATGTATCTGGCTCAATGTATCTTGGTCTGATCGGTGGTGGTTCAACAGGGTTTCAGGCAGAAGTCTTCTCCACTGACTTTCCTATCTGTCTGTTTTAACCGGAGGTTTCCAGGATTCGGTCTGAACCCTCTGCATGGAAAGCATGTGTTCTACCACTGTGATCCCTTCCCCAAACATAATGTATCCTGCAAGAAGGACTGGATATGCTCACCCATAAGGAAGTCAAGCACAGTCATGTCAATGAGGTTCAGAAGACGGGATGTTTTGTCGTATGGTGGTGTCTGTCGTACTTCAGTGCAGTAATTTTCATTCAGCTCCCACCTTAGAAAAGTCAGTTATGACAAGATGTCACATATACGGGGAAAACTGGGTTGATTCTACATGTCATTTGATCCCCTTATGAAGCTGCTCAAGGTCATCTCTTCCCTCCAAGCTGATAATATAGATATGCTAATAGGATGGTGCTTTCCAAAACAAAACTCTTACAAAATAGTAAAACAACAACCTAAACTCCCTCTCCTGAACTTGTTTATATGCCACTGCAGCTTTCCCAAGGCCAAAAGGAGAGCTTCTAGAAGTGGAGTAAAACAAATCCTCAATATTTTATTTAATCCACTTCCTGATGGAATGTTTTCCTAGCAGTGTAATACAGTTATGCTCAAAAAGTTTTTCAGATGGGCTGTGAAGTAGCATGGCTGTAGTTTACACAAAAATTAGTGTGAAATTCCAGGGATAATGCCTAGCAGATGAGAGATCAACATACATCTATAACAGTGATCCCCAAACTTTGGTCCTCCAGATGTTTTGGATTTCAACTCCCAAAAGCCCCAGCCAGCTTGACCAACAGTCAGGAATTCTGGGAGATGAAGTCCAAAACATCTGGAGGACCAAAGTTTGGGAATCCCTGATCTATAGCATGGCCAATGGGAACATCTATCTTTCTACTTATTTTCCTGCTCTCTCAAGAGATCTTAAACTTATACCACTAGATGAGCAGAAAAGGTTAGGTGTAAAAAGACTTCCTACCATAGAGCTTGACTCAGTGAGGCTTTGTTAACTAAGTGAAGCTCCCTGGCAGAAAATCTTTTTACATCTACTCAGCCTCCTTTTCTACTCATCTAGTTGGATGTATTTCTAAGCAACATTGGCTTTGGGATGGTGAAGGAGGACTGCAGAAGTACAGAAGTTTGGTGTTGCTATTGGGTTGTAGCAACCTGTCTTCAATACACAATACAATAAAGCTTGAACTGGGGAAAAATAGGATTCTACTCCAAGTGATCCTACAGTAGTTACATATACCTGCTTACAACAGGCAAGGTAAACAGCAGATGCCTCCAGAATTCCTTACTGAACATGCATGAACAGCAAAACAGAGAGAAAAAGAAAAGCAGATTAGCCTGCCCCCAGCACATTAAAAAAAACATAGATCTATAAATCTGGCCACCAACATGGAAATCATAAGAAAAGTGGAGGCTAATGAAAGAAAAAGTAATCCCTAGATGGATTTTAGAAGATGCCTTCAGGCAGTCTCTCATTCCATCCAGAACTTTCCTTTCACTCTTTTGACCCCCCCCCCCCTCTATCCAGAATGTACTGTTCTTAGTCATGTTGGTTTTATTACTCCTCCCTCAGCATACTCACTCAGCTTTTTTGGTTTTGGAGTAAGAACGCCTCCAGGGACTTCTCCACGAGTGCCGTTCAGCCAGTGCTTTGTCAGGCAAAAGGGCTGCCATAGAGCCTTCCAGCTGGTCAGGCTTTCCACACAAAGCATGCTCAGTGGAACAATAGTAGGAACATTCGCCAAAGAAGCAGACATTGCCAGCTTGAGTTGATCCAGACAAAACAGAATGAAGAAAAAGTCAGAGAGGCATAATATCAATAAACCACCAATATGGTAATACCACCATATGTTTTGTGGATGAAGACTAGTATAGGGCTGCCATGGCTTACAGGACTGAAATGCCATGGTATTTTAATTAGCGGGGAGAACAATCGGCCAGTTTACCTCTTCAAACTTCCATGTTTCCTCTCAGTAAAGCTATGTGGTAGGAGTGAATTTTTTCCAGAAATTATAGATTGTTATTTATCCTTATTGCACAGCACAAGCCTAGATCCAGTTGTTAGTTCTAGTTAGAATAGACCATGCTAAACAAGGGAGTTTACATAAATAATTACTTTCCAACTTCCTATTTATTCAATGAGTCTACTCTAACTACAATGTACAATTAGATTTAAGACAAAGTATTTTAGAGTATTTACATATCCTGAAGCCACCAGATCTCATCTGATCTTGGAAGTCAAGCAGGGTGAGCCCTGGATGGCAGATCACCAACCAATACCAGGTGCTGTCGGCTATATTCCAGAGGAAGGAACTGGCATTTCTTTCCTTAAAAAACCCTATGAAGTTCATGGGGTCACCATATGCTGACAGGTGACTTGAAGGCACATAGACACACATTTTAGGATGCCTTGGTCCTCAATGGACAATTAAGACCCATTCATTTTTTGAAAGAGTTGCTCCTGATAGCTCTGACAACCAGCATTGTTACTTTGGTTGCTTTGAACTGCAACTCCCATAATCATGAGACGGTCCAAAAAAAGTAACTTTCCCAAAATGATAATAGATCAACAAAATTTCCTGTGTTTTTTTAAATTCATATTTGGTGCATGACTATGAGAAGTGTCATAATGAGCACCTGTACTTCAAAATATACCACAACGCCAGTATAAAATATTATCCAGAGCTTACATTTCTTCACAGTGAAAGGATATACAGTAGTTATTTCTAGGAATTTCAAGAGATTAGTATAAGTGGGTAGGTCTGATTTGTTCCCACAATGGCCCTGGGTAGGTGGAAAACTGCAGTGCATCTCCAGGGGCTAATTTTCCTGCCCCTGAGAATCTCCAAATCCCCTTCCCTCTACAAAGTTGTAAGATGCTGAAGTCAACTTCTGTTTTTTTTTTTGGGGGGGGGGGCAGTATTTTTTATGATAAGCTGTGCAGGAGAGCCTTATGAGTCATTTAAAAGATAAATTGCTATGGTACACGAGGATACTTTCATGAAAGGAAAATCATCCCTTTTGGCCAGGGATAAAAAGTGGTCTAGAGATGCTGAGGGCCATGAAAACTTTCTTGGGAGTCCAACGAGTTCCCAGGGCCATATTTTTACCATCCTTGAAATATATTAATCTTCTGAAGGATAGGTAGATAGAAAAAATGCTCACCTGGGGAGATGTAGAAAGTCTTAAACAGTTTCTTGTCAGTTGTGATATCACGAATTTCCTTAGTTATATTCACCAAACGGCCAGAAACTGGGGGAATTCTTCGGAAATCCAGGATCCTCCCAGGGGAAAAAACAAGCAGACAGGAAACTAAAACAAATTCTGTTTTGTAGCTGCTGAACAGATAATAATCTCGGATACAGAAAAAGAAATCCTACATGAATACTCAGTTCAAATAAATACAAGAAAGTGCACAACTGGATGGAAAATAAAGGCATTTTAAATTTTGACTAATATATATATTGCTATTTTTCATGACCTCGTGATAAAAAGGTGGAAAAAAAATAAGTATTTGATATGATACTATGTTTATTGGGGACCTCAAGATTTGACCCAGGAACCTCTGAGGCTAGGGCTTAGCATAGTCACAAGCTACTAGACTGTGTGCATCCTTTTACATCCAGAAAGGAGTATTCAAGATCACTTCCAGCCATGGCCCATCCCCAGTTGAAAGCTTTTGATGGTCCCACAGCATTACTCCAAATGGGCCCAAATAATCGTTCACAGCCACAAGACCCTCAAGAGGCACTGTAAAAGAATGGCTCCCATGAGATGTGTGAATAGAGATGGGGCCGGGGGCTGTTGGAGGCTGTTTGGCCTGACTCCAGTGCTGGGAAAAATTTCGGACTGGTCAGACCTTGCAAAAACACAAGGACCCTGGAAAATTTTTTTATCCAGAATCTGGAAATCACTTTTTAAAGGCAATTTGTTTTTATTACCTCTTAAAGGTAAAGGTAGTCCCTTGACATGAATCTCTAGTTGTAACCGACTGTAGGGGGTGGTGCTCATTTCCATTTCTAAGCTGAAGAGCCAGTGTTGTCCAAGGACTGCTCTGGTGGTCATGTGGTCAGTATGATTGCACCTATTGCTGTTACCTTTCCCCTTAAGTGGTACCCATTTATCTATTTGTATTTGCATGCTTTCGAACTGCTAGGTTGGCAGAAGCTGAGACTACTGATGGGAGCTCATCTTATCATGCAGGACTCGGGCCTTGCACTGCCAACCTTCAGATCTTCCGATTGTTTGAATTGGCATCTTAACCGCTAAGCCACCACATTCCTAGGTTATTACTTCTTATAGTAGTTTAAATCACTATTGCCATTACTCATTGCAGTGTTTACAAAAGTAGCTCACAGTATTGCTCACTGAGTTACTTGTTACTTTTCTATTACTTGCTATTGCTTTTTTGGAGATGGAGGGGGTTACTCTAGGATTGATATGAGAATAGTAAAACTTTAAAAAGGTTAAATTAACTTTTAAAGGTAACTAGAAAGCATTCTGTATTACACCAGCAGAGTGACTTGATTTGCCACTTCCTCTGTCGCTTTAGAAATACAATTTTGTTACAACATCATTAACAAAGGAAGTAACATATTACAGATAACTGTTGCTTGTAACACATTACTTCTAAGCTTTGATTTTATCTGCAAATTTGATATCTGAGGCAGCTGCCTCATCTCGTTTAATAACAGAGCCAGACCTGAACCTATGTGTTGAAACAGTGTCTTCCACATTCTTCAGATCACTTTCCAGAGGCAGACAAGAAAGACATCAAAATAGGTCTAGCCACTCATAACTTCAGCCTGGGCTTGAGACACTAGAGCAGAGGCAGGGAACCTGTGGCTCTCTAGATATGGTTAGACTCTGATTCCCACCAGCTCTAGTTGGCATGGCCAATGATCAAAGATGATTAGAGCTGCAGTCTAGAAATATCTGGAGGGCTACAGGATTTGCACTTGAGCCTGTGCCAGTGACTAGATCTCAGACTAGTTTATACCATTGCTCTGATTTAAGGCTGCCTTGCAAGTAATCTGGTTGCTGGCACTTGCACCATAACACTGCTTGCTTTAGACTAGTGACAACTCTTAGTCCTTCTCTAACTTGCTTTCTAGCATCCTTTTGTAATTGTAGATGTCAGGTACTGAACCTGGCACCTTCTGAATGAAGAACATTTGTCTTACTACCCCCAAGCTATGACCACTCGATATACTGTCCTGCTAGTCTCTAAAATACAGAACAGACATATTTGAGTGTCAGGGCTGTAGTGTACTCACCTGTCCAAGTGAAAGGCTGCTATTTCTGCATTGTGCCGCTCAAAATCTGAGAAGTAAAAGAAATCTGCTGGTGTCTCCTGGTCTCGGGTTTGTCTGAAAATGGGGGAGAGAAATGTTGGAAATAGGTATCTGTCTGTCTGTCTATCTAAGTGCTTAGCTGTTCAGTGCTGAACTAATGCCCATACTCTTTTTAAAATCTGGTGATCACTCTACAGTGCATTCTATGACAAATACATTGGATTCATATTGAGGCAGATAATTGGTCCATCTAGTTTAGGGTTGCCATGTTCTGCTTCCACAAATCCAGGTATCTAATCTAAATGATAAGCAAATTACCATAACTATACAAATCATTCTCATTTTCATTGAAGTTATTCAAATTCATTGCATTAATCCTTCACCTCACCTCACCTCACACCCTCAATGGGCCCTTCTTTTGCTTCTTGCAGTCTCCTACTCACATTGCTCACTCTCCTTTGAAAGGCAGGGGTGGACTTGTTTCTTGTAGAACTATTTGACAAAAAAGTGTCTCTACATTTTGCTCCATATTGTCAGTTTCTACAATGAATAAAGCTTATATTGCTTTCTAAAAAAATGGTTTTTAATTTAAAAAAACTTGGAATCAGGACCAGATAATCATCCAAGTATGCACCAAAAGGGATGCCTAGAATCTAGGAAACCCCCAGCCAATTGGGTGGTATAGCCACCCTATTCTAGTTTAGTACTGACTGTCAATATATGAATGGCGGCACATCGAGGATGTCAGACACCTAGCTGTCCTTTGAAATCTTTGGGATCTTTTGCATGTGAGAAAGCATGTGGTCTTCCCACTACACTATAGCTGTTCCATAAACCCTGATGACAAACCAGCATTCAGTTTTATCATGGCAGCAGTAATTTGAGATGCAATCATCTTCAGCTTGTAGCCCTCCCACTTTTTCCTACTTCTTCGTACATCTTTTTTCCTGGGATGGGAGAAACAAAGCCCTCTATCCAGAAGCAATCAGAGTGATCCATTAATAAATCCACAGGACAAAAATTTAATTTTTTTACCACCAGAGGTCGCCTATCTCCAATCAACAACATGGAGGGCTCTGGTCACCATTTCCATCAGGATCTATAACTGATCTAAATAGAAATAACGATACCCTTACTGCAATAGTGCTTTTCATATGTCTTATTTTAAATGATTATTAATGCTCTATTGAAATGTTCAACATGTGGCATAAAATTCCACAGCACTCTAGGGAAATTCCAAATAAATAACTAAGACAAATTGTTGTATGAACAGCTTCTGAAAAGACATAAAGGATTTCTGTAGCATCTTTCAGTCTGAGAAAAAAAGCAAACAGTGGCTGAGAGAGCCTGTGTAGTGTAGTGGCATCTAGCATAAGGTTTTGTGAACTCCAGTCCAATTCGTCACATGCATGCAGTCAGACCCAAAGGTGTTACGGGATTCCTTTATAGCTTTTTATGTTGAAACAGACTAACATAGTTGTGTCTCTTGGAAAGGTGGTGGTATTAATTACAGATAGCAAGGAACAGCTTACTTATTGCAGTCACTTCTCCACCCTAAACTTTGGAACAAGACCCAGCACAATTGTCCCTTGATATCCATGGATTCTTTATCCATGGATATAAGCATCCATGGCTTGGAAATATTTTAAACAGATATTAATTCCAGAAAGCAAACTCTGACTTTGCTATTTTATATAAGGGACACTATTTCACTATGCCATTGTATATAATGGGACTTGACCATCCACAAATGTTGGTATCCACTGGGGATCCTGGAACAAACCCCATTGGATACCAAGGGTCCACTGTATTTGTTAGGAAACAGAAGTGTAATACTTCAATTGCAATGTCACGTTAAGGGAAGTCCAGCTGCTTAGACATTTGGTATTTGTTCCTGAGAATGTGAATAATTTTTAAGCTTTTTAATTAAAACTGCCTGCTAGGAATCTGACTGGTTTTCTTAGACATTCTCACTGCTATGAGATTTAAGGACATGAATCTTATGGCAACCTGCAAGTGACTTTAAAAAAAAGTTAATCACCATGTTATGGGAAGCTACTCCTGCTGAACTGCATAAAATAGACTACTACAGAAATTACAGAAGGAGACTAAATAACTTGTTGAAGATATAAATGGGAACATACAGATCTAAAAAATGGGATATATTCTGCTGATTCATTGTAACAGTCTACACTCACGATCTTCTATGTGATAGTTATCAGCAAGAAAGATGCAGGTGGAACGGAAAAGTCTGCCTCCCTGCCCAACAGTCTGATCAATGGAGGATGGGACTTGATTTTCAGTTCTGTTCCAAGAGCAGAAAAATGCAAGAGATCCTCAAACAACAGTTTTATGAGGCATGAGAACATTCATTTAATTGAATAAAAAACTAAATGTTAATCAATTAAACATCCAGATTAAGAAACAGAGTCAGAAATGGCAGAGGATTCTTCCCTATGGGGTATGCCAAAAGAGCAGATTGAGCAAACTTCCTTTACCACCATACTGGAGTGTCTCTATTAGCTACCCACCCTAAATTACAGAAGGGGTGTTGCTATCTTTTCATTTGAAGTTGTGTGGGGAGTGGATGGAGCTTGTGTACCCAAAAGGCACAAGCAAAGTTTAGGAAAATTCCTCTTACAAACACAATACTTAATATTATACAGTGGAAGAGATATGACTATAAATGAAGGAATTTTTCTTAGAATTGTCACACATATGTTTGTGCAAATGGCAACTACAAACTGTAACTTAACCCTTGTGCTTTGGTTCAGAATGAAGGGGCCACTTAATCAATTTGCCACATACACTGACTATTACTTAACTCCACAGTACTATGTACCAAACATTATCTGTTCCCCAAATGAAATCCATTAGAGATCAGTGCAAAGCATGAAAAGCATCTTAAGCCATCCAGGCTAGTGATGCAGGGTCACCAAAAGTGTTGTACTCACTTCATGGGTTTGAAGAGGGCTTGCCCGTGATTGGGAAAGGTCATGATCAGCTTTAATTGTGTCCCTCCAGGTTTCTGAACTAAAATGATATCAACAAGAATCATGAGCACTCATAAGGAAGTTTAGGTTGGCATTTAAAGAAAGAAAGAGAGAGAGAGAGAGAGAGAAAGAAAGAAAGAAAGAAAGAAAGAAGACAGAGTTCTTGTTGCTTAGCTCTACAGTATAATGCAACCTTTTCCACAATTCTCCCATCAGGATGATATAACCCTCCAAGTGCTGAACATCTGAAGAGAACAAATGAAGACCAGAGGGAAAACAAAGAGGCAAACAGTGGCTGAGAGAGCCAGCATGGTGTAGTGGTTTCAGCATTCGAGAGTAGTGGTTATGACTCTGGAGATTGGGATTCAATTCCTTGCCCAAGCATAAAAACTCACTGGGTGACCTTGAGCAAGTTATACTTTCTCAGCCTCAGAGGATGGCAATGACAACACCGCTTTGAGAAACTTGCCAAGAAAACCCTATGATAGGTTTGCCTTAGGGTTGCCATAAGTAAAAAATGAATTGGAGGCACACAACGGCAAACACTAGATGAAATGAAGAGAAGCAAAAGATGAATCTGAATGTGGCATATACACACACACACACACACACAATAAATAATTACGTGCTTTGTAGTTAATAGTACTAATAGAATAATACCTGAGCTGAGAATTTTTTGTGTGGCCAAATCCTCCATTAAGGCCTGGCGAGTGGGACCATGGCGGGCGTACAATTCATAGCGATTAATGCCAGCATAAAACCGGAGCCAAGCAGGGTTGGGATCGTGTTTTGGAAGAATCGCATCTGCCTTCCCACTGCTGATCCTGCAGAACCCCATGCCGCCACAACAGACGAAAATAAAAGCATATGGTATGTTTATCATATATACTAACAGTGAGCTAAATTATGACAACTCTATAGTCAGAATGAGGCTAGCATGAAACAAGAGGGAGTCAGCAGCCATTGCATACTCAGCAGCTGAGCATCAGGAGTGTTGGAAGACTTTTGAATGCGCCGGTCTGACAGGCTCAGCATTTTTGAGGGACTCTTCTCCCACTGTTCAGAAAGAAGGGAGAAATCCTTTCCCCGCCTGGAAAAGGGAAAGCTTGAGTACAGCATGACAACAAGAGGTCTGGGATGCAAATTGACTTCTCCTGGTTTAATTCAGTTTAATTTAATCAGCTCAAAAGAAAATCATCTCATTGCAGAAAAACTGATTATACTGAGATCACTAGGGACCAAACCTGAGGCTACATACAAGCTACCGTAAGTTTGCTTGATATTATCAAATCATGTTTTCCCCATGGAAAATATTTCTTTCAAACCTCATGAGAGTTCATGTATTCACAACTATTTTGAAATCCTTTCCTTTAGAAGTTATGTCCTTAGAAATATTCTCTCAGAAAGTATGTCATTAGAAGTATCCATAGTTATTTTCACAGGCTTTATATATAGTTACACATACACTTCAGCTACATTTTCCATTCTTCTTCTGCTAGGAGCTACACATTCCTTAATGAAGATATTTCCTTAACTTCACAAATAACTAGACTGGGACTAGATTACCCCATCTATCACTACAATACAGTGTTATTTCCATAGATGCCATGCTCTCCAATCACATGTAAAAACCTTATCATATAAAAGCAATAAATTCAGAAAGCAGGAAATGGTAAGCATCTTAATGTAATAATAGTGCATTGGAAGCTAGCCCAATATATCTGAGGCCATAAGTCTATGGTTAAATTTTTGGAAAGAACAGAAATCTCTAATCTTCACAACCCCTTAAAACTCTGTTCAATTAAAATGAGATTGAGGAAGAACTAAGCATATAGTTATATACATGACCTGGGTATAACTGCAGACAGAGCCATCTTTGAAGAGGATCTATGACATTCTTCCCAAACCCACCATCCCTAGCCTAGTAGTGGCCATATTAGCTGAGTTGATGAGAGTTGTCATAAAATACACCTGGAAGGTGCCAAGTTGGGGGAAGCCAATGTATGTCCTTTGGATGAGCCACGCAACGTGCCCATGTTCCTGAAAAAAAAAAAGAGATGCTCTCACCGTTCATCACTCCCGCTACTTTTCACGAAGAGCTTCATCTTGGGTTTGGAAACAAATAGCTTGTCTCTCTTTATAATCTTTGGGCTTGGAACATTATAGAGAGGATGTTCAAAAAGGGCAACCAGTTTGGATCTCTCTGTCCATGTTGGTTTTTCATCCACTTCTTGCTTGTTGAGGCTGTGACTGTAGAGAGGAGTGGTATTCCGGCCCCCTGATTGTGGTACAGCTTCTGTCAAGCGAAATCCTTTTTCCAGGGAGCTGTTGCTGCCACTGAAGTCTTGGAGAATCCTCAGGTTCAGCTTATTTTGGACTGACGGATTAAGTGGAGGGAGACCCAAGGGACCTGCTACTTTTGGTGTACATCCACAAGAACTATGACCAGCTGGGAGCGTTAAATCCAACACCATGTGTATCAGGATAACCAAAATGAGGAAAAAACAAAGAATGGCTTTAAGTTTCCGTTGGAATAGAGAAGGCAAGTGGCGTAGCATCTTCTTTGAGTCCTAGAGGTCAGCAAGGCAAAACGTGATGGCCAAGTCCTACATGTGTGTGTGTGGGGGGGGGGGATGTGCAGTTTAAGCCCACGTAGTGAGGGTTAAAGGATCCTGTATACCAATGGGACTGGTATTTCTAAAGTTGAGATTCAAAAGAAAACAGGCATACAAATTTTTTTCCAGAAAAAAATATGGTTAAATTCCCAAACCTTTTCCATTCATGTTCCAGTCATCTTTATTAGTGAAGGAGGAGGGAATGAGTAAAGTTGATTTATGACCAAGGATTCTCTTCATGTAGAAGTCCTCAGCAGAAAAGAGGCAGAAAAAGACGTTGCAGAAGAATTTAACACTGTTGACATAGCCAGGGCAGGTGGTGTCAAGGTTGACAAGAGCAGATCAAACTCCAAATCAATAGGAGCTGGCCAATGCTACTTCAAAATATAATCTCACATATCAAACTTTTGTGGAACCTTACCACATTCCTCCACATTTACCCTCTCCCTACACATATACATCATCAATGGGCCACCTACATATACAGGGGAGAGAAGACAGATTTGCTGAGGAAAATATAGTGCTACTATTGCTTTATGGATCTCCATCATATAGAAATGTTGGAATGGGGCACCTAAATTTGGGACTGTAAAGATTTAATAATCCTGCTTCATTAACTATAATGCAAGGATAACAATCTTGGTTATTTCATCTTTGTTTTTATGAGGCAGATGGCCAGGATCACGCTCAACTGACTGTGTAGGAAAGCCTTCAATCACAACAGAACTAATTTATCCTGTTTTGAAGTAGTGTGGTTTACCATCTGAAGAACATCCCACCCCATCAGTTTTGGTTCCTGCTCAGACAAAGGGCTGCCTCCACATTTACTCCCACAAAACTATCAAGTCCAGAATTGAATATTACATAATTGTACTGCTATGGCACTCATGGTGGTTTATATGAGATTTTCTCATTTTATCTTCACAATAGTCCTCTCCTGTAAGCAGGGTCACAGCAAAACATTTTTCGGCCCAAAATGAAAAGCGAGATGGCACCTAAATTCTAAATTCATTCTAAATTCAGGAACTGATTTGCACGCCAGTTAAATATTGGCAATAGGACACCATCCTCCACTACATCTGACCAGTTTTATGGAACAGGACAAGCCAAGTGGCACATACAGCTTTATTCTCCAGTATACAAAAACAACTAGTGGGATTGGCCTGGGGGAACAGCTAAAGGAATGGCACCTGAGAAAATGGCCACACTCTGCCTAACATTTTAGCTGACCCTGGTTGTCAGGTATGTCTTATGCAGGGGGCATCACTGGGGTGTGTGGGCCGTGAAGACCACATCAGGTTACATGCTAAAGGGGAGGGGTGACACCACTGCTCCCCAAACATCTGCCTATTGGCAGAAACAGGCTGTGGCGTTCGCCTGCATCCCTTTAAAACACCAAAGAGATGGTGTTTGTGGGGCAAGGCTCAGTTGAAGGAAAAAAGAGAGGCCCCGGGTTTTCAAAAATTAATTTAAACATTTCTTTAAAAACATCACATTTTACCAAATTTTCACTTTAACCCCATGAAACTATGTATGTGTAAATACACACAGGCTGTGTGCTTGATCTTGTAATTTAAAGGTAGCAACAGTACTTTACATTTCTATTGTGAACTAAGCACTCTTTAAGTAGTTAACAAATGTTTTAGCCAATTGCCCCCAACAAACCGGATACTCATATTACCGACCTACTAAAGCACGGAAGGCTGAATCATCCTGGAGCCCTACGGATCAAACTCACAATGTTGTGACTGCAGTACCAGCATTTAACCACTATGCCACTAGGTATAATTTTAATTTTGCTAGAGCCAGTGTGGCATAGTGGTTTGAGTGCTTGATGAGGAGTCTGGAGACCAGGCTTTGATTGTGAGCTTGGCTATAAAACCCACTGGGGTAACCCTGGGCAAGTCACAACCTCTCAGCCTTAGGGGAGGGCAATGGCAAACTTCCTCTGAACAAATCTCACAAAGAAAACCATGATTCCCATATATCATTGAACGTAATGGGAATAGTTGTAGCATAAACAGTGGTGTGTTGTGTGCCTCTAAGTCATTTCTCACCTTGAGGTGACCCTATCAATGGGTTTATGAGTACCATTAGCACAAAAACATTACGAAAGGTTCTGTATGGTGTGGGATGAGAAGAGGTCAATGGGCATGAGTGACACCATGAGTTATCGCGCCAGGTGACGCCAACCTTAGTGATGCCACTGGTCTCATGTCACTCGCTGTGCTTCACGGCTGAAGAGCAGGAATCTTTTCCTCTTTTCCTCAAGCAATTTTACTGGGACCCTATTTGAGGGAGACAGTGCAAAAATCATCTCTTATTCTTTGAAAATATACAACCATTTTTTTTCTCCTGCAGGCCACTTCTGACATCCAGCCATACATCCACTGTGACACATTCATTTTTTCACTCACATAGAAATATCTCAGCTGCTGAGCAAACGATGAGTTCTCTGCTTTCTTATGTCCCATGGTGCGGACGTTGCCTAGTAACTGTCTCCAGCTAACACCTTCGGTCGCCCCAGATTCTGACAACACTATATTTCTTTTCCTGCCTTGTACTGCAGTAATATCTCGGCCAGGGCAAAGCAAAAAGCCTGATTTCTCCCTCAGGGGTGTGTGGTAGAAACATACTCTTTGCTGCATTTGTATGTATGGTTTGGAGGGCACATTTCAGTCAAACTAGTTAACTTCAAAACCTGCTTAAAGGACTGAACAATAGGAAATGGTGACTAATAAAATTGACACAGTCTTGATGGAGGAACTGAAAGGGCTTAGCACTGAATTCATCGTTCACTTGGAGTATCCTACATGGATCAGTCACTCCCTGTGTGATGGTCCAGTGAAATTAACTACAGTCAACCCTCTATATCATTTTTTTTTAAAAATCCACAGATTTAAGCATCCCCAGCTTGAAAATATTTTTTAAAATGTATAAATTCCAAAAAGAAACCTTAATTGTGCCATTTTATATAAGGGACACAATTTTAATGGCATTAAATGCCATTTGCATTTAATGGGACTTGAGTACCCACAGATTTTGGTATCCACAGGGGGTCCTGGAACCAAACCCCAGCTGATATCAAGGGCCCACTTTACTGCCAAAAATGCCCTCTGCCAAGAATTTTCCTCCTAGACCAGAGGTACAGGGCCCAAGCCCTGCCTGGACATCATAACCTGTTTTTCCCAGATCTACATGGTAGATAAAAAACACTCTACACATGGTCAAATGTACTTATCAGTAATACATTTCAGGATAAAGCTTGTTAGGAAAAGCAAGTTCTGGCGTAGGGTACTTGTAAGCCTCAGCTCAAATTAAATGCTGACAAAAATAAATTTACTCCCATAACACACACATGCTGGTGCAGCAAGCCTGTGAACTGCCTTGAGCTAATACATAGTGCTCTTCTTGTTGTTGTGTGCATTTCTGACTTATGGTGACCTTAATATGACTCTATCATGGGGTTTTCTAGGCGGAATTTGATCAGAGGAGATTTGCTCTTGCCTTCCTCTGAGGCCGAGAGAGTGTAATGCTCTAATCCCATACAAATAGTCAAACTTTCCATATATATGAAGGTTACACCAAAAGAAATAAACTTGTGAATGTGGCCCTGTTGCACAAATCATGTTGAAAATGTTAACATATTGGTTATGCTAGCATTAATTACAAACATCAACAACTGCAATGAACGCAGACTAGGGACCACTGCTTCCTGGTAAACCATGTATGATGACAGCCTCAGGAGGAATAAAAATAAAATACTGAGAATTATGGAAACTGGAGCCAAACATTTAGAGGGCACAAAGATATGGTCTTATTTACAAAGGGCCAGGTATTGTACCTTTATCTTCTCCAGCCATAACATAGGGAGAAGCAGCACAATGTGTGGACTCATGGTTGCTTTCAGTTGTCAATCTGCTTAACCAGTACTATCTCTAAACTCTGTGTAAGGACAGACTAGTTTTGTGTCAGACACTGAGGTGAAAGCTAAGGGGTCACTGGACTGTGATCTGAGGATCTGCATCACTTTAATGCTGGTGACATTAACCAAATGGTTTTTCATCAAGTTGGATGTGAGCTTGTGGTGAAATGACAAGAGCGTGCTTCAAAGCCAGCCATTCACACCAGGCAATCTGTCAATGCGCAATGTTGCCATGACATCATTCCAGAACAACACTCCAATTCCTAGCTCCTACCTCTTGGCAGCAATATGTGAGTCATGTTCACACTCTGCAAGTGCTGTTCTGCTCTAAAAACTTCCACTCCTTATTCCTTCCATGTGGTGTATAATATATATATATATATATATATATAGGCCAATCCAATTACAGAACATAATGTTCCCATGGCGTTTCACTGCAAAGTAAGTCATAATAGTACATTGCTTAAAATTATGCTCTGGAGCATTGGAGTCTAGCAATTATAAGTTATGGTACTGTTCTCCAATTGACCAATTCCTCATCCACAACTCCAGGTACTAAAGAGAGGAGAGAACCATTGTAAGATAAAATTCCCCCCTCCCAGAGTTAAAGAAAAATGCATCTGTTGCTGGAAACATTATTGGTAATAATATTGTGGTGCTACTAGTTAAGAGCACCATCAAATTTGTAAAATGAGTAAACAGATCAGGAACAGGGGATCTGAGTTCAGATGGCTAGGCCTCTTCATCTGATCCACCAAGACTGCTATGGGGAGCCTTTCTCTACCCAAAACACTTCAAGGGAGGGGACTGGTTCTGCTGGGAAACACCTTGAATGAGCAGTTCCCAAGTAAAAACTTCTCAGCAAGGAGTTGACACTTCAAGGCATCGCCAACACCTTGAAAGAACAGCTCCCCTAGGATTTCTCACCCACTGAGAAAGCTACAAAACTGGGGGGTTATTCTTGCTGCTTCATAGCAATGGAAGGCCACATTTCCACTGAGTATTGCAGTATCTCACTCCACCCAAGTATGCATGTGAGTGGTACGGATGTCTTTTTTTCCAAAGAAAGTGCGGGTTATGGAAACACCCTGCTCCTCATTCACAGAATATTACAGTGGTAGAGGACTAAATCTTTGTCCTTTGCTTGTAACCATTCCCCCATCCTCCAATGTATTTTCATACAATTAATTCTATTTTTTTCTCATCAGGAAAAAAATCTGTTTAGGAGAAAAGGGCAGCAAAAATACACAATGGTTTTTCCCTGAAAAGTGTTAGGAGCCCTTTGTCTGCATGACACAGGTGTGTTAGACAAAATGATGTCTCTGTATGAGAAAGAACAGTTTTGTGTGGAAAAGGGGAGTGTGGCGGGGGTAAACCTGTACTGATCAAGGTTATTCTGGGAATCACAGTTCTAAAAAGCAATTTTTCCAAGTTCTGGATTCCAACTACTCTCACCAGAGTACAGAGTGGAATGTGGCCCTAGTTTGTTTGTTTTTTAAAGTGAGATAGCAATGCATATCTCAAAGGTGGTTTCTTAAGATAAAACACGCATATACTATTCCTGTCTGTGAAGATATCCAAAGAAATGGAGACATCATTGCAGCAAATCCAAATTCTTCTCTTCTGCTTGAGCTGCTTTTCCCAGCAGTGATTCTGCCTAAAGAAGCTGAGGGCTGGTTAAATCAGATAGAGCTCTCTCACTTCATGCAGGTCACTGCTACAACCCACATGATGACTGGACCTTGATAAGAGCCAGGTAAAATAGCCAACAGATTATTTGCTGAGATAAGAATCCACCTTGGCATGTTGATATCTATGGGTCAACCTGACACCAGGATAGGTCATTATGACCAACATAGATGTCAACATACATTGATATGAGAAACATTAACTTTGTATTTCTTTCTGTAAGATTAAAGAAATCCACAGCAACTCAATCACAGATTCTACATTCAAAATAGATATAATTACTTTCTTTTCCTTTCTAGTCCTTACTGTATAACCATACAACATGGAACTGCTCTCCTTTCTCTGTCAGATCAATATGTAATCTATTAAAAGGACTGGACAGCCTGTTACTATTGAGCAACAAAAAGGAGAGGTGTGTGAGGAAATATTGACTTGTTTCCACTGTGGGCCAGAAATAATTGGAGTTCTATTAATTTTAGAGGGATGACTCCAATCAGATGGTTGGTAAACTGACCCATAAAGAATGCTTTGAGACATGTTCCTATGGTTATGCGACATTGAGCACCATGTCAATGATGTTTCAATTTAACTATTCCAGGTTCAACAGTCTTCTCTACTGCAACAGGATAGTCACATTGACATCAAAGCAAGAAGTCAGGATTTGGAAAGGACCAAAGGGCTCTTGACTCAACTCCTTGTTGCAAAATAGGAGCAGAGGCTCTTCTATATGTCCCATCAAAACACAGGGACACTTGTAACAGCATTCTCACCACCCAGCTCCCTGTGGGGGGTCAGATTGCCTCATTGCTACACATGTTTTAGATGGAAAGTAGCAACTGCCCTGTTCCTTGGCTTTTGGTGGATTTTTAATATTGCATTCTGATTTATTTTTAAAAAGATAGTGTTTTACTTTTGATTGCTGTACTACTGTACTGCATATCAGTATTGTTTTAAATCAGGAGGGCAGTAGCTTTCAAGATGTTATTAGACTGCAGGTCCCAACATTCACCTTTGGCAATTAGAACTGCTATGAGTTGCAGTCCAACAATATCTAGAGGGTTACACTTTGCCTTATTAATAACTTATCATAGTTACCCTCATAATAGTTCACCATACATGATCACAACACTATAAGCCACAGGCAGAAAGCAGGTATGTTGAAGGAATCTTTAGATTAAGTGACATATCATGCAGCAAGGCAATTAATATTTTTATTTTGTGTATTGTATTGTTTTAACATTTATTATTGCCATCTGCCTTGAACTCTGTTGAAGAAAGATGGGATATCAATGCTTTAAATCAATTAATAAAATAAACCTTTTCTATGCCACTTTGAGTTCTGCTGAAGAAAATTTGCATATTGATCTGGCACCAACTCTTAATAACTGAAGAATTACAACTCTGAATGACCAAATCCAATCTAGCAAGTTCTCAATGGAAAACTGCAGGGGTGAGTGGGTGGATGTACATGTTGCCTAACAACTGTACAGCAACCTCTAGTGCCTCAGAAAAAGTGAGAAACAAATTCATAGTGGATCAAAAGCACAAACACTGAATTCACAAAACAGCTGTCATAACATTGTCATGGCATAATAGGTCTTTTGGCTCACATACTGAAAACTCATTCCACCATTAATGAACAGACATACAAATGATTGCTAAGTGGATGCCTCACACATAAGCCATGCATTTAAAAAACTTTTTATTGTAAAAAAGTAAGTCCCCGCCACACTCCAAATGCAAATAAGCTATATAGAAAATACGATTAGGATCATTCCATTAATTGAATACCCTTGTGACAGCATTATTAGTTTCTACAAAATGGAAGTACAATTGTACTTAAAAGTTTGAGAAACTGGCAGTTTATAAAGCTCCTTCCCACACTACCAGTTTCTGAAGAACACATTGGCATCATAACACTCCCACCCATCCCACATGCTATGCAAAATAGTTTTCTTTGTGTGCCATACGCTTTAGTAACTATATCAGTGCTCTGTAGGTGTAGTGAGGAGGTGGAAGGGCAATTCTCCTAGCAACCGTCCACTGGGTCAGGTTTTTCAAGCTGGTACACACACTTTTCACAACCAGGCAGCTGTCACGCAGGCAGAAGAGAAATCAGCTGCCTTATTCAGTCCATGTCCCAGAAAGTGGGAGGTATAGTAAGGAGAAACAGCAGCAGGTTTGGATAACAGCCCTTCTCTCACAGACCTCCTGTACTGTATGGCTTAATAAACTCCTGCTCCCTCTTGTGCGAGTCCACCTCCAAGCAAAAAGCCACATTGGTAAAGTCAGAGTCAAACACACTATGAGCTAGATTAAGTAGCTCAAACAGATTTACACACACACGCACCCTAAATATTTTTGATAGAACTGGTATATAAATAAGAAAAAGCCAATATTTTTATTAAAAATAAAGCTTCCCTTTAAGTTGTACAAAAAAATCAATGAAAAGTTTCAAAAAACCTCCTGAATGTGGTGCGCTTGGATGCAGAGAGAATATGTCAGGAGCACCTCCAAACACAAACAGCTAGACTGCCTCCAAAGAACATATACAGCAGATTCTTCACCTCATGGGTGATCTCGAAACCAAAGCCCTCACCAATCACCACATGCCAGGAGGAGCCATACTTCTTGTCCATTGTCTCTTTGATCATCTTGGCAGCACTCTGAAGAGCAAACATGAAGAACCAACAAAGGAAGGGAACAGAAGGCAAAAGGGAAGGAATGGCAATTAGATAGATGGAATGTATTTTACTGTCTCACATTGCCCCAGCCTACTCGAGGAGAATTTGCAGTAAGACTTGTATATTGGACAAGAATAAACTATAAAAAATATTGCAGCTGAATGCCTTATTAAAAATATATGTTGTAGTTAGATGCCTTCAAGTTGAGCTTTACTCATGGCAATCCTGTGAATGAGGCATTTCTAAGCCCCCCTGTCCTCCACTGCTCTGCTTAGGTCCTGTAAATTCAGACCCATGACCTCTCTGAATCTAGTCATCTGACATGCAGTCTTCCTCTCTTTCTACTGCCTTCTATCTTTTCTAGCATTAATGTCTTTTCTAAGAGTCATGTTGTCTCATGATGTGGCCAAAGTATGACAGCCCCAATTTAGTCATCTTGGCTTCCAGGGAGAGTTCTAGGAACCATAAAGACTCTTGTTAATGCCTGTCCCCCACCCCCTTTGGTAATTTGTTTTAATTTGTGAGTTGCCTAAAGACAGAAATGAAGATATTTAAAAAGAGTTGTCCAAGTGGAGATTGAAGGTCATATTCTGGATCAGAGTGAGGTGGAATTAGTAGGACCACCAACATTGTGGAGAGACTGTCACATTGCCTCTATACCACTGGACACAAATAGCTGCTGAGCAGGGATATTAGAGAGCAAAACCAGCGGAACAAAAAACTAAAAAATTTTGAGAGTGAAAACACTTCAGGAGGAATAAGCTAAATTGTTGAAGCATATTAATTATTATTTAAAAATTATTCAGCATTCATCTTATTTGATTTGTTTTATGATATTTTAAAAATCTTAGCACTATGCCTACGTATTGTATTTTTAAAATTATCTTTATTTCTTTTACTTAGGGCCTCAAATACTGTATTAGGGAAAAACTCATAAATCTTCCTCTCCACAGAAATCATTAGTCAAAGGAAAAAGATTTACATGATCTGAAGATAAACCAGACCTTTATTTTATTTTCGGTTTTCAAATTAATTTTAATGGTGACTGAAGATAGCTTAAAATAATTATGAGTCCTTTGGTACCTTCAAATCTAACACATTTATTATGGCAGAAGCTTTGTAGACTAGTGTCCATTTCATCAGAGGTATGAAGTTTTATCCTGAATTGTCAGTATATAAACATATGATTGGGAGAGAGAGTGAATAATGAGGTCAGAGACAAATAAAATACAGAAGTCAGTGTCAATTGCATTACTAATGGTGATCTTGCACAAAACAAACTGAAAGATCTTGATACTAGGCAAATTAGTGGCCACCCAGTATTTCTTTTGTTTTAAACGCTCTTTATATTAACTTAAAAATACATAAAATGTAACCTTCTGATTAATGTTTTTTTCCCAGCTCTTTCTTATTCTGCTTTCTTTTCAAATATTATGTGCTTAAAAACAAGTCTTTAAGTTTAATTCAGTATCATGGGAGGCCAAAATGTTCTCCCACTGCTTTTAAAAACATTGCCTTGTTCAAGGAAATAAATTGTTCTTACTGAACTGCTAACTAACTCATTTTGAAATATATTCTGCATTTTGATTCTTTTTTATTAATCTGGCACAACTATTCAAATTATTATTATATCATTTAGTTTATGTTCAACTAACATTTAAAACCTTTTTTTCTTATGTGAAAAACTCAAAAGTGTCTAATAAAAAGAGCCATCTGCTTTACTTGGATAATGAAATGGAAACACCTTGCTGTCTCAGAATGATACTGTGCATGAGTTAAGGAAAACTGATGAAGATGTACGAAAGAACTTCAAGACACAATTTCATCTCTATTATGAAACTTGCACTAGGTTACTAAAGTTAGTTCCTTTTTGTAAAATGTGTACATAAAGAGATTAATCAAGTTGAACAAGTTGAACTTGGTCCCATTGTTATAGAATTGTCTTCCCCATTTCATCAAGAGGAGGCAAAAATCTAATATAAAAAGTCTCTTACAGAAGCTGGATTTTAATATTAATGTATCTTGCCTAACCATCCATAATAAAATACACTTTAGGAAACATTTTTTCTGTTTCAAGAAGGTACATTAATGCTCTAGTCTAGTGTTTCCATGCCCATCAATAGTCTTTTACAGAAGTTTATTATCAGAAAGAGGGCAGAAAACAAGGATACTTGCATAATATGTCAGATTACTGCTTTACATTTTTTTTTACATACGCGTATGACAGTGTTATGAATGGGGCTGTGTTTCCATTCTTCTATTATATTTTCCCTTTAGCAGAAGTGGACAAAACCCCCCGAAACTGGAGCCTATTTGGTGTGTTGCCAAGCAGATACTTTTTCAGGGAAGGCCGATACCTCATTGTTGGTGGCGTACTTCTCACAAGCAGTGACACACAATTCCATGGCTTCTACTCGCATTTCCTCTGGCATGTCTGTGTGCTGGAAGAAAACACAAAAAAGGAGGACATCAGGCACAGATCTGCAATGCACATTAGCAGTCCCTTTTGCAGCACAAGGCCAGGCACAGCACCACCACCTCTTTCTTTCATGTTTGGTTAAGAGTGGGAATGTGATACAAAGACAGACTGACTCCATATGTCACAAGAAGACAGAATTCAAAAGAATCTTGGTTTGTGGAGGATGATGCCTGTGTGCTGAGACATGCTAAGTGATTGCTTCCGCTTGTAGCAGGACTAACTATCGTTACATGCAAATCCAGCTCTCTGGGTTGCCTCTCCCTTATTATGATGGAGAAAGAACAATTGTGACATGCAAACAGGGCCACAGCATGCTTCCTGAGGAATGGGGGCAGACAGACAGCTTACATTAGCAGAGCAATAAAGTACGGATACAATTTAATATGGAGTATGTTCGGGTAAGAAGAGCAAAGCAAGACTAGTTTCTTTACAGGCTCCTTCATTTCAAGAAGTTGAAAACATCTGTTGCAAACAGCAGAACCTATTAAGTGGTACTTCTCTCAGTGCTGATATTTCTCCTTTACATTTACATTTGGAAAAGCCTTTGCTTTGCTGGACAGCAGACTCTCTGGCACTTCCAACTTGGTATAATATAGTGCTGGCAGATTTTGTATTTTACTGTAACTGTTAGTTTATCATCAATATATTGTTTTAGCTGCCTTGAGAATTGGGAAAAACAGGTTAGAAATATGTTAAATACAAAATGTAAATATTGTACTGTATTTGCTAATCTGAGCAAAAACGGAATTTCACAGAAGGCCAGCTTGAGTATGCAAAATCTCTAAAAGTGTATGCCAGGCTGGAATGAGCCACGGAATTTCATCAGATTTTTTGGAAGTCCAGGTTGCACTACAGAAAACTGAGCCTTCTTGATGTGGCCCACATTAAACATTAGGTTACTGAAAGTGAAGGCACAATGCCACCAAAACACTCTGACATGCAGGAAGAGATAGCATATCAGTCCCATAAGACTTTCAAATGCCAGAAACTTAATTAGACTCAAGAAGGACACTTCTTTACAAGGATGCCAAACAACTCCCAATCACTCTGTTTTTCTTTATCTTGCACAATTAAACATTCCTGTCGATGTCTAGCAGTTCTACAGATTTCTTGTGATGTTAACCACTGCAATCCAAGCTTGGAAATACTGTGTTTCATCCAAGTTTCAATTGTTCCTTCAGTTTTTCTTGCTACTCTTCCCAACCCTACCCACCTGTGCCAAACTACTCAGTATTACATCAGCCGTTCATATAGTCTTGCTACCTACATTGTCCTTTTTATATAGTTCTTAACACTATACTCCTTTTTTCCTTTTCTAGTTTTCCTTCATATTTTCAAGTGCACTATGCATGCCCCAAGGATAAGTTTTCTTTTCTCCCCTCCTCTTAAACAAAACTTTTAAACTAATAACATTCCAAGTGTTTCCCTCCCACAGACTAAGCTAAGTGATATATACTACACATTTCATTCATCTTGGCAAAGCAACTTAGACACAGTATGCATTTCTATTATGTGATTAAGCACAAGGTGGTACAATTATCTCTCTTGAACAAATATTCAAAAATTGTTGCACTACAAAAATTGTTGCACTACAATATCTATTGATCAAAAGATCTTGTACTTTTCCATATATCTAGATTATACAATGGATAAAACATACTTAAAATACAGGCATACTTCCATTAACTAAGCTCTGACAGAGACGCTCCTTTTTACAAAAACTTTTTATGCCAGAGCATCTTTCTTGGCTGGAAGTATTTTAGCAGCATTGGTATTGCGGGAGATGGTAAAAAAAGCAGAGACAGGTGATAGACAAAATAATATCTGGAAGCATTTTGGAAGAAACTTTCAAGTGGTCTCTGGAAGATTCAAAATGTTTTTCTTTATGCAAGGCTTATCTGACCTGGGTTCATTTCATATGTGCATACTGTTCGTTTTGAATGGTGTGTTGGAACATATTGAACCTCTCTTCTTTTTTGTGGTGGAAAACCAGTTCCTATTCTTACTATGTTACTTCTGCCTCTAGTACCAAATTTTCTCTTAAAGAAGTACCCATCTATTTTGTTAACTGAGGTATACCTATAGTGCTTACTACTTAAGTAGGCATTCCTGTTTTAACAGTATTGCTGTAGGAACCTTAGGCAATCATATTTTCATAGACATACTGACATACTGTTTAATCTCTAAAACAATTGGTTCTCCCTCTGTCAAATCTCTCTTAATTGCATAAAACAGCAAATCAAAAATGGAACACATGTTTTCTTCTTATCTAAGAACATAACATACCTTTTCAGTTTCACTCTTACCCTGATTAGGGGGAAGCTGTGAAGTCTCTTATAGTCTGCCTCCTCTTTTTTCCCGTCCCCAGTATCTGCCATTGTCCTCTCACTCTGACCCTGGAAAGGGGCAGAGCCACCTGTAGGGACTCAATCACGTGTAGGCTACAACCTTTTAGAATTCAGGCCACACAAGGTTTGCTGAAATAGGATGTTCTGCTGCTTAGAAGAAAAAAGGGAGGAAAATTAGAAAAGTCCAGTTAACATAATCTACAGAACAATCTGCTAAGGCTATCACGTGAGATCTTTAAAAGAATAAAAATAAAAGAATTATTACTGTGATGGTCATGATATTATGAAGTTACAGTTCATAGTCTTTATTTTTGCAACTGTCTTATTAGTAATAAATGCAAGTTTTATTACGCTAATGCTTCTAACTAGATCACAATATAAAGATCACAAAATATTGAGCTAGCTTTCAAGTTCTCCACAAGGGGTTGTGGAAAGGAATCTAAAATCTAGCTGTTACTTATAACTGCCACCTTGTTCAAGCTGAAGCTGCAGTGACTGTGACAATCTCTGATCACTTGGTTTTAGCTATTGCCGTTTGTACCAACTCCATTTGTGAAGTCAAAGTTTTCAAAGCAGCAAGTTTTGTGTTACTCTTTTCCTGTCACATAGAGAACAATTACCCCTCTTCATCCAGTTAACCTTGCGTACTTATAAGTGTGGGGTTTACAGAAAATATGGAGCAACAGGGAGGTGTGGTTTTAACCTAGCAAATATTTTTAGATATTTAATCTCTGAATTTTCACAACATGTCTATAGAAAATAACTATAAATGAAATATAAGAACGAACAATCAGGCTCATTTTAAACATTAAAGGATAATGCTGTCTTCTTCAAATACAAGACTACATTAATCTTGCAGACAAATGTGTTATCAATTATTGCTGCGACAAATGTTCAAGTGAATTTCCTCTTTTAACAGCAGTGGTGCCAATGTATGTGTATAGCAGGAAATAGATGTACCAGAAATGTCTGTTTGCATTACAGGAATAGCTTTTCATATTCTCATTTGTTTTTTCCTTCCACATTGTTCATGAGCTCTACTGCCTATCACTTATATGATTTAACCAAGAGTATTTTCTAAGTTGTTTAGATAATTTCTTCAGCTCACCCATTTAAAATGGCACCCTAAGATCCTTGCAATGTTTTACAGAGATGGTGTAAAGAGGATTTATCTGTTACCACAGCAAAAGTAATGGGCAGATCATGAAAAACTTCTTTCAAAAAGTAATTATTGTTTTAGTTCAATCTCCCTTAGTTACCATGATAGTTAGTTACCATTATAGTTATGGTTTTAAAACTGTGTTAAACTCTTTCCTTTAAAGTAGTTTAGCTTGCTATAAAATACTCTCCTCTCATTCACCTCAGCCTTGCTGCAGATGCCCATGACAGTGCATGAGGCAGCAGCACAAACAAGTATGTCAACTATATGATATTCTCCTGCCACCATTTAGTGTGATCACATTCCCATAGCTACTTTAAAGTTATAACTGAACTTCAAAAGAAATGATGTTATACTCTATTAAATTCTCACAGTAGGATCATTGCTGGAAGTAATTAATGCTATGGAACTTGTTACTTCCAAGCAATAAGAAACATGTAGATATGGTAATTTATTTATACAGTAGTTTTAACAGTAGCACTTATCAGTCTTTTATGTAAAGGATAACTGGACCAGTGTCCCACTGTGTCTTCAAAGCATTCTTGCAGTCTTGTGGCTTTGTTTCTATTTAGCCAACAATATTTTTGAATGAACTCCTAAATTATGTATCAACACAATAATTAAACATCTGCAAACAATTGTTAAAAGACTGCAATGTAACATACTAAAAAAGAATGATACACTTTTTACCATTTTGTACCTGGGTGTAAATAATATGCAAAGGGAACTCGTACTACCTTTGAGACTGAGATAAAGAAAAAAGTTGGTAACATCTGATACATCTGAGAGAGCAGACTTGAATCTACAAAAACTTATGCCTCCAACTTCTTTCTTTCTCTCCGTCTCAGAGGTGCTAAAAATATCCCTTTACATACTGACCCAGACTAACACAGCTGTCTTTGAATGCTATATTTCATGTCATTGTTCATAAATGTCTTTAGGGCATTCTAGATTGGCAAAAAGAAGTGTGTTCATGGCTGTATGAAAGTCTAGCCTTTAGATGAGAAAAAGGGAAAGTGTGCCATGAAAACGCTTTTTTTTTTTTTTGCGTTTTAGGGGAGAAGAAGCGCCTTTAAAAAGGTGCTGGTTTTCCCAGCTTCTTTTTTAAAAACTGCGGAACAGCGCAGCTCCATCTAAAGGCTGTGGTGCAGCTGCTAAGCATTAAGGAAAAGGCAACTTCATGTCACACTTTCCTGCCAATCTAGAAAGCCCCCTTAACATCAAGCAAGGTTGTAGATTCTCTCACTACAATAAGGTTACATCCTGCCTGTAACCCTATCACACAGCAGCTCAAATCTACAGTATTAAAGCAACATCATAAATTCCCTTGTTTCCAACAATACTAGATAACCATCTTAATCTAGAATTGTAATCTTCTAATGTATATATGTGTGCATTTGCACACACAAATGTGTACAGATAGGGACCACCAGAAAACCCTATTTGTCCCAGTTCAGCTATGAGTGACAGACTGACCCCTAGATGATCCAAGCCATCGAATTCCCAATTCCAATTTATGGTTGTGAAAGCTAAACAGTGAAGAAAACAGAGAGGGGAAAAATAAATTCATTTGAAATGTGGTGCTGGAGCAGAGTTCTGCAGATACCCCAGTCTTCCAAAAAGACAGATAAGTGGGTTTGAGAGCAAATCAAGCCTGAACTCTCCCTAGAAGGCAAGATGACTAAACTGAGAATGTTGTACTTTGGCCATATCATGAGAAGACATAACTCACTTGAAAAGACAACAATGCTTGGTAAGGTGGAGGGCAGAAGAACAAGAGGAAGACCACATTCCAGATGGGTAGCCTCAATCAAGGAAGCTGCGACCTGAGTCTGTCTGGAAGACCTGAGTGGGGCTGTTGATGACAGGGTGACTTGGCGGCCTCTCATTCATAGGGTGTTGACTTGACAGCAGCTAGCAACAAACTCAACAGAATTAGAATAAAGCCTTGCCATTCATTTCTGAAAAGTTTTATCTCCCAACTTAGAACTTGTTTCCCTGTTCCCAGGTAACTGGCTGTAGCTGTAGCGAGGAAATGCACCCCCACCCATTACAGTGCATTTTAAGACTGATGGCACAGAAAATAACATCTGTGGCAAAGCCACCAGTTCAACCCCAAACCTGAGTGGAGATATCTGGGTGGTCTGAGCTAGAAAAGTCGAAAATTTCTCTCCCTTGCCAGGAAGAATTGTGGTAAATGAAAATAGTTGAAACAGCTGACTATCCTATCAGGGTGACCAAATATCCTCATTTTCCAGGACTTATCTACATTTCAATCTTCTGTCTAGGAGGAATTGTAAAATGTCCTCCATTTTGAGCATGACTAAGAAGCCCATTCAGAAACACCACATTTGCTGTTCCCCTTTGAGAAATGTGCCTACTTGCCAGCCTGTCCTCACTGCAAACAGGGGGACAATATGGATCCTTCTAAAATTGCTTTTAATGCTTCTAAAGTTTTTTTTTTTTTATAAAAGCAGCAGCAGAGGAGACTTTCCTCCAGAGCTCAGAGTACATTTGTTTCTCAAAACAGAAAGGACAGCAAAGGGGTTAGGCAATGGGCTGCTTGAGGACACAATGTAAATGCTGAAAGGTCCCCCCCCCCAAATTTCAGCACAATAGAAAAATGAAAGAAGTAATTTAAATGTACACTAATCCCTTCACATTTGCGGCTTTGACTTTTGCCGATTTGATTATTCACGGATTTTATTAATATGTTCCCTCTAGGAATATCAAGGTCCTCCAGTGCAATCCTTTATCAACAGTCACACTAAAGGATCAGAAATTCCCAGAGAGAACACTTCACTAGGCCTTTGTAGCTCCCCCAGCACAATTCTATGGTCAATTTGTGGGTTTTCCACATTCATGGTGGCCCTGTGCCCCTAACCCCAGCGAATGTGGAGGGATGAGAATACATTCTGTCAAGGATTTGTTGCTAGTACAGTTAGCCTTTGTCTTGCTCAGAAGTTCGTAACTATATTGAAAGCCAACAAGGCATTTTAACAAAGATTAAGTTCATCAGAAAAATACGATTGAGTATATAATAATAAGAGCCAGCAAGGTCTAGTGGGTGGGGTGTTGGACTATGACTCTGGAAATCAGGGTTTAGTTCCCAGCTGGCCATGGAAACCTACTGGGTGACCTTGGACAAGTCACACTCTCTCAGCCTCAGAAAATGAAAAAAATTTCTCTGGACAAATCTTGCCAAGAAAACCCCATGATAGGTTTACCTTTGTTGCTGTTGCTGAGTGCCTTCAATTCATTTCCAACTACTGGTAACTCTACTAAGGTGAAGTTATCGTGGGGTTTTCTTAGCAAGATTTGTTCAGAGGTGGTTCGCCATTGCCTTCCTCTGCAGCTGAGACAGTGTGACTTGCTCAAGGCCACACAATGGGGTCCGCCTTAGGGTTGCCACAAGCTGATAATGCCTTCAAGGCACACAACATAATAAAATACAGCATATCTAACACAGGTCCAATACACACTGCAGAAATAATGCAGCTTGACACCACTTTAACTGCCCTGGCTCAGTCCAATCCCCTAAGGGCAAGTATGGTTTCCCTATAGGCAAGCATCCCCCAATGTTTCCCTATGGGTAGGTACTGCATTCTCCTATTATTCTCTATGGGCAAATATTTCCAATATTTCCCTATGGGCAAGCATTCTCTAATGTTTCCCTATAGGCAAGTACTGTGGTTATTCTCTATGGGCAAGTGTTCCCCAATGTTTCCCTATGGGCAAGACCTGCATTCTCCTATTATCCTCTATGGGCAAGTATTCTCCTATTGCTATTCTCTATGGGCAAGTGTTCCCCAATGTTCCTCTATGGGCAAGTAATTCCCAATGCCAATATTTCCCTATTGTCTCCCTATAGAAAAGTACTGTGCTACACTCTCCTATTATTCTCTATGGGAATATATTCCCCAATGTCCCCCTATAGGCAAGTGTTCTCTAATGATCTTCTATGGGAATATATTCCCCAATGTTTCCCTATGGGCAAATATTCCACAATGGTTCCCTATGGGCAAGTATGGCTTCCCTAGAATCATAGAATCACAGAGTTGGAAGAGACCACAAGGCCATCCAGTCCAACCCCCTGCCGTGCAGGAACTCCCAATCAAAGCATCCCCGACAGATGGCCATCCAGCCTCTGCTTAAAGACCCCTAAGGAAGGAGACTCCACTACACTCCGAGGGAGTGTGTTCCACTGTCGAACAGCCCTTACTGTCAGGAAGTTCCTCCTAATGTTGAGGTGGAATCTCTTTTCCTGCAGTTTGCATCCATTGTTCCGTGTTCTAGTCTCTGCAGCAGCAGAAAACAAGCCTGCTCCCTCCTCAATGTGACATCCCTTCAAATATTTGAACAGGGCTATCATATCACCTCTTAACCTTCTCTTCTCCAGGCTGAACATCCCCAGTTCCCTAAGTCGTTCCTCATAGGGCATGGTTTCCAGTCCCTTCACCATCTTAGTTGCCCTCCTTTGGACAAGCTCCAGTTTCTCCACATCTTTTTTGAATTGTGGTGCCCAGAACTGGACACAGTATTCCAGGTGGGGCCTGACCAAAGCAGAATAGAGTGGCACTATTACTTCCCTTGATCTAGACACTATACTTCTATTGATGCAGCCTAAAATTGCATTGGCTTTTTTGGCTGCCGCATCACACTGTTGACTCATGTTCAACTTGTGGTCTACTTGGACTCCTAGATCCCTTTCACATGTGGTCTCGTTCAGCCAGGTGTCCCCCATTTTATATCTGTGCATTTCATTTTTCCTCCCTAAGTGCAGAACCTTACATTTCTCTATTTCCCTATGGGCAAGCATTCCCCAATGTCTCCCTATGGGCAGGTCCTGCATTCTCCAATGACCCTCTATGGGCCAGTCCAAGGAGAGAGCGTCCTTCCTTCCTTGCTGCTGCTGCTGCTGCTGCTGCAGCCCCTCAGGCAGACCGAGGAGGAGGCCCTCCCTTTCCCCGCTCTCTCTCCCACTCACCTCCTCCTCCTCCTCGCCGGCCCCACCGGAGGAGCCCCCAAGTACAGCAGCCGCTTCCTTCTGGTTGTTAAGGAGAGAAACGTGCTTGCCTTAGCAACCGAAGGCGGAAGTCCCGCCTCCTCTCTCCCCCCATAGGGCGGCTGTTCAGGGCCCGGGGTAACGGATAGGCGAGGAGTGCTGTCAATCACGCCGGAGGGTCCTTCCACTCCTCCGGCTTCCTGGAGCGCTGGACCGGCGCTTGCACTGACTGCACATTTATAGGTGGCTAAAGAAAACGCCTGAGTGATAGCACAGTCCCCAAACTGTGCTCTTTTTAAAGGGATTTTTGGACTTTTAACTGCATTAAGTTTTCAAGAATTAAAACACACATTTAACGCATACTTACAAAACCACGATTTAAAAAAATAAATAAATAAATTGTAAGGTGCTCTGTGTTATACCTGGTTTTCTCTTTCAAAAAAATATTCATCAAGACTTCTATTCTAAATGCAACTATACATCATACATAGGCTTTAACTCTAACTTGCATTCTTCTTGATTTGATATTTTCTTACCAATATTAATCATCGAGGTTTCTACCCCTGCTGCAGTTATACATTATAAATACTCTTTTATCTCAAGCTTAAATTTTAATCCATTACTTCTCTTTATAGAAAATCATTATAACCAATATTCCCTGTATGCAAATATTATTTGCATTATTTCTCTGTACCTTCTATTATCCTATTTTTTTCAATTTGTGTATATATATATATATATATAGAGAGAGAGAGAGAGAGAGAGAGAGAGAGTGAGTGTAAAAAATGACTTGGAGGCACATAACAACAAAAGCAACAAATAACAATAAGTAATCCCCATGTTACAAAGTGGTCAATACAATCTGAAGCCATGATACCCCTATGGTCTCACCATCGCAATAGTAAATCTATTAAATTACATAAAAAACATGTGCTATTACAACATAAATAGCATGTTGCATTCAGGTACTGTTTGTTATCCATCTGCGGAGCCTTTTAAAGCAACCCACTTTACGGATAATCTCTTCCCTTATTTCCTTGGCATGGGAAGAAAAAAAACACACCAAACAAACTGGTGCTTAGAGACCAAAGTGTTGTACCAATCTCCAGGTGGAGCCTGAATTCTTTGTCCGTTATTGAGTTTATCAATCATAGAATAATACAAATGGAAAAGGCCACAAGGGCCATCAAGTCCATGAGTTTTAAAAGTTTTTATTACTCTCCCCCCCCAACACCAAATGGAATAATATTAAAACAAAATAATAATTAAAAAGGTATTATTAAAACAGACAAAAGGAAAAAAAAAGTGGATGCATTAAACGAAGCACACCCTGAAGCTTCTAACAGATTAAGTTGATTTAATTCTCAATTCTTCTTGGGTTATCTTGTTCAGTGCTAACAGAAAGTTCTAAGTAAGGCTGCATCTACACTGTAGAAATAATGTGGTTTGACACTACTTTAAGTGTCATAGCTCCATCCTTTGTGGGATTCATATTTTGCAAAGGCTGCCAGAGTGCTGATGCCTCACACATCTACAAATCACAGGATTCTGTAGGATGGACCCTTGGCCGTTAAAGTGGTGTCAAATTATATTATTTCTACAGCATAGATGCACCCTTATGTCACCAAACTAGAAAACTTCGGATTCTATAGGATGGAGCAATGCTAAACTTTTGTTACTGTGTAGTGCAGATAAATGCTTCTTGGACTATCTGATGTGGGAGACCAGCCATAACCAGCCAATACTGATGTTCCCAACCCTAAATGTGAGGCCTTTTTAATGTATGAGGTCCGTCCAGGGCAGTTTTCCTATGTTCCCCAACCCCACCCCATGTTAAAATCCAAATATAAAAGATGGAGTTCAAGGAAATACGTTTCTTTGGATGACAGCACTTGGTGCTGGAGTGCTAGGACTTTCCAAGCAGACCAGTGTTAGAAGTATGTCTTATATGAGAGTTAAAAGTGGGAATATTGACGAGAAATTAGGTGGAAGTAACTGATAAGGCTGTGGATTTTGCAAAAATGTGGAGTGCTTGTTTATGTAATAATTAAAAGTATTTGTTACCACCTTTCTGTCTATTGGCGAACCTAAAGTGAGGTACAATTATATATTAAAGTTCTTTAAAACAGCTTGAAAATAATATTAAAAGGCTTTTTTAAAAAAGCAGTGCCTAGATGGAATAACATAGTTTTGACTGCCTGCTGGTAGTTCAACAAGGATGGAGCCCAAATGCAATCTTTTGGAAGAGAGTTCTTCAATCAAGGTTTTTGGGGGAGACAAAACAGAGCTTCTCTGTTGAAGATTGTACATTCCAGACAAGCTCTTATGGAAACAGGTGTCTCTCAGATATCCTGGCTCTGAGCTGTAAGGAAAGGACTGGCTTTTACAGGATTTATTTTCCCTAAAGGAGAATCCAATGTGCAGAGTATGGGTCTCCAGAGGAAAGCTTACAGAGAGGAATGGCACAGAGAACTTGCTTCATCATGAGGAAAATTGCATCAAAAACCAGATTTTTTTTTCTTTTTAAGAGACATAATTGTTTCTTCATGAAACAAGTAATGTTGGGGTACATACATCAAATAGTTAATATAGGATTATGCCTTGGCAAATGGGTTGACATGCTGAAGAACACAATTCTTATCCAACTGTCTATGAAAAGTAATACAAGAAAATTTATTGATAAGAGTATTAATGAATTCTAAATGAGAAGATAGAAGTCAAAAAGAATTCTCAGAGCATATTCAGAATGTCTCAGCTCAGCACAACCATGATGTCAAAGTATTCTGAAACTATGAAGTTAAACCAAAGGCAGTTTCATAGTTTTACCTAGAAACATGATACCAAAGCGTATCTTGAAGACCTACTGCACATGGTATGGTAGCATCTGAGAAGATCTCTAATGCCGCTTGGTTAACTCTCTGAGGAAACACAATGACAAGATGAGAAATGATAGGGATGAGAATCATGTATCCTCTAGATGTTGCATAGGGATCATTTCTGTTAAACAATAAATCGCTTTAAAATAGAAGGGCTACTGTGTCCGTCCAAGTGTTTTTGGCCTGTAACTCCCATCAGCCTCATCTAATATAGCTAATGTTGAGGGATATTGAGATACGCAGTTCACAAACATTTCTCCCCCATTTTGTAAATAGTGATTAGGCAAAATTAGAAAAGATAAAGTTACTAAGCAAGGAGATTGTACATTATTTTCGGTGTACGTCTGTATATCATTTACTGAAGAGTATGAGCTGGAGGGCCGTTTGTTTAATTTGTAGAACCATAGAGTGGGAAGGACACATAAGAGCCCTCCAGTCCAGGCCCTGCCATGCACGGGTACAGAACTAATGCACTCTTCAGAGATAACAATGCAGCATCTGATTTAAAAACCTCCAAAGTCCACCATCTTCCCAGGCAGTCTATTCTTACAATCAAGAAGTTCTTCCAAAGGTTTAGATGGAATCTCTTTTCTTGTAATTTCAACCCAGAAGAGTTGCTTAGGGGGACTAATAACAATAAATGCCAAAACACATTTTTAATTAAAAATGTAACATAAAAATAAAAAGAAACACAACACTAAAAATATAAGTCAGAATACTAGTCCCAACTAGAGCAAAACCATTGAATTAGTGAGACTTACATACGTCTTGACCTAGCAGTTAAAAATTGATTTCATGGGTGTACACTACTTGGACCTCACCATCATGTTTAGACCTTTGCATGGGTCTAACACTCATGTGGTTAGTCCCTTTTCAACTACAGGCTGCCTTACATGCCTAAAGACTACCTGAGTAAGTCTTGCCTGCCACCAGAAGCCATCCTTTCCTGAATCTGGAATCATTCATTGAGGAAGTACTTGTGTTCTCCAAAACATGCCTACCATGAACACAGTGGCATTGCTAGGGGTGCATGGGGTGCAGACCGCACCAGGTGAAACCCCAGAAGAGGGGTGACACCTGGTCACCCCCCCCCCACCTTGGTGCCATCTCCTTGGCATGGCACACGGCAGCAAAGGAGCATGCCCAGCCCCCTTTCCTTGCCATGTGTCATTCTACTCATATGTAGAGCAGCATGTAGCAGTGAATAAGCCCCCCGAGCCCTGCCCCCCACACCAGATAACACCTTGGACATGAGAGCAAGAAAAGAGGGCTTTCCCGACAAATCTTAACACCTGGGCTGGTTTTGGTTTCTATGGGAGAATGTGGTGAACAGCCTGTTCTCAAGTTGTATGGAGTTTAGTATGTGAAGACCAACACTTTGATTTGTATTGAGAAACATAATCAGTAGCCAGTGAAGGTGTCACAAGAAAAGAGTCTCATGCTTTTTGTAATTGGCCTCAGTCAACATTCTGGGCTACATTATGTTGCCAGAGATTTATCAAAATCAGTCCCATGCATAGTGCATTACATCACTGTAGTCCAAATGGAATGCTACTAAGGCATGGGTCACCATGATTAAATAAAACATTTCCAGGAACAACTGCAATTGGCACACGTACTTCTTTTGTCGAGTGATGGTGTAAAGAGGAATTTGATTTGAGCCAATGTTCTTCTTATTTTCTTATGGGGGAACAGGTTAATGAAAGCTAGTCAGGGTAGATAGTTGGCTGCTTCACTCCTTTGATAGTGCCTTCCCCTAAGAAAACAGGCTTTGGTCTTCTGGCAAGAGAAGAGATATGAGAGGAGAAAAATGTGGAGAAGGAGCAATATTTCACATCTTAAAGTGTGGTTGAAGTTGCTTTTGCTGCTGTAACAAACAGATAATGATTAAGGAGGAGGCCAAGCTTGGAGCCTCCCTTTAGTCTGGTTTGAGATTTCTGAGCAAAAATTGAAAATCTGGGCTTTTTTGCCTCCTAATCCCAATATCGCAACACGAATGGGCCTGGTCTCTGTTTGCCACTGTGGGACATATTAGATACAGTATAACTTGCATGTTATGCAAGCTTGATTTATAGAAATACTAACAAATGTAAAATACGCTGCATATTTGTTACTGTTATATTGAGCCACTTCTCTCCTAAAGAACAGCCTTATGTTTTCCAGTTTATATTTCTGCCATTTGTCAGAGCACTAAGTTTCCATGTGCTAAATTAAATTACTTTTTCAATGGCTCCCAGGACCTCTTGAACCCTGTCCTATTTCTCAGATTCCATTGTGGCTATTTTGATCAAGATGTGTGTTCTTTTTATTTTGCATTTTGAAATAGCTTCCATGTGGAATTTTATGGTTTTTAATTTCCTTTCTTTCATTTTCTTCTCCACTATCTCATTTCCCCTGCATATATATATATATATATATATGGATAACAGAAATTATGTTAATATTTTTCCACTGTTAGGCAATCTGTTGTTTTGTGTGAAACTTCTCACAATGGTATGTATTTATAGTTTTCCTTTTCAACGGCACCATTTTAATTAAATCCTTTCTCTGGAATGCTTTTATTTTTCAGGGGAAAGTATCTCTTTGATCTCAATCAAACCTTCCTCTCTTTCTTCTTAATTTCTATGAACCTTTGCCTTTGTGTTTGAAATTCCCTAGGTTTGAGCTGAATAAATATAATTGCTTCATTCCTGGCTACTCATACTTACCAATATTGTTGTTGTGTGCCATCAAATATAACACAAGATTTGGAATGGATGCTTGGAACATAATGCAAAGGTTGAACTGGTTGACAGCTCCCAGTGTGTGCCACCTAGTATGGCTAGTCTACCTATGAATGAGGTAACTCAGCTGTCATCCTTGGGCCTGGAGGCACCAGATCAATGGTCCCTCAGGAGTAGATTGGGCTGCTATGAAAGAGAAAGGTTCTGGTCTATTTGCCACTGATGGCTGATGGACTGAGGTACCTGAAGGGACTATCCGTGTCCAGGACCGTTCCAGTCTATCCACCATATTTGCAAGTCCTGAAGGGTCCAAGGTCCCATTCAGTGTCAGGAAAGATCTTCAGGACTTTTCTGTGGCATTCTGACAGTATCCGGGCCAGTCTTCTTGTTGCCTCCCGATGGATGGATTAGGGCCCTCCTAGGACCTTCCATCTCTGGGAGTTCCAGGCTACCCATGGCGATACACACCACACAAGAAGGCAGACATCTTTCACTGAAGATCACCTGGTGTGGTCTTTTTAAAAAAGGCAGAAGTTTTGCCATCCTTTCATAAGGCAGAATTCAAAGATATAGCCGTGTTAGAAGTTGGCAGCATGAGCTTTGCATCTGAGGAAGTAGACTAAAATCTACGAAAGGTCATGCTGCCAACTTCTTTCTTTCAGTTAGTCTCAAAGATACTATGAGATATCGCCACATACTTTCACAAGGTAGACACTCTTTTATATTGCCAAAAAAAGAATGTCCATCCTCAAACCTATCATCATCCTTTGCATAAAATGTGCATTTTCTAATTCCTATGTATTGATGAATATATATAGGGGGAAACACTAGCACTTTAATTAGTTATGGGGAATGACAACCTCCATGGGTTGCTAGGATTCTTTTTGCAGTCTGCAAAAGCAGTCAGAGCCTCCTGTCCCAAATTGCCTTAAACAGGTGTCCTTGCAGCACCTCCAAGGAATTGTGCCTCTAGAAGCCTCCAGAGGGCACAGTCATCCAAAGCAAGATGTTTATAGGATTTTGCTCCTTGTTTTAACAGTGGAAAAAATTGTAAAGATTTCTTAAAAACAAAACAAAACCTGGTTTCACCAGGGGAAGCTGGCATAACCCAGGTAGTAGCAAATGGTTCCTTGAGGTTCTTCAAAGTTGGCCACCCTTGACTTAATAGACTCACTATATGTATATCTCATGAAGGGAAGGGGGCTGGGGTTGTTCAGTCTGCTGTCCGGGTGTTAAGTGCTGACTAGCCCTTTCCAGGCCCTGCTAGCTCTCCATTTTTGTGGTTCTTCTCTTTTTTTGGGGGGGGGGGGGTTGAGGGAAGGAGGGATCCATATCTTTAAAACAGACATGAATTTGCCATGCTTTCAAGTGCAACAGGGGTGGGAATCATGTGAGCCTCTGGCTGTTGATTTATTGTATTACAATTTTTATATCCCAACCTTTATCACACAATCTCAGGCCATACAAATTAATACCTGTTTAAACAATTTCAAACAATTTAAAATTTTAAAATGATAACCTAATTTAAACAATGTAAAGGTAGATAGAGCCAGCCTGGTGTACTAGTTTCAGAGGCTGGATGGCCATCTGTCGGGAGTGCTTTGATTTTCTATTCCTGCAGGGCTGGCATTTGGACTGGAAGGCCCTTGTGATCTCTTCCAACCCTATGATTCTGTAATTCTAAGTATTGGATTAGGACTCCAGGAGATCAGGGTCTGACTTCCCACTCAGTCATGAAAACTCACTGGGTGGCTTTGGCAAGATCTCAGAGGAAGGCAATGGGAAACCTCCTCTGAACAAATCTTGAGAAGAAAACCCTTTGATAGGGTCACAGTCAGTTGGAGCCATCTTGAAGGCTCTTAACAACCACTAAAAAGGCAGAGGAAATGGCTGAGGAATGTAAAATTACATAAAACAGTTTAAAACCATGTATATGTATAGAAGTAGACGCAACCATTGGACCTAAAGGCTTAAATAAAATAAAACAGCTACTATAATAATAACAACACAATATAACAATAATAATAATAATAATAATAATAATAATACAATTATACACTACTATTAAACATTTAATAAAAATTATTTGGCATCAGTACAAATCACACCTTCAACAGGAGGGCATTACACAACTGGATGCCACAGCAGAGAAGACCCTGTTCCACATCTGCACAAAGTGTTTTGCTCCTGCTGATGGGACTGGAGGTGGGTCCTCCCAATAGACTTCAGTGCTTGGTAGAGGCATTCCTCTTGAGATCCCAAGGCATTCAGAACTTGAAATGCAATCAAAATTACTCTGAACATGGACTGCAACTCTCATATTCTTTACTTGGGACTTTGCTGCCTAGGGCTGCTGGCAGTTGCAGTCCAAGAATATCCTGAAAGCTGTATGAGTGCCACTGTTGAAACAGAGAGTGCCTTTAAATAGATGACTGTCATTTGTAATGTATAGCACCAAGCCGCTCTGCAAGAGTACTGTGCGCAAAGTGCTTTGTGCCACTGAGTAGAGACGGAGTCTGCAGTGTCACTATCAAAGGGCAATGTTAATCTTACCATCAGAAATCTGAAGGACTTTTGTTTAACAACTTAATCCTCATTCTCCATTTTATGTTAAGGTAAATGCAATTGCTTTCTGTATATTCATTCTTATGTTACCCTTTTTCTTTTGCTGCTGTTATCCTTTTCATTGTCAAATGTAGACTGTAAGCTCTGTGGTGGCTGGGACCTCCCTTCCTCTCTTTGAAGCTCTATGATGCATTCTGTCGATTAATAGAGCTAAATAAATAATTTCTTCTACCCACCACAAATCTCTGTGCTATTTTCCGTATCTTCAGACACCTCATGGGCTCTGTCATCTTTCCATTCCATAGGTAATTTCCCAGACACAATAAAGAGAATCAAATATAAACACCAAGTTTATTTTGCAACCGTCAAATATACAAAAAGTATACATATGACACATTTATGTATGCACACATGTCGAATCTGTTTAACAGCTGTACGAAAAGAGAAAGGGAGAAGAGAGGAGGAGAGTGAGAAAGTAGCACAGAGAGAGTATATTTCCCCACCCCAGGCTTGGTGCATTAAAATAACAATGTTTTACAATGTGAACATGGTTGCTTCTATCCCCTTACCTTATGCTTGGAAACATTTCCTCTAGGGACTTAAAGTCCCAGAATCAGTCATCATTCATGGCTAGTGACCAGGTTGGTTATGGGATTCTGGGACTTGTAGCCCTGAAAGGAATTATCCCAAGCTCTGTCTTTATCCGCCCCTATATACCCTCCTCTCTCTGAATGATTTGTTTCCCATTGACAACACAACATATTTAGGGCAGTTTTCCTTGTTACACATCTCATGGGCACATGCTGAAGATGGGTGTACACTAACAGTGGTTATTCTGTGTCACCACATTGACTCCATGAGGAACTAGGAACAACTGCAGCTCCATAAGCACATTTCTGTGGTGCAAACATAGTGAAGCAAATACTTGTATTTGCCTTGTGTATAATATGTAACCATTAAAAGTGCAACATATAAATCACAGATGAAAAATGTCAGGCTCTCCAGATGTTTTTAGATGGCATCTCCCATCATTCTGCACCATTGGTGATATTGGCTAGAGTTGATAGTAGTCATAGTGCAATAGGCATTGGGAGGACCACGCATATACATAACCAGTCTTTAAAAGAAGAGCCCACAATGTCATTAATATGATCTGAAATAACTTTGTCTGCTCTGCCTTCCCTCACTCCATTTATTCAGAGGAAAACACACACATACACAAAGAGAATATTCAACATTTTGTATCATCAGTCATGGCAAATGGAACATATACGGCAGGGCGGGAAGCAAAAATACAACACGAGCAATCACAAGATCCTCAAAGAAAGGGAAAAAAATACTCACAAATGTGTTGTTATCAGTGAATTCACAGGTTGCAAAACCATTGTGATATCAGGCACTCAAAAGGCATACAGACTTCACCGACCCCTGGCCAGGTTTAGCAGCTAATCTGTGCTCTCCCCATCTATTTGCCCCCAATTTCCTACAAGGGTTCTGAGAACTCTTTCATCAGCTGCTGCTGCTCTGTGAGCACCACAAATCCCCCCCAAAGTGGCACAATGAGAATGAGAAACAGTAGGGATTGGAACATGCACAGGAGCACAGCTAGATTACTGTACAGGCATGGCACTGTCCTCTCTCAGAATATGGTCTGTTAAGGACTAAACTCACACATGGCATTTTCTTTCACATGTGAACCAGTTCAGTTATCCATGGGTATGCAATCACATCACAGTCTGTGTAATGGGTGCATGGACATTATCCCAGACATAGCTAAGAAAATGTCCTGTGGCAAGAAGGATACTACAATACAAATAGGAATTCCTGTTAATAGTTTCCACGAGAGCCAACTTCTACAGTTGATACTGTTAGTCCATGGTCTGAAGTCCTCTCCTCCATTGCAACTGAATTGCTGGAATCCTATGTGCTTCAGAACAGTTTACTATACCGCAGATGACCATTCATCCCCCTGCATTTACTCTAGAGCCACTGCAGCCCCCCTGCCAGCCATCATGTAACCAGACAGATTAGTTGAAGGCATTCATGGCCGGCATCCATAGTTTTTTGTGGGGCTTTCGGACTATGTGGCCATGTTCTAGAAGAGTTCCTTTCTGACGTTTCTCCAGCATCTGTGGCTGGCATCTTCACCTTCAGCATCTGTGGCTGGCATCTTCATTCTCTGAAGATGCCAGCCACAGATGCTGGTGAAACGTCAGAAAGGAACTCTTCTAGAACATGGCCATATGGCCTGAAAGCCCCACAAAAAACTACAAAATGATTATATCATCCATTTAGGTCCACTAAAGGTCTTAGTGGATAATGTAATAATTTCACATCTGGCTACAAGGATATAGCCAGGTGTTTCTCTGAACACCTCCCTGCTGTCTACCAGATTATGAGATGGCTATCGGGAGTGTATGTGCAGTGGCTCTGTAGAGGTCTGGGGGGCTATGGCTGTTGTGGAGGAACAAAAGGAATACCAGCCTCTGCAATGACCACAGAAAGGGAAGAAAGAGGAAGACATATGCAGTTGTAAGGTTAACTTCTGCTTATGCTACTAACAGGATGTCAGCCTGTAAGTGTAAATGGGTGAGAGAAAAAGCCTGGTCACATTTAAAAAAAAAAAAAAGCATTCACGCTACTTGCTAGAAAAGCAAAGCACAAGACCTCTCATTTTTGTCTATCTCAGACACCATTTGGGTGAATCAATGAATTTTGGGTGAACTGGTTGCTTTCCTGTTGCATTATTCCACTTGGCCTCACTATGGCTTTATCCATGAGCATGCTCTAGATCTGGACTGGAGGCCTATAGTGCTCCAGATGTTGTTGGGACTACAGCTCCCAGCATTTCTGACTACTGGTCATGTTGGCTGAGACTGAGGGGAGTTGAAGTTCATCAACATCTGGAAAATTACAGATGCTGTACTCTGCCTTCTCCTTCATGCTTTGTCCTCTGGACATATCTAGGTACCATAATTTAAAATGTTAAATACTGCTGGTCCTCCCAAATCCACATGCATTTGAGCGGTTTCATGCAATCAAGTCCAACCTCTCTTCATCACAAAATTGTATCTTTTCATTTCATGAGAGCAACTCAAGGTTTTGAGACAGAACTTCAAAACTTCCAGAATTCCCCAACTGTTATGTGAAGTGGCCATGCTAGTTTGAGGATTCTAAGAGCAGTATGACCACACTTTCCTCAGTAATATAAAGTTTGGGTACTGGGAGTATAGGACACTCTGCAAATCTTTTAGTTACCTAAATAATTACGGTTTAAGCAACAGAGAAGGCAGGCACACAGAGTTTTCTTTTTAAATAGCCTTGTGGTACCTGCAAAAAACAGTAAGAATCCTTTATCACAAAAGATACTTTCTTAAGTTACTCCAGGGAACAAAAAATGCCTCAGTGTTTCCCTAATAATATAATGTATGGTGGTCTAAATAAATCTAAGCATTGTGTTCAGCATAACAGAATTCACAATAGGCTGATATTGCTAAGGTAAGGTAGGACAAATTGAGATCCAGCGTGGTAAAGTGGCTCGGGCATTGGATTAGCACTCTGGCAGACCAGAGTTTGAATTCCCATTCAGCCATGGAAACCTATTGGGTGACCTGACTCTAATTTATGACAACTCTATCCTGCTGTTTTCATGGCAAGATTTATTCAGAGAAGGTGTGCTATTTGCTTTGCTCTCTAACACTTAGAGAGTATGACTTACCCAGGGTCACCCAGCAGATATCCATGGAAAAGAATTTGAACTCTGGTCTCCTGGAGTCCTAGACCAACACTGCATCACTACACCACACTAGTTCCCAGCTTTATCTTAATATATAACCTGTTTAACAACAACCACATTGCAAATAAGAGGAAACACATCATCAAGAATAGGTGGAGGGAGACAAAACTTAGAAGTGCTATTTTAGATATGTATCTGCATCTGTGTGTGCCTTAAAGTTGCCTGTTGACTTATGGCAACCCCATGAATTTCACAGGGTTTTCTTAGGCAATAAATGCTCCATGTTTACCAGTTTAGAAAGAATTACAGTGGAACCTTGGTATCCACTGTAGTTTGGTACCAGGACCCCTCCATAGATACCAAAATCCATGGATGCTCAAATCCCATTATATACTTAAAATGGTGTTCGTTATATAAAATAACAAAATCAAGGTTTCCTTTTTGGAATTTTGTTTTTTGGAATATTTGCAAGCTGTGCATAGTTGAACCCATGGATACAGAGGGCTGATTATATTACTGTATACTTTAGATAGGGATGTAATATCTCTCTCCATAGTGTGCCTGAACCATCTGCTGTCTGGGGGTTCACTGTTGATGAACATCTTCAAGTCCGCTCTCTCTTGCCATCTTACATCCCACAGACATGGCCTGGACAAACCTTCATACAGAGGAGGACTCCTTCAGGCTGTCCTCTACCATTTCTTCAGATAGAAGACTGTCCCTGTTAAGGAGGTCAAATCTTTTTGAATGGAAAGAGTTTGCATGTTCAGTGGTAAATGACTATGCCCTCAAGCAATACATTTTAAACACATAAAACAACATGCAAATCAGCCCTTTGAAGGAAGGAAAGGGATGGGAAAAACTATGGTTTGAGCAGGAATGTTAGAATTCTGTAGTCATTGCACTTAGACTCCTGTAAGCTGTCATATCAATATAAAATAATGATTTTTTTTAAAAAAGACTGATGAATTTAGAATCGTGTGCCCCATTAAAATAAGTGTGCTAATGGGATCACATAGCAATTCAAATAATTTATTGGTGAAATAACATCTAGGAAGGAATGTTGGATCATTGTAAAAAAAAAGAAAAGAAATAAAATAATCTGAATTTAAAATGTAGGCCTTTGTGGAATGAAGGAATACACTGGTGTTGTTGGCCACAAACAAGGGGTACTGTACAAGTAAGGGCTATGGAACTGAGGCTAGAAGGCAGATAAATCAGTGGGACATTACTGATGGATGCATGCAGAGATCAGAGGAATATTGGCTTGTGTATTCCCAGATTATCAATGGCTTCTCAATGGTAAATGTCACCATGTGCATGGTTTTAAAGCCTTGACAGATCCTACTCATTGGTCTTAACACATCACTGAAGGAATCAGCCAAATGTGCCTAGAAAGTGTTGGTGATCAACAGTTCCATCTTCATTATTCTTGGCAGTTATCGCACTGTTTGGATATGGCTGTCACCCTCTCAACTCAGCAGCCCTCTTGGTGGAAGGCCTTGCCATACACATTATGCATCAGAAAGAATTTTACTGAAACAATGAAACACACAGTGTCACAATTTCTCGTAATTTCAAGAGTTTTCCTTATCCCTTGCATACATGCACACACTCACACACAGAGCTCAGACCAATTCAAATGTCAAAATTGTGTGTATTAAGGGGGGAAGGGCCCCTCACTGACTCATTCCTTAAACAGTCTGAAGGATGTAGCTTTCATACTATTTGCCTTTGGTAGGACCTCTCATGCCTTCATCTTCTCTTCGCAGATCTCAAAGCTTTGTTTGGCTGCCCCTCCATGGACCTCCACCAGTTTTTCGTCCCAGTGGATGATGTTGCCTTGAAGATGGTTGGTGCAGTTGGCCAGGCCTACAATCTCTGTTGGTGTCAGAACACGATCCCAAAGGTTGAACTGAGAAATTTCCCCTACAAAGGCCTGAGTGGCATCAAATCTTCCACCCAATGCATCCTGCAGCGTTACATTGGACAAAATGTTGTGGCGGCAGGTGGTGAACATAGGCAATGCACAAGGAGTCACGGGAAAACCAGACAAGGAAAAGCATGAGAAATCAAGGAAAAAGAAGAGGGAGAGAGGAGGAGAAAGAGAGGATGAATTAGGTAAAGAACCACAGCCATTATCTTCTTCTACAGCAGAGGTAGGCAAGTGCACAGTGGGCAGGGGCCAATTTTTGGCCCTGAAGCACACACCCTTTGGGCTACAATGTCATGGTCAGTTACACCCGGATTTATGTCACATCACTTCTAGCTAACATTTGGGATTGTTTTCAGCTGTTTATAAAAAAAAATCAGTTATTTTTTGAGAGGGGGTGCTTTTGGGATTCAGGGTAATAGGAGACTTAAACTATTGAATCTGTAGCTGATTTGGAAAGATTTTGGATGATTTTTTTTGGGGGGGGGGCACATGAATATCAGCATAGTTTTTTTAAACAGAGATTTTAGGGAACATTTGGGATTATTAGTGGGTCTTCAGGGCCCCCCAAAGTGGGGTTTGGTGCTACATGTGGCCCCACAGCCCGTATTTTCCCTATTCCCTGTTCTACAGGTTCAGTTTATCTTTGCCAAGTGCCAGAGGGCTTTAGTGAGGTCCCTTAGCAGTGACCTTCACTCTGGGCCCTCTTTATCAGGTAGCTGCATCTGCTGGTCTCCATTTTAGATTCCTCAGTGACTCAAAGCAACTATATGTCTCTGAAGATGCCAGCCACAGATGCTGGCGAAACGTCAGAAAGGAACTCTTCTAGAACATGGCCACATAGCCCGAAAGCTCCACAAAAAACTATACATGTCAGGTTCTCGGGGGCACTATTGGTACATAAAATTGGGATTCCGGACTTCTGCTGCACTGCAAGATAAGCTAGGGGAAGTTGGCTTCAGTATATGAGAGGAGCCACCAAATGACACTTTGCCTGGGTCTTCCTCAGACTTGACCCTGGAGTTGTTTTTAGCTCAATAACAAGAGCTCCTTGACTATGGAGCAATGGGATATTTTATATTGAGGAAAAGTAAAAGTAAAAGGAAGGGGAACCTGTACAAATCTCATGCAGTTTGCCTATTCAATAATTATCCTTGCTTCCATTCTCGATTGGTGAAGGTGACCCAAGAAATGTGGAGGAGCATTAGAGGGACAAAGGATCACAGCTAATTTGAGAACCTAATTGTACAAATAGAGAGCAATTGTGTGGAACCTTTAGTAGTTATATGAAATGGGTGTTCTGGAGAAATATGAGCAAAGGATCGCCTGTGAATGGGTTTCTAGAAAAACCCACATCACAATTAAGCTCTAGGCATCACGCATTAAATGCTTCAGTTTGGCAAAGCCAACAAGAAAGAGCACCACACAGACACAACAGACTAGTGTTTTTATCCCCATATGAAGGTGAATTAAACCAAATCTGATGTTGATGAATCTAACATAATGTCATCTCTCAATTATGAGAGGTAGTAAGTCTTTCTCTATACTTTGACAGTGAGGACAAGTTCAATCAATAAAAACTAGTGGCTTCCATGGTCTGAAATACACTGCAGAAATAATCCGGTTTGAGACTGCTTTAACTGCCCTGGCTCAATGCTAGGGAATTCTGTGAACTGTAGTTTTGTGAGACATTTAGCCTTCTCTGCCAGAGAGCTCTGGTGCCACAATAAACTACAATTCCCAGGATTTCCTAGCACTGAGACAGGCCAGTTAAAGGGGTTTCGAACTGGATTATTTCTACAGTGTGTTTCAGACCTAGGTCAGTAGGACAGTAAATCCATTCTAGATTGTAGCCCAAACTTTAAAAGAACTATCCAAGTTGCTGAACTTTTAAAATATGGAACAGAGCATTTACTTAACATTTGTACAGTCATTCCTTTTGGGAGCCACTGACCAGTAAACTATTCACTTTGAATCAGTAACTGTAGCCTTATGTGACTGTCATTTTACTTGATGAAATACACAGGACATTGCTAGGATGCTGGCTGGGTTTTTCTTGCACTCATGCTCTTAAATTCTGCTTCTTGGGTTCCCAAGCCTGGCCAAGACAATACAGGAATTGGACTCACCTGTTCCTGGCCCAAGATAAGCACACCATGAGGTTTTACTGGATGCCAAGATGCCAGGTTTTCACTGGCTCCACGCTCCTCACCATCTTGGTACGCTGACCATATGCCATCCCGTGTGATCCAGTTAACACAGATGTGGTGCCATGTTCCATCCTTTAGAGTCATGGGCAGCAGAGCAACCTGCAGAACAAAACAGGGTAATGCCTTAGGTTCAATGCATGGGGCAAACATTTTTCAACAATCTTTTCCTGCTGCCTATTGCTAACACCACTATGCCTCTGGCCTTGATGGCTGGGAATTATGGGCACTGTAATCTAAAAAGAAACATTTCTGAGTTCTTTTGTCCTGTTAATCTCAAGACTGAGAAGTCCCCTCCTGTTGCCTGCAAAATGCCAGCAATAAAGGATTTAAAATAATACAGAGTCATTCGATAGTAACAAATAACTGTATCTGGTATTAGAAGTGTTATCTCCAAAGGCCTATTATGAAGGTAAAGTGAAAGAAAAATAAATAAGGCCTATAGCTGCAATTGTGTTAAGTATGCTTGGTCCTGTGCTGTGTGGAAAGTGACAGAGACAGCCTCTCTGAGACACTGACTGAAAACACATTGATATTTTCCCTGAGATGGTGATGGCACTGTAGGCCAAACTAGAATTGATAGAATGGTGGAGGTTATTATAGAATCTGTGGATGAAAAGCAGTACTTTTCTAGGTGTTAGTGAACCCTGTATCCGTGGTGCAAAAGAAATGCTAGACACAATTAGCAATGCCTGAAGCAACACAGTTGGATCCAAAATGGCCAGATGCATCTTCCAACATGTGCCACCTTGCCCATAGAGCAGCTCCATTTCTTTAATTATCCAACATCCTCATCTGTTTGTTTTAGAAATTACCGTGTGGCCAAGCCAACCTGCCAACTGCAGTAAGATCTGTTTCCTATAGCACATTTTATTTTCCAACTGCATAAAATGTGTCCAACTGCACATTAGAATAATGCCTGGGTGATATATACATTCTTTAAACTTGACAGCGCAATTTTATCTACAGCTTGGCTGTATTTATAGTCTGGGCTTGCCCATGGGTCTCACTCACTGAATCATATTTCCCACAAGACGGACTTTGCAACTGACTCAGATCAGAGCACAGTTCTAAGTGCAGAATACATGTTGGCCACTGTGATCTGGAATTGCGCTGTCAGGCTGGCAAAAGCTAATAGTTGCAATCCCATCTCTTTAAAGGGATTATTGCCCTAATGTGTAAAAATGGGGACTGACTTAGGCAGTGTGAACAGAGACCAATAATGCTCCCTTTACCTGCTGTATACCACCCAGACGTTATCTCTGTGCCTTCCCCACCTAGTCTCACTTCTCTTATCAGAATTCTTACTCACCTTCAAAGTGTAGGCCTGTCATTATGTGTACAGCCTTCCATCCCCAGTGGTGAACATGGGCTTCCAATTGGGATTGTGACCATAGTAAAGGAGAGAGGATTTTACACAAGGCTGGCGAACACAATGCTATTTTAGGTTGCATCAATAGAAGTATAGCGTCTAGATCAAGGGAAGTAATAGACTTCAAGGGAAGTAATAGACCCCCTTAGAGGTCTTTAAACCGAGGCTGGATGGCCATCTGTCGGGTATGCTTTGATTGGGAGTTCCTGCATGGCAGGGGGTTGGACTGGATGGCCCTTGTGGTCTCTTCCAACTCTGTGATTCTATGATTCTATGATTCTATGATTCCCATTAGCCCCACCTATCATAACCAGACTAGATGGAATGAAAATCCCAAATATCTAAAAGGACCAAAGGTGCCCCCCCAAACTGTAGTGCTGTGATTAGGGCCAAATGAATGCTTCTAGGCTGGGGTGGGAGTTGTGCCCTTCAAGTGTTGTTGAATTGCAGCTCCCGGCACGCCTTGTCATTGCCTATGCTGGCCAGGACTGCTGGGAGATACAGTATACCAATATCTAGAAGGCCACACAATTCTCACCTCAGCTCTAGGCTTGCTTGGGGCCATTTAGAGGCTCTTAAGAGAGAGCAAGTTGCCAGGTGTGCAACTACAGCTTCCTAAGTTGCATACTCCTCACACTTTCAGCCAATGTGATATTTTTGGATTCATCCACTAGGAACCTCAGCCAGTATAGCAAATGGTCAGAGATTCTGGGGGTTAAACCCAAAATACATGGAGGACCATAGGCTGAGAATTATGGCTCTACGGGATTCCGGGGAGTTTGGAAAGGAAAGAGAGAAACAGAAAAGAAAGGAGAGATGAGACAAGGGAGATAAACAGAAAGAAGAAAAACAATGCATAGGGTGGGAAGAGCACAAAGTAAGGGGGTGGGAAGAGGAGATTTGTAATTGGCTCTGCCTTCTTTTGAAGCTCTTTTAAAGTCCACTCTCCTGATATTGCTAACAAGCAAGGCCTGAGGGTGCTTCACCTTGTTGTCCCTGTTTTGTTGGTGATGGAATTATTAATTGTTTTGACAGTAATGTTTTGCTTTATACCAGCTGTGAAATGGACCTGATTTTAATTTAAAATGGATAAGAATGCATTGTGCTCTCTCTCTCTCTTTTCCCCTCTTTCACTCTCTGTCTGTGTTTGATTTTGTTTTGTTACAGACTGCATTGATCATCTTTTATATCAGGGGTGCAGAAATGTCAAAGGTTAGGGGTAGCATTCTCCTTCTCCAAGGACCTTACAGGGCTGCACCCTCTCAAAAGAATTCAAAACACGTTTTTCTTCATATGTCTCCAACACCACTAGATGACATGGGGACAATTTTCAATGTTTTTGACCTGCTCTGGCCAGGGGAACAGTGAGGGAAAAGAGGGTAGTGGATGTGTATGTGCTTCAGTCAAAGTATTGGTGCTCTAAAAAGACAAGGGGAAACAGCAGCCTTTAGGATCATGGTAAGGATGAGAGTTGCATGAAACATCTTTTCAGGGCCCCTTAAAACCAACATGCAGCATCACTTGGAGTAGCAGGGTCTCCTACTTTTTTCATGCCCATTTGAACTCACTCCCTTAGCCACATCTTTCAGTAGTAGTGGTGGTGGCAGTTGGGAAACTTTTGTGAAGATTCGGTGCAGGGCATTGCTTCTGTGGCTTGGAGTGGTGCTGTTTTGGGACTGACTGACTGACTGGAGCAAGGAGTTAAAGTATGTGGTGGTGGGAGAAAGCAGTAGCAAAAAGGAGCTTTCAAATTTGGGAATAATTTTTAAGCTTTGTGAAACACCTGTGCGGGGTGGTGTGAAGGGGGCAGTAGTCTGAAAAAGTTGGGAACCACTGAGCCAGAGCATTCTCAGCAGGTAGCTGTCCAGCTTCTTTTTGAATACAGCCAGAGGAGACCCCACCACCTCACTAGGCAATTGGTTCTATTCCCAAACCTCTCTTATTGTCAAGAGGTTCCTTCTAATGTCCAATCAAAATCTACTCTCCTGTAACTTAAAACCAAACAATGAGGCCTGGTCCTACCCCCTAGGATAGCAGAGAACATTGCCCTTGAGGTTTTTAAAGAGGACAGTCATGTCATCCCTCAGTCTTCTCTTCACCAGGTTGAACTTGCCCAATACCTTGAAGTCCCTCTCCCTCTCCCTCTCATGGGCCTCATTCCCACTATGATTTCAAGCGAATTGCTGATTGGGTTATATGTTCATTGTTCCCACTTGAAACCGGTTCTGATCCTACTGTGCTTGGTTTCAATCGCGATGAAGCGAAGCAAACACGAAAGAACCACTCTTTCCTCACTCTAGTTTTTGGGTGGTTCTTTTGAAAAGACTCATATCTGAACCATGTTCAATAAGTGGGAATGACAGGTCTGATTCACATCGGGGGACTGCACCAGCTCTTGCTGGCTTCTTTAGCCAGCCCCAGTGTTCTGGTGCTATTCTTGGGGGGGGGGGGGGTGGCAGCCATGGGGCACCATCTTGGGCATCTCCTCTCTCCCAGGCCCTTCTCCCCAGACTCCAACAGGCTAGAGTTGCCACCAGAGGGGAGAAGGAGGAGGCAGAGGAGGGCCCAGGATTGTTCTGGCCTGGCTCCTCGGCTGAGACATCTGAGGGTGGGTCGGGGCAAGGTAGAGAAGAAGACAGAGTTCTGCAGATGTCGCTGCTGCCATGGACAGAGAGGGTCTCTGAAACCTGCAATACTCCTCACCCCTTCCATGGAACAGGATTTATACACGTACTTGTGAATTTTGTGCCTCTCGACACAAACCCATCAATATACTGGCACAAACAAAAAGAATTGGGAATGCTCAATGGTTTGAGGCAGTATAGTTGAGCCTTCCATAGCTGTTCTCAGATCTGAAGTTCTCTTTCTACTGTCCTTTTAACAGCAGGCAAAGCTGTCATTATACAAAGAGGTTTTTAGCATTTATGCTCATGGGTTGTAGATGTAGGGGAAATTAGTGGGCTGGGTGTCGTTATCCTTTTTTATTGGTGTGTTTTAATTGTGTTTTTAATCTGGTTTTACTTTGAAAAAAAAGTATGAAGCACAAAGATAAACTGTGATGCAAATATTTTGAAAATAGTATATGTTGATGAGTTTGGATGGCTGTCACAACCTTTTGTTGCTCCATTGCTGTAACTGAGCAACAATCGCTGCCACTGTTCTTTAAAAATTCTATATAAGCTTGAGCTAAGTGCCTGTCAAGTAGTTGACTCTGAGCAAATATGCTAGACTACTGTGTCTGTTCAAATAAACTGCTATCTTCAGTTCACTAATGACTCCATTCTTCAGCTATAAAAGGAACAGGTTGCCCCTATATTGCCCATGATCACTGGGGGATTCTGGGAACTGTTGTCCAAAAAAGAGGAAATTTACCAAATTTTGTTCTCAGTATATAAAGAAAGTGAACACCTGTGTCTTCCCCTTACCCATGCCAACATATTTTCTTCCTTACCTTATCATTAATTATCAGTTCCATAGGGTTATGTCCCCACACCAGCAACACAAGTTCATTGGATTGTCCAGGTACAGAGTAGGAGAAAGGAGTGCCCACTGCTCCTGGCCCTTTGGCTTTTAGCCACATGCAGACTGTGAAGGCATAAAGTTCAGGCAAGCTCTTCTTTATCCGGGCATACATATAGTTGTTTCGGACAGGAATGGAGATCTTGAAAGCCTCAGGAGGGTTGAAGTCTGTTGTCGTTTCTGTCGTGGGTAACAGAGAAAGGGGGTGAGGAAAGATATAAAAGAACTGCAGTAGAGACAACAAAAATCCACAGGCTGGGAAGCTGTGGTCGCGGGTAGCTTAACATGGCAGTGAATCTGCTAAGGGTTTTAGCATGAACTGATAATGAGTTGTCCATAGTACTAAACGCCAATAGGTTCAACATACTCGATAGCTTCTTTAAAGTTCAGGCTAAAACCCAAAGTGGATTAATCACTGACATGGGAGCCACTGATGAGAAATAACTTGTTACTCCAGAACATTTAATTAAATCATGCCTAGATAGAGCGACCCATAGCAGCACTACTGAAATGTGCATTGAATGTTGGAAGCTGTTAGCTCAGAGCTTGCAAGTGGCAATGTTGGCACTAATGGGTTAATATCAGATTAGTAAAGGAAATTGATTAATTGATATTAAAGCAGTACTCAAAATTATAGCATTTATTTGTCAATAATTTTTTTCATTACATTGCAGGTAAACTTTTAAAACAGGAATGGGCAACAGTGCAAGGCTAGGGGCCACATTAGCCCTCTAGGAGAGCTTTGGAGGCTCTACCTGGTCCTGAAAAAGGAAAAGTTTTGCCCCCAAATGCCTCTAGAGGAAAGAAGGCCTCTCAAGGGCCTCAGTTGTCCCAGGAGAACTGATAAAATATGGTGAAAATGAACCTCCTGCCTCCTAGTGAACATTTTGGAGAATTGTGGGGCAAAACTTTTGAGAATTTTTGAAAATTTTTGCCAAAACTGTTTATGACCCCTATGGGTCCCAAGAGCATTTGGGGAGCATTCTGGAGCAATACTTCCCTCCAAAAAAACAGCATTTTGTTTTACACTTGAGGGGGCCCTGGGGGTGACAAAAGCAGGCACAGGGAGTGCCTGCAGCCTGCAGGCTACACTTTTCCCAGCTCTGTTTTAAAATAATAATAATAATAATAATAATGACGTTTATTTATATCCCACTCCTCTGTAACCACTCGGAGCGGGTTACAATGATTAAAAAACATCAAGATAAAACAATTCCGATAATCCACAGCCCCACCTCCCACCCTTTAAAATTAAATTAAACCAATGTCAGATTAAAATCCAAGAACAATTACAACATAAAACATAAAAGGCAGCTAGTCATTCTATGGACACTGTAGATGTAAACTTCATAGATAAAGTGCTGGGAGCTGGTAAAAGAACGTGACCCAATGTCATGAACCAGTGTCGAGGCCAGGAATTAAGGTGTTTCTGGGAAGGCCTGCCGGAAGAGATGTGTCTTTAAGGCTTTTTTAAAGCTATCAAGGGATGTAATAAGACGCATCTCATCCGGCAGGTCGTTCCATAGCCTGGGAGCGGCAGCAGAGAAAATCCCCCGGGAGGTCCGCGACAGCCTCGTTTTCAAAGGCTGTAGTAGGTTTCTCCCAGAGGACTGGAGTGTGTGGGGGAGATTGTACGGGGAGAGGCGGTCCCTAAGATAAGATGGACCTGAGCCCTGTAGGGCTTTAAAGGTTAAAACCAACACCTTGTACTGCGCCCGGAAACTAATCAGTAGCCAGTGGAGGGACCTAAGCACTGGTGTTATGTGCTCGCTCCTCGATGTACCAGTAATAAGCCTGGCTGCCATGTTTTGGACTAGTTGAAGTTTCCGGGTTAGGCACAAGGGTAGCCCCAAGTAGAACACAGAAATCCAATCGTGAGGTTACCAAAGCATGTACCACAGATTCCAGGTCCTTCTGATCCAGGAAAGGGCGCAGCTGGCGTATCAGCCGAAGCTGGTAGCAGGCACTCCTGACTGTCGAATTCACCTGACTAGTCATGTGAAGCGATGAGTCTAGGAGTACCCCCAGGCTGCGAACAGGGTCTGTTGAGGAGAGTGTGACTCCATCTAGGACTGGAAGATGTATTCCCAGACCTGGCTTCGGTCCTGTGACGGTGAATACCTCCGTTTTGTCTGGATTTAACTTCAATCTGTTTTCCCTCATCCAATCCATTACTGCCGCAAGACAGTCATTGAGAGGAGAGATGCCATCTGAAGTCTGGGCGGATGATCTTGTCATGGAGAGGTAAATCTGAGTGTCATCAGCATACTGAAGACACTGAGCTCCATGCCTCTGGATGATCTCATCAAGCGGCTTCATATAAATATTAAACAGCATCGGGGACAGGATGGCGCGCTGAGGGACGCCACAATTAAGCTTGATCTTTGAAGAGCAACTGTCCCTGAGCCTCACCCTTTGGGATCTGCTGGAGAGAAAGAACCGGAACCACCGGAGCGCGGTGCCTCCGATCCCCAACTCCCTCAGCTGGTCCAAAAGGATGGAATGATCTATAGTATCAAAGGCTGCTGAGAGATCCAAGAGCACAAGCCACTACCCCTGTCGATGCTCAGGCAGAGGTCATCGGTCAGAGCAACCATGGCAGTCTCAACTCCATGTCCTGTCCTGAAGCCAGCAAAAAGTAATGAATTAAGATTTTAAAAACCCATTCATTGTTAATTGTTAACAACATTCATTGTTACTCATATATAGTATATACCTGTTGTTTATTGAGGAAAATAACTAGTTCAAAGACCCTGCATGCGCCTCTGCATTTTTTAGTTTAGTCTTCTCCTTCAGAAGCAGCAGAAAACTTATTTGGCACTCATAAATGCTTCTATCTGAGAAGATAGTAATCTGAATAATTAGAAATAGGGAAAATTTTAAAATAAAACTACAAATAATATAAGGTTAAAAGGAAAAATGGTAGTTATATGTATTATTTACATAGAATTGCTTAAGAAGTCTCTTATATTAACAAAAATCATTGTGTGATGGGGAGGGGAAGTCATTTTAAGTTTGTAATGCCTCTTTGTTTGTAATGTCTGTTAGTTTTAGTGTATATAATGTATGTAAGGAGTATTTTAAATAAGAATAATATTAAATATATGGACAAAAATCCCTGCTTCTATCTGGAAGTATCTACAGTTATACATGCTAACTGAAGAGATACATGGAGTATATCCATGACTTTTGCATCCACAGCTTTTGAGCCCTCACTGCTAGGACTGACCATGCTCCAGCTCAGAGACCCGGTTCTGAAGGGCATCCAGCTCCTTCTCTACATCTTGCTGCTGCTGCTGCAAATCATGGCTGTTGACGATGGATGAACGCTCTTTCTCCAGAGCCAAAATCTTGGAGAGAAGCTGCTCCTCCAGTTCTTCCATCTTGGTATGTATGGTCTCTTGTGCAGGTACAGGAGCCGCCGTCGATGAAGCATTTATTCGTGCTGGGATATCCTGCTACACCGATGGGGAAGGCAAGCCAATAAAAGGGAGGAAAAAGGATTTAGATAGTTAAAAGGGTCACAACAGATGCGTTGCACACAGAAAAACTAGGCACAAACAGCTGAATTGAATGTACATGAAAAACAGGACTGTGCTCTTTGACTCAAACTGACAACCTGCTTGGCTGTGCCCTGATGCTCTGTGTGCTGAGCAACAGGAGAGATGGTATAGCTTAGGTCTCTTTCACACTTTGCTCTTACTTTAACTTCCATGCCTACTTCTTCAGGAATCATGAGTTCTGTAGTTTGGTGAGATATTATAGTTCTCTGGCAGATGATTCAAATTTGTTCTTGTGTGACTTCAAGTCATTTCCGACTTATGGCGACCCTAAACTGACCGTATCATGGGGCTTTCTTGGCAAGATTTATTCAGAGGAGGTTGCCATTGCCTTCCCCCGAGGCTGAGAGTGTGTGACTTGCCCAAGGTCACCCAGTGGATTACCATGGTTGAGTTGGGAATCAAAGCCTGGTCTCCAGAGTCATAGTCCAACATTCAAACCACTACAGTACCCAAAACTACCAATCCTAGGAGTTTGTAAGATGGAGTTGTAGTCCAACAGTCAAACCACTACATCACACTGGCTCTCTGATTCAGATTACCCAGGAGAATAGTGATGGTGTGAGGGACAAAATGAGGACTTTGTCCACCAATGAGTTCTGCACCCCCAATAACATTTCCCTTCATTTCACAAATTTCTAGCATTACAGAGAATAAGAATTGCCCTTCATTTTGTAATAATGGAAGAACCCGTTAATACAATTCCACTTCACTGACAGGATAATGACAAGATCAGTGTGACATGTATCAAGGTCTTTTGCACGATCATGGTCATAGATGGGATAAGGACTGGAGAGCGATTGGCTTTGCTCCTGTCCTGTCTGATAATCTCCAATGTGATCAGGTGGGTGCTTCTGTATGCCTCTATATAGGATGGGAAGCATCTCCTGTTTATGTACCAGTCAGCGGCAGCTACAGAATGCTCATATGATACAGCAGGGGATTATGTTCCCTCAAAGAACCATTTCCTTGCAAAAATCTGAGCCACCATGGGTGGAAACTGGACCAACATTTCCTAGGCACAGTGGCTGGGGATGAACAACAAGTGGGTCTCTTTGCTGCCACTTTGAGCAAAGTCTGTCATTTTGACATGGCATAGTAAGTTCTGTAATCCTTTTAGCTCAACAGAGACTCTACGCTCCGGGTGTCTGTGTGCCAAGAGATCAGAGCAGGTATTACATAGTGAGGTGGGGAGAGTACCCACAACCGAAGGCGGGGCCTTGGCATTGTCACTCTGCCTGCCAGTGCCAACCGATCTCACCAAGAAACCTGCACAGAAGGAAACTAGGTTTTCAAAGGCTATCATTTCCCTGCCTCTTCATGGACTGTAATTGTTGGCCAACATTTTGTTGTCATTTTATGTACACCTAAGTTCCCAGTGTAGTTTAGTGGTTTGAACATTGGACTTCATTGTTGCTGTGGTGTGCCTTCCCTTGTGCATGTGGTTGTAGTGTTTTGGCCATGGTATAATGTCTGTATTGAGTTCACAGCTGCATAAGCAGAGTTCCACAAGTGTAACTGTTTCATATGCTTTTGCACATTCTTGAATGATTCATACTCTTTAGTGTTTCCCATATATCATTTGATTCACTGGAATTGCTGGAAAAAGCAAACACATTTGTAGATATGCATTTGGTGGCACAGTGCTGATATTCTGCAGAAGGGTGGTATAGCACAACCACCACTTAATGACAACTTGATAGTAGATTTACACTCTTCAAATTCTGAAGATTGAATTTAATGATGTTTCTGCACAGGGATCAGCTGCATCCCTTCAGTACACCTTGTGCTGCCCATTTCCAACCCAAGTTTGATACAATGGAACTCATTTCCATCTTTATACTTAATGTGTAGGTTAAACTGTAAACAGACCAGGAGCAGCCATTTGATTCACTGGGATTGCTGGAAAAAGCAAACACATTTGTAGATATGCATTTGGTGGCACAGTGTTGATTTAATGGATTTACTTTAACTGGGAACTTGAGAATAATGACTGAATTTACTGTATATACTCATCTATAAGTAAAAAAATAATTATACTACAAAATTGACCCAAAAAGCCTGGGTCAGCTTATACATGAGTCAATACAGTAATGAAGATGATGGTGGCATGAGGGACTGTTTGTTCCGCGAGCCTCTTCCAAGCTCACTTGCCTTCGGAGGGGGCAGCTGGACTGGGAAGATGCAAGGAGAGTGAGCAGGACATCCTTTATATCCTTGGTTACATGCCTTTCAGTTTCACCCTCGATTTATCCATGGGTTATATTAAAATCCAGATTTTTGGGCCCAAAATCTACCCTCAACTTGTACATGAGGTCGACCTATACACGAATATATATATATATATCTGGTAGCCCAACAGGAATGCTTAAGGATTTTGCTTGGTCCATATTTCACAGTAAACTGAGCTGATCTACAAATCTTAGACCAATGTAAGGGCTGAGTGCTCTTCCAGATAAGTGTAAAGAAATGTGAGTTCTTATGATATAGTTGTAATGCTGGTCATTTTTGCTTTCACCTCAGGGCCTTCCATTTTAGGGCAGGGCTGTACCATTTTTTTGGATCAGCAGTGGGGCTCTTCCCAAGGTATATTTTAAACTGGGGCATAGTTTCTGAGGTGGTTCTATGGTTAAGAAGGGCAATTTTTTTCTTCCTATTTCTAAAAAATTGATAATTTTTAAAATTATAATTTAAAAACAAATACAAAGAGAGAGAAGGGACCATATTATTCTGACATGTCTAAAATTTTAAAACAAACTTGCTTGAAGGTGGGAATAAAATATTGCAGATGTTCCCAGAAATTGCCAGAAAATACCCTGGGATTATAGAAATGTAATCTGGATATTTTAACTTCCTCACTCGGAAACTACAACAGCAATATTTGTCTCATCTGCAGGATCCATGAAATGCAACTAGCCTTCACAATTATCAGTTCTTTTAACTTTGTGACCCATTTTCCAGTTCAATACATGTACCATAATGCACATAAATGTTTGCATTGTAAGATAATAATCCATTTTAAAAGGAGTGTTTTGTGAGAAAAAAAAATCAAAACGCGTATTTAAATGGAATTTTCCAACTGAGTTTTTTTAAAAGAAAAGAAAAGAAGATTAAGGATTAAGAACAGACTATGCATAAGTTTATGAGAAACTGTTATGTGGAAACAGACTATTGCCATCGATCTTTCGGGGGGGGGGGGGGAGGAATGAACCAAAGAAAAGAGAAGAAACAGAATAAAAGGGATGGGGTGGGGGGAACAGTCATGACCAAGGCTAACTGATCACTCTTCTCCCACCCATAATGATTTCTCAGTGGTTTAGCTTTTTTGTAACCCTGCATGGGAGGAGAAATTAAGAAATGCCTTCATCTGAAATGAAGGCAAAGGGGCTTGGAGGCCCTCTGCCTTCTAAAAACTCCCACTGTGCTCATTCATCACTACAAAAACTCATCTGAAGAAGGAGGGCTATTATTCAAGCCCATTTCTGTATTTTGATGAGAGGTCTAGGCCCTTCCTGATTAATGCTGCACTCATCATTATTCAGTGTAATTTGCCTTTTCTGCAAAATAAAAAAGTAGACCCATGTCTATCTGAAATATTTAAATGATGTACAACTATGCAAAATATCTCTCTACCTTCTTCAGTGTCTGGATTTTTTTAGAGACAAGCAGGTTGCAAAAACAGACTCCTAGGCCACCACCAGCTGAAAAGATTGTGCCCTTTTGATACATAATTAATAACTAACAAGTCGATTTTATTTTGGGTGATGGCCAAATGGAGATTCTTATGGAAGTGTTATGAAGATGTTTAATAAAAAACACGGGCGACACTCATTTTAATTGCTTCCTATAATACAAACTGGGCTAACATACATCTACAGATGTTCTTCGGTCTGAGTCTCAAAGTTATACCCAACTGTGCATCCCAAAGTCCCCATCCAAGAAGGAAGAGGGACTTTTTGTTGGGCTTTCTCAAGCTTTGGACTTTCCTGCTCAAAGAGGATTTCCTCCTTCCTTCCCAAATGTTGCTTTAACTTTGAGGTTAGTGATACTGTAGAGACCTCTTCTGTTGCTTTAAGCTAATGTTTCCATTTTTTTTTATTTCTCAGTTCTTCTGCTTGGTTCTTTTTTAATGATAGTGCTTTTTAAAACTGTATTTGTAATTATATACATACATACATACATACATATAACTATATTTGTAATTTATAAACAAACACACACACATGTGCCAGCATGATGTAGTGGTTTGAGCATAGGACTAGAATTCTGGAGGTCAGGGTTCGAATCCACACTTGACCAAGGAAACCTGCTGGGTGACCTTGGACAAACCACAGACTCTCAGTCCCAGAAAACTCCATGATAAATTCACCTTAGGGTTGCCATAAACTGAAAGTGACTTGAAGGCACACAACAACAACAACAACAACAACAACAACAACATGTGTGTGTGCGTGTGTGTGTGTGTACTGTTTTATTCCACATTTACAAGATGTGCATATCACCCATTAATCAAATTTCTCATGGTAGCTGGCAATAGAAGATAATGGGTACGTGAAAGCTAAAACCATAAATCCAGGATTAAAAACTAAACCAAACAAACAACAGCGAAGAATGAAACAAATATAATCACAGTCACTATTTTGTTAGATAATGCCAAAGAAAGGCAGGATATAAAACAATTTAAATAAATAAACAAACTAAATTCCAGGTTCTTATTACACACCCATCCCTACTTGTAGCCTCTGTTTGCAACCAAAACATGAAACAAGCAATTCCCAGCCTCCAAAGATGACATTTGTTTGTTTTCCACTACTCCCACTCTTAGCACAACCACTAGGAATAGCAGCCTAGACTCTGATTTCAACACTGCTTGGGACGTTATCACATGGGAGGAATTTGTCTCAATTTTGAAAGAAAGGAAAGCGGGGCCAGTTGGGAAATGAACACAATTTTGTGAATTTGCTAGTTCACTATATTTACGTGACTTCGTATTAACGCTGCATTGCATTCGAAATGACTTCCCATTGCTTGAAAATGCATGTGATAGTCTCTCACGCAATAACGTGAAACCCCATGATTGCCTTCGGAGTGCCATTGGGTTATACTTCCAGTTTCCATCATCTGATAACGTCCTTGGTCTAATCTGACAGACCAGTAGCAGTAGAGGCAGAAAAGTTGCTTTAAAGCAACTCAGGTTACAACTAGAGCACACACCACTCATGCTTCTGATGCTCACACATCAGAAATTACATATTCTCCAACTGTCCAGATTTAGCAAAAAGAGTCCCAATTAATCCTCTGTTGCTTCACTTCTTCAACTGCTTTTAAAAGCAGCAAACTATGAATCCCAGGATCCCACAGGATGGAGCCATGACAGTTAAAGCAGTGTCAAACTGCATTAATTCTGCAGTAAGGCAGCAGTGTTAGACTTAGCCAGAACAAATTGCTAGATTGGAGGCTTCAGCTTTCCTCCATGTACTAGCCTGTATTGCTCCATCCTGATGTGTGAGCTATTTGTCAAGACCAAGATAGGAAATCCATAAAACTAGATGCTCCACCTCATTTGAAGTTATATTGTACCATATTAATCTATTTTCATCTACCTTCCCAACTAGAGCTTGGGGTAGAAATTTGAACCACATCTATTAGAATTTCCAGGGAATCCTAAGAACACTGAGGAACTCTGAAAGATGTAATCTCACTGCCAAAAGAATTTTTTTCCAAGTTCTATTCTCAGTATTGCTGTTCTTGTTTGTTGTGTGCCTTCAAGATGTTTCTTATTTATAGCAACCCTAAGGGGAACACATGGAATAAAGATGAACCCTTTTTTTTTAGAAAGCAAAGTAGAAGCTGCACACAGAGAAATTGGGAAAAATAAATCACCAGGAATAGATGATTGTATCTGCTACGATCTACACAGATACAATCAACACTTGTGTTGACTAAAATATGCCAACAAATATGGAAAATAAAACAATGACCAATAGATTGGAAATGATCGTTATAAACAATGATATGATATCCATAATGATTGATATCCACAAAAAAGGAGACACAAAAGACTGCAGCAACTATAGAACCATAGCATTAATCTCCCACAGAAGCAAAATTATGCTCAAAGTTCTGCAGCAAATACTCAAATCATATATGGAGAGAGAAATCCTCCCAGAGGAGCAAGTGGGGTTTAGGAAAGGAAGAGGCATTAAAGACCACTACAAACATGTGGTGGCTAATGGAGTGCACAAAGGAATTCCAAAAAAATCAGCATGTGCTTCATAGACTATGGCATAGCCATAGATTACAAAACCTATGGAATGCTCTTAGAGAAGTCTGAGTGCCACTACATTTGATAGTACGGTTGAGAAATCTGTACTTAGGACAAGAAGCAACTGTTAGAACAGTATATGGAGAAACAGAATGGTTCAATACTGGCAAATGGTCAGGCAAGGCTGCAATCTATCACCCTACTTGTTCAACCAGTATGTAGAAAATATCAAACAACGAGCAGGGTTAGATTCAGAAGCAGGAGAAGTGAAGACAGGAGGAAGGAAAATAAACAATCTAAGATATGCAGATGACACCATACTACTAGCAGAAAATATTAGTGACTTGGAACAGCTACTATGGAAAGTTAAAGAAGAAAGTACAAAGGCAGGCTTACTGCTGAACATTAAAAAAAAAAATGACCCCAGAGAATCTACATAAATTCAGCCTAGATAATGAGAAAATTGAAATTGTCAAAGACTTCCTGTGTCTATGATTAAATATTGATCAAAATGGAGACTGCAGTCGTGAAATCAAAAGAAGACTTGGAATTGGAAGGGCAGCTATGAAAGAAGTAGACAAGATTCTACAGTGTAAAAATATACAACTGAGCATTAAATTTAGAATAGTCCAAGCCACTGTTTTCCCCATCACCATGAATGGATGTGAGATGTGGACAGTGAAGAAAACAGACAGGAAGAAAATTAACTTGTTTAAGATGTGGTGCTGTAGAGGAGTGCTGAGGATACCACGGATGGCCAAAATGCCAAACAAATGGGTCCTTGGACAGATGAAGATTGAAATATCCCTGGAAGCCAAAATGACTAAGTTGAGGCTCTCGTACTTTGGCTACATTATGAGAAGGCATGAATCACTGGAAAATATAATAATGCTAGGAAAGGTTGAATGTAGTAAAAGGAAAAGAAGATACTGGGTGGTTTGACTCAATCAAGGAGGTCAAGGGATTGTATCTGCAGGACCTAAGCAAAGCAGAGGAAGATGGGGGGGGGGGGGCTTGGGGATGTCTCATACACAGAACTGCCATGAATCAGGGTCAACTTGAGGGGAGTTAACAACAACATGGTTTTCTTGGTAAGATTTGTTCAGAAAGCGTTTGCCTTTGTCTTCCTTTGAGACTGCAAGAGTGCGACTTGCCCAAAGTCACCCAGTGGGTTTCCATACATACTAATCATTAAAAAGTAAATGAAACAATAGCTATCTAAAGTGAAGCTAGTATGTGAAAAAGACACTCATGCTCAGCTCTTGTGTCCAGAGGTGGCCTGAGGTGAGGTCATTCCACTAAAGGCCTCCGGATAATCGCAGCTTAATTCTTTACACAGAGATAGAGCATGTGAAACCGTGACCAGCTCAGGTGAGCTAAGTAGTGAGGAAGAATGTGCTAACTTGGAATCGGAGTGTATGATCAGTGGTGCTTTAACTCTCCCTGCTCTCCTTTCTCAATCTAGGTTCCTGCAACACAGATGCAACAGGGTCACCTGGTGAACTCATTTTTTATGTAAGCAATTTATCAGTGACTTCCTGATTGCTGGCTATCATAAGCTTTTATCTCTGCCCTATTTTCTCAGCTGGACTTTCCAAACACTCTTCTAGACCTAGATTTATAATGATGAATAGCCAGGAAATGTTTCTTTCACTTCTGTCTTGTCTTTCTCCCTTGAATACCAAGGGCTGAAAACAAATTTTACCAATTCAGTAAAACTACCCATCTATCTATTAAAACAGTGGCGGACAACTGTGGCTTATGTGGGGATCAATTGTTTCACCGCAGGACTCTTCCAGGGGGTTCAAGGACTGGGAAGACTGCAAAACAAACAAACAAAACAATCCCATTTATAAACAATATCAGAAGTAGCTGGAAGTCCACTGCTGGTTTAGGGAAATAGGTATTTTGCAATATCAAACAGTGCTGATGGACCCTACTGTTGTTGTGTTGTGTGCCTTCAAGTTGTTTCTGATGATAAGATGAATCTATCACAGGATTTTCTTTGCAAAATTTGTTCAGAGGGAGTTTGCAATTGGCTTCTCTTGAGGGTGAGAGAGTGTGATTTGCCCAAGATCATCCAGTGGATTTCATTTCTGAGCAGAGATTTGAACCTCTCTCGAATCCAATGCTCAAGCCACTACACCGCACTGGCTCTTGAAGGACCTTGCAGCCTATTTAAAAGGCATATTGCTTCTCCTGAAGACTTTCAAGAGGAACAATTCACCACCCCTTTTTTCTCAGAGAAAGATTAGTTTGGGGAAGCCTGGAGAGGCAATGGGGCTTTCTAGATTGGCAGGAAAGTATGACATGAAGTTGCCTTTTCCTTAATGCTTAGCAGCTGCACCACAGCTTTTAGATGGAGCTGCACTGTTCCGCAGTTTTTAAAAAAGAAGCTGGGAAAACCAGCACCTTTTTAAAGGCGCTTTTTCTCCCCTAAAACGCAAAAAACAAACAAACAAACAAAACAAACAAAAAAAAAACAAAAGAAAAGAAAAGAAAAAGTGTTTTCATGGCACACTTTCCCTTTTTCTCATCTAAAGGCTAGAGTTTCATGCAGCCATGAACACACTTCTTTTTGCCAATCTAGAAAGCCCCATAGACTCCCAGGATTGCATTTTGCCTACCTTTGCATTAAAGCACACCTGGAGGGTATCAGGTTAGGAAAGAATACATTAAAACAGGGATTGGGCATCTCAATCTCTGGGGTTTCAAAGTGGTCCTCCTGAGTTCCGCAAGGGCCATATCATTTTCACCATAACAAAGATTGTTTTGCATGTTTTCATTTTCACCCATTCTAAAAATTTGAAATGCTTCTCCTTAAAGCAAGAGCTTTAAACTAAAAATATACTGAGATTTTTGATTCTGCCAATTTGTTTTTGGTCCATGCCTTCACTGGAATGTAGCCCTCAAGAATTTCACTGAAATTGAATTTGGCCCTCAGGCTGAAAGAGCTTTTTTACCTTTGCATTAAAGCAGTGAAGCAATGAACAACAAAAGCATGATTAAATATTCTGTAGCAGAGAGTGTTGAGTTCACTGATAAGTGGTATAGAAATATACATGCTATTGCTATCTTTCACACCATTCCAAACGCTTTCAGCAAAATGCCTCCAAATTAAGTCATAAAAGAGACAGTTTCACAATGCTTCTAGAAGGTCTAACCTCTTGTTGCCACCTGAGGCATTACTAAGGGGGTGCACCAGGTGCACTAAGGACCGCACCAAGTGAAACCCTAAGGTGGGGTGACACCACTGCTTCCCAAATATCTGCCTTTGGGCAGAAACGGACTATGGCATTCACCTATGTCTCATTAAAATGATGAAGAGATGGTGTGAGTGAAGAGGCTCAAAGGGAGGAGAAAGGAGAGGCCCCAGATTTTTTTAAATTAAAATTTCAAAGTTCAAAAATAATTTTTTATATTTTTAAAATTAATATATATTATATAATCTTTAAAAATATCACATTTCTCCAAATTTTTACTTTAAGCACATGAAACTATGTATATGTATACATATATACATAATATGTATACATATTATACCATGTATAATACATTTAGGCTGTGTGTATGATATTGTAATTTAAAGGTATAATTTTAATTGTGCAACTTTTTATGTCAAATTATTACAATGACATTTAGTACTATATGGGAATTACGATTGATGGGTAACATTAGCAAAAAAACCCACATTATTAATGATTTTGTATGGTGTGGTATGGGGAAAAGGTCAGTGGGGAGATGACTCATGAGTGATGCCAACCCTAGTGCCGTTACTGGTTGCCACCAGCCCACTTCTTGAAGAAGGCAGCATGCCAGTGACATTAGGTTTGGTGTCACCCATTGCGGTAACTCATGTTATCACCCCTGAGCTGGCAGCCACCCCAGGGGAACACAGCATGGGGAGGGATGGGGTTGGCAGAAGGAGAAGCAACAGCTGTCAGGGAGGGCTGCTTATCTTTTGCCCTCCTGTTCCTCCAGCTAGCAGCCATGTCAGATTCGTAAGGGGCTGCTGGAGAGCAGCAGCAGCAGCACCTCACCCTCCCCAGGAGTCACAGTAAGCAGAGGCACCCTGGCTGGCGGGGGGGTAGTGGTGGCTGGGAGGGTCTTGGGACTGGCAGTGACTGCCCACTCCAGGTATTCACCCTCCTCTCAAGTATCACCCAGTGCAGTCCACATCCCTCCCAAAAGTCACCTGGAGAACTTTCTTCAGCCATCCCTAGCCTGTAGAAGAGATCTGACAGCTGAAAATGCTGTCCAAATTTAAAAGAACATTAAAGACCAGTCTCTTCTGGCAAGCTTATTCAGATGATTTTTAAATTGTAAATTTTAAATGATGAATTTTAAATGTGGATTGTTTTAATATGTGTTTATCTTATTTGTCCTTTCAAATTAATGTGTATTTTAACTGATGTGTTTTAACTGATGTCATATGTTAATTGTTGTTGTTCCCTGCCTTGATCTATGGGGAGAGGCGGGTAAGAAATAGTGGTGGTGGTAGTAATAGTAGTAGTAGTAATAACAACTACAGGTATTATTATCCCCTAGTGATGCCCCTGAAGCAGATAGAGTTGCTACTATTTCGTTTATGGGTGTCCAACCTGTGTTTTTTAGTAGAGGCCTGGTATAACTATGTAATTATGGAACTCTGCACAGTGATAGTCTTTGTGTCTAAAACTGACATCTATGCTCTTTTCTTTTACAGGTACTCATACATAATCTCTCACTTCAGCTACAGCCACTATAGCAGCTGGATAATCTCTGATAAGTCACTACAGACATTTCACAGAGAGATGCCTTCCAGCCTCGTTTCTGTGTTGCCCCCAATTCACACTAATTCATCCTCTCTGCCAGTGCCTCCTCTTAGCACACATTCTCTCCATGGGAAGAAGAAGTAGAAGGAGGAACAAAAGTAAAAAGCAAAAGAGGATGAACAAGAAAGTGACAGTGCAAAGAGAGTGATGGAAGAAAACACTTGACTGCACCTTGTGGTGGCTCTTAAAACCTATATCAGTTACAGCCCAGAAGCTTTTGATCATGTGAAGACTGAATGTTCTTCATGGGTTCATGTGTGAACCATAACTCTAACTTCCTCAGGACAAAATCCTACATCAATCAGGAGGAGAATAATGCCCCATCTGTGAAATTCTGTTATGGTCTTTTCTGGAATTGAAAGTTGCTGTGGGGGAGGTTTTCAATGGTGTGCAAAAAGGCAACAGCACAGCACCCTGTGCCCTATCCAAAACCAGACACACATGTTTTTCACTAATAGGATTCCAGTCTCAGAGTCCTGAGTATTGGGGACTACTTCACACATAACAAGAATAAAAATCCTGCTTGCCTGTTATCTATATCCATTCAACAAACAAGAAATGAAGCCACATATCTAAAACATGCTCCATCTCATATACATCTTTATGACATTCTCTTATCACATGCTTTTCCTCCATATATTTGGCACTGAGAAACATGGTGAACAAATAGAATAATATATTTGCTGTAAATTGTGAAGCAGCTTTTAGTGTTCATGCAAAAGGAAGGAATGTTCACTTATTTTTTTGGCATGTGGTATATTGTGTGTAGAAGCCAAGATGACTAAACTGAGACTGTTGTGCTTTGGACATATCATCAGAAGACATATCATCAGGCTCACTAGAACAGGTAAGTAATGCTAGCTAGGGTAGAAGGCAGTAGGAAAGAGAAAGACCCCATTTCAGATGGATAGACTCAAGCAAGGAAGCCACGGCTCTACATCTGCAAGACCTGAGAAGGGCCATTGGTGATAGGGTGGCTTGGAAGTCTCCCGTTCATAGGGTCACCATAAGTCAACGTTGATTTGACAGCAATTGACAATAACAGTGTGTGTAACATATATGCAGTTGATTATGTAAGTGTGTTGGCAAGTGTATATTGGACACTGATTTATTCATTACACTTATATCTAGAGCAACTTTCAGGTTCTTAGGCAAATTCCCATATAGGTACATGTGTGTGTGTGTGTGTGCCTTCAAGTCACATGTTGACTAATGGTGACTGCATAAATTTTGTAGGTTTTTTTTAAAGCTAGGAATACTCAGAGATGGTTTTGCCAATATCTTCCTCTGAAATATATCTTACAGCATTTGGTATTCATTGGTGGGCTCCCATCCAAATACAGTGGACCCTTGGTATCTGCTGGGTTTTGATTCCAGGACCTGCTGTGAATACCAAAAACCAAGGTTGTTCAAGTCCCATTAAATACAATGGATAGTAAAATGGTATCCCTTATATAAAATAGCAACATCAAGATTGCTATATAGGAATATTTTCAAGACATGGATGCTTGAATCATTGGATAAAGAATCTGTGGATATGGAAGGCTGACTGTACTAGTCAGACCTGCTTAGCTCCAAAACTCAGATAGGGTCTGATGCCTTTAAGGTATTTAGTTCCTATCAAGATAATATATAATTAGCTTTATCATCATAAAACTCTCTCAGACCATGTTCAGCTGAGGCAAGACATGCCAGAATATGTGAGATGTGAGCCTTGAGTCTTAATGCTCTGGGGAAGTGGCTCCTCTCATTTGTAGATAAGTTAGTGGGTGGCTACGGATTCTGATAGCTGCTATAGCCATTCACTGAGAAAGCTTCCTTCCAGCTCTCTTACTGCATTTCCAGAATTTAGCATCACAACTTATTTGCTTTGCACTTGAAGCTATTTTTCACACCACCGCTCAGTCTGGGAACATGTAAATTAATAATGAGGAACTTAAAGCAATCCTGCCACGATCGCACACGAATCCATTTCTCTGACATTATGTTGCTCATTGCACAAGTAGATGACTGCTCATGAGCCGATATTTGTGCCAGATGTATGAGCCAATTCTCTTGATCCCAACTGTTAGGTGAAGGAAAGAATGAAGGGGGAAAAAATAGAATCTCCTGCTGAGATAGGTCTCTGTCTTGGCTATTTGTTTGCCTTGTATGACATTATATGAATAAAGACATGCAAGCTTTCAATTAATGAGAGCTGGATGCAATGAGATCATCTGCTCCCTTCCCATTCTGTTTTGCTATGATTGTGCTTGGACCAAAGGAATCTGGCATTAGTTTTGACCCCACTGATTCAGATAACCATGGTTCTTTCATGATTAATAAGAAGACTTTTTCCTCTCTTCCAAAATGATGCAGGTTCCATTGCTATCAAGAAAACTGACTTGTCATCGCTATAGGCAAAGGGAGGGACTCTGTGTACAATGCAAAATGAAAGTGCTCAGATCACGATTTTTGTGTGACGAGAAAATTGGCATAGGGAAACGCTTCCTCAGGAGATGAGAAAAGGGCTCCACTGTGCTCCATCACCCTGCTGTGTCTTTTTTCTGTCTCATTCCTCTGCAGGGAAGCAGAATGGAAGATGCTTCAATTACATTTGCTGTAATTGAATCATAGGTGCTAATGATGGAAGAGAGAGATTAGTTAGGGTCATCAGTTCCCACCCAGCAAGACTGAACTCTGGAGTGCTTTCTTTGGTGCACCGCACTGTTCTAGTTTTAATTTTCTCAACTCAGAGATGCCAGCTGTGTCCCTGAGAGGCTGTTGTGCATGGTATTTAATAAATAGGAAACCATGGGGAGTGCTCTTGCTTCTCCAGTCATCTCTTCCCTTTGCTTTTCATTTGCCTGCCCTCGCTCTTCATTAGAGCTGAGTTTATTCCTCGCAAAAGATACATTACACCAAGTGGTGGCCTGTTCAAATGCTATGTGGCTAGAGAATGGAGGCCCCCACAATAAAGAGAGAACATTGGGAGAACTGAACAGTGAAAGGAATGGGTCAGAAAAAGATGAAAAGTCATTTCCCCTCATTGGGAATTGAGAGAGCATGGTTTCTGATTTATATTTGTGGATGTTTCAGTTCTATTGCATACAAGAGGTTTGAGCTTCTCTTTCTTTCTTTCTTTCTTTCCATTGATGTCGCCAAGCGACTGGAAAGGTTTTTAAATCCATTGACTCTGGCTGGTTTTGACAAGGGTGCAGAGATACTGTCTGCTGCACGCTTTGATTGTTCTAGTTCTGGATTTAAATGTCACATCCTTGTTCTCATGTATGACTCCATCTGTTAATAGAAGAAAGGATTTTAGCTTTTGTTACTGCTGTTACCGTCAAGACGATCTGTCCTACACTGAATAATGAAAGGATTTGCTCTCTTTCCCCTCCCAGTCTCTTTCCATTTTCTGTTGCCATAATTTATCACTTTGACTTTCCATACCCTTTACAAAGTGACCTCCTGTCTCCTTTAACATTTATGTTCCTTCTTTTCTCTCTCTTTCTCTCCTTTATTCCTTTGAATATTTCTTTGGAACATTATTTTTACTGTTCTGTGTTCTGACTTGGCCCAAAAGATGAGCAAGACTTGTGTCTTACACACTCCAAGTATTCATGTTATGCCACCAGAGATGACTTCCTGTTGGTGATCACCAAAAGTGAGAAACTTCACCAACTTTTCCCAATAATATGGCTAGCTCCACCCTTTTGGACATTTATTGACTACTGTGGTGGAGGTTGTAGCTTCCATATGACGGTGTACCTCAACACACATACACTCTCATTTTGCATGCTCTTTCAGTCAAGCCCAATGTGGAGAGAAGAGGCTTTATTTTAAGTTTAGGGAATCCTCAAATAGACAACTAGACAGTGTACTTGTGAAAGGAGCAGCAAGATGCTGGCCTTAAAATAAGGCCTTAAAATAAGGCCCTTGATAAGACACTAGTAGGTAGCTGCAGGATGAGGCAGCTGGGAGAGGATAGGCAGAGAATTTGGAGTCCCAAGAAGCACACAGAACACAACTAAAGCAATGAAAAGAGATGGAAAAGATGAGAAAGGAAACTTCACATCAGCCACTCTTAGGCTGCATCTGCACTGCAGAAATAATCCAGTTTCACACTGCTTTAATTGCCCTGGCTCAATGCTATGGAATTTTGTAATTTGTAATTTGTTGTAGCACCAGAGCTTGCTGACAGAGAAGGCTAAACAGCTCACAAAGCTACAAATGTCAGGATTCCATAGCACTGAGCCAGGGCAGTTAAAGCGGTGTGAAACTGGATTACTTCGGCAGTGCGGATGCAGCCTTTGTCAGCTTGCCCACCTTTCCCCATTTGGTAGAGCCCCTCTCAAGTCCCTCTTAGCTTACAGTTCCCTTGGACATGTTCTCTCAACACTAGAAACCAGAGAATGCATCAGAGAAGCAGCTATGCAAATCTGGGATAACAGCACTTCATTGCCTTGCAACACAAGTCCAAAGAAAACACAATTTCTACTGCAGCTTCTATTCTTCAGAACCTGTCAGTGGTCTTTTATTGGCTTCTTGGCTGCTCTATTAACTGCAGCCAGCAGCTGGCTCTTATTCTTCCCTGAGAACAGGTAAGGCTGTGCCTCTGGAGTTTATCACACTGGGGCTGATTTCGGCATTAAAGAAAGAGTACACAGCATTTAAAGCATCCCGCAAATGAAGCAGAAATACCGGGTAATTGCGCAAATGATTATCACATGTGATTGCCCAAATAAAGTGATATCAGAAATGCATTGTCACTGAAATCCTGAAAGTAAAAAGATGTGCGTTAATGCTTTTTTGTGACCACTTTAATGGATGGTTTTGTGCAACATTGTATGAAATCATTTCGCATAATTACGCGATTTCCCAGGATATTCATGGGATAAATTCCTGAACTCCTTTTTGTGATAAACTCCTCTGATGAGTCCTACTATTCCACACTACATTCAGACCATTCAAATCTAAGCACTCCTCTTTAATGTGGGGTGGTTGTATTTTTCAACATTCTTCTAAATGCAGGGGAGTCAGCCAAAAGTAGACAGCTCTTTTCTCTCTGTGTCTGTTTTTTTTTTTATGGTGTGTGTGTGGGGGGGGGGCTGTCTCCCTACTATTTTCTTCCTCTTGCTTTTTCCACTTCAAAATCAATCTGGCTGCTAGGGAAGAAGCAGAACACTCTTGCAAAGGGACTGTGAAAGAATAGTCGAAATTGTATGTGGCTCCCAGGCAGAAGACTGGCAAATGTTGCTTTGACCCCAATCATATTTGCAACCCAAAGTGGATGTTCTGAGTGTGTCTTGCAGTCTATCCCTAATCATAGATCTTGATCTTGTTAGTGCAGTGACCTGCAAGGAGATCTTAAGAATCTACACACATACATAGAGCTGTGATGGAAAGGTAAAAATCTTCCATGTTCGGCAGCCTGGCAGGATGTGTTCAATCCTGCGCTGGAAGAAAGGTGGGATATAAATTAAATGTATTTATTAAATAAAAATACTGGAGGTTCTCAGAAAACTACAGGCAAGAAGTATACTGGTCCCACTTGGGGTTTCTTTTTAGTATCAGGTCACAATAAGGATTAAAAAAAATAAAGCCTTTGGAATCTAATTTTTAAGAAATGAATTTTTAAGTCTTTTGAAGCTTGTTTGAATAGTTTAATACATTTTTCCTCTTGTTTAAATTATTTATTGATTTTAATTTGGAATGAGTTGTATTGTTTTAACTGTTTATTTCCCTGAGTTCTCATGAGAAAAGGGTGGGAATAAAAAGGATTTTAAATAAATAAATAAATAAATACACCTGTGCTTATGATAAAAAACAAAACAAAACAAAACAAAAACCCATCACCCTTTTCAGAGCTTGGGAACATTACCTTTTGAATATGACACCTAGAATACCGGTCAGTACTGGGAGGTCTGGCTGAAAAATGTAACTTTTGCAAGTTCTCAGAAAGAGAAAAGGGGGCAAGTAGGAAGTGTGTGGGTGTGAGTGAATAATGAATCAAGTGTGTGGGTGACAGAGACTTTTTAAAGGCCTTCTTTCACCTTTTCTGTCAGAGAGCTCTGGTGCCACAACAAGCTACAAATCCCAGGATTCCACAGGATAGACCCATGACAATTAAAGAGGTGTCAATTCTGCAGTGTGGGAGCAGCCTAAGGGGTCGTTCCCACTACTTTTTAATCCGGATTCTGATCCGGGTTAAACGGGCATGGTTCCCACTGAATCTGATTTCAGAAATTGATTCAGAAAGGGGGGAGGGCATGCTTTTTGTCCATTTTTGCCCATTTAACCCATGTCAAAAAGACACTGGTAAAATGGGGTGTTTTTTGGGAACCTGGCGGATTTGAATCTGCCTTCGTTCCCATTGGCAGCCCATCTGGGGAGGCAGCTGGCATGGCCCGGCCTCTCCTGGCCCTGATGTCCCCTGCCCAGCCTCCTTACCAGCTTCTTGGGCTGCTGACTGGCTTCCCTGCACCTTTTTTAAAAATTCCTGTGGCCAGGGAAGCCAGAAGGAGGTCGCAGAGAAGCTGGAAGCCTTGCAACCTCCTTCCCAGCTTCCCCCAGCTTCTTTGCAACCTCCTTCCAGCCATGGGAAATTTTAAAAAGGGCAACAGGGAAGCTGGTAAGCAGCCAAAGAAGCCAGTAAGGAGGCTGGGCTGGGAATGTCGGGGCCGGGAGAGGCCAGTGATGGGCTGGGCCATCGAGTTGCCCCCCGCCACTTGCTGATTCCTGAAACTGGCACAAACATAGTGGGAACAGTGTTTTTTATGAACTGGTTCCAGAATTCGGTTCTGGGATCAGATTTTCAGGTAAGTGGGAACAAGGCCTAAGTTTTAGCTCCTTATCAATATATATTCTGCTTTTGACCTGCCTTAGTAGCTTACCTGTTCCCACTTAAGCCAATTGTTGCTATTCTGAGGAATTCTTAAAGCTAGAGAATTGCAGAGTTTCGTGCCCCCCCCCCCTTTACCCTTTGATGAGGAGCAATGTATGTCAGATATTTCACCCCAAGGGAAGATTGCTCTGTAAATTGTCAGGGAATTTTAACAGCCTGCCTGAAGCCTGTCTTTCTCCCATACCCTTATTGAAAGCAATGGGGAGTGGGTGGTATTTATCAGAGAATATTTGGAAAGTCCGGGGGGGGGGGGGGAATGTTCAGAACACAGATTTAAAAGCTGTTGTATGAGCTCATAATTTCCCATCTGCTGAAGCGAGGGCGGGGTGCGAGAGTTTGCTTATGCTTCTGGGCTCTTGAGTGATCAAAAAAGATTGAAATATGCCAGGTAATATTAATCATGTGAAATGTCAGTGTCTGGAGTGGGGGAATGATGGTGTGTGCGTGTGTACGTGTTTGTGTGTTTGTGCAGGGAGTGAGGAACCCCAATGCTGTTGCAGCGTGTGAGTCTACTTAGATTCAATTAATTTCATTCATTGTCAAACAGCCATACACACTTTATATAAGGAGATCAAAAGCCCTCAGTTGCCAAGACATCAAAAAACTCACCAACCTCATAGCAGCTGCTAAGCCTTTAGCAAATTCACATATGATAAAGAGGGCTGTCTCAGGAGCTCCTGCTCAACTTGCAGGGAGCTTTATTGATTTATAATGAATCTTGTGAAATATACAAGATGCCTCCTTTTCCAGTCTTTGCATGCAGAGCTTCCTCCAGTATAACCATTATGCAGTGGCATCATCGAGGCATTCTTGGGGTGCTGACCACAGCAGGTGACACTCCAGAGGAGGTATGACACCCATTCAGGCCCTCTTTGCACTCTGGGAAAGATGTGTGGGGCCTGGTGCTACTGTAACTGGTGCTGGCCTTTCCCCACTGGCCAGCTATTTCCCTGAGGATGAAGTCGGGCAACGGAAAAGGGAGGAATGACAAATGCTCACCGCTCAAGGCTCCTTCATTGCCCCAGTTTCTCTCTCCACTGTCATTATGGGCACTTTCACACTACACAATTGTAGCACTCCTGACATATATGGTCTTTTCACACTCTACAATTATAGCACTACAATTCCACTTTAACTGCCCTGGCTGCATCCTATGGAATCCTGGGATTTATAGTTTAGTGAGGGAACTAGATGTGCTCTCTGGATGGGAATTCTAAATACCTTTCCTTAAACTGTAAATCCCAGGATTTCATAGGATGTTGCCTTGGCACTTAAAGTGGAATCGTAGTGCTATAATTGTAGAGTGTGAAAAGACCATACATGTCATGGGTGCTATCCTTAAAAGCACATCTTGGGAAATTTTCCTTTTTTGGAGTACTGAAGTCCAAACAAGGAACTGTCCCAAATTCAGCTTCAGAAAACTGAAGTAGTATCATAGCCACACATATGATGAGAATCTGTAGTAGCTAACAATGTAATATTAACCCCATGACATTGATTGTCCACCTTTCTCCTGACATGGGACCCAAAGTAACTTATGCTGTGAATTAAAACAAGCTGAAATCCCAGCTTAGTCACAACTCTTTAGTTAGTTAGTTAGCTTTCAGAAAACCACTAGCAAAAGATCGTATGGAACTTCAATTCTCAGCATTCTTTACCTTCATCAATGCTGATTATGCCTGCTGGAAATTGTACCAGAGCCACATCTGAAGAGCTTCCCAAAATTTCTCCTCCTGCTCTTGCCACAGCTCTATATGTGTATCTGTCAAAGAAAACTAGACTGACGGCAACTTCCCAGAGATCCTTTTCAGCCGTTGCTCCAAAAATTGCCAGAGGAGATCTGCCTCATCCTTAGATCCTTGCATCCTTAGATGCCTTTAAAAAGGCAATAAAAACGGATCTGTTCTGGCAGGCCTTCCCAAACTGACCTCCTTGTAATGAAACTTAACTGCTCATCCACTTAGCTCTCCCCATTTGATCAGCTTGGTTTTTTTAATTAACTTGTATGCTGTTTTTATGGTGGGAAGGAGGGAGGGGGGATAGGATTTGTTATTGCTATGTTTTTATTTACTGTTGTTATTAATATCTGTATTTTACTCTGGATATCGGTTCTGTTGTTACCCGCCTCAATCCAAAACAGGGAGAGGCGGGATACAAATAAATTTATTAGTAGTAGTAGTAGTGGTACAAAACTATTTATGAAGACTATTTCTCATTTGTGCAAGGTTTGACGCAGTTTACAACAGCACAGTTGCAGAGTATATAAGAGCATTGCAAGCAATCCATGGCTGGGAGAAAGCCACGGTCAAAGGATATGATTTCAGTAAACATCTAAAATGAAACAGCACTGAAGGCAGACTTCATTCTGCCTCGGAGAAGGACTATCTTAAAGCATTGAGACAACTATAAGTTTGGAATGCTATGTTGACTGAACATGATGGGATTTGTAGTATGACACATTTAGAAGGCTGCAAATTTGACAAAGTTGTGTTAGCTAGATATCTAGGGATAGCTGTATTGGTAGTCCATCAAAATATAGCAAACTCCACGACATACACTCATGCACACACTTTGGAGTTTATCACACGAAGGGAATTGGAAGTATAATCCAACGGCAATCTGAAAGCAATCATGGGGTTTCGTGTGATTGCGTGAGAAACTATCGCACACAATTTTGGGCACTGGAAGGCAATTTCGGGCAGTTCTGAACGCAATGCAGTGTCAATACGCAATCACGTAAATTCACTGAACTAGCGAATTTACTGAATTCCGAACTGGCCTCACTTCCATTTCTTTCGAACTTGAGAGAAATTCTTCCCGTGTGATAAACTCCTAGGATGATACTTTTTTGAGGCTAAGCAAAAGGTGAAAATACATTACACAAGCTTATACACTCACAGGCTTATTCATCAGGCATGGATGTTAAAAGTCATTTTAAGGGAAGAAATGTGATAATGGAAGACCACAGCATTTAAGATGGTAGTAGTTTAAAATGCTGGCTGAGAGGCATTTGGGACACAAAAGGAAAGCAAGGCAAGGCAATAAAGGATTTTTCTCCATTGCCTAGAAACAAAGGCAGTTCCTTTGAGATGCAGCCTGTATCTTTTCTTTGTAACATTACAAGCCCTGTTGTAGGCAGAATATGGTGTTGTGTTAGAACACACAAATATCTCCCTTATTGCTGGAAGGAAGAGATGCAAGGGAGCTGGGGCTGGTCCTGTTTGGAATATCCCCTCCTTTCCAAATGAAAGACCACAAGCAGCAGCTTCTCAGATAATTTAAACAGTACACACTCAATATATTTTATTGTATTTTACTTAAGAAGCCTTGGTGAGCAGAAAAGCAAATAATAAATACTGTGAATAAATAAAGCTGGGATTAAAACTAAATCATCTCCTCCCATGTTAGAACTGCATCCAACAATCATGACCAGTAGAGAGCCCAAAAAATCCTTAACAGAATTTTGCTTGGAAGTTGAGCCAGGATGGAGCTATGGAAGTATAGATATTCATAGGATAAAAAAACACCACCAGGATGTCTGGCAAAATTCTCAGGGCTGCAGCATCTCAGAATGTTAACAACATGGAGACAAATCTACTCAGCAACTTGTACAAGCAAAGTGGTCAGACTAAAGTCAGTCAAATGCAACATTTAAAATCTATTACACTACAGCATGGTTCGGAACAAACAGGGGAATTGGATCCAAACTTAATCTTACTTAACACTTTTTACTGTTGTTTCCTAGTCATGGAGACCCTAAAGTGAAACTATTGGGTTTCTGTGGCAAAATTTGTTCAGGGGGAGGTTTGCAATTGGATTTCTCTGAGGCTGAGAATGTGTGACTTGCCCAAGGTCACCTAGTAGGTTTCCACTGCTGATCAGGTATTTGAACCCTGGTCTTCACTACACCATACTGGATTCAACATAAAGCTTAGACCCACTGAAGTAACAGAATGTGTTCGTCTCAATTAACTTCAGTCCTGTTGATTTCTTTCATTCTACTGTAAGCATGATTTTAATCCAGCTCCAACTCACTGCCTCCACTAGAACATTATGACTACCTAAGCTTTCTTTTCACCAGTATATTATGAAAACCAGGAATAAACACAGAGGTTTATTAGATTTTGTCAAGACCGAACCTGAAAGTACAAGGTAGGGATTCAACCTGGATAGTAGCAGCAAAGGAGCCAAAGGAGAGAAACTGACAGGTTTGAGTACAGACTAAACATTCTGCTGCCTCGGGCAATGCTTGGCTCTCCTCCACCCTACGAAATAAGGCACATAGAACCCAAAGCTAGCCAAGGTACTTTGGCACATGAAGCAAAAAATCCACAGGCATATGACCCTTCCCTGGCATTAAAATACAATAACAACAAAGTAAATAACAAATAATTTGCTACCCTTTCATGAAACCAAAATCTGGTGCCTGTAGCAGCTGCCTCATTCTGCCTAATGGCAGGGCACATACACATTCAACAGTGAACAGAAACAAACTCACTGCAGATGTGCAACCAGATTTCAGAGGCCAGATTTACACAATGCTGACAATCAGGAAGGCTACCACCTTGTATCTCGGGGCCACAAGTCAATGTGTGTGTTGTTGTTGTTGTTGCTGTTGTGTGCCTTCAGGTCATTTTTGACTTACGGCAACCATAATCTATCATGGGGTTTTCTTGGCAAGATTTGTTCAGAGAACATTTGTTCTTCCTCTAATGCTGAGAGTGACTTGCCCAAGGCCACCCACCCAATGATGAACTCTGATCTCCAAATTTGTAATCCAACACTTAAAACACTACACCATGCTGGCTCTCTGGGAAAGAAGGGGCGGCCTTTTAAAAAATAAAGGAAAAAATGAACATTCAGTCAGACAATTGTGTCAGGCACTTGGAAAGGTGAAACTTGGTTAAGTTCCTTTCTTTAGATCAAACCTTCATATAATGGCTGGGAGGTACAGTTCAAAGATGTAGTCTTTCCAAAAGAGCACCCTGGCTTCTGAAACAGTGGATCGCTTGCCTGTCACACACTCCCACTTATCTTGCAAGCAGGTTTCAAATTGGAGACACATATAATTGTTGGTGCTAGAGCAAAGGAAAGAGAGAAGCAGAGTTTGTCCTCTTAACTACATACCTTCTTGCTGGCTTTCCAAAGTTCTGGAGCTCTTCTCTTGGGGAGGCTAGAAAGTCCCCCCTCCTTGCAGTCCTTCCACTAGCAAACAAATACTTCTTTATTCTGATGGGCTTTTGAGAACTCCAGGTTTTTAAAGAAAGGGCTTTTAAGAGGGTGCTTTTGAGAGGGTGCTGTACCATTTAAATTATATCTGTACTTTTTTTTTACATTGCTTTATATCATTTTCAATTGTATGCTCCAAATAATTTTTAAAATGGTGTAACATAGTTTATTTCCATTTTAATGTTGATTTCTTGTATGTTTTAACAGTACTGTGGGCTCTTGATATCTGCTGGAGTTTGGCTCCAGGACCCCTGTGCATACCAAAATCCAAGGATGCTCAAGTCCCATTAAATACAATAGCATAGTGAAATGGTGTTCCTTATATAAAAATGGCAAAAATTAAGGTTTCCTTTTTGGAATATATATATATATATATATTAATATTTTCAAGCTGGGGATGGTTGAATCCATTGATATAAAATTCATGGATATGAAGGGCTGACTGTATTGCATTTGAATTTGTAAGCCTCCTTGAGTCCCATTTTGGGGAAAATGTATGGTATAAATAATGATAACAACAACATCTGCTATCATCCTAATTTAGAAGCACAGTGCAGATGTCTAAGACAATTAATCACTGTCAGTGGGACTGATTCAATTAAGGCTATAAGTAGGAATCCAGTTTGATGAAACATTCTCATGGAGTCCATGCTGAGCTAGGATTCCAGAAGGCTAGGGTTCAAATCCCTGCTTGGCCATGGAAACCCATGGAAACCTTGGGCAAATCACACTCTTCCAGCCCTAGAGGAAGGCAATGGCAAGCTATCTCTGAACAAATATTGGCAAGAAAGCCTTGTAATAAGGTTGCCTTAGCTTCACATTAAGTCAGAAGTGAGGAAGGCACACAACAAGGACAGGGCAGGACAGGACAGGGTAAGTCCTGTTAAACTCCGTGGGCTCTTACTCTGGTTTGCTTTGTTATGCTCTGCTTCTATGGACTCTTTCAGACGTGGGAAATTGGAAGTATAATCCAAGGGCAATCCAAACGCAATCCTGGGGTTTCACGTTATTGCGAATTAATTCTTCTCACGCAAATTCTGACAAAAGGGAAGTCACTCTGAATGCAATCATGGGTTTCATGTTATTGCGAATTTAAGATTCTCACGCGATTTCGGGCAAGGGGGGGTTATTTTCGGGTAATGGGAAGTAATTCCGAATGCCTTCCGAACGGAGCAGGGGTTCAGGTAAATTCGCTAAACAAGCGAATTTACATGAATCCGCATTGGCTCCATTCGGAATTGGGAGAAATTCCTCCCATTTGAAAGAGTCGTATGTGCTTTTTGCTTAAAAGGTATTTTAATGTAAAATCTATCAATGGGTGTTCTAATGTAAAATCAATCAATGGATTTATACTCCTGAATTTCTAATGAAAGGGACCCTATCTTATTTTATCTATACAAATAAAATTAAGTTTCTCTCGTTTTTGTTATTCCATTGTGTGAAAGTGGCTAGTGGATTTTCACCAAAACTTGGGATATGACTTATGTCATGAATGGCATGAAACTCATGGGGCAAGCACAAGGGGCACATCAGTTCTTTGTGTGATGAATACTGAGTTGTGTGGCACAAAATCATTTGAATGATTCTGATCACTTGTGTTTTAGAAACAATGCTTTTTAAAACTGTATGAAGGAATATTTTCTTTTTTGTCTCTCACTACATAGCTGGGCAGATTCTAGCAAATTTGGCGATATTTGGGACTTAACATATAAGCTATATGGCATACAAAAAATCATGCTGGGAAAGCCCTAGGAGGCTTCCTAATTATTTTTCATGGATACAGAGTAGTGGATTTGGTAGCTCATTGGGAGCCCCATGCTGTCACAAGGGCAACTTAGACTAATATGCAACATTAGGAATGTTTGAGCACTCAAAGAGAGAGGTACTCATCCTCCAGAGCAGTTTTACCTTTTTAAACATTCTCCCAACCAACAGTGGGTACTACAGTCAGTAAATCATAGAATTATAGAGTTGGAAGAGACCTCAAGGGCCATCCTGTGCAACCCCACTGCCATGCAGGAACATCAAAGCATCCCCAACAGATGGCCGTCCAGTCCCGGTTTAAAACCCTCCAAAGATGGAGACACTACCACTCTCCAAGGGACTGTGTTCCATTGTTGAACAGATCTTATTGTTCAGGAAGTGTCTAGATCAAGGGAAGTAATAGTGCAGTGTCTAGATCAAGGGAAGTAATAGTGCCACTCTATGCTGCTTTGGTCAGGCCCCACCTGGAATACTGTGTTCAGTTCTGGGCACCACAATTCAAAAAGGATGTGGAGAAACTGGAGCAGGTCCAAAGGAGGGCAACTAAAATGGTGAAGGGTCTGGAAACCTTGCCCTATGAAGAACGCCTTAGGGAGCTGGGGATGTTTAGCCTGGAGAAGAGAAGGTTAAGAGGTGATATGATCGCCCTGTTTAAATACTTGAAGGGATGTCACATTGAGGAGGGAGCAAGATTGTTTGGACTCGGAACAATGGATGCAAACTGCAGGAAAAAAGATTCCACCTCAACATTAGGAAGAACTTCCTGACAGTAAGGGCTGTTCGACAGTGGAACACACTCCCTTGGAGTGTAGTGGAGTCTCCTTCCTTGGAGGTTTTTAAGCAGAGGCTGGATGGCCATCTGTCGGAAATGCTTTGATTGGGAGTTCCTGCATGGCAGGGGGTTGGACTGGATGGCCCTTGTGGTCTCTTCCAACTCTAAATTTCTATGATTCTATGATTCTATGATTCCTAATGTTGAGGTGGAATCTCTTTTTCTGTAGTTTGAATCTATTGCCCCATATCCTAGTCTCTGGAGCAATAGTAAACAAGTTTGCTCCATCCTTAATATGACATCATTTCAAATACTTAAAAACAGCTATCATATCATCTCTTAAGACCTTCTCTTTCCAAGCTAAACATACCCAGCTCCCTAAAGCTGCTCTTTGTAAGGCTTGGTTTTCAGACCCTTCACCATTTTGGTCGCTATCCTCTGGACACGGTCCAGCTTGTCAACATCCTTTTTGAATTGTGGTGCCCAGAACTTGACACAGTACTCCAGGTGAGGCCTGACCAAAGCAGAATAGAGTGGTAGTATTACTCCCCTATTGAATCAACCTAGAATCACGTTGGCTTTTTTAGCTGCTACATTACACTGTGATGCCAAAGGACTCCTCAGTAGTTCATGGATAATCTCAACAACATTTCCAAACCAACATGTGCATACAAGCTGCCTCTCATTCCTACCAAATAAGAGTAATATAGCTGCATGTGTATGTGAATGTGCTTGTGTTCTGCTGATTCATTCATCCTGAAACCTTATGTACTGTTACGTGGAAATAAGCTTCACTGACAGTTTGATTCAACATGAATAGGCTACTGTTGTACAAGGAGGAAGAGGACATGAAATCCCTAGATCACTAGCCAAACCAGCACAGAGTATGAGGGATATTCTCTGGAGTGCATATGTATTGTGCGTGTCATCAGCTTTCTTTTAGATGTCCTGGAGAGAAGTTCAGCAAATGAACTCTGGGGTCATGTCTGACAGTAAGGGCTTATGCGTGAGAGTGCTATAGGAAAGCACAAGTCTGTCAACGGTGTCCCTTAGCAACTGCTGGGGACATTTTTTTACTTCATTGTTGTCAAAAAGACAGCTCCACGAGACAACCAGTACAATTCAATAGTCTGAAAGCTAGGGTTGTAATAGGAGTGTCACAAAATTTAATAAGAGAGAAGGTGTATAAACTTCTTGCTCAAAGTTTTGATGCAGGATTGGGATGCTTGATAGAGAATAGATAGTGTCTAGATCAAGGGAAGTAATAGTGCCGCTCTATTCTGCTTTGGTCAGGCCTCACCTGGAATACTGTGTCCAGGTCTGGGCACCACAATTCAAAAAGGATGTGGAGAAACTGGAGCGGGTCCAAAGGAGGGCAACTAAGATGGTGAAGGGTCTGGAAACCCTGCTCTATGAGGAACGACTTAGAGAGCTGGGGATGTTTAGCCTGGAGAAGAGAAGGTTAAGAGTTGATATGATAGCCCTGTTCAAATATTTGAAGGGATGTCATATTGAGGAGGGAGCAAGCTTGTTTTCTTCTGCTGCAGAGACTAGAACGCGGAACAATGGATGCAAGCTGCAGGAAAAGAGATTCCACCTCAACATTAGGAGGAACTTCCTGACAGTAAGGGCTGTTCGACAGTGGAACACACTCCCTCGGAGTGTAGTGGAGTCTCCGTGCTTAGAGGTCTTTAAGCAGAGGCTGGATGGCCATCTGTTGGGATGCTTTGATTGGGAGTTCCTGCATGGCAGGGGGTTGGACTGGATGGCCCTTGTGGTCTCTTCCAACTCTATGATTCTATGATTCTATGAATGCTCAGAGCCTGGATATGTAGATATCTGTAGTATTAACTGGTGATGGCAGCATTTAAGGACACTGCCCTACTGCAAAATTAATGCAGTTTGACACCACTTTACCTGTCATGGTTCTAACCTATGGAATCCTGCGATTTGTAGTTTGTTGTGGCAAACTGAGAGACAGCCTTTACTGAAAGAGAATGCTAAATATCTCATCAAACAAAAAAAACAAGAACTTGCATCAAAGAAATTCATAGCACTGATCCATGGCAGTTAAAGCAGCCAACGTGGCTACAGCCAAAGTATTTCAAAAGTAAGGGACCAGGGACTGTTATTGGTGTAACAAACAAATTACATTTTAAGAGGATTTTGAAACAAGTGGTTATATTTTAAGGGGACTTTTGGGCATTTTAGCAGCATTTTGGCTAGATTTTTAAAAAAATCTTTCAATTATTTTCTTACCAATTCTGAGTAGGGGTGGATCTGTCTCCACAGGGGCAGTGAATCTCCTCTTAGTTTTACAGACACTCGATGGAGTATGGGAGCTCTCTCAGTACTGAATCTCTGTCAAGAATAGGGTTCAGCATCTGGATAGCTCCACAGCATCATGGTAGCACCCATGCCTGTAAGATGGTGAATTCATTCCAGGTTTTGGATAGCATTAAAGGACCAATACAAGATGCTGAACCTATTTAGAAATACGACTCAGTATTCTGGAGAACACCCTTTTGAGCCTTAATTAAAACTGGGTGTGGATTCACTGAACTATGGAAGGAGTAACTATAAGACCAAGAACATTCAGTGTCCTCATAGCTACAGTCCACCAGCTACCTCTCATCTTAAGGTGTATTTCTTTAATTATTAAAATAAGGGGGGGGGGGGGGGGAAAGCAACAATCAATGTAATAAGTAGCACAATCCATTATCATTCAACATTGTAAGGAGCCATCATGGCATAGTGATTTGAGCATTGGATAACTCTGGAGACATGAGTTTGAATCCTTACTTGGCTGTGGGAAACCCATAGGGTGACTTTGGTCAAGTCACATACTCTCAGCTTCAGAAAACTCTACGGTAGGGTCAGAATGACATGAAGGCATAAAACAACAACAAAATGAGTAATGACAATGAAATACTTAAAAAAAACACCCTAGTATGAATAACAGAAATGAATTACTTTGAAAAACATTTCAAGCCCTGTTATTAATAATTAACAAATATGGCATTCTCAGTGCATTGAAATTTTAATAAACCCATCCTTACAGCCAAGCTCATAGCTTAGCCAGAGGGAATCCAAAAGAAAAAAGGATGTTGCTTAACACGTTCTATTGTGGGTTTCTTCATTGCTTATGCATTCTCCTGTACGTAGAGTGAACAGAAACCCTGGAAGCTTGGATTCAAGCAAACAATCTAAAATAGGTTATTTTAAGAATGTATATACTCCATTTTTATGTTATGATGACTTCAAATACCCCACTTTCACTGGGTCAAAACACAATTACTAGGGCAGCTTATACAAATTAAGTTAAAAGCAACAGAGAAGTACTGATCAATAGTAACAATAGTAATCAATAAGCAGCAGGGTAAATAAGCAATTAAAACAGTTCCACTGTAGGTTAAAAATTAGAAGCATGTGAAAATAGAAGATCTTCATTTGGTTTTGGCAGGAAATGAGCTCCAGCCCCAGCTAAGCTCCCCTGAGGAGAGAACTCCTTAAGTTGGGTATCACATCTATAAAGTCCCTAGCCTTGATCCTACATCGAAATGACAGAGTGTAACTCAGTGGTACTCAAACTTTTTACAGATTTATTATGGGAATCTAGGTTATACACAGTGGTTTGCTAGCTTCTATCAGGACACAAGGTCATAGGAGGTCCAGGACCTGAGGTTACCAGCCACGGTTTCATCCTAGGCATGAATACCAAGCCCTGGCCAAAGCGGTAAATGAAGAATCTGAGAAGGCCAGTTTGAGTTGATTTCCTCCTGCAGTTGCGTATCTGCTGCATACACCTGCCACATACTTACAGCTGTCGGTTGTTTTACAGAGTACCTACAAATCTAAACTGTGAGTAGTTAATGCATATGAAGCATTTCTACCCCATTTATCAATTCCCTCGAATGCTCCCAGAGCAGCTCACAAGAATCAGTCAATAGGTCAGTGCCTGCCCTCAGGCTTAACCATCGTTTCAATATAACAACCATGTGTTTCCAATTATATTTGATAAACAGACTACAATCAGAGACTAGGACTGACTTCTTTTGGGTTTTACAGTCACCAATATGCACAATGGTACTTTTTGTACAGAATCTCCAGTCTTAGCATCAACTACTCAAAACACACTTCTGGGGTAGGAAGGTCCAAGCCTTCTTTTCCTCTTTCTCTTTACATTTAAACACACTAAGAGCTTCTCAAAGGGAATGCTGGATGTAGCTGTCTTTCTTTCTGTGAAGTTTCCTCTCATCCATTTCTGATCAGACAAGGGGAAGAAATCTGGGGCAAGGATTTTGAGATGTGCAATGAGAAAAAATAATACTGAGAAGAGAGAAGAGCAAATGACCTGCAGCCAGTCTCTTGAATGTATGTAAATCTGAAATAATTTCTTACTTTAATAAATGTCTATATATTATAACTGAACACACACATATACAGACCCAGATTCATCCAGTATGCTAGCCAGCTAGTAATACTATCTGCTGTGTAGAAAACTACAGTGGAGTACAAACACTGATAGTAAAGACCTTCCAATATGAATACGTCTGCTCTAGGAGAAAGAATGACTGGATCCATCTTCTTGAATTTATTTTGGTACCTTCATCACTCTAAAGAGTTGTTTGGAGTAATGACACAACACAGCACAAAAAGAAAATAAGAATATAAGTATTTCTAAGCAGTCAACAACACAGAGACCAGTCTAGGCTTGCATGGAATGGAAGCAATAATTAGTTCAAAATGAGAAAATTGGGATCACTTAATTAATACAAAACCAGATTTCATAGGCCAGTTCTGTCATCAGAAGTTCTAATATGCAAACTACCCACTAGCTCTTTTCATAATATACAGTATTTCAGTTGAAGAGATAAAAGCTTAGTCCCTTGAGCCTTAATTAAAACATGGCTGGAAATAAAATATTCTCTAAGGATTTTATATTGCCTTGGGACCATGTGGCTAGAGGAAGAGTGGTAGTGTTACTCAAGTATCAAGGAAGTCTCTGTTTGTGTGGTTTCTTTCTTGTTCATCTGTGAATGTGTGTATTTCTACACATGGTCTATTTTGGTGACAAGTACTGTGTGTATTCCAGTAAGGAGTGACAGCTTATAGAGGGTACTAGGGCAAAGATTTACAATCTGTCAAATTTATTTAGTGTTGTTGCTGTTGTTGTGTATCTTCAAATGATTTCTGACTTATGGTGACCCTAAGGCAAAAAACAAAACAAAACAAAACCATCACAGGGAGGGTTTTTTTTGGCAAAATTTGTTCACAGGTGATTTGCTTTTGCCTTTCTCTGAGGCTGAGACAGTGTGACATGCCTAAGATCACACAGTGGGTTTCCATGGCTGAACTGGGATATGGGAGTTGAATCCTGACCTCCCAGTCTCCTAGTCCAACACCCAAAGAACTACACCATACTGGCTCTCTGTATTTAATATACCCGCCAACAATTCACCCTCCTGTCTTTTCATATACATCTTCCATCCTCAGGTCCAAGAAGGAGGCAGTCATCAGTTAAGGCCTTGCAGTTTACCAGAACTATGCATCAAAGCTGTGATTAAATTTATTTTAATGGCATGAATTATTAAAATGCATTTACAACCTGCCACATCCCTATGGGCAGAAGATAAGGGGAAAGGGAATGCTCACAAACAAATATCATTTTCTTGCTGAAGCGGGGGGATAATTTATATTTTTCTGCATGGGCTGAACTTGAATGGTTGTTAATAGGCAGGCTAGCAGAAGGTGGGTATGGGATAAAACGGTCCACTGTTAAGTGAGGGTGAACCAGCCTGAGCAACTGAGGCAACGTGTGCCCATGATGTTCAATGCGGCATCTAGCCTGAAGTTAATTTATTTGATCAGGATGAAGTTGCCATCTGTTCCCTTATTATGCTAGAAGTGGTCTGCAGCTGCCTTTTCCTAGCAGACCTTGCCTTCCTACTCATGAGTGAGTCTCACTCGGCCTGACCCACTCCTTGTAGGCTTGTAAATAATAAATGCTTGTTGAAGGTGGAGTAATAGTAACCTGTCATCATAACAAAGAGTGAAAGCTAATGTGTATTGAATCACAGAATCATAGAGTAGGAAGAGATCTCAAGGGCCACCCAGTCCAACTTGTATACAAGAATACACAAAGAACACACAAATCACCATGCAAAAATACACAACACACCTCACAGATGGCCCATACAACCACCAAAGAGGAAGACTCAGGGTGACCAGACATCCTCCTTTTCCAGGACCATTCCTCCAAAAAGCCCTCCATTTTGAGAATAACTAAGAAACATGAGTTTATATTTCTGTAATTGTTTTGAGCTTTTCTTTGGTCATTCCCTTTTCCTTGAATACCCTACATTTTGCAGTGCCTTGTCCTCCTTTGTGGTGGGGACCTCTGGTTACCCTGAGCACCCTGAGGAAACTTCAAGATTGGCACAAGGTAAAGAGGTGAAGAAAAGCATGGGGGTGGGGAGGGATGAGGGGCTACCAGCTAGCAAGAACATTAGAAGGAACTTCCTGACAGTAAGAGCTGTTTGATGGTGGAACACACTCCCTTGAAGAGTGGTGGAGTCTCCTTCTTTTGAGGTCTTTAAACAGAGGCTGGATGGCCATCTGTTGGGGGTGCTTTGATTGGGAGTTTCTGCATGGCAGAATGGGGTTGGACTGGATGTCCCTTGAGGTCTCCTCCAACTCAATGTGTCTAAACCATGTCAAAGTCTACGATTTTAGGCCATGTCAGGGAAACTGTAGTTGCAAGACCTCCTTCTTTGGAAGTCTTTAAACAGAGGCTGGATGGTCATGTGCTTTGATTGTGTCTTCCTGCATGGCAGAATGAGGTTGACTGGATGGCCCTTGAGGTTTCTTCCAACTCTATGAGTCTAAGACAGTGGTCCCCAAACTGTGCCCTTTAAGAGATTTTGGACTTCAGCTCCCAGAAACTTCAGCCATGTTGACCAATAGCTTAGGATTCTGGGAGCTGAAGTCCAAAGTCTCTTAAAAAGAACAGTTTGGGGACCACTGGTCTATGATTGTAGGCCATGTCAGAGATACTGTAGTTGCAAGATCTCCTTCTTTGGAGGTCTTTAAGCAGAAGCTGGATGGCCATCTGTTGAGGAAGTTTTGGTTGTCTCTTCCTGCGTGGCAGAATGGGGTTGGGCTGGATGACCCTTGAGGTCTCCTCCAACTCTATGCGTCTATGCCATGTCAAGGTCTACGATTCTAGATCATGTCATGGATACTGTAGTTGCTTTGGTCTATGAGTCTATGAAGCCCTGATTCCTCCAGAGGGAGGTTGGGTTGGGTTGGGTTGGCTACAATAGGGTTGGGTAGGGTAGGATTGGGTTGGGTAAGGTTGAGTTGAGTCGGGTTGGGTAAGGTTGGGTTGGCTTGAGTAGGCTTGACTAGAGTTGGGTAGGGTTGGGTAGGGTTGGGTTGAGTTGGCTACAATAGGGTTGGGTAGGGTTGGGTTGAGTTGGCTACAATAGGGTTGGGTAGGATAGGACTGGGTTGGGTAGGGTTGGGTTGGGTTGAGTCAGGTTGGGTAGGGTTGAGTTGGGTTGAGTCAGGTTGGGTAGGGTTGAGTTGGGTTGGGTTGAATTGGGTTGAGTAGGGTTGGGTTGGGTAGGGTTAGGTCTCCCCTTAGCTTACCTCGATCTTGTCGATCCTGTCCTTGAGGGTCCGGACGGCCTCCTCCAGCTCGTGGATCATGGTCGGGGAGTCCCAGGGCAGGTCCCCCATGGTGTCCGGCCTGGGTCCCCCCCAGGGGCTGTCCTGGAAGGTGAGCTCCAGCCCGTTCTCGCAGCGGCTGAGCTTGGTGGTCAGCTCCCGGATGGTCTCCTGGTCGGTGCGGATCTGCTCCTTCTGCTGCTGGGCCGTCTGCCGGAGCTGCTGGGCGGTGCTCTGGAGGAAGAGGAGCTCCTCGGGGGCCACGGCGGGGCTGTCCCCTTGGGGGGCGCCTCCTCCTTCCTCCGGGGGGCACTCGGAGGCCAGGAGCGGGGTGCAGAGGAAGCGGCTGAAGAGCTGCTGGGGCTGGTGGGGCTGGTGGGGCTGATGGGGCCGGGCGCTGGCCAGCAGCTCCAGGAGGGAGTCCCCCTCGCCGGCCCCGTGGTGGTGGAGGGCCCCCAGGGAGCCCTTCTCGGCCGGCAGCAGGGCCGGATGGGGCCCCGAGGGGGAGCCAGGGCCGCTGGAGCCGTTTTCAGCACCTTGGAGAGCTCCGCGGTTGCTGGCCGCAGGGTAGACGCTCGCGATGATGCAGATGATTGCACCAAGGAAAGCCAGCATCCCTGCGGCCAGCAGCACCACCAGAAACTTCAGGGTGGCAGCGTCCGGGGGGCAGAGGAGCAGAGAAATCGAGGGGGCAGAGGGGACCCCGAGAGAGAGAGAGAGAGAGAGAGAGAGAAATAAGGGGGCAGCAGCAGCAGCAGCAGCAGCAGAGAGAGAGAGGGCCAGGGGCAGGGGCTGCCTTTTGGCCCCTCGCAGACCCAGCAGCAGCAGCAACCCAGGAAGGAGCAAAGGCTCTCTCTGGATTATATCTGGTCCATTGGAGGCAGAGAGGAGGAGGAGGAGGAGCGTCAAGGAGGGCTCTTCCCTCGGAGTCCCTGCCCACCCCTTCCTCCTAACCCTCTCCTGGCTGGAAGGAAGGAAGGAAGGAAGGAAGGAAGGAAGGAGAGGGAGGGAGACACAGGCAGAGTAAGAGAGACAAGCAGAGAAAGACAGAGGGAGACAGAGATAGAGACAGAGACAGAGACAGACAGAACACACACAGAGAGAAAGGGAAACAGACAGACAACAAGAGACAGAGGCAGAAAGAATGACACAGAGACAGAGAGAGAGATGGAGACAGACAGACAGACAGAGGCAGAGCAAGACAGAGACAAACAGAGAGGCAGGGAGAGAGACACACAGACAGCAAGAGACAGAGAAACAGGCAGAGAGAGAGAGAGAGAGAGAGAGGAAGAGAGAGAATGACAGAGACACACTGATTATAACACTAGGGGGCAAACAGGATTTAAACAGGAATTAAACAGGAAATGCCTTATGTTTAACATAGGACATTTCCTGTTTAATTCCTGTTTAAATCCTGTTTGCCCCCTAGTGTGATAAACGAGACAGAGAGGCAGCTAGACAGAAACAGAGAGATACAAAGGGAGAGATAGACAGAGAGAAGCCACCTTTGAGAAGCTGTTCTTTTGCAGAACCAAAAAAATCAAGGCAAGCATTTTTTTTCCTGGAGGAAAGACATAGGGAAAGGACATCAAAGCTGTTCAGGTGACACATGAATTGGCATTTGGGGATGTCAATTCATTTGAGATGTGGTGCTGGAGAAGAGTGATGAGGAAATCATGGACAGCTCAAAAGACAAACAAATGGATCTGAGAACAGATCAAGCCTGAACTTTCCCTGGAAGTCAAGTTGATCCAGTTGAGGTTGTTGGACTTTGGCCACTTCACAAGAAGTCAGGGCTCATTGGAAAAGACAATAATGCTAGCTCCTGCAGATTCATTCATGGCCATGGTTTCTTTGATTGAGTTTATCCATTTGGAATAGTTAATGCTAGGGTTCACTAAAATGTGCCAACAATTATGGAAAAGAAAACAATGGCCAACAGATTGGAAATGATCAATATATATCTCCATCCATAAAAAAGAGACACAAAAGACTGCAGCAGCTATAAGACCATAGCATTAATTTTTCATGCACACAAAACCATGCTCTAAATACTGAAGCATAGATTTCAAGCATATATGGAGAGAGAAATACTAGAGGTGCAAGGGAGGGTTAGGAAAGGAAGAGGCACTGGGGACCATATAGCAAACATACAATGGATAATGGAGCATACCAAGGAATTTCAGAAGAAAATTGGTATGTGTTTTATAAATAATAGCAAAGTGACTGCATAGATCACAAAAAGCTATAGAATGCTCTTAAAGAAATGGGATATCTGTTAGTCCTGATGAGAAATATGTACTTAGGACAAAAAGCTAATGTGAGAATGAAATATGGAGAAACAGAATGGTTCCCAATTGGGAAAGGGGCAATAATAATAGTAATAATAATAATAATTATTTTTATCCCCCCTCTCCCTATATTGGATCAAGGTGGGTAACAGCAGTTAAAAACAGTAAAAATCCAACATATTAAAACATAGCAAAATGTAATAGTTTCTGATTCCCCATCTCCCTTCCACCCTATAACAGCATTAAAATAACAATTCCCAGTGAAGTTCCCACTTTTCATCCTGGAAAGAAGTAACAAGTGGGGTGCCGCAGGGTTCTGTCTTGGGCCCAGTGCTATTCAATATCTTTATTAATGACTTGGATGACAGTATTGAGAGCCAAGTTATCAAATTTGCAGATGACACCAAATCAGGAGGAGTAGCTAATACCCCAGAAGACTGGATCAAAATTCAAAATGAATAGACTAGAAAGCTGGACCAAAGCTAAGAAAATGAAATTCAATACAGAGAAATGTAAGGTCCTGCACTTAGGGCGGAAAAATTAAATGCACAGATATAGGATGGGGGACATCTGGCTTAGTGAGACCACATGTGAAAGGGATCTAGGAGTCCAAGTAGACCACAAGTTGAACATGAGTCAACAATGCAATGCAGCAGCTAAAAAGGCCAATGCAATTTTAGGCTGCATCAATAGAAATATAGTTTCTAGATCAAGGGAAGTAATAGTGCCACTCTATTCTGCTTTGATCATGCCCCACCTGGAATACTGTGTCCAGTTCTGGGCACCACAATTCAAAAAGGATGTGGAGAAACTGGAGCGGGTCCAAAGGAGGGCAACTAAGATGGTGAAGGGTCTGGAAACCGTGCCCTATGAGGAACGCCTCAGGGAACTGGGGATGTTCAGCCTGGAGAAGAGAAGGTTAAGAGGTGATATGATAGCCCTGTTCAAATATTTGAAGGGATGTCATATCTCTTGAAGGAGGGAGCAGGATTGTTTTCTGCTGCTCCAGAGACTAGAACGCGGAACAATGGATGCAAACTGCAGGAAAAGGGATTCCACCTCAACATTAGGAGAAACTTCCTGACAGTAAGGGTTGCTTGACAGTGGAACACACTCCTTCGGAGAGTGGTGGAGTCTCCTTCTTTGGAGGTATTTAAGTAAAGGCTGGATGGCCATCTGTCGGGGATGCTTTGATTGGGAGTTTCTGCATGGCAGGGAGTTGGATTGGATGACCCTTGTGGTCTCTTCCACTTCTATGATTCTACAATCCAGTAAGGTAAGGCAAGGCTGCAGTCTATCACCATATTTGTTCAACATATATGCAGAAAATAGCATATGAAGTGCAGGCTCAGAATCAGTGAAAAGGGAATTGAAGTTAGGAGGAAGGAACATCAACAATTTAAGATATGCAGACAACACTGTACAACTAGCAGAAAGCATCATAGACATAGAACATTTACTAAAGAAATTCAAAGAAGAAAGTGCAAAGGTAGGCCTGCTGATGAAAATAAAGGAAAAAATGATTATGGAAGGTTTACATAAATTCACCTAGATAATGAAGAAATTGAAATAAAGATTTTCCATAGCTTGGATCAAACATTGATCAGTATGGAGACAGAAGTTAAGAAATCAGAGTAAGTTTAGGAATAGGAAGAGCAGCTATGAAAGAACTAGACAATATCCAAAAGTGTAAAGATATACAGGTGAAGAGTAAAGTTAGAGTTATCAAACAAAGCAGACAAGAAGAAAATGAACTCATTTGAGACGGTGCTGGAGAACAGTGCTAAGTATACTGTGGACAATCAAAAAGCCAAACAAATAGATTCTTGATCACATTAAGTCTGAACTCTCCCTGGAAGCCAAGATGATGAAACTGAGGCTGTTGTACTTTGGCCATATTATGAGAAGGCATGACTAACTAGAAAAGGCAATAATATTAGGAAAGGTAGAAGGTAATATTATTTATTATTTATTTATATATATAGCACTGCAAATTTGCACAGTGCTGTACATACAATCTTATAGTTAGACAGATCCCTGCCCTCAGGCTTACAATCTAGAAGAGCTGACACAAAAGGAGAAGGGAAAGGTGGTGGGAAGGGGATGAGGTCCACTGGTTCTTCTCTCCATCTGGGCCAGGTCAAGGCAGATGGACTGGAGGGAGGGCTCGGCTTCTTAATACATAGTTAGAAGGAGGCATCCTGGGGCAGATGGCAAAGTCCTGGGAACGCTTCCCTAAACAATATAGTCTTTAACTCAGTTTTGAACCTGGTTAGGGAAGTGATGAGGCGTGCATGTGGGGGAAGAAGGTTCCAGAAGTGAGGGGCAGCAAGTGAGAAGGGACGAATCTGGGACGGGGCAGTGGAAATCCTCGGCTGAGACAGGAGAAAGAGAGGAAGACCACATACCAGATGGCTAGACTACTAAATATTTTTCACATTGGAGTTCTTGAGCAATTGTTGCTGGAATTTGGAGAGGCACCCTTTCAATTATGGAGATCCCAGGCCAATTGGAGCTTTTGGCATCATTACAAGTACTGTACCTTGCATTCATACCAGAAACATATTGGTAACCAGTGCAATTTGTTTAAAATTGGTTTTATATGTTTTTTGTATGATGATTTGGTTAGCAGTCTAGTTGTTGCATTTTGCACAAGGTGCAATTTCTGAGTCACCTTCAAGGGCAGCTCCATGAGGAGGGCATTGCAGTAATCAGAAAGTTACTTTGTGCATGGACTACTATGGCTAAGTTTCCCTTAGGTTGTAGTTGAAGCTGGTCATGAACACTGTGAGCCAGGTAGTCCACTTGGCTCTCCAATGACAAAGATTGATCTAAATGTACACTCAAGCTATGCATCTGCTCCTTCAGGGGGAGTGCAACCCTAACCACAATGGATAGCTTACCAAATTCCTGCACATGAGAGGAATTGAATTCACAGAGACTTGTCTTATCAGGATCCAGTTCCAGTTTATTGGTCCTCATCCAACATAATCATAACTTACAAAATCTGTCTGGAGTTTGAACATGTTTACATTTCTAGAGTTCGGGGGCAATCCTGCATTGACGTATGGGAAGGGATCAAGTTTCATCTGTTTCCAGTGGTTCCCATTTCTGAACACCATTTCTTGCTCACAGAGTAGATAGGCCAACTGTGCTGTCTATGTTTTGATTTCCCAAGAATAATTCTGAACTCTGCTAATTATGATAATCACTTTCTGCTGGAGTGATGTGAGAAACAGCATGTGTGCTGAAGTGCTGAAAACTGCTGGCCTTTGCAGACTGCAGTTGATTATCTGGATCCATTTAGTCTGGAATGGGCAAAGTGTGGCCCCATTACACCCCTTCTCTGGCCCCTAAAGGCTCCTACCAACCCCCCCCCCCAACTCTCATGTGCTTCAAAAATGCAGTACATTTCAGACAGTTTTTGCCCCAAACCACACAGAAAAACCCTCCCCTCAAATGCGTGATAATGTGCAAATACTCCATTTTCCGCAAGCACTCTAGAATCCCCTGGATATTTCCATTTCCCTCTACAATCTCAGAATGGTGAGAAGAAATGAGGATATGACTTCCTATTGCCATTTTGAGAATGATTGTAGAGGAAAATTGAGGTATTTAGACTTGCTGAGGGGTGCATTCCATGTGGAGATCTGTTGGGAAAATTGGTCCCTGTCCCTCACAGAGTTGCTCACCTGTGAACTAGGTTGTTCATAGAATCATAGAATCATAGAAATTTAGAGTTGGATGAGACCACAAGGGCCATCCAGTCCAACCCCCTGCCATGCAGGAACTCCCAATCAAAGCATACCCGACAGATGGCCATCCAGCCTCTGCTTAAAGACCTCCAAGGAAGGAGACTCCACCACCCTCCGAGGGAGTCTGTTCCACTGTCGAACAGCCCTTACTGTCAGGAAGTTCTTCCTAATGTTGAGGTGTTGTGGGTTTACTGAATAAAAATTGGGTTTACATGGCCATCAACATCCTTACTTCCATACATTTTTATTTTTATTTTATGGTGTTGCTTGGTGTTGTTCTTATTCCCAGTTTCCTGCCTAATGTATTGTTTGGTATGTATTTCATTATTTTTATCTATAGAGACTTTCATGGCCATTGCTCTGGTTCTATATTATTTGACTTTCCTTTTGCTTTCAAATAAATTGACTGGCAGCCTGTTGGTGTCTTACACATACATTCCCTTACACATGTGGTTGTATTTTTTATGTTTATTTTTGGGGCCAGTGCATAATGTCTGCATTCAGCTGAAGGTTATATAAAAGCAGTGTTACTCATGTGATGCTATTGTACATCACTGCACATTGCATGTTGCACACTGAAGACTGTGCATTGATTGTATAATTGCATATGGTTGTGCATTGTACGCCTATGTGTAATGCACATTTGGTTGAGTAATGTCACAATTTTGTAATGAGGTGGTGTAGCTCAACTGAGGTGTAACTCTGCAAGCATAAAATTAGACTACCTCTCTTCCCTGCAGAAACTTGGCCACTGATTTCCCTTGGTTCTTTTTATATGTGCTTATTTGTCCACCTATACTGTATATCCAATTAGCTTTGGTACTCAATCCAGTATCTTTTTAAGTTTCTGCTAGTAGTTTCCCGCTCTGGAATGGGGTGTTGGTGTCTCTTGGTCTCTTGTTCCCTAGATTTTCAGGGGTGTCCTGTGAGGCAGGAAAGAGTAACTTCAAAAGGCTTGGCAGGTCAATTTTGGGCCTCAGGAATATTCCACTAGGCCTTCTTCTTAATACTTCTTAAAACCCAGAAATGATTTCTATTCCATGTTCACTTTTTAAAATATCTTTGAAGCTTTGGTGTCTCCAGCCCTTAGGAAACACAAAATTGCTAATCTTGCTAGCTTCTAGGATAAAGAAATTTGTTCTCCTGCAAAGAAAGAAAGAAAGAAAGAAAGAAAGAAAGAAAGAAAACTTCTTGGGTGGGTGGCTGACTGACAAGCATTAGAGAGGCTCCTGATGTGTTCATGGGCCACAAACACAGCCTTGGACACGTTGTGATCTCTGATGTACATGTTATCCACCCTGGTCTGGGAGCTTCTGGCTACATCTGAGTTGGATGTTAAGAAATGTGGCAGCCTGTTTTGGTTACTGTTGAATTGCAGGTGACTCTCTCTCACACACACCTTCACAAAAAAAATGTTGTTTCTTGTGATGTCTGTTTTCAGACAACTTTACTATATTTGCATCTAACACCAGATTGTTTGCACTTCATGACATCAAACAGCTTTTAATAAAAAAGACATATTTGGTATTTCCATGTATGGAACTGACATCTATTATTATCCAGCATGTGTTTCTTTGTCATGGTCAGAGTTTATATTGATCTAGTTAACTTTTAGTTGCAGTCACACAGTGTTATTACATTCTGTACTTTTGTTTCCCTGGTTTCATACATTTGCAACTTGTGATAGCACAATGTTTTAATCAGTGATGCTTCCTAGTATTCTTTTGGTTAAGGTCTCAAAGCAGAGTCCATTGAAACCTGCAATAGTTTCTGGCAATCTCTTGGGGGAGTGTGTCTGTTGCAGAGGAGGAGGAGCTTCTGTGAGTCACATCTGTGAGTCACAAGTGGGAGGAGCTAGGAGACTAGCTATACAGAACTGCTCAGAGAGCCAGCTGCAGACCACTTGGAGTGAGAGAGAGAAGGAGGAAGAGCACCTTTTTGGCAGCCATTTTAAGTGGTAAGTGTGTGGAGTTTTAAAATCTCTTGGGGGAGTGTGTCTGTTGCAGAGGAGGAGGAGCTTCTGTGAGTCACATCTGTGAGTCACAAGTGGGAGGAGCTAGGAGACTAGCTATACAGAACTGCTCAGAGAGCCGCGCGCCTGATGGCGCGCGAATTCCCCCCCCCCCCCAAACAGGGTAAAGCACAACATTAGGAGCAGAGAAGCTGTAAACTTTGTTTTAGAGGTTCTCCTTTAGATCTCCCCCTTTCTGAAAGTGCTTTTGAGGGGGTCCCCTCCACCTCAGAGGAAGTGAATACAAGTTAGAAACCAGGGCATCTGTATAAAGTAACATTTCCAGTAGGTTGAAATCACTGATAGAGATTGGTGAAATAGGACAGGACATCAGGGGCTTTGACATTAGTGTTTACCGGGGGATATTCTTCGAGGAGGAAGCCCACAGTCCTCTTTTAGTGATTCCTTAATAGTTCTCGGTATGGGCACCGAGGGAGCGGCTGCAGTCACTTGCAACACTTGTGGGATGTTTGTCTTCTTGCCTACAGATGTGGCGAACTTCACATGCCCCAAGTGCAAGTTGGTAGCCCTCTTGGAGGAGAAAGTACAGCAGCTGGAATCCAGGGTAGCGACACTTCAGCATGTCAGGGAGCAAGAGGTTTTCCTCGACACAACGGAAGGAACGATCTTGGAAGGGGACCACACAGAGAAAGTCGCTGCGGGTGAGAAGGTCACTTCATGTACACAGGAGGCAGACAGCTGGAGGAATGTCACACATAGAAGCAGAGAAATCAGGGATAGCTGTAGGAGCTTGCAGCTACAGAATCGTTTCGAAGCCCTTTCACTTATCAAGGAGGATCAGGAAGAGCAGCATGGACAGACTTCAGGGACACAGCAGGGGAGCCTGGGAGCTCCATCGCAGGGAAGAGTTGCTGCTAAGCCTCAGAGGAGGCGCGTGGTTGTGGTGGGGGACTCCTTGCTGAGGGGTACAGAAGCAGTGATTTGTGGGCCCGACAAGATGTCTCGTGAGGTGTGTTGTCTCCCTGGGGCGAAGATCCGTGAGGTCAAACCTACTGACAAACACCCCTTCCTTTTGGTCCATGTGGGAACGAATGACACAGCAAGACACAGCCTTCAGAATATCAGAAGGGATTACGAGGCTCTGGGGAAGAAGCTGAAAGAAATGGACGCACAGATTGTCATCTCGTCTCTTCTACCAGTAGAAGGGCATGGTCCAGGAAGAGAGAGGAAAATAGCAGATATCAACAACTGGCTCCGCAGATGGTGTCGCCGAGAACAATTTGGATTCTTGGATCATGGGCTGCGGTTGCATGAGGAGGGACTTCTAGCAAGGGATGGGCTACATCTCACGCCAGTTGGAAGAAACGTTTTTGCCAACAGTCTGAAGAATCTGATCAGGAGGGCTTTAAACTAAGTGATCTGGGGAAGGGAGACAGCAGTCTGGAAGGCAAAACGGCTAGAAAAAATAGTCAAACTGACATAGAGGGAAGAAGACAAACAGTGCAAGGACCCAAGAATAGGAGCCAAAAAACCATGCACAGGCATCAAGTAAAGGGGACACATGGTCTTCGATGTCTCTACACTAATGCACAGAGCATGGGAAATAAGCAAGATGAACTTGCACTTCTAGCACAACAAGGGAAATATGATATAATAGGCATCACTGAAACCTGGTGGGATGAGTCTCACAATTGGAATATAGAAATAGACGGTTATAACCTTTTTAAGAGAAACAGGACAAACAAAAAAGGAGGAGGAATAGCATTATATGTCAAGGATATTTACACCAGTGAAGAGATCCAGGACATCAATCCTGGAAGCCAGGTGGAGAGCATCTGGATAAAAATTAAAGGAGAGGGAAACAACAGGGATGTTACTGTGGGAGTCTACTACAGACCCCCAAGTCAGCCAGAGGAAAGGGATGATGCCTTTCTAGAACAGATGACCACACAATCAGGAAGGAGAGATGTAGTAGTGATGGGGGACTTCAACTACCCGGATATTTGCTGGAAGTCAAACTCAGCGCTATCCTCAAGATCTAGAAAATTCCTCACTTGCCTGGAAGACAATTTCATTGTCCAAAAGGTGGAAGAGGCAACAAGGGGATCAGCTATTTTGGATCTGATCTTAACCAACAGGGAAGACCTAGTTGATGGGGTGCAAGTGGTGGGATCCTTAGGGGGAAGTGACCATGTTCTCCTGGAGTTTGTTATACAGTGGAAAGGTGAAGCTAGGCATAGTCAGACACGCATTCTAGACTTTAGGAAAGCTGATTTCAATAAACTTAGAGAAATACTGGGGGTGATCCCATGGTCAAGAATACTAAAAGAGAAGGGAGTTCAAGATGGATGGGAGTTCCTCAAAAGGGAGATACTAAAGGGACAATTTCAGACAGTTCCAACGAGGAAGAAAAATGGGAGATGTCTCAGGAAACCGGTATGGATGACTAAGGAACTTACAACTGAGCTAAGTTTTAAACGGAACATGTATAAAAAATGGAAAAATGGGGAAATCACCAAAGAGGAATTCAAACAAATAGCCAGCACATGTAGGGATAAAGTCAGAAAAGCTAAAGCGCAAAATGAACTCAGGCTTGCTAGAGACGTTAAGAACAATAAAAAGGGCTTTTTTGGGTATGTCCACAGCAAAAGGAAGAGGAAGGAAACGGTAGGGCCACTGCGTGGAGAAGATGGCAAAATGCTCACAGGAGACAGAGAAAAGGCAGAACTGCTCAACACCTTCTTTGCTTCAGTCTTCTCAGAAAAGGCAAAGGGTGCCCAACCTAAGGATGATGGGGCAGAGGACAGAATAGGGGAACTTCAGCACAGAATAAGTAAAGAGACAGTACAGGAATACCTGGTTAATCTAAATGAATATAAGTCTCCAGGACCAGATGAACTACATCCTAGGGTATTAAAAGAACTGGCAAATGTAATATCGGAACCAATGGCAATCATCTTTGAGAACTCCTGGAGAACAGGAGAAATCCCTGCAGACTGGAGGAGGGCAAATGTTGTCCCAATCTTCAAAAAGGGGAAAAAAGAGGATCCCAACAATTATCGTCCGGTTAGTCTGACATCAATACCAGGAAAGATTCTGGAGCAGATCATTAAGCAGAGAGTCTGTGAACATTTAGAAGCCAATGCCATAATCACAAAAAGCCAACATGGGTTTCAGAGAAACAAGTCATGCCAGACAAATCTAATCTCTTTTTTTGATAAAATTACCAGCTTGGTAGATGAAGGGAATGCTGTGGATATAGTATATCTTGACTTCAGTAAGGCATTTGACAAGGTTCCCCATGATATCCTTGCAAACAAGCTTGTAAAATGTGGACTAGACAAGGTAACCGTTACATGGATTTGTAACTGGTTGACTGACCGAACCCAAAGGGTGCTCAACAATGGTTCCTTTTCATCCTGGAAAGAAGTGACAAGTGGGGTCCCACAGGGTTCTGTCCTGGGCCCAGTGCTATTCAACATCTTTATTAATGACTTGGATGACAGTATTGAGAGCCTAGTTATCAAATTTGCAGATGACACCAAATTGGGAGGAGTAGCTAATACCCCAAAGGACAGGATCAAAATTCAAAATGACCTGAATAGACTAGAAAGCTGGGCCAAAGCTAACAAAATGAAATTAAACACAGAGAAATGTAAGGTCCTACACGTAGGGCGGAAAAATGAAATGCACAGATATAGGATGGGGGACACCTGGCTGAATGAGACCACATGTGAAAGGGATCTAGGAGTCCAAGTAGACCACAAGTTGAACATGAGTCAACAGTGTGATGCAGCAGCTAAAAAGGCCAATGCAATTTTAGTCTGCATCAATAGAAGTATAGTGTCTAGATCAAGGGAAGTAATAGTGCCACTCTATTCTGCTTTGGTCAGGCCCCACCTGGAATACTGTGTCCAGTTCTGGGCACCACAATTCAAAAAGGATGTGGAGAAACTGGAGCAGGTCCAAAGGAGGGCAACTAAGATGGTGAAGGGACTGGAAAGCATGCCCTATGAGGAACGACTTAGAGAGCTGGGGATGTTTAGCCTGGAGAAGAGAAGGTTAAGAGGTGATATGATCGCCCTGTTTAAATACTTGAAGGGATGTCACATTGAGGAGGGAGCAAGCTTATTTTCTGCTGCTTCAGAGAACAGGACTCGGAACAAAGGATGCAAACTGCAGGAAAAAAGATTCCACCTCAACATTAGGAGGAACTTCCTGACAGTAAGGGCGGTTCGACAGTGGAACACACTCCCTCGGAGGGTGGTGGAGTCTCCTTCCTTGGAGGTTTTTAAGCAGAGGCTGGATGGCCATCTGTCGGGGATGCTTTGATTGGGAGTTCCTGCATGGCAGGGGGTTGGACTGGATGGCCCTTGTGGTCTCTTCCAACTCTAAATTTCTATGATTCTATGATTCTATGAATGTAAGGAACATTGGTTATTTATTTTTCTAACAGCCTTCCCCAAGATTACATGGCCAGATATTCTTCCTTTTGAAGGGAGTTGCAGAAGAAGGTATGTGAAATGGCATGGAGATTTTGTTGTTGTTGTTTGGAGAAAAACAGCCAAAGATCATACTAATCATGAGCAAGTTCCTAGCTTCTCCTCAGGCAGTTGCTACTCAGTGGATCCTACTCAGTGATTCTGTGGATAAATATACCCTTTTCAGTTAGCTTTGTTTTATTTAGATGTAACATCTTCTTTGACGTAGAGCACAATACCTGCCCCAGCATGATTTTTGCTTCCCATTTTATAGATTTGACATCAGATTTAGATTGTTTTTCATTTTTGCATATGGTTTCCTCTCTATTTAGTTATTTTTCTCAAGTCATCCATCTTAATTAGCACCTAGATCCTGTAACTGATATTCTTCCCTTTTATATATATATATATAGTATCTGTTTTTGAAGATTATTCCCACCTCCCAAATAATTTCTTGTTGTTTTCTGTCATATCATTGTCGACATCTATATTATTCTTAGCATGGATGTGTGCAACCAAGAATTGCCACAAATTTGGAACACTTAAAGCGTATTGATTTCAGTGGGATTTTAAATATATTTACTCGTGTTGAGAGTGAAGATGCTTCTTTTCAACTTGTTTTGATTAGAGTTATGATTTTAATTATGTTGACGTGCTAATTGTTTTAGTTGCCTACTAGCTATTCTGAGCACTATTTCTGTTTATTTAGTGGAAAGGCAGGATAGAATTGTAATAATAAGATGTGGTAAGATGTGCCTGAGTTGGAACCACATTATTGTGTGTTCTGTTATGGCGTACTGGCTTCATCTTGAAGTCACATAGCCAGTTATTTCACAAACAGCAAAAGGAAATGACAGTAAGTGAAATCTGAAAACAAAATGCTTGTGCTCTCTGACGATTGACTGCTGATATGTCTGTGTGCTAAAGCCACCAAAATGATTCCTACCAATCTGGCTACCAATCTGTTTCCAAATACAATTTAAAGTACTGTTTGTTTCCTTGGAGAAAACTTGATGATGAGGTTAGAGGAACAAGCAAGTTGCATTCTGCGAAAATCCACAAATCCCATGAACAAACGAGCTGGTTTTAATGTAAATTTGTAACAAGACTTACAGTCTGAGCAGCCTGGAGAACTTCAAAATCAGGAGTGGGCATGATCTGAAACTTGGAGGGCTGTGCCAAAGAGTTACAGGTGCACTGTTATGACTTCCATTTTGCTGACTGGAAGTGATGACATGACACTTCTGCTCACATCTCTGGAAGACTTATGTAGGATTTATTTTCAGTGTTTGGGGGTGGAGAACAAAATAGCCCCCCAAAGGTGTTTTCTTAAACTAAGGAGCTTATCACATAATGTTGTTATACCACAATTGCACTGCATTGGGCATTGGCTAGGCCTTATTGCATGATTTTGTGTCTCTCTTGGTGCTATACTGTCAATATATTGGAAAATCAAATCCTTTCCCACTGAAAAATCTATTGATGGCCTTCTCTTTATTAGATACTGCTGCTGGTGTGAATGTTTTCTTATGATTCACAATGATATTGGGTAAGTGGTGGAATTGGGTGTAGTTTTGTTGATTCTGCCCTGGATTCCCCAGGAGGGCACCCTCAGTCTACTTCCAGTAATTGTGCAAGGAGGACACTACCTGGATTCTTAAGAGAACCAAGGCAATCACTCCAATGTTTTCTCTTTTTCTCCATTCCAAAGTAAGTTTTAATTAAGATGATCCATGTAGTTTTAATACCAATGTACCAGCTTCCCTTGAAGGCTTGTTATGGTGCCCTAGAAAATTGCAATTGTGGTAGTGAGGTACCATTTTGAAAGTGGGGGGGGGGGGGGAGAAAGGAATGAAGGGGTATGTTGGTTGTTGTTGGTGTTTTACAGATCCCCCCCTCAATTTAGGGGTGTGTGTCAGAGTCTTTGGGAGACTCAGACTGGTGTAGTGGTTTGAGTGTTGGACTATGACTCTGGATACCAGAGTGCGGATCTCCATTTGGCCATGAAAACTCACTGCATGATTGTAGTCAAGTCATATTTGTTCAGCCTCAGAGGATGGCAAAGGCAACCCCTCTCTGAACAAATCTTGGCAAGTAAGACCCATGATAGGGCTACCTTTGGATCATAATAAGGCATACATGATATGAAGGTACACAACCACAACAGCAGGGTCCTAGGTGGGATTGGTAAGGGTTCCAAGAGCTGCACTGGATCCCCAATGGTCTACATGCAAGATCCCCACCCATGGCTAAATGGAAGTGAGGCAAAGTCATTATAGGAAGAAGTGATGGCTTTCCCAGTCCAACTGTTACAAGGAAGCAAAGCTAACCTGAGAGCCCAGTTGGAGCTGAGCAAAGAGGTCTATGAGGTGGATAAGCACTGAGAAGCTTGGACTTGGAGTACAGGGGGTTGTTGCTAAGATCCAAGGTGCTTTGTCTGTCCAGGAGGCTGCTGGCAGCTGTGATAAGAGATGAATGCTTGAGATGATAATAATAGTAATAATAATAATAATAATAATAATGGGAAGGATGCCTGGGGGGGGGCGATATCTGCAGAACCTGACAAAAGAGACAGAGCCCACAATGGAAATTAGTAGGCTGGAAATGAGTGGGAGCTTGGTTGAGAAGGAACTCTTTACAGATAGCTTTACCTCAAGCATATACCACCATGTTAGTGGGCAGGATAAGCTTCTGTTCCTGGCATACCTACCCTGCAGGTAGACCTCTTCAGAAGCCAGCAAATCCAGAAATAATAGATTGAAATATTTAGAGTTTAAGATCCTGTCCACTTTAAGGGACTGGTGTGATGGAAAGAAAGGGGAATTTCTGGAAGCTGAACCGACTAAGAGGTCTGATATCCTCTTAGTGACCTATGAAGATGTACATCCAACTTATGCTCACATAAACTCTTTCTTTCTTTCTTTCTTTCTTTCTTTTCTTTTCTTTTCTTTTTTTTTTCTTTTCTTTTTTTTTCTTTCTTTTTTTTGCAGAAGTCAGAATTGTGTTCCAACCATGCAATGTCTTGGCAGAAATGTGCTGTGGTGTTTGCCTCATGAAACATGCTGGAGATGGGGTGCATGGGGTGAAGATCAGTGGGAGGAGAAAGATGAGGTCCCAGGTTTTAAAAACATAAATTTTAATTTTTTTTCCACAATTTTTAAATGTTAAAAATAATTTTTATTCTTTTAAATTTTTATTTAAAACATCACATCTCACCAAATTATCACTTTAACCACATGTAAGTGTAAATATATTTGGGCTGTATGATGTTGTAATTTAAAGGTATAATTTTAATTTTGCTAGTTGTTTGTTACAACTATTACCCTCACATTCAGTGATATATGGGAATAGCAATTTATGAGTAAAATTAGTACAAAAAAAAAAAGACTAAGGATTCTGCATGGTATGGTATGAGGGGAGGTCAATGGAGGGGTGATACTATGAGTTACTGCGCCAGGTGATGCCAACCATAGAGTCATAGAATCGGAGAGTTGGAAGAGACCACAAGGACCATCCAGTCCAACCCCCTGCCATGCAGGAACTCTTCATCAAAGCATCCCAGACAGATGACCATCCAGCCTCTGCTTAAAGACTTCCAAGGAAGGAGACTCCACTACATTCTAAGGGAATGCATTTCACTGTAAAACAGCCCTTACTGTCAGGAAGTTCCTCCTCGTGTTGAAGTGGAATCTCTTTTCCTGCAGCTTGCATCCATTGTTCCGGGTCCTGTTCTCTGGAGCAGTTAATAATGTAGTAGTTAATAATGCAACCATTTACTGGCTGGTGGAGAGCCAGGAGTGGGGGAAAAGGGCAGAGCAGCACGCACCTATGTTTCTATAGCTGCTTGCATGGCAGTGACATCATCCTAGAAGAGCCCTGGGAGGTCCCAGAGTAAACCTGTCACTGTGCATTGTGTTATAGAATGCTGATTTGCACACAAAACACACATACTTTCCTCCAGCCAGTAAATGGTAATGTGTTTGCTTAAAAGGTAGATTTGAGAGGATAAGGGGGAAATGTGTCATAGTACTATGTATGTGCAACATTATGTCCTCTGATCTAGGATCTTGGTTACAATAAGTTAGATTCAGGTCCAAAACACACTGCATGAATAATCCAGTTTGAGACGGCTTTAACTGCCCTGGCTCAATGATAGGGAATCCTGGAAATTGTTTATTGTAGTACCAGAGCTCTCTGACAGAGAAGGCTAAAGGTCTCTCAAAACCACAGTTCCCAGATTTCCCTAGCATTGAGCCAGGGCAGTTAATAATAATAATAATAATAATAATAATAATAATAATATGATTTATTTCTATACCGCCCTTCCATAGATCAGGGTGGTGTACAGCATATAAAAAACAGTAGGACATAAAAACCATTAAAACAAGCCGGGTAACAATAAAACAATAAAAACAGTAAAACCAGTAAGACAATAAAATCCCAATTAAATCACAATTCTCAATACAAGTGCTAGTGCATATGCAGCAGCAGAACAGTGGGCGGCATTACAACAGGCAGATAAATAAAAGTCCATTCAGCGGTAAGCCTGGTTAAATAAATAGGTCTTTAAGTCCTTTTTATATTGAGCAAGGGAGGGGGACAAGCGGAGATCGATAGGTAGAGAGTTCAAGAGACAGGGGGTAGAGATGGAATATGCCCTCTTCGTCGTACTTGCCAATCTAGTCTCCGGAACTCTCAGTAACCGCTGACCAGAGGACCTAAGTGTGCGGGGCGGATTGTATGGGGAGAGACGGTCCTTCAGGTACCCTGGACCCAAGCCATATAGGGCTTTATAGGTGATAACCAGCACTTTGTACTGAGCCCGGAAGCGAATCGGCAGCCAGTGAAGGTCTTTCAGAATTGGTGTTATATGGGCGGCCCTGGGAGCACCAGTGACCACCCGCGCTGCCATATTTTGCACCAGTTGTAGCTTCCGAGTGTGATACAAAGGCTGCCCCATGTAGAGCGCATTGCAGAAGTCCAACCGAGAGGTTACTAGAGCATGTACTACGGTTTCAAGGTTCCTCCGGTCCAGGTAGGGACGCAGCTGGCGAATCAGCCGAAGCTGATAACAGGTGCTCCTGACCGTCGCGTCCACCTGAGAAGTCAGATAGAGCGACGAATCAAGGAGCACCCCCAGACTGCGTACTGTGTCCTTCACGGGGAGCGTGACCCCGTTCAGGACAGGTGGAACCACCTCCATCCCTGGACCGGGAGAACCTATCGCCAGTACTTCCGTTTTCTCTGGATTCAGGCTGAGTCTGTTTTCCCTCATCCAGTCCATTATCGATTCCAGACAGGCCACGAGAGGAGCGACGCCATCCCTGGTCACTGCATCAGTCGGAGACATAGAGAAGACTATTTGGATGTCATCAGCGTACTGATAACACCGCGCCCCATGCCTCCAGATGATCTCTCCCAGCGGTTTCATGTAAATGTTAAAGAGCATGGGGGACAGAATGGCTCCTTGAGGAACCCCAGATGTAAGGGCCCTCTTATCGGAGCAAACGTCCCCCAGCTGCACCATCTGGAACCTCCCAGAGAGGTAGGACCGGAACCACTGGAGTGCAGTGCCCCCGATTCCCACCTCTGCCAGGCGTTCCAGAAGGATACCATGGTCGATGGTATCGAAAGCCGCTGAGATGTCCAAGAGCACCAACAGGGACACGCTACCCCTGTCGATGCCCAGACGGAGATCATCGACCAGGGCGACCATGGCAGTCTCAACCCCATAGCCCGCCCGAAAACCGGTTTGAAATGGATCTAGAAAATCCGTTTCGTCCAAGATCGATTGAAGTTGGAATGCAACCGCCCTCTCGATCACCTTCCCCAGAAATGGCAGCAGCGAGACTGGCCGATAATTATTATGAACCAGGGGGTCGAGGGAGGGCTTTTTCAATAACGGTCTTACAATGGCCAATTTAAGATGGTCAGGAAATTGTCCCTCCCTCAGAGATGTATTAATAATTTGGCGTAACAGCAAGGTTACCGCCGATCCCCCCTGGGCCACTAGCCATGAGGTGCAGGGATCGAGAGAGCAGGTTGTCTTCCGAACACTTCTAAGGATCTTGTCCACATCCTCGGTACCGACAGACTCAAACTGATCCAGTACAACAGAGTCCACGGAAGCTCTAGACGCCTCTATTCTGGGTTCTGCTTCAATTCTGGCGTCCAGACCTTCGTTTATCCGAGAGATTTTATCCGCGAAGAAGTTGTTAAATTGGTCACAGCAGGCCTTGGTTGGTTCAAGGATCTGGTTCGGGGCAGGAGGGAGCTGAGTTAGCTCCCTCACTACCCTGAACAGCTCTGCTGGACGCGACTCCGCGGACGCGATACGAGCAGCGAAGAACGAGTTCTTAGCTGCTTGTATCGCCTCTCCATAGTCCACCAAGAGGAGATCTAGGAGAGCCTTGTCGGATAAACGCTGGTGTTTCCGCCAGGCGTGCTCTAGCCGTCGCAGGACCCACTTCCTTGCCCGGAGATCTTCCGTGTACCAGGGCTTCTTTTTGGAAGCAGGCCTGAGAGGACGCTTGGGAGCGATACTGTGTATAGCCCTAGAGAGATCCGTATCCCAGGTGTTAACTAGGGCATCAACAGTGTCGCCGTCACTTCCAACCATAAACCCCTCTAGGGCTTCTTGGAACCTATCAGGTTCCATCAGCCTTCGAGGGTGGACCATTCTAATAGGTCCGCCACCCCCGGAGGGGATCTGGGTAGATGCCTTGATACTTGCCTCAACCAAGAAATGATCCGTCCATGACAGGGCGGAAGTGTTGGTGATTTCCGCCCACGGATTTTCCATGTCCGTACAGAAGACCAAATCGAGTGTATTCCCCACACAATGCGTTGGACCCGAAACCAACTGAGACAGGCCCATGGCTGTCATGGTATCCATGAATTCCCGAGCCGCACCAGATGGAACATTGTTGACCGCGAAGGGGATGTTGAAGTCTCCCAGGACTAGAAGCCTGGGGGACTCCAACATCAGCTCCGAGACCAACTGTGTCAGCTCGTTAAGGGAGTCTGTTAGCGCACGGGGTGGCCGGTAGACCAACAGAATCCCTAGACTGTCTCTAGCCTTCAGGGTCAGGTAAATACACTCGATATAGGTGGTCTGACGGACATGGTTCCTGGTTAGAGACAGGGTGTTTTTATGCACCAAGGCAACACCCCCCCCCCCGCCCACCTAACCTGCTCTGGTCCTTCACCGAGTACCCGGCAGGGAGGACCTGAGCCCACACAGCATCCGCCTCAGGCCCGAGCCAGGTCTCGGTTATGCAAGCCAGGTCACAATTGTTATCCTCGATTAAGTCATGTATGATGTGGGATTTGTTCTTGATGGACCTGGCATTGCACAGGAGCAGAGACAGGGTTTGTGGTACGGCTGGAGTGACCCTCAGGCCCCGTTGGTTAGGAGAAGGACTGGAAGGAGAGATAGATATTAAGCATCGATCTTGCCTTCCCCTGCAACGGATTATTTCTTCAGTATGTTTTGGGCCTGATTCAGGACACATGCTCAGGAGAAGAAAGAGAAAGAACAAGATACCCTTTGCAGAATGGAGAGGAGATCCAAGTGGGTGAGATTTATTATGATCCCAGCATCAGTTTGATGAGGCAGGTGATGCTGGTGTAACCGCTAACTGCTTTGGCTTGGGGGTGTGTGAAAAACCTATGGAAGGGACTATATTTACTAGTTCAATTGAAAGACAAAAGGTGCTGGAGGTGAGAGAAGCTACAATTTCCTGGAATAAGAATTATGTCCTTGTCTCCTTGAAAGTGGTAGTAATTTCAATTGATGGATTTAGCAGGGCATGAAGAAAAAAGTAATTTTTTTTTTTAACTGAAAGCTGAATTTTATATTTGTATATATTTTGTATTTTTATTTAGGTTGTTAAAGTCATCAAGTAACTGTTGAGCAGCATATGTCGAAGCTTTCTAGAAACCAATCTGCTCTAGAGACTAAACATGAACCAATGGGTTCAAGTTGCAAGACAAGATTCCACTAAAACATTAGAATTTCTGGGCTGTTCAATGATGGAATAAACTACCTCAGAAGGTGGTGTGCTCTCCACCTTTGGTGGTCTTTTAGAGATTGGGTAGCCATCTTTCAAATGTACTTTAGTTGTATATTCCTTCATTGTAAGTATTGGACTAGACAGCCCTTATGGTCTCTTCTAATTCTAGAATTCTATGTATGACTTTTTAAAGTTTAAGAAACCATTCTGAATATATTGGACAGAAGTCAATAGGGTGCTTCAATGAATAAGAATTTCTTCTGTTAACAGAACTAGGAGGAGGATAATCACTCATCTACCTTTCACCACCCCTCCATTCTGCACAGTACACTTTGAAATTCTTGGAGGTTGGAAAATGTTCCAGAGTGACTTTTTAGGTGGTGAAGCAAGTAGCAGGAGAGCAGTTTAACACTAGTGCAATGTTGGACATGCCTCATTAACTAGAGAGATATCTGCATTTAGTTTAGTGGCATTACTTCTGAATAAACATCATGTGTATACTGGCACCTTTCAAATGCTTAGGAATACATGTGTTACAAACTTTAGTATAAGGTGAGTAGCATGGAATATATGCTTGCCAGATGCACCAATATGGATTACGAGCAATCCATTTTTTCTTTATGTGCCTTCAAATCAACTTTGACGTATGTCCTGGACATGATAGTTGTGGAATAGGAGTCTCTGAAATGGGGTGGGGAGGCAATGTCACAGGTTCTTTTAGAACTAGACAGTTGCAGATGAGTGCTACTTATCAAAAGGAAATTTATCTCCATGTTGAATTAAAGCGAGGCAGTTGTTTTGGCCCACATGTTGTTATGTGCCTTCAAGCTGATGACCCTAACATATGGTTTTCTCAGCAAAATGTACTCAGAGGTGGTTTGCCATTGCCTTCCTCTAAGGCTGAGAGAAAGTGACTTACCTAAGACCATGCAGTGAGTGTCCATGGCTGAATGGTGATTCAACCCTGGTTTCCCAGTCTTAGTCCAAAACTGAAACTACAATGCTATTGTGGGCTCTCCCTTACTTGAGTGACTCAATTAAACATAAAGAACCAACTAATGGAGAATGATGAGCCAAGTAAGAAGAAATACCGAATACCCAATAGATATCTGCCTTCCTCTAAACAACAGTGAGCTTGAGAACAATATAATTACATTTTATATAATGGATGCTTTTGTTGTTTTTGTTTTTGGTGATTGCTGCCTCTGATAGTCTGACCAGAAAAGATAATTTGATCCAGAGGAAGAAATGTTTTTTGCTGTTGAGAACTGCAATCACTTGAAGCGTTTGCTTGGAAAAGAAATGCTTCTAAATAATTAACCATGAATCAAGCTGTGTACTTTAATTTCTCTGTGTGTCCATTTTATTTTCAAAGAGTGGTGCCTGTTTTTGTCAGGCCACCTTCATCATCACCATGGTGTATGGCTGTGATTTTAAAGAAATGATCCTTAATAATCCTGACTGCAAGGGAGCCAGCACTGTGTAGTGGTTTGACTACTGGACTACCACTTAGAGACCAGGGTTCAAATCCCCCCTCAGCCATGGAAACCCACTGGGCAATCGTGAGCAAGTGACATTCCCTCAGTGTCCAAGGAAGGCAAAGGCAAGCCTCCTCTGAACAAATCTTGCCAATTTAATAAAAGAGCAGGTATCTTCCAATGGGGAAAAACCTTTCCTGGTGATATTGAACAGCATTTCCTGTGAATGGTACTTGTTCAGATAGGATGGCCTGGGATAAAGCACAGTATAAAGCTTAGAACAGTACAAAATGGAGAAAGCTTCAGGATGGAGCAGCATAGATTGCAGCACACTGAGTTTTTAATTCAGGTTGTTATTAAGGAACCAACGGGGTCAAATTTTACCTTTATTTATTTCTACACAGGTAAAGTGAATAGTTGCAATTCACAGCTTACAGAACACAAGAATGAAGTGTTCTGCCTGGAGAAGCTGATATGGGATGGCCAAAGCCTACCCTTCAATTTGGACATCCGGGATCCTGCCCTTCTCAGACAAGAATGTCATACAGGCTTGTACTCCAGGACTCCTTGCAATATAGAAGTTCTTTCTTTACATTCAGATCTTATAATGGACTAGTATTGAACAAAAAAATGGTATGTCTAAGTGAGTACATACAGGCTAGCATCCTGTTGGTGAAATTATGCTGGTGTAACCTTCCATTATGCCAGCACATGACCTTTTAATGTCATTACAGAAGGAGGTACCTAGTATCTGTTTACACAATAAGGCCCTTGCATGTAACCTCACTGGTCAGGGAAAACCCCAGCAGCCATTCAGTATCTGCTGGACACAGGGGGTTCTGGGAACTATTTGGGTGGGAAAAAAGACATCACCCTCCAAACCACCACAAGTCCAGAGATTTACATTTCCCCAGTTTTCATACTGGATCTCAGCCACTGAGTGCAAGGTCTTTCTTCACTGAACTATCTTATTGTTGTTGTTGACAACTTTATTTATATCCATACTTTTACCCAAGACTGTGAGTCAAGGCAGTTTATGAAATAAAATGACTAACATGTAGTTCAGCTATACAAAAAGTCACCATTAAAAATAGAATTAAACTTTTAACAATATTAAAATAATCGGGGGGAAAAACTTAAAAAGGATAGAAAGCAGTCAAAGGGGACCACTCTAGCCTTTCTAAGGAGATAGTTCCAAAGCCTGGGGGCAGCCCTTGAAAAGGTCCCATCTCATATCATACTTAAAAAGGATAAAATCACAGAATCATAGAGTTGGAAGAGACCACAAGGGCCATCCAGTCCAACTCCCTGCCATGCAGGAATACACAATCAAAGCACTCCCAACAGATGGCCATCCAGCCTTCAAGCAAAAACCTACCTCTAAAACCCACTTGCGGTGATGATGTAAGAGGCACCTCTCCTGTGGCACTCAGGATCACAAATTAGTTCTTCTTGTAGTTCATTTTAATGGAGTATTTTCATTTTAAAACTGGAAAGATGATGCTTTGAGCTAAGAGGTACAGTAGAAGTAAACAAACTACATACTATATTTGTTCAGTTTGTGCACTCTGATATAAAGCCAGACCTCTGAGTTGGACAGGCATTGCTAATGTCTTTGCCTCCATAAATGATATATAGCCTTAAATGTTTATTCACACTTTTCTTAAGAGTAGCAGAGTATTTTATGAGTAACAATAGCTCAACGAGTGATGTTTTTCATAAACAATGAAAAATGGTTCCATTTCAAATTATGTTCAATTTGGAATAGCGTGAAACAAAATCAGGAGCTATTTTGTTCTGGCTGTCTGAGACTTTTGATTGTTAGTTTCTCAGTCATTTTCTATGAGGCATTTCAGGATACACAGAAAGGCATTATGATTCATTTTCAAACAGATGGTGATATACTGATTCACACATATCCAGGCTATATTTGATTCCTTGAGGACTGGCCTCTGCTAGCTCACCCTCTCTGGTATTCAACGTATCTTGCATTACTCAAGCTGTGCAAAAAGTATTAACATGACTATTAGCTCCTAGCAGGGAAACGCTTTTATCTCCTAAATGCCTGGAATAATTGCGCTATGTCCCCAGTTTCTGTCCACAGTCACCCACTGAACTATATAGAAGCATTTCTTTTCAGAATCATCTATAAAGAGGTCATCTTAGGATCATAGATATTCATGGTTATTACTCGTGGGTAATTAGCATCCTTTGATATCGGGGAAGAAAGAATATCTTCAGATGCTGCCTGCTGAAAGGAGTCACATCCTGAAATCAGCACCTTTTAGCCATACAGGCTTCATTCGGATGCCAACTTTCGGGATGAGTGTACAAAGGGTAGCTCATTAGTGAGAAATATCTGTACACATGAGCATTAAAAAGATTCTACATTTTCCTTCTGGCTTCCCATTTTTGACATCCAAACACAGCATGCAAGGTGGCACTGGAAGCAAGCCTATATATTGAGCAGAACATAGAAAAGTTAGATTTTATGATTAGCCATGACTAGTCCTAACTTTTTCAAGTTCTCATTGAGACACATTTCTGGATATGTTATGATTCCAGGGCCTGGATCTACTCAGTTCCCAAGCCAACCAAGACTCAAGGATCTGTCAAAATGAAATGCAGTCACAGGTATACCGGGATCCAAAACACACTGCAGGAATAATCCAGTTTATCACCACTTTAACTGCCCTGGTCCACTGTTAGGGAATTCTGGGAACTGTAGTTTTGTGAGACATTTAGCCTTCTCTGACAGTCAGCTCTGGTGCCACAATAAACTACAATTCCGAGGATTCCCCAGCACTGAGTCAGGGCAGTTAAAGTGGTCTCGATCAGGATTATTTCTGCAGTGTGTTTTGGACCACGAACAATGGTTTATTGAATATATGCATCAATAAAACAAAAGGCTAAGTTAGTATACTTCCCTTAGCTGAAGCAAAGTTTCATTACAGCAGCTATTCACTGCTGTCACTACAATGAATTAGAGACCACCCCAATGGACCTGGGCTGGAGTATGGCTGATTTCAACCCCTGTTCCAAAGATGAGATCACAGAATATGATTTTTCCTGATCTTTAAATACTCTTTCTCCCCTCTGCTGGAAAGTGTTGTCTCTTTCGCAGGCAAAGCCGGGGAGGGGGAGATCACCTTGTCTTAATAAAGAAATAGTTTCCCAGACATTCTGAGATGGAAGCATTCTTATTTCTCTCTAAAGTGTGAGCTCACCAATAAGCTCACACTGTAGAGAGAGATAAAAATGGAGGGCTGTTAACAATGCATATATTACCACTACGGTTGCAAAATTTGCCTTGGTTGCAAATAAGATCTAGGCATCAAAATCATTTAAGAATTATGTGGAGGTGATGAAGATACATGGTACCCCTATTAATGATGATTTTATATTTTTATATTTGCATATTTTTGTTTCGCTTGTTACTTGCAATCTATGTGAAATTTATTACTGTTATTGTAGTTTATTTCTTTGTATTTTACTTTAATTATATTGAATTGTGATTGCTAATAGCATTTAGCAAGAAACAAGCTTGGGACTCAGAACTACAATGTGAGCTGAGCTTGTACAGCCTGCATGATCTGCAACTTCTGAAAGCCACATTGCAGATTGCATCTCCCTTATCCAGATTTCCAAAAGGCAAGATATCCCAAAATCAAAAACTTTTTTCATGGGTGGCTGAAATAGTGACACCTTTGCTTTCTGACAGTTCAATGTACATAAACTGTTTTGTGCACAAAATTGTTTAAAATATTGTATAAAATCAGACTATGTGCATAAGGTATATATGAAACATAAAAGAATTCTGTGTTTAGACCAGGTTCCAGAGCCAAGATATCACATTATGTACATAAATGCATATACAGGTATTCTGAAATCAAAAACATTTCTGGTCCCAAGCATTTCAGATAAAGGAGACTCATCCTTTATTATTATTTTTGCTACAGGACTGCCTGATTAATTAGCAAATGCCCAATTACTATGTTATGCATCCTTTAAGCATACAAAGCACATGTATTGGGCGAATGTGAGAGTTAACTAAATTCTTTGCCACTCTTCTGGAAATTCCAGGTCCTTACATGGTTGGGGGGGGGTTTCGGGTGGAGAGTAATATTGGTTTTTATTTGCATTAGGTTTTATATTCACCGGCACAGATATTCTACCAAGAGTAAAGTGCTAGCTTGCATGGTAATATAACAGATGTTGTCTGCTTAAAGGTCCTACTTGGAAAATACTTTTCAGCTTTTTCAGAGGTTACATCCACACTGGAGAAGTGTCCTGGCTCAAGGTAGGGAATTCTTAGAGTTGGTGTTTGTTGTGGGTCTGGAGCGGAGGCTATTACTTTGAGGCTATTACTTTGTCCAAGGTAACCCAGTGGATTCCTACAGCCAAGCAGGGATTCAAACCCTGTTCTACAGAGTTGTAGTCCAATGCTCAAACCACTGGATCTCACTGACTACAACAGTGTCATGCATATGCATAACAGAATTTATGCAAAGGAACTGAGAGTTTAACAGCATAGAGGGAAGTGTTGGGGATCAGTTCCTCCAAGAGGAAAATACAGTCCCAACTGGAACATTTATTTTTATGTACATCGTGTCTTTCTCCCTGTGTAAGACCCAAGGCAGCTCATTAACAATGCATGCTGCAAAAATGTTTTTTTTTTTAAATTAAATAAGCAAATTAGAAACATTAATTCAAAACAGTTTAACAAGTAATTAAAACACAATAGTAAAAATAAAAGTACAGCAGATCTTATTAAAAGACCCTTATGTCACAGGAATTTAACAGCTGTGGGCCTGTCTAAACAAAAAGTTATTTGCTTGCCAGTGAAAAAATAGTGAAGAGGGAGTCGACCTAATTTCCTGTGGGAAGGAATTCCACAGGCTGCAAGTAGCAAGGTGACTAAACGTCCTCCTTTCCAGGACATGGCATACATTTTAACCTTCTGTCCAGGAGAAATTCCAAAATATCCTCCACTTTAAGCATGATTAAGTAGCCCAGAGTAACATCACATTTGCTGTTCCCCTTTGAGAAATGTGTCTACTTAACAGCCTATCCTCACTGCAAATATGGGGCTAGGATGCATCCTTCTAAGGTTCTTTTTTCCTAGGAGCAACATCAGACAAGCCTTGACCCAGAGCTCAGGGCACATTCCTTCCTGAGAGGTCTTTAAACAGAGGCTGGAAGATCTGTCAGGGATGCCATCTGTCAGGGATGCTTTGATTGGGAGTTCCTGCATGGCAGGAGGTTGGACTGGATGGCCCTTGTGGTCTCTTCCAACTGTATGATTTTATGATTTGCTTCTTGAAGGGGAAAAGGATAGCAAATGTGTTAGGCAATGGGTTACTTGAGGACACAATGCAAAAGTTGAAAGGGTTTTCCAGCACAAAGGACAAATGAAAGGAATAATTGAAGTATAGATTCAGTTTGTCACTAGTAAAGTACAATTTTACACATTCCTGTCTTGCTCAGATGTCTATAAGCATACTGCAAGCCAATAAGGTATTTTTATGAAGGTATTGTTCATCAGAAAAATACAGTTGAGAACGTAATAAGACACAGTGTATGCAATTTAGCTGTAAATAAACCATATGAAATGAATTTATATTTAAATTAGTTTTTAGGTTATGTCCTACATTTTGCGGTTCCTTGTCCTCCTTTATGATGACATCTGGTCACCCTGGAGAGCAGCCACTGAGAAGGCCCTTGCTCATGTCCTTACCAAACATGCCTGTAATAGTGGTGGAACCATAAGAACCCCTCCCTTGAGGATCTTAAAACCTGAGAGGGATCAGAAAGATGGTCTGCTAGAGAGACTGAACCAAAGCCATTTAGGGCTATAATAGCACCTTGAAATATGCCAGAAGCAGTTCAGTAGCCAGTGAAGCTTTTGCAGTACAGGTATGTTTCCTGTTAAGTAAACTCACTGAATTAACAGGATTTACAGAAGTGTTGACTTACCATTCAGCAATTGATTGAAGGATTTTACTCCAGACAGGCCTAGAAATTGGATTTAGGCCTATACTCCCGCTGGCTCACAGGCTAACTACCTAGTACCTAAACTGCAGAACAGAGCCAAGGAAATCCTTAATAGCCCCTAAGCTCCATTTGGCATGGCCATCTCTTGTCATTCTCTCTGCTCTTTTGATTGGAAATAGCCAGACACACGGCTACATTTTTCATTTCCATCCCCAAACTGCTCCTTCAAAAAGATGCAGCAACAAGGAGAACTGGTGACAGCTGCTGGTTTAACAGCAGCTTTGAGAATCAACCAAAGGAGAGATTAAAGGATTTCTGTCAAAAGGCTGCCTGTAATTAACAGCCAGTCAGTTTGCCCTGCTGCCAACTTCTGCAGGAACTGGATGCAGAAAGCATCAAAGCCCTGAAATACACAAAGCACTGAAATGGGTCTGTTAAAAACACAGGGGTATAAGACTTAGCAGAGTGCAGGTGGACCCTGTCAGGCTAAAACTACTGTATTTCAGAAAATGCAGTAGAACCATCTGCCAATTTATTTGTTCTGGAAATTAGCTAAATTGAGTTGCTATTATACACTCATTTATAAGCCTAGAAATTTTAGTCAAAAATTGACCTAAAAAACTTGTGTTGACTCAACCATGGGTTGGTGTAAGAACTGTACTTTAACTCTTATTTGAAAAGAAACCATTCCCTGGTGAAGGGCAAAAGTGTAATCTGTTCTGGAAGAATTGACTTTCCTCTCATTCATTCAAGCCTTTAGTATGAGCACAAACAGCTATGGTAGCTTGGATTTTGTAAGTTCTGTGGTATTCTATTCCTTTGTTTCATCTTTTAGATCTTTTGTTATTGGCCTCTAAGTGTTATATTTGACTTATCCACAGGCCATGTGAAAATCTGTAATTTTGGGCCCCAAACCTGCCCTCAACTTATACATGAGGTCAATTTATAGTCAAGTATATGCAGTAGTTAGGTAGGGAGGAGGAGTGCTTCCTACATCAATTCATTCTTTTTCATGGGAAACACTTTCAAAGTTCTAATGCTGAACAACCATCTAACATATGATTTGTTTCATTATACAAATCTTCTGTTATTCTTACAACAATCCTACAAGCTAAGGCAGCATTACTATTCAAATACTGTAGGACAGGATAGTAGCCTTTATTGTAGGTTCAGGTGATTTTATTATTATTATTATTAACCTTTATTTATATAGCACTGTAAGTTTACACAGTGCTGTACATATAAACTTATAATTAGATGGTTCCACTCAAGTCATTCTTAAACTATTAAAACATTCTAATTTTGAGAACATAAGACACAAGTATCATGACAAAAGGTGTTGGCAATAGCATTTTGGGTCAAAATATAAAATGCAATAATAATAATAAATATTTATTTAATAAACTATTTATTAAATAAATAAAAATTATAGGATGCAAACATTCTGGGGCACAATCCATTTCAAATAGCCTTCATGCCAATGCCATTGCTTTGTCAATAGACTGCTGCTTTTTAACGCAGGTCATATTCATTCCATGCTGCTTCCATAAAAATGCCTGTTAGGAATAGAAACTGGAGAAACTATTTGATAAATAGGGCTATAGCCTGTTAGTATAGTGTCCTGATTGAGGGAAGTAATAGGACCATTTTATCCTACTCTGGTCAGAGCTCATATTATGTCCACTTCTGGGTACCACAGTTCAAGAAGAATACAAACTGAAATGCATCCAGAGGTGATGACCAAGATTATAAATGGTCTAGAAAGCAAGCTCTACAGTATTAGGAATGGTTTAAAGGAGCTAGATATGTTTAGCTTGGAGAAGACTGAGAGGTGATATGACAGCCATTTTGAAATACTGGAATGTGTATCATATGGAAAATGGATGAACCTACTTTCTATTACTCCAGAGACAGGAACATAAACATTAGAAAGAACATATTTGACTGTAAGAGCTGTTCCACAGACTGCCTGAGAGCATGGACAATGTTCCTTCTTTGGAGGGCTTTAAGCTGACCTTGGATAGCCATCTCTTAGGGAGTGCTTTAATTGTGTTCTCCTGCATGGCAGTGGGTTGGACTGAGTGGCCCTTGCAGTCTCCCCCAACTCTATGATTCTGTATGGAATTAAACCAAAGCCTGTTTCTCATCAATTATTAAACCTGGTCCTTCTTGGTTTCTACAATCAGATGCACTGGATGTCTTCAGGTATGTGGCATGGTAGTACAGGTATTCAGATTCAAAAGCACAAGGTTGCTCACAGAAACTGGAGATATTTCACCATGCCTTTCATTTTGACTCCTAGTTGATTAGGATTGCTGCACAATTTTCCCAACTAATGATGGCAAGAGGTAAATCTATCTTGTATTTCATCAAAGTCTTGTATTTAAGATCAAAGTCCTTCATCTTAAGCCTCATGAGCTTTGCAGCACCTGTAACAACAAGGGTTAAAATGCATTTAAAACCAGAAATACCCTAGACAGCGATTCCCAATCTTGGATCCTGATGCTGTTGAACTTCAGTTCCCAACCAGCTAGCCAACACTGAGAGATTATAGAGCTGTGGTTCAACATCATCTGGGACTCAAAGGTTGGGGCTAGGGGAATGATGATACATAGTGTAAGCAAATTCTCAGATTCTGCAAGCTGGGGAGCACATCATTACCTTTATTTAGGAATCTATTACCTTTCTATGATACGTTCAGAGATTTACAATATATCATTTAAAATGTACACTTAATCCTAAACTTAATACCCCACCCTACTCCCAGCCAGAGAGTTTTCTTTCTTCTATCTTTTAATCTCCTTTTAAGTATCATCAGTTTATAAGTGTCCTAGTGCAACAACTATTTTTGTTAAGATTGAACACTGTCTAGCTATTTTAGCATTAAATAATACTTTTAAAAGTCTGGTCATTTTAGCAGGGGGAATTTATTCTACAAACGAGAGGCAAATACTAGCAGCACAGAACAGAAATGTTTGCCTTCAGTATGTTTGTGACTTTCTTTACCAAAACAAAATCATATGTTCAGTAACAGCTTTTCCACATTATTCCTTCTGCGCTACTATAGAACTGAACTGCAAGAGATAACAATTGTGGTATTTCTTACATTCCTATTCCTCTGTTCCTTCAAGGGGCTCAGGATGGTATACATGGTTGACCTTTTTAGCACACAGGACCACCTGGTGAGATAGGTTAGGCTGAGAATCAGGGACACAAGTATACCATGTAAGCTTTCTGGCCAAGCCAGAGAACAATGATCAGGATGTAATATCATACTGCCAATTGCACATTTCCATTTGGAGAAGTTGCCTGGGTGAAAGGGAAGCAGTAGAAGATCATATGTAACTGAATTCCTTGAAAGAAAAGTGAAATAAACTATAATAAAAGAGACAATTAGCTTGCCTGATCCAACCAGTCTTTTATAACATCATGCAAATTTTAAAACAGAAGCTCCACCCGTAAAGAAAAAGAGTGTTAATATTACTATTTGAAAAAAAATGGAAGAAACAATGATCTTTAGGTCCAAAGACATGGTTGTTAACAAAGATACATGAACACAGCTTTAAAATGTTTGGTAGGTGCTGTAGAGCTCTAATCTGTTTAAGCTTTATGTCCAAGAATTTAAGTATCAAATGGGGTCAATGTGGTAAGTGAAGGTTTGAACCTCCATATTTAGTGGCACTGCCCACCATTGCAAAAACTTTGGAGAGTGGTATATAATGAAAAATGTTAAGCTTAGTTACTGTTCAAGAAAACAAATTCTCTTTAGAGCTGGCTTATCATCAATATTTCAGGGAGAAAATATGCCCTTCTCTTGTAAATTGTTAGTATATTATGCCATTGAACCAGGCTAGAAATTGCAAAGGATTGGAGGGAAAATTCTGTTGAGCTCTCAATAATGCCTTAATGGAAATATTAACTACGAATAAAAGAAACAAGAGAAAAAGCCTAACTTGCACAACTATTTTTAGGAATTTGGTCTCCCTTATTCTTACATATGTTAATAACAGTCAACACTCTTGCCTCCAGTTAGTCCTGTAAATCTGTGGAGTACTGTTTTGTTTTTAAGGGATGAAATTGTCAGACATTATCGATTTGTCAGCTTTATGTGTAAGTCATCCTTTCTAGCCAAATGCTACTTGGATATCATACTGGATTTTTCACTCTCTGTTAATAAATTAAATGGAAAAACTCCACATTATAATTTATTACATTTATCTATTTATTTAAAGAACAGCAACACAAGTTCCATAGGATCAGACCATGTGAATTTGAAAGCAAACATCACTGTGTTCTAGAATATAATGGCACAAACAGAACTTGAGAACTATTGCCAAGAACAGTTGAAGATGTGAGCCTCTAGTGCATTTTGGCATCTTGTAATAGCTACAGGAAGGAAATCTGTTCAAAAAGAAATGTGCCCACGTTTTTCCACTTCCACTACCCGAGGTTCTTTGACATTCCTGGAACTTAGCTTCATCATCAGTGCAAAGTAACAGGAGAGCACAAAGCAAAATGAGCGGTCCTGGTTGTGTTCCAAGAACTTGAAAAAAAGAAGAAAGAAAAAAAAAGAGAGAGAGAGAGAGGCGATACAGTTTTCAATTTCAAAATATGTCTGGAGAAAGAAGGTATTTGGTATTTAAGTGAATGAGGCACTTGCATTCACAAGACCTTTTTGCGTATGTACATTGCAGTAACATGTATTCTGAATTGTGGCATGACGATAAGGACAGTGCAGAACCAGCCCTGCCAACTGAATAACCAGAGTGAATTTAGGAGATACAGCTCATTCCAGGGCAGTTTAATCTGCATTCATGTTTTATAACTGTGTGTGTACAGGTGAGAGGAATATCAAATAAAACATACACCAGAGGCAAGAAACTTTGGAATGTAACAATTTATTGGGGTTCATCTTTTTAATTCCCCATTTCTGGCATTGATACAATACTCAAGAGCAGCAGAAAGAACAAAATGTACAAGGATACAAGAGTAATTAGCACCCCATGCCACCAAACCCGGAGCAAACCACTTTTCTGACAGAAATGCTGTCAGGACAGGATGATTGAATCACCTGCCCTACAACACTTCACATCCACCCACTCTAAACAGTTTAGCCAGCTGAGAACTGGATTTAAAAAAGCAACCAAGCAAATGCAAACACTATATTTAAAAATGAAGAATTATAAGACAAAAAAATAGGTAACACTTCATTCGTGCACAATTATTTCATTAAATGTAGATTTTCCAAAATAAAAAGTTACCAGATATATACTTAGCTATTGGTTTGCAAAGCATATTTTGTAAGCCAAGAGGCAAGAACACTACGTCAGTTCATTCTTTTAGAGAATTTAGCACACAGCCTCAGCTTTGCAAAACCTATATGCACAGGCTTACAATTAAGCACTCAAGTTATCAGAAGTTTTATAAGGCCAAACTGAGTGCTACCGTCACTTCAGAAAGCCCTTCTATGTTAACACGGGCTACAAACCATCAGCATCAAGATATGGCAAGGCTGAGGCCTGGCATTGGCAAGTGCAAGGGTGAATGCAAAAAGAGGAGCAAATACCAGTTGTATACCTCCTTGCAATGATTTGTGTGAAAATGAGAGGCTTTTCTTCAAGAGAACTGACAGAAGACCAAAAAAAAAAAAAAAAGTAAAACAAAAGTAAAACATGATATATCAAATGGTTTGGGCATAAAATGGAAGGTATCAGGGAGGAAAAACAAGCTTTGGAAACTTCATAAAAGCCATTATCAGATGTATTTATTCCAGGGTGGTAGCAGTTGCTACCACGAAGCAACTCTGATTCCTATAGGAGTCTCCACATACTGAAACCCACCTTAGAAAATAGTCATATTTCTCCCCCCTCATCCAGCTTTTACATCTGCATTATTTTCACCCATTCTTTCCATTTCAGGCCTTTTGGGTATAAGGTATCCTCAGAATTAAGATCACTTTTTAATCATCAGATTACAGAGGATGAGGACACCTATTTTATTACTAAAAGAGGTCTAACAACACTACAAAGTGATCTACTACTAGTTACATGTGATACCTAGAGTAGTCCCTGAAGGATGGATCATTTATTATATTTGTTTGGATCAGTGGAAAAGCCCTACAAAAGAGATGGTCTCAATGTACTATAAATACAATATTGGGAGAACTCTCTATTTCAATACTAAGAATGTGGCACATCCTTGGATATAACTGTTTTCTAAGAAATGGCTATTGACAGATTTATTGAACAGCCTCAGCAGAATCTCTCATGCCTTCTGAGTAGTAAATATTCCCTGCTATGCTATACAAAGGTCAATTCCTGCAAGTTATTCTTTTGTCTCCCAACATGGGATAGCAGTTCTCTGATGACCTGAAATAAGCTTTGAACGTGGGGGTTATGCAAACAAGGGAGGGTTTTAAATGGTCACACTAGAGGCCCAGACATGACAGTGCTGTATTTTTTTAAGCATGTGCTTATATTTCTTAAGTGCTATGAAAAACAGGAATGGGTTATCAGCATGTTACAATCAGGAACTAAGTAAATCCAACCAATGGAAACACTTAAATTAATCTGCAAAACATCTTCACCTACACTGTAGGTCCTACCACATAGCTTTTACTGCCCATAGTAAAGAAAAAAAATCCTTTCAGAGCTTCTATTCTTTTGTTTTCCTTACCTCTCTGCCCCACCTATTCATTTGACAGTACACACCCCTTCTTCCCCAAGAGAGCATTACTCTCTTGTTTCCATTAACTGAATCTCCATTTTAGGGAGCAACTGAAATAGCACAACAGCTTTCTTCTACCTTAAGAAGCAAAATTGTGTCTCTTCAGAAGCCTTCTGCATTCTTTCAGGACCAGTGCTAGATATGGAATATTCTTTAAAGAAAACTGACACGAAATTGTCAGTTGTCAAGAACAGAAGAGTTGGGAGCCCTAGACAAATTCATCCTGTGATACACAAAAGGAAGAAATACAGGCACAGAACACACACATTTTTCTTACCTCACTCAGCATTTGAGAAATAGAGAATGCAATCAAGTAGACTCAAGATCATCGCCACCAAAGGCACCAAACATGAGTACTGTGTAATCTTTGTAGTGCCTGGGCAAACCAGCCATCAGCCCAAGAACAGACTGTGAGGCCTGAATCCTATTTGTAGTTCCAAACAGAGCAGACTTATTGAAGTAACTGTTGAATGGTAAGTCAACACTGATAAAATTGGGTGTCTTTGCATTTACTCTCACTGTGACTAACAGTAGTTCTAGTCTTCAGACTGTCCTATTGCACTAGTAGCATGCATAAATACCACTGAAGCCTATCAAGTTCTCCTGTACTTAAGCACACCTGAGATCACACTGCTTTCATAAGAGGCAACTTTCCTCATTACAGGTTAAATCTTAACAAAGGCAAAGTGTATTTGATGGTTCAAAAGATGTAACTTTGCAACATGTTAACACAAATCTTGCATGCACCAAAAGTTGTAGTATGTATATGTTATTCAAGTTACGTTCATCTGCATATATTTATTTTGCATAATTTATTTTTCTTCTGTTAGTTACTGAGAGGGGCAAGAGGAATTGTGCTGCATACTACCACTAACATACTGAAGCTATACCCCAACAAAGGAAAGTTTATCCAGGCTCCACTCTGCCATCTGCGGGGCAGGCTTTGCTCCTATGTTTGCAAGCCTATCTAAATAGATATATGAGTTAGACATTCATTTTTGTTTTTGAAAAAAAGAGTAATCTTTTCAGAATGCTGAATTCTAACTCAGACATGCTACATTTGCAGAATCTACACAGCCTTGGTCCTATAATCTGCATCAGTGTTGTGTCAGAATATATAAATGCATGGCAGTTCCCTACTCATGTTAAGGAAAATCCTTAGGCTGAATCACAGATGATGCAGGACATGAAACTGGCATAAGGAACATAAAAAGGACACCAGGAAGAACCTCAGCCCAGCTATGAACCATGTGCTTTGCATGCAGCATGGACTCAGTTCTGTTCCTAGAACCATCCATTTAAAAATGGATGGGAAAGATCTGTGTCTTTGAGAAAGAACTGTATCCTTCAGATGCTTATTATATATTATGCATTTACCAATCAGAAACATCAGTTACTCTCTCTGTCAATTTGAATCAATATACCTCTCAAGTGGGGCAGGACCAGAAGCAGGTCAGACTAAAAGGAAATCAATGTAGTTGTAATTACAGGAACTCAGAGAGGAAGCCATATTGGGGAGGAGAATATTCTTATCCTAAACTCTATTTCTGTGGGTCCTCAAAATTGGAAACAGTCAAAAACTAACATTTATCCTGGGAAGATATTAAAAGGAGTACAATCAGGACTGTTCACAAGCATTAAGAACAAATTTCCCGAAGCAGCTCTCCCTCTGCTCACAATGTCATTCTTGTGTTGGCTAAGAGAGCAAGAGATTCTCAAAAGGAAGCTATACAGCTTGAAGATCACAGCATTCAGACAATCCTAGTTCTCAACTTTGAGAACTCTGTTTACACTACTGGCCCACATCGCCTTTGTTTAACACAAAGCTCTGTCACAGATTAAATGGAAGATTATTTATATATACACAGTACATACACTTACTACAAGAAAATAAGATCCCAGATCTTGCACCGTTAGTGGACAGTCAAAAAAGCAGCAAAGCAAGCAATGCTGGAGCATGGAGCGTGCCAGGCAAAACAGTGCAAGACTTCAGGGCAAGTGGAAAGGGTGGGCAGAGAATAGAAACATGATGCTTCAGACAGCAGAACTCTGAGCATGTAGTGAAAAATGCATTTGGGATTTTTTACATTTCCTTGCCCAAGTCCCAACGGCCTTTCTCAATTTGCTCCACAACTCTAATAACTGTCCAGCAGAAAAAATGATCAGCACAGGAGAAATTCCCCTTATTCAGTTTCTTTGTCTGTTACCTCCAAAATTGTTTACCCAAGCACCTGCAAACTACTGGAAAGGTAGACTACAAAAGACTGCTACAAAGCAACTAACGTCCCCTAAACATAAGAAGCCAGACATGGGATCCTGCTGCCAGGAAAACTGACCTCAGATAGCACCCATTTTATAACAGTGGTAGGGCTACATGATAGCACACTCTTTATTTGTTCAAGGAGGACTAACTTATGAAACAGTAAAAGAAAACTCTCCTATTGGAACAGGAGAAGCAGTATTTCAATGGCTCACACAAATCTCAAGTCCAGCTTGTTGTTTTCATACACTTACCTATCACGGCCTGCTCCCTGTTCTTATAACCATAACCATTAAGAACCAATAATGAAGTATAAGTTAGTATACACTGAGAAAGGATATCACCATTATTGTATGGTAAGGAATAGGTTAGACAAAGAGAGCACCCCTTAAAAAATAACAGATAAAAAACAGTTCTACGCACAATGCAGGCACAAAGCTAAACGCCCACATGGGGCAGATTCTTTTTTTCTTTTCTTTTTTGGAAATGGATGTCATACCTTTTCCTCAGCAGACGATAAACATCCATTTTGGGTCTGCTTTGTTGTAGGTAAGACATGTGAATAGTTAAGAGCATGGAAGCAAAGGTGCAATTTTGCATGCAAGAGACAAAACACGAAAGCTATTTCCACAGACATTAAAAAGCACCACCCACAGCAGCAGGATACAATCTTACTCTAATAAAAACCTGCCACCTCCCCCCCCCCTTTGTCCAATGTGCATGCTATAAATGCCACTGACCTGCATCTATCCAAAGAACTAGACCTGAATCTTCTGACCTGCATCTATCCAAAGAACTAGAAAGGCAATCAACAAGCTTGGATTAAGAGGCTTTTCCTAACCAGTTTAAAACAGTAGTTCTCAAAATGGAACGTGGCCACTGGCAAGATGACGCCAGTTGCTGATAAAGAGTGAGTGAACTCTTGCCTGGCTTCTGCCTAGGCCTAACACTTGTTCAGACGCTGTTGAGATCAGCAGGGGGAACACCAACCTGCCCTCCAGCAGTCAATCCTACACAGGTCATTTTATGCCCTCAGATATCACATTGTCAACTGTTTAGCATGTCACACCCCTTGTACTGTATATTCTCTCCTTTCATGATGTCCCTTCTTCCAAATTCTACACCACATATATAGTCTAATGCTGCCTTGCTCCTTTTACTTGCTTTCCCTTAGGAAAGCCTAGAATGAAAGTAACAACTGCAATCCATGCTTCTTAGGAAACCACACCCTAAAACATCTAGCATACATGGATGTGCAGCATACAGAACAAATCTGATTCACTAAAGATTTGTTTCTTGCTAGCCCCAGTATGCACTGAAACTGAGTGATGTTTTTCAGCATATCTACAGGTTGCTTTGGTTTGGTTTCACAGCTACTCAAGAACCACAAAACAGCAACATATTACTTTCAGTTCAATACCTCTCTTTACAGTAGGGTCACCTTCGTCCTCACTGTTAATTAGGACTCACAAATTAATGAAAGAGTGCCACATCTGTAAAACATTGTTGGAACAAAGCTAAATTCTGGCTTCATTATATTGAAGAATTAAGAGAAATAGGTAAAGTGAAAGGCATTCTCCCGACGCCCTCAAGTTAAGGGTACCAAAAGGAAAAAAAAAATATTTTAATAAGATAAGAACTTGCTTCCTCACCTCAGAAACTGTTGCTCTTGTTGCACCTTTTACTTTTCCCTCACCCAGTCTGAATTATCTGAATGCCATCCTCCCTATCACACACAAATACTAAAAAATACTCTCTTCTTTAAGGACCAGCTAATATCACTACAGTTTGTGCAATCACTGCATTTAATATTCTTTAAATTCTCTATCCTCCTCTGTCTGTAAAAATCTCATTACCTTTTTTAAAAAAACTTTTCCTTTTTTCTTTTTTGCAAAACTAGTCTTTTTTTTTCTTCCCCCCTCCCCCCTCCATCAAACTCTCCTCTCTAAGAACAAAAAGGACAATAAACATGGCACAGACACAAACAATAATCCCCTGGTCTCTCTCCCACCCCCCACCCCCCAATTCACACGCCATCTTCCAACCAAGTGTGTCTACAGCATGTTTTTTTATCCTCTAATCACAAGAGGAAACATTCAGAAAGATTCAAGGCATCAAACATAGATCAGTTACTAAGTAATAACAAAAGCTCTCCATCATCCTCTAGTGGTCAAATTGTATCAGGGACTAAGGTTGCCACTTAACAGGAATGAAAACAATTTGTTTTTCAGAGTGTATTAAATGAAGAGGGAAAAAAAGGCAAAACTCACCCAGCATCCCATGGGCACACATTTGCTGCTTCCCCACTTCCACAAGACACATGTATTTTTTCTGGAATAGTGTTGGGAAGATATTCAAAACTCTGTAGGCAAATGTGCTACAGGTTGAGTCTCCCTAATCAGAATCCTGAAATCCAATGTATTCCAAAATTCAAAACTGTCCACATGGGTAGCTGAGATAGTGATACCTTTGCTTTCTAATGATTCAATGTACACAAATTTTGTTTCATGAACAACATTATTAAAAATATTATGTATAAAATTACCTTTAGGCTATATGTATAAGGTGTGTATGAAACATAAATGAATTTCATGTTTAGACTTGGATTCCATTGCCAAGATATATAATTATGTATATGCAAATATTCCAATATCCAAAAACATCTCTGAAGTCCAAACCAATTCTGGCTCCAAACATTTTGGATAAGGGAGATTCAACCTGTACCTTGATGGTACAATCCGGCTTCCCTTCTCCCCAGTAAGTTAATTAGAGGCTGGGGCTGTTAATGTCAAGTAAATGGCCAAAGAGACAGCCAGATCAGCAGAACTGTTTTTGCATCAGAGTGGCTTCTGATACCATGCAAACTCAACTCTCCCACATCTCTGTAGACCAATCCATATCCCTAGCATGCACCTCTTTAATAGGGGCTGTGAGGAGACAGAAGAAGCAGCACTAATGCAATAGACTACTAAGCACACCAACAGATTCTACTCCATTCAGCTTGCTCCTCGGCATCAACCTCTTGGACTTTGGTGTCAATGTGCCTCCTTCTCCATAAGAGAAAGTCTTTAGGGTGCTTTAAGGAAGTCTGGAAGTGTCAGCTGTAGATGAATCAGCACGAGACAGTTATGAGCCAGACACTGGCTACCAATCCCATTCTGATGGCTGCTACTCCAAGAACACTAGACATGGCAATGGAAGAGTTTCTATCTGAATAGGCTTCCAAGTCTTCTTCACTTAAGACTGTGTCAGTTATTGTGGGAGAAATGAATTTATTTTTATCATGTACATTAGGAAGAACAAATGTGCCAAGGGAGCTGCATACCTGAAGGCATGCAGTAAACACACACCCAGGAACCACAGCCAAACGCACCTCCTGGACATGTGTTTAGTCCTCCCGTCCAAAAGAATCAGGTTGCCTTTCCTTCATGTTAAAGTAGCAGTGAGGTATTAAAAGGAAATGATCTTTACCACACTATGTGAAGTTGTCCCTCTGCCTGCTCCCAGTTTCTGGTATTGGGTCCTTTTTATCTTGGAACAAACTCCAATAAATTGGTGTCCCATCCTATCCTTCTCTCAATGAAAGGAATAAAAGAGTCAACCTGATACTCTTGAGGGTTTCCTACATTAAATCAACCAGTTTCTAAAATTCTGCACCACATTTTAAGGAAGCCGAAATCTCTGCTTGTATAGACATAATGACAAAAAGCTTGGAAAGGAGCCAAGGATAAATCAACCAAGGGATCAGGTACTAAAATATTTGAGGAGTTTCCTATTAAATTTCCCTTTTATATTGCCCATCTACTTCTTTCAAATATTAGACAAACTTCAAAACAAAACACCACAAACATACCCAGCAATCTCAAAAACACGATTGACTAGTATGCACCAGTATAATAGTTCCTCTCTTGCAGCTTCATAAAATAATTCTATTTTTTCCTTTAAAGTCTTCTCTTTAATACAAGTCTCCCTGCTGACCCTCCCATTAAACATCTCTACCCTCACCCAGCCCACCCACCTTTGAAACTACAGCTGTAAGCCTCTCACTTCTTCCGAGGCAAAGCAGTGATACAGCCTGTTTCAACAAACCTACACACACACACACAAAAAGCTATCCAAAGCACAGACATGTGGATCTGCAGAAAGCCTTGGACTCACACATTACTGGAAGGTGTGTAGGATCACAACTCTGCATACCCAAAAATTTTCACTGGTTTCAAGAATTTTAAAAGACACAAAAGGTGTTGTACGAAAGGATAAAGGAATAGCAACATTTTTGAATCTCATGTCTTAGATACCAACTACACTCAACTGTCACAGACAATCACAGATCAACATTACACATTTTGCTTCTGTTAGGCATCTCTATGTATAAACACTTAAGATTATTAATAAGGTTATCACCACATACCATCTTTCAGACCTGTAGTAGGCAAAATCCTGGGTTCTTTAAGCACAGACCAAGTGAAGTGGAACTTTGCCAAGTCACCGAAGAAATGTGTACTTTGAAGAAAAGCAGGGCAGCATTAAAAAAGGAAAGGGGAAGAGAAAGGAGCAAAGAAGTCCTTCTTAATGTGAGACTCAAAGATTAGAGCACCTCACTTAAAAAAACAACAAAAAATTGTCAATCAAGGAGCAAAAAGCCACAGTGTTTGCAGCACCAGCTTTTACATATATTGATAAATAATTAACTCACTGTAAAAAAACAAATAAAACAAAATCACACTAAGCAAGCCCTTAAAAGGTAGAAAGTTCAAACAGGAATACAGAGAATAGATGTGAAGAACTGGGTTATTTCAGTGACAGCGCAGCATGCAGGCAAGCCCTTAAGAATGATTACTTCAAACACACCTTTGCCCCCAACAGTGTAACGAATTTTACAAACAGAATAACAGGCAACATCACACACACAGACACACACGCACACACACACACACACAGGTGCCACTGGTAACAGAACAGGCACACAGGAGGGGGAAAAACCTTGCGATAAGGATGCAACGTAAGGTGACAAGCGAGCCATGAAGCAGAAGCTTGCAGAAGTGGCTTTGCTTCTGCAATGAACCTTGGATACATGAGTTCATAGTTATTAACACCTGATGGATGGTGGAGGGAAGGTAGCAAAAGAAACCACATTAGCATTTGCTTTCAAAACAAGGTGTTAAGGTTTCAGTCAGAATGAATTCATGAAAAGCAAGGCATTGTGGGGAGGTGGATGAGAGGGAGGCAAACATATACTGCACATGCACACCACACATACAAATCAAGATCTAAGAGACACATAGTAAGATTTATAACAGGTTCTTAGCACCTTTGGTGGCAATTGCAGAGGCAGCATGAGATCCTGGAAATTGCAGGTATTCAAGTTGTTTCATCTCATTCAACTAGAGAGATGTGTAGATGAGGAAAAGCACTGCAAGCTTTTTTCATCCATCCCACAGGAAAGATAAAAACAAGTTCACCAATGCAAAATAAGAATAGGCGTTTTCTCACCACACATTTCAATCTCTCCTGTATGGTATAAATTCATCTATTTTCCACCATTCAGAAAGGGAACCCAAGTGCCTCAGTATAAAGGAGGAGGAGGAATGGCAGCAAATGACATGGCAAGACTGGCAGCTTTAAAAGGTGGAAGAAGCTCAATTTTGATCAAAACAAATTTGAATGATGTGCTAAAACCAGGGGTAACAAGGCAGATGAGAAGGGGAGCACACACCCAGGCTGCCAACAAGTGCTACTACGTGTAAACAAGTTAGCACCCCTAATATTATGCAAGGTGGAAGAGCTGGAGGATATTGCCAGATTAGGATGCATAAATCCACCAAGAAATTCTTCAGCAGGCCCCATTTAACCAGCATGGCCTTTCTTTTGTCTAATGCCCCCCTCCCCAGCTTCTTCTTGAGTCTAATCAGTGCTAGCCACTTTACCCAAATCACAGACGTAAGAGAAAGGTGACAGCTTTTGGTTATAGCTGCAGAGCTGTAAAATAAGGAGTGTAGATTCTGCCTATGTCTTTGGCCAATGGATGTTGTTTCACTAAAATGGGTGGAAAAACATCCTCATGTAAAAACATATCCGCCATCCGCTCATGTCTTTATTTGCCAACCTCCAAATAAGTGCAACACACTCCTTGTAGACAAAAGTGAAACTTTTTGTCCCATTATAACCCCTAGCAGCTGTAACATCTGACAACTTCAAGCACATCTACTCCAATCCCTCCATTATCATCTTAATTTCCAAGCAAAAAGAGAAAAGATGGGTGAAAAGGGAGAGAAGAAAACAGGCATTCACACATGCATGATCTTGCAGTACAGCCTCCCTGTCCTATCCCCCTCCCCCAACCCCAGTGAAAGAGGAATGCAGCTTCTCATTTGCCACCACCACCACTGCCTCCACCCCCTCCAGCTGCAGCCACCTTCTCAAAATCCTCAGCATTGCAGAATTCCTTGATGGTGACCGTTAGGAGGTTGCTGGTGACATCAGTGACCACCACATTTGAGCAAGGGGACATTTCAGGGCGCCAATCACCGGCTTCCTGCTCTGGATCAGATGAAGATGGAGATGATGGCATCTGATTTCCTCCACCTCCTCCTGAAGGAGACCGCTTCCTAGTGGCTGCAGACTCAGGAGGAATTGACAGATCAAGGACCTCTGATTCACGCCAGTCAGGAATGGCAGGGCTTAGCGTCTCAGGAAGCAGCTTCGGTGGTGAATCATCTGGATCAGATGAAGAGTGTGGAGCTGGAGATGGGCAGTCAGAGGAACTAGAACTGCGGGCATCGTAGGCAGCTGAGCCAAGGAGCCCACGAGAAGCACCTTGAGAGCTTCCTGCCTCTGTCTTCCCCTCCAGTGATGGAGATGGAGCTGATGGCTTGTTGTACAGAGGGAAACCTCCAAATTTCATGTGGCGGATCTGGTTGCGAAGCATGCTCTCGCTAAACTTCTTGCTCTTGCCAATGACACGGTTTCGTGATGGGATCTTGGGCCGTGCCAAGCTTCCGCCCGCACCTGTTGCTTTCCCACCTTTATCAATGACCTTCAGGTTGAGTATGATGCGGCTGCGCTTTGGCTCACGAGGCTTCACTTTCCGATTGATTATACGGACTGTCTCCGAAAAGGGTGAGACAGGAGGACGTATCCCTGTGCCTCCACCCACACCGCTATTCTGGGGATCTGGGCGGGGCAATGGACGGCGAGACATACGGTGACATCGTCGAATGTCCTTCTTCAGCCGGTGCACTGCAGCACTGGAGTGGAGCTTGGGTGAGGATGTGCTGGAACTAGGCTTAACAGAAAAATGTACATCCCCAATGTGTAGGGCCTCTGCCTGGGCCCGAGCCTGCAGTGGATGGGGGAAAGCAGAAAACATGAAGTTAGTTTGGAATAAAATACTTTGCATACTGAACTTAGATACTGAGTGTATCAAGTCTAACTGGATGCAGTGAGGAATTGTTCTGCACAGGACTGGATTTCAAACCTACTGTGGTCCAACCTGGGCAACTAACACAGGTTCAACATGTTTAAAACCAATACATCTATAGATAGAAAAGGCATAGCCCAGTTACTTTAAATACAGTCACATACATATTTCACTCTCTGGGTTTTAAACAATTTAGCATCCTGCAGTTATTCCAGAACAAATGGACACATTTTGGGGTTAGACAGATAATGCTGAATGCACCCATTTAGCAGAATCCAGTGCAGCCAAATTAGAACCAACCAAAACTGCGTGTGTATGAAATAAGAGTTTGGAAATGAATAATTTAAAAAGATAATGTTTTGTATCTGTAAAAATTCACTGAAATCCTGTATGGTCTGTTACTGTACATTACATAATTTTACACATTTTTAGCTACACAGCATGGGCATGAAGAACCCCTTTTGCTGAACTGCAAAAAAAAAATATGTAACAGCACACCAGCAAGACTGCTTAATTCTCATAGACTCAGATATACTTACCTAAACTTAAGCACTACTAAATAAAGAAACAGATTTGAGGAACAGTACTATGTCTTCAGTTGGAGAAGACTGAGAGGTGACATGATAGGCATTTTTAAATGTTGAGAGGAATCTCATCATGTAGAAGATAGAGCAAGTTTGTTTTCTGGTGCTCCAGAGACTAGAACATGAACCAATGCACTCAAATTATAAGAAAAAATAAACTCTTCATTGTAAGAGCTATTTGACAGAAGAATGTGGACTGCCTTGGAGGGTGGTGGATTTTTCTTCTTTGGTGGCCATTAAGCAGAGGTAGAATGGGCCTTTCAGAAGTGCTTTAATTGTGTATTCCTGCATGGCTTGGGGGTTGAACTAGATGACCTTTGGCATCTCTTTCAACTGTTAAGATTCTAATTCTATGATTCTATTTTGAAACACTTAATTATTCAATGTGCAATTATTAAGAAATAGCCTATTTACTCTGAACATAAGATAATTATATACAAATACATGCTAGAAGGTAAACAACTCCCAATTATTTTGGGATCTTTCTTTGAAATAGAGAAATCAAAGGGTTCCACTGTATTTTGGGCCTTCAGATTTCAAGACACAGTTCCAAAATAAATAATTATGTGTGTTGTCATATCCAGGGATAGGATCCTTACATTATCCTGTGTCCAGAGAAAGGTAATGCAACTTCAACAATGATATTTACTCATAAAATGTATGTAGGGAAGTTAGGCATCAAACACACACAAACCTTATTTTTTAAAGAAAATTCTGAGCACATACTTTGACCACATTATACGTGCTGATCACATATTGCCAAAAAGATTAAACAGAGCTGGGGGAAATTAAAGAATTTACTATTCAGATCTACTTCTTAATGAGGTGGAAAATTCTGCTTGGATTATATAACGTCAGATCAAAAGTGGTTGCTCACTTGATTAAAGCATTCTCTATAAAAATAAATTATATCTATATCTATATATATCCCTGTACTGAAAACTATAGGCATCAGAGAAAGCTGTCCTAATTCAACTTTGAATACTACCACCATCACACTTTCAGTCTGAAAATGTAAAGTTAAGGAACTATCTTATAAGTTAAGTGCCACAATACAAGTCTACTCTCTGATTTTTTAACTGTTACTCTCCTCTGATGTTTTTGTTTTTAACTCAAAGGCAACACCTGGAACACAGCAACCGAGGGGAAAAGAACAGAGATGGAGAAATTGACCTCTCTTTGCTGCTAGTTGTTCTCTCAACATCACCTATGTTCCTATGAGAATGGAGGACAGAAATATGGGGCCCTTTATTCCTTCTCCACAAACAGCTTGTGGAAGCCAATTTTAAGAAAGGAAAGGGATTTGATCAGAGAGAGTAAAGATTAAATAGGCTCTCTTCCCTAGCTGTAGCCTAGGTGAAAGGCAAGAGTGTAATCTGTCCTGGAAAAACTGACCTCATTCTATTCTCCTACCTGTCTAAACTTTTGGGTGCCCATAAACAGTTATGACTGTTAGAATTTTGTAAGTTCTTTGGCATTACTTTTCTTTGCTTCAGCCTTTAGATCCTTTGTTACATGCTCCGAGATTTTACTCTTGACTTATCCATGGGTCATATCAAAATCCATAAGTTTGACCCCAAAACTAGCCTTCGATTTATACATAAGGTTGACTTACAGTCAAGTATATATGGTACTTACTTATTTTGCATTCAAATCTTAACAGAATAACCACTGCATCTATCCCAGTTCTGATAGTTCAGTTGGGCTCAATGAGTTTTTCCCACCATCTGGTGCCCATAGTAAGAACTGCAGGGAACTATTTCTGTTCCTTCTGATTTTGTACCTAATTACTTGTCCCAATAAATAAGCACCACCATCTCATCTAAAGCTTTAGTGCAGTAACTGTACTGTTAATCATTTATATTGTGTTCTCTCTGCTGTTAGTCAGCCATGGAACAAGATGGCATGGCAAGGTAAAATCACCAAACATAATGTCTCATGTTGGTTCTACCCTCTGTGCACCTAAGGCACAACTGTTTTCCCCGCAAATAAACATTCCTCACTTAGTCTATTGCAGGGTTGCCCCACCCCCACCAGCCTTCTATAGTCAAGCAATTTCAGCAGGCATATCCATGCCCCCAATGTTACTTGGTATCCCAGCTAAAGCACTGGGTCAGGTTTCTCCACCTTGCATTTCACTTGGGAACTCAGGCCTATTCCCACGCCACCTTCTCCGTATGGAGAATGGAGAACAAATGTGGTTGTGTCCTGAGTCTGGGATTTGGCTGGTGCCAGCAACTTTGGTGAGAAAGCAACTGGCTTAGGGCACTGTTTTCCTCCCTGTCAGAATGGCATGCATATGAATCACCACTGATTGGAAATAAGAGCAGGAGTCCCCCCCCCCAATAGCCTACTGAGGGAAGGACTAAGGGAATGGGGGGACCAAGGAGCATCAAAGGGCCTGAGGTTCCTCCCCCCCCCCCCAGTGCAGCCCCAGATTAATATATATTTGAGAAATAGCCATGTCTTTAAAAGAAACCACACAGATTAAGACAGTGAAAAGAAAATCAGATAATAATTCAATAAGCAACTCATCTAGATGTATGTGACCAGGAATGCCAATTTTAGCACATAAATGCATTAAGTAAATCTGAATATGAGCAATGCATCTGATTACAGAACTCTTTGTTGCATTCTTAAAATGACATCTCAAATGAGAGATCAACAAATTTGTCAATTTCAGTTTTGTTCAAATTTTTGTGTGCTATGCAACTTTAAAGAAAATATCCACATCCAAATTCATATGCATTTATGGTAATTTTCTAATGAAGATGTCATTGTATTCCATTTTCTCTGAAGTTTCTTCTTATATATTGTTTTGTTCACAATTTTCTGTAATACACACATTTGTGTGCACATTTTTTTGAAATTCCATCTTGATTGTTATGTTTTAGTGGAATAGTCAATGTTATGCTTTCTGTTCCACAATTAATACTGTACTTCAAATTTCAGTTCTGTCAAGTTATATCTTTACGCAGAAGGTGCTAAGTTATAGTACACTTGCTTTACAGGCAGGACTTTTCCTTCAGCTTTTAAAAAAAGCCTTAAGACCACTCACCAGTCAATACCAAACATTGTATCTATACATATTCTAGACACATTAAGAGTAAGGATATTACAAAAAATATACAAACAAACAATGGTAGACTGGGGCACCAGTGGTAAACATAAGGCAATATTACTTTTGATCCATCCAGACAGTGGTGATAGTATTTCTAATCCTCTCACTTGTTTACAATCTCTGCAAAATCCCACATCTTCCCAGTCAATGACTAATCACAACAGGATCATGTCCTTTCCAATCTCTGCCCTTAACTGGAGCCAGAGCTGCTTGCTAGAACTCAAACCCTTATTGTTGCATGATCTATCTTTCATAAATTCTGATCAGAAAACTCAAATGAAATAAACCCTCTACACAGCCCAGTGGTTGCTTGTAATCCAACTGGCCAGTCTGCTCCTCCTTACAACTTTTTGGAAGAAGAGCTCTAGCTCAGTAGAATACATATGCTTTGCATTAGAAAACATTTCAGGTTCAATCCCCTGCATATTCAGCTAAGACTTGGGAAAGATCTCTGTTGCTAAACCTGAAGAGATACTGCTCATCAAAACAGCCATGGAAACCCACTGGGTTACTTTGGGCAAGTCACACACACTCATCATCAGAAACCCCCATGACAGGTTCCCCTTATGGTCACCATAAGACAAAAATAACTTGAAGACACACAGCAGCAAAAAGCTGTCTACAGACTCCAGTTCTCATGATCTCTTACTATTAGCTATGAACCCTTCTATTGGCGGGCTAGCAATCCACAGCCTTGACGCATATTATTCAATAGCAGCAACTCATATTATTCGCCACTTCTTGTATTATTCAATAGCAGCATGTGCATGGAGACATATTGACATGTCTGCACACATGTCACCACTATTAAATAATATGGGGCTTGATCGTCTGCAGTTTTTTTGCCATTTGCGGGGAAGCCCAAAATTGAACTCCTGTGTACGGGAAGAGTCCAATGTACCATTAGGCTTTGCCTATAATTATTTTCCCTGCTTGAGAACAGAAGAGATGTCAGAGCAGAAATTGAACAGGATTCCAAAATTAAAACTCAGCTAAGGAAGTATAGAAGATTTAAAGGAAAACTGAAAGGCAAAAGCATCACTTGTCAAGGCATGCTGCTTCTTCTTTTTTCTTTGTAGATCACAAGTTAGTTCTTGCAAGCAGTAACTGGAAATTCCCTAGTGAGCTGAGGAACTTTTTCTCACTACTGGTCACCCAATTAATTCTTCTTGGATCACATCCACCCTCCTTTACATTTATTATTCATATTGTGACCAGTAAGATGCTTTGTAATCCACCAACAATTATCCATTACAAAGGGCTTACACAAGCATGGCATTATAACATGTCAAAAATGGTCCTTTATTCTGCACCAAGGAACAGAAGACAAGGATAAAAGGAAGATAGGTAATGTCAAATTAATCTGGCCACCATATTTAACATGTATTTCATAAAATGAGCTACAGTCCACAAAAACATATAGGAAGTAGAACTCATCAGTCTTTTTGATGCCACAAAACTGTTTTATAAAATCATACTTACGTCAGCACTGACAGGCTACAAATAGCGTACCTATATCTAAATTCTCCATAATCTGTGCCCAGTCACTACCACCTTTTCCTGACTATTGTCCTCTTCAGTAATATAAAAGACAATTTTCTTGCCTAAATCCTACAAAGTTGTGGCCTAGTCCAACAAGCTACTGATAATGGATATCAATTTTTTAAAAAGAGGAATTGGCTATATAGTAACTCATAGGTAGGATCCAGCCTCAAAGAAATTTCATTTAGTGGCCACTAGAAGTTTTGTCTAGTTTTAATTAAGGAATGTTCATATTTTCCAACAGTTTCACTTGTGCTAAAAAGAAAAAAAAATGTTTTCCAGTTGTTAAAAAACAGATATGTTTCGAAAAACAAACAGTTTTTCTTCTTACACAGTTTCTTGTAATAATGTTTATTTTTCATTTTCTATATACAATAATGTGTTATAAAATAGTAAGTTTAGGTCTACATATAATCAGGCATAGATTTCATATAGTTTGCACATTCACACACACACGCAACTCTACATACTGTAAGCACACGTTCCAGAACTATGAACTAGCCCTCATAACTAGATCCCTATTTCAGAGCTAGGTAGTTTGTGCAAGGGTCAGTTTGTGTGAAGCAAAACAAAAGCACAAGTTGGTTGTTAGAACATGGAATGCAGTATTGAGTGGCAGTCATGTGTACTGACCATTATACAGTTGGCCCTCTGTTTTCACGGGGGATCTGTTCCGGACCCCCCCCCCCGTGAAAACAGAGGCTCACGCTTATTCAAGCCCCATAGTCTTGAATGGAGCACGCCCCTGTGCATGTGCCATTGCAAATAGCAGAGGTCACCCCTCCATCCATATTCAAGGGCGTGGATCTGAGATCTGCGCATTAGGAGGGGTGACTATACTTCATTACTGCATCTCGCAAGTGTAAGTTTCCTAAGTATTAGCATCTACATTTGGTCTGTAAACCCACCCAATTCATTTTCCAGTCAAACCAATTATCAGACCATGTATTCACCTATGAGTCAAATGTTTAGACACAAGAACCTTTTGCAAATCCTGGATAAGCACTGAAGATTGAACTGATGAGACCAGGGTTTGAATTCTTGTTTGGCCACGGAAACCTCCTGAGTGGCAAGTCACTCTCTCTCAGCCTACAAAGGAAGATCCTCCCCCACCCCCACCCCAAAGAACTTCTGCCCAGAAAAACCCATGATAGGTTTGGCTTAGGGTCACATAAGTCAGAAATGGCTTGAAGACACACAACACCAATAAAACCATCAGGGAGAAAACCTCCCCTTCAAATTCCTAAGTGTAGGCCCTGAGGCAACTAGAGTCTTCTTACTCCTGATGAAGTCCAATATCCATTTTATATATTTAAATCATTCCTCCACATGGTAGATCAATCTTTTCAAACTTTGTATATTGTTTAATGGCCAACTTTGGAAACCATGCTCAGCATCCAAGGTTCATGTTGTCTTTCCAAAATTCACATCCGTATGTTTCTAGCATGGGAATAGCTGAAAGGCAACAGTAATGAACCCATTCTGCCTCTTGTATAAAAAGGAGCACTTCGGAAGGGAAGGGGTGGGGCAGGGACAGTTTAAACATCTATTTATTTTGGAATAGGATACCAACTGTACCTCAATTAAGGTATTAAAGCAATTCATCAAATGATTTTACTGTGACACAAACCTCTGTCATCCCTATGGACAAAAACTGCCTTTGCCAAGCTTCAGTAAGTTCAGCAGCTACTCCACTTTCTATGGAAGATTTTGCCACAGTGGATCCTACTTCAGTTTCCTCCCTGTAGATTAGTATAATAGACTCTGCATGGAGCTGCCCTGAGAAAGGTTGGAAATTATAACTAATGAGGTGGTCAAACACTCTGGTGTGCATTTCAGAAAGTAGGTATCACTGGTTTCGTTCAAGCTGTACTGGTTTTTAATTTATTTCCAAGCTCAACTCAAGATGTTGGATTTGACCTACAAAGTTCTGGACAGCCTGAGACTAAAATAATTTCCCATATAATTGGAGATCTTCAATGGAGGCCCTGTAACATGACCCACTACCCCAATAGTCTAGGTTGTTGCCTGTGAAAGACAGGGCCCTCTTTGTAGCAGCACCTCAAATGTATTTAAAGAATTTTTGACTGTTTTAATTTTTAAAATGTTTTTATTTGTTGTGTATCACCATGGAAATTCCAGCGTTCCAAGAGGGGATAAAGAAGTACTTTTTAAACATAATGAAATAAAAGACTAAAAGACACAAAATCGTCTGACCAGTTTCTGATGCTTGCAATCTTAAGCAAAACTACTCTGGTCCAGTATGTTTATGGGGAGAGGGATTTAAAATCTTAATCAGATCATCCTGACACTCCAAAACATTTATTTAATATCCATAGTTTTCCCCACTCTTTCCTGATCATTTCTCTGTGGAAAAGTTGAATTTTTGTCCTTCACTTAGATTTTAAATACTTCACGTTAGCACACCCAAACATTCTGAACTTTGACTTGGCAACAAAATTTCATGTCAGTCATATTAAAAAGGTAGCAAAGCACTGGGGTGCTATTAGATAGAGAAACATTAATTCACATAACTCTTAAAAAACTGTGATGCAACCATGTGAAAATGAATTCTTTGGGAGTTTCTGACAAACTTGTAAATGTTCAAACATATCAAAACAGTAATCTTTACGTCCTAGGTAGACTAACTTTTTAAAGTGCAAAAGCTAATCTATGGTTATTATATAACCTTTATTTGCTACTTTTTTGCCATTCAGTTAGAAAAGCTGGTATGGCATTTTGAGGGGGGGGGGCTGGAGGCCATGATAAGCTAAACATCTGTTTGTCAACATACCAATCATCAGCTGGAATAGATACAGTTGGCCCTCCATATCCATGGATTCCTTATCCACTGATTCATGGACAGCTTGATAATAGTTGTAAAAATATAAATTTCAAAAAGCAAGCCTTCATTTCCCATTAATGGGATTTGAACATCTATGGATTTTGGTATCCACCGGAGGGGCTTGAAATCAGATCACAATGGATACCAAGGGCCACCTCTATATTAGTTGGGATTCTCTACGCTATAGGGGTACATTCAGCAATGATGATGGAGCCAAAAAGGAGAGATTGGTGTAATAATTTATAGCACATTCCTGGGTGTGCATCACAAAAGACCTGACCATGCTTTAATTTTGACCTGTTTCCTTTATCTGACAGGTTCTTCCAAGAGTTACTGAATTTTTAAGCAGTTTGGTGTTGTGACATCATGGCTGAGGCCAAGTTATTAAAGTGATATTTACCTTCAGCAGAAAAGTTTTAGGCTTGGGTCCTCTCTTCTTAGGTCCATACAGCTCACGTTCACGTTCCCTGCGGGAGAAAGGGGAAATTAAACACTTTTAAAGAGAAGTGTAACTCTGAGGGAGGGGAGAAGTGTTTGTAATTTTAAAGAGGGTGACCTTGGCTCAGCCTCAGAGGATGGCAAAAGCAAACCCCTTCTGAACAAATTTTGCCAAGAAAACCCTGTTTTGCCAAGAATTTTGCCAAGAAAACCACCTTAGTGTCACCATCAGTCAGAAATGACTTGAAGTCAGACAACAATTTTTGAAAGAGCATCTTAACTTCACCGTCACACAGCAGTTTCTAACCACTATTTATTTATTTCATTTCTGTGCCACCTTTCTCCTAGGAGGGATCCAAGGCAGCTCACAAGACAATATATTTTATAAACTTTACAACAAGAACCCAAAAGCAATTCAAAGCTAGTTAGGACAGTATAAAATTAACATAAAAATGAGGCGCAAACTAAAAACCTAACTAAATTACACACCCCATATAAAAACCACCCTGTCATGATTATATATTTAAAAACCCACCGACTCCCATTGCTTTCCCAACAAAACAAACCCCAAACTCACTTTTGCTCGAAGGCGGCAATCAGACGGGAATCTAGGATGTTCTCTTCAGGCTCCCAGGTGCTGTACCTAACAAGGCAAAAAGGGACGGAGGGGGAAAAAAAGTAAGATAATAATAATAATAAATCTTTATTTCTAGAGATGGCGCAAGCTGAGGTAAATGTTCAAACATATCAAAACTGCAGTCTAGGTGGGATAACTTTTTAAAGCACAAAAAACTAAACTAAGGCTGCACCCACACTGGTTTGGCACTGCTTTAACTCTTTTCTGGCTCAAGGCTATGGAATTCTGGGAGTTGGGAGTTTGTTGTGAGAGGCCCCAGAGCGGAGCTTTGTTGTGGCAGTTTGTAGGGAAGTGTAGTCTTGTTGTGGCAATTTGTAGGGAATTGTAGTTTTGTAGTGGCAGGTTGTAGGACATGTAGTTTTGTTGTGGAAAGTTGTAGGATTTGTAGTTTTGTAGTGGCAGGTTGTAGGAATTGTAGTTGCGGCAAGTTGTAGGATTTGTAGTTTTGTTGTGGGAATTTATAGAGAACTGTAGTTTTGTAGTGGCAGGTTGCAGGAACTGTAGTTTTGTGTGGGATTTAGCATCCACACTGGAGAGATAACCCGGTTTGGTCCCGCTTTAACTCTTTGTTTGGGTCAGTCGCTATGGAATTCTGGGAGTTGGAGTTTGTTGTGGGGCCTTAAGGCCCCACAACAAACTCCAACTCCCAGAATTCCATAGCCCTGAGCCACAGAAAGAGTTAAAGCGGTGCCAAACCGGGTTAATCTCTCCAGTGTGGACGCATCCAAGGAAAGCAACCATCCAGGAGGCGGGAAGAGGAGGTTCTCCAATATCTCCAACCATAGAGAAGCCACTCACTTGATGGCCCAGCCTTTCCACTTCACCAGGTATTCGATGCGTCCCTGCAAAAGAAGGGGAGATTGGAAGAGGAGGAGGAGGAGGAGGATTGGGGGAGGGAAAGAAGAGACAACAAACAGGGTTAATATTATTATTACTATTATTATTATATTGAGGTGTCCATCATGGCAGCACACCCCCCCCCCCCGCCCTCGAAGCAGCCCATCCCCATCCCCGGGCTCCCCTTCGCTCTGTCTCTCACCTTCCTAACCCGGCGCTTGATGATGGACTCGGCCGCGAAGACTCTCTCGCCCACTGCAGACAGCTCCATCTTTTTCCCTCAGCAGCAGCAGCAGCCCATAATAATCCCCCCCCTTCCTTTCCTTTCCCTTGACTACTAGTCGCTAACGCGCATGCGCGAGCTCCTTCACGCACGCGCGTGCCTCCTCCTCCGCGCGCGCCCTCTCGTCTCTCTGTCAGTCAATTTCCAACCGCCACCCTGCCACGTGACGTGTTTGAGGCCACGCCCCTTTGCTCTCTCTCCCTCTCTCTCTCTATATATATACACCTTCTTCTCTATCTCTTCCTTTTCGAACCCCCCCTCCCCCTTGTGTTAGGAGGAGGGACTTTGTAGGGAGGGAGCGTCCCCGAGGCGCGCATGCGCGAGCTCTTAGCGCGCGCGGATAATATTTTTTTTTTTTTTTTTAAAGGGAGGGAGGGAGGGAGGACGTGCGAAGAGCGAGGATGGGAAAGTACAGAGTGGACTCACCGGAGGGGAGGGGGGAGGAGGAGGAGGAGGAGCAGGAGCCCCTCCCTTCGAACGCTTAATAATAATCAATCCCGCTGTTCTTCATCTTGCCATTTTCTTTCTGAGGCGGCTCTCTTTTTACCTCAGAGTCATAGTAGCCCCGCTTCAGCCGCCTCAGAGGATGCAGTTGTTCCCCTGTGCCCACAAAGGGCGGCCATATATATATACTCTCTCTGTATATATATACGTACTGTAAACACACATATGCATTATATATATATCCATATATATATATATATATTATATAAATATATTATTATATTATATATAATTATATAATATTGTGTGTATATATATATATATATATATATAATATTAAAATGGGCGACAGCACAAAGTGCAGCCTATATATAAACACACAAATATAATAAAATATAAAAACAAATATATATTAAAAGGCTGCACTTTGTGGGCTGCAGCACATAGTGTGGTCTCTATATATACACACGTACGTATACACACATTATATTAAATATTAAAAGGCTGCATTTTGTGAGCTGCAGCACAAAGTGTGGCCTGCGCACACATACACACTAAATATATATATTAAAAGGCTGCACTTTGTGGGGTGCAGCGCAAATTGTGGCCTCTCTCTACATATATAAAGACATTATATGTATTAAAAGGCTGCACTTTGTGGTGTGCAGTACAAAGTGCAGCCTATACAAATACACACTATTAAAAGGCTGTGCTTTGTAGGGTGCAGCACAAAGTGTGGCCTTTACACACACACACACACACACATATACACAAACACATATTATATATATTATATATATTAAAAGGCTGCACTTTGTGGGGTGCAGCACAAAGTGTGGCCTATACACACACTCAAATTATATATACTAAATATATATTAAAAAGCTGTACTTTGTGGGCTGTAGCACAAAGTGTGGGCTACACACACACACACACACACACACATGTAATATACATATATATTAAATACATATATTTCAAAAGGCTGCACTTTGTGGGCCGCAGCAAAGCTTCAGAAATATTTTTTTCCTCAGAGAGAGAGAAAATTATATATATATATATATATATATGATTGTGTGTGTGTGTGTGTGTGTACACATATACAAAGCCTTTGCTATAGAAAGGCTTGTAGTATATAAAGATACACATAAATAATTAAGGCTGTGTGTTTATATACACACAAAGTCTTCATCATTTATGTATATCTTTATATCTTTCCCTGTGGCATATATACACGCACACACACATATGCACACACACAATTTTTCCTTTATTGAGGTGGGAGCAGTGTGATTTTAAAATGGCCTTCCCTCTCAAAATATCTTCTTGGAAGGCATGGCATCCCAAAGAGGACAGAGTTTGTGCCGTTTGGGAAGTATACGCAAAAACACATCGCCCATTTGCTAATGGGGAAAAAATTCACAAGCTTTGTTTTGCTTTGGGCAAAACCCAGCCCCAAAATGTGGAGCTTTAAAGGGTAGTAAGAGGCCCTGAGAACTGGAGGGTGAGATTTATTTGTGCCATCTGTTATTTTTATTTGAGCTTCTGAAGGTGCAGATCATTTTCCGAACAAGCAAATCGTAGGGACTTTAAAAAAATCCTCCCGTCTTCACACACAGCTGTAAATCCCTTCAGTCGGACTCAGGGCTTGCCTGTTTGTTGCTTTAATACAGCCCTTCCCTGTTAAAACAGCACCATAAGAGGCATTCCTTCCTCTCCATATTCAGAGTCCTTGTGTTTATTTTGGGTAGCTGTACAAGCCATATGTGGGGAGGCCAGACCTGGGAGAAAGAAGCTGCGAAGGGAAACAACCAAAACAAGATCCAGCAGAACAGACAATATTGCAAGTGGGAAGGTCAAAGAAAGACAATCGGAGAAATGCAGCCGTTTTCTTTATTAATGGGAATTATTAGTTCCTGTGGGAAATGTAGCTCTGGCATGATAATTTGCATCATCTTTCTTAGTTCAGAATCACAGTTCCTAATCAGGAAGATGAACCTGAACCTCACAGATTATCTTGTCAACAAAGAAATGATCCTAATACAATATTTAAAGCAAGCTGAGAGCCACTTTCTGTGCAATGTTTTCCCTCTCTAAATATGAGGAAGGAGGCTACCAACCTCTTTCATGCTACCAATTTCTTTCTTTCAGTTAGTCTCAAAGGTGCTACAAGATCCCTTTCATACTGATTCCTCTCTCTACAGTTATTTGGAAATGTCATTTCCCACATTTCCAAGGCTTACATCATTTTAAAAACAAAACCACTGTACTATATGTATACATTGGTTTGGGGAAGCTACACTACTAGAGCTAAATAAATATTGTGGTTCAAGCACATCACTTTGAAAGCAATTTTGTAGACACCTGGGATAATATCCATTGAAGACAACAGGATTTATTTGTATGTACTGTACACAGATTTTGACTTGAGAGCCAGCAAGGTGTGGCAGTCTGAGCGTGGGACTACAAGACAAACCTACTTGGTGACCTTGGGTAAGTCACACACTCTCAGCCTCGGAAAACCCTGTGGTAGGTTCACCTTAGGTTTGCCATAGGTCAGCAACTACTTGGAAGCACACAACAAAAACAACAAAAAATAGACTTATAGCTACCTATGTTAAATGTGTCATGTGCTCACTCCTCCCAAACAGTGAGACACGGAGAGACTTAGGTCTCCAAAACACTATTATTCAAAGACATAGCTGTGTTGATTTGGAAAATCAGTATGCAAAGGGATCTTGCAGCACCTTTGAGACTACCTGAAAGACAGCCATTGGTAGCATGAGCTTTCCTAGATTTGAGCCTGCTTCTTCAGATGCATTTGTTGGAGTGGAAAGTCCAGGAACAGACCTACACTAAACTGCTATAGCACCATCATTCCACTAATTGCTATGGCTGCCTCCTGTGGAACTCTGGAGTTTGTAGTTTTTTGAGACCTAAGAGCTTTTTGGCTGAGAAGTCTGGATGCCTCTCTCCAAACTGCAAATCATAGGATGCCACAGGAGACTGTCATAGCAATTAAAGTACAACAGTAGTACAGTACTGTAGTACTCAGTTTAGTGCCTTACCTTAATAGGTAAACATTACAGACAGTAATAAAGCCAAACTCATTCTAACAACAAGCAACAAATTCCTTGGGTTCTGTCCTGCTTGTCTAGTTTAAGTATTGTATTGTATTTTACTTTATTTATATTTTCCCCAGACTGCGATCTAAGGTGTCTTCCATAAGACGTGCTAGAAACTCTTAGCTGTCTCCTGTGTCTGTCCATTCATACAGCAAATTACTGTTTCCCAGAAACCCATGTGCAAACCTACAGGTAAATTACCTGTTCAAGAACGTTCTTCTGTCAAGGTTCTGATTGCTCATTCACAGAGATTAAATCAGCCAAGCTTACAGTTGCCTCCACTGGAAAATATGTTTGAGATGATGTATATTTATATGAAAACTCTAGGAACAGAAAATGATCCACAAAAGCTGATTCACACAAGCAGTTCACCATTCAGTCTTGTCAATTCCCCAGCATCACCAAAGAATCAACTTGTACGTCCGCAGAATCAACTTGCATGTGTGTTCTTAATCTGTAAACTGCCTTGGGTCCCTTCTGGGAGAAAGTCCGCATATAAATGATATAAATAAATACTAGTATAAATAAGTGTATATGCTGAATTTTAGTAGCAGCAGTAAGAAGTATTGCAATCATATTACAATCACTTCTACTTAAAGAGGAAGAATGGTCATTTTAAGTTGGTCAGCATTTATGTTCATGAAATGAGTGGAATGCTGAGTTTTCAGCAACATCTGTGGACTGTTTCTCATAGAATATTTTTACAGCTCTACAAACACAATATTTTGCAAAATGCTTCCTAGCTGGATCTGGACCTTGGCACAATGGAAAGAAATTTGATGGCTACTGTCTCTTCCCACAATTGCGGATGGCTGTTGGGAATAGGGGATGCAGGACAACTTAGCTGGATCCAGACATGGTGGAGGAATATCTGACAGTTGTGTCCAATTCTGTTATGTGTCAGACATATTTACTTACTAGGGAGCTAGCACTGGGCACACCTTCATTACATATATACAGGTTGATCAATGTTTGTCACCATGTGCAGGGGTATGGCTGCAGAGGTGGAGCAGAACGAGGATAGTGACCCTACAATAAAAAGACTGTCCATGCAAGTGAAATTTTCCTTCAGTCCCTAATTTTTGAAATGGAAGAGCATGAGATACTAAAAACCATTCACACCTAGAGTTCTTATGGGTGTTGCAGTCCAAACATATCTAGAGGACTACACATTCCTTGATCATTTCTTGATCCTAAGTAAATTTTTCCTACAATCTTTGGTTCTGTTCTATGTGGCCAAAAGAGATTCGATAGCTGAATGCTCTGTCTGAATTTATAACAGCATTAAAGACCACTTTCTTCCAGCAGGCTTATCCTGATGATTTTTAAATTGTGAATTTTAAATGCTGAATTTTAGATGTAGATTGTTTTAATATGTGTACATTTTATTCTTTTAAATTGATGTGTTTTTAACAAGTGCTTTAACTGATGTTGTATTTTAATTGTTCTTGTCTCCCCACTTGATCCATGAGGAGAAGTGTGTAAGAAATCTTATTGTTGTTGTTGTTATTGCTTTCTTCACTTCACTTCCCTTTGCCTGCCCCTTTTCTTTGGACACCTAAGCTGTATTTCTAAATGCTCAATGGAAATGTTAAGTCACTGCACTGCTAGAAATTTTGGGACTGAAGGAAAGTTTCATGAAGCAGAATTCTTATTTAGAGGGGTAATGCCCTCATTTTGCCCCTGACTATCTGACATTTTGAACCATCATGGTACACAGCTGCTTCTGACTTAGATGTGGTTTCAATAAACGAGGTATCACCACAAACAGTTTTACAGTTCATAAAGTACTGTGGCACCTTAGAACTTGTTACTATGCTTTAATGGCATGCTGCTTCCTGTACATTTCACTAAATCTACTATGTGTGTTGTTCACTTTGGGCTGTGCGCAGCAATTAAGCATTCTGATAAACTGCAAAGGTGCTCAATTTACACTGCTGAAGTAATCAGCACTCTGGAGAGCGCTTGCCACCTTATTTTGTTTAGTATCAGCAGATGCCTGGAAGGAGAAGTACACAAGGAGATTAAGCTTGCAGTCACTGCAGAATGGAACTGATGAGGAAATGGGTGGAGACGATGAAAGCCAGCAACATTATTAGGGCTCCAAATAAAGTCTGAAGTGCGTTCACTGTATACTGTCCACCTTGTATTCTCTTTCTGTGATCAGTATGGCAGAAGCGTGGTGTCGTGTTTTGAGCATTGGACTACAACTCTGGAGACCAGGGTTCAAATTCCAGCTCAGCCATGAAAACCCACTGGGTGACCTTGGGGAAGTCCCACTCTCTCAGCCTCAGAGGATGGCAATGGAAGATTTCCTCTGAACAAATCTTGCCAAGAAAATCATGTGATGTGATCATGTGTTGCCTTAGGGTTGCCATAAGTCGGAAACAACTTGAAGGCACATAAGGACAACATGGTAGAAAACCCTAAGAAATTCATTGCCATAAGTTGACAGTCAATTTGTATGTGCTGTGTATGCACACATACACACACACAGCAACACAACACTCCCAGAGCAGGGATAGGTCACATGAGGCCTTTATGTGGCTTTTGTGTAGCCCTTCAAATGTCTCTCTGCCTCGAGCACAGAAAGTATATCTAGGGAGAACCTGACAATATAATCAACTATTTTACAACAATGCCCCAAAGGAATGAAACCACAACTCTACCATATATATAATGACCACATTATTATGTATGTATCCATATTGCTGTATACTACAAAATACAGGATATAGTAGTATTCTGCAATATGGTTACATACACATTAACATGGTCACTGTATATATGGTAGAGTTGTGGTTTTGTTCCTTTGGGACATTATATTGTTTCTCCCTAGCTATACTCTCTATGTTTTTTTTGTGAAACCCTGCTGTTGCATGTTCTCTGCTGCAAGTGCCACTGCCAATATTTATTGCCACCATCACATGCAGTATAAGCACCAAAACTGAAACACTTTCTCTCTGTATCCAACCCAAATCCAAGTGATTCTGCTGGGAAGTATTGCCAAACCACACAAAAAGATGACAATTTTTATGATTGTGCTGCTTGCTAGGATGACAGATTTAGCAACAGCAGGGCAAAGGTGCAGCTCCCAAAACCTCCCCCAAGAGTAAGAACTTGACCACCCTGCCTAGGTTACTTGCTACAAGGAGATGCAGTGAAAGCAAGTAACTAGACCTAAGGCAGTGGTTCTCAAATGGTGGGCAGGAAGCTCATGGTGTGTCTGAGTTGCTCAAGTGTGTGTGTGAGTAAAATTTATAAGTGTTAATTAAATATTTAATTTACTTAAATAAAACCGTTCCAGTTTTAATGATGTTATTTCCTTATAAAATGTTAAAATATGAATATGCATGAATGTGACAATGAAGATTTGCATACTAAATAAATAAAACATTTTTATTCATATACTATGTCGAGGGGGTGTGTGCCTCCTGTGTGTAGATGTAAAGAGGGGGTCCCAAGGGTAAAAGTTTGAGTACCACTGACTTAAGGTCTTTTAGATACACTAACAGAGATCATGCATTTAGAGCAAAATATAACAATAATTTTTCAGTGAACCAGGTTAACCCCTTTGCTGAAATTTTACAGTTGACTTAACTCCCCTGCAGTCATTTGTTAGTTTCCAAAATTTGTTCTACAACATTAGAATTTGCATATATTTTATCATTTTGCTCTCTTGTTTACTTCACATTTCCTGGATTCAGTCAGAAAATCAGGCAAAGCATTAAGCATCAGATAACTGATGAATACTAATGGCAAATTTGTCAAATACACTGTTTTGCAGGTAAGTGTTTGAGTACAGAGGTATGAAAATATGTACAGTGTGCTCTCTGTATCCAGATTTTTTTTTTGTTCTCGGATTCAAACATCCATGATTTGAAAATATTTTTTAAAAGTATAAATTCCAATAAGCAAACCTCAATTTTGCCGTTTTATATAAGGGAAACCATTTTGCTACACCACTGTGTATAATGAAACTTAAGCATCCACAGATTTTCATCCTGGAACCAAACCCCAGCAGATACCAAGGGTCCACTGTACATCTGCTCTTGCAAACATTTTTTCCAAAGGAAAAAAATTATTTTGCATCCTGTTATGAAAAAGTCTATCAGATACAACTCACACACCGCTTTAAATGTTTATTATAGAATTACAGATTCACAGATCATCATCACTTCTTCTCCAGTGTTGCTAGCAAATGCAATATTAGATGATTCGAAACTGCTGTGACATCTTGCTGATGGAGAATGGGTAAAATGTATTGTCCTCTACAAACTCCTTATTGCTGCCTATCAGCTTCACAAAGACATTCTAATAAGAATGTAAGTAAAAGAAAGATGAGTTATTCATGTGGTGTAATCTTATCTTTAGCAGCATCAAGGAAATGAAGCAAAGATGGTTATTTTGACTTACATTTTACTCAAGAAATATGCACTTTGTGATGAGACTCATACAGGCAGACTTATTCAACGGTCTGGTCTAAGCCATGCTGACAGTCCTTTAGGAAAAAGGAGCAGGAAAAGGCAATTGAAATGCTCTGTTTGACACAAGGGTTTCCAACTTATAGCCCTCAACCTAAATTTAAAAGGCCTCTGGAAGTTATTAGTTCAGACTTCTGCCAGAATGATTTGTCTCTTTCACACCAACCCACTTGGTAAAGAGAGAGAGAGGGAAAGGAGGGCAGCTGAACCAGAAAAAGAAAAGAGATGGATTCCAGACCTGTTTACCATTGGCTTCACCCTCACCATCTGCCAGCAGGAAGCTTCTGAGTCTCACAGTCTAGTCTCAAGGGAAATATAGTCCTAACCAAATAAAAAGGTTGCCCCTTGTTGCTTTATACTGAATACTTCAATTTTCCCTGCTGCTTTGTATTTTCTGTTATCACCAGAAAAAGAGAATGTACTTTTTGTTAGGTCACTCTATTGTCCACCTAGCATAGTACTGACAGTGGCTTTTATAGTCTCTGGTAGAGAAAAAAGACATTCTTCACCAAGAAGTCACAGTCCTTTCCCTACTACCTCTTAGAGATGGGTCTGAGATCCAAAACACATTGCAGAAGTAATCCAGTTTGAGACCGCTTTAACTGTCCTGGCTCAGTGCTAGGGAATTCTGAGAACTGCAGTTTTGTGAGACATTTAACGTTCTCTATAAGTCAGCACTAGTGCCACTACAAACTACAATTCTCAAGATTCCCTAGCATTGAGCCAGGGCAGTTAAAGTGGTCTCAAAATGGATTATTTCTGCAGTGTGTTTTGGACCGGAGGGCACATGTCCTAGTGATGAGGTCTTTGTTCTTGGGATAGACTGCCAAGGAACTGGTGGCCTCTCCTTCTCTGGAGATATTTAAAGTGATACAGGGTTGGCCAGTTGGTCTGAAAAATTCACTCTTGGTTTCATGGCTCCTTCTGCTGCAGTTGCTCCAGAGCTCTCCCAGTCCTGGACCCAATCAGTTCAGAGGGCTGGCACTGGGGAAGCTGCCACACAGCTCAGAGCAGCTGTAAAATTAAAACTTATTTGCCACCCCACAAAAATGGCCCTGCTAACTGCCCCAAGATTGGTCAGACCTCACTTGGAATACTGTGTCCAGTTCTGGGCACCACAGTTCAAAAAGGATGTTGACAAGCTGGAACGTGTCTAGAGGAGGGCAATCAAAATGGTGAAGGGTCTGGAAACCATGCCTTATAGGAGAGATTTAGGGAGCTGGGTCTATTTAGCCTGGAGAAGAGACAGCTAAGAGGTGATATAATAGTCCTGTTTACTTGAAGGGATTTCACGTTGAGGATGGAGCAAGCTTGTTTTCTCTTGGTCCACAAAACAGGGCCCGGAAAAGAGATTCCACCTCAACATTAGGAAGAACTTTCTGACACCGCTATTTGACAGTGGAACACATGCCCTCGGAGAGTGGTGGAGTCTCTTTCTTTGGAGGTCTTTGGAGGGGTGCTTTGATTGTGTCTTCATGCATGGCAGGGGGTTGGGTTCCATGGTCCTTGAGGTCTCTTCTATGATTCTGTGCCACATCAGGGATACTGTAGTTGCGATTCCTCTACTAACAGAAGGTTGGACTATTTGACCTCAAGAGATGGCATCCAGTTCTAGCATTTGTAATAAAAATAGGGGTAAATGGACTGGAAAGCTCGAGACCCATGCCTTCTCAATGGAGCAGCTACTCAAGACCTTCAGTAGAGCTGCATTGGTGCTTCTCCAACTGTCTGATAGCTTCTGCAGCACTGCCTGGCACACTAAACACCTCATCACATTATGCTGAGGCATCTTCTTGCTGAGGAACCTATACTTCAAGGCAGCACATTTATCCTATACCATTACTTCATCCACATTAACAATCCTAGGCCTTAATGTGTCAGATTCAAATCAACTATGCAACTGAGCTAAGAACAACCTATTAAGTCATTTGCTAATATGCTAATATAATTTCATATCAAGATGAACAGGTTATTGATCTGCATGTAGGAATTTGGAATACTTACTTCATGCTCACCAGAAGAGAGTTGTGTGCCAAAGAATGATCTTATATTTAGAATTCTGCTCCTTTAATATTACTGCAGCAGCCAAATGGAAGTGGGGTCTTTGTTGGAAGTATTTGAGCAGAAACTGGACAGCCATCTGGCAGGAAGATTATTGCTGCATTGCAGAGCCCACCCCAAGCAGGCAATTAGATTCATTGGTCTCCGATATCCTTTCCTCTTTGAGGAAAAAGTGGTCTTCATGGCTCAAGTTTCTATATTGCTTGCACCAGTTTAAAAGATCATAGAGCCAGGACAGCTGGACAAAAGAGCAGAATCACTGGAGTTTGGAAAGGTTATTTTTGGAGACTAAAACTCCCAGAATCCCCTCCCCCCAACAGCATGGCTGTGAGATTCTGGTAGTTCCCAAAAACGTTTCTCGTCTTGAATCTAATTTCAAGTGGATCCAGCATGGTGTAGTGATTTGAGTGTTGGACTAAGACCCTGGGAGACCAGAGTTAAAATTCCCACTGAGCCATGAAAACACACTAGGAGACCTTGGGCAAGTCCCTCAGCCTTATTAAAAAAAGGCAGTGGTAAATCTCTGAATATATCTTGCAAGAAAATCCTGTTATAGGCAATTAACAACAAATTCAAGTCACTTGACACTTTTCTGATCATTTCTCTTCCATAAAGCACTGTGCAATAACTATGGAAGCCAGGATGACACCATAGAAAACAACTCTCATAATCTAACTTGCTGCAGTCATTTTCTTTGAACTGTCACCTTTATGGAGACCATTTTGTCCAGCACTTTCAGACTTACTATTTCAGATGCTAGTGATCTATCCTATGCAAGCAAATTAGGAAGTTTAACAGATGATCAAACTTTCAGCAACCTTAAACATGTATATTAAAAGAGCTACATGGTTTGAAGTGGAACCCATAATTTGAATGTTGGAATTAGGATTTAGCTCTTTGACCCCACTGGAACTGCAGCTGAAATTGCTCCTGTTCATTCCTGCTATTCGTAGCAGGAGCTTTCCTGTCTTTGCAAATAGCACACATGCCAAGAGATGATTCTGACTGGAGGCAAAGTGTTAAAGCTCCCCTCCCCATGATCTTGTTTCCTGCTATCAAGGATATCTATCTTGAGCCCATTATTTGATGTTTCTCCAGCTTTTCTTTGGGTCCCTCCTTCCTTATTAAAGGTTGACATGCCTCTCCTTACCTGTAGTGAGAGCTTTTAAGTAGAATATTCTGATATTTTTTGGTTCTTTTTGGCTTTTGGCCTCATCCACCACTGGAATATGCCACCTGAGAACTTCTCTGAGATTGAATTTGGAGTGTGGCGGAGTCTCCTTCTCTGGAGGTCTTTAAACAGAGGCTGGATAGCCATCTGTCAGGGGTGCTTTGATTGTGAGTTTCTGCATGGCAGGGGGCAGGACTGGATGGTCCTTGAGGTCTCTTCCAACTCTGATTCTATGAGCTTGGCCGCTCAGATACAAGAGGTTCCCCATGCTTGCTCTAAGGGGACTTGCATATAATGAGGCACCGCAAAAAAACTATGTTGGCACATCAAGGAAAATTATATTCGTGCAATGTAGTGAGAAGAAATTATATCAGATTTTAGGTCTGGTGCCCTCCCTTGCTTTTGCCCACTCCCTGCACTGTTTCTCATGTGTTTATGAACTTATTTGATACTGGCTTGCTATTGTGTCTTGGTTTCCCTCACCCCCTCACACTTTCACCCAAAATACAGTCAAGAAGTTTGAACTGTTCTGAATCCTTAGATGGTGCAAGGTTGCAACTGCAGAAAGCACAAGCCCTCTTGCTCCAGTGTTCTTCAATAAAAATAAACTATTGGCCAGATGCTGACATAATTTGTTTTGGGTAGGATGCAGTTTCTTGGAGATCTAGCCTGGGCTGTTGAAAGAAGCTTGATGCAGCTTCAACCTACCTAGTTCCAGTCACTGTGGATGGTGTTTGTCACCTTTGCCCCATGGTCCCCAATATTAATCTACCTTTTCCTGCATAACTCCTTTCAGGAGCTTGGAGCAGAGGCAACGAGTGTCCCAGCTGGCCAGGGATTTAAAACTAAGTTTCTTCCAAATCAAGTATTCCAGCCATACTAGAAAGTACTGGCTGTGCACTATTCCCCAGTAATATCCCCAGATATTGCTGGGGGAATATCTACTTACACACACTGTATTAATAATACTTATACGAAAAAGTAGAAAGTAATTCATGGCTGGGAAACTTAAGATTCTCCAGATGTTTTGGACACCAGCTCCCAAAAATTTCAGTCACAGAGCTAATGGTAAGCGATTATTAGAGTTGTAGTATAAAACAACTAGAGGATAAAATGTTTCTCACTCCAGAATAAGTCTACCAGTGAATAACTTTAAACAATTATGGCCAAAGAAAGACACAGAAACCAGATGTTAGCTAAATGTCAGTTCTCATTTAATGTTTTTTGATAATCTTATTTGCAACATTTACCACATAAATCATCTAAATAAATAGATGCTGTATAGTCTCTTAACCATTATCAGTACAAAAATAAAGCTGCACATTGCGTCAATTAGAACTTGCTCAGACCCTCTCATTTGTATTACAATCTCTGTTTGCAGCAAACACTCACTCACAAAAAGGCATTAAAACTTCGATTCATTTTTAATTTTGTTTGGAATTTGTTCATCCCCCCCACCCGATACATTCAGTTAGTCTATACAAAACAAAACAAAAACAAGAAGCTCATTCTGTGTGCAAAGGAAGCTTTCGTGTGCAAAGATTAACTTGGACACCATGTCAAGAAGATACCAATTCAGATATCATGCCAATAAAAAGGAAGAGAAAGAACACACCCCACAACACGCACACACAAAATTAAAAGAAAACAATGCTTCAGGGCTGTTCCTCTCCTCCACACATCACAATTACTCTGTCCCAAAGAAAAGGAGAATATAGAATTGAACAACACAGTTCAGACTGGCATCTTAGAGAACAAGCAGTGCAAACAACGAGGAAGAACAGAGCTGAAACCCTATTCTACAGGATATGGACTTGGCACTAAAAGAAGACTTCTAACTTCATTAGACATTTATAATGCCCCATTTTGATATCTTTATAATCTTCCATTTCATACAATTTTCCCAACCCCCTTCTCCAAAAGCGCTTACCAGTTAAAGAAATAAAGTCATTAAGAAAAGACTTCTGCACATTGCTTACGGCCCTCCCAGAAGCTCGAGTGAGCCCCATTCCCTTAACTAGCTATTAAAGTGCAATTTGTCAAGGAAAAGGGAAGAACAAAAAAGGATGCATTAAAATATAAATTTTGTATATACATATATATAAATGTCAACACATACAAACGGAAGTGATCAGTGGTGCTGCAGTTGATGAATTTACCTAGAACTGGAGGGGCATCAGGAACAACTTATTGCTGGGAAGTGCTGGGACTTTAAGAAGAGCTTGGAACTGTATCCAATTCTTGAGAAGGATTATAGTTGCCTTGCCTAGGATGACATTCCCAGTTGTGAAGTTAAACCTGACATGATAGCCGAAAGATGTGAAGTGAAAATACCAGAACCTATGGTCTGACACAGCTAGATCGTACCAATGGTGCTCCTAAACATCACAGAAATAAATATTTACTGTAAATCTTATCCCTATTTACAAAGAGAGAAGTGTTATTGAATCTAGTGGAGTTTACTCTCACATAAGCATACACAGGATTGTTGCCTTGGTGTCTTAGGCAGAGTGTCCTGTGGAAATATGCTTGCTGGTTATCTGACATATGCTAAAGCAGTCTAGATTGCAGACAAATATAACCACTGGTGTGATCCTGGTATTAAACTGCATCTGGGTCACTCATAACACTGGTTTTATTCTGTACCATCATTTTTCATTAAATGGTGCACTGTGTCACAGAACAATCCAGCAGTGCTTTGGCAAAAAATAAGATCTGGATCTTGATTCATAAAAACTTTGGTGCCAGGACTTTTTCCTCTTACTGACAGAATATGTTTGCCTTCCTTTCTCCCACCAATTCTGTTGCTTTGCAAGCTACAGACTAGGACAGGATCCCATCAAGCAAGCTGATACTTGTGTAGACCTAAAACTCCCCCTATTTTTCCATTTCTTGCCACCTCCTTGAATCTATTTTTTCAACTAAAAACTCCCATTTCGAATGCCAATTCAATTTCACATGTGAACGGTGTTTGCTTTTTACTACTTTTGTGTTCTGAGGAAAAGAAACTTGACCACAAACTATGATACCTCTTATACCATAGGTGGGAATCATATGACCCTCCAAATGCACAGGCAATGGTGAGTAATTCAGAGATCTGCAGTCCAACATGTGGAAGGCTCCATAATTCCTACCTGTAATTTACACAATTCAAAAAAATCAAACTATTTTTGGCTTACATTTCACAATAAAAAAACAAACAAAACAAGATCACACTTCTTTCCATTTCTTAATGTCCTATTCAAGTGACAACTAAAATTCGCCAATAAAAAATTACTATATACAGTTATCTTACCCTTGTTGATGCAACACCCGTCTCAACTAAATGTGCACAGATGCCTCATGACTAGATAACAATTTATGAGGCCTTCAACTTAGTCTATATATAGTGTATTTATAACGCGCTATTCGTTACAGTCAAATATAATGTCATTAGCTTTAGTTCCCTCTATTGCTTAAGTTAGAATCATCATTATTTACCCATCAACTACCAATCTATCAATTCCTAAATCCCATTGCAGCAATATGACCCCATTTCTGTTTCAAATGTATTTCAGCCAATTCCCAGTCTTTCAAATTCTTTCACACTGAAAGTTGAAGATAAAGTTGAAGATAAATTAACAACCAAAGACAGCGGGAATAGAAGCTGCATTAGGAATGTGCTAGGATGATTGTAAGATTGAATAAGTTTTAAGGATTGAATATCTGGCTGTTATTAGTAGAATGAAGAAATGAAAGAGTGAGTATGATAGAAGGTTTCAGTAGGTTGTAGAAGGGATGAGTAAGTAGTTGTAGCTATAAGTAGGTAGCCAAAGGGAAGAAATGGAAGCAGAAGAAGGGGTGAAAGAAGTGAGAAAGAAAGAGAGAGTTAATGGATTTTAGCAGAAGGCAGTTGGAAAGAATCTGCAGCTCAGAAGGAGTAGATAAGAGTTATATCAACAAGCCACAAGAAGATGCAAAGATTTCAATTCCTTTCTATGATGTTTTATGTAAGGGGTGAGAAGTGGGTGTGTATGTCAAAATGTATGCCAATGGTTAAAATGTTTGTTATTGCAAATGTTTATGTTTGTATATTTTCTTTTTATATGTATGTTCAATAAAATTTATTTTAAAAAAACAACAATGTATGAGGTCAATGTATCAATTTAGATTACTATAGGTCGTACCAGCATAATGTAGTGTGGTTTGAGAGCTGGGCTAGGATTCTAGGAGACCAGAGTTCAAATCGGCACATGAACCTGCTCAGTGGCCTCAGGCAAGTTACACTCTTGTTGCCACAGAGGAAAGGGTAAAGGTAAACCTGTAGGCTGGAAGAAACCTTGCCAAGAAAGCACTGTAATATGCCATCCCTAACACAAACTTCAGTTGGATGCAACTTGGAAGTCATACAACTACAACAAAGTTGCATTTCTGTTTTTGATTAATTACAAGAGGCAGATTCCCCCTACTTACAGCTATGTTTTTCTATGCCCACTGGCATCTCTAATGTTACTTCTTCCTGGAGTAACTCAAAGCCAATTTTTGTTTTCTCAATAATGCTCAGAACATCAATATGGAATTCCATATTCTTTTTGACATAGACCATGACAGCATGCTGCACACAGACAGCATTTATAAACATACTAGTATGTTAAACTGAAACATGGCCTCTTTTCTTAACATACCTTCTCATGCACATTGCTCACATGTCAAAAAAAGTCAAACAGCGCCTCAACAAAAACTAAGTGCATAGAGGGGATTACTGGACAACGAAAAACACAGTACTGGATTCACCTTGGGCTAGCTTAGTAGCCACCATAACAATGATCTAAAATACTATTTGTTTTGGACTAATCACTTTGGCATAATTTTACAAAGTGGGTCGTATTTGTTGAGAGGGATTGCAGGTTTGAAATGTTACTTTCCTAACCATGCTATACCTTGCTGAAGCAATGCATCCTAACCCTGAATTGTATAGCAAAAATATTACTAGAAATGGGAAAAACACCAGTATAACTGTATAGTAGTTCTAGAAAACAAAAAAAAAAGTAATATCAATGTACTGTCCCATGTAATGACCTAAGGACACTTTTCATGTGATCAAAGTTTCAACTGGCTGATTTGCTTTTCATATACATGCATACTAAAACAACAACTGTTTCAAACATTACTCCTATATTATCGACCCCTCATCATCATCTTGACATAAATTTTTGTGTATGTTTAGATAATTTAAAGCTATTTAATAAACCATTTAAAAGTAATTAAACCTCTTCTTCCTGACCCTCCCTTCCTTTTCTTTGAACACGTTAATATTCCCAGAGCAGTTGTACCAATACTGTACTACATATTTATCAATCAAAATAATGAAACCTCTGTATATTTGATGTTAATATATCAAAAGTGATTATTATTTGTAGTTGAAGAGAAGGCAAACTATGTACATATATTATTTTAAACTTGGAATTTGTTTATACTATGTAACATGGTGCTTTCATAAGGAAGATGATATTCTGTAAAGTGCCACAAAACATTTTCTGCTATAGCCCAACAGTGATTTCTGTTTTAAAAAATAAGCTGAAAATAGCCTTCTTTGCATATTTGATTTATAACATATTGAAATCAGGCCATGTATACACCAGCCACATTTACCCCAATAGCACCATGAGCCCTGCTTCATTCTTAGCTTACAAATCTTAACTTACTGCAGTTGTCCCTCCCGATTTGTGGACATGGTGTCTGCGGTCTCGCCCATTTGCGGATGGCAATCAGGGAAGGACAAAACGATGCGCACAACTGAGCGCATCACCACTGAAATCAATGGTGACTTGAATATCTGCGTTTTTCTGGATTTGTGAAGGAGTCCTGATCGGATCCCCTGCAAATCGGGAGGGACAACTGTATAGGGCATCAAAATTCAAATATCACATAAAGCTTTCCATTTCTGGTCTGTTTTACTAACTTGCATGACTAATTAAGTAGATGAGATGTGGGCATCAGCAAATTGTTCACTCACAGGAATATCTAGCAACTCTGGGTTATCACTGTGTGTCAAGCTCACCAGTGTCTCTAATGTGCTCTTCCATTCATATTTAGATGCATTTCCTTTCCTGTTCAAAATAATAGGACAGATGGAAAGAATCCTAAGCAGTCATTTAGTGTAACCCAGCAAACTGTGAACATAATGGAGGGGCTGTTGGGAAATAATTTCAAAAGCTATAAAGTATGCTTTGTTTTCACAATTACTATAATGCCACTATTTTTAAAGTGATACAGAGCTACAATGACTGCCCCATGCACAAAGTAAGGCCTTTTTCTAAGGGAAAAATACTTACAACTTCAAAACCTCCTTTAAAATAGCAAAGACTTACTGCAATTAGGACTGCCTCTCCACGTAAAACTCCCTTATTTGTGACACACAAATTCAATTGGCATAGTTTTTGTCTGAGGGCGAAGACTCAATTGTATTGGATTTCCACGTCATCCCAAAGGACACACAACAGTTCTAGAGGCATGTTATCACACCAGAAACAGCCTTTTGTTCCTAGTAACTAGAGACACTCCAACTTCAATATATCCCTAAATGAGTTTGAAAAGGGATGGTGGGGAGGAGCAGGAGCCCTATTCAAAACCTTTTTTCACTTAGAACTAAGATCAGCACAATTGAAAGAACACTCTCAATACAACACCATTTCAGACTGCCCAGAAGAAAGGGAAAGGGGAAGTATTCTAACTTCTAAGGCTTTCATTGTGGAAATTTGGGGTGGAGGGAGGGGAGAGAATAGCTCTGTTAGTCTTTTTCAGGAAGGAATATCATGGCCTCTTAATGACGAACAAATTTCATTTGTCATAGGCTCCAATGGCTTAAGCCAGCTTCTTCTTGTATCTGATGAAGTGGTCAGCTGCCCATGAATGCTTATGCCAAACAAAACTTGTTAGTCTTTAAGGTGCCATAAGACTCCTTTTTGTTTTCTTTCAAGGTTGATAGTGTAATTCTTAATATGTTTAGCAAGACTTTGATTTTCCACACAAAATGTTTTGTTCTGCATCACAGCCTGAGTTTCAAGAAAGGTAAACCATGCCATAGATATATATGTCAAAGGAAAAATAAAGCGCCCTTTTCCTTTCAAATCTCTCATTTTATTCCTAAAAGCCTGAAATCATTGTAAGTTTTCAAATCAAATAATAAATGAAAGCACCCAAGATGCTATGGAGAGAAGCACTAGCACTGGGAGGGTTGTGAAGGACTGGAGACAGTTGCTGAGATATGTAGTAGCACTTCTGCAGTAAACAGTGCAATAAAGCCTAAGATGGGGAAGAATGGGAGACTCCTACTCTAGTTGTCTGTGCCAACCTACAACAGGCAAAGTGTCAGCAGCTGCCTCTAGAATTCCTTACTGAGCATGAGCGAACAGCAAAACAGAAAGAAAGGGGGAAAGTGATTTAGCTTGCCTCACCAACTACTTTTATAACATGTTACAAAAGCACAGATCTATGAGTCTGGCCATCAAAATAGAAGTCCTAAAAAACGTGGAGGATGGTGTAAGAAAAAGTAATTCCTGGATGCATTTTGGAAGAAGCTTTCAAGTGGTCTGTAGTAGGTTCAAAATATTTTTGTTTACTTATCGAAGGCTTACCTGATCTGGTTGCTTCATTTCACATGTCTATACTGTTAGTTTTGAATAAAAACTTTAGTTAAACATATTGAACAACGCTTCCTTCTTTGTGGTACAGGAACCTATCCCTATTCTTACCATGTTATTTCTGTCTCTGGTACAAGGAATATGTCTACTGCATTAACTGAGATATACTTGTATTTAAGGAGAAGAGAAACAGAGTTTTAGATTGGCTAAAAGAGAAGGAAGGCATTATCTGAACGATAGACTTTTACTTAACAGTCATTCCCGTCTTCTAAAGAATGTTAGATGGGCTAGTGGGAATCTTCAGCCTCCTTATTATACTACAGTTCTCAAAATCTTTGTGGGAAGTTAGGGCTGAGGCAAAAACAATATACATTTGTAGTGTACATAAAGCTTCAAAGGAAGAAACTAGCTCAAAGAGAAATTAGGTGACTAAACAAAGCTTTCTTTCTTTCAAAAGGTCTTAAGTAAGTTAAATTGTAGTCAGATGTAGAAACATATAGGAAGACAAGCATTTCCATTTGTAAAATAGCTCAAAGCTGAATATGTACTTCAGATGTCATGAATATAGTGAGTTTTCTAAATTCCAAGAAAAATGGAAACAAGAGTGTATCTATCTTGAGGACAGGGTATCATTATATAATGGTGTAACCCAGCCATTTCTGGATCTAAATCCATAAGGAGTTGGATGTTCAGCTGATCTCTGTAGCTGTATGGCTTGAATAACAGAAATTAAAATTAAAATGTGAGGCATTTCCCGGCATTATTGCTTGCCATCCTCTGAAGCCAGTTTTACAAGCAGAGCCATCCAAAGTAGTGACAAGTTAGCAGCCAGTGGCCAATTGACTTCATATATTCAACTTCTGCAACACAGCTTGTTAGTGCACCTCAGTTACCTGACCTTTTAGAGTGAGGCCATTTATTGATTTCTGTCAAACATCTAAACAGTATACATCTGCTAATTCTCTGTCCAACAGACTATCAATGGTGATAAAAGTTTAAGTATTTGCAAGCAGAAGTAACAGAGCTTGGAAATGTTACTTTCTTGGAGTCTCAGAATCCCTCAATCAGCATTGGCTAGTGGCTGTACTGGCTGCAAGAGTCAGTGTAGTTAAAGAAAATAACCTGTCCCAAGTTACAAAAAGGTACCATAAAAATATAATGCTGTCCTTAAGATATGGACTAAACAGAGTTCTAGTGCAGCAGAAGGAGTTTTGCAGTCCTAACATTTTGGAAGATCTGAGACTAAAAACTAACTAAAGAACTGAGATTTCAGGATATTATTCGCATTTACACACATGTGCAAATAAAATGTGTTGTTTTCCTCGACTCTCAAGGTTATTCTAATGACAACATGTTATGCTGACTGGAGGATTCTAGGAGATGTAGTCCCCAAAAGTAACATTTTCAAGATCAGTTCCTCATATTAAGAACTCAGTACTAAGTGAAACTCTTGCTTTGCTAATGCCCCAGAAAATGGAACATTTATTGAGAGGCACCCCAATTACCCAGATGTGCTATTCTGCAGCCTGAATGGAAAGACAAAAGAGGCCAGAAGAACAGATTGAGAGCTGGGAGGGAGGATATCCTGCTATAGTCCACTCCACTCTCAAGAAGTCAACCCTCCTTTGTTATGTGAACAGTTTAAAATATCATGATTTATACCCTTTGACCCCGAAATGGCCCATCTTCCTTTAAGGACTCTGGAAAAGAAAGGGGGTGGGCAGAAATCCACAGAAGTTGCATTGCCCTTAAGCAGAGAGAAGCCATCTTTAAAGTGGTAGGTGACCATTTTTTATAGTACTGTAATATTCCTCAAAAACCTGGCTTCAAGTCTGTATAAAGAGTCGCAGGCAAACTGTGCTTAAGAATCTCAGCATGATTTTAAATTTAATTTCTATAAATCTCCAGAGTAATATAATTTCACACAACTGGAAGGAGTTTTTTTCTGTAAGACAGAAAGATGAAGTCAATAAATAAAGTGGATGCTGTTTAAAAGCTGCACTACTTTCAATGGGACATACTGTGAAATAATTCTGGTTGGGACTGCAGCCTTACTTTCTAGCTTCTCATTGTCATTTTTCATAGGAAGATTTCCCCCCCTCTGGAGCTTTAATTTGTTTAAATAAATTTAAAGAAGCGCGCGCGCGCGCGCGCACACACACACACACACACAAACATATGCTAAAGCTATACAATCCATAGACTACAACAATTCCTTTTGAAAACAAAAATCAAACCCACAAGGAAGTCCAGCACAATTTTCAAGGCATTAAAGTGCAAGACAAGGCTCTGTGGAATTGGAAGCAGCTTCTCCCTGGCAAAGGCAGAAATATTCATGGAGAGATACCCTTACCAGAATAGAAAGACACATACAAGGGCCAGAGGCTTGGAAAGGAAGAGGGATAACCAGGGGTACTCTATCCCTGTAAGAGCAAATTAGAAATGAAAGGATTTTGCAAACCTCCTATACAAATCTTCCAACCATAAGCCCCCTTCTACCCTCTTCATATCCAACGTTTCTGATAGCGTACTGTGATCAGACAGGTCAACATTGGTTAGAGTCCATGTCTATTTATGGCCTAAGCCACCAGCCAAAAAGACAAGTGCTACAATTTTTCTGTCTCTGTAAGAATGCCCTCCACTCCATCTTCCACTCCTACTTCTAACAAACCCTAAGAGCCATGGCTCCAAGACAAGTAAAACGCCAGTTTCATGTCAATGGGCACTAAGTTCCCATCAGCTGCAATAAGAACATAATTTTAGGTTGTGTTCTTTAAAATTATCTGGAATCTGACAAATAATTTAAATACAAGGAAAGAGAGATTTGCAACACTTGCTTGGTAGTCGTGCACACTGCGACACTACCACATTGATAACTCACCAAGAAAGACCAGTTGCAGCAGATATTTAGGATTTTTTTTTAAAAAAGTGTTTTCAATTATTTACATATATAAAATTACAATTGCTAGCAACTCCATCCTTGGTCAAGATGTTATGACTCCAAAGACAACAGAAGACAAGCATGTAAAATTACAGTTTGCTAGCTGCTAGTTATAGTGGCTTCATTCTTGTACCATTGTAATTATTATTCCAGTGGGACCAATACTGGCTTCTCATTTACCAGCTGCTATTCAAAGATTAAATCTGCACTCCATGTGTGCCAATGCACATCCAACAATTCAGTTCATCTTCAGTCTCATGGGCCCTCCACATTTCTGAACACAGATGGGCACAATCGAATTCTCAATTATGGATGGGTGGGATTCAGATTTCCTATGATCATGAATCGTTTCCATGTTCAATTGCCTAGTGAGAATTTTTGCAAGTCTCCTACAGACTTGCTGGGTATTGCAGTTGAATCTGGACACCCAAGATACATGTTTGTGGCTATAATATGCAGGAACAGATTGACAGTAGCAGCTACTGAAGTTGATCTAATGATAAGCCACAGACTGCCTAGGAAGAAAGTCTCAAAACCACTGGTCTGCCATGATGGGATGAATAAAAGCAAGATAGGCTTTTCTCTTGCCAATGTGCCTGGTCACAGCAGCATTGCTTTTTGCACTTCTATTTCTAGAAAATCATCAGCATGGAGGGCACCAATGCAAGTGTTCCCTTGAGAGACATCAACAAGCAACCCAGTATACTATCATATAGCCAAGCCTCTCAAATTGTTTGTTGAAGCCCTATGGACATCAATAGGCCACATCTTGTAGATCCCTGGTAAGAAAAGCAGCATTAAAAGCCATTCCAGGGGAGAAAGGACCACTGTTTTTCACAAACTTCACTAGGAAGGGAGTGGGCCAGGGATGTGGTTTGGCAAGGGAAATCAACACTAAAACATGGAAGAATACAGATATTTGTAATTGGTGTCTTCCCTATGTCTGGACATTCACCCCAAGCCACTACATGAATTGCAGACAGGCTATAATTGCTAGCTATAGGACACAATAATTCTTCCATAATGCACTGTGAACAAAAAGTTTGCCAACGAAAAGAGCTTCAGTTTCTCAGATTGACAAAGCAACAACAGACAAATAATATATCTATACACCCACTCACTCTCTTGAGATATATATATATCTTATAGTAAGAAATGAGGAAAAACACAGGCACCCCCACATTGCCTTTTTATGTTTTGTTTTTGCGTACAGTATTTGGAAGGGGAGCAGGGAAGAAAAGAAAGAGAGTAAGTGAGATCAACAGTCAAAATAAAATCAAAATCCTTTGTAAACATCTGTGAAGGAAAATTTTCGGATTTTGCTTATTAAATAATATGAATATAAGTTGCCCACACTAGAAAAATCTGCCTAGGAATGCAGGAGATGAAAACAAAAAAAGAGTAAGTTCCCCAAACATGGAAAACATAAAGAAAATATGAATAAAACTGGAGACTCAGAACTGGATGCTTCGGTCTCGGAAGAAGCCCTCTGCCATTTGTGCTTCTCTGAAAGTCACGGTAATGGAGTTTGCTGTGATGTCTGTCACTGTCACTTCATTTGGGGGCAGAGCAGGGCTCCATGAAAGGTTGCCTTCAGTTGTCTCTGAACCCACTGCAGAAAAGGAAGAAGGGAAGATAACAGCATGTGAGACAGGAGAGGAAAAAATGGAACAGAAGACAAATAGGAATAAAAAAAAATCTTCTTCCCTCATGGAACAGACCACTAAATGCAGAACTGACACACTTAACATAGTGGAGGAGAGCCAGAAGAGCAAGAAAACAGTTCAAAAGAGCACAAAGTACACAACACAACACACATACACACAATCTGGGCACAATTATGTAGTTTCAGTAATCAGACTAATATTGCAATGCACTTACATCATCCCTAGCCTATTCCCAGTCTAGGCTGTGCTATTCAGTACAAAAGAAATCTTATCCAAGCCTTTCCATTAACACTTGATTGAAGAAAAATAGGAACCCCCCAATGCCATCAGATGAAGGACTGACTGTTATTCAAAGCCCTCAAAATGAGTGTCTTGTGAGTTCATGCAGAAAGCTACTTTCTCTCTCCTTTATATGAATTAGACAAGTTTATTCCCCTATATGGTCCCGGCAAATCCATCTCATAGTGAAGCTTTCTCACATAGACCTTGTATAAAAAAAAAGAATAGCAGTACTAACCCCCTACATCAAAATAGATACATGGATTGGGGAGGGAGGCCTCCATTATCTATTACTTTACCTGTTCTGCACCCTCCTCCTGTCCCACCTAGCGATGGAATGAGGGCCCTTTAACTGGGTATTCCTGGCTTCTCCCATATCCGAGATGTGTCTACTCTCACCTGAGAAAGACTCCATTCTCCCCGACACTACCTGGAATTCCCCATGTGCGTACATGTAGAAGGGAGAATAAAAAAACAAAAACACAAGGTTTACATTTCTCTACTAGTCTCACCAACTACACCCCATAGGGCTTCACAACCTTACAGCCAAATTTTCAAAGCACCCAGTAAAATAATTCAGCCATCTTTTATTAATAGATTACGAAAACAAAAAAGCCACTGCATCTACATCAAGGGGAAAAAAAATTAAACCTACTTTACTGTTTCCAAATAATCTGAGCAGAAATCTCAAAATAAAATCATTTTTAAATAAATCCAGTCAGATTTAGGAATGTTGCCCCTTCATCAGCATTGCAGACGATTTATGCTCTGCAACAGGTTATATTATCAGGATATTCAGGATTCCTTGTAAGGAAGCCTAGCTTGCTTTGCCCATCTGTGGCAGCAACTTTTGCTCTACCCACCTGCCACTGTTTAGGCATGCTTCTTCTGCAGCTGGCATGCAACCATGATGCCCCCTGCTTCCCATCCTGTGCCACTACGCAGATTCACTTTGTGGGACAAAGACCTTTTTCTCTCTATAGCTGGACCAACCAATATTTTCCCCACAAGTTAGGGGATATCCTGCCACACAATACTGAAGTGAACTGTTATTAAATGCTACGTCAGCTACTTTAGATCTGTTTTAAAAACAGCAAAGCAAAACCAAGAAGAGCTCCATATGTACAGGAGTGTGCAATTCAAGTTTGAATACACTCTCCCAAGAATACTCCCTCTTTGCTCTTGCAGATCAGCTTCCACAGATTTTGACTCTATGTAATTAATGGGGTTTGCTCTGCAATTATGCTTTTGCAGAATTATTGATGGGATGACACCAAAATTCTAAAACCCAAAGTTGAAAAAACATACACAAATAAAACAAAAAATTAACAAACCATTTAGCCAACTAAATAAAATGGAAATTATATGGCACTTCTATAAATACACAAAGTCAAGGGCCTTGAGACCGTAGTACATGCGCTGGTAATCTCAAGCCTTGATTTCTGCAGTGCACTCTACAGGGGGCTACCCTCGTGCTTGGTCCAGAAACTTCAACTAGTTCAGAACATGGCAGCCATACTGGTCTATGGTACATCCCGAAGAGACCATATAACACTGATCTTAAGATCACTCCACTGGCTGCCCATTAGTTTCTGGGCCCAGTACAAGGTGTTGGTTATCACCTTTAAAGCCATAAATGGCTTGGGTCCAACCTAAACCATCTCCTTCCATATAATCCTCCCTGCACACTAAGATCTTCAGGAAGAATTTGTTACAACCTTATAAAACAAGACTGTCCACGACCTCCCGAGGACCTTCTCAGTTGTCGCGCCCAGACTGTGGAATGGCGTGCCAGGCGAGATCCGTCATATTACAACCCTAAACAGCTTTTTAAAAGCTATAAAGATGGATCTCTTCTGGCAGGCCTTTACTGAATAGTTCTCTGAAATCTAATAGCTGAATTCCGACCTCACCACAGCCACAATTTTTTTTTAAAAAAGTATGTTGTATATTTTATCTTGTTTATGTTTAATTTTATTTTAAGGGGGGATTGAGGGATTTGAATACAGGTATATGGCTTTTTTTAAATCTTTGTAAGCCGCCCCGATTGCATCTTGTAGAGGGGTGGGATATAAATAAATTTTAGTATTATTATTATTATCATTATTATTATTATTAAAGCTGCCAGATCAAACCACTGATTCAGTTAGACCTTTGCTGTCTATGGCCCTTCTCTGGTCCCTTTAGCTTTCACTGTCAGAGAGCTCTAGTGCCACAACAAACAACAGTTTCCAGGATTCCCTAGCACTGAGCTAGGGCAGTTAAAGCAGTCTCTAACTGGATTATTTCTGCAGTCTTTTTGGACCTATGGTATGTTGACTGACAATTGCTCCCCAAGGTGTCAGGTCTTTCCCCAGGAGCTGCTTCCCATTTACATGAAGATGGTGATAATAGTAAAAACTAAACAACTGTATTAACTCTTTGACTGTAAAGTTCTTATTTAGAGGGCCAGGAACAGGAATCAACTATGCTGGAACAGAAATACAACTTATGAAAGACTTTGGAGCCAAAAGAAGACTGGTACAAGCTTCCATTCAATATCCCACAATCCTCCTCAAAGACCTGCATGCAGTATTACACAAAGGAGTGCTTAAGATTCAATGTCTACATATGATCTGAACCTCTGTGCTGAAACACACAATTAGATATTGCAAGCAGAGCATAGTACTGTAAGAATACAAATCAATTGTATTTTTCTGTTGTAACATAAGCCTTGTATCCAAATACCTCCACATAAAAGTTTTTTTAAAAAATATCTGTATTTAAAACAATTGTAATTGTAAAGCAAGCCATCTAGTCTTAAAGATTACCAAGGTAGGCTTTATTGTCTGTGGATGATGCCTAGTAAGCTTAGGAGTTGGAGCATACACGACTAGTTTTTGAAGCAGGATGCTGCTCAAACACTAGAGGTGGAACTTCATGAAGCTGAAAAGCTTCTTGCCCTACTCTGTGACTAACAGTAGTAGTTTTTATATGAAGCAATGCACGCACACACGCATGCACGCACACACACACACACACAGACAGAATGTATTCTTCTTGGCACACAATCCATATTACCAGGAGAATATTCCTTTGCAAAACACAGAACAGGTATGTGCACAGACCTGTAAGGGCAGTTCCCTGAGTCTCAACATAATAGCTGATCAGCTTTCTAATATTTCCCCAACTTTTACTCTATTCCTCACTAGGAGGTCAAGTTGGGAGGGGAATTCCCAGTGTATGGGGCTTTGGGGAATGGGGAGGGCTCCCCTGGGAACTTTCAGGGGCTGGACTTGGACTGTTTGTGGGCCAAATGGTGTCTGAGGTCAGGAGAGGTTCCCCTCCCCTGGTGTACCTAACAACTGACCTCATATGTCTACACTACGAAGTTTACATGGAGTTTAGAAGGTGCTTATACAAGTCTAGACAAATAAGTCTGATAGTTGTAGTTCAGGGATGATGTAGATCATGCTCCCCCAACCTCATGTGTTGGACTAAAAAGCCATCATCTATTGCAGTGGTTCTCAAGCTTTGGTCTTCTAGATTTTTGTAACTTCAACACCCAGAATTCCTGACTGGGACTTCTGGGAATCTAAGTCCAAAACATCTGGAGACCCAAAGGATGAAAACCGCTTATCTATTGTTATCTGGAAAATAGATATTGCAGTCTAGAATATCTGGAAGCTGCTGAGTCTCTGTAGGATATCCCCAGTTAATCATCATTGGTGTCTTCAGCTATAATTCCTAAATTTTTGGAAGGGTGAGGACAGAGTAACTCTTAAACCAATTTGACAGAAACTAAGAGTGATCATATAGCAAAAAAATAAATAAAAAAAATAAATAAAAATCATACTGCACCAAGGATGAACAACAGTGTTAAGAATGGAAGCCAACTGTCATTGAACACTGGCATATTTCAGGCAGAGTAAAAGTGATGTGACATCATTTCCAGTTTAGTTTTCAGCTGCAAACCAGACATTTTTCAGGTTTTGAACAATTCTGTAGCAGTTTGGGCTATCCCTTCCCCAATCCGGGGCCTTCATGGATTTGGGGTGTATACAAAGTGGGTTGGCCCTATGCAACCCAAGAGCTGCACTTTCACCATCCCTGTAAATCTAACAGCTTTAACAAGTGGTTCTCTCATTATGAATACTCCCCCATGTGAAGGAATCCAGATAAGAAGCATACCAAGTAGCCCTTAAGGATCCTTAAGTGTGAAAAGAACAGGAGTACAACATGAAATGCTTCAGGAAAGAGATGCTTCTTACTGCTGTAATCTAAATCTACTATCATTGTTTGAGAGGACATTTTTTCATTGCTTCTTTTAACAACTGGCATAGGGAATCAGACCCATTCAAAATACAGCTGGCTGGTGTTGAGATTCAGGGTGGCCACCTCTCACAGAGCACTAAATCTGTAACAACCCTTTCAGCCCAAGATAGGCAAAGTGTAGGTCATGGGCCACGTGAGGCCACAGTGCCACTTAGTGCTGTCCAGGAGTTAAAATAAAAACTTTAAAAACAATGTTTACCCCAAATACTGTCTAATAAACATGAGATGCATTTTTGCTGGGTTTCTGGGTCCCCTCACTGGCCTTAAAAAAAAAACCCAAACAAACAATGAAGCAAACAGGAAGTGACTTCCAAATCATTTATTTTAAAAAAGGCCTAAGTGATCCAGCCCTGCCTCCCCAAAACATGGCAAAAATGCCCCCAAAGTATATGGAGGCATTTTGGACAAAAATGTTTTTTATAGAAGTGTGTGGCAGGGGTGTTGTCTTCCAGGGTGTTGGGGGGGAGGTAATGTTGGCCCCTAGCCTCCAACAATTGCTTTAAGTCAACCTGCAAAAGGCATCTGGGTAGGGTAAGGTAGGATGTTCTGGCAGTAGCCAAATGGCTAGCCCCAAAACTACATATTCAGAATGCAGCAGTCAAGGTGGCAGGCCTGATGTGTCCAGGAAGCAACCAGAGATGGGTGCAGAAAAGCTGAAGATGTGACCCAGCCTTACCCTCTTTGCTAGTGGGTTGCGTAGTCTCATCCCAGCCACTGGGGGTCTGCCTGTCCTCCAATGTCACCGGCTCCTTCAGGAAGAACTCCCGCCGACGGTTCCGATTCTCCAGGCTCGACATGCGGGTGAACTTCTTCCGTGAAAGTCGCAGGTATTTCTGGTTCTTGTTCTGCTTCCGAAGTGGGAAGGGCAGGACTGCACCCCCACTTTTCTCAGGCAGCTCTGTCTGCGCTCCTTTACTCCCTGCTAGATTGTTTCCTCCCCCTCCAAACCTCCGTGACAGAGAGAAGCAGAGTTTCTCTTTCCCTTTGTGGGTGCTCCTCAGGTCCATGCTATACAGCCTCTGCAAACAAAGAAAAGTACTCTCGGTGTAACCACTTTGTGATGTGCTTGGGTTTACAAAGACATCTGCAGTCTCTCATAGGCCAAGATCCCCATGGGCGCATAGCTCCACATGCACAGCTCTATATCCTCTCATTTTCCAGCAGCTTGCCGCCAAGCCCAAGGAAAGCCTCTGCTACTCTTGGTTGCAGGTGGGGAAAGGAGAGAGTTAATTCAGACCAAAGAGAAGCAGGTAGTCACATCTTGTGGGAGGGAGTGCACCCACTTTTTCCTTCAAAGAGGAAGGAGCAGCCAGATCTTCATAATCTGAATTACTGCCTCCTCCTTTCCACTGGAAAGAAGGAAGAGCAGCCTCTCTTGGGGCCTGATGTGGAAGGTTTTTGGATAGAAGGCAAGGGCAAGTGAATAACCTTCTGTGTCCTATCCAAAAAAAGGGACTTAAGCATGCATAAGACACCGACAGAATAGATTATAACATCCTCTGAAGCAGTTCATTCTCAGCCTTTGATCCTTCAGATATTTGGGAATTTAGCCCTCAGAATTTCTGTCCATTGGCTGTGGTGACTGGAACTTCTGTGACTTGAAGTCCAAAACATATATGAAGGATCAAATGTCACAAACCACTTCTCTAAAGCAGGGGTGAGGAACCTGTAGCCCTCCACTTTCCAACCTCCTCTGATAGCCTGATGAACAGTGAAGGGAACAATAATTCAACATCTGGAGGATCACCCTCATTCTAAAAAGGATTTGGTGTGTGTTTTTGTTCAATACAGAAGAATAATTTTTATATATTACCATATAGGAATTCTTTAAACTCTTTGTAAGATACCAAAATAATCACAGAGTAGAATGATGGGAATGAGCAAAACATTTAAGGTACTGTAATTGCTTACTCTTAACATATGGCTGTGGGTGAGGCATCTTTTTAGCAAAAACTTTAACCCAAATTGCAAATCTCAAAGCTAACTTTTACTTAAAATTTTCTATTAATATTTTCTAAATGACAGTTATCATCACTCCTGACCAAAGCCTAAGCTTGGCCATTTTGGGCAGAGCTGGTTGGAACTGCAATATCTGATATCCCAAATATGGAAGAAGTATTACATTAGTAATAGAATTTAGTAATGGACAACATAATCCAGCAAATTCAGGATATTACCTGCAGCAACAGGCGCTTGGGTTTGGGGCCTCTCTTTCTGTAACCTGAGGCACGCTCTCTCTCTTCCCTGAGGAGACAGAAGAGACTTTGCAGTTAATCTGTTAACACAAGACAAATACCAGCAAGGGTTTTTCACCCACTGGTGTTATTTACACATTTCATAGCACTCATGCCTGTGTGAATATGAGTCAGGGTAAAAAAGTTTTACCTAACTCAGGTTGGTAGTCAAAGGTATATCTGTTCTTGACAACTTAATCTAGCAACACTTAACAGAGATTATTTGTTGCTGATTTATGGTGATCCTATGAATGAGAGATCTCCAAGTCACCCTATCATCAATAGCCCAGTTCAGGTCTTGCAGACTCAGGCTCATGGCTTCCTTCATTGAATCTATCCATCTGCAATGTGGTCTTTCTCTTTTCTTACTGCCTTCTACCTTACCAAGCATTATTGTCTTTTCTATTAAATCACGTCTTCTCATATATCCAAAGTAAGACAGTCTCAGTCTCTTGGCTTCTAATGAGAGTTCTTTAAAAACCCCAAATCCCTGGCCTTGTAGGCTGGGAATGATGGGAGCTGGAGTCCAAAAATATGAGGACAGTTTCCACAGCTAACCTCTCTCCATTAGCAGAAGACATGTAGAGAACCTTGACTTACTACCCAGCAATTGTGTAGACTGACTTATCACCAAAGGGTAGTACCACATATTTCTCCAGTAAACTGTATCTTGGGTCTTAGTGTCTCAGCAGCCAGAAATAGAGTAGTTTCTTCTTCAGTTATGTGAAGTACCATACCCATACTGTAAAAATGTAAATGCTGGTAAATCATTAGGTAATTAAGATATAAGGAAGAGGTGCAGAATGTGTGGTCTTTCACGTATTGTTGGAGCGAAACTCCCATCAGCTCCAACCAAAAAGGTCAATGGTGAAGAACAATGGGAGCTTCAGTCCAACATCTAGAAAGTCACCAGTGTCCCATTGCTGCTGATATGCAAGGACTTCTGCAACTTAAGTAGAAATGCTGCCCCTGTTTGCCCTGGATCGTTGCAGTGGTAAACACACAGTGCAGCAACATTCCGCTCCCTCTCAGGAACAAAAAGAAGCTGCTGAAAGTAGCTTCCTGGAAGGGGTGCCATAATGGTGCTCATGCACCATGATGATGCCTCTTCCAGCCAGTGCCATTTGGGCGTTCTGACGACCGTGTGTCATCATGGCACACCCCGTGTGGATGGGCACGTGCCTTAATGGTGCACAGGCGGCAAAAGTCCAAATGCGCCTAGCCCTATCAAGCTCTACTTTTGGCCCCAGGCCAGCACAAAGTACTGGTCTGTTTAAGGCCATAATTACCAATTCTCCTTGTCCCATCTGGGCAGGAAAAATTCCTGTCAGTAGCCTCTCCCTGATGGATTTTTTTGATGGAAATGCAAGACAAGTGTGGATTGCTCTCCCCAAAAGAAAGAGGAAACATTCTTACTTCTCTTCGTAAGCCATCACCAGGCGAGGGTCAAGAATGTGATCCTCTGGCTCCCATGTGCTGTATCTAACAGAAAATATTAAAGACCATCAGAAGAGTTTTTGATAAAGAAGGCTTTTGCAAGCATCACCGACATTTTAGCAACTGCCCTTCATGAGATGGAAACAAACATGATTCAACAGATGAACAATGAAAACTTTGCATTCCTTCTGTTCTTTCCAAACATCCTCAAAATCACAGAGAATTTTTTTAAGAAAGGATAGGGACATTTTGAATTTAAAATTAAAAGTCTAAATTAAACAACACTGTGACTCTTGGTGTTACAAGTGGCTTTAGAGCCACTCTTGCATCCTGCGTTGAAGGCAGATTGAAAAACTAGACACCTAAGATTTAAAGATACTAGAGTTTTTCTTGTCCACGTGGTTAACAACTTTAGAGCTGTGAAGCATGACACATTAAGATTTCTTTTTTTAGTTCCACAAACTGTGAACTCTGAACATGAGGTATGCAGAAGTATTTTTATCCTTCCTTTCCATCCACTATTCCAACAGTGACTTGCACATAATATATAATAAAACCACATAAAAGCCAGTACATATGAACAGCCAGCAGATACAAATGATACATCACCACAAAATAATCAAGCAGAAACATAGAATAGAATCATTATTTCACAACCCAAAAGCCCTTTAGAAAAATACCATCTTAGCAGGTGATGGTAAAAAAGATTGACCATCCTTACAAAGAGTTTCATAACTTTGCCCCTGTTATAGATAAAGCCTACTGCATATGGGGTACCCATCATATTTTGTATAGCAGAAAGGAGTACAAAAGGAATCTGAAGATGATCTAAGCAGAATCATGGGTCAGAAAGCTAATTTTGATATATCCCAGCCTCAGATAGTTCAACAAAGGAGGAGCAACTTATATTTGAAAAATGGAGTCATAGCACTGTAACTGTATAGTGTGAATGGGCCCTGAATACTCTTCAAACACAGCATTATGTAAAATCTAGTTTGGAGGCACCAGAAAATGAATAACTTTGGCTAACTTCCTTGTCTAGAAAAGGATAATGAACGCAAACAACACACAAAAAAGACAGATGTCAAAAAACAAACATGCATACATATATAGATACACACTGGTTAAGTCTCTCTTATCGGAAATGCTTGATACCAGAAGTGTTTGGGATGGGGGGGGAGATTTTGTAATATTTGCACAACATTACAAATATTGGAGATGGGACCCAAGTCTGAACATGAAATTCATTTGTTTTATATACACCGTACACACACCACTTGAAGGTAATTTTAAATATATTTTAAATAAATTTGCATATGAAACAAAGTTAGTGTACACGGAACCCTCAGAAAGCAAAGGTGTCACTATCTCATTACCTACCTATGTGGACGATTTTGGAGAATTTCGGATTTTAGATTCCTTATAAGAGATACTCAACCTGTGTGTGTGTGTGTGTGTGTGTATCATTCCACATTGTTTCTGTAATACACTGATTACTCATTTTTTAAAATAACTAGATGACATTCATTGCCTTTGTATCAACCTCATTCATTTTTAGATAGTCAGCAATTTCAGTTTTACTTGTCCAACATTTTTATTATATATTCATATTTTTGTAATTATATTGTTCTGGAGTCATGCACTCTTTAAGTATTTTGTTCTGATTATGAAAGAACACAGTACATAGACCAGCCACTACTACAAGAACAAACATTTTTGAACATGTCATCACCTAAATAACTACATATGCGTGCACAGGTCTTTATAGTCATTCCCAAGATTAGATGCAGCAGAACAAACATATTAATAAGACTTATCTATTGTGTGTGTTTGTATGCTATGCAGTTTCTCTGGTGACAGAATATTAATCTTTTTAAAAACACTATGTACACAGTTCTGGTTTTCAAAATTAAAACTTACTGCAAATGTGTTTAATTGCTGAAGGTATGTTTAACCATAAAATATCACCCACTTTAAATGCATATAAATTAAAGTTGGGACAGTTAAGCCAGTTAATTGACTGGCTTAATCAATTGATATTAAAACATTCTGATCCACTAAAAAAGGTGCCCTCATTTGATTAGGCACAACATTTAGCGTATTAATGTTACAACAGCTGGAGATGGGAAGCACCATTTCAGAAGAGGCATTCCCCCTTGTGTGAAAGCATGCTGCATCAACATTGCAGAAATAATCCAAATCAGCACACTAACCGCGATGGCACAATGCTATGGAATTCTGGGAATTATAATTTTGTGAGACAATAATAATAATAATAATAATATTTATTTATATCCCGCCCCTTTGAGGTCAATTGGGGCAGCTAACAACAATAAAATATAACACAGATATACAAAATCTAGTTCCCTCCCCCCCCCCATTAAAAAGTTATTAAATCAGTTACAAATTAAAACAGGATTTAAAATTAAAACAACAATTAAAATACAACAATAATATTACAACGGCGATTTTGGACTACAGCAACTGTTCTCATTAAGTCTTCTAGGAGGAACTTGGGGACCCTCTTCAAAGAGGAGTTCCTGAGGCCGGGATTATCTATCCTGGAAAGGCCTGCCGGAAGAGATCTGTCTTGACGGCCTTTTTAAAGCTGTCTAAAGATGATGATGATGATGATGATGATAATAATAATATTTATTTCTAGTCTGCCCCTCTGAACAAGCAATCGGGGCGGATTACAACAAGGATTAAAACAATATCAAGTAAAATATCCCATCCTTTCCCTTACCACCCCCCCTTAAAAAGAGATTAAATCACAATTGAATTAAAACAGTAACTAGCTAAAATAGTAATAAAAACAAGATTAGAGAAAAACGGACCCAGCCAAGGTTATGCAGAAGTAGAAACAGAGAAGGGAGGCTGGGAGAAAAAACCACTCTAAAGCCTAGATTTGGAGCCGGGGGATGTTTACATTCTCTGGGAAGGCCTGCCAGAAGAGATGCGTCTTTAGGGCTTTTTAAAAGCCTTCTAAAGATGAAATAAGATGCATCTCATCCGGCAGGTCATTCCACAACCTGGGGGCAACAGCCGAAAAGGCCCTCTGGGAGGTCTGCACCAACCTGGTCTTCATGGGTTGCAGCAAGTTCCTCCCAGAGGACCGAAGTGTGTGTGTGTGGGGGGGGGGGGGTTCGTATGAGAAGAGGCGATCCCTTAGATAGGATGGACCCAAGCCATGTAGGGCTTTAAAGGTTAAAACCAACACCTTGTACTGTGCCTGGAAATTGGTTGGCAGCCAGTGGAGAGCTTTAAGCACAGGAGTGATGTGCTCTCTCCTAGATGTTCCAGTGAGAAGTCTGGCTGCCATATTTTGGACCAGTTGTAGTTTCCGGGTTAGGCACAAGGATTGGATGTAGAGTGTGTTACAGTAGTCCAAACGTGAGGTTACCAGTGCGTGTATCACAGTTTCCAGATCCCTCATCTCCAGGAAAGGGCGCAGCTGGCGCAGCCGAAGCCAATAGCAGGCACTCCTAACCGTCGCACTCACCTGACTAGTCATGTGAAGCAACGGGTCAAGGAGTACCCCCAGACTGCGAACAGAGTCCTTTGAGGAGAGTGTGACTCCGTCCAGGACTGGAAGTTGTATTCCCAGGCCTGGTTTCGGGCCTGTGACTGTGAGTACCTCCGTTTTGTCTGGACTGAGCTTCAATCGGTTTTTCCTCATCCAATCCATTACGGCCACAAGGCAGTCATTGAGAGGGGAGACGCCATCGGAGGTCTGAGCAGACGATCTGGTCAATTGATGTCAATTGACAGATCTCGTCACAGTGCTCTGGTGCCACAGCAAACTACAATTTGCAGAATTCCCTGGCACTGAATCATAACAATTAAACTGGTGTCAACCTGGATTATTTCTGCAGTGTGGATGAAGCCTTAGTAAAACATTTGTCCATCATTTAAAGAAGGGGGGGGGGGAATCAGAAAAAGATTTTTCTTTTCTTTTTTTGCATTAATGTGCATCACCCTAAAGGACAGATTTGCAGAGCTCTGGGGTCTTTAAGGACAGAGGTGGACATAGTGCAGTCCTCACATTGCATATGGTCCCTGGACCCCATTTTTGTGGACCTAGAAGTCTTCCCCCCCCAGTTCCCTAAAGCTCCCATTTTTTAAAAAAACTGAGGTATTTGGGTTTGCTATGGGGGGGGCTTAGGGTGCAACCCACAGCAGGGTTTGGGGAGAAGTTAGCCCCTGGCCACCACACAGCTGCCCATGAATATACACTGCCAAGCAAGTGATATGCTAAAATGCGAAGACAACCTCCCATACATTTTCAGTTCATGCAAATCAGGAATTTAAAGGAAACAGAAGAAATGGGCCAAGAAGCTTAAAAGGTTCAGTTTTACTGGATTTGTTTGGAAAAAATAATATGGTTGCATCTGCACTGCAGATCCAAGGTTGCAATCCATACTGCAGAAATAATCCGGTTTGACACCACTTTAATTGCCCTGGCTAAATGCTACGGAATTGTGGGAATTGTAGTTGGTTATGGCACCAAAGCTCTGTCAAACCATATTATTTCTGCAGTGTGGATGAGGTGTCTGTCAATGAAAAACATACTCTGGCAATGGCAGATGTGAATCACATTTTCATTTTTCATGATTAGAAAGTCATTGTAGTTATATTTCCTATTTCAATAATATTATGTGTCCAGAAAAACAGTTTTTAAACAGAAAGTAATGCCAGCAGACACTGAAAGTATCAAAATAAAGAAGTTGAGTTTTTAATTTTGAGAAACACATAATGGAAGGATAATACTCTGCATACTAAAAAAAAAAAATCAGTACATGTTATCTGAAAACTATTCCTGTTTATACCATCAGTATTTTTTCCTAGATGATACAAAATTATGTAAAATTGGAAAAGAGAATGGATGAGGAATCTTTTAATAGCTGCTAAATAATTATAGCAAAGAAATGAGGGGAAACAGAAGCAAAGGCTATAGAAAAAAGAAAGGAAGCAGAACACATGCTTTCTTGGAATGATTTTAGGTCCATTCCTGTCATTATAAACTATGGCTTATTATGACCACCCATAGTTAACCATAAACCATGGACTATTATGATATCCTGACATGGCCATCCTAATAGCATGAAGAGAGGATACTGAAGAGTATATTATAGATAGTGTTGCCAGGTTTTTCAAAACAGAAATAAAGGATAGTTGAAATTAATGACATACAGAGTTGACATTCAGAAAGTAGCTACCCTGTTTCCCCGAAAGTAAGACATCCTCAGAAAATAAGACCTAGTAGAGTTTTTGCTGAATTGCTAAATATAAGGCCTCCCCCAAGTAAGACCTAGCAAAGTCTTTGTATATAAATATATATACAGTATATAATAAATGTTCTTTTTTTGTGTGCGTGTTCAACAATAAATGTGAATTATTCTTCATGGAAAAATAAGACCTAGCACATCTTTGGGAGCAAAAAATAACATAAGACACTGTCTTATTTTGGGGGAAACACGGTATTAACAAGTTTCAGATCTACTTTTATACTAAATGAAAGTACTGGTTTCATTTACCTTGGCCATGTGTTTCTTTGCAAAGTTTTCACAAATTACTTGATACCAGTACACACATTTCTGTCTTTATGGAGGGCACCCGCCCCCAAATACCAGATTTTTAAGCCTCTTATTCAGTCTTTATAAAAAGAAAAACGTTCCAGACCTCAAACAGGGAACATGCATATAATAAAGAATAACTGGCAACCCTAGCTAGAAAGGATATCAAGTGCATTTGGAGGGAGTTGCACAGTCTGGATTTTATGTGTGTGATTAGGTTAAACCCATGTTCTTTTGGTAGCTTTGGTCCAGAATTCTTTTAAATAAATAATCTCTGATAACATATTAAATAGGTAGATTAAAAATGCACATATAAAACAGTGCAGATCAGGTATTAGGGAACTGGGACTCAGGCTGCATCCGCACTGCACAAATAATCCAGTTTGACACCATTTTAACTGCCATGGCTTAAAGCTATGGAAATCTGGGATTTGTAGTTTTATGAAACACTTAGCTTTCTCTGTCAAAGCATTCTGGTGCCACAACAAACTGCAAATCCCAGAAGCCATAACAGTTAAAGTGGTTTCAAACTGGATTATTTCTGCAATGTGAATGCAGCCTCAAAGGGTCTAGGCTGAAACTTTAGGGATGGATTCACTGAGCAACCTTTTTAGGCAAACTAGAGTCCCTCCAGATGGATTTCTTCCCAGCTCGAAAGGCAGGATATTAAATATTTCAATGTCAATGCATTGCTCAGTCTTGAGTTGGGCCTGCAATTAAGTGAAATGGAAAGTAACAACATTTTGCTTCACACACCTGCTTCAAAGACAAACTACAGCAGAAAAGTATTTTTACCTGCCCTGAGGCTTACGGGATGAAGAATGATGTTAAATAAGTCAATATATTTACTTCAGACGATGTCTTTCACATCCTGCTCTCAGGGGAAGGGCAGAGTTATAAATAGTCTCCAGCTTCATTTTCATCACTTCTTATTCAGTGTCCATTATTAGTCAACCTTTTCCTCCCCATCCCTACGCCACATACAATCTCTTCATGCCAGCTAAACTGAAAAACATCATTTGGGCAAAAGAGGCTTTATGTTTGCTGTCAGCCTGGTATGGGGAGAATTTCAGCATCCATCTGAAAGCAGTGAATGAAAGGGAAGCTAAGGATTTCTGGAGGAGAGTGGCTGACAGGAGGAAGGAAGATCAGGAATTTGTTAGCATTTCAGAAAAGATGAAGACTCCCTATGGGTGTTGCCTATTCCTCTGCAGTTCAGCTTCTGGTTCAACTGCAGTGAGAAAAACTGCATATAGAAAAACAGTGCCGTCCGTCCGCCACACAAACACAGAGGCAAGACTGCAGCAGAACTGCAGACCACGCATTCTGGAAAATACAAGTCACGTGGCCACTTTCCTCTTTTCTCCCTCCCTTTCTTACTTCAGATCCAAGTTGTAAACAAGCTTGCAGCTGACTCAGAGCCAGAATCCTGTCTCCCAGCTCCAATGGCTGGCAGGGTTTATTTTTTTGGTGGGGAAGAAGGCACATAGATGACATGGAGGCAAGGGAAATGACATGGGGCAAGGAGGAAAAGCAGCTCTTGAATTAGGATGGTTTGTCTTTTTTCCCTTCTTCTTCAGGTCACAGGGAAGAAAAATGCATGGGGGGAATGAGAAGGATCATTTAGAAAGGTATGTTGTTGTTGTGAGCCTTCAAGTCATTTCCAGCTTATGGCAACCCTAAGGGTTTTTTATCATGGGGTTTTCTTGGCAAGATTTGTGCACAGGAGGTTTGTTATTGCCATCCCGAGGCTAAGAGGGTGTGACTCACCCAAGATCACCCAGTGGGTTTCATGGTCAAGCGGGGATTTGAAACCCAGCCTCCAGACTCGTAGTCCAACACTCAAACCACAACGTCATGCTAGCTGCTAAGACATATACACACATGTACTGAGATAAGGAACAGAAACAAAGATTGAGGGTGGAGGAACAGTAATGTCTCAGAATGTGGGGATTCTGAGATGAAAAATGCTATACAGTTTTGCCTGCAGATAGTCCAGAAGCAACTAGCAGAAACAAAATATACAGTGGGGGGAGATGGGAAGGATTATTTAGTAAGGAGCTAGGACACATATATGGATGTACTGAGATAATGAATAGAAACAGAGATAATGAATAGAAACAGAGACTGAGGATGGAGGAAAGCAATGTCTGAGAATGCAAAGCTTCTGAGATGAAGAATGCTATACCTTTTTTTCTGTTACACATGATAGTCCAGAAGCCACTGGCAGAAAAAAAATTATAACAGTGGTAAGAAAAGCCCAATTTCTGTAGTCTTTGGGGTTAAGGTTGTTTGAAAAACAACAACAGCCTAAAGCATGAATTTGAATTTATTCAGAAAAGATACTGATATATCTTAACAAGCACTGTGTTTCCCTTCAATCCCAGGAAGATGTCATGTCCTTATTTTAGGATTTGCTTACACAAGATGGGGAAAGTGGGAAATGGGAGAGTGAAAAATATAGAGCAAAATAGATAGGAAATACTTTCCTAAAGAGCAAAGATAGTTTGTTACTGGAAATTAGAAGGGGGGAGGGGAAGCAAAACCCTTACTTTTATTAGGTATTAAAATGGTAAGTGCCACTACATTTCTGGAAAGGCAGTGAAAGAGAATGAAAGGACAAGAAGCAAGAGTACAGTCTTCTCTCCTTAATATACAATCAATGAAAAGGTCAGTCCCAAACCACAAAACCAGACACAGAGGTGTATGATACAATTATGCTAGATGTGACATCGCGGTTTTGAAACTGGCGTCTCTCGCTTATATGTGAGAGATAAACAGAGGGGGAAACAATGGGGTGCGTGCTTGAGGCATGTGCCCGCACGCTTCCACAACCGCGTGCCTATATTCAAGCCAATGGGACTAGAATATGAGAAACTCTGTTTTCGCAAGGAGATCTGGAACTGATCCCCCGCTAAAAAGGAGGGCCAACTGTACATATAGAGCCAAATATATATTGCAAATTCCTTGATCACATATATACATAGATAATCACATATTGCTTGATTGTATCATACACGTGTGTGTTTTTGTGGTTTGGGACTAATTTACTCAGAGGCCTTTTGTGGTTTGTGTTTGGTCGTACAATGGAACGATCAGAACACAATTTATTCTGCATCCATTTCACGGGAAGTGTGCAGCTGTAAGCAGTACACACTGTTGATATTAACAAACAGAATGTATAGTCAAAACATCTCCTTTTTCCTTCCTGAATCAGGAAGGAGTACAATCTGTATATGAACATAACCATGAGTCAGTGTAGTGTAGTAGCTTGAACACTGGACTATGACTCTGGAAAACAGGATTCAAATTCCTGCGCAGCGATGGAAGCAAATCACACACCCTCAGCCTCATACACAAACACTTTCTGAACAACATGAAAATCCTGCAATAGGTTTGCCTTAAGTTGGAAAAAACTTCAAGGCACAAACAACATGAACATAAACAGGGTGAACCTGCAAGAAGCTAGGTACAGATAGTTTATTCACAGAGAAAGAAGTCTGGAGCCCACTCAGAAATGAGCAGGAAGGCCTCTACACATGGAAAGATTCCATTATTTCATGGAATTACTTATAATATAGTAATTGATGTAATACAAATCAGTCTAAAGCCATTAAATCTGGACCAAGCTGCCTGAGAGCTTCTGAGAGTAGAAGTCCCAGATAAATAACTTTTCCAGGCTCTGCTACAGAGTCTAAACCTTCTGCCTCCAACATTAACTTGCATTTAGCCCCTTCTTCTTTCTTGTATTTTAATACTCAAGATATTGCTATATTCACAATTTCACCCATGTGGGTTGAAAAAGATGTCAATTTGCAGGGATTAAGAGGAACATGTTCTCTCTACACAAGCAGAATAAATACATTGTAATGATTTTACTGCCATATTAATCCTTCACACTGATGCACACTGCAAAGCAGGGAACAATTTCCCTTACTGAAATGCAGTTACCTCTGGGGAGGTATTCAATAGCTACAAAGACTAGGCAGTAGTCTTACAGCTGTTTAAGGAATACAAGATAGGCACAAGTGAAAGCCAGCATGGTATAATGATTTAACCATTTGACTATGACGCTGGAGGCCAGGGTTTGAGTCCCTGCTCAGCCATGGAAATCTACTAGGTGACCAAAGCAAAAAGACAGGGGAAGCATCCTGCAGCCAAGCATCTTCCAATGCCACACTGAAGGTTTATTGTGAGACACCAACAAATCCACTCACTAGCCTACTGGGGGCAAGTACTGCTAGCTCATTGGTGAACACCACAAAGATCCCTATTGCAAAAGGTTTCATTTCCATTGTGGTTTCCGATCAGTGGTTACAGGTGTTCTCTCTATGCTGCATCCCACATAAACGAAACAAGATCCTAATAAACGAAAGAGGTCAACATCTGCAAACCCATTTATCATTCAACTAGTTTCTTCTGGAGTAACCACAATGTTCTTATTTTTATCCCTGAAGGCCGTAACAATAACTTCCACAGGATTATGCCAGTGGTATTTTTAAAGACTTGTGTTTAAATATCTTTAGAGTTCCCTGAGGAACTCTACCTATTCATGAATCAGCTACTTTCCACAACACACTAAGGATCAGGGTGCTGTTTGTTTGTTTTTAAAAAGAGACTTAAGAAAATCAGAATTTGTTGGCTGAATTTAGTTAGCAGAGCCAAAAAAGGGAAAGCATAAGTAAAGAGTGGTGCCCCTTTTGGAACTGGGGGCCAATGGAGGGGGGAGCATAACATGAAAAACACTTAATACAATGCATGCCTACAAATACTGTGAAAATACCCTGAAACTTACTTGGGGGGCCATCCTTTCCATTTCACCAGATATTCCACTTTGCCCTAGAGAAGAAGAGGAGGGAAGAGAAACAAAGTCATCTATTGAACCAAGCTGCACAAAAAGATGAAGTCACTTGATACCACAATAAACATCCCACAAGTGTTAACTTATCCACTTCCTTGGCACGGAAAACATAAATCTCCCCTCACATCTCTAGGTTTGTCAGGTAAGACATACGCAATGACCTTCTCCAAATGTTTCTGGAGTGTGTACGGAGATCCCAAAGGCCCATGTGGATAATGAGAAATTCGAATAAATAAAAAATATTTCTGCCATGTGGTCTGGCTTGTTTGGTATTTGTTTTACCTTGCTGTACTCATCCCTTCTCCTGCATCAAACATGATCTCTACTTCCAGTATTCTACATAAACTGATTGATCAGATTTCTGCATCTAAGTGGAGTGGTCTTATAAAAAGGACTGGCATGGAGCTGATGGCTGGTCTATGGGGATGGCTCTCAGTGTAGCAGGCAGACCTACCTAAGGTCTTGCAGATAGCTGCCTGGGGAGGTTTGAGATCCTCATCTTCTTCTCATTCATTCCCACCCCTCCCCCACCTTTGCAGTACAAAATGCCAGTTTACTGCCATCTCCTTCCTATCACTTTAATACAGGAGGTCATGTGTCTCTGCTGCATGATCACTGGGTCCACCCTAAAGTGATGGATTTCCCACCATACATGGATGAGTAAGGAAGGCCGAAGAAATAAACTCCACCCAACTGGCAGTGTTAGCAACCACTCTGTAACTCTGCAGTAGAGGTTTCAAAAACATTGCATGCAGGACTGCAAAGAGGCAACAGACCAGGAAGAGACACTGAACTCAAAAATTGGAAGTACAGTAGATGCATCTTTAACAGGATATCATATTTTCCAATGAGCAGGCTTAGCTTGCAAATATTAAGGAAAAGTTGCCTGACAACATGGCAAAGTACTCACCAAGCACTAAGTAAAAAAAGTGGTGTTAAACCCTCTTCACTCCTCTGATACAGGACCTCCAGAGTTAGCAATAGCAATAGCATGTGCATTTCTATACCGCTATCAGTGCACTTAAGCACTCTCTAAGCGGTTTACAATGTGTAAGCTAATTGCCCCCAACAAGCTGGGTACTCTTTTAGCAACCTCAGAAGGATGCCAGGCTAAATCAACCCTGAGCCCCTGGCAGGTAGTGAACTCAGAACCTTGTGGCTTTGTGAATGACTGGCTGCAGTACAGGCATTTAACCACATTTCACCAGGGCTCTTCAAGTTTGTTAAAATAAGTGGACTACAGCTCCCAGAATCAATCCCAGCCAGGTCACGTTGGCTTCGGGAATCTGGGAGCTGCAGTTCACCCAAACAATTCTTCCAAATTCTGGGTATTTTAGCAAAGTCCAAGGAACCAAAGTGTAAGGCCCTTTCCATGCCCACATTGCAGTAATAACTCCTCATAATGAGCAGTCCCATTTTACTCTGCTAACATACAGTTTGGCTTATCCTCCTAAAAGTCATCTACTCACGTTGACCCCAAAGACAGGTGACAACCAGTTGCTCAAAATGAGCAGCCTAACAACTTGACCTAAAGGTCAGACAAGACAGGCCGGCTATGCAATGACACTCAGCTCTTCCAGTATGCATCTCAAGTTTCGGTAATGCCTCCAGGTCTACCAAGCTTTCAAAACAGTAAGCCATGGGATCTGTAGCATTTTGAGACTAACTGAACGAGAAAGGTTGGTAGCATGAGCTTTTGTAGAAGTAGGCTCAAGTCTACAAGGCTCATGCTACCAACTTTTCTCTTTCAGTTAGTCTCAAAGGTGCTACAGATCCCTTGGAATACTGTTGTCCCAGACCAACACAGATATGTCTTTGAAAGCTTCCAAAAGATAAAGTTGTTTTCCACATGCCACTCTCTGCACAACTCAGGGTGCCTCTACATTGCACAAATAATGCAGTTTGACACAACTTTAAGGGCTGTCGCACCATCCTATAAAATCCTGGGTCTTGAGCCTTCTCTGACAAAGAGTGCTGGTGCTTCCCCAAACCACAAATCTCAGGATTCTGTAGGACGAAGCCATAGCAGGTAAAGTGGTGTCAAAGGACATTATTTCAACAGTATAGATGCACCCTACGGAGCAGAGACACAGGAAAGTAGGTGAACAGTTCAAGTTAAAGGTCAGGCGTGTTGGAAGTTTGGACATCCACCCATTCCAGCTCAGGTCTATCGATTCATTTGGACCATAGGCTCAAGTCTCAGAAGCAACCTGGCCTGTGGTTACACAGTCGTGATCAGAAGTCCTAATCCTGCAACCCAGGTGAGAGTAATATTTGGGAGTTGTCGTTGTTGCTAACTGCTCCTGAGATGATCTCGACTCATGGTGACCCTGTGGATGAGACACCTCCAAGGCCCCCTTGTCCTCCACTGCTCTGCTTAAATCTTGTAAATTAAGGTCTATTACGTCCCTGATTGAGTCTTTCCATCTGGCTTGTGGTCCTCCTCTCTTTCTACTGCCTGCTACCTTTCCTAGCATTATTGTCTTCTCACGATGTGTCCCAAGTACAACTACTTCAGATTTTGTCTTCTTGGCTTCCAGGGAGACTTCAGGCTTGATCTGCTCTAGGAGCCATTTGTTTGTCTTTTTGGCCATCCACGGTGTCCTCAGTACATCTCAAATGTGTTTTCTTTTTATCCCCTTTCTCCACTGTCCAGCTCTCGCAACCATAAGTGGTGATGGGGAATACAATGGCTTGGACTATTCTAGTTTTGTTGCTCGGTTGCATATCTTTACTCTTCCGGATCTTTTCTAGTCCTTTCATAGCCGCCCTCTCCATTCCTGGGCTGCATCTACATGGCAGAAATAATACGATTCGGCACCATTTTTAACCGCACCGGTCCAAGGCGATGCGTTTGTCGTAGCACCTCAGGGAAGCTTCTTCTTCTGATCTCCTGACTCAGGGTGACCAGACATCCTCCTTTTCCCAGGATGTGTCCTCCATTTCAACCTCTCTATCCAGGAGGAGCGTCAACAGGTCCTCTACTGTATTTGGAGCAGGGCTAACAAGCAGGGATTTTATATTTCGGTGAGTGTTTACGGCTTTTCTTTGGTTATTCCATTTGTTTGGAATGTCCTACATTTTGCGATTAGGACATCTGGTCCTGCTTCTGATTCATTTTTGATCCAAGGCAGGGGAAACTCAGGCTGCATCCACACTAGAGGAATAATCTGGTTTGGCACCGCTTTAACTCTTTTTCTGGCTCGAGGCTATGGAATTCTGGGAGTTGGAGTTTGTTCTGGGGCCCAGAGTGGAGCCCCACAACAAACTCCAACTCCCAGAATTCCATAGCCTCGAGCCAGAAAAGAGTTAAAGCGGTGCCAAACCGGATTATAATGTGGATACAGCCTCAGTGGAAGTCAGTCTTGGAGGACTTGACCAAACAAAACCCTAAAGACACTCATACAAATACATAAAGCCATACTTTTTAGCCATGCGCAAAATGGAGGACCTTTCTGGAATTCCTCCTGGAGAGAAGGCTGAAAATGGAGGACATGTCATGGAAAAAGAAGGGTGTCTGGTTGCCCTGGTTCAAAATGGAGGACATCTGGGGACCCCTCCTGGACACAAGGCTGAAAATGGAGGGCATGTCCAGGAAAATGAGGATGTTTGGGGGGCCCCCTGGCTCAACATGGAGGACATTTAGGAATCCCTCCTGGACAAAAATGGAGGACATGTCCTGGGAAAGTAGGGTATTTGGTCACAATGGCTCAAAATGGAGGACATTTGGGGATCCCTCTTGGGCAGAAGGCTAAAATGGAGGACATGTCCTGGGAAAAGGAGGATGTTTGGTGACCCTAGCTCAAACTGGAGGAGCTTTTAAGGCTGAAAAATGGAGGACATGTCCTGGGAAGGAGGAGGATGACTGGTCACAATGGCTCTAAATGGAGGACATTTGTGGATCCCCTCCTGGGGAAAAGACTGAAAATGGAGGACACGTCCTGGAAAAGGTAGAAGTTTGGGTCAAAATGGGAGGACATTTAGGAATCCCCCCTGGACTGAAGACTGACAATGGAGGACACGTCCTGGAAAAGTAGGGCGTTTGGCTCAGAATGGAGGACATGTAGGAAACCCTCCTGGAGAGAAGGCTGGAAAAATGGAGGACATGTCCTGGGAAAGTAAGGTGTTTGCTCAAAATGGAGGACATGTAGGAAACCCTCCTGGAGAGAAGGCTGGGGGAATGGAGGACGCGCCCGGGAAAAGGAGGACGCCTGGGATCGGGCCAGATCTTGGAGAGGGGGGAGAAGAAGAAGAAGAAGGCTTCCAGTAGTAGCGCCCCCTGTCGGTGGAAAGGGGATAAGCTCCTCCGCTCTGCGCCACCCACCACGCCCCCCTTCCAGTCCCTTCCTTGCAAAAGCAAAGCCAGGCTAAGCTAAGAACCCTGCAGCAATGCATACTATAGATAGATAAGCAAGCAAAAAGGAAACACCCAAACCCACCTTCCTGATCCTCTTCTTCCGGATGCTCTCCACTGCAAACACCTGCTCCCCGATCGCGGAAAGCTCCATGCAAAAACAAGGAGGAGGCGACGCAGCAATTGCTTGCAAGGCTCCTGCTGCAACAGAACAGAAAGGCAGAGACTGAGCTCAGTGGCGCGCGCCGCTCTCAGCTCCACTCTTTTACTCTCTACTAGGTTCGCGCGCGCACGCACTCACGCTCGCGCGCTCCCCCCAACGTTCCAATTTAGAACCTGCGCCACATTTTCCCCAAACGAGAGAGAGAGGGAGAGAGACAGACAGACAGCGCATGCGCGCGAGAAAAAAGAACGTTGAGGCCTAGTGAACAACGGTCTCCCCTCCCCTCACACAGAGGCTGCGTCCAGACGGGCGTAATAATGCGTTTTGAGGGCTCGCGCCCTCAAAACGCATTATTACGCCCGTCTGGACGCACACAGACCCTGAAGCAGCTTGTTTCAAAAACAAAAAACACATATACACAGAAATAATATACACATACATTTTGTACAAATAATCCAGTTTCAGACCACTTTAACCGCCCCTGGTTCAATGCTAGGGAATTCTGGAAATTGTGAGATCTATTTAGCCTTTTTCTGTCAGAGAAACAAACAAACAAACAAACAAAATAGCTCTGGTTCCACAATAAACTACAACTCCCCTTGGATTCTTCTAGCACAATAGCAATGGATATCTATGTTTAAATTCAGGCATTGAAAATATTTTGAATAATATATACATCCCAAAAAGCGACGCTCAATTTTTATGGCCGTTTTATATAAGGGTCTCTCCTCCATTTCAGTCTGCTGTTGTGTATCTTTTAGATTGTAAGCCTGAGGGCAGGGAACCGTCTATTTTAATCTAATATTATTTATAATTAATTAATTATAATTAACATTATTAAATATTATTAAATTAAATTATTATTGTTATTTTAATTGATTGTATGTACAAGTGCTGTTTAAATTTACAGTCCTCTATGTAGATTTGCCTGTTTTGTTTTTAATAAACTGGTAAAAGGTATGATTTCCATTAGAGTCACTTTTGACAAGATCATGCTTCATTATGCTTCATTATAGCAGGTTTCTGCCTTGACCTGTTGTTATTTTGGTTGAAAGTCCACAGGCATATGGGTTATAAAGTGGACCCTTGTTATCTGCTGAATTTTGGTTCCAGGACTCCAAATTCCAAAATCTATAGATGCTCAACTCCCGTTAAAATGTCTTCCTTATCTTTGTTTTTTGTTGTTGTTGTGTGCCTTCAAGTTACTGGCAACTTATGGGGAACCTAAGGTGACCCTGTCATGGGGTTTTCTTGGCGAATTTCTTCAGAAGTCCTCTGAGGCTGAGAGAGTGTGACTTGTCCAAGGTCACCCAGTGGGTTTCCATGGCTGAGCAGGGATTTGAATCCTGGTCTGCTAGTCCAACACTCAACCGCTATGCCATGCTGGCCCTTATATGAAATGGTAAAATCAAACATTGTTTTTTGGAATTTACATATTCCTAAAATATTTTCAATCTGAGGATGGTTGAATCCGTGGATACAGAGGATACTGACTGTCTTCCGGCTAGAAATATTAGTCTGACTAGAATGTTTAGGTCTTGGTTGCTCATAGGATCATAGAGCTGGAAGGGGTCCCAAACATCATCCAGTCCAACCCCTGCTCAATGCAGGAACTCCAGGTATAGCATCCCCATCAGGTACCTGTCTGGAGAAAAAGATCCCATCATCTCTCCTGGTTATTATTTCCATTGATGAACTGCTCTTATCATCAACATTTAAGCAAAATCTACCTTCCTGAAAAAAACATTAGTCCCCATAGTTTTTTGTGGGACTTTCGGGCTACGTGGCCATGTTCTAGAAGAGTTCCTATCTGATGTTTCGCCAGCATCTGTGGCTGGCATCTTCAGAGAATGATAGCCTGGAAAAGGATTGGAGATAATATATATATATATATATATCCTGTGTGACCCTGGGAAGGAAGGAGTAATTTGCAAATGTCTTGTTCTGTTGCTAATGGCAGTCCTCAGGGTGGGAGGATATGCAAACAAGGATTAAAGTCTGCTAACTGGTGCTCATTGTCTGCTGGGAATCCCCTGGCCTTAGGCTGTTTCTCATTTGCATAGGTTGAGTCTTAACCTTGCTGCTCTTCAGTTCAGTTCGGTCATCCAAGAATGGTCTTAGTCATTCACAAACCAAACCAACATTTGGGCCACACGGTATACAGAAAACCTACACATACTGACAGATACCTGCACAAGAACTCCAACCATCACCCAGGACAAAAAAGAAGCACAATAAAAACACTGGTAGATCGGGCAAAACGGATCTGTGAAGCCCACTTCTTGGAAGATAAACTGAAACACTTTGACTGGGCTCTAAAGGCAATGGTTACTCCAGCATAGACATCAAAAGGGCTGCCAGGCCCAGAAAAACCCAGAGGACTCAAGACAAGCAACCACTAAAAGAGAAGATATTTTTACCATACATCAAAGGAGTCACAGACAGAATAGGGAAAGTGGTGAGGAAACACAATCTTCAAATGGTTTACAGACCAACGAAGAAAATCCAGCAAATGCTTTGCTCAGCCAAGGACAAGAGAGACCCTCTCACAGCCACAGGAGTCTACCGCATTTCATGCAGTTGCAGACAGGTCTACATAGGGACCACCAAATGCAGTGTGCAGACAAGAATCAAGGAACATGAGAGACACTGCAGACTGGGTCAACCGGAAAAATCAGCAGTAGCAGAACAGGCTATAAACCATCCTGGGCATAAAATGCTGTTTGAAAGCACTGAAATTCTGGACCATGCCAACAACTACCATGTCAGAATGCACAGGGAGGCCACTGAAATCCATAAACACCTGGACAATTTCAACAGGAAAGAGGAAACACTGAGAGTAAACAAGGCTTGGCTCCCAGTCCTGAAGGACAGCAAGGTCAAGACTCAAGAAACAGCCTAAGGCCAGGGGATTCCCAGCAGACAATGAGCACCAATTAGCAGACATTAATCCTTGTTTGTGTATCCTCCCACGCTGAAGACTGCCATTATACATTTGCAAATCACTCATGGCAGGAACTGGATGGCCCTTGTGGTCTCTTCCAACTCTATGATTCAGTGGGCCAATCTAGATTGGCACTTTGTGGCGCGTTTATGGCTAAAAAGCTCGCCTTTAGGGTTAGAAAGGGCATAGCTTCTACACCCTCCCTAGGCCTAAAGCGTATGGATGCCGCCATTTTAAAATGGTGGCATCCATACGGACGTGTTTTCATAGCATCATCATGTGCGCAGCTTTTAGATGCACTGCGCACATAATGATGCTTTTGCACCGCGGGAGGGCGCCAATCGTGCCCTTTCTGCAGCGCAAAAAAGGAGCTCCGAACGGAGCTCCTTTTCAGTGGTGGGTCTTTGCCGCGGCTTTTAGATGGCCACAGCAAAGACCCAAGGAGAAAGGGGCCGCAGAGGCGGCCCCTTCCTCCCCTCGCCTCCGCTGAGGGAAGCGGGGTGCAGTGGGCGCCCAGGGTGCCAGCTGTACCCCACTTGGAGGCCGCAGGGAAGCGGCAGTTTGTCGCTTCCCCACGGCCTCCACAAGTGGTGAGATGGGGCCGCGGACGCTGCCCGTGCAGCAGCCTTGGCCCCATCCTGCCGCTAAAAGGGGCAGTCGAGATCACCTCTATGTTTCTAAGAAGGGGCCCAGCAGAGGACTCTTTACACAGAACATAACATTTCCTCAAGACCTCAAGAGCACTCACAGGCCCAAATGTATCAGGATTTTCTACTAATAAAACCATCTTTTGAGCATTTTGAGATGTGCCTCATGTTTCTTTTATGGACTCTATTGGATGCTTCCCAGTTTCTGCTCCATTTATATATGCTTTGGGCACCTGCCAAGGACTGCATAGTCCCAATGCCACTCTCTGGAGCTACATAATCCTGTGCCTCCTTCTCCCAGTTTAGTCACCATTGTGTCCTTTACAAATATGTGAGCAGTGCCAGAAAAGACAACGAAGGAGCACTGTTCTCCACTTCCCTTCTGCAAGGTCTTTGAGCAGCAGTGCAGACTGGGTCCAGAGGGTTAAAGGAGTATACAGAACTATTTCAGAGAAAAAGGACCCTTAGCAAGGAGACCTTGCTGCAATCCCAACCCCCAAGCACTGTTTTTTTACAGAATTACAAAATGATCTTGCTGGAACAAATCTGGCATGTTGATCAAATAGCATTGCCATCCCTCTCTCCTTCCAGTCTTGGCAAAGTTGTTTTCTTGGACTACAAATCCCCCTAATATGCATACTGCACATTAAAGGATTCTAGGGAGTTTTAATTCCCTCTAAAAGCTAACTTTTTCGAGCTCTGTTTTTCCCTTTAATGTCATGAATGATGGCACCTGTTGAAAGCTGAATCCCTGAAGCCATTTACAGGCGACAATTGTGTAGGCCTTGATTTGTACAGTATGTGCGCTTCTTCTGAGCAAATCCATGGGACCTTCATTTTTGCCAGCAGATGGCACACTTTGCATTAATCTCAACCCACAGTTTAATTCAGTGCAAGGGAGCCCAAGAACGATCTCTTTCATTCAGCCACCTTTCAATCAGGAAAGGTAATTTTGTTAATCCATGTGAAGAAGGGATGACATTTATATTGCAGACCCTGGAGGCCAGGGTTCGAATCTCTCTTTGCTCAGCCATGGAAGCCCATTGAGTAACTTTCTCAGCCTCAGAGGAAGGCAATGGCAAACCCCTTCTTGCCAAGAAAACCCCATAGGTCTGAATGGGGTCATGCAAAACACATGAACAGACCTCATTCCTGCAAAATAGTGTTTATTTGATTGCTTTCCATTTGGGGTTTTGAGGAGCAACTGACCTGTTTGTTCTCTATGGACATGATCAGATGGGAGGAATTTCTCTCAATTTCAAATGGAGCCAATTCGCAATTACGTGAATTCGCTAGTTTAGCAAATTTATGTGAATTCTAATTGCGTTCAGAATGCATTCAGAATGACTTCCCATTGCCCGAAATTGTGTGAGTTACTCTCATACGCAATAACTTGAAACCCCATGATTGCGATTGGATTGCCATTGGATTATACTTCCAATTTACATCATCTGATAGTGTCCCAGATGAAAGGAGATTATTGTTGGCCGATGTTTCTCTGGTAGGGGAAAGTTAACAGAAATGAAGGGAATTCTCTCTTTTTTTCTGGGAAATACGGTGACTAGGGAAAGCGAAAGCACAACCACTTTATTTTTAAGGGAAGCTTCCCAGGAAACACTGAATGTTTGAGGTCCTGGTCGTGATTAGCAGGTAGCTTGGGTCAGATGATAGTTATTGCTATGTTTTGTTTCAATGTTTTAATTTGGGCTATGTTCATTGGTTGAAACATTGACAAGCAAGAAAGTTCCAGATTATTCCAGAACAACAGAGACACTCCTCCTTCTCCTACTCCTCCTCTCCCAGTTAAAGAACTTGCTAAACTTTGAAAACTACAGCTTTGCTCGTATATATTGGGTGGCCATGTTCCATATTAGGGAACCCCAATCCATATATGGACAGGGGTTTCCCCTCTGCCCCATTCATAAAACCAGAGGGGAAGAGAGCCTCGTAGAATGCGCATAAGCTGTCAAACTGAATATATATATATATATATATATATAAAAAATACTAAAATAAAATACAACGAAATAAATAATAAAATAACTATAAAATAAAATAAAATAATACAAAAAATAATTAATTAAAAAATTCAGTAAAAAATATTTTAAAAATGCTGGAGTGCCTGATTTTGCCGGGAGAGGAGGCATGTTCCACACCCCCTGGCCTTTACACCTCCCCTGAACTTGACCCAATCATGATCGGAGCCAAGTTCACATTCCCTGTGAACCAGTTTCTCCCAAAAGAAACGGTAAATATACCGCTTTGGGAGAAACTGGGTTATGGGGGATTTGCCCCGCTACGTGTGTGCAAGATCCAGATTCAGTAGTGTTAAAACCAGTTTCAGTCTGAACTTCTTAATTTTAAACCAGTTTGCTAAACGGTTTTCAGGTAGTCTGAACTACCCCGTAATTGCCAATCGAACTCTGCTTATGCTCATGTGTGCCCCATTCCCCTGAGCTCATATTCACCTGAAGGTATAAAACCTTTGCTGGAATCAATAAAATGGTCCTTCTTGGGAATGGCAAGCTTTAGTCCATGGGCTTCTCTCCCATCAAAGGTATTGTTTTCTTTGTGGGTTGACCCCTTCCTTGGCCGATTCAGTGCCCACCCCCAACACTGTGTTCATATGAATTTTGCTTCTTTTCAGCAGTTGTCTGATATTTGTTGATTAATATTTCCATTCTGTCCATATGTTATGGCTGTTCTCTATTTTCAATGTGAAGCTGCCTTATCTTCAGTATGAGAGCAATGGCTTCAAAGCCAATATCCCCTTTCCTGAACTTGGCCCTAAACATTCTTGGAGAAGGGAATGAAGCATGATTACTATCCATCCCTCTCTATGCTTCTCATTAATTTAATGATGACTTCTTCAAGACAAACATGGCCACAGGTAGAAAAAGCCTGAAATATTTCCTTTTTGCAATGACTCCAGGCAACTCCCATAGCACACAAGAAGCACTTGGTCTAAAAAAACAGAAATGCTTCCCATCATGTAGGTTCACCTGTAATGAAGGATCACATTAACAGGATGAGAAAGACATCAGCCTGAGACCCTGGAGAGCTGCTGCTAGTTAAAAACTAGATGGACCAAAATAATCTAACCTGTCAGAGGGTTGCTAGTGGCCCTGAAAAACCCTAAGGAACCAGGTCATGTTTGATCTTGGAAGCAAAGCAGAGTCAGTCCTGGCTGGTACTTGGATGGGAGATCATCTGTAGGAGATGTAGGCTATGTTTCAGAGGAAGGAACTGGCAAATCCACCTCTTATTCCTTCACCTCTTATTCCTTGTCATTAAAAAACACTATGGAATTCATGGGGTCCCTATACAACAGAGCCATTTCAAAAGTCATAAGAAACTGTTTTGGTTGCCTGCCAGATGTTTAAAAGAAATGGAGCCATAATTATGGGTTAGTTGAGAGCCAGCATGGTGTAGTAGTTTGAGTGCTGGACTGGGACTCCTGGAGACCAAAGTTCAAATCCCTACTCAGCTATGGAAACCCACTGGGTAACCTGAGGCCAGTTAGACTCTCTCAATTCAGAGGAAGGCAATTACAAACCCCCTCTGAACAAATCTTGCCAAGAAATCCTCACAATAGGTTCACCTTAGGGTTGCTATAAGCAAAAACAAATAATCATGGAGCAATTAGGCATAAATATTAATATAATCTGATCATGTGGTCCAAAATTTATTTAGTTGAAGTTATCATATGTTGCAAACACTCTGTTGCTCATATAGCAGTAACATCTTCAAATACTTTATGCAAACTTTTCTAAACGGGTAGTTGCATTAGTCTGTTGCATCAAAAACAGCAAAGAGTCCTATTGTATCTTAAAGATTACCAGATTTTTTTTTTACTGCATGATTTTCATGGGCTATGTCACATGCATGACACGGTAACTAGAATTTTGAATACAGTATGCCAGTTATAAGGCTGGGTGAGAGTGGGACTGGAAACAGGGAAGTAAGAAAATCTAATTCTGTAATAATTCTGGTATAATAAGTGTCTTAGGCACTTAGGCTGAAAGGTCAACTAAAACTTGTTAGACCCCATTAACGTTGAACTGTTGAATCAATGGAAGTTGCATATGTGTTGACTTACAAAGTACAGTCAACTCTCTTTAGCCTCAGATTTTTTATCCACAGATTCAAGCATCCATTGCTTAAAAATATTTTTTAAAAAGTAGAAATTCCAAATAGCAAATCTTGGTCTTGCCATTTTGCTATGCCATTGCATTTAATGGGACTTGAGCATCCATGGATTTTGTTATCGGTGTGTGTGTGTGTGTCCTGGAACCAAACCCCAACGGATAACGGATAACCTGTGTTCATTTTCATTGGGATTAACAATTGTATTTATACCTTAGCCTTTATGGTGCCAAAATACTTTTGCTTTAAATAATGAGAACTTATGACAAAAAGAGAAAGCGCATGAAGAATCTTTGTTGTGGTGAGTGGTTCTTGTATATTGTGGTTGCTTTGGGGAGCTAAAGCATGCCAGTGGTTTTCAGCAGTTTCCATTTTGCAGCTGTTAACATAAAAGAGTCAGAATTTATGTATGGTTTTTCTTTCAGATTAAAAAAAGAACAACCATGTTCCCTCTTTTACTGCAGTTCTTGCACTTGATCTAATGCCAACTGCATGTTCTACCCACACAAAATCCACAAGCAGCAATATCTTTTTTTGAGCCTCTTTTTGAGATGTTATTGGAGTGTATCACACAAAGGCAATTGGAAGTATAATCCAATGGGAATCTGAATGCAATCATGGGGTTTCACGTGAAAGCTGATCACACACATTTTTGAGCAAAGGGAAGTCCTTCCGAATGCAATCGTGGGATTTCGCATGATTGCGCGAGAAACTATCACACGCAATTTCGGGCACTGGGAGGCAATTTTGGGCAGTTCTGAACGCAATGCAGTGTCAATACGCAATCATGTAAATTTGCTAAACTAGCAAATTTACTCAATTCCGAACTGGACTCACTTCCATTTCTTTAGAAATTGAGAGAAATTCCTCCCGTGTGATAAACTCCATTGTCACCATTTTTCTCCTGTATGATTTTTAATATTTTTGCCTGATAAAGAAACCAATGAAACTGATTGAATAATATATTTTATGCTTTGGAGTTGCCCCCCAAAAGGTAATGCTGCTTGTAGGTTTTGGATTTTGTTGTATTTTGCTGGGGAGGGAGCCTTGTCTCATAGGGGCATGTCACTATCTGACCCATATTTTCTCTTTTACTATATTATTGTTTGAAAAGAATGGATGAATTTTCAGCATTGCCTTTGGTGATAACATTTAAAGCCTTTTAAAGAAATGTTATTGGAATTTTAGGTTAGTGCTATTGGGAGAGATAGCTAAACTGTTTGAGTCCTTCTCTACTCTAACTTCCTTCAGGCAAGATCCAGATTTTGGCTTATTGGTAAAGATACCATATCAGTCAGTGTTTCACTCCTGAAAGCTTATTTACCTGTAATGTACAAATATATATACTGGATATCTGTGATAGTTCAGTGGTGTTAATTTACGTCTGGTTCAAATAATTGTTCTTCAGTTCCACAGTTACTTGGTGGATTTAGTTTTATTAGTTGCAGCAGTATAAAAATGGGTTGCAGGTGTGGAGGAAAGGAATGTAGCAGCACCTTTAGGATGAATTAGTTTTTATTTCAGCATGCATTTTGTGGATATAAACCCATTTCTTCAGATGAAGTAAAATGATATCCAGACCTCAAGATACAAAGCATATATACACAGTTGTGGGAGTGGGATGGATTCAGAAAGATGCAAACCTTTCTGGGTGGATATGGAAGACCAACAGCTTTAGTGTAAGCAGACTGTCCCAGGGAAAGAATGTAAGGCCAATCCTGGTTTATGAAATGAGTATCATAAGGATTTTCAATTTAGTCACCTGAGTGGTGAAGTAATTACAAGGCTGATGTAATAGTATGACCATTTACTGGGAACTGATGTCATTGCAGTCTTTGAAAGAGTTAGTAAGTCCTGGTGTTTTAAAATTACCGTATATTTATCGAGTAATCACAAATACATATTGTAAATTATGGGTACAATCAGTGCATTCAATGCACTGGTTTAAAGGTGGTAAGTTACAGCCATAGCAAATGTCCTATAATAAAGTTCAAATGTATAATCACCAGCTAATCACCAGAAAATGTCAAACTCTAGTGAGTTTTATAATGTTTCCATTTTTGTACAGTCAGATTTTAGATAACTTCACTGTCACTATTGTTAGCAAATATATTATCTCTTATCAGTAAATTCTCTTTATGTTGGTACATTCCTGAGATGTGCACTTTTAAGTGCAACTTAGCTGTTTACACGCACGTGGACTGTTTGGGCATATTGACAGATACAGGGGGAATGCAACATGACATTGAGGATAGCCTGAGCAATAGTGATCCACTTACTAGACATTTGGGCATCTTTCCCAGCTTCTCAGAATGACCCATTCTAGCTGGGAATTCTGGGAGTTGTCATCCAAACAAGGAGCTTTTCCATTCTCTGGTGCTGGGCAGCTGGCCCCTCTGGAAGTGCCATCAGACAACATCTCTTCATCAGGCATTCCTGCAGTTGGTGTGTTGGGCATACTGATAAAGAATACCTGCAGAGAGAGATTGCTGACCTGCATGTCCCAGCTAGTTGTATAGTTGATTTATACAGGACACATCAATACAACCTGCATGCCATATCCATGTGAATTCTCTGAGAGCTGTAAAGAGATCTTGTGGCAGGTTCTATGGTTCTTCCACTGCTGCAAAGACAGGTGTCATCTTGAAATGTTTTGTGTAGCAGGTGAATTTCAGTCCCTTAAAACATATTTGTCCAGAAAAGGACTAAGACTATGTCATCCAATACATGCATATTTGTCTCCATAGTGGTGCCATTGGGATTTGGGGCAGAAATCCAGGGCCCTACTCAGCAGGGTGGTCCCAAAACACAGCAAATTTGTTTTACTTCACTTGTCAGTGAAGTAATACACAATACATCTAAAGGTGGAGACTGTAAAACTAGTCTTTCTAGAGTCCAAGATTACCTAACTGTACCACCATGTCCTAACAGTGAGCTGAACACATTGGAATCCTGTAAGAGGCAAACATATACATACAGTGGGCTCTTGGTATCCCCTGGGGTTTGGTTTCAGGACACCCCCATGGATACCAAAATCCATGGATGCTCAAGTCCCATTAAATACAATAGCATAGTAAAATAGTGTCCCTTATATAAAAAGGCAAAATCAAAGTTGGCTTATTGGAATATATATATATATATATAGAGAAGAGAGAGAGAGAGAGAGAGAGAACATTTTCAAGCCATGGATGGTTGAATCAGTGGATAAAAATCTGTGGATATGGAGGGTCAACTGTACCTCTTTGGACCTTGCAGAAGAGGGTACCCATTGTCTCTTTTCACAAGGTTACAGCTCCAATGGGCTCCTTCTTCTTTTGTTGCTCAAGAGCAGCCAAAACAAGCCCAGGAGCATTTTCATAGCCAATTCATGGCTGGAGAGATGGAGCACTACCTGGCAGCCTCCTGGCCTTTGCTCCACAGCAGAGGAAGCAGCTGGTCAAATAAAACAGCCTCTCCTATCTCTGTAAGCATATTGGTGGATACTTATGCACCACCAGTGCAATGTAGGATCTCTGTCCACATTTCCAAGTGTAGAAGACACTCCAACACTGGTGATCCTGGTCATTACACATCAGTTAATGTAAATGCCAGAGTGAACCTAGCTACAGAAGCCTAACATCACACACACACACACACACACAGAGAATGATACATGATAATGAAATTGGAATGTAAATTATTTGATGGAGCATTTTATATTTACTGTTTTGTTTGTTTGTTTGTTTGTTTTTTATTGGGTTTTATTGGTTTTAAATGTTAAGCATGCGAATGGCCTTTGGCTCAAGCATTAATAATAAAATTGCATTGAATTGAATTGAATTGAATTGACAATGCAGGCACATATGCAAACTTTTTGCAAATGCACCCTAATCATAGAATCATAGAGTTGGAAGAGACTACAATGGCCATCCAATCCAAACCTCCGTGACAATGATCATCTGGGATGTCTAACATCCATTCTTAGAATGGCTTGTTCATTGGGACTACTTTTTGACACCACTAATCCTGATTTTGAAAAAAAATCTTTTTATTTTCTCATTCCTTACCATAACATACAAGTAACACACCAGAGCCAGTACAGCTTCAGAAATAAACCTGGGTGCCCATTGAGCAAAGTCTCTCCGGCTACTCAGCTAAAGTTCTAGCTGCTTAAAATGTAATTGGGAAATCAGGACTTTCAGATGCTGTTGAGGTCTCCTTCGCACCAGCCCTAGCCAACTTGGTCAATGGTGAGACATGATGGAATTTCAGCAACATTTGGGGGCTGAAAGTGTCCCCGACCCATGTCAGACCATTGATTAAATGTTAATGGATAGTCTAAGCTGATATTTTAGCTGATAACTAGGAGGGACAAGATCAATTATAATTAAAACATACAGCTCAAATTCTTACTATTTTACTCTATTTTTTCAGTGTTAATTATCTTAGGCATTGTACAGAACACAGGAGGAAGGGAGTTCCTGCCCAGAGTGCCCAATTAATAGTCTAAATAGGATGAACAGTTTTATCTAGAATCTGGAAAAGTTGCATCTTTTGTCTACAATTCCTAGATTGCCTGAAAGCTTCTGGGTGTTGTAGTCCAAAAATGTAACATGTCCAAAGCAGAGGTTTATCAATGATATTCTTCATTAAAAACAAGCACTTTTTACAGGTTGCATCCTGCCTTCTGCTTGTTATCCTTTGAAATCTGGATTGCACGGGATGGTGTGGAATAACTGTTTGAATTCAGGCTTCCTTTCTTACTCTAGAAGATAGGACTGATTAAACTGTTTCAGGTTTTTCTTCTTGTCCACTAATTCTGTGAGTGATCAGTAGTGAGAGGTTTCAGAACACCTGCCTGCCGTAGGGTCTTGTACTTCCTGGGCTTTAGAAGAGATAGTACAGGATCAAACGAAGCATATGGCTGATGGAGAATGGCAGGCCTGATGTTCCTGAAATTCCTTCCGTAGGAGAAACCGCTTCTGGCTAGAACTCAGGTTCAACAGGATGGTCACAAGACAGAGAGACATAACAAACTGAAATGACCAAGAAGGACAAGGACAGGAAACTACATGAAAGCAAAATAACAGGGTCTTGTAGCATTATTTATTCTATGCTCAAAACACCCAATAACCACTATTCTCTGAGGTAGTGTGTAATACACTAACACACACACACACACACACAAAGAGAGAGAGAAACAATTAATAGAAACAACAATGTGGTAAAACCAAAGAGATTGCTACACTAAGCTTTTAGATCTGGAAAAAAAGCAACTTTGGTGATATTTATTGCATGACGTTGCCACCAACTTGTAGCTACTGTATCCCCTAACCACAAGTAGGGCATCCTTTTTCAATAACGGAGGGAACTTGTCAATGAGCTCTCAATAGTGCAAGTCCCCAGGTGTGAAATGTAGCTGCTGGTGCCGTCATTATTGGCAGTCATCTGGTGTCAGAGTCCCCTCCTTCCTCCCCCTTGCTATTTCCAAGAAGTCTAATTGTATTTTTCCCCTTTCTATTTCTTCTGTTTTTAAAAAAACTCATTAAATTGCAGTAGCAGAGCTCCAGAATTGGCGAAAAAGTGTAAGTAAAAAATTAAAATTTGAAAACAGGAAGACATGCTGGGTAGGGCATAGGGCAGAAAGGAAGGATTAAGGGGGAGTCAAGAAGAGAGTGCAATGGTGGCATCTGTGTAATTGTGAAGACGTGCAATGATGAGGTGAATAGAAACAAGTGTAACACTGTTTTCACTGACAAGAGAAGCACAACTGCAGCAAGAATAGGGCTTGTGTGGTAAAGCCCCAAAACAAAACCAACAAAAATAAGTAAAAATACTACAGCAGATAAAACCAAAGAAAAATAGAAACATGGTAAGATTGAAAAGTAGTTTTTTTTAATGCCTGGGAAGATGAAAACAGGTTCATATGGTGCTGAAAAGACCATAAAGTAAGAATCAGGTGAGGCTCTGGACAAGGAGTTTCTCTGACAAGTTGCAACCACTGAAAGGAACCTCTTTGTTCTGTCCACCCACCTCTCTTAATTTGATGTAGGCACCTGGATGATGATGATGATGATGATGATGATGATGATGATGATGATGATGATGATGAGCCTAGGGAGCAGGTATGTAAGTACAGGAGCAGATCGTCTTCAAGCAACTTAACCCAAAACCATATTAGGTCTCTCAAGATTAAAATGAACACCTTGCAGGATAAGAAGCATATTAGCAGCCAGTGTGGATACTGAAGCATGGGAATAGTATGATCATATTGGTCAATTGTAGTTAACAGTCTGGTCATCTTATTTTTGACCATTTTCAAAGGAAGCTGCATGTATAGCACAAAACAATAATCCACATGGGAGGCTGTCAGTGCCTAAGATGGCTTGACGTTGGAGTAGTAACATGAGCTGATTAAAAAAAAGTGTTTGGAGGCCTCTTGTGCTTCTAGTAATAATGATAGGTCTAAATTAGACCTTCAGATTAGGAACCTAATCTTTTTACTGGGGCAGGGAGGGATGCAACCCTTTTCAGCACTGGCTAAATGCTGGGGATGGCAAGACTTATAGCCCAGTGAAGTTGGAGGGTACTAGGTTGCGGAGGAATAAAATAAATTAAAAAATGCTTTAGTGTATGGACAACTGCAACACAAAATTGCTGAAATCAATCATACTCTATTTGCTGGCTATACAATCTAGCAATCATAGGATTTTCCTTCATTTAAAAATTCATGACTTTGGTTCCCATGCAATGGAACTTTCTCTCTCTTTTTACCAGTAGGTGGCACATCCTACCTCCAGTTACGAGGGAAATGTATTTAAATGCTGGTTGTTGTTACTTCAAATGGAAGATTCCAGAGCGGGTACCATCTTCCTGCATGTTATAAAATGTGAGAAAAAAAAACCCTAATTGAACAAAACAAAAAATAAGCAAAAGAAGATTATCATTTCAGTGATAGGAAAGTCTGTGGATAGATCAATGTTGCCACTCCTTTAAAAAAAAAATTTTTTTTTTGTTATGCAAAAATCATATGGAAAGGAAAGCAATGGAAAAAAACTCTTAATTTAAAAGGACAGAAAGCAATAAAAACCATTTATACATAAACTATGAGAAAAAGCAATTGCATATGCAAATAGGCATTCACGCAAAGTTGGCAGCTATATGTTCCATCTTCAAATACTGAGAGGTAATTAGGACCATGAAATAATAGAAAATTGACATTTGTCTTTCCTGTACTGAGACTTAAATATTTTAATAATTTAAGTGAGGAATTCATTTTGGCTAGTCAGGGGTTAATTTCCATGATGGTATAGGCAGATAATTTAGTAGTGCAGGCAGAATTCAAAGATTTGGACTGAATGTAAAAATTAATTTGACTTATGACCAGTGCTGCATTTCTAAAACAGTATGATTTTGATCCTCGTTGAATGCACTTGGGAGTTATCCAGATACTAAGGAGTTTATCAGACGGGAGGAATTTCTCTCTGTTTCAAATGGAGCAAATTAGAATTCACGTAAATTCGCTAGTTTAGCGAATTTACATGAATTCTAATTGCATTCAGAATGTGTTCAGAATGACTTCCCATTACCTGAAAATGACTTCCCATTGCCCGAAATTGTGTGAGATACTCTAATATGCAATAATGTAAAACCCATGATTGCATTCGGAATGACTTCCCTTTTGCCCGAAATTGCTTGAGATCCGTTATTGAGATCTGTGCCCTTGAATATATGTGAAGGGGTGACCTCCGCTATTTGCAATGGCGCGCAGAATATGCCATATTCAATGCAATGCTTGGAATAAGAAAAACTTAGAATAGCAATACTACAGTACCAAAATAATCACATCTTCCTAGATATGTATGTTCATGTGTATTTATACTGCAGTTCAACAGCTGAAAAATTCACTATGTCCACACCAGAGATCAAATGTGTATAAAAAGGCAGTGGCTCCACATCAGAGCTGAGCTGTGCCTAAAGATGTCTGGACCATCTCTGACAAATTTATAATAGCCAAAGTTCCTGGAGGCTTCTATTTTGAGATATAATATATACACAATACAATACAATACAATATATACAATATAATGAATGATAAGCAGTGCTAAAATTACTCTTTATTCATGGGATCATGATGCGATTATGGTGATGCCACACAACATCGTCTGATAATCTTCAAGCAGTTGCACAATAGTGATGGGAGCATCCTACTATGCTCCAGTCACTTTTCACCACATGAAAGAGTCCCTATTCCTCTTCCTCTTCTTGAATCAAACTCATTATCATAGAGCTTGAGCATTGGACTGTGACTCTGGAGACCAGGGTTTGAACCCCAGCACAGCCATGCAAACCCACTCAATGGTCTTGGGCAAGTCATACTCTCAGCCTCAGAAAATGGCAACAGCAACCTCCTCTAATGAAACTTGACAAGAAAATCCCATGATAGGTTTGTCTTGGGGTCATTGTAAGTTGGAAATGACTTGAAGGAACACAACATCATCATTATTATCAACAACAACAACCTTTCCCCATACTGCATGGAGACTCATTATAAGACAAAGCTTGGAAACATGAGTTTTATGAAATATACTTCCCCAAATCCCCCAGCCAATATGTCCCTATTGAGAGTTGCAATTAAAGAGTAACTTTTCAAGAAGTGCTAAAACCCAGGTGAGGGTCACAAACTCAGGTTATGGAATGATTGTGGACTTGGGTGGATGTCAGATTGTAGGTGCCTCCATGTGTATGTGTGAAACTGGATGTTTTGAAGGATTGGATGCAGGAGAATATATAAGCTCATGCATATGACTGTGTGGGCTAGAAAGGGTTTGTACGTAAAGGTTCTAGGTGGGTGGTGGGGAAAACCTGACTTAGCAAAGCACCTCATAAATAGACACATGACTCTTCAACCATGATATCTGATCTCTCCTTTTTTGGCAGTTCTCCCCATTAATTGTTCTTAATCTGGCATCCATGGGCTCCTCATTACTGTTATCAACTTTTGGCCTATTAGCTCCATTCTGAGTCACTTGACCACCAGTACGTGGGAAAGTCAGAACTAAACATGAGTAAGATTAGTGATGTTTTACAGTGGAACTTCATCCAATTTCTTCTTCCCTGATGGGTTGGGGTGTCAAAAGACTCCCCTTTTATCCTCTTTTAGGTTCTCCCAGGAAGCAGCTGGGCTGGAAACAGTGCCAAATTCTTGGTGTGTGTGTGTGCTATGTATAAAGCCAGACTATTTTCCCCACCATACTTAATCACAATTTGGCAGGTCAGATCCATCTCTTTTCATTCCCTTCCATGTTCTGACATGTCTTGTTGGGGAGGGGAATGCCTGATTGCATCCCATTACCTTGAAGCAAGATTGCAGGTGTCTATGAAAGAAGGGGAAGAATGGAGTGACATGGAACAGAGAATGCAAAGAAGAGAAGCAGTCTTCTCATCATTAAGAGAAAAAATGGGGTTGTTTCTCAAGTGGACCTGTGGATATGATCTCTTCAGGTTACATCATGTTTACAAGGAACTGAATATGCTGTTTCCAGGAATATTCTGGAGGGTTCACAGCAGAGTTTATGAAAGTTACTTTTTGGACTACAGCTCCCAGAATTCTCTCAGCCAACTGTGGCCAAGTGGGAGATTCTGTAAATTGTAGTCCAAACAACAAATGTTTTCAACCTTTGCATTTTTTCTAACTAAAAACAGATCCAGCGACTTTAGAGTGTATATAAGAATCCTGGGGAAGTTGTTTTGACCCTCCAGAAAATAAACCTCAGAAGAATATCAGTGTTGGGAATATCAGTGTTGGGAATGAGCATAATGAGCATGTTAAATATTACAGTTCATCAAACTCTATTGGGGTACTAGTGTGAAACCCTGCAGTTAGGAATTTTAGCACTTACTTTTCTATACTGTATAACAATGATGGGCAACTTGGAATGCAGCTCTCATTAACTCTAGCCAACATAGCTAATGGTGAAGAATTGCAGATGTTGCAGTCCAGCAACATGCAGAGGACCACAAGTTGTCTGTCCCTGCTACATGTCATGTTGCTGGTTGACTGATCTGATTTATATCCTGCCTTTCTCTCAAGAATGGGACTCAGGGAGAGTTGCAAGGGTTGAGTTTGGGGTTGCAAATTTATTAGCAGACTTGCTCGATTTCATTAGAACTGAACTCTGAGCATCAATTGGGCAAGTGTTGCAGAGACAAGGGGTTGGGTAAAGAATTGGACAATCACAAGCTGCCCAAGTCACATCCTCGTATCTGGCATGTATAATTCTGCAAGATGCTTTGAAGAGAGCACACATTCCTAGTTTTCTCCACATGTAGGTGGTCTTTAAGAGGATTCATATTTCCCAAAGTTTCACACAGGCTTTAAGTTTTAGTTCTTTCCCCCGCTTTGTGTCCTTGCCACATATTTCAAATTGTAGATTTAATGCTGCTTTTCTTCTTCTGTCCAGTATTTCCAAATACCCTCTGTGTGTGTCCATTTTCAAGTCACCTGTTGACTTATGGTGACTCTATGAATTTCATAGGGTTTTCTTAGCCAAGGAATATTCAGAGGTGGCTTTGGTAGTTCCTGCCTCTGGAATATAGTCTACAGCACCTGGTATTCTTCACCAGTCTCCCATACAGGTACTAGCCAGGGCTGACCCTACTTAGCTTCCAAGGACAGAAGGAATCTGGTACAAATCGTTCCATTTCTGGCATTGTTCCTCCCCCCCCCTCCCCGCCATTGACTCAATTTTTGGAAAACCAGCAGATCCTGAAACCCATTCTGCATTTACGTAGCTGAAGAGTTGCAATAGGAGTGGTGTGTGTACTCCTGCTGCTTTGGGGAGATTTGTTAAGCTACCGGCAGGTTGTCACCAAGGAGTCTCATTCTGGCATGGATAGACTAACATCCAGATGGCCAGCAGAAGAAAGCAGAGTGTAAGATCGGTTAGTAGTCAAGTTCCAAAACAGGCAGTCAAGGAAAGTGTGACTTTTCTTCTGTTTAGACTCTTCTTCTGATCAAAGTTTGGTAAAATCCCTGGGGTTTCTTAGGCCAACTACAACATCCAGAATCCCACAGCCAGTGTGGCCACTAGGATTTGCCACATGTTCTCTCTCCAGCAGTAAATAAAGAGTTCCAAGAATTTACATTTCAAAAACAGTTATAAAGCAGGGATGGAAAACCACTGGCATATGGACCAAATTTGAATAGCCCATCTGGCCCATGGGGTGATGAGGCCCTTCTTACTCTCCATCTCTCCCAAAGAAGAGATGATTGGAGAGTGACTTCCCAAGGCTTCAGATTAGGGACTTTACTCTTCCCTCACCTTTCTTATGGGATATGTGAGACTGGTTCACTTGGAAGGCACTTCAGTAGCCCATTAATGTTTGATATGAAAATTGCCGCTATTTCTCTACATCCAGCAAGACCTAGAACAGTAATTCCCAAACTTGTGTTCTCTGATGTTGCTGGACTGCAGCTCCTAGAATTCTTAACTATCGATCATGCTGTCAGGGGGCTTCTGCGATGTGAAGTCCCAACAACATCTTGGGACACCTACATTGAGAAGATATGGTCTATAGAATGTGTTGGGTCAGGGATAGAAGACAGTGAGGTCTAGGCTTGCGAAGGCTAGTAGGACAGAAGCAGAATGTAGGGTAGAATGTGTTTACAGATTTAACCAATGATAGTTTTTGTAATCCTACACATTAAAGTCACCCCTAGGTAACCGCATGCAAGATTGCCCTCGAATATAACTTGAGGACTTCCAGGCCAAAATGGCTAAATTGATTTGAGTCACGAACTTTGTACAGATTAAGCCCTGTTCTGCTAATTTTTAGAGCCAGTTCTTCAAATGTATTTTTTAGCAATTTACATTGGTGTGCAACGTGCATTTGGGTAAGGCACTTTGTATCAGTGCATATCCAATGAATTTTTCAAAAAATTGCCATTGCAATGTGCTCTTGAGTAATCAAATAAAATGAAAGGATCTAAACTGCTGCTAATTAACTGTTATGCCTTTTTAATGGGGTAGGAGTGAAATAAATTGAGGTGGAATTATCTTAATTCAAACACCAGCATTTCAAACATGGGTGCAAAACATCTGGGAAAGAAGTAAGATCAGTTTTTAAATTTAAAGTCTATTTGAAAATCTGAATATACAGGATAAGAATGTGTGTATGTGTACATTTTGCTTATATCACATTACCCAATGAACCTCGTAACCAAGCAAAATACAGCATACAGCCTACGTGTCGGGCTGAATAAAACTGTAACCATGGGACTGATTTGTTTAAATAAATGCATGCCTGTTTCTTCCAGGTGCTGTTTCTGAGAGCAACAATATATGCAGAATTTTTACAGCCTTATCTTGAAGAATAAAAGAAGGTTTCTATAGAACATTTAAACCTCAAATCATATCTAATCTATCACTCTGCTAAAGGGCATTTAAACAGCCAGTTATAGTTTGTAACTGACTGGAGTTTGAGATGGAGGAACTGGGGCTTGTTTTGCATTATCAGCATCAGGGGCATGGCCTAGGCCCATTAGCTGACATTAAACTAATGGCTTAGTGTCCATTGTTGTTGTGTACCTTTAAGTAACTTTTGATTTATGGCAACCCTAAAGTGAAATTATCATCAGGTTTTATTGGCAGAATTTGTTCTGTGAGGGTTTGCTTTTGCCTTCTTATGAGGCTGAGAGAGTGTGATCTGCCCAAGGTCATCCCCAGAGCATTTCCATGGCTGAGTGGGGAATCAAACCCCGATCTCTAAATCTGTAATCCAGTGTTCAAACCACTACACCAAACTGGTTGCTCCAGATATCAGCATGCAATTAACTGTATATGCTGATCTCTTACCTTTATGGGCAATTCTCCAAATACTTCCTGTCCTCAAGTAGAAGAGCCTTCTCTCCATGCTACACCATCTTACCCAGGAGGAAGTGAAAGGATAGGCCAAACTCCATCAGGCCTGTCCTAGATTATGAAGCAGAGCCCTCCCTCCAGTCCATCTGCCTTGGTCCGGGCATCAGAGGGAGTGAAGAACTGCTGGACCCAATCCCCTTCCCCACCACCATTCCCTTCTCCGTTTGTGTCGTGTCTTCTTAGATTGTAAGCCTGAGGGCAGGGAACCGTCTAATTAAAATAATAATTGTAAGCTGCTCTGATAGCCTTTAGGGCTTAAGAGCAGGGTATAAATAAATAAATATTATAAAATATTATTATTCCTTCAGCGGTGCTTCCAGGGCATGCTGGGGGTGGGGGTGGGGATGAGTAGTTGAAGACAATCAAATATGTAGGGCTCAGGATTTTTTAAAAATTATTTTTATTTTATTTGCTAAAACTCCCATAATTGCCCGGTAGAATTGATAGTGGCTCAAGGATTCTGAGATTCATAGTCCAAAAGGGATTTTTTTAATGCTCTTAAATATTTGATAACAATACTCAAGTCTGAGCCAATTTATTTTTAAAATGCAAATATTTTTAGTCAAATGTAAACCACTGGATGACATTGGGTGAGTCACACACTCTCAGCCCCAGAAAATTACATGATAGGGTCACCAGGGGGTCACCATAGGATGAAAAGGACTAGAAGGCACACAACAATAACAAAATGTAAGACATTCATTTTGGCATTTCATTTGACAGCTTGTTCATAATACAATAGCTCCACTGAATACTGAGATCAGTATGAAATGTGATAACATACTTGTTTCAAAACATAAAATGGGGAAGAAAAAAACAATGCAGGGAAATGTGAAACAATAGATTGCAATGCGATCTACCTTGAAAGTTGAGAACATTTGTATGTGTAAGTATGACATGGTGCAAGAACTGACACTGAGATACTGTATTTAGAACAAAGACTGGAAATATTACTCTTTTGGATAGCATCTCCCAGAATCCCTCAGCCAGTAGAGAAAGTGGTCATACTGGCTGGGGGCTTCTGGGATTAAAGTTTGAAAAACTCTCTTGAGCTCTGATTCAGACCACAATTCTGTGCTTCAAATCAAATCCAGGGAAAGTCTGCACCATTTTCAAGGAAATCTGGGGTGGAGGGTGCATGAGAGCAGCTGCACAGGCCAGAGGTGCACCCACGCAGGCCGAAGGAACCTGCATGGCTGGAGGTGCACCCACACACTGAAACGGTGCCTGTGCAGGCGCAAGGGGCGCTCACGCGGGCCTGAGAAACAACTGATCAGTGACCAAGGAGCACCCACGCAGGCCTCAGCAGTGCCCCTGCACCCCACTAGTTACACTACTGCTTCCAACTCTATGATATCAAAGGAATAGTACATCATTTATTTATTATTTATTTATTATTAAAATGTTTATATCCTGTCCTTTATTGTGGGATTCAGGGTGGTGTACAGATATAACAATAACCAACTTAATTTTTTTAAATTAACATCGTAAATATGCAACATGTTAAAACAACTGAAAAGGCTGGTTAATCTGTGTACAACCAAATGTCCATAACAGCAACAAATTAATTCTTCAGCCCGTACAAATTAAGTCCCAAAGGCAAGAGCACTTGTTGATACTAGAGTTGAAAGACCAAGGACAGATTGTTATTGAGGGATTCCTTTTAAGCAATAAAAAAAAAGGGGGGGGGGCTGCAGGGAGAGAAATGTAATCCCCTTGTCTTCTCTGAAGGAAATATTCTTTAATGTGCATTGTGCCGAGAAACAAAAAACAGAAGGTTCTTGGCCTTGATCCAGTGGTTTTTCTTTTTTTCTTTTTTGGTAATTGTTCTTGTAAGCATGTATGTGTGTGGATTTGAAAGAAAGGACAATGCCCATAGTAATTTCTCAACACACTTCCTGTGTTTTGGTGTACCAAGAGCCTGGTCACTAGGCCTCACTTCCTTTTGCAGAGACAATTGCTGGAGGAATAGAAGAAAAGGCTGTCTCTCTCTCTGTGATGGAGAGTCCCTTACATCATCAGACTGCCAGGAGATTCTTGTTTTGGCCTTGACTTTCTTCATGGAAAGGACAGCAAAGGGGGAGGAGAAAAAAAGGGGGGGAGGATGGAAACTGGTATCAGAGGGAGTTTAATGGGAGTGACTCAGTATCAAAAGGGCAACACATTTTTGAGAGGTGACTCACTGGCTCTTAGGGAAAAAATCCAATCACTCTTAATTTTTTGCCCCCAGGGAGGTAAACAAGGTCACCAAGTCCAGCAAGATCCTGTTTACCTGTGAATGGACATGTCTTCCAGAGGGATAGGGGTTCTCCCCATATGTTGCTGTGAGTCAGTGGAATGGAAATACAGGTGCTGTTGTTTTACCTAGGACAGCTCTGACCCAGAGGATGTTGATGCTGTGTGCCTTCAATTGGTTTCTGACTCATGATGACCTCAAGGCAACCCTATCAAGGGGGCTTCTTGGCAAGCTTTGTTCAAAGGAGGTTTGCCATTGCCTTCCCCTGAGGCTGAGAGAGTGTGACTTGCCCAAGGTCACGCAGTGGGTTGCATGGCTGACCTGGGAATCGAACCCTGGTCTCCAGAGTCCTAGTCCAACACTCAAACCATTACACCATGCTGCCTCTCCAGAGGATATTTTACCTTTGCATAAAGACTAGCGTGCCTTTCATCCATTCACAGATGGTTTTTTCCTTTGACCAGAATATTCATTTACATACAAATCTGATGAAGTAGACTTAAGTCTACAAAATCTCATGCTGCCAACTTTTCAGTGAATCTCAAAGGTGTTACAAGATCTCTCTTCACCTGTTGTTGTTGTTGTTAAGGTGAACATATCACGGGGTTTTCTTGGCAATATTTCTGTAGAGGGGAGCTTCCCACTGCCTTCCTCTGAGGCTGAGAGTGTATGGCATGCCCAAGGTCACCCAGTGGGTCTCCATGGCTGAGTGGAAATTTGGAATCTGGTCTTCCAGAGTCCTAGGCCGGGACTCTGGGCTATTATACCATATAGCCACCCCCACCCCCATATCATTTTTACTCTTCTTCATTAATAAGGATCAAACTTGAATATAAATACTACCGTGTTTCCCTAAAAATAAAGACATTGTCTTATATTATTTTTTGCTCCCAAAGATGCACTAGGTCTTATTTTCAGGGGATGTCTTATTTTTCCATGAAGAAGAATTCACATTTATTGTTGAACAACAAAAACTAACATTTATATTGTATATTTATTTATATACAAAAACTTTGCTAGGTCTTACTTTTGGGGGAGGCCTTATATTTAGCAATTCAGCAAAACCTCTACTAGGTCTTATTTTCTGAGGATGTCTTATTTTTGGGGAAACAGGGTATCAGAGAAGTTTGATGACAGTCACCTAAAAATCTTACATATGGATTTTTCTCATCCTTAGGGCTAAGTCAAGGTGGTTTAAGACATTTTGTCTACTAAAGTAAAGCCATGGCTCCCCTTCCCCACAAGATTATTGTGCCTAGTAGCCACATCAGATTTTGACACCTGAGACAGAAAAGCCCACAAACACCTCCGCTTCTCTAATGAATTAAAAGGACAATAATAATGGATTAAAAATTGACTACTTGCTGCCTTTTCATGACCCTCAGAATCCTTGGCTTCAGGCAGCTGTCTCATTTTGCCTAACAGTGGTCTGTCCTTGGATGCAACCTGGCGTACTTTCACACTACAGTTACTTTATAGCGTGATGATTCTACTTTAACTGCTGTGGTTGCATCCCATTGTATCCTAGAGTTTGTAGTTTAGTGAGGTGCTAGAGCTCTCTGGCTGAGAATCTTAAATAGTCCAAATGCATCTGAGGAAGTAGTCTGAAGTATATGAAAGCTCATGCTGCAATTTCTTTCTTTCAGTTAGTCTCAAAGGTGCTACAAGATCTGTCTACAGTCCTCCCCAGTCTCTGATATCTGCAGAATCATTCTCCAACATTACTTTTCAAATGAGTTGATTCCTCTCCCCGCTCCCTTTCTTCACTGTTCAGTTTTCATAACCATACATAGAAACTGGAAATATTATGGCCCAGATTATTCTGACTTTTATATTTGATAATATATTGTGCTCCCTTTACTATAAACAGTATCAGTGTCGATGTCTTTTTGTCTGTCTGTCTGTCTGTCTGTGTGTCTCTCTTCTACACACACAAACACACACACATCTACATTATATGCAAACAGTGTTTGAGAGCCTACATCTGTGTGATACAATGTAAATAACAAATGTTCCACTTCCATTTCATTTACTATGTTATAGCTACATAACATAGTGAAAGTACATAACTGGCCAATGCATATGGTTGTCATCATGGAGCACAACTATATGTGCAATGATTCTTTGCACAGTATTCTCTGTGCTGTAACAGTAGGAGAAGAGTAACTTAAAGGAGTAACTTAAAAATCTTTGCATATCACCCAGTCAAGTGTATCACCTACATACCAAAAGACCAGCTTTCATTCAAATGTGACAGATTACATCTCCTATCATCTCCAGGACCGTGTAGAAGTCTGTGTTAAATGATCCCCTGGGACTGTCTGTCTGGGCCTCTCAGCTAATGGAATTATATGGTGAGATTACTCTATGGTGACATTTGACTGTACAAACTTTGTATGGTTCCCATTCATTTCAACAGGGCTTGTGCAGGAGATCAACTCAACAGCCCTTTTTCTATGATTATTCTATTGAAGGCATTGTAGTACAACAGCACTATGCCATTTCTCTTGTATTTATACCCAGATTTTATAACAAGTATCAGATGCCCATTCCTTGCCAGAAGCCATGCCAAAGGGAGCATGCCCAAGTTTTTCATACTCAAGCCCTGATTGCCACATGATTCATCAGTACCTACTCCAGACGCTGACTGTATGTTTTTTCCTCCTGATACTGAGACGTGTCTCCCCTGCAACCCTGTCCCCTACCTCCCATTGGAGTATATCCTGTTCTTGCCCTTCAGCTATAGTAGGGGTGGGAAAGCACAGAGTGACTTCAGATTCCTGGAATTCTTGGCATCCAGTCAGGGACCTAACTACAGCAAAATGGTATTGTGGGGGACAGTTTGGCACATTGCAGCACTAGCTAGAAGTACTTGTAAAAAGCAGCTGCTCTTTTGCTTGATCTGTTCATTCCATTTAGTGGTGGCTGTTAACTGCCCTCCAGTTCACTTCGACTGACTGCGTTTCTGTGGAAGAGAAATCTCAAAGACTCCCTGTCCTCTACCTCTCTGCTCAGCTTCTGCAGGCTCAGGCCTGTGGTCTCTTTGATTGGGTCTAACTATCTAGCACATGGTCTTCCTCTCTTTCTATTGCCTTCCACCTTACCATTGTCCTTTCTAATGATTCATTCTTCCTCGTGATGTGGCCAAAGTACAACAGCCTCAATTTAATCATCTTGGCTTCCAGAGAGAGTTCAAGTTTGATGTGTTCTTTTTGGCCATCCACAGTATCCTCAGTACTCTTCTCCAGCACCACATCACAAATGAGTTAATTTTGTTCCTGTCTGCTTTCTTCATTGTCCAGCTCTCATATCTTTCTTTCTTGCAAACAAGCTCGTAAAATGTGGGCTAGACAAGGTAACCATTACATGGATTTGTAACTGGTTGACTGACCGAACTCAAAGGGTGCTCAACAATGGCTCCCTTTCATCCTGGAAAGAAGTGACCAGTGGGGTCCCACAGGGTTCTGTCCTGGGCCCAGTGCTATTCAATATCTTTATTAATGACTTGGATGACAGAATTGGGGGTATACTTATCAAATTTGCAGATGACACCAAATTAGGAGGAGTAGCCAATACTCCAGAAGACAGGATTGAAATTCAGAATGACCTGAATAGACTAGAAAGCTGGGCCAACGCTAACAAAATGAAATTCAATGCGGAGAAATGTAAGGTTCTGCACCTAGGGAGGAAAAATGAAATGCACAGATATAGGATGGGGGACATCTGGCTGAATGAAACTATGTGTGAAAGGGATCTAGGAGTCCAAGTAGACCATAAGTTGAACATGAGTCAGCAGTGTGATGCAGCAGCTAAAAAGGCCAATGCTATTTTAGGTTGCATCAATAGAAGTATAGTGTCTAGATCAAAGGAAGTAATAGTGCCTCTCTATTCTGCTTTGGTGAGGCCCCACCTGGAATACTGTGTCCAGTTCTGGGCACCACAATTCAAAAAGGATGTGGAGAAACTGGAGCAGGTCCAAAGGAGGGCAACTAAGATGGTGAAGGGTCTGGAAACCATGCCCTATGAGGAACGACTTAGAGAGCTGGGGATGTTTAGCCTGGAGAAGAGAAGGTTAAGAGGTGATATGATAGCCCTGTTCAAATATTTGAAGGGATGTCATATTGAGGAGGGAGCAGGCTTGTTTTCTGCTGCTCCAGAGACCAGAACGCGGAGCAATGGATGCAAGCTGCAGGAAAAGAGATTCCACCTCAACATTAGGAGGAACTTCCTGACAGTAAGGGCTGTTCGATGGTGGAACACACTCCCTCGGAGTGTGGTAGAGTCTCCATCCTTGGAGGTCTTTAAGCAGAGGCTGGATAGCCATCTGTCGGGGATGCTTTGACTGGGAGTTCCTGCATGGCAGGGGGTTGGACTGGATGGCCCTTGTGGTCTCTTCCAACTCTATGATTCTATGATTCTATGATTCTATGATTCTATCTGTACCAGATGATGAAGAATACAATGGCTTGGGCTTTCCTAATTTTAGTGTTATATCTTTAAATTTTCTAATTTTGTCCAGTTCTTTCATAGCTGCCCTTGCAATTCCTAGTCTTCCTTTGTTCTTGGTTGCAATCATCATTTGGTACCTAGTCAAAAAGTCAATAGGGGGTCACCTTGTCTTAGCTGAATGTGTGACAGCCTGTCAGTTCTGCATGGAAGATACTGTTGCTAAGAACATTTATATAAATACTTTCAAAGTATTTACATAAAAACTGGTGTGCAATTTAATTTTCTTACTCAATAATTTGTTGAGGAAGGTGGTTGTTCTCATTTTACAGATGAAAAGGTAAGGCTGAAAGAATGGTGCAAATGTTAGCTCATGAGTATTTCAGACTCAGCAAGTATCATGACTCCTATATCCAAGTGCTTCTAAGTATCCCTGAAGGAGTGTCTCTTATTTCAGAATTCTCAAGTCCATATTCCATATTTATTAATTTACATAGATTCAACACCTGAGATCCAACCTTATTGAATCATCTAAGACAAAACTAGGCCTGTATACTTATAGGTAGATTCTGGGAGTTGTAGTCCAAAATGGAGCTTTTCTAAGCTTGGACCCAGATATTTTTGGACTTCAACTCCCAGCAATACTAGCCATTGTAGCCAATGTATTGTGGGATGATGGTAGTTACCATCCAACAACATCCCTATCCCTCATGTAGAAGGTGCTTTGTCTAGTGATACAAGCAGAAAAGGCAGGTGAAGATTGGAAAATCTTTAAATCTAAAATTCAAACACAGAAAAATAACAAATAGATGTAAAGCAGAGATAAAGTATAAAAAGGAATTAATGGGAAGTAGCAAGTTTATACTGGGTCACCTTGGGCAACTTACACTCTCTTGTCCTCAGGATAGCAATGGCAACCCCCTCTGAAACAACTTGCCAAGAGTATCCTATGATAGGTTTGCCTTAGGGTTGCCATACATCAGAAAAGACTTGATGGCACACAACAACAAACAATAACAGCAGCAAGTTAATATAGTTCTTTGTGCACATGATGTAGATGCAGATTGCAAAAGGTTTTTGTTACTAATCCCAGCATTGCCAGGTAGGGGTGGGGAGCTCTCTCCAAGTAACCCTGCAGAGTTAAGACTGGCAATATTTGGATAGAGGAACTAATGGTCTGACTTGATATAAACCATCTTCCCATATTCATATGTAAATTTCAGCAGCAGTTGGTGGTAGCTCCTTCATCAGTGAGGCCATGAATTCACTCCAGGACATAGTCCAGACCATAAAGGTGCTAGCTGGGGTGCTAAAACTAGCCTCAAAATAGGTTCAGCGCCTTGAGTAAAAAAATCACATTAAAACACAAAGCAGACCATTCCACCAACATAGAGCACCAGCTGCTTTTACCCATATCTTGAGTAAAAACGTGTTTAGTTTCAGCTGGGATTCAGGCTAAGGGCCAAAGTCTATGTGATTCTGAGTCACATGTAATGTTTCTCCAGATTCAGTGTGTTTGTCCTACAAAATGCAAACAATGAAGCACTTATCTCAAACAGTCTCCAATGGGGGTGGGCGGTTAAAGGTTTCTTTTCTTTTCACCTGGCACTCCCCCTCCCCTGCAGAAAAATTTTAGCTGCTTCCCACCATAGGAAATGATGCCTGTATCAATATCTTCTTCCACAACAGGGAGAAAAATTGCATGTGGAGCACAATTTTCAGGCCGCTCAAATGCCAGAGATGAAAGGGTTAAGAAGCTCCTTCTTTCTCCCTGGTTTTCCACCTCAGTCTGCAGCTGTGTCAAAACATCAAGAAATGATTCATTTAAATAGGCATATTCATTTTCATTTTCTTTGTGTGTTTCTGCAACAGACTGAACCTGACATGTTGTGTCTGAAAGGATTCAGTGTTGCAGTCATGTGTATAGGTTATACTTTCATATAAAGTAAAACCAGTTGTAGAGAGGTCTGTTTAAGAGAAGGTGCAGTTTTCTTTCCTTTTGTTTTTAAAGTCTAAGATACAGTATTCTACAAGTTCTGCTGAATCCTTATTTAGATGGATTTTTTAAAAAACTGCACCGAATGACTTCTGGGGACATTCCCTGATCTCGTGGAAATTCCAGTGTTTCAGAGGATACAAATGTCACACTTCTGGCTTCAGGAATGTCTGTGAGTGTAAATTGAATGATATTTTATAATATGCAAATTCCCCAAACCAGAAAACATGTGTTCACATGTGGCAGAATTTTTTCCTGAGTAACTGGGAGACTTCTTTGTTTGCAGAAAAGGTGATCATCATTTCTGTGTCCCCAAAACACTATGGAGCTTATCACATTGCTTATTAAAGTGACTTACCTTTCCTGGCTTGAATTTTGAATCGGGTGGCACCTGATATTATCACAAGGATTTTGCTACCGAATCCACCACTTGGGTCCATCCCGGGTCCATTCCCACTCACAGCAGTGCTCCGGTGGCCATCTTCTTCAGAAGGAAACTCTTGGTTTTGAAAAGAGGAGTGCTGAGCACCCCTGGGAATGGGGCTGGATCTGGGATGGAGCTAAGTGGTGGAATCGGTGGCAAAATCCTTGTGATAATATCAGGATGCCACTTGATTTAAAACTTAAGCCGGGAGAGGTGAGTCACTTTAATAAGCAATGAGATAAGCTCCTATGACTATAGCAATAGCAAGTACATTTCTATACCGCTTAGCAGTGATCTAGCATTCCCTAAGCAGTTTACAATTTGTAAGCTAATTGCCCCCAACAAACTGGGTACTCATTTTAGCAACCTACGAAAGAATGGAAAACTGAGTGGACCTTGAAGCCCTGCTTGGAATTGAACTCATAACCTTGTGGCTTCAGTACTGGCATTTAACCACTGTGTTACCAGGGCTCCCTTGTGGCTATTATTTTCAACAGAAGAAAAGACCAACAAAAAAAAAGATCAACCAACAAAAACCTTGTTGTGGACTCTTCCCCCCCCCCCTCCCCTTCTTTGCCTGCCCAGTTAAATACCTGCCTTTAGATGATATGATGTCTTACCACAACAGTGGCACACTTTTATGTCATATGTTCTTGGTTTACTTGATATGTTCTACCAGAATGGACATTTACCTTTGAACACAACCAGCTGTTTATCAATGACTGAACTGTTTGTGGTGGGTACTGAAACTGCTCAATGGACATTGTCTGTATGTCCTGAAAGCTGTTTATTTTACAAGTGACACAAGTGAGCTCTCAAAATTTCTTGAGACTGATACTTGTTCATGAAGCTGGTCCTTGTTCATGAGCCATATTCTGCCAAGCCTTCATGTTTTCCATGATACACGCTCACCAGGAGCATAGGTTCATGTACGCCTTGAACTCAGTGGGGCGGTGCAGCCGCCCCAAGAAGTGGCGAGATGGGGCCAAGGCTGCCTCACTGGCAGCCTCAGAGGCCCCATCCGCCACTTCTGCAGGCCAGGGAGAAGCGGCGAACTGCTGCTTCCCCGTGGCCTGCAAGCGGGGTACAGCGGGTGCCTTGGGCGCCCGCTGCACCCCGCTCTCCCTGATGCTGCCGAGGGGAGAAAGGGGCTGCCACTGCAGCTCCTTTCTCCTCGGGGTCCTTGGCGCAGCCATTTAAAGGCCGTGCCAAGGACCCGCAGCCAAAAAGGAGCTCGATTTTTGAGCTCCTTTTTGTGTTGCGGAAAGGGTGTGCTTGGCGCCCTCCTACGGTGCAATGTTGTCAAGCGTGTGCAGCATTGTTTAAATGCTGCATGCGCTGTGACAACATCATGGTGCGCCTGTATGGATGCCGCCATTTTAAAATGGCGACGTCCATACATGTTAGGTTTAGGGAGGGTGTGAGTGCTGCACCCTCCCTTACCCTAATTGCGCTGTACAGGCAGCCTTTTTTTGGCCATCTGTACTGGGTCAGTGATATCACAAGGCTTCTACACTTTGTCTTTGGGAAGGTTCCTCTTATTCCTTTCTCTGAATTCATGCTGTGCCTCACTATTTGTTTCAGGGATTAGATTGTAAAGAATACTTTCTATGAAAAGAAGTTCAAAAGTTTCTTAGAAGCATTTATTGATCTGCATTTTTCTTTGGCCATCCCTGTTTCTGTGTGGTGTTTCTGGCTGCTCTGTGATGAAGTGTTTGGAGATATCTGCACCAGGTCCTTCAGTTCCAGTCTGTCATAACATCAGTATTTTTATTTGCTTGGTCCTTGCCTGAACAGAATGAAGTGAATATGCACTTGGTGTCCTCCCACCACTGAATAAAAGGAGAGTTGTTCCTCATCCAAGCACTCACACCAACTTTTATTTACAAATAGTCAATTTGGGACTGTTTATCGGCTTGATACCTGCTTTTAGTTGGCCAAGCCTTCTCAGCTGCTTTTAGTGAGCTAATAAAATTCCCCTATTAAATATTGATTGTGGGGGCCCTTTGGGGGCTTGGCATTTTGGGTAACATATGGGTGAGTATGAGGAGGATACCACATTGGCAAAGAAGAGTAAATAAAATATTTAAACATGCAAGTAGTGTAGCAGAACAGTCAGGAGTCCATGTTTACAGCAGGCGGAGGACAAGAGGAGGCAGAATCTTACCCTACCCTGTATATATTCTTTTAGCTTTTGTTTTGTTCCTCATTAATAACCTTTGCTATCTTGATCACACTAAATTTTCATCTGTGAAATGATGGTAGGTATATTCTTAACTATGAGAGCAAATGTGTTGTAGTGGTTTGAGCATTGGACTAGGACTCTGGAGACTAGGATTTGAATTCCTGCTCGGCCATGGAAACCCACTCAGTGACCTTGGGCAAGTCACACTCTCTCAGCCTCAGAGGAAGCCAAGGGCATCCCCACCCTAGAAGAAATCCAGATGATGTCATGAGGACAAAGCAGGAGAAGCAATAATAACCATACACAGTTCTGAGGATGCTAAATGATGCAGAAAGATTGTACCAATTATATATTGATTAAACATTAGCACTTGCATGGATTTCTTGAATGTATTTCTTTATTTTTAAAGCAGCATTAAAATCCACAGTATTTCCCCTGGAAAATCTTTTCAATAAATCACAGTTGATTAAAAAAACAAACAAACTGGTATTTTCCCCTCATAGGTAGTTATAATCAAGAAATCTATGGATATCTGTATTGCTGGATGATCACGCTGATACGAGTACTTTGAATACATGGCAATAGAGCAAGATTTTTTTTTATGTGGCAACATTCAATCAGTTTTTATTGAGCATATCAAAACATAATAACCTTATTTATACTTGTTTTCCAGCCGGAACTAGTTTTTTGTGTCTTGGGGTAAACAGTGAACACAGATGATCATAAAGAACCCTGCATTTTCTGCAACATTTTTTGTAATACTGCATTGCGACATAAAATAAACAGGTATAAGGGGATGGCAGGAGGTGAAAGGCTGTAGTTGCTAAGTAACACCATCTTGCCCACAAACTCCTTGATTGGCCAGTAAGATTAGTTATGATGATTATACAATGCTGCGGATTTCTCTATTGGTTGAGTATGTAGTGAACACATTCACTACTTTACTTGGATTCTGTGCTTCTAATATCAGTATGTACTTTTTGCTTGAATTAATGTATGTTTGCTCATACATGGAGCAGAATATTATAAGACATGACGCTAACATTGTTTGGGAGCCTTTTACAGTGTAGCTTTCCCACCCTACAACTTGAGTACAGGTTGAGTCTTCCATATCTAAAATGTTTAGAATCAAAGTGTTTTGGATTTCAGATTTTTTCAGATTTTGGAATATTTGCCTATGAAGACGGGACCCGAGTCTAAACATAAAATTTATATATGTTATGTATATACCTTATACAGTTGGCCCTCCACATCAACAGATTCCTTATCCATGGATTCTACCATCCAAGGCTTGAACATTTTTAAAAAAAAAATAACTTCCACAAAGTAAACTTTGATTTTGCCATTTTATATATGAGAAACCATTTTACTATGCCATTGTATTTAATGGGACTTGAGCATCCACGGATTTTGGTATCCACAAGGGGTCCTGGAACCAAATCCCAGTGGATACCAAGAGTCCACTGTACACATACCCTGAAAATAATTGTATGCACAATATTTTTAATAATTTTGTCCATGAAAAATTGTGTACATTGAACGATCAGAAAGTAATGGTATCAGTAGTTCAGACATTTATGTGGACAATTTTGTACTTTGGAGTGTTTTGGATTTTGGACTTCCGGATAAGGGAGACTCAATTTGTACTGCAAGAGGACTGGCACTGGAGGTTTAGATTTGCTTGTTAAAAGTCCTGCTTTTTTAACAACAGGAGCCCCAATCTGGCCACATGCATTGATATTACAAAATGATATAAATAGGGGGTAACACAAAGCAGCCCACTAGTATTAAAAAGCAAAGAGGAGCAAATGCAAACAAGTGATCTTTTCTGAAATCTTCTTAAGCAATGCTCTTGAAATAGGCAAGGAACATAATTTTAAACATTAGATTACATTGCTCATCCTGGGCCTTCCTCTTTCAACAGGCCAGTTTCCTCTCCCACCATTTGTGGTTTAAGCTACTTTTTTGAATGGAATGCACATGCCTGAAACCTTACTATTTTTAAAACAAGTATTACAAATAAAATAAAAACCATCACATATAAAAAAGCAGACTGTCTCTAATCACCAGCTGCAGGCATGTGTGCTTGGGAAGAGGAAGAAACATGGCATCCAAGGAGCGGGATGTTGTGTAGTCATGAGTGAAACATGATTAATGAGGAACTGAGAAAGTGTTTGTTTTTGTAAAGCTGAAGCTCACAGAATGTTCTTGCATGGCAATGTTTTGAAAAAGAATACTAGTAAATATACAGAAGCTGGGTACTGAGAAATTGTTGGTCCCTTTGTGTAGCCCGGTCAACCAGATTCAAAGCAATCCAGTTAAAATCAAAGTATTTCCAAATCTGGTGCCATTTCCACCTTCCAGCATGTTCCATTTGGGGGAACTGCATTTTTGCCACTGGCAAGAGTTTTCCTTGGGCACAATGGGAGGGTCTATCCTGGCAATATCCATGGTGGCCAAGCTCCTGTATAGATGAAAGCCAGTACAGGCACAGGGTGTCTGACTGTAACATCATTCTCTGGAATTTAGCGGACAAATCAAGCTGCAGAATGGGGGAGAAGGAATTTTGCAGACCTTTTAAGACTAATTGGTTTATTTTAGCATGAACTTTTGTGGATTTCAATCCACTTCTTCAAATGCAGTGATGGAGTATAATATTAAAGCCACAGGTGTTTGTGATTGTTGTTTGCTGTCAAATCATCTTGGATGATCTTATCTTGTTTCATCACAGCTGTCCTTCAAAATCTTAGTCTGCTGATTTCTTGGCTAGAGTTTCCATTTTGACCACCGATAATGCCTGATCCAAGATATAGATGTTTTTACATAGAAGTTTTTACATAGCTGTAGTGGGGTAAGATCAGAATATATTGGGATACGGAAAGATGCAAATTGTTACATTGACCATCAGCTTTACAAAATGTTTAGGATGACACAGGTCTCTCAAGCTAGCTGTCTTGAGAGGTCAAAGCAATACATTTTGCTTACCCAAATGACAGTTGCCATAAAACCAACCTTGGTAGAAAAAGGAATATATTTTGCTCATTAAATGGCTGGCGTTTTACTATATATCATTCTTTTTCTCCTCCTGCTTCTCTCTCTTGTCTGAAGGGATAACTAATGCTACGTCTCAGATGTTTCTTAAAAGATACACAAATTGGGAAGGACAGGGTAGGGGTATTGCTACATTTTTACTCCTACCATCTTCTAAGGATATTAGGACAGCTCCTGCCACCTGTATTTTATCCTCACAAAAACCTTATGAGGTAGGTTAGCTAGAAAGACTGTGACTGAACCAAAGTAACTTAGTTTAAATCATGATTTTCATATAGTTACTGGGCTGGCCTATTTCCTTTTATGGTATAAATATAGCCCCATTACTGCAGTTTCCTCTTCTCTCCTAACTGGATTTTTCCCTTCTTCTTTTATCATCAATTCCTTTCATGCTGCTAAAATTAAATATTACAGCGCATACATTTGCCATGCCAGTGTTGCAATCTCTACAGATTTACTTATTTGTCTTCCTGCAATGAAAGGACAATAGAGAATGGAAACTGGTTGGATTGAAATTTCCCCTTTCAGTTGTGCAATTGTTTCTTTTACTGGTTCAGTCCTGAACAAATGGAAACAATACTTTTTACCATGTGGTGGGTATTGGGTACCTTTGATTTGTAAAAGAAATGTAGAGCATCAAATGGAATCCACAGAAGAAATGAGATACATGTCCCAAAGTGCTCAAAAGATGGTTGTTTTATTAGTAAACACACACACACAAACCTTGATGCATTTCAGCCTGTGCCTACTCTTAGGGCTTCCTTCAGATTTCAAAAATTTCTGAACCATGAACTCTCAGACTTTAATGGACAAGTGAAGACATGAAGGCAAGGACAGTGACTTGATCTAAACACATAGCCTTGCAGATTGAAAACTGGAGTGGGCTCCTTATCCTTTAACGGTTGTGTACAAGAGGGAATTTCATCAGTATCTTCTGAAATTCCCTCTTGTACACAATTATTAAAGGTCTCCAGTTTTCAGTTTGACACCCTTATGTTAATACTTATCTTTATGTTATGAAGTCTTTCACCTGATCTTTCCTGAAATAAAGTGGCTACTCTCTGTGACATCGAAGGATTTCATGGCTGACATCCATAGTTTTTTGTGCGTTTTTCAGGCTATGTCACTATTGCAGGATAAACTCTTCCAGAGCACAGCCATATAGCTTGAAAAACCCACAAAAATATGGCTACTCTCTTTTACCCCCTGCTCTGCCCTAATCCAAGAGCTACATTAACTGCTGAAGAGTGATGGGAATAAGGCATATGAAATTAAAGGGAGCCTTTTTGGTCTCCACCCATCACTCATCTCTTTCTTGTGTCCCCCCCCCCCCCATCTCTTACACCTTGCGTGAAAACAAGGTGGGAAATTAAAGGGAGCCTTTTTGGTCTCCACCCATCACTCATCTCTTTCTTGTGTCCCCCCCCCCCCCCCCCATCTCTTACACCTTGCGTGAAAACAAGGTGGGAAACAGAATATTGTACATGGCTCTGAGAAGGTTAAAACCGAAAAGGGAATGAAGAAGATTTTAAAAAATCACCACTTGATATGTCTAGGTGACAATGCTATCCTGAACTAACCAGTCCTTCTTTTGGGCAGCTAGCCCTAGGACAGTGGTTCCAGCATGAGGTTACTACTTGCAAGCTACCATCAGGTGATTGTGGATGTTTTGGAAGATAAAGGGGTGCAAGTAGAGTTGCCAGAGTGAAAACTGGACAGGTGTCCTCTAACTTTAATGTCTATACAGAACAGGGAATTTCAACAGGTTTTGCTTGTCACACATCCAGGAAACACACAACACTTGCTGCAATTACATCATTATTGCAACTATTAAAGGTTCACAAGACTTCTTAATTTTCACCTTGGCAACACTACACATTGGATTCAGAGTTTGAAAAGGTCACTTCTTTGGACTACAAGTCCCAGAATCCTCCAGTCAACATGGATAGTTGGAACACTTGCTGGGGAACTCTAGGAGCTATGGTTTCCAAAAGTAATTTTTCCAAATTCTGCTCAATCTAGTTTTTTGGAAACCTAGCCTTTCACTTTGCCCCTAGATAACATTTCACAAGTATGTAGGTTATTCATGCAGTTTTTGAGACTGCAAAGAGAACTGTATGGCTGTTTTAAAAAGTTTAGATTCTATGGGCTTGTGTACACAATTAAAATAGTTCTTTTTCTAGTGGAATAGTTTGTAATCTGGCCACATGTAATTTGCAGAAATTGGCGAGAGAGATGTGAAGATGATTAAATGTCGATAAAAATGTGCAAAATGCAGCAATTTGGATAATTCACTTATGCAAACTGTAGCCTAGCCCTATGGTGGGGAAAAAGGCATTATAAATCAATATGGTGGGCCTATGCTAGGACATGGTAGCAGGAGTGGTAGGTTTTGGGGCCAGGGCTCCCATTCAGACCTCAGGCAGAAGGAATGCAGTCAAATCATATCCGTTTCTATAATCTTTTTCCTCCTTGGTTCAGCTTCTGACTACATAGCATAGATCTGAAGAAACTGTCCCTCTCTAAGCCCTTAAACATTGTTGTCCACAAGAATGCCCATTTCCTGCTTCCTCCCCAGATGACACCTACTTTGTATTTCTTTCCCAGCTCCCCACACCTTGACTGGTATATTCCGCCATACAAGGAATATTTTTCTCACTCAAGCTGCATGCAGTGTTTCTTTATTTATTATTTGTATTTACAATAATCCCATAAATGCCCTTTTAGATACTGTACAAATGATTTTAAAATAAATGAATACAAAACAGCAGATCCAAAAATCCAACAATATTGCTCTTGCCTCAGTACAAAGTCAACATGAAAAACACAAGGGCAAATACAAACAGGCGCCCATGCAAAGCCAACTTGATAAAATACAGTAACAAATGCAGAGCTCAAACTGGCCAAGAAATAAAATTAGATGTCCTTTTCCTCTTCTCCACCCTTCATGTGTTCTGTGTTACTTGGCAACAGGACCACCACATTTATTTCCCAGCTTGGCTCCAAGGGCATCACCGCACAATTAATATATGCAAATAAAATCTCCCATCCCCAATCCTACAGCTCTGCAAAAAGCGACAATAACTGTCTCAAAGGGGGAAGGCTGCATAAAGCCTATATATTCTTTTAACAAAGTATCCTCTATAACCTTAAAAACTGAAGTAATATACAGATATATGCATGGCAATTCCCAGTAGAATTAGCAGTGGGAAGAGGGAAAAAGAGAGAAAGGGCTTGTTAAAGGAAAAATGGTTGAATCTATCCAGCTGCTCCTTTCTGTTTCTTGGAGTACAATGGAAAGTACATAATTAGAACTACTGTACAGTTCCCACCCTTCATAGCTGAGCCAAGGGAAAAAAGTCTGTGCCAAAACCCAAGAAGGGCCAATTCTTATTTCAACCTCTGAGAAAATACGCAATTCATTATTTACCTGTGATGTCTCTTAAGTCAGAAGAATTTAGACATGTTTTTAGTAACAAGAAACTTTGGGATACATATAAGGGTGAGGCTAGGACTGATTGGCTTTCATGGTTCAATCCAGTTCAGAAACTACTGAATGAATGTCTGATTTCATTTAAATTACAATAGCAGGTCATTAGCCTCAATTGTTTTAGTGGACAGCTTGGAAACATGCAGGTGGTTTTTACCAGAAACTCAAAAGGCAAAACAGGTTACTTATTTACAATGGAGTAGTGGTCTATTTTTAAGTGCAGGTATTCATGATTAGTTTCCACAGCCACACCTCCAAGGACAATCCAAAATATGTGAGACGTTGTGATGATCTGTAGAAACAAACCTCTTCCAGCAGTGTTCATTCCTAGCAAAAGTAAGTCTTTTGTAAAGCTAATGAGTCATAATTGTCTTTTCAAACCAAGTAACTTGAAAATATTTTGCACTGTAACAGCATTAGCCCACAATACTATATTGTCCTTAGTGGAAAAAATAATTTTCTCATCATCTACTAGAAGTACTGCAGCTAAATTCAGAGGGAAGCCTGAGGCGTGTGTGTGTGTGTAGGGGGTTCACAACAACCCTGTCCCTATTAGTTAAAAAAACTTTAGTGTTTCATGCCCATGAGTCTTAGTTCCACTGCAACACAGATTACAGATTACATTCCTTCCTAAATTTTGCCATCCTAACAACCCTAAGAGTTTGAGATAGTGATTAGCTTGTTGTCACCTAGGGATTTGAATCTGGGTTACTTTCATGTCTGATGATGCAGGGAGAGACTATTTTGTTGTTGCTAAGTGCCTTCAAGCCTTTCCCGACTTATAGGTGAACCTATCACTGGGTTTTAATGGCAAGATTTGTGCAGAGGAGGTTTGCCATTGGCATCCTCTGAGGCTGAGAATCTGTGACTTGCCCAAGGTGGGTATTCATGGCCGAGCCAGGATTTGAACCCTGGTCTCCCCGTTTCCTATTCCAACATTGAGATCATTACACCACACTATTCCATTACTCAGTGGTAAATGAATGATTCAAAGGATGCATAAATCAGTCCCTACCATCTCCAGTCAAAATCTATTTGACAGGGCTTCCTCTCTCTCACCTCCATCCTTTAATCCCTATCCAGAACTCAGCTGCCCATATCACCACATCCGCTCACCGCTTTGACCATGTTTCTTCTCTCTTATCCCCCCTTCACTGGCTCCCCTTCCCCTTCTGCATCTAGTACAAGCTTTTGCTGTTGACTTTCAAAGCCCTCCATGGACTGTCCCCTCCTTACTTGTCTGGCCTTCTTTCTCCTCACACTCCTTCTCGTAACCTCCGTTCTGGTAATCAAGGTCTCCTGTCCCAGCCGAGGATTTCCACTGCCCCATCCCAGATTCGTCCCTTCTCACTTGCTGCCCATCACTCCTGGAGCCTTCTTCCCCCACATGCACACCTCATCACTTCCCTAACAAGGTTCAAAACTGAGTTAAAGACTATATTATTTAGGGAAGCGTTCCCAGGACTGTGCCATCTGCCCCAGGATTCCTCCCTCCAGTCCATCTGCCTGGTCCAGGCCCCAGAGGGAGAGAAGAACCACTGAACCTCATCCCCTTCCCACCACCTTCCCCTTTTCCTTTTGTGTCGTCTCTTCTAGATTGTAAGCCTGAGGGCAGGGATCCGGCTAACTATAAGATTGTATGTACAGCACTGTGCAAATTTACAGCGCTAAATAAATAAATAAATAAATAATAAAATGATCAGACAGGAGGTGATGTGAAAAAGCCCTACTTGAGATTTCCAAAAGCCACTACCTAGCAGTGTAGAGAATCCTAGTGTAAAAATAGTTTGACTTGGTATAAGGCCCTTTGCTATACTCCAAGAATGGGAGTATAGTAAAGTGCTTTCTACCAAGAATGGTAGTATAGTCTGATGTACCTGGGATCCCATTCTGGCTGTCTGGGATGCTGCAGAATGCCACATTTTTTTCTCATGAAACCATCATCAGTTGGTTTTCCAGCGTTTGTATGATTTTTTCCCATTCCAAAAAGTTGAGCCACCTCTCCTAGTCTTGCCAGGTTTACAAGCCCTGAAATTATAGCGTCAAAACCTGAGATCTAGTGATGGCCCCTAGTGACATCTTGGGGCTGGGTCCTGGTTATGGCATTCAGCATGATAGACTGAGCATCAACCACAGTTGCCCTGAATATGCCATTCACATTTCTAATAAACACAGGTCTAACAAAAGAGAACACACACACACACACACATACACACACACACATATTTTTCAAGACAATGTACTTGTGTTGAGATTCCTCCCTCTGGCCATGAGAATTAGAGTAGAGCATCCAGGCCCTGAGCCTTTGGCCCAGGACCTGAGATTGGAGAACCCTAGCAATAAGGCATCGTTTCCAGACCCAATATAGGGCATGGTTTCCAGACCCTTCACCATCTTAGTTGCCCTCCTTTGGACCCGCTTCAGTTTCTCCACATCCTTTTTGAATTGTGGTGCCCAGAACTGGACACAGTATTCCAGGTGGGGCCTGACCAAAGCAGAATAGAGTGGCACTGTTACTTCCGTTGATCTAGACACTATACTTCTATTGATGCAGACTAAAATTGCATTGGCCTTTTTAGCTGCTGCATCGCACAGTTGACTCATGTTCAACTTGTGGTCTACTTGGACTCCTAGATCCCTTTCACATGTGGTCTCATTCACCCAGGTGTCCTCCATCCTATATCTGTGCATTTCATTTTTCCTCCCTAAGTGCAGGACCTTACGTTTCTCTGTGTTGAATTTCATTTTGTTAGCTTTGGCCCAGCTTTCTAGTCTATTCAGGTCATTTTGAATTTTGATCCTGTCCTCTGGGGTATTAGCTACTCCTCCTAATTTGGTGTCATCTGCAAATTTGATAACTAGGCCCTCAATACTGTCATCCAAGTCATTAATAAAGATATTGAATAGCACTGGGCCCAGGACAGAACCCTGTGGGACCCCACTGGTCACTTCTCTCCAGGATGAAAAGGAGCCATTGTTGAGTACCCTTTGGGTGCGGCCAGTCAACCAGTTACAAATCCATTTAACAGTTGCCTTGTCTAGCCCACATTTTACAAGCTTGTTTGCGAGAATGTCATGGGGAACCTTGTCAAAGGCCTTACTGAAGTCAAGATATACTATATCCACAGCATTCCCTTCATCTACCAAACTGGTAATTTTATTTAAAAAAAAAGAGAGAGAGATCAGATTTGTCTGGCATGACTTGTTTCTCTGAAACCCATGTTGGCTTTTTGTGGTTATGGAATTATCTTCTAGATATTCACAGACTCTTTGCGTAATGATCTGCTCCAGAATCTTTCCTGGTATTGATGTCAGACTAACTGAACGATAATTGTTGGGATCCTCTTTTTTCCCCTTTTTGAAGATTGGGACAAGGTTTGCCCTCCTCCAGTCTGCAGGGACTTCTCCTGTTCTCCAGGAGTTCTCAAAGATTATTGCTATTGGTTCCGATATTACATTTGCCAGTTCTTTTAATACCCTTGGATGTAGTTCATCTGGTTATGGAGACGTATATTCATTTAGGTTAACCAGGTATTCCTGTACTATCTCTTTACTTATTCTGTACTGAAATCCCCCTATTCTGTCTTCTGCCCCATTATCCTTAGGTTGGGCACCCTTTGCCTTTTCTGAGAAGACTGAAGCAAAGAAGGTATTGAGTAATTCTGCCTTTTCTCTGTCCCCTGTGAGCATTTTGCCATCTTCTCCACACAGTGGCCCTACCATTTCCTTCTTTTTCCTTTTGCTGTGGACATATCCAAAAATGCCCTTTTTATTGTTCCTAACTTCTCTAACAAGCCTGAGTTCATTTTGCGCTTTAGCTTTTCTGACTTTATCCCTACATGTGCTGGCTATTTGTTTGAATTCCTCTTTGGTGATTCCCCCATTTTTCCATTTTTTATACATGTTCCGTTTAAAACTTATCTCAGTTGTAAGTTCCTTAGTCATCCATACCAGTTTCTTGAGACATCTCCCATTTTTCTTCCTCATTGGAACTGTCTGAAATTGTCCCTTTAGTATCTCCCTTTTGAGGAACTCCCATCCATCTTGAATTCCCTTCTCTTTTAGTATTCTTGACCATGGGATCACCCCCAGTATTTCTCTAAGTTTATTGAAATCAGCTTTCCTAAAGTCTAGAATGTGTGTCTGACTATGCCTAGCTTCACCTTTCCACTGTATAACAAACTCCAGGAGAACATGGTCACTTCCACCTAAGGATCCCACCACTTGCACCCCATCAACTAGGTCTTCCCTGTTGGTTAAGATAAGATCCAAAATAGCTGATCCCCTTGTTGCCTCTTCCACCTTTTGGACAATGAAATTATATTCGAGGCAACTGAGGAATTTGCTAGACCTTTGGGATTTGGCTGAGTTTGATTTCCAGCAAATATCCAGATAGTTGAAGTCCCCCATCACTACTACATCTCTCCTTTCTGATTGTGTGGTCATCTGTTCTAGAAAAGCATCATCCATTTCCTCAGTCTAATTTGGGGGTCTGTAGTAGACTCCCACAGTAACATCCCTGTTGTTTCCCTCTCCTTTAATTTTTATCCAGATGCTCTCCACCTGGCTTCCAGTATTGATGTCCTGGATCTCTTCACTGGTGTAAATATCCCTGACATATAATGCTATTCCTCCTCCTTTCTTGTTTGTCCTGTTTCTCTTAAAAAGGTTAAACCCCTCTATTTCTACATTTCAATCATGAGACTCATCCCACTAGATTTTAGTGATGCCTATTATATCATATTTCTCTTGTTGTGCTAGGAGTGCAAGTTCATCTTGCTTATTTCCCATGCTCTGTGCATTAGTGTAGAGACATCGAAGACCATGTGTCCCCTTTACTTGATGCCTGTGCATGGTTTTTTTTTTTTTTTTTTTTTTGCCTCCTATTGTTGGGTCCTTGCCCTGTTTGCCTTGTTCCCTCTATGTTTCCAGCCCTTTTGCCTTCCAGAATGCTGTCTCCCTTCCACACATAGCTCAGTTTAAAGCCCTCCTGATCATATTCTTGAGACTGTTGGCAAAAACGTTTTTGCCAACTGGCGTGAGATGTAGCCCATCCCTTGCTAGAATTCCCTCCTCATGGAACCGCAGCCTATGATCCAAGAATCCAAATTGTTCTCGGCGACACCATCTGCGGAGCCAGTTGTTGACATCTGCTATTTTCCTCTCTCTTCCTGGACCATGCCCTTCTACTGGCAGAAGAGACGAGATGACAATCTGTTCATCCTTTTCCTTCAGCTTCTTCCCAGAGCCTCATAATCCCTTCTGATATTCTGAAGGCTGTGTCTTGCTGTGTTATTCGTTCCCACGTGGACCAAAAGGAAGGGGTAGGTTTGACCAGTCTTGTCAGCCTCTCCGTTACATCACAGATCTTTGGCCCAGGGAAACAACACACCTCCCGAGACATATTGTCAGTCCTACAATTCACTGCTTCTGTACCCCTCAGCAAGGAGTCCCCCACCACAACCACGCACCTCTTCCGAGGCTTAGCAGCGACTGTTCCCTGCGATGGAACTCCCAGGCTCTCCTGCTGTGTCCCTGAAGTCTGTCCATGCTGCTCTTCCTGATCCTCCTTGATAAGTGAAAGGGCTTCAAAATGATTCTGTAGCTGCAAGCTCCCACAGCTATCCCTGATTTCCCTGCTTCGTGTGACATTCCTTCAGCTGTCTGCCTCCTGTGTACATGAAGTGACCTTCTCATGTCCATCAACTTTCTGTGTGTGGTTCCCTTCCAAGATCATTCCTTCCGTTGTGTCTAGGAAAACCTCTTGCTCCCTGATGTGCTGAAGTGTCACTACCCTCGATTCCAGCTGCTGTACTTTCTCCTCCAAGAGGGCTACCAACTTGCACTTGGGGCATGTGAAGTTCCCCACATCTGTAGGCAAGAAGACAAACATCCCGCAAGTGTTGCAGGTGACTGCAGCCGTTCCCTCAGTGCCCATACCAAGAAGTGTTAAGGAATCACTAAAACAGGACTGTGGGTTTCCTCCTCAAAGAATATCCCCCAGTAAACACCAATGTCAAAGGCCCCTGATGTCCTGGCCTATTTTACCAATCTCTGTCAGTGATGTCAATCTACTGGGAATATAAAATTATAGAGATGTCTTGGTTGCTAACTTGTATTCACTTCCTCTGAGGTGGAGGGGAACCCCTCAAAAGCACTTTTAAAAGGCTGAGGTTCCTCAGCCTTTGTTGTGTTGTTGTTTCCAGCTAATGGTGACCCTATGAATGAAAGACCTCCAAGAAACTCCATCACCAACAACCCTGCTCAGGTCCTGCAAACTCTGGATTGTGGCTTCCTTGATTGAATTAATCCACCTGTAGTACAATCTTCCTTTTTCCTACTGACTTCCACATTACCAAGCATTATTGTCTTTTTCAATGAATCATGTCATCTCATGATATCTCCAAAGTATGACAACTTCGTTTTAGTTATTTTGGCTTTTAAGAAGAGTTCAGGACTGATTTGCTCTTAGAACAATTCATTTATCTTTTTAGCAAACCATGATGTTCATAGAATTTTCTTCCAGCACTACCTTTCAAATGGGTTGATTCTCTTCCTGTCAAACTTCTTCACTCTCCAACTTTCATAACCATACACAGAAATGGGAAATATTATGCATTGCACATAATGAAATGGAACCATCCCTAGATGATTTGGTCTTTAGTATTTAGTATTTAATGATGTATCTTTATACTTGATATAACTTTATTTGTATACTTCACTTTCTATACTTCTTAAGCTAACTCCTACACCAGACTATGGCTGAAAGTCCATCTCTCTGAGAGTCCAGTGTATTTCTCAGGACCATAAGTCCCTCCTGGATGAAGCCAAGTTTTGTATTAATTCACAGTTCTGAAATGTAAATATGAATTCTTAAATTCTTGTCTTTTTATTTTGATGAAAACTTCTAAAAACTGAGACTAACGTCTACCATAGAGTTAGGTGTGCTGAATTCTGCTGAAATCAATTACATAACTTAAAATCAATCTCTATCTTTGTTACATTGCAATCCTGTTTTTTCTGGTCACAAAATTAACATTATATCGTGTTACCTTACTACATGTATTACTATGCTCTCATTTTCTGTAAAATGTCTACATCCAACAGCATAAACAGTATGAATGTTGTGAAACATAAAATTACAATCACAAATTAGGAAAGCTGACTTTAGCACTGGGTTTAGCAATACTGAATATTTAGAGACCCTAGATCATAATATTCTTGAATATCTCCAGTCCTTGGTATCACCCTGCAACTATGAGAATCAATAAATCTTAACCAGGGTGCAGCTATGACAACTCTGACAGAATACTCATTACTGTGGGAGGGATGGTTATAAGTTATAATTCACTATTGTTGCAACTGTTGCCTCAGGCTTTCCAGTCCAAGGTTTGCTGAGGTTAAAATGTTTTGCCGGTGGCCATCAGGTTTATGACACACCAGGGAGCCCTTGCTCTTCCTCTCCTCCCACTCACCACATAGAGATTTTTTTGTTTCATTTTGTTTGTTCTTCTTGATTAATTGGAAAAAAGTATGGATATGAAGGAAGGTCCTCTATCTGTCGCTCTTCTCAATAATTAGTAAAACAAACACTTTCCATTATAACAAGGAAACACACGGTTTCCATGTAAATCAACTTTCATCCACTCTTAAAGGGATAGCACAGGGGGCTTTTTAGATTTTGGTATATTCATCTATTCCAAACATGTCTACTTTGAAGCCTGTTGCACAGTTCTGTATTGTGGCACCTGACTGGGCATCTTTCTATCAGGAGTAGATTGATCATGGAGTAGATCTGGGACTGGGATGCCCTTCAATGTGATGTCAGATTGCAATTCCTGAGAACCCTAACCAGCAATGCTGATACTCATGAATGCTGGGAGTCTTAGTCCAAAATGTCTTTTGGAGAGTTGCATTTGTTCAACCCTGAGTTCTAGAAGAAGCCCAACAAACCTGCCTTAAGTAGTATGGCATGAACTGGCCATGAAGCCCAAGGACGCAAAGCTGGACCTGTTCTTTTGAATATGGGAACAGCAGCATACACAGATGTCAATTAATTACAGACCTGCACAACTTCAGGCCATAAAAACATTTTAAAAGCTGTATGTTGGCTATATATGTTGGCTTATCTAAATTAAAAATTTACTTCAGATTTGTTCCATCGCATATAGTTTTTCTCCAATTTGCTTTGACACTTCTATGCTATAATATAGTGATTCCCAAAATGGATGTTACCATCCTGCTAGAAGTGGTGGAAAGATCTAGAGGGGCAAGGAGGGAAAATGGCAGCAGCAGGAAGGCCTTCAGTCAAAGTACTGGCATGCAGGAAAGACAAGAGGAACCAGCACCTTTTATGATCGTGGTGTGGATGAAGGGTTAGAGCACATAGCAGCAGGGGAGAAGTGCTGGCGAAAAGGAACTTTCACATTTGGGACCCTATTTAAGCTTTGTGAGCTTTGCTGGGACTTGGCTGACAGGTTGACCTGCACTGCTGCTCCCACTTTCTTTCACTGGACAGGCTGAGAGAAGAGGTAGCAGAAGTAACAATGGGGAGAAACAGATGGACAGGAAAAAGTGGTTGGAAGCTGCCTTTTCTAAAGTCACATTGAAACCCCACCAACCACACTACCAGCTCCTAAGGCAGCTGTAGTGCTCATGTCATGACCATATGACATGGCTTCAAGCCAGGAAGAAGCAGAAAAATACTGCTTCTTTTTTAAACAGCTTTTCTCTGCATAAGGACACTTTTCTGCTGGCTTCAAGGCATGTATCATTTAAATGCCACACCTTCAAGGCAGACTTAAAGCACCTCTTTTTGCCTGTCTGTTTAGTCCCAATATTTGTGTGTGGAAGAGGGGTGATTTCAAGCTTTTGTGGGGAAGGCATGTCTCTGGAGAAGGAAGGAAAGGAGTATATGGGGTTGATTCTTTGAAGAAGTCCTTTGTCTCTTATGCCTCTCTTGGACTGAGAATCCTTCCTCACAAGGGAGAAAAATGGGAAGTCAGCTGTGCCCCTCTCCACCCTGGCAAAGAAGGATTGTGAACTCTTCCTCACTGAGGAGAATCTTCTTCTTTTGCATGAGGTCACCTGGGGAGCAGTAACCAAGCAACCAGTTGATCCGCAACCAAGAGGCTTCTTGCCTATGCTGGCCTTCACTGCAAGGCCTGCACAGATAAGAGGCTTCTCAGTCTCTGCTCAGCCAGCTGCTCAGTTGCTGTTTCCAGGGTGCCCAGGTCCAAGAGGAGCAGCCAGTTAAGCAGTGACTGAGACGCCTCTCACCTGCTCCGACCTTTGCCACAAGACCAGCACAGGGAAGAAGCTTTTTGGTTACTGCTCAGCCAGTTGCTTGGTTGCTGCTTCCAAGGTGACCGGGCACCCTGGAAGCAGCAACTGAGCAGCTGGTCAGCAAGCCTTCTTTTTGCTGTAAGGCTGGTGTGGGCAAGCGGGAGGAGCAGGACTGGGCTGCTTTTGTTGCTGTATTCAAGACAACTGAGGCAGAGGAGGAGGCAGTGGCAAGCTGGGTGAGGCTGAGGTGGATGCTGCTGGCCAGCAGGCTTCTGCACAAAGAGTAGACCTTATATGAAGAAATAGGTATTAGAGTTGTTACCCAAAAAGGTGGCATTAGAGTTGTTACCCAAAAAGAAAGGAGGTGGTGGCCCTAAAAAATGCAGAGACCATTGCTGTAATATCTTGCTCAATGACTGAACCTGCAAACAGTCAAAAGGAGTTAAAGTTTTCTAATAGGGTTTCAAAACACTTCAGTTTGCTGATATGAAACACAAAAATCCGTTCAAAAGCAATTTAAAAAATTGCATTGGAACATCAGAATCTGTGCTTAAACAAAGCTAAGTAACAACTGAATTAATAAAAACATCGCATTTTGAAAGAATTGTATGGGATATGACATTTTTATTGCATTTTTTTTTCAATTCAACATCCAAAAATACATTAAAAACGGGTACAATATTTATTTATTTATTTTCATTCATTGCAAGACTGCATTATTTATTAAAATCTCCCTATCATGAACCAAGAGTGTTAAGGAAGCGTAAAATGTAACTGGAATAGGCTCAGAGATGTCCTGGCATCCAATTAGGCATAGCAGGTCCCAACAGCATCACCTAGGAGATTATTGCATTATAAGGAATACAGTTGTGTTTCAGATTGCAAGCGGATATTGTCGCACTAAAAAATGCCGCTGCTGCTCCTGGGCAACTGCAACCTGTATGCAGCCTGGGTCCCAGTGGTGCTTAGCCAGCTCATTTTCAAAGATAGGAGCTTCCTGTGTTTGAAAATTGGCTGAGCTGCATGTGGATTGCAGGTGCCTGGCAGCAGCAATGATGTTTTTGAGTGTGATAAAACCCACTTGCAATCTGAAACGTGACTGTATCCCATCGGGGATAAGTCACTTTGGGGGGGGGGGGGGGGTAATGCAATAATCTTCCTAGTTTCTGCTCCAAAATGAAAGCTTTCCTTTCTGTTCTTCCCATAAGAGTAGCTAGCACACTGAGATCTTCCACAATTGCCTCCTAAAAAGGCAGTACATAATAGTTTGCAAGAGAAATTCACTCTTTATTGAACTCCACCCTCACCCCATTAGCAAACACAGCATTGGGGAATTAATTTGTCTTATAACATGGTGGAATACCATGTTGTGAGACAAAATGGTTTCCCTAAACTGTGTTTGCTAATGCAGGGGGGAGGAGAGTTTCTAGAAGAAAATTGGTACACCATTGATAGCCTTGTTTCATTTCACAAAGCACAGACTTCCCTGGCTATTTCAAATAAAGTCTTCTTCATTTCCAAGGCAGAAAATTGCACCTTGCTTTGAAAAGAAAAGTAGCTCAGTTGATGAGAATATGAGCCTTTTTGAATGAGGAAAAAAGACTGAAAGGGACTGGGAGAGTAGTGACTTTCTCTGTGCTTCTCCACATGCTAACAAAGTGCTTCCGTTCTCTTCCCGAGGGAAGTGGCAATAAAAGATTGTCTTTTGTCACACTGGAAAAATCCATTTGGCAAAAGACACACTTTTATGACCATCTCTCTTGGGAAGGAGAATGGAAGTACTATAATGGCATGCAGAAAGGCAAAAGCCACTACCCTCCTAACCCCTTTTGGCTTTCTTTCCTCATGTGATAAAGCCCTACGTCTTGCAGGCAGAAGATTACAGATTTTTTCCTGGCATCTCTCATTAAAAGGATTTAATTAAATTTGTTTAATTAAACAAAACAGATCTGGTAGTAGATGTTGTGAAATATTTCCCTCAAACGAGGCAACATTGGGGCTTTACAGACTGCCCCATCAGGGGTGGCCTGCACCCATCCCTCTTTGCTGTGCAGTGTTGCCACAGCAACCAAATTGCATGGCACCGCTGTGCAACAAGGAAGGAGTGCACAGAAGGGCTCCTTCCTTTCTGTGCCAGATTGGGGCCAGGACAGCCTCACTGGCAGCCCCTGCAGCCCCAATCTGGCTTTTTCCAGCCCAAAGAGAAGCGGCAAATTTCCACTTCTCTTTGGGCTGGAAAAGGGGTGTCGGTGGGGCCTCGTGACATCCCAGGAGCCCTGAGGGGAAAGGGGCAGCCCCTTTCTCCTCAGGATTGTTCCCATGGGCCTGTGGGTGCCATGGGAATTATCTGCTCCCCAGAAACGGAGCTCCAGAGAGGCCTTGGGAAGCTCCCTTTTGGAGCTCCTTGGGGAGATCTCCCCAAGGAGCTCTGAAAGGGAGCTCCCCCAGGCATTCCTTGTTTTTCCCAGACCATGAAGAAGTGGCAAAATGCGGCTTCCTCATGGTTCGGGAAAGGGGTATCCTTGGGGCTTCATGCCCCTGGACACTGCAGCGGCTGCTGCCATGGAAGAAAGAGGCTGCCCGACCCCTTTCTACCATGGCTCCATTCCCATGGCAGTGTAGTTGCATCAGGAATGGAGCTTGTGGCACCCCTCCCCCCCCCAAAGGTGCCTAGAGCAGCTCCTTTTTTGTGGCGCCATTCCGTACTAGGGTTAGAGACTGTGTAGTTGGCTACAAAGTGGCTGCCTCTATTGGCCCACTGAGTCAGAAAAACTAAATAATCAGAGTAAGGCCCTATACAGACCAGCACTTTGTGCCGGCCTATGGGCAGAGGATGCTCTAACTCCACCCCAGGGGCGCCATTTTTGTGCACACTGGTCCACATAGTGTGTGCCATCATGATGCCCCTCTGGTGCTGCATGCACATGATGGGCATCATAAAGCTGCACTGCTGTGGCTATGGTGCCCCTTGGAGGGTGCAATAAGGAGCTGCTTTTTGCAGCTCCTTTTTGTGCTCTTCAGAAGCTGGATCAAGGCCATGGTGTGAGGTTGTCATGGCCCTTATCTGTTCAGCAAAGGGGTAGATGCAGACTGTGGTCTGTATAACCTTAAGGCAGCTTCATACATTCCTTGAGATCCTATAGTCATCTGAAGAAAAAAATTCCACCTGCCAGTCCTCATCTTCAAATACAGCTCCCACTTGTGGTCTGTTTTTGTTGTGTGCCTTCAGGGTTTTTTTAAACTTTTGATGACTGTTCCTTTATTAATGTAATTGTTGCACACGTTTAATTAAAGGCAAATAGACCTCTGGATACATGCAGATATTTAAAGTACGAAAACATAATTTAACATACGAACTACCCAACTCTTACAGAATCCCCTGGATTTGTGAAACCTTGGCAAAGTTGGATTTGGGCACATGTTGCCAAGAAAACCCCACAGGTCTCCAAGGCACACAACAACAAACTTGTTTAGGTAACATAGTATTCATCCCTAAGTACCTGAAGCATGCATTCTGCTTGCTTAGAAGATTTTAAAAGAAAACCACAGGAAAAAAAAATGCCATAACCTCCATCCTCCCTAATATACAGGAATTGTCCTGATTAATCCCATCATCCCATTTTCCAGCTACTTTTAAAAGGTCCTAGCTTCTCCTTCTGCCACTTTCCATCTTTGTTCTTAACTTATTCAATTGCTGCCAATGTGAGATAAAAATGCCCAAGTAGTTTGCATTCAGTTATCTCAGCAGAAGGGAGGATAAAGGAAGGGGCAGAATCTTGCCCTTCCCAACAGTATCAAGCAAAAGCAAAAGGCTGCATCCTCTCCTTTCTCATTAATCACTTTTGCCATCTTGACACATTCAGATGTTACATGGCCGTTTGTGCCCTAATTTTCATCTGTGAAAAGTTGGAAGGTATGAAATGATGCTTTAATTTTTCATTTTGATTAATGAAGCAGGTGTTTTAATTGTTAGGATTTGAAGACAGTCTGAACTACTGCACCATTTATTTGTAGGGAAATTGGTGTGTGTTTTATTGAGGTGTCTGGTAGTGTGTAATGTATATTATTCACACAACTCAGCAGCAGTGGCTTTCATATCTTTTGAGGCCATGTCCACAGTGCAAATGTAAACTACGGTAGCTCTAAAAACCTGTTTCACTGGGACTCATTATATCCCAATCAACATGAAAGGATCTATAACAGATGGTTTTACCTCCAAAACTGATGGGTGATCAAGGATATAACAAAAGGGCTTTAATGGTTCCTAATGGCCTCTAAATCTCTCTCTCCTACCTCTGGAATGTGGCACCATTAGTGTGGAATAGAGAGGCAGCGTTAAGGAATTCAGAGTATGAATTTGGACTCAGATGGAAATACAGAACTTAAAGGTTTGCCTAGAGTTTATTATTTATTGGAAATATTGGCACGTTGTTTCTCATTTGTACAAATCCCAAACTGGTTTATAGCAACACTATAAACCCTAAAAGAAACCAATAAAAATGCAGCCTATGACATGAGAGAGTTCAAACAGCTCATTGCTGGAAGAATGCCAAAGTAAAAAGATAGTTTTTAAATAAATGTTTAAAGTACGCTGCTATATTGCAGAGGGGAGACCAATCCACAAAGGAGATGCTGCCACAGAGAAATCCCATCTCTCTGTCATGCCAGAGTAGACTAAAGCTGAATGATCCTTAAGGGCACAGATACTCATCTTGGGATTCCAATGTAGAAATAGCAGGTGTTTGCTCCCAAAGTGGTCTACTTACATTCTCTCTCTCTCTCTCTCTCTCTCTCAGTTTTGATATAGACAATATAATTGTAATCAACATAAATAAACATCCAGAAAGAAAGATAAACCCAAGCTCTAATAAGGAAAAAACTAATATGAAAAAGTATATCATTCTACCATTATAGATCCAACTAAATAACATTACTGAGGTTACTAATAAACATAACCACAAATTATTACATCATTAGATTTCTTATTGTTTTAAAAAAAACACACCCATAAATAATTTCCAATCTTTGAAAACAAAAATCAACTGGCTTATCCTTGTTAGTTTGGCCACTTGGGCCACCTTGGTATGTATCAAATAACTAACACGTAATCTGTGGGGTGAAACAGGTGGGCAGGAAAAAGTGGCTTGAAGCTGCCTTTTCTGAAGCCACATTGAAACCCCACCAACTGCACCGCTGGCTCCCAAGGCAGCTGGAGTGCTCATGTCATGACCACATGACATGGCTTCAAGCCAGGAAGAAGCAGAAAAATGCTGCTTCTATTTGAAATATCTTTTCTCTGCATAAGGGCACTTTTCTGCTGTCTTCAAGGCATGATTCATCTAAATGCCACACCTTAAAGCCAGCCTGAATGCACCTCTTTTTGCCTGTCTGTTTAGCCCCATGTTTGCTATCCAGTTCTCAGTCCAAAATACCATGCTAAAAAGCTTGCAAATATAAACGAATCGGACAAATTTCAAAAGAGTAGCTGATCAGTCTGTTGCAGGTAAAGACAACCAAGAGCCTTGCTGCACCTGAAAGACTAACACATTTATTGTGGCATAAGAATTTGTTGAATAAACTTCATCAGATACATGAAATCCTTATTCAGGCATTCATGTAACAAAAGAATTGGAAGGAACCTTGGAGGTCATCTAGTCTAGTGATTCTCAATCTTTAGTTCTCCTGATGTTTTGGATTTTAATTCCCAGGGGCTCCAGCGTGCATGATGAAATTGAGAGATTCTGGAATTAGAAGCCCCAAATATTTGAAGGGCCAAAGGTTAAGAACAACTGAGCCAGTCCAATCTGCTTTTCAACACAGGATCTGCAATGGGGAACTAACTGCAAGTGTCCTATCTATATGAGATTCCATATGAGAGGGAGACTGTAGTTGTTCTGTGTGGCCTTTTTCCTTCTCTCCCATCCTCAAGAGCCTGGTACCATCTCCATATCAGAGGGACAAGGTATGAAGAGGGAACCCTGCTCCACATTGTCAGGCTTCCCATACATTTCAGAATCTTGATCATGCAAGGTTCTGAATCTCATAGTGAGCATATCCAAGATACATATTACTCCGGACTGGTATTAAGGTCCCTCCACTGGCTGCCTATTAGTTTCCGGGCCCAGTACAATGTGTTGGTCATCATCTTTAAAGCCCTAAATGGTTTGAGTCCAAGCTATCTCCGGGACTGCCTTCTCCCATATAATCCTCCCTGCACACTCAGGTCCTCTGGGAGGAATTTGCTGCAGCCTCAAAAATCTAGGCTTTTGGCTATCTCCCAGCGGGATGAGATCCATCAATTGACATCTTTAGACAGCTTTAAAAAGGCTGTCAAGATGGATCTCTTCCGGAAGGCCTTTCCAGGATAGATACCCCGGCCTCAGGGACTCTTTCTTCGGTAGACTCCCCAATGTCTATGTAAAAATCAATTAGGATGTTGCCATGTTGTCCTCTTTGTCTTGTATTTTGTATTAATGTTGTTTAAATTTTCGGTTTTAATCTGTAATAGATTTAATATTGTTTTAAGGGGGGAGGGATGTAGCTGTTTTATTTGATGTAATTGTATTTTAATGTTGTTAGCTGCCCTGATTGATCTCAAAGGGGCGGGGTATAAATAAATTTTATTATTATTGTTATTTTATTACATTGCTGCAAAAGGCAGATGACATTCCATGTACAAAACTCAGCTGGATTTTATTTCTGCATCACCAGTGGGACAGTATCCTTATTGTACCTCAGGGGAGCTAGACTCTTTTCAGAGGTGCCAGGTTGAGTGGCCCACACAGCTCTGTCCTCCAAAAGAGGCAAATGCTCTAGGGACCTCAAGAAGGAGAGCTGTCCACCAGCATTTGATTGTTCAGAGAATTGCCTCACGTTGCCTAATGTTGGCTCTGCTATCCAGATAGACTAGGCTTCCCGCTTAAGACACATGGCATACAGTTGGGTCAGGCTGTCAGCCATGTCCCAGAGAGTGTGGGGCCAAACACAGCCTCAATCTTCCTCTCACTCAACTGGAACTCCATATGTGTTGTGTTCATCTGTATATGTGCATAATGAATGGAACATTGAAACTTTCTTTCTTTCTTTCTTTCTTTCTTTCTTTTTTTACTACAGCTCCCGGAATCCATCAACCACTTGCCATGTGGGAGAGGCAGGTAAGAAATAACTATGATCATGATGATGTTATCTAGAATATTCTGAGGGTTGTAATTTTAGGAAAAAAATATGATTTTTTCTTGAGTGTACACATGTGCCCACACTCACACAACACACCATAATTCTCCAAAGTGCTTTCTCTCATCTAAACAAAAGGCTAGCTTGCTGCCAGATAATTTCTCAATGGTTGAGAAAGTAGGGAGTGCTTAACAATTTATACAGTGCTCCCGCGCCATACGCGGACATGGCATACGTGGCTTTCAGCTTATGCTGAAAGCCCTCGGAAGAGCAATGGCACACGTGTGCTGTGCCAATGGGGCTTTCCGGAACATATATCCCGCATAAAGGTAGGGCACACTGTAATGCATTAACTCCTTCTCTTGAAATTGAATATGTTGTTCTCCTGAAGAAATATTGAAAAATCAATAAGTTTTAAAGTCTTTTATTTCCCTACTTTTAAAAAATATTTTCCCCATGTGGTGTGTTAGACTTGTATCAGTGCACACCCACCCCACCCATACCCACCCTGCCTTCAAAATGTAACATGAGAAAGAGTCCTGAGTTTCTCAGGAATTCCTGTTCTCAGTCAGAAACCGGATTCCACGTTACTCTTGAACAGATGGACTATGTTGGGTGGAATTTAATCTGTGGTATTGTACTAAGAGCACTGGATGGAATGTTGCGCAAGTAAACTAGCATAGCTAATGTATGGAAATTCATGAAATAAGACAACTTGACTATTGCAGGTGAATCAGTAAAAGTGGGAAAGTTGTTACAAGCTTTTCCTTTTGCACTGACCAAATGAAAACTAGCTTTTGCTATTAAACCATAATGTAAACAGATGCAAAGAACAAAAAACCCACATGCAGTACTATTAATTCTGAATAATACACAAGTATTTAAATAAATGTAGAAAAGCTTGCAAGTTATGTTGTATATCATAGGTCAGTATCAAGCAGCCTTCTAGATGCTGAGGGACTTTGACTCCTAGCATTCTAGCTATCAGAACCAATGGTGAAGGATATTGAGAGTTTCAATCCAACAGCATCTGGGTACTCCAGTATGGTCTATACAAGCCTTTACCAAATAATTGCCTGTAGATGGCCTAGACTATGACTCCCATAATCCCAGCTAGCATTATTATGCTGTTTGCATGGGCTAGTTCAGTGCAAGTTGTAGCCCATGATCTGGTGCTGGTCCTCAAGCCATTGGCTGCTAGTCCCTGGTGAGTTTCCAAGAAAGAAGGAAATACAGTTGACCCTCTGTATCTATGGATTCCTTGTCCATGAATCCAACCATCCAAGGCTTGAAAATATTTTTTTAAAAAATATGTATATTCCAAAAAGCAAATATTGATTTTGCCATTTTATATAAGGTACACCATTGTATACAATGGGAGTTGAGCATCCACAAATTTTGGTATACACAGTGGGTCCTGGAACCAAACCCTAGAGAATACCAAGGGCTCACTGTAATTGTAGCCAATGGGTACAGATATGGTACCCGTCCCCAGTGAATTGAGGGGAAATTGTCAGTCTCCTCAAATCAGATAGCTTAAGATGGATTCTAGTCTATACCACTGGATTTCATCTGGTGAGTTGGACTGTATTCGTGGGCTGCAGCCTTATCAAAGGGAAGTTCCAACAACAGTCCTACTAATACACAAATGACAAAGAATAGTCAAAAGAACTTTTTAAAAGCCCTCATGTTTGCTGGCATATTCAGGAGCAGTTCAAAAAGAAAATCTTGTTGAAGTTTGGAAAGTATTGCAATGTGGCCCCACAAACATATGAGTCCTAAAAAATAGTTCTGAGTCTTAAAAGGTTGGAATTGAATGGTTTATACTGATAAGCAGTGGTTTTAGAAAGGAGTTTTACCCGGCCCTGCCTACAGATACTACTAGGGATTGACCCTGTTGCCTTTTGTATGCAGAACACTTTACTCCCAAGCCACTGGCTTATGCTCAATAAGCATAGAAGCAGAGATCAAGAAAGCAGCAAACTCCTATCTCCTTTCTGTTTAGAATAAATAAAATAAAATAAAACTTTTATTTATATCCCGCTCTTCTGCCATAAGGCAATCAGAGCAGCTTACAGTATAAAAACATCCAATACACAACACGATATATCATAACCTCCCCTTAAAAAAGAATTAAACATATTACTATTAAAATCACTGTATCAAATAAACTATTAAAACCAGTAACAACAGGCAAGTAGTGGCATAATATAAAATATGCATCATATGTGGGGGTTCTTTCACGCTGGATGAAAATTATTCCGGAAAGGCCTACTAGAAAGTTTGTGCCCACTCCCATTCCTGTGCTTACAGCAAAAGAAGTCCTACTGAGTTCAATGAGGCAGTTTCACAACAAAGCATGTCCTGATTCTGTCTTAAATGCCTGTGGACTCTTTCAGATGTCGGAAATTGGAAGTATAATTTAATGTCAATTCGAATGCAATCATGGGTTTTACGTTATTGCGAATTAAAGCTTCGCATGCAATTTCGGGTAAGAGGGAAGCCACTCCGAATGCAATCATGGGTTTTACGTTATTGCGAATTAAAGCTTCGCACGCAATTTCGGGCAGGAGGGGGTTATTTTCGGGTAATGGGAAGTAATTTCGAATGACTTCCGAACGGAACAGGAGTTCATGTAAATTCACTTAACTAGCGAATTTACATGAATCCGCATTGGCTCCATTCGGAGTTGGGAGAAATTCCTCCTGTTTGAAAGAGTCCTCAGTCATGCTGTTCATGCTTGATGACACTGTGAATATATTTTGTTGATTTAACTGGGATAAATTTTGTAGTATTTTGTAAAGTTAAGTAGGAGTTTGCCTCTTCTTCTTGAGACTTACAATTTATCTAATTTGTTTCCTGTGCTGTGATAGTATTCTCAGTCTGACTGTGTGTTTCCTGCATTTCTTATTATTAAATAATAAATAAACATAATGCTAAAAAAGGAAAATAAGAATATGAACGTGTGAAATCAGAAAAGAATGGTAATGCTTTAAAAGAGTGCATTTGCCACTAATGGAAGAATCTACATAGATATTTCAAAAGATGTTTGTTTGTTGGTGGTGTTACCAGAGTAAGTTGGCTGCATCATAGTTTTTGAAGCACGTCTTGTCAAACCTTGATGCCATTCTGAATTGCCATGTCCATCACTGGAAAATGCAGCTGCAGCTGTACAAATGGATTAGAAATACTCCAACGCAGTCCACAATTCAGCTTGGATTTGCAGATGCTACTGCCAGTCAACAAAGGAAGTGTGGGTAGAATTAGCAGACTGCCACAGCAGCTGGAGGTGGATACTGGACTGGTCGATTTGTCTTGCAAAGGCTTGCCTAGTCCCATTCACACTGGTCCTTTTTCATTTCCCACAACGTCCTTCAAAACTGCAACTACAGTTTAAACTATAGTCCTTTGTGTTTTCAGTTTCCTGTCTTATTGCTTTTAAATTATTTAACTGACTGAGGCCTTATCCAGCTGGATGTTTATGGCAGAGCTTGGGTATCAAACCTCCAACTATGTTAGTTACTATGGTCTGGTCGATGTCACCTAAGGGCTACTACAGAAGCAGGGAAATGGTGGCCTCCTAAAAGGGTCAGATTCCAGCCCCCACCAGCCCCAGCAAATTGTCAGAAATAGTGTCCATCCTGCCCAAGTTGGGGTTGGTTCTTCAGCACAGCCTGCTGCAGAGGGGTGACTAGGCCACCTCTGTAAAATGACCATGTACAGTTAGTGCACACTTTTCTTGTACAGGTCCAATGTTGGCACTGTGTTAGGCCAAATGTGACAGGCACTATTCAAAGTGGTGTGTTCTATTTATCTATTTTAAATGTATTTTAAAATGCATGTAAAATGTATTTTAAGCATTTTAAGGATGCAGTTTTAATAGAACTCATGTTCTATTTTATATTTTAAAAAAGGCTTTGTAATAGTAAATTTGAGAGCCAGCATGGTGTACTGGTTTGTGTGTTAAGACCATGACTCTAGAGATCAAGGTTCAAATCCCCACTCAGCCATGGACACCTACTGGGTGATCTTGGGCAAGTCATACTCTCTCAGCTTCAGAAGTAGGCAAGGTAGGCACGAGCAAACCACCTCTAAAGAAATCTTGCCAGGAAAACGCCATGATACAGTTGCCCTAAGCTGGTAATGACTTGAAGGCACACCACAACAATAGTACATTTTAGCTATACTTTTATTATAAATGTCGTAAACTGGCTTTGGGTCTCTTGGCAGGGGAAAGTCAGATTAGAAAGGGAATGAATTAACAAATAAATAATACAATGGAAATATCACAGGATGTGCCAAGATTATTTCCCCACATGACTGCATTCATGGGATGCCTCCAAAAAGTCATCTTAGGGTATGAATAATTGCCAGATCAGGGCTATCCCAAGCACTGAGATTTCAGGGCCAAAATCTGCATACTAGTGACTATCTCTTGCAATATCACAGGGAATGTTCCCTTGTGATGTCATTAAACATAATGCCTTGCATCAACCGCCCTTGCCTAGGGTCTTCCATTTAAATCAAAAACACCAAATCTTATTTGTGAGGAAAATATATTCACAAATCACTATTCAAAACAGCACTCTCAATTGGAGATTCCTCCTCTTTGCCCTGAAGACCAGAGAAGAGGAGCTAGCCCTGAGATCTAAGAGCCCAAGGTGTGAAATGTTCTGTCATAACCAGCCTTAGAGTGTTTATAGAAGATGTACAAAGGGACTGAAAGAGGAGGCTAACAGGAGGCTGAAATTATACATGGCACAGTATGACCTAAACTCGATAATCCCTGTGGTGATCATTATGGAGACAGCAATAAATTACAGTACATATGGATAAGAGGCAGCAGATGAGATTTTCCCTTGCTCATAGTTGCTCTCAGCCAAACCACTTTCCAAAGCCATTTTAGCCCTGGAAGACTATGGAGAATATCACACAGGAGGCTCACCGGGAGTAAATTGCCTTGAAATTGTCTGAAATTGTGAAAAAAGTGTGATCAGTGTTCACACCCCTGTGTGCTTCTCCCATCAATAAATTGTCATGCAGGCATCAGTGCTCACTTGTCCTGTGAATAAAGCATCCTTGGAGCTGCCATTGCAATAACGGCATCTTCCGTTATTGCCAAATGGCAGCTCCAAGGATGCTTTACTCATGAGACAAGTGAGCACTAATGCTTCCATGATGATTTACTGATGGGAAAAAACATGCGGGTTCTTATACCCTTACAAATTGTTAATTAGACAGTTCCCTGCCCTCAAGCTTACAACCTAAAAAAGACATGACACAAAAGGAGAAGGGAATGGCAATGGGGAAGGGAATCACGTCCAGCACATACTGCCAGTTCTTCTCTCCCTCTGAAGCCAGGATCATGGCAGTTGGAATGGAGGGAAGGCCCTTCTTCTGTTTCTGGGCTAGGCATGATGGCTAGGCATGCCTGCTTATCAGTAAGCTTGGTCTCGCAATCAAGTTATTGATTGTTATCAATAAAACAGTTCTCTTCATCAAGAGAAAGGCTTTTATGAACCTAAAAGATCTTAATTGCCCATTTAAGATCAATTTACCCCAAAACTCTTCTGCATTCCAATAGGGATAGCTCACAAAAATGTAATGCTGCTGGATAAAACTATTTTGCTTCAAGCTACTTTAAGAACTGCAGCTATGCTTAGAGAACACAAGAACTACTAACATCAGGCATGGGGTGGGGTGACATTATCCTTGCTAATCAAAAAGGGACAGGGCTTCAAACCAATTTGCTCTCCCCTTTCTTCTACCAAATTGCATGCTTGAGTATTCGCTTGTATCACCCAAATTGGGCCTGACATGTGTATCAAAAACAACACTACGCTACACAGAGAAGTCTTGGACTAATATTGTTTGGCAGACATTCCTGGAACACAGAATGTAAAGACCTTAAAACTTAACTGAATAGATCCAGGATTGTCCAGGCTTCTGAGATGATAAAACACTATTGATACTCACCTAAACTACTACTCTTTTCTGCCCCCAAACAATGGCATTTCTACAGTTTTTTTGTGGATTTTTCGGGCTATGAGGATGTGTTCTAGAATAATTTATTCCTGATGTTTTGCCATCAACTGTGGCTTACATTTTCAGAGAAAATGGCATTTCTTTCTCTTCCTCCCACAAGATCTGTAACCTTCATAGAATGACATATTATTATTATTATTATTATTATTTATTTTATTTATATAGTGCTGTAAATTTACACAGATGGCACAATCCTGGGAACGCTTCCCTAAACTATATTGTTTAGGGAAGCATTCCCAGGACTGTGCCATCTGCCCCAGGATGCCTCCTTTTAACTATGTATTAAGAAGCCATGTTCTCCTTCCAGTCCATCTGCCTTGGTCCTAGCCCTAGAGGGAGAGAGGAACCACTGGACCTCATCCCCTTCCCACCACCTTCTCCTTTTCCTCTTGTGTTGTCTCTTCTAGATTTTAAGCCTGAGGGCAGGGATCTGTCTAACTATAAGATTGTATGTACAGCACTGTGTAAATTTACAGCACTATATAAAATAAATAAATAAATAAATAAATAAATAAATAAATAAATAAAATTAAAGAGGCAGTATAGAACAGGTAATGCACAGGATTGCCACCACCTCAGTTTGATGGAGTCTGAGCTTTAAAAAAACAACCTGCAGAGATCATGCTACAGCTGTTTGTTCTTTATCCTCATGCAACCCACAGACAAATTTGTCTTCTTTCCTGAACACTGCCTTTCATCTTCCCATGACTAAGTAGCCACAGTTTAGACCCTGACTATTTCCTTACTTAAAAGGCAGTCTATGGACATTAGCAGTCTTCCAATTTCACTCTTCATGCCAGAATCAAATCCTGTAGAAGTTGTAGAGTGAAACCCACCCCCTCGTAGTAAAGTAAACCACATGTGGCTGGCCAGCCTACACTTTTATGCCAAACAACCTCTGAATTCTAGTCAATATACCCAGTTTAGCATAGCAACTGGCAGACTGAGCCCAGGAACAAAGGAGGACTTTGTAGGGGGACTCTGCTTGCCTGTTGTGAGTCTATTTTACTTTTGTTTGGTGAAGGCTTTCATGGCTGGCATCCATAATTTTTTGTGATTTTTTGGGGGCTATGAAACCATGTTCTAGAAGAGTTTATAAACTCTCCTAGAACATGGCCACATAACCTGAAAAACCCACCAAAAATACTTTTTAAAACTCTTTGTGACCCTATTTTTCTTATCCTCCCCTCTCAATTCTTTCAAGCCCTCATATTTGATTTCCATCAGCATTTTATATTGTGAGCTGTTTTGAACCCGTTGTCCCCAATGGCGGTGCAGCCACCATATTTTACCTTTGATATATCCCTGGCTCATACCAAAATCCCCAATTTTGGCCCCAAAATGTACACTTGATTCATACATGATGTCGACTTATAGTCAAGTTTATATGGTACCTTGAAAAGAGACTCACTCAAGGCCAGAAGCTCAGCAAAATAAAACATGGACAAATTATCTGAAGTACAAAGGTCACAGAAACTTCCAAAGGGAGAGAGTTTCACAATCTGAGAATGTCCTGTCCAGCACTATCTTCAGTGATTGTAGGACATTAAGCAAGGCCTCCTATTATGAGTACAAGAGAGATATGTACATATGGAAGTGCTATATCATACTCTCCAACTTTCCCCATTTGTCAAGGATAGTCCCAGTTAATCTTCTGCTATCCTATTTTTTAGCTACCTTTAAAATGTCCCAGTTTCTCTTTCCTCTTCCTCCTCTTTTTGTCCTCAGCTTGCTTCAGTTGTTGCAAACTGCATTAAAAGTGCAAAAGTAGTTTGCCCTCGATTAACTCAGTGATGTGAGGAAGGTGGGAATCTCACCTGTCCCAGCAGACGCAGACAAAAACAAACTGCTGCAGCATCTTCGAGTTTGTGTGTTTTTTCTCATTATTAATGTTTGCCATCTTGATTTCCCACTTTTAATCTCTCAGATGTTGGAGCATATGCTGTATAGATATATTTATAGATATAAATAATATAAAGGACATAAAATGTGGTGTTTACAGTGCGAGTTGCCATTGAAGAACTATGTATGTGGATATTGTGGGTTTTTCTTGAGGTGAAAGTATGGCATAAAATCAAAACCACAAAGTACGACCCCACACAAGTTGGAAGTGAATCTTACAGTCACCATCAGGGTATGCCCAAGACATTTTGATGCCTGAGGAGATCTCTCAAGACCCCTTACTTCCATTCATGTAAGAAATTGGCCAGACTGACAGTTGAATCTTACTTCCACACTGGCAATAGGAAAACAGCCTATCTTAGAGGGCAAAGTGTAGGCCATGTAGTACACACACTTTTAGCCCCAGCACATCACTGCAGTTTCTAACCCACACCTCACCCAGCATCAGCTGCCTGAGGCAGCTGCCTCATGTCTTAGAGATAAAACAACCTGCATATATTGAATTCCAAAATTCCTTATTTTACACCACTCAGTTATATCTGGTGGTCACCTAAGGGGATGTTAAGCTTGGCTTACAGTGCCCTTGGGTAACATGGATAGTTGCAAAATGAGACAATAGGGAGCAGTTAAGATAGGTAAAGCTCCTTGTGTTTGCATATTCATTCCTGAGATAATGTAACTAGAAGAGGGCTGGTTGAAAATGCAATGTAAACACAAAGCAAAGTCTCTTATAGCTTAATTACTGTCTTCAGGAAAAGAAACTCCAATGTTTCATATGTATTAGCATATGTGTGGATTGCTTTGACAAGGGTGGCATTATTAGCCTCAGGCATATGTCTTCATCTTCCCCTTTCATTACATAAACCAGGAATGCATGAAATGTTTTGGATGTAAAATAGCTACGAAATCAGGAGCTGAAGCTAAAATAGCAGTGATTGTGGCCTGATTCCATTAGTTCCAAAGGCTAACGGCAGCAGATTTTATCAGTAATCTCTCCACTACTGAGATTGTTGATATGACAGGCTGGGAAAGCAAAATATTAACACACTTTACAAAATGGAAAACTCTGTGCTGGGAATTCCCATCCTAGCTAGCTGGAATTAAAATGTAGTAATAATAATAATAATAATAATAATAATGATGATGTTTGTACAGCATTTTTAATATGAGCACAATGTGCTGAATAGATAATTGTTCGTTAATCTTTCGATTAAACTTTAAGGTGCCCTGAGAATCACGGTGTAAGTAAATTCATGAAATATATTTTGTAACTTAACTAAGATTGAGTCACCAACCTATATCTAATGGTGAACGATCAAGTGAAATTGGAATAATAACCCACTGCCTTTCGACTAACATATGCAGTTGAACAGAATCCCTGCCATGTGTCTTGGGATGTAGTGATATATCACACCTAAGGTTATTCAATCTCCTTACACAGCCATCTGTGTCAATGATATGGGTATGTATAAAGCTTTAGAAAATCACCTTGATAGTGGCTCTTATGGGGAAATACACTGCAAAATGCTGCAATGAGAATATTCAGATTTAATGTACAGATCAAATGATGGAAAACTATGAATTTTTTGCATAATTTGTTTTGGATCTTTTAAGGCAGAAAGTCTAGGTTATTCCAGTCTGGTTGCTACTGATTGAGAAAGTGTATTTAGACAGATCCATTGATTTATTAATAATGGATTTCTTAAATGAGCATCCCCTCCTTCACATTAAGCAAGCAACAATTGCAAAAGAAGGCCACCCTTATTCTAGATGCAACAAGGAACTGCTTTAGGATTCCAAGGCCCAACAGTTTCTGCTAGAGATTTGATGTGTGGCATCTCCTGCATCTGGTATTTTCTTCAGAACTATGCAGATTGTAGGTCCTCTGATTATGATCAGTGGCAAGAGAGAGATTTATGTTAAAAAACATGGCATTGCACAAGAATTGCACCATCAACTCAGCTTGAAGAACTGTTCCTTGCAACGTTATTTTACAAAATGTACATAGAACTGTGGCGATATATGACCACTTTTGTTTATACTTTGACACCATCTCCTTAAACTTCTGTAACGGGATTTAACTGTGTGGTGCACAGTTCACAAAAGAGGCTTAGCTGTTCTGGAACATTCATGCCGTACTAAGTTCACAGCACGGTGAACATTAGATTTTTTTTATTCCCCTGTGAAATGTCTTCCTCTTGGTAGGATCAGTCTTATCATTAAGGAGAGTTAGGAAACTACTTCAGGCAACAGATGATGATAAAGTGTCGGGGGATAGAACTGTGTGTGCCACGTGGCCTGCCTTCTGCCTTCATATGCATTGGAAATGCTGTTTCCCACTGCCAGACCATTCTGTACCTGGAAATGGCGAGAAAGAGAGAATGAGGGGAGAGGAGGGATCAACCTGTTGCTTTTTTCCACATGGAGATTTTGCAAATTTTGGTAAATACTGCTAAAAACCAAACTGAGATGAAATTTTCACACATTCCCAAGGGATGAGAAATTCTATCCATTTTGTTTTCTCTCACTTTACCAGGTTTTGGTAAATTCTAATCAGAAATGAACTGATATTAAATTAGCAACCATCCCTAAGAGGATGGGGTACCATCTTCTCCTCCAGCAAAATATTTTAGGACAGTCCTACCCTTTGGAACAAGCACTTTGCTCTTTATTCTTTCTGGCTGAATCTATTATTTCCCATCCAAACCAATAATTTAAAGGTTAAAGAGAGATTGGCCATAAGGCAGAATCCCACTCTGGGAGAAAGATGGGATACAAACAAACAAATAACCATACTGTAGTTTAGGCTGTAAAATCATAGAAGCAAATAATGATAGAGCTGGACAGGCAAAGTCAGCCTTCCCAGTACAGGGAAAGTCACCCTGCCCAGTGCAGGATCTAGAGCAATGATTCCCAAACTCTGGCCTTCCAGGTGTTTTGGAGTTTTGCTTCCAGAATCTCAAACCATTGGCTAAGATAGCAGAGGTTTCTGGGAGCTGAAGTCTAAAACATCTGGAAGACCAGAGTTTGGGAATCATTAATCTAGAACATAAGATACAATACTAGAACAAGAAGCATTGTTGACAGTAGTCCACTTCTCAAGCCAATGTGACATGGTATCCTGGCATGAATGCTGGCATTGACGATCATCACATGGGGTAAAAAGCATTAAGGAAATGTATTGTTACCATCATTCTTGCACAATCAGAGGAAAGATTTTCACATGACGTTGCCCTCCTATCATTCTTGTAATGTCCTTGAAGCGTCCTTGAGGCTACTGGAATAACCCATTAATGATAAAAAAGAGTGAATGGTTTGGTGATCATGATTCAGTTGCGATACTGTATTGCTGAATGTATGAAAAGCAATTACGATTCAATAGCGATATGTAGACAATTTGTCAATCCATCCGAGTATTCCCCCAGAGTGCAATTCAGCAGAAACGCTTTCTTTGTCACACAGGAGGGTTAAGTAAGCAATAAGAGATTAACTGGTTTTCCACCCCCTTACAATTCTTATTCTAATGAGATGTCTTCTGAGGCTCATGAATTCCATCAACCAAAAGGTTAGTAAACATCTGTCAAGAACAATAAACGCTAAAGGCTGCCAATGTGTGGAAATCAATTGCGCTACTTGCCACTCTTGAATTGTTAATGAAGCATTATTCCAACCTATGTGTGACAGTAAGTGTTTTAATATCGCAATTGTATCCTTCTTGCTCAGTAATGATACAAAGCTGGAAAAAGCCCCGTGGGATAATTTTCAATGTGTGTGCCATCTAAAAAAGACTTCCAAGAGATGGAACTAGGTGGGAATCTTTACACTCACTTTTTTGTCAGACACTTATGAAAAGAGTTGCAGCAGAGATAAATTAATGGAACTCCTTTCCTCAAAATGCCACCACCTCTTTGCTGCTATTTCTAAACTTATCTTCAACCTTGAATGGAAAATTGTTGTGTGTGAGGGGAAGAAAACAGTTTTTAAAAAGTAACTTACAGGGTAAACAGCAGGAGGCTAGCAATGTCAGAAATGATTCACACTTGCCTTAGTCATCACTGAGTGATCTGATTATTTGACAACTCACAGGACTCTTTCAAACGGGGAGGAATTTCTCCCAACTCCGAATGGAGCCAATGCAGATTTATGTAAATTCGCTTGTTTAGCGAATTTACATGACCCCCTGCTCCGTTCGGAATTACTTCCCATTACCCGAAAATAACCCCCTCCTGCCCGAATTTGCATGCGAAGCTTTAATTCGCAATAAGGTAAAACCCATGATCACATTCGAATTGGCTTCCCTCTTGCCCGAATTTGCGTGCGAAGAGTTAATTTGCAATAACATAAAACCCATGATTGCATTCGAATTGACCTTAAATTATACTTCCAATTTAGCCTTGTATGAAAGAGTCCACAGTTGGAATGTATGAACTACCTCCATTAGGAAACTCAGGCTTTTAGGTCCAATCTAGCTTCATTGAACTTTATTTCCATTGCAGTCAATGGGGCAAGGAGTTCAATGCGAATGTAATTCAGCTAACATTACAATTCATCCAACTCACTGAAAACATTGCCCAATGTGTTTAACCGAGAACAGCTGTTTCCCAGAGTTTGGAAACTGTATGTTTCAGGTGTACAGCTCTCACAATACTTCATCCAGCATGGGGAATTCTGGAAGCTATCGTCCAAAAAGTAACTTTTTAATGGTCTGCCCTTTCCCACATGTAAGTCATAATCACTTGGTCTTCCTTTACTGTGCAATCACCCTTCCTGCCCATAATTTTATGGGGGGGGGAGATAATGTAATTTTCCATTGTAAGATTCCCATAATTTTTTTTTTGCCTTAATACCATGTTTTCTCTTAACACAAAAAAAGATCCATGAAGGAGATGGAACAGGTGTGAAGTCTTATATCATTAGCAGGAGATCACTTCCATCTGGAAGCACTTAGAATGCTGCATTCAAAATAAATCTAAATTGTATAGTGAGTTCTGACTAAATTAGAGCCATGGAATCAATTGGATTTACCTGCATGTTGACTCACCATTCAGCTATTAATTCTACAGGTCCACAGTAAGTGGGACTAACTAACAGGATTTCAACCATCCGATGGCTGACATGCCTATTGAGGATTTTTTTTGGGGGGGGGGGGTGAGTGAGGCTTGTAGCTCTTACATCCAGAAAGACCCCACTTCACTCAACAGGGAAAGATCATGAGATGCTGGAGTGCCATTGCCAGAAAATATACACTACTGTAGAGAATCTCCTGGCCTGGGGCTGAACCTTGCCTTTTTGGGGTCCCATTCCAATCCTCTGGAGTATCCCCATTATACCATCATTTTGTGGTTTCCCAGCTTTTGCATAGGTTTTCTCTGTTCTAAAATGCTGCAATGTTGAAATACTAAGCTCACATAGTAGTAAAAATGTCAATCTAACACAGGGTGGTCCTACCATTTTGCCTTTGGCCCTGTACACCAGTGGGAACTCCCTTCCCTGAATTTTTCTGAAATGGAATTCAGCCTTCAGGCTGAAAGAGGTTCCCACTTCTTTCATGTGAACAGTACTGAGCGAGGGTGAGCAATGCTCTGATTCAGAATAAGGCAGCATTATATGCTAATATTTATTGCTTACAGCTAGAGATGGACTGATATAATCAAGGACAATATGGGCCTGAGTTTGCCATATCTGAGCTGGGCTGTGGATGGTCTGGGCTCTTGGAAGAATTTGATTCACCATATTTGAAAGCTGACTTGATGGCAAATAACCAGCAACAACTGCTTGCAGCAAATGGAGAAATAATCCAATTCTGTGTTGTGGCACATTGAGCAGAGGACTCAAATCTACCTATGGTGCATCCACACTGCAGAATCAATGCAGTTTGACGCCTCTTTAAGTGCCATGGCTCAATGATATGGATTCTGGGGTTTGTAATTTTGTGAGATATTTAGTCTCCTCTGTCAGAGAGCTTGGGTACCACAACAAACTATAAATCACAGAATTCCATAACATTGAGTTATGTAATTTCAAATGTTGTCAAATTGCATTATTACTGCAGTACAGATGCTGCCAGAGAGCTCCGATACCACAACAAACTATAGCTCCCAGAATTCCATAGGATGGAGCTGTGACAGTTAAAGCAATATCAAACTGTATTAATTTTACAGTGTGGCAGCAACCACAGTGGGGCAGGCTAATAGTTACCCAAGCAAAATCCCTGTTTACATCCGGGGCAAACTGCACACTTGCATTGGGTTCCCTTACTCATAGAAAGGGGAAACAACATGCCCTTCTGAACTCAGGGGAATTGTATCTGTCTAGACAATGACTAAGGGAGGAACATGTTGAGTTGCAGGACTTAGAAGAGTGTAAAGAGCAACAAGGGATAGGAATTTTGAAGAACAATTCAGCTGTACCTTCAGACAGACAGGCAAAAATGATTGTTGGAAAACCTGGGGTGAATCCAGAAGCTAATGAAAGAAAACGTTATTGATGAAATCTTCAGTTTGTCTCTGAAAGATTCAAAGTGATTTTATCTGCTTGCACAAGGATTATCTGATCTGGTGGTTTCATTTCACATATGCATATTGTCAGTTTTGAATAAAAAGTCTGGAGGAACATGTTGAACTGTTCTTTTTTGTGGTGCAGAAAGCTATCCCTATCCTCTGTTATTTCTGCCTCTGGTACCAAAACATCTGTTAAAGAAGTAATGTCCATAAACACATTTCTTTTTGTAACTGATGTACTGTTTTCCTATGTAGACATGTAAGTGTATACAGCTCTGGTTCCTAGTAAACTTCTTGAGGGTTCTTCAATGGGAGTTTAATAATGAGACATGTTTCCTATAAAAGACAAGTTGCTCATCCACTACTGGTCTTCATCTTTGAAAAGCATCCTTGGACTACCCTTCCAGAATCCTTTGCAATACCTATGCATTCCACAGTGGCAGACGCTTGTCATGTAAGACACAGTAGGTCTAGATCAACGATGTTTAGATTCTTCTACAGACTGTGAGTGCCAGGCTCCAGCTTCCTCAGCTGTTGTTGATCAATGTTTTTTGAAGATGCAAGGTTAAAACATCAACAGCCACTAACAGCAATACACTATGTCAGTGTGCTTTGCTGGATGTCATATGGCACTGCTATCCAATGATCTGGACATAGGTTGATACAAATTGGGGTAATTTACACAAGGGCAAGGGAAACCAGTGTAAATGGCCCATGCTCACAATCTATAGCCAACAAAAACACTTTATGTTATTTATGGTCCTTGTGAAGACTATTCACACCCTACAACTTCTAATGGATGTGGCATTGACAGGCCTCCTTCTGAGTCCATACCATGGGCAGAATTATTTGCCTGTTGTCTACTGATAAGTCTGACACACTGACCCCTGGGCTATACCAGCTGTAATAAAATGCCAGCCACTAAATAGTCTGCCACTAAACAGTCTGTCATTCCACCCACCACACCATACTGATAGAAGGTGAGCCTTGCTTACAAAACCCTTTGAAGCACAAGCAAATAGTGACTCATGCCAGTTATAAAGGGAGTGACTCATCCCGTCTGAGGCAAACATGTCTACATTTGACTGCACCAAGTACCTGTTTTTGGTACAATGCTTGGTTTTTATGATGCATACCAAAAGTTTGTGCTGTGTCTGCTGAAACTGTGCTTTATATGAGATCACTAATCATATCCATGTCTGAGATCACTAACCATATCTGTTTGGTTAACACAATACTGTCTTATTTTGGCTGTCAAAAGCACAACCTAAATCTGTAAAAGTTTTTTTTTTTTTTTAACTACAACACCCCAGAATCCCTAAAGGTGAGAATGTGTTTTCTAGATTGTAGATTTTCTAGGGTGTAGGGAGGAAAACTTGTCTTCCCTTTATGTTGCTTTGGGGGAGCTGAACATAAAAGAAACACAAAACCACTGAGTTTTGTTTTGAGGATTTTAAAAAACAACTTTAAATACAGTACTGAGTATAAATTAATGTTATAAAAAATGGGCAGGGAAAATGAGGAAAACATTTTTTTAAGACAGAGAGTAAAATTGAACAGCAAGAAGTGTTTTTTAATCTTAGAAAGCAAGATCGGTAAACAGGAAGTGTATGGCTCCAAACTTTTTCTATTGGACTTTTGTCTTGTTATTAGTCTACTTTAGAGAATGATATTCAGAGCCCATAGTTGTTGCTGTACGGTTTATTCATTTATTTGCCAGTAAAAAGCCTGACCATGCTGTTAAACACAAATTGTTTGACACTAAGGCCACTAAGCAGAATTTTGCCAAATATCTGTAGGAACCCAATACAATAGGTAGTACAAGAAGCTGCTTGAACTCCAAGTGATCCACAGAAATTCAGCCCCAGGGAGAGAAACAGTCCTCCATCCTTTACTGGACTGTAGGATTCAAGTTCTAGACTATTATGCACCTTCCTGCCTCCTTACTAGTTAGTGTACAAGTGAATGAAATGAAAGCACTGCATGTTTGCAAGATACAAGGGAAGAAAGCCTGGGTTTCGGAGCTAAGCTGGTTGTTGTTAGCTGCCTTCAAGTCAACCTTGATATATGGTGGCCCTATAGCCAAGCGAGACAACAGATAATTTTAAACCTCTGGCTGATTTAGCAGGTTTTTTGAATTTCAAAGGGTTGAAGGAAAGTTTTTCAGTCTCCTCCAGACTTCTTCTACCAAGTTTGAAGAGCTTCATTTCCTCAGGCAAAATTACATGATGTTTCTGTCACCTTCTAGCATATACATCTGTATTGTTACTGTGCCCCAGCCCCACATTCGGTCAGCTGTCCATCTGAGATGCAATCTGTCCACCAGATAATACAGTCTGTTCAAATTGCAATCTCACTATTGTTGACTGAGAAAGTGTGACTTCCCCAAGATCATCCAGTGACTTTCCATGTCTGAGCAGGGTTTTGAATGCTGGTTTATTGGAATCTTAATCCAGCACCCAAACCACTACACCATGCTGCTTTTGCCACTGTTATGTGCTTTCAAGTCATTTCCAACTTATGGCAACCTGAAGGCAAACATATTGCTTGGTTTTCTTTGCAAGATTTGTTCTCAGGGGGTTTGTCCTTGTCTTTCTCTAAACCTGAGAGGATGTGACTTGCCCAACATCACCCCCAGTAGGTCTCTAGGGATGATAGGGGATCTCTATGTTGCTTAAAGTTCCAGAATAGGGATCAGAGAAATATCTAAACCAACCAGCAGAGAGTAAATTACACACAAAGGAGGGCTTCATCTCCAGAAATGTAGTTTAGCCTCCCAAAACACCACAATCCAGCACCCTCCATACATGTTAGACTACAAGTTCTACAACCTTGTTCACCATGGTCCAATACATTTGGAGAGCACCAGACTGGGGAAAGCTACCTTAAGCAAATTCTGTCTGTTCATCCCCACTCAACTTCATTATTACTATTTGCTTTTTCTTCCGTGCAACAAGAGACTGTACTGAGCCACAAGTGATGAAAATGTCTATAATCCCTAAAGAGGTAGGTGGAAAGTAAAAGTTATGAAGCCTTCTCTATTCTCTGTTCTCTAAGGATATGTAGGCAACTTTCCCTTGTTATTTGATTTTTCCCCCCAGTAGTTTCTGAAAATAGGCCACTATCCTAGTCTGTCCAGTTACACAAAACCTTCAGTGAATTTCATTTTTTGGTAATTTGGAATCATTTCTTAACCCATTAAATAGGCCTTCAGTTCAAGGTAAAGGCAAAACACAGGCATGCAACAGAAACAGAGTATTATCATAGCAAGCAGCTGATTGGAGCCTGTTCATTCTGTTTGCTCTCTTGGCCCCCAGAAGTTGCATTAGACACTACCAACTGGATCCTGGTCCAGGAACTCTGGTTTGATAGCAGAATAAGGTTTTGGCATTTGGGGATGCATCTTTATGACCTCTTATACAGAATCTCTTGCAGCTTTAATGAGGCTTTCCATAACTCCAATTACTTTAGATCAATGGATGCTATCCTGAGGTTACTAATATGAGTTCAAACTGGATATTAATGACTGTACCAGAGAAGGAGTAATTACAATGTATGAAAAAAGGTTAAGAGATGAAAATGGGGAGTGCTGATACTGTAGAACTAAGTTCGCTCATTTCAACAATCCACTGAATCCACAATTGTTTACAAAAATTAGCCTTGCCTTTCCATAGTCCCAAGCACCAATCTCTTTCCACGCTGTTATTGGAGGTGACATCGTCTAAAGGCCAGAGCACAGAATGCTTTCTTGTTTTCCAGAATGCCCTGGGTAGGATGGCTAAGGACCATGTTGGCTAGGGGATTGTAGGAGCATGGGAAACTGTCTTACAGTGAGCCAGACTATTGACCCTTCTAGCTCTTAGGAATCCTTGCTAGCCCTACTCTGGAGATCAATGGTATTCTCTGGTCACATCTGCTTCACATACTAACCAAACCTGGCCCTTCATCCAAAGTCAGACAAATCTGAGTGTGGTCAGTGTGACACTATGGGAATTCTCATGCAAAGTAGTAACTTTTCCAAACTCTCTGTGGCCCTTAACAACAGTGTTATAGCCTGATGTTAGAAGTAATGGAAGTAAATGGAAAAAGTGACCGTATAGCAAACTAGAAGCCCCAGTTCACCCAGGGTGGTAGTCTTGACTTTACTTTATGTAAATCCATGAACAAAACCTCACAGTGATCCATACCACTAAAAAAAATGGAAAAGAAATTACAGATTTCAACTGAAAGAGGAGATAGGAAACCGGATAAGCCATGCCTGCCTTATAATCATGTGCCAAGATGGCCTCTTAGACCTGAGGGTATTCTGGGATAGGTGGGGCAGTGATTCCCCTAGAGGACAGTTGCTCTCTTCCTCTTCATACACCAAAGTTGTAAACAGCAAAAATTGTTGGTACATGTATTTTGCTTTCATTGGTTCTGTTCCCCAAGGCATGACATGGTTTAGTGGTTTTACAAATAAAAATATACATACACACAATTAAAAATAACCTATTCAGACATGACAATAGAAGTCCTTAGTGCATTTGATGTCACTGGTTGTCACTCTGACTGCCTTGACTTTGTGCCCAGTGTCACTGTAAACAGCCTGAGTCCAACTAACTGCTGGATGGAAAAGGAAAAGGAGGAAGGGGAAAAAAACTTCTTATCCTCCTGATCCACCCCACCCCATGGAGACTGGAATCACAAGTCTTTGCCACATTTCCCCCGCATCTCTTGCAGAAGGAAGCATATTGTCCATCCAAACGGCTGCATTTTCTTCTTTTTATTCCCCACCTCAGTTTTATTCCTTTGGGAGAATGCAATTAAGAAGGGAGAACTCCAAGGGTAAACTTTGGTGGGTGAAAGTCCAGTGAGCGAGGGATCAGGAAGCACCATTTGCCGTCCAAAATAGCGTTGAGGCGGATGGACGGAAAGAAACTCTGAGAACCCCATGGGGGTAATACAGCAAATATATTAAATAATAAACCTGGAAAGTAAGCAAACAGAAAAGGTATATTGAGATTCCATCTTGCCACACTAGATCAGTTTCAGTCTAACTATTCTTTCTAATGGCCTTCCCCAACCTGGGGCCTCCTGAATGTTTTGGAATGTGACTCTTATCAGCCCCAGATAACATAGCTGATGGTGAGAGAGCTTTCTACAAAGGTGCTTATTAGTTCACAAACGAATCCAGTTTCCATTTTACAAAATCCGGGGGTGGGAAAAATAGTGTGCAGCTGTGGAGTGTTTTGGTAAGGGAATGAGCAATAATGGGCATGCTGTTGTTATGTCCTCTTCTAGCAAATCTGTTTGGCTGTATGCAAAGCCATTCCTGTGTTCAGTCTTTTCCATCTCAGCCAAGAAATGTTTGCTGTCAGCCGGATGGACTAGTAACTTATTCCTTTCCTTTGATTGGATCTTGCCAATCAACAGAAGTATGTATTCACACCTATTATGTCTTCCTTCCTGGACAGGTGATGGGCTGTTAAATCTAATCAAAGATTCATGTAATTCAGTGTTCCTTGACAGACAAATCCCAATGGAGGAAATATTTACTCCTTGTCTCTTCCTCTCATTCTTTGGCTTTCTAATATAAATAGTAAATTAAATTTGATTCCCATTGATTCACACAGGAAAAGTACTCTTAAATTGAATGACTCTGAACTAAATGGTCTGGAGGAGATGATCTTTTCCAAATCACCAGATGTGATTTTATAAAAGAGGCAGATGGTAGAGCTACGTGGGCATCTGCAGTCAGGAAGAATTTTACATACAGGGTGATCACATGTATTTTGACTAACACATTGTGCACATGACTGAAACCAATGAGGCAAAGGGGGCCCAAAGCAGAAACAGACTATATGTGTGATGTTCACATGATCCTGGTATAAGCATGTAGGGTCCATCCTAATGTCACCTGGAATAAGCTCTACTCTGGTTTTTAGCCCAAACTGCAGAAGAGCTATACAAGACACTGTGATTATTGGTGTACAGGTTTTAACACCCTGGATACCACTTAACTTGGAGTGGATTCACTGACCCACTGACATGAAAGCCACCAGACTTCCTATGCTATGCCCCACCTTCTATGCTGTCACTTTGGTGATAAATTTCAGACTTGTTTCCACATTATTTCTCTTTTCTAAACTGCAATCTACTGTTCACATTTTAGGGAGTACTACAAAAATGCCTATCTAGTCCAATGTCCTGTTCTGTCCTATAAGCAAACTGGTGCTGCTGGAAACCAGAACATGAGCCCCACAGCTTTTTCCCACTGTTGTTCTCCAGCAACTGGTATTGAAAAGCATACTGGCTCCATTACTGGCTGTCATGGCTAGTGGCCACAGAGAGTCTTCATTTGTTGTTGTGTGCCTCCAAGTAATTTTTGACTTATGAAGATGGGGATTGCTGAGCAACAGAGCATTATAGTACAGACAGCTCTCTATATCCACAGATTTTTATATCCATGGATTCAACTATCCATGGCTAGAAAATATTAAGAAATAATATAAATTCAAAAAGCAAGCCTTAATTTTGCCATTTTATACAAGGGACACCATTTAACTGTTCTGTTGTATTTAATGGAACTTGAGCATCCACAGATTGTGGTATCCATGGTGAGTCCTGGAACCAAACCCCAGTGGATTCCAAGGGCTCACTGTAATTGCTGTATGGAACGATCATAATTTTATTTCATACTGATTGCAGAAAAGCAATGCTTCAGAAGCACTAAAAAGTTCATGCAGAAACAAATCACATTTTTTCCTGTGTTGTGTATTCACAATACCACTGTATTTGTTGCAGTTACCTGTCATTTGCACTTGCCTGCCAGCACCTCTATGCTGGGTAGATTTCTTTCAGCGCCTTCTTATCATGTAACTGCTTGAACTTCCGATGCTTCCTCTTTCGTGGCAGCAACCGGTGCACTTGTGCCCTTGTCGGAAGAGAAGCTACAGTGCTTGGTGGTGGAACACCTGCCAGAAAAGGAAGAAGCATAACATATACTGGTATTCAACAGCTGATTTCAGTGGACATTCTTCTGTTCTCAGGAACCTTTCCATATCTTCCTTTTAACATTTCCAGTTTTCTCTGCATCCACATGCAGAGCTTTTCAGAATCTTCCAGCCAGCATGGCCACATTCCAATGGAGTAACGTACCCAATTTCTGCCCAACAACACTTTTATAATACTCACCTCTGTGCTCGTGTGAACTTGGTCGACTGAGAAATCGGGGTGAAACTGCCTCACATCGACATTCCAGGTGATCCTCCAAGGCCACAATTGCTTTATTGAAGACTGGCTTCTTTCGGACAATTTCAATCTTATTTACCTGTCATACGAGATGAAAAACACCACAAATCCATTATGAGTCAACATGCCAAATTAGCCTTCCATCAATTAGCATCACTGGCGTTCTACATTTCTATACAGTTGTAAAGTCCTTTGCAGTTTCAACTGATCACTCCTGATCATAGTTATCACATTCATTCACTTGACCTGTTAACTTATGATAGCCCCATGATTTTTTCATAGGGTTTTCTTAGGGAACAAATACTTAGAGGTGATAAAAAGGTGAAATGTATGTCTTATGACAATGAGCTGCAGAATTACTGTGGATTTCACTTAGGACAGACAGTAACCCAATGGAAGGCAAATGAACACATAACTAGCAATTAGTGTATGGGATTGTATTCTGCTCAGTAACCAAACAAAAACCAATCATTTTTCTGTTTGTTTATCTTTCTTTGAAAGCATGCTCCCACTCTGCACAGTTCGGGACATATGTTGCCTGTTAGACAAACGTTTCCAACCATACAATACATACATCTCTATTTTCAGAAAAAGCATTTCCAGGTCACATTTTCTGATTAACCTTTGACACCTTGTTTGCTCTTTTCCCAGAAAAACAATCCATTCTACTGTCACCACTAACCCCCATTCTCTGCTATTCTATGTGGCTTTCTAAAGAAAGGAATTTCCCGCTCATGCATGGTGTAATGTCTTTCCCTCCCCTGTGTCTCTTTGCTGTGAACATAGGTCAGGTCAGGCAAGGGACTTACTTTATAGTTTTTGATTATTTGTCTGAGAGGAAGCATAGAGATCACTATTGGCTAGATATTTAGCAGGATCAGAATGAGAGGTCAGGTGGCAGGTATCCGCTTACAATACATCCAGACAGGATAATGTGAAGGAGCTGTTGGCTTAGGCTGGGTGAATCAGCATGGTAAACAAGTAGACGTCAGAATATTTGAATGTACCATTAGGCTGCTGATTTATCTCCATGCACTGAGACGTAACAAAATAGAATTCTAAAGACTTGTGAATGAACTGGCATGCTGGTGCCTTATTGGTTCTGCTGCAATTCACTGCATTGCAATTCAGCCATTATTTTTTTTATTATAATTTCTGAATCTGCCAGGACTCTGCACTCTGCCTTTGCTTTATCCTGACAAGCCAGAGTGCTGGCTCTTGTCAGGTTCAGATGTCACAATAAATAAATAAAAAAATCTGTGGTCTGTTTAAAGATAAAGGTAAAGGTAGTCCCCTAACATGAATATTTAGTCATAACCAACTGTAGCTGGTGGTGCTCATCTCTGTTACTAAGCCAAACAGCCAGCGTTGCCCAAAGACTACTCTGGTGGTCATGTGGCCAGCATGGCTGCACAGAAGTGGTACCTATTTATCTACTTGCATTTGCATGCTTTTGAGCTGCTAGGCAGGCAGAAGCTGGGACTAGTGACAGAAGTTCATCCCATCATGCAGCACTTGGGCCTTGAACTACCAACCTTCTGATCTTCTGATTGTCAGAATTGGCACCTTAACCGCTAAGCCTCCGCATCCCTGTTTAGGTCTGTTTAGGTGTTCCTATTTTCACAGGGAGTGATCAATAACCCAGGGGTCCCCTAGACCTCTGTCTTATTGTGACTGCCTAAACAGGTCAAACATTAATCCTGCACACTGCTTTTGCATCATGTTCTACAGAACAGAGTGTTCATTCCTTCACAAGTAACTGTGGTTACTATCCTATATACATGTATCTGGCAGTAAGTCTTATTGAAATCAGTAGGGCTTATTTCTTAGTAGATTTTGTAAGATTCTAAGCAAAATACACTTTGCATGATTTTATGAAAAGGTGAAAAGCACGAACCCAGGTCTTCCAAGTTAAGATACCCAAAAACAAAGCTAAACAGGTAAAGCTGATCTCCTGGCAAAATATCAGCTCTTTAAAACAGTCCTGAAAATCAGATATTTAATCAAAATACATCAGGTTTTTAGTTTCTCATCAGTTAACACAAGAAGCCTTGTCCATCATTAGATGCAAGCAGCTGATCCAGACCAGAATTTATATAACAACATACAATGCAATCCTATATATGTATACTCAGAAATAATTTTCATTATGTTGAATCAGATTTATAGCCTAAATGGCAGGACTGGAGAACTTGTAGATCTCCAGATCTGATTGAACTAAAGTTTCCATCATCCTTTGACAGCCTGACCAAAGGTAATGTATGATGGCATTAACACTATATAAACATCTGTAGGATTTAAGTTTTCCCATCCTGGTGTATGGACCATTATAAGGTATTGTAGCGCAATGGGATTAAGGAATATGATTCTGCATATGTCCATGTAATGTTATTTATTTATCTTTTTCCAAGCAATGAAAGTTCCTGAGGCAATGTTACATATTTTAGTTTCTTTCAATATTGGCCACATGCCCTGTCTCTGTAGTGAGTTGTCTCTGCGGTATTTGTTTTCCTTACAAATACAAACAGAACCTAATGGAAGCACAAAGACAATGCTTTCAGCGGGCTGCAGATCCCCAAAGAGATTGTAAAGATCCTTACCCAAGTCTGCACTCCCAGTTCCAGCTACCTGAAACAAGAAACTTTCTGCTATGTCTTCCTGCTTCTCTGCCATTGTCTCTTGCATTACGATGCTTTTCTCAATTCCTTTACTCTCATCATGAGGTAATTTGTTCAAAATTACAACAATAAACCAATTCACAGTAATCAGATCACCAGTGTCAGAATGCTATAGCTTTCTGGACTTTACTTCAAACATAGTTCCAGGAATGGTGACAGAGGGTAGAGACTACAATGGCCAGTTGGAGGTGCCTAGATTTATCTTGTTTAGATTTCCAGAAGCTGTTACATCTACACACTGCACTCTGGTAATTCTTGTAGGCTGATCCTTTAAAAAACTAAAATGAAGGGAATAATGACTTGTGGAGACAGAAACAGATCTTTGCTTACCTGGATGTGTCGCACACGAACCAGCATGGGGCGACATTGCATGCTTCGGGTATTACAGCAGCCTGTGCACCGCTGCACTTCCACACATGGCGGCCACACAAGGAAGTTGGCATTAGTGGGATCCACCATGTTCCGGGAAATTTCAAACACCTCAATTCGTGTCTTGCATTCAGCAAGTACTGCTGCTTCAACTGGTTCTTCTCCAGCTATAATGATTCAAGAGAAACACATCTTGGTCAAATCGACCGTGCAACCTATCTCCTCTAGATACAGTCTCTGTTCTGTTCAAAGGATCCCAGCCAGTTTTGCCATCTGTCTCATCCACATTTAAATCTTCATAATGTAAGCTTTTATATCTTTGTCATGTGTGAAAAACAGACACCAAATGAAGTATTTTTTCTAACCCTCAAGTTTATGGCTAAATATTTACAAATTCTTCTGCAACTAGAAACTGATAGGGACCTTCAAGTAACCAAGAGGTAGAAGTATTTCACTTAACATAATTTTATCATCCTCTGAGCCCTGATATTTGTATCTATGGCTGATGTTTAAATTTTAGTGGTACTAAAATGAAATATAATTAACCAAATATTTTATCACTCATTCCAAGTGCAAACATTACATATATCTTCTACCTGCAAAAATTAATATTTTCTTTAAAAATTACTACTGAATTCCAGATCTAGAACCATGATGTCTACCTCAGAGACATGACACTGAAGACCAAAAAGTGAAATCCCCAAGAACAGAGCTTGAAAATGTTGCTTAAAAACATTAAACTAAACATTAGTTTTAGTCAGAAAAGTAGTAGCTGGCTCAGGGTTACCTAATGAGCTTCATGCTTGAGATGGGACTGAAATATGGATGTTCTTGGCTGATTTTGAACAGGGTCAATACCATGCTGGCTTTGATGTGATGGCATTTTCTTATTCCTTAAATGGGGAAGGGAGTGACACTCATATTGTTCATTGCTTCTGTAGGACCAGAGCTTGCTAGTAGAGGGATTTTAGAAGTGCAGGTATCCCCAAAACCACTTTCAAAGTCTACACTGGGCCAGTTCTGTGTCTGAAGTTTCACCTATGTGTTAAGTAAGCCATATCTGCAACTCACCCAGACTGCGTCTTCCTCGGGACAAAGGAGCAGGATTTTCACCAGGATGTAATCTGGTGGAGTTCATGTATAAACTAGAGCTATCTTCTTCTGCAAGTGAAAAAAGTGATAAAAAGGGAATTAAATAAGACAACGCACCTGTGACTCCACCAGACCCAGCATACTGAAATTCACAGAAGTGGGAAAAGAATAGATTCACTAGCTTAGTCCAAACATGACCATGTCTTCTTGGAACAATTATTAATGCAGTCAATTAGGATTAACAATAAGAATTAGGATAGTGCAAAGAACACACAGGATGATAGTTCTGTACAAAATAATCTATGCAAAGTATACAGACCAATGCAAATTGATTTACTTTGCATGTTTTATTCAAAACTATAAGGTTTTGCAGACATCCCACACAGAACAAACAATGATAAAGCTTAGTGGAAATAGAATTGTATGGGTAAGAGAATTTGAATAGAGGCCATTAGGAAAAGACACATTTTCATGGAAAGACTCTCCACCCCTTGAAGGACAGAATTCTTTTCCAATATGCCCTATAGATCTATCCTCAAATAGACAACTAGGCAAAAAGCATGTGATGGGTTTGTGGTTTTTTAAAGACAGATATTAAAAGCCAAATTCTGAACATTTGAGACTATGGCAAACAGCCACAATCCTAAGATTATACACATGTTAATGTCATACCCTTGAATGGCCAAAAAGAAAAATGCTCCCTATTTCATGTTAACATGTTAGTGATCAATGACAGAATGGCAGTGATAAAGCCCAATGCTACTTCCATAGAATCACAGAATCATAGAGCTGGAAGAGACCACAAGGGCCATCCAGTCCAACCCGCTGCCATGCAGGAACTCCCAATCAAAGCATCCCTGACAGATGGCCATCCAGCCTCTGCTTAAAGACCTCCAAGGAAGGAGACTCCACCACTCTCCGAGTGTGTTCCATTGTCAAACAGCTCTTACTGTCAGGAAGTTCCTCCTAATGTTGAGGTGGAATCTCTTTTCCTGCAGTTTGCATCCATTGTTTCGTGTTCTAGTCTCTGGAGCAGCAGAAAATAAGCTTGCTCCCTCCTCAATATGACATCCCTTCAAATATTTAAACAGGGCTATCATATCTCCTCTTAATCTTCTTTTCTCCATACTAAACATCCCCAGTTCCCTAAGCTGCTCCTCATAGGGCATGGCTTCCAGACCCCTCACCATCTTAGTTGCCCTCCTTTGGACATGCTCCAGTTTCCTGAATTTGGTTAACAAATGCCATGGCCAAGACATTAAAATATCTTCCTCTACATACCTGAGAATAAATAAATTTGCAGATGTCACATATATCTTATTCCCCAATTATTAACATTTTCTTTCCAGAATTACATTTATTTGTTCTGACTGCAGTGTTCTGAAGTCAAACAGTTCACCTAAATTTTCCCAGATTCACCTGAAAAATTTGCATAAGATGGATGGAGAGAGTGCAGGGCTATCAGAACGTAACTACAACACTCTAACTGAAACAGGCAGGCTGCATTTCCAGCCTCTATAGAAAACATCATTCTACCCATCAAAAGATAAACAGCATAGAGTATGTGACTTTGAGAGATTCTCAACCAGTCTGACAAACACACTGGACTATAATTCACATTCTCATCACCAAGCATAGCCAATGGCCATGGGAGCTGTAGTCCAATATATCTTGAAAGCACCATATTGGAGAAGGCTGCTATGTAGGGTATGGGAAATGTGCAGTTTGATAGACTTGCTTGGCATTAACCTTCCCATAGGCCATAGCACAGCATAAAGCAGGTTAAGTTGAAGTTCTTGAGAAAAGCTAAAGGGGGAAGGGAAGAGGAGAGCACTGAGAAGAGAGGAGAAAGCTCCATGAAGAAATGTATGCTATGGGTAGTGTTGCCAAGTTAGAACCAGCTGAGGCCCTGAGATTTCAGGGCCAAAAACCTAGACCAAGTGATGATCCCTTGGTGAAGTCACAGGAATTTGTCTCTGGTAATGCCATTAAGCATGACACATCAAGCTTTGTGCACAGTTGCTCAAAGTATGCCATTCATTTAAAAAAAAACCAACCAATTCTAACAGAAATATATACACATATACTCTCTCCATTATCCTTGATCTGGGGACCACAGCAGAGACCCCCATTGCTTTCATATGAGCAATCAACATGCCTTGCTTCATCTCTTAAGATGTATGATATGAACCCTCCAATTTTAAGACAGATATATTGGTGGGGGAGGGGGGAGGAGCAGGGCTTTTTTAGTCACAATCCTATCTCTCTTGCTGTATAATAAGAAAAATTTATGACAACCTGAGAGCTTCTGAATCTTCCTCCCAAGAAAGACTTACAAGAAACTGCAGTATTCTGAAGACAAGATATTTTTCTATCTGTGTACCTGGCTTCAGTGCTATCATTTGGTGTGGTTTTATCCTCGTCTATGTTATGTTTTGTCCTGTTAACTGACTAGGGCCAATTTTGTGGGAGCAAGAGAAATAAGAGGGTTTTTTTTAATTGGCTATAATGGAACTAGACAAAATCCTGAAGCATAAAGATATAGCACTGAATACTAAAGTTAGGATTGCCCATGCCGTCATAGTTTTACTTTCTACATATGGTTGTGAAAGCTGGACAGTGCAGAAAGCTGATAAGGAGGAGGTCAGGATGTTTGAAATGTGATGCTGGAGAAAAGTTCTATAGATGCCATGGACTGCTAAAAAGACAAATAAATGGATTCTCGAGCAAATCAAGCCTAAACTATCCATAGAAGCCAAGATGACCAAACTAAGACTAGAGACATAGCCATGTTAGTCTGGAACACCCATATGTGAAGGGATCTTGTAGCACCTTTATGAAAGCTTATGTTACAATGTCTTTAGCTCAGTTACGTCTCAAAGGTGCTACAAGATCTTTCTGCATACTGATTAAGTGAGACAGTCGTCCTTTGGACATATCATGAGAAGACATGACTCACTAGAAAATACAGTAATGCTTGGGATGGTAGTGAGGAGTTGCTAAGGTCTGAACCTTGTGCCTTTTGCATGCTAAGCATGTCATTCCCTCTCATATAATAGGACGAGATGTTATATTTTCAGCACTGAGGATGGTTTGCAAAAACTTTCAGTCCAGTTCCTATAAACTATGTTTTCCCATAGGAAATGCTGAATAGAGCAATTCCCGCCACACCTCTGGCCCTCCCTGTAGCTAACAGCCCCACTGGAGTCTAAGGACAATGGTAGCATTTGAAGACAGTGCCTGCTCAGTGGCAGGTCTTTTCTTCTGTGAACTTCTTGACTTATAATGGGAAGCAGGACAGACGTCATTATTGGGGTACTAATTTGGATTGTGAAGCACAGAGAACTAAAAGCACAAGGAACAGACAGAATGGCGATAAACTTTGTACAATGTACCACAAACCCAAGTCTTTCAGGGCAAAGAAATGACAGCTACATCAAAATTCAGTATAGACACTGACATTTTCATCATTTGGGATGTATTAGGCACATGCCCAGAAGACATATACCACACTGCACAGTTATAGCACGTTGATAAAACTGTTGACAACACTAGCAACTGTTATGGCTCCTTCCTGGGATCTATAGTTTTATGAGAATCTTATAATTCTATCCCAGAGATCACTAATGCTCTAATATGGGGGAGGCACTAGTGAATTCTAGGTACTTCACAAAACTACATATGCCATGGAACTTAAAAGTGGTATCCAGTTCTTATAACAGAGCAGATTAATTCCACCAAAGTAATTCCCCATGGACATGGGCCACTTTCACACTGTACAGTATAGCAGTTTGATAACACTTTAACTGCCATGCCTGCATCCTGAAGATTGCTGGGATTTGTAGTTTAGCAAGACACTTAAGTTCTCTGGCTTTATATTCTAGGTACTCATCTCTAAATTGCAAATGTCAGGTTTCCATAAAATGGGACTACCGCAGTTAAATTAGAATCACAGTGCTTTAAGTGTGCAATATAAAAGGGCCCCTGGTTCCAAACATTTCATGAAACTACAGATTCTAAGAATCCATACTATGTAGCTGTGGAAGTTAAAATGATATCGAAATGCTATAACTGTGCAGTGTGAGAAAATGGTCAGTTGGGAAATGGAGTTTCCATAGACACTGAGTGACTCTAAAAAGCTTCAGATTTAATCTTGAGCATTTGGTCAGAAGCTATTTTGAAAAGTGGCTGTTCTCAAATGCATTGCTTTAAAACCATCTGTATCCCAAGGGATTGGGAAAAGATTAAACCCTGGAACAAACTGGTGTCAGTTATTCATGCCACAAAGTTCCTATAACGGTTCTTCCCAAACCATCTTCCATCCCCCATTCTCTGGAATGTTATCAGGCCAGGGAGAGGGTTGCTTTTGCACAACGGCTAAATAGACAAGGGGGGAAAACAGCAGTCATGTTGACTTGAAAGAAATCTTCTATTGAAAAACAAGAGTTCTCCAGTGAACCTCACCCTGTCTTTCCCCCAAGGGTGTCCTTGATAGGGCAGTACAGCTACTGCGGATGGGGGTGGCAGACCCAGCCTTGGAAAAGCCGGTGCTGCTAATTTTGGAAGCCACGCCATTGTATGGCCTGAGCAGTCCAAGAGAAGAGGGGTGGTGGTGGGGTGCGGAGAGAGGTCTAGTCACTTTTCTCTGAAGGAAACAATAGCAGAACACAGCTGGTGCCCTCCCTTTCTTTCCCTCCTCCCCTCACAGGCATTTTGAAAGGGAGCGGGAATGCTTTTGAGAATGCGCCAGTGGTCCAACTGGCATAGGAAACAAAAGCAGGAAATTCTGTTCCCCCGTAGATAGTGTCTCGGCAAAGATTACAAAGCTACAAACAGACAAACACAAGAGAGAAGGTAAAGGGGGGTGGCGGTCCGGGGATAGGATAGGCAGGAGCAGAAGTTGGACTAGAATGGAATTTACAAAGAAAGCATTTATAAATACATTCCAGGGCCAGCCCGGTGGCTGTGACGCGTGCTCACATTCCTGCACGCGCCAAAACTGCCTCTATCCAACTGCCGCCGCCGCTACTGAGTGACCTCAGTCCAGTGGCAGGTATCCCCAGAGCTTCATCACACAGCCAGAGAAAGATCCATTTTCCAGAGACTGTGATAAAGCAGTCAATCTGCCATCCTCGCCCTGCCTGTTGCTCATTTCTTCCTTTTCCACAGGAGTAAAGGATCAGGAGACCAAAGGTTAAGAGAGAAGCAGCTGTGCAATGAATCACACAAGTCTAATTTCTAGAGCAGAACCTAATGATATTTCCAGACTCCTGAAAAGCCTTACCCTTGTCTTTGAAAAATGTTGTAAATACTAACAATAACTTTAGAGGAGGAAAATGATATCTTCTTGTTGTTAACTGTCCTTGAGTCAGCCCCAACTCATGGGAACCCTGCAGATGAGACAACTCTTGTTCCCCCTGTCCTCCACTACTCTTAGTTCCTGCAAATCCATGACCATGATCTCTCCAATTGAGACATATGTTCTTCCTCTCTTTCTACTTTCCTCTACCTTTCCTAACATTATTGTCTTTTCTAATGAATCATGCCTTCTCATGATGTGACCAAAGTATGACAGTCTCAATTTGAGCATCTTCGCATCCAAGAAAATTCCGGGCTTGATCTGTCCATCTGCTTGTCCTTTTGGCTGTCAATGATGTTATGATATTTTACATTATGCTAAAACAGATCTAATTGTGAACTAGCTGGAAGTGACATGTTAGTGACCCCAGAAGGTGTGAATTATTTATGACCCTTTGTCTCTATATTTTTTATTCATGGCCCATGTAGTCAATTTAACTTTTTTCCATTTGAGGAAAGAGTTCCTCAAGATCCAAGATGGAGCATGAAGTTTGGGGGTGATGCTCAGCATGCTCAGTTCATGAACTGCCTTTGTTTTGAAGCCTAATTTAAATTAGCTCTACAAAGGTGAGTTCTTACAAGGGCTGTACTTAGTTGTATGCCTATTGAAGGTAAAAATAATAATGCGTTCAGTGGACTAAATACAAATGATAGTCCCAAGTATAGTAAAACTCATTGAATCAATTGCTGAAAAGTAATTTAACACTAACCCTAAAGGTACCAGATCCCATCTGATCTTGGAAGCTAAGCAGGGTCAGTCCTAGTTAGTATTTGGATGGAATATCACAAATGAATACCAGGTGCTGTAGGCAGTATTTAGAGGAAGAAACTGGCAAAAGTACCTCTGAGTATTCCTTGCCGATGGAAATTAATGGGGTTATCATAAGCTGACAAGTGACTGGAAGGCATATACACACAATTGAACACATATGTAAGTCCATTGCTTCAATGGGTCTATTCTTGTTAGGGCTAGAAAATGGATTTAGATGAATGCAGTCCTCAACAGGTTTATTCAGAAGTAAATTCTTCTGTGTCAGTGTGGCATCCCTTTAGCAAATGCGTTTGAAACTACCTCAGTAGGCAGCATTTAGTCTTTAAACAGTACTCTTCTGAGTATTTGAAAACAGAGTATTAACCCTTATACAGTAGAATAGCTTTATTATATATATCATAAATAGGGGAATTTGAGCTAAAAACAATAGTTTACCTAAGGGCCTCCTATTTATAGTGAATTTATAGGTAAGATGACTTTGGTTTAAATTTAGGGGCTTAAGCTGCTGTGCTGCAGCAACTCTGAAGATGTGAGAAGAAGTCAAGAGAGGGACAATAAAGAGAAAGAGGTAAAGACAGGCAGGCAGAATTGAGATAGAATTGGGTGAAGGAAAACACAGTATTTAGATAGATCAGTCTTCTGCAACCGGGTCTCTTCCAGTTAAATTTGACTACACTCCCCACTGATGATGTAGAAGAAAATTTTGAAATACAGCCCTTTGTCAAGTTCCTATAGCAACACTCCCAAAGAGAGTACAACAGTACAGGTAGTGATATACGTAACAATTTTCATCTCTACCAAGAGCAGGTCTATTATAAAGCCACTTTTTCCCCACTCAAGACCCAGCTATGCCCAAATAATACTCTCCTCCTCCTTTGGGGATTTCACCAAAATTTAGAGAAAGTAATCTGTTCTTCCAAAGCCAAAAGCAATAGCAATAGATCTGCATTCCCAATGGAAGGAAAAGGAAATATTGCATCCCTGATCCCACCCATGGAAAATCTTGAAATTAGTAAGTGACTCTCACAAGATTAATTCCACTATATCATTGCTCCATGCCAATTCTAGCTAAATCAGACCAGCTGGGAATGAGTTGGGTTGTAGCCCCACACACCTAGCAGGCTTTCAGTTAGGGAATGCTGATGTAGAAAGTCCTATCCCAACAGTTGTATTTACAAGCAAACCACTTCTTCATTTCAATAGGTTACATGTTAATCCTGTTTGAAAATGTTTATCTCTAACTGTAGTACATTTATTACACTTGCTGCCCAATTAAACATTTCCTTCATCTAGATTTGCCCATGGCAATTCTTAACAAAAACACTGTTCTGCTGAAGTTTCTCGGAAACTGAAAAGGGGCGGGGGAAGATTTCAGCAGTTTAAGAAAGATGGCTTTCCTGCTTCGGCACAACTGCCCTAGAATCTCTGGCTGCTCAACAAAACATCCTTATATAGAAAACAGTCTCTATACAAACAAGCAAACCAACCAAGATGCTTTTAAGAAAACATCTCTTGTTTTCTCTTGTTTTTCAAAACACTAAGCATAACAGGGCTACTCTGACACTTTTGATACCAAAGGTATTCTGCCAATGTAGTGAAGAGTTGGAACCAGTCACAGGACCTACATTAGGCCACAGCAAAGAGTCTTAAAACACTGCTTTGGCTTCCCCTTTTGTTCCTTTCTTTGGTCTCAAGAAGAGTGGGTATTAAGAATCATTTGCTTCTGGCCCCTTAGCTTTATCTCCTAGCATTGGAAGCAAAGACCTCAGCTGCTGGCTCCTTGGCCTTCCAGCCACATCTCTCTTATATAGTGCTGCAGATAACACAATCTCATGAGCATCACTTACTGATTTCAAGACTTTCCATGGGTGGGATCAGGGATGCAGCTCACCTTGTTTATTGTCTGTGAATATGGAGAAATGTGTGGCTTCTTAAAAGAGGCCACACATGCATTTCTGACATTCTGTGGGTGTTTTGATTCTCTTACTGCACATGATGAGAGCTTTCAGGATGCAGAAGAGGGTTCAGGAAGCCCACCCTACACAAATGGCTTTCACAATGATCACTTCTGTCATCCATGACCACTATGGCTACCTCAAGACATTTTGTCATCTGAGGCCAAGCAGCACGTGGTGCTCTGCAGCCACCTACCAGGTTAAAATAGCGTGTCCATTTTGACACACGAGGCAAAACAAACAAACCCCACAAGCACTTCTCCCTGTCACTGGCAGTAAGCACACAATAATAACAAATTTAATAACTAACAATTTGCCAAAATTTGATTAATGAAGTGCTTACTAATAATTTCTTGGGTAATTAGGTGTTTCTGCTACAGTTCAGTCACAGGTATAAACAGTGCACATGACAGTTCATGCGAGGATGGCATGAACGTGAGCAACCCACACACAGCTTGTGCTCTTATACTGCTTTCCATGAATGCAGAGACGAAAGCATTCACGAAGTGCCAACAGTGACATTTGTGGATAATATACACATATATATTTTTTCTTGTCTTACTGTTGCTTTTCCCTGGGCCTTATGGAAGAGAAACATTCAGTGTTGAGGAGATTTACCTACGGAGTCTATCCGCAGGACCCGCTGGAGGTCTCTGATGGAGCGCACCGAGCTGTCACTCAGCATTTCATATATCTCTTCAGGGATGGGGTCTCCCTGCCAGACAATAAAGAGAGAGATTTGGCATTAAATAGATCACACAATGTTAGCTTTGTAACAGCTGCTTTAGATTTATTACAGGGGGCAAGACCAGTCAAAGGAGAATCCAGTAAAACAGTGAAACAATGTGTAGAAATGGGTTCCAAAGTGTGGAACTGGAAGCCGTCAACTGAGAAAGCATCTGCCATATAAACGAAGATATAACACTTAGGGTGCTTTCAGATGGTCAGCTCTTAGCAGTACCAGTCAAAGGATATCATGCAGCTCTTCCTTCTTTTCAGCCTTAGAGGATGTTTAATGGCAAGAAAAAAGACAGAAGTAATGGGAAAACACAAGAGAAGTACAGGTGAAAGACTACAACATCTGGACCCTCCTCCTCCTAACTCTATGAATACAGCAGAGCAACTACATAATAAAAACCTGGTCTGGAATCATGCTTGATGACCTTTAGGATCATACACCCAAGAATTCCAAATAATAATAATAATAAAATAATAATAATAATAATAATAATAATAATGGTTTATTTATAATCCGCTCCTCTATAGAAACATTTGGAGCAGCATTTGACACTGCTTCACAATCTTGCCATCTGAAAAATCTTTGGAGTATAATCCTATGCAATTATGTAAAATCATGTATGTTCAGTGGAGTTTGCTCTCTTGTATGTATGTTTTAATATCACAGTCTTAATGTGTGGCTCTATAATGTCTTCCAGGAAATCATTTATTTAACATATGTCCTTCTCATGTGAAATTATCCTATGTCTGAAGATGTTCTCCAGGGCTTATTCTCTTTTTGGTGGTTTTATGGTTTTGACTAATAATGTGGAGACCACAGTAACTATTAAAAAAATTAGGGGAAAGAATCAGTTTAACCTCTTTTTTTATTTGACAGTGAAAGTTCAAACACATTGTAATTTACATTAACCATGATTGATTGCATTGCAAGGTTATTCCCACTCCAAAAGGTTGAAATGCCTCTTCAAAGGTTTAGTTACTGGTAAAAAGGGCTGTAAACTGAAGTATACTGCCCCCCCCTAACATTTTGCCTTGGATCCCCCAAGAATTTACTTGGATTTGAATTCAGTCCTCTGTCTAAAATATATTTCCCACCCTTGGTTTAAAAGAAGGCCAGCTTCAAGACAAAGGGAGAGTAGAGAATGGAGAGAGGAAGTGCTTAATTCCTTTCCCCAACCATTCTAGTGGAAGTTGAGGGAAATGTCCTCAATCATCTCTCTTAAAACAATTCTTCTAAAACACAATTTTAAAATCTCAGGCTCTAATATATGTGGTGCAACATAATGCGTAGTTTGCCTTTAAGCAACATTTCACACATGGACGCTGTCTATCTATGATTGTGAAAATAGTGCCTATTTTACCATAGCAACACATTTGGAAGGCAGAGTGTGGTACAGCTTCAACATTTTTTGCAATCTTATCAAAATAAGACACTCATGATTTTCACATGTGACACTTGTACTGGGATGTACACAGAGTTGATCTCCTTATGGAACAAACAGCTTATGTGGGAGAGCCACAGACTTCCATGTTACATCAGCACATTCACATCTGAGATACAGTAGTTTCATGTCACACAAAACAGAAATCCTGATCAGCCAACCCCACATGTATATTCATGTATATTCAGTAAACTACACAGTAGCCATTTGGAAGGAACAAGATTAATCAATGGAAGTACATGGGCAAATAGATCAAAAGTTCATTGGAAACACTGTCTATATGACATCCGTCCAACTTCTCATTATAAATCTGATACTTGCTTTCCTTGTGTGAAACACAAACTCACAGTTGTTTCCAGAGTAAACTATGATTATTTTAGCTATACTGTATTAACATTCCTGCAGTAAAGGTCTAGGGAGCTTATAGCTGTTCCCTTGTTTTTTGAACTAAAATTCCCATTGTCCATGCTCACTGGTTGTATTAGTGCAACAGCATCTGGAAGGCCACAGGTTCTCCAGGTCTTCACTAGAATGAAATTTATACCATTTTGCATTTTTTGATCATGTGTCAAGACAAAATAACTTTTTCAACACTGCAGGTCAGGTGTAAGGGAATACAGTGTTAGTGAAGGAGCTGGCTTTGGAGGGAAACCCATAAATTGCAATGCAAACAGTTAACACTGGATAGTGCTCTCATTTTCCTAAAATAGGTGAAATAAACTTTTTAATTGCATTCTATCTTTTTAATGAGTTATGTGTTTTTAATACTGTAATAATTTATTTTAATGCTCACTTTTTAAATGTTTTTAATTGTTTTGTCCTTTTAAATTGCGAGCCACTTTGAATCTCAATTTTGGGGGGAAAGGTGGAAAATCATCATCACCACCATCATCATCAACACTGTCATTATCACCACCACCACCATCACTGCTGCATTGGTACCAGAAGTTTGGATATAAAAGAAATAAAGGAAACATGAGGTAAAATAAGTACGGTAGTTTTGTACCTTGGATACTGCTAAACTAGAACTTGGGGAGGGCGCTTCTTCCCATATGTGCACTGTAGGAACATAATGGCTGATTTACTAAGTCCTTATGATTTTATGAACAGAGAGATAAAACTGTGTCAGTGGGATAGGTTCAGTCCCTTATCCTTGCTACTTTAGCTTGAGATATGCTCAAAAACATGGACACAATCCACTGAGATGCTCTTTTACACACACTCAGTGGTTACACGGTGCTGCTAATCATGGGCCTTTTAACACTACACAATTATAGCACTATGATTCCACTTTAACCACCATGACTATGAAATCTGGTTTGGAGAGGCACAAGAGCTGAGAATTCTCAGTATGCCTCCTAAATCTGTATATGGATTCCATATGTTGGTATGGATGTTGGTATGGCAGTTAGAGTGGAATCATAGTGCTATAATTGAGCAGTATGAAACGGCCCCAGGTCACATTCATTTCACACTTATATAGAGCTGGAACAGGAGAATTTCTGGTGGATTTCCTGTAACCGTTGTCAGCAAAATAAAATACATTGCATCCACAGGAATATGCCTTATGATGACTCAGACAATTGATCATCTAGGTCAATGATGTTGTCTACACTGGCTGGCAGCAATTCTTGAGGGTGTCTTTCCAAGTACCTGCATCATGCAAATGTACATGTGCTGACATTGAACTATAGCATCTTTCCTGCTAAGTAACAGTTTTCCATTAAAAATGTGAAGTAATTTAATCCCAATTTTCTTTTTTAAAATATATGGATTGTGTTGTTCCCCCCCCCCCCCCGCTTTCAATATACAACATTCTCACAAGCCTGTCTAATGTTGAATCACTCCTAGTTAAAGCCTAACTGCAGAAACAATAAGGAAGAAAACATAGTGCTCTATACATGTTTATTCATGGTTCATTATGCTCTGTATTGCTTTTCCTGACTGAAGTTTTTTAAAAATGCTGTAATTGCTGAACTAGGATTTGAAGTGTAAGGATTTTGCTACTACTGTTTGCTCCCAGTATCATACTGTGGATTAAAGAGACTTTTACAATGTTTTGTGGGCATGTTTTGTATCAAGAATATATGCAACTTCAGGACTGGAAAGGAACAGAAAATCATCAGCTCCATCTCCTTTCCATGAGAGTATATTTCTGTACAGGTATGTCCCAGCTCCATGGACACCAAATGTTTTCAGTTCAAATTAGAAAGCTAAGATCAACAATTTTACATATGCAAGACATCCCCAACTCTTTAGAGGAAGATTCCCAGTAGACTCTAGGAATAATCTTTAAAAAGTTATTACGAAGGACCAGCTGCTTTGGCTATGGTTTTGTTCTAATATCAGATTACATCTATCCCAGGTGTCATATGGATGGATCATCACTAAGGTTCTCTAACTGTTGCTGGATTTCAGGTCCCATCATTACAGCCTCAACCAATCTATCTGAGGTCTGTAGGTTTCCTATCCTTGGTTTTGACAATATTCTACTAACTAGGCAATATTTTTGTTCCTATAAGAAACACAAACACAACAATGAAGCAGTATGAAAACTGGCTGATCCTCCCACCATTCTGAGTTGAGTTAGAAGGGATGTAAACATACTAAAGGTATAGGTATAGCAGGGTTATGGGAATTATAGTCTAGAAAAGTAACTTTTCAAATATAGCTAAGTTTTATGTTAGTATTAAGTAGGTATAACTTCACCTAACTGCAGGGGCCTCAATAGGTTTCTCAATAGGTTTCAATTGGGAAAAAAGTCTGTTGATGGCAAAAATTTGTTTACAGTAAGTAAAGTAGCTGTGAAATTGTCTGGACTCAGAACACTGCAAAATTATTTGGCTGGACTATATTTCCCAAAATTGCTCCACCAGTGTGCCTAGTGCTATTGGCGGGCTAGGGTATCTGGGGAGTTGTATTAACAGAAACAGCAAAACCAATTTCAGGTTTTCCATATTATTATGTGCAAGCACCCCATGCATTGTTCTCCTATGTTCAGTTGACAGAGTAATGTTTGCAAAACCCAGTTCTGGGCAGTGGGAGATCAGATTTGATAAAACAGGTGCATTTTGAAGCATTGCACCTGTCAGGAAATCTAGGTGTGAATAAATGGTGCTATCATGTAGATGACAAAACTACCTCTTCCTGATACTTAATACATGTAGGAAAAGGGAATTTATTTTGAACTTAGACACTTGCTAGAGCTGGGAAAATGCTGTAAGCCAGTATGTCTCTGCAAGAAAGGTGAAGGGGTTTGGTGATAGGCACCTTTGGTAAAGAGAGGAAGAGAAACTAGAGAAACCTCTATGGGTTGACAGAGCCTGGGAGGGAGACATGCTGAAGAACTGATTATAGGAATTAGCTCCACTCCCTGTTCAGCGAGGTGGGTTTAGGTGCCAGGTTTTTCTTGTCAGCGATGTTATCAGTTGGACGAAAGCATGTCAACACACCCAGCTTGTAAAGTTCATTATCCTCTCTCACAAAGAGAGGGGTGTGCAGGCCTGGGCCACAATGCCTCTTTATTCTTCTGTTTTTAGACCAGGTCTGAAGGTTGAAGTCCTAGGTGGGTAGAAGCCCCATTGAGCTCAATTGTACTGACGTTTGGAGTAAACATGCTTTGTTCGGATCGGGTTTTGAAAGCTGGTGTACCAGATCATGTCTGATCTTGGAAGCTAAGCAGTAGCAGCCCTGGTTAGTACTTGGATGAGAGGCTGTCCATGCATATAAGGTAGTGTAGGGAGCCCTGGTGGTGCAGTGGGAAAATGCCAGTACTGCAGCAACTCACTCACAGCCACAAGGTTGTGTGTTCGATTCCAGCCAGGGGCTCCAGTGCTGACTCAGCTTGGCATCCTTCCGAGGTTGCTAAAATGAGCTTGTTGGTGGCAATTAGTTTACACGTTGTAAACTGCTTAGAAACTGCTTAGTTCTGTATGAAGTGGTATAGAAATGTATCTGCTATTGCTATATTTTGGAGGAAGGAACAGGCAAAACCACTTCAGGGTATTCTTTCTTTGCCTAAAAAACCTCTAGGAATCAGTGTGGTGTAGTGGTTTGAGCATTGGACTATGACTCTGGAGACCAGGGTTTGAATCTTGGTTCAGCCATAGAAACTTACTGGGCAAGTCACATTTTCCCAGCCTCAGAGGATGGCAATGGCAAACCCCCTTTGAAGAAACTAGCTAAGGAAGCCCTATGATAGGGTTGCCTTAGGATCGCCATAAGTCAGAGATGAGTTGATGTCACACAACACACACACACATACAAGAAAAAAATCTATGAAATCCATAGGGTCAACACAATCTGACAAGCAACTTGAAGACACATACGCACAGACAACTCTCTTGAGACTGGCTTTCTCCCATGGTTTCACTGCACTCACTGAATAGAAAACTGTTTCACTTTGAACAATCCCAGTGGTCTGGTGTGACAAAGTCCCATGGACAAGCAATTGTACCCAAACACATGCACACATGTTCCAGACAAGCAGACACTCATAAACCTAATAAGGAAAGATACCTCAGCAAACAAGTCACTTATCCACTTCCGTCAGTGAACTGACTGGGAGATAGGAGGAATGGCAACAAAGAGGAGGAGCCTGTCTCTTAGCCAGTTAGGGTTGCGGGATTTATTTTCTGCTCAGCTTCTCTAAAGGTGAAGTTATATGTCTAGAGAAAGTTAATGATCTCCTTTTAACTGCTAGGTAGATCAAAGACGACTCTTGCTTGGCTGGCTGGCGAGCTATCAAGTGCCTCCAGGCTGGTCTTGCATCAGCGCAGGGCTGCACATTCCAAGCTCAATGTGGTTTTCATATCTCCTTGTCTGCTCTGCCTTCCCAATCTTATGGCTTCCCCTGTGTACACTATGTACTGGCATGTACAGCCATATGCTTCCCTAGGCATGAGCCTGCACTCCCGTACATTTTACACAGAGAGACAGAGACAGAGAGAGAAATGGTTATGAGTTAGTAACAGAACTTTGAAAACTGGCAGGGAGATTATGGGAACCTTAGTCTAGAAAAGTAACTTTTCAAAACTCTGATTTGGCTGAAGGTAATATTGGGAACCTGGCATATTTGAAGATCCCTGCAGTAAGTTGCCTGAGCTATATGAGTATGAGCCAAGGTTGAAAGCATCTTGAGCCAAAGCTAGGAGCCAATTATGTTCCACTAACAATGGGCACTTTTGTACTATTCAGTTATAAGATAGCACTATGATTCCACTTTAACTGCCTTTGCAACCTCTTATGTAATCTTGTGGTTTGTAGTGTGGTGAGGCACTAGAGTTTTCTGGCTGAGAATTGTAAATGCCCTTTCCTACATTGCAAAGTCCAGGATTCCATAGGATTTTGCCATGGCCGCTAAGGTGGAATCATAGCACTATAACTGAGTAGTGTGAAAGAGCCCCAGGCAAGGGCAGCAGCAGTCCAAAGCAGTTTAAAGCCTGAAGCAGATCCCAAATGCCTTAAAAATGAATGAATAACATTTGTTTGATGATTTAACATTGGCATTTACGCTAATGCTTCCAAGCTGTGCACACATGCAGAGTCATAATGCTCTATCCCTTGAAAGCTGCCAAAGTCACTTGCTGGTCCTCTTCTCTGCCAGTGCCACTTGTCAGTCTGGCCATGTAAAGTAGCCAAAACAGCAATGTGCCCAATGCAGCTGCTGCATCTGCTTCCTCATCTCCTCACCCTCCAGCATAAAACAGATGCAGTGGAACTTTTAGCAATATATGCCAACATTTTCCCTATCTTGGTGACTGCTGCTTCTGGTGAAGGAACAGGCAGGATCAGGGCAAAAATATTTCACTACAACCCTGGGCATTTGTATTGCTTGTACAGTATTGAATAGCAGGAGGATGGATTCCTCATATCCAGAGTTATACCCAGTGGCTGTGCTAGGTCACAAAAGTAAAATTCCCATTCTCTGACTCCTGAGCTAAGCAATTCAGAGGTCTAGACTTCCTGTCAGTCACAAGGACAGCTGTAGCACATCCATATTCCTATCTGTATCTGAAGAGGGCTCCAGAGTCGTGCACTTTTCAGTGCTTGATAAATAAGACCCCATTCTCCAGTCTTGAATTTCTGATTCAGACTTTGAACTTCTTGAAATGTTCATATTATAGTAGAAGGTCTAATGTCCCGAGAAGCCTTGGTGCAAAACAGTGGTGGCTCCTTACAATTCTTCTCAGAAGAGATCTTTTCTGAAAAGCTACTCATTTGAGATGTTATGTGCATGCACTCAGGTCACAGTAATGACACACTCTATAAAGTGACAGATGGTAAGGATAGAGGACAGAACTGGATAGCTGAATATTAGATAGATGGAATCTGTTATTTGGACTGTATTTTCTCTTTTGTTGCAAACTACCCTCCAGAATGCAGTCCTATCTATGGATCCAAATAGAAAGGCTAAAATAAAGCTGCTTTGGGTCATTTTGGAGGTATGCTGTTTAAATGATGCATGTGTCCTAAGAGGCTGTAAGTTGTGCCAAAGCCATGCTCCAGTCCTAAGGATTGGAGTGTGGCTTTGGCACAGCTTCTGGCCTCTTGAAATGCATGTACAGTGGTCCCCCGGTTTGCGAATCCCCCGGGGAACGAAATCCCCAGGGTCCGAAACCGGCGGGACCGCTAAAATTCCCCCGGGATCCAAAGGATCCCCCGGGGAACGAAACAGAAAAACCGCGCGGCCCCTTTAAATCGGCCGTGCGGTTCGTCCGCTAAAGCGGTCCCCCGGGATACGACCATTTCCGGGTTACAAAAGGTAATCCGGAACGGATTACCTTCGTAACCCGGGGGATGACTGTATCATTTAAACAGCATACCTCTAAAGTGACCCGAAGCAGCTTTATTTTGGCCTGTTTGTTCGAGCCCATATTATCACAATCATCATTTTTGTTTTTGCAGTTGCAGGAGAGCCACATATTTCTGAACCACTCAACCTTCCTGCAAATACTCTACTGCCATTTCAGGTGCAAGGTGATCCCCCTCCACATACTTTTATCAAACTATTTGAACACAAATCTATAAGCTCCTTCAAAAAGTACAGACCTTAAGATACAATATGCTTATGAAAACCAGGTATTTTGTAGCCTGAGGCAGGAAAAAATCTCCAAGTTCTCTCCCTGACAGTAAAACCAGATTAACTAATTCACCTGAATTTGTTCTCCTTGCTTTCATAATATCCCAGATAAGTTTCCAGAGGCAACCATCCTTTTCTGCCCAGGAAACCTGACCTGGGAGAGCCAGAGTGGTGTAATGGTTTGAGCACTGGACTGAGTTAAGTGACCAGGGTTCCAATTCCCACTCAGCCACAGAAACCCACTGGATGACCATGTGCAAGTCATACTCTCTAAGCCTCAGAGAAAAGTAAAGGCAAACCCCCTCTGAACAAACTGTGCCAAGAAAATTCCTTGATAGGTTCACCTTAGGGGTCCCTTTAAGTTAGAAATGATTTGAAGGCACACAACAACAACAACAACAATGGTTGGTCCTGAATTTACTACTTCCTTGACATGAAGTGCTCTGGTAGATAATCTAGGGCAGAGTTTGCCAAGCCGTACAAGGCAGCCAGTTTAATATCCTGCAGGTACAGAATAGATTATGATCTAAGAAAGATTTGAGAGCCACACCTTTTCACTGCATCCATGTGAAGGTGGGAGTGCTATAGAGCCTGAAAGTGTTCCCATGAAAAGGTAATCAAAAGCCTGAGCCATACAGCTATATACCGTGGTTCCCACAGAAACCATGTATATGCTCAGTGGTTTCTCATGATTATTCTGAGGTTCCAACCAGAAATATACTTTGCAGCATGAGACCAAGGAAACAAGAGTTGTGAAACTGGGAGTGGGCGAGGGGGAAGTGGTTCTAAAGGCGCAGAGAGGAACACCAAGCAGCACACTTCTGCATTCTGCATTATTTGGTCACCGATTCTTTCGAACGTTCAATGTGCTAAATCAGGTTTATGGGAGATGAGAAGGAAAGGAAGGTCTCTCACTTTGAACACTCCAGGAAAGGCTTCCACCTCATTTTTTAATTTATTTTTTTTTTGTTCTAAGAAATGTGATAGGCTATGGAATTCTTCAGAGACTTCATTAATGAGGTGAAAAAATGTGCAAGCAAAACCCCCCATGCCTGACGGAAGACCCCCACCCATCCTCAAGATTTTCAGCTGCAACTCCTATCACCCCCAGCCAGCACAGACAAGACCATGCTGGCTAGGGATTAGGGAACTGCAGTGCAACAGCTGTCTTTTCACAGTTATGCTTTCCTTCCACTGAAGGTGGCTTACCAAAAATCATTATACCATTTGAGCAATTTCCCAACTCTAACATCCACCTCATCCCTTTTGCTCCTTTGGCCCTCTGTTAAAACATTTGGAAAAGTGAAAATTTTAATTAAGCCAGAGTGCAAAGTGGCCACAGAAGGGTGGGGTGGATGGTGGAGAGACAATATAGACAATAATAAAGAAATTGCAATCCAAGTCTTATATGTCCACCATGCCTAATTGGCATATGTTACTGTCACCAGCCTGATGGCAGCCCACCCACAAAATCTCAGCCTTTTGGAAATCGATGTGTTCTCTGCCTGTGGCTCTGTGGAGGTGCATACTTGGGTGGAGTACATACTGCACACGTGGAGAATTAAGAGAACAAAGCTAATTAAATTATTTTAAAAGATGTTCCTTTTCTCTCAAAACTTTGCTTGGGGGTTGCGGTGGGGAAAACACCGTGACATTCCTCGGCACGGAGTAACAGCAACGAGTCTCAGCAGAACCTAGCAAAGGATACCTGACCTGATGCAACTCCAAGGGCCATCCTTTCTATGGCTGGAAAATACGCCTTTAACCCCTTCTGTAAGGACACCAGGCAGTGGCCTGTTAAGCTCTCAGATTCTTGATAAATCCCTTCCATAGGTCAGTGGAAGCCACTCCTCCTACCTGGAAGCCTATTCTTCATAAACAGAGAAACACTGTAAATTAGGATTCTCCCACTGGTTATTAGTTCAGATTTTATATTCATCCCCACCAGCCAGAGAAGACTATCATAGTCTCTACCTTTCATGCAAGGGCAGACTGTAAAGAAAAGGTAAAAATGGGGTGATTTCCCAAAGGCATGATGCTTATGGACAAATCCGGGATATTACATCATTTTCTCCTAGACCTACATCAACTGAGATAAACTGATGCACATGTTAGTTTGCTGAAGGTACTACCCTGACTTAGCATCTCTCAAATACATCCTCATTGTTTTAATCATTTACCAGCACCCATTCATTCACAAGGCAATTGGGTCTGAAAGGACAAATTAATAAGCACTTGCAAACCCAGTCTTAGCTACTCAGTCCCATCTCTGCACTATTTAAACATTATTTTGTCACTCTGAATACAGGATTCTTGAATTTATGTCTACAAGATTCCTCCTTTTTATTCATGCAGCACTAAAATGCATACGTTTGCCTGCTAGTAGATTTATACAAAATAATGGATGGATGTAAAACATGTTTGGTAAATTACTTTTTGTGGGACTGTGGGATTCTGAGAGCTTTAGTCCCCAAATTAACCTTTGCAAATGCTAACAGGATAGAATAGAAATTACAAACAATCTGGATTAGAGAGGTGGCGTTGCTTAGAACTTTGCTAGCCAACAAACACCCGGTATTTCATAGACATAAAATGTTTCTAAAACAAACAAACAACTAAGTAGCATCTTTGTTCAGGAATATAAAAACTTGATTTCTTACTTTCCTCTGCATTATGGCATAAGGAAGAGTTTCCCCTCTGCAGCATAGCCACTGCCATTAAGAAATAAATAATGAGTGGAGGCAACAGAACAAGAGTTAAGAGCAGAAGAATCAGTGGAGTTTATCAGATGGGAGGAATTTCTCTTTATTTTGAATGGATCCAATTCGCAATTACGTGAATTCACTAGTTTAGCGAATTTACGTGAATTCCAATTGCATTCAGAATGCGTTCAGAATGACCTCCCATTACCCAAAAATGACCCCCCATTGCCCAAAACTGCGTGAGATGCTTTAATATGAAATAACGTAAAACCCATGATTGCGTTCAGAATGACTTCCTTTTTGCCCAAAATTGCATGAGATACACTCACGCGCAATTATGTGAAACCCCATGATTGCGTTTGGATTGCCATTGCATTATACCTCCAAATTCCATCATATGATAAACTCAAGTGTTGCAGAAGCAGGAAAAACCTGGCAGGCTGCATGGAAGCCAGGATTCCCAGAAAGGCAGGTGCCATGTTCAACCAGGAGATAACTGTCTGTTCAAGGGGCTGGCATTTCTGCAACCTAATTTCAGATCTAAGTGACAATGCAGTGTGTGTGGACGTGAGCATGGGAAGGTACGTGCTGGGGGATGAGTAGGGAAAGGATGATTAAGCCAAATGGCATGGGGTACATTTCCTTTTAAACCCAGACTACGCGGTTCTGTCAAGGAAAGGAAAAATGTTTACTGCCTGGGCAGGAAATACAAATTGGCCACATGTATACAACCATTGCGAAGTCCACATCTTCCCATTATGGCCAGTGTAACAATGGAACAGCCTCAGGAAGGAAGGCTTCACACCCACCCATTCTCTTGTGGTCATACAGTGGTTGACTGAAATGAAGGGGGAAGAATGTATGTTTGGTGCAGGGCTTTAAAGGATAAAAATCCTCTGTATCCTACATCTTAACCACTCATTGAGATGTATGGCATCAGACTATTGCTGGAGGTGGAAGTCACTGGATTAGTGCTAGAGACACTGTTTGCATTGCCGCTCATCTTGGTTGGTTTATTACCTGGTAGTTATACTGTAAATGTAAGCAGAAGGAATGCAGTCTTAGGATATGTACCATAGATCCTCCCTTCAAGGGAGAAAAAGAAGACTTTCTTCCTGGATTAGCACAGATCTTATTCTCAGTACTGCCAGAAGAACAGGGAAACAAAGATAAGAGCAGAGAACAAAGATGGTCAAGACCCCACCAAATGAGTTGTCTGGGTAGTGATCTGGGAAGCTACAACACAGGGCCAGGTTGGGAAAGGGGAGCTATTGTTGTGACTCTGTGGCTGAAGCTAGGCAGCTGTTGCATGGAATTAAGATGTGCTTTGCGAGATGCATACAACTGAAGTCCTGTATGCTTTCTTTCCAGCATAGGAAGCCTTTGCACTGGGGATTACTTTGCAATATTGCTACCCTGTCCCATATTGTAAATTTTCTGGATGGCTTACTATGACATCTGGCCCCACCCCCATTATTTTGGCCCTACCCCATGCCCTTAACCCTGTCCCTAGCTGGAATGTATTCTTTCCAAATTGGAATTCAGACCTGGGTCCCCATTTTCACGTTGTCACACCCCTGAGATAGTGGCTCCCACTGCGGACAAGGCAGTTTGCAGTGGAAGTCTAGATTAAGAGAATCTAGATCAAGAGAAGTAATAGTGCCACTTTATTCTGCTTTGGTCAGGCCTCACGTGGAATACTGCATCCAGTTCTGGGTACCACAATTCAAAAAGAAAGTTGAGAAACTGGAGCGTGTCCAAAGGAGGGCTAATAAAATGGTGAAGGGTCTGGAAACCATGTCTTATGAGGTATGTTTAGCCTGAAGAAGAGAAGGGTAAGAACTGATAGCCCTGTTTAAATATTTGAGGGGACATTATACTGAAGATGGAACACGCTTATTTTCTGATGCTCCAGAGAATAGGATACAGAACAATGGATATAAGTTACAGGAAAAGTTACCTCAACATTAGGAGGAACCTCCTGACAGTAAGAGCTGTCCGATAGTGGGACACACTCCATCAGAGAGTGGTGGAGTCTCCTTCTTTGGAGGTCTTTAAACAGAGGCTGGATGGCCATCTGTTGGGGGTGCTTTGATTGTAAGTTCCTGCATGGCAGGGGGTTGGACAGGATGGCCCTTGTGGTCTCTTCTAAGTGCAATTACAGACTATAGTGTATGCATAGGAGCGAAAGCTCTGCAGAGTTTCCTTATGATGGTCTGCAGAGGAACACGAGAATAAAATATGTGATAGGAGAGAGTGGGGCCTGCAGTAGGCAGTGGGTACAGTACAATTCTACTTGATGGACTTCCTTAGCAAACTCTGTCCTTGAAGGAGAGACAAAAAAGCACACAAATATCATTGTCACTGTGTTGATAGAAAAGATGTTTGAGCTTATCTTTATCTTTCATGGGGGCAGTTAAGAGCCCTTGATCACTTTCCTGCAGGTTTCCTTCCCAGCTGAAGACAAACTGGATGGCTCCTTCTCATCTGAACAAGCTACCGAGTCCAATAATGAGATGATGGAGGCCATCAACTAGTCCCTTTGTTGTTGTTGCTGTTTGCCTTCAAATCATTTCCGACTTATGGCAACCTTAAAGCAACCCTATCATGTTTTTTCTTCTTCCAAGATTTGTTCAGGAGGAGGTTTGCCACTGCCTTCCCCTGAGGCTGAGAGTATGTTACACAGAGGAAATAGGATGAAATACATCCCAACTTTTTGACTCCTTAGTACATGATGTTTGCTTGGGGAAGCACTATTTATGGTATTCATTCATATGCAAGTAAATGTGTCCCCCCCCCCCCCCAAGAGAGCAACATCCCTGTCTATTAGATGCTAAGAGAGCCATGCCTCATGTTAATTTTGGTGAACCATCAAAATGGGTGTGTGTCTTATTACGCAAGCTCACAGGGTCACTGATAATGGTGATTTTTCTCATTTCTGGTGCTCCACAACACAACCTGTTTTCTTAATCTTTCCATAGAGGAAAACCTGTTGTATCATGTTTTAGCAACAACTGTATGTTCTTCAGGGCGGAGATTCTGCATTTACTTGTCTCCATTAACTGTCTTACATACATTATGCTGCTTAAAAACGAGATACATATGCAGCCTGCATGCAAGTTTTTATTGAGTTTATATAAGCTTGCTGAAGCAGCTTCTGCATGAATATAATACTAAATGGGCGGCTTTTACATTCACAAGCACCTAATGATATATATCTTAATAGTAAGAAATTGGCAGTATTGGGGGATTTATTCTTCCTGTGGATTACAAAATAGCCACAGTGGGGGAAATTCTTTCTTGGGGCTAACCAGGAACTTTCTATGTAGACATAAGCAAATATAAAGGATAATATTTAACAATCCTGTAAACAAATATAAAGCATATCTAATTAATGGTCCTTATTAGAATGTTTACATTCTGGTAGAGCTATCCAAATGTGAAACACATGCAGCTTTCACTTTGAATACATGCAATAGCATCAAGCAACAGCACCCACTTTAAGGAGGGGGAATCCATGTTTTAAATAAATACTGTATAACATATAGATAACATATCTCAGTTATGTGTTGTTTGCTTTCAAGTCATTGTGATCCCAAGGCAAACCTACCCCAGGGTTTTCTTGGCAATTTGGCATGTTGCTTCAGAGGAGGTTTGCCTTTGCCATCCTCTGAGAGAGTGTGACTTGCCTAGGATCTCCCAGTTGCTTTTCATGGCTTAGCAGGGGTTCAAACCCTACTCTCCCGAGTCATAGTCCAACATTCAAACCACTGCACCACACTGGCTCTCAGATACATATCTTTTAGGTATCATAGGTACATATTTTGAACATAGGTAGCTATAAGGGCCCTATGTTGCAGCTGGGAAACGCTGAGATAAAAAAATGACTCTTGTGTTATTGTATATGATATTAGCTTCAATTGACAGTATAACTAAACGTTGCTGATGCAAAGGGCTCTTGTAGCACCTTTGAGACTAACTAAAAGAAAAAAGGTTTTAACACCTTGCCTGATGATGAAGAAGGCAGCGAAGCTTCAAAAGCTTGCAACATGTATATTGTGCATTTTGGTTGGCCAAATAAAGGAGCATGCATCTGAGCAAGTAGGCTCAAGTCTACCAAAGCTCATGCTACCAACTTCTTTCAGTTAGTCTGAAAGGTGCTACAAGATTCCTGTGCATACTTATTTTCCAGACCAACATGGCTATGTCTTTGAATTCCAAACATTGCTGAATTACACAATCCTCTTGGTCAGATAGCAAGGAAGCAGAAGCTTGTTTCTGATAAAAAGAAAAGCAGCATTATTTCAGAGTAAATCTTGCCATATTCATTGCAGCTTACTTCCTAATAAGTGTGACTAGGGGTACTGCAATTTTAGTACATCTATTATTATATCATTAAACATGTCATAGGCCAGTGTTTTTTAAAACAATTCTTCATAGCCAACATAAGCTTGTGACAGAAGACAGATAAGTGCTGGACACTGCACTGCAAACTAAGTGTCATTCATTTTTGCAGGAATGCCACCATGGAGCAGCAAGTAAATATGCTTATGCAACAATTCAGAGTGTGATGTAGATCTGTGACAGATCTTGCACTGTCATCAGGCAGAGTGAGACAGCTGCCTCAGGTAGCTGGATCTGAGGGGCATGAAAGAGCAGAAAAGTGTTGTCTAATTTCTTACTATTCTGCTTTACTTACTATTCTACTTTAGATGCATGTGTGATTTTCCGCCTCCAGTGCCAAAACAGCTTACCACATCTTGACTGGGTGGGGGGTGTTGCTTTGCCTCATACAGCAATATGTAGTGGGTGCACAGTGGTTTGAATATTGGATCACGACTCTGGAGACCAGGGTTCGATTCCTTGCTCAATCATGCAACTCACTAGGTGACCTTGGCCAAGTCACATGCTCTCAGCCTCAGGGAAAGACAAGGGCAAAACCTCATCTGAACAACTCTTACCAAGAAAACCCCATGATAGGTGGGCATAGGTCGGAAACAACTTGAAGGCACACAGCAACAACAACAAGCCCTCTTCTCAGGTAAGCAAGGTTACCCTGCTTGCCACGAAATCCAGCAGTTGTCCTCATTCAAATCATTGATTGTTTGTGAAGTGAGCAACCTGGATTAGTGACTACTTCAAGTACATCTGTAGCAAAACAGGAATTAATTTATTTTCATGTGAACCTGGGCCTCCTCAAGTCCAAAGCCAACCCATTCGACTTGTTGCTGTTGTTGTGTGCTGTCAAGTCATTTCGGACTTATAGTGGCCCTCAGGCAAACCTATTATGAGGTTTTCTTGGCAAGTTTCTTCAGAGGGGGTTTGCCATTGCTATCCTCTGAGCCTGAGAAAGTATGACTTGCCCAAGATCATTGCAATTTTGTGAGATATTTAGCCTTCTTTGTCAGAAAGCTCTGGTGCCACAATAAACTACAATTCCCAGGATTCCGTAGCACTGAGCCCGGTCAATTAAAGCAGTCTCAAATTGGATTATTTCTGCAATGTGTTTTGGACCATAGTCCAATGCTCAAACCAGTACACCATGGTGGCTTCTGCTGGAGGACCCCGTCATAGTGTGCACACATAACACACAACAAACAAAAACAAAACACAGAACAAAAGACAAATTCTTTGCTCAGGTTTGTAGGCACAAGAACCTAAACCTTGGCCGCCTCCCAAACCCTTGGCTCTCAGGCTCTCCTCCTCCTCCTGAAAGAGGAGTGCTTTATTTATTTATTTTAACTAAATGCTTCCTGTACAAGCCAAGCTCTCAGATAATGCCTCATTGCCTCCTTAAATACCAAGACCACCTTGTGGAGTAGAATAGTAATAATAAATTATTATTATTTCTTATCCACTTGTACCTGTGGATCCAGGTAGGGAAAAACAACAGACGAACAAAAACTCATCAGTTAAGAACACAACACCAATTAAAACATACATCAGTTTAAAAAGAACAAACAAGACACATATGTATTAAAACAATATATGTTTAAAGAAGGCACTCTGTACACAGTCGGCAATGCTTGTTTCCCTGTTATCAACAGCTTCAGGGTTCTCAAAAGAAAGCCTGATGTTGTGAACACCTTTTTGTGACCCCTCCCTTCCTCCAACCCCCTAAATAAAAGCACCAGGTTCTATGTCATTTTTGGAAGCTAAGCAGGATCAGCCCTGGTTAGTACTTGGACAGGTTACCAATGAAGACCAGGTACTGTAGGCTATATTTCAGAGGAAGGAACTGACTAAACCACCTCTTGTGTATTCCTTGACTAAGAAAACCCTCTGAAATTCATGGGGTCGCCATAAATGATAGGTAACATGACGGCACACAGACACACACCCTCCTGCCTTTTTATTTGAAAAGGGTGGTGTAGCACGGCATGTCATTTGTTGATGCGTGTGGGTCCGTACCATGTCCCAAGTGCTCAGTAAATAGTTCTTGCAGAACAGCAGTGCCCTCCTCCTCTTCCTAGCTTTCTGACTCTTCTTTTCTCTGCGGCTGCCACCACCAGCTCAGGGCAAGAGGAGCCAAAACACACACACACATATACGCACACATGGGTGGATTGATTTCACCAGTCCCTCCCTGACAGCTGTCCATTTCCAGACAACCTGCTGTTCCTTTGTCGCCGGGTGTTTCCCTGCCTTCCTCAGATTCGCTTTTTTTGCTTTGCACATGTTTGCATGTTAACATGACTTTCCCTCAATAGGGTGGCATGAATCAGAGATCACTGTTTGGTATTCTGCATTATTGGTTGTTGTGCCTTCAAGTCACACACTTGGGAAGCCCCTAAAGCAGTGGTTCCAAACTTTGATCCTCCAGATGTTTTGGTTTTCAGCTCCCAGAATTCCTGACTGTTGGCTAAACTGACTGGGGCTTCTGGGAGTTAAAGTCCAAAACACCTGGAGGAACAAAGTATGGGAATCACTGCCTTAAAGCCACCCTATCATAGAAGTGGGTTTGCCATAGTCATCCTCTGAGAGTGAGAGAGAGAGTGCGACTCACCCAGGGTCAGCCAGTGGGTTTCCATGGCTGAGCTGGGATTCGAACCCTGGTCTCCAGAGTCCTCCTAGTCCAATACTCAAACCACTACACCACCTGGAATATTTACCATGTCTAGGGGTTTGGTTATTTTAAATTCACAGATAAGGATTGAAATCCACCCCTTCCCTAATAGCATGCCTTGGCCAAAGGGTTGTGAAAGAGCTCACCCTTTTATCCCTGTATAATCTCTCAGATTGTGGGCTGTCTCTCTGTGTTAAAGGGCCAGTTGTCTGCCCATAAGCGAACAGGAGTGTGCCTTTGGAGCTGCATGTGGCTCAGGGTTCAAGTCAGTTGGCTGTAGCCTTTTGCTCCAAGAGTAGAGAGCCAGTGTAGTGTAGTGGTTTGAGTGTGGCACTAGCGCAGCATCTACACTGCATAACTAATCCAATTTGACACCACTTTCACTACCATGACTCAATGCTATGGAATTCTGGAAATTAACAAGCATCAGTTTCCAAAATTCCATAGCATTGAGCCATGGCAGTTAAAATGGTATCAAACAGGATTAGATATGCAGTGTGAATACAGCCTAGTAGGAGACCAGAGTTTGAATCCCCGTTCGCCCAGGAAAACCCACTGGGTGACTTTGGGCAAGTCACACACTCTCAGCCTCAGAGGATGGCAATGACATACACTCACCCCCCCAAAGAAACTTACCAAGAAAACCCTGCGATAGGGTCACCATAAGTCAGAAACAACTTGTAGGCACACAACACACAGAGAGATCAGCGCAGAGCCGAATGCAAAAGTACTGGGGCTGCAATGATTTGTAGGAAATGTTAGGCACACCTTTTAAAAAAAGAAAAAAACCAGGGGAAAACCAGAGGGCAGGAGTGGCTCTTGAAGAGGGCCTGAGCCTCTTGCATTCCCTCTTTTCCCCTTTGGGCATTGGCTGGAACTGATACAGGATCCCTCCTGCTGCAGCAATTCCAACTTTGAACAGCTGGGAAACTCCATCTGCAAAAGGTAACCTCTGGCTGGTCTTCAGCTGCCAGCCAAAACTTTGCAATCTCACATTCCCTTTCGTCTGACCTCTCTTTGTGGGAGGGAGGGAGAAAGTAGTAGCTGAGCTTTCCCATTCAGACAGACTCCCCTGAGGATTACAAAATAGATTGCAGATGCTCCTCCAGAAACTCTCCCTGTCTTTGCAGCAGGTTTGATATTGTGTGCCTTCAAACCTATCCTGGCAAACCTATCCTGGGGATTTCTTGGCAAGTTTCTGGAGGGGGGGGGGGTTTACCATGGCTATCCCCTGAGGCTGAGAGAATGTGACTTGCAAGGCTGCCCCAACAAGTTTATATGGCCAAGCAGAGATTTCAGCCCTGGTCTCCAGACTTATAGTCCAGCACTCAAAACACTACACCACACTGGCTCTACTTGGCCTGAATTGCCAGAAAAAGAGTGCCCTGTTCCCTTCAAAGCTCCTGTTCCTTTGTAGGACAATCTGATATGGGATCATTTGGGGAAGAAGATCCTTGCCTTAAAATGCCACTTCCTTAGCCATCCTTGTAAAAAGGGTTGCCACAGTGCATCACCAGTGAAAACCTCATTTGCTTCAATGCTGGGGTGAAGCAAGGTGCCATTCAGACAGAATCAGTTTTATGGATCAGGAGATGGATATAAGGTAAAATGGATAATCAGAAGATTTGGTTTGCATGTTAGAGATTTTACAAATGCGTAAAAACCAGTGAAAGAGCCAAACCAGTTGCCAGAGGAATTTGTAAACCACTTGGCCAGCCTAGAGCCCTCAAATCAAAATGTCCTTTTATTATTATCATTTGGCCACTATTTAGAGTTCACTTCAGTCTTAGAAATTGCACTGAATGCAATGGGACTTTGCCAGAAAGAAGGGGCTGGAAGTCTGTGATCCTAAAGAATAGGTTTCACAATTCAGATTAAGAGTTCTATTTATTTCCCAGAGAACAGTACTACTTCCAGTGAGAATTTTTACAAGTCAAGAGGGTGATGGTTGCTGGGTGCCTTCAATTTGGGGTTTCCAAATTCTGGCAATTCTGCCAGGGTATTTTTCTTTTCTTTTCTTGGCCACTTCCTTCATAGGTGGTGTGCCCGTGCCACCCTCTGAGGCTGAGAGAGTGTGACTGGCAGTATGTTTAAGGGGGGGGGGGGAAACATTCATGAAACTCAACTCACCTCTGATGAGTGGCAGGTACCCAGTGGGTCAGGAGGTAAATCCCATTTCCCCAAATTCCTAGTTCTGTTAGCAATTTGTGCCTTTACCATAAATGTGGGACGCTTTCAATACATTGCTGGAATTCAGTGCACTGAATCTGCACACTCATTTGCCCTGTTTATTTTTAAACCACAGGTTTGATCCAGACTGGATGGGCATTCCTTGCTCAGGTATGGCTGCATCTGCAGTGTAGAAATAATCCAGTTTGACACCACTTTAACTGCCATGGCTCCAGGCTGTGTAATTCTGGGCATGGTAGTTTGTTGTGGCACCTCTGGTGCCACAACAAACTACCATGCCCAGAATTACACAGCCTGGAGCCATGGCAGTTAAAGTGGTGTCAAACTGGATTATTTCTGCAGTGTGGATGCAGCATCTGGAGAAAAAACAATACAAGACTCACCTCACTGCTGATGAGTGGCAGGTACCAGAGAGACATGAAGATCACTCCAAAATGCATGCCGACTCCAATCCCCAGCAGTTCCAGGCACATTGAAGGGAGGGCCTTTCTTTCTTTATTAAAAAATAGAAATAGAAATAGGGGTGCCTACAGTCCTGCAGAAGGGGGTCTGGACAACTTCATTTCTCTTCCCCAGACTTTTTGTCTTCTTCTCCAGGAAACAAACCCACAGACACACATACAAGAAAAAAGTCCTCCTAGGGAAAAAGGTCTTCTACCAATCCCAAAGGGAAAAAAAGATCAGGGGGACTTGTTTGCCTTCTCCATTGAGAAGAGGCAACATAAGTAGCAAGGTGGGAGAAACAAACAGGGAAACACTTCCCATCCAATATATATATATATATATATATATATGGATATTGAAATCAGGTCTTTTTTCCTTTAAGGGCAGACAAAAGGCAGGAGCAGAAAAGGACTTGTAGTATTCCTTCCAAAGTTGGGCATCAAAATATGAAAAAGTGTAGGGGAAGAACAGAGGTCTTCATGGGTCCCTTGTTGTTTTTGACTTCTTAAAAATACTTCTCCTTCCCCCAATTCCTCCTCCTCCTTTGGTTTTGAATCTCTTCTTCAGATAGCTGTTTGGAGGCTTCTTTCCTGGCTTTGGTTTGGCAAGAAAGTCTTGAGGCTCCTCCAAGTTAGATTTGCAAACAACAGGTGAGCAAAGGGCTCTGGGTGGGGGGAAACTGGGGGGCGTTTTGCAAAGTCTGAAAAGGTCTTCCAAAGTCTCAAGACTGAACCCCTGCTGCTCCTCTTGGACTCTGAAAGAGTAAGAAAAAAGGTTACTCCTTTGGAAGAAAAAGGCAGCAGCAGCAGCACCAGGGAGAGAGCTAGCTTGGGGCTCTGAGCTGGAGTCTTGCAGAAAAGAAGAAGGTGCTCTGCTCACATTTCAGTGCTTCCTTCTTTTAAAGGAGAAGAGAGAGAAAAGGGGTGGAGAAAGGGCGTGTAGGAACTCCTCTCTTGGCTAGGAATCAGAGAGAGAAAGGGGGAGAGAAATGAGGCACTCACTAGATCCTATGTATGTATGTATATGTAAAACCCACCTTCCATCACAAACACAGTGTGAATGCAGCAACACCCCTCCTTGCCTTCAAAGTGGGAGAACCTGGGATTTTTTGTTCCTCCAGGACAAAGGGAGAGAAAGGGAGGGAAGGGAGCTCTCTCCCAGAAGAGCAGAAGTTGTGTGGGTGCCTCAGTTGGCTCCTCTCATCCTCTCTCAGACGTTTTCTGAGACAAGATTAATCTGTGTTCTTTCCATTCTGCCACCTCAGTGGTTCTGAAGGATATCTTTGATCTAGCTATCTATCTTTTAATGGCTTTGATCTCTCTCTCTTTCTCTCTCTATCTGGGGAGAGGAGAGCCAAAGAAATCTTTAAAAGTTGTTAGAACAAGATCTGCACTGAGGTTGGCACTTGGCATGACTTTCAGGGCTGGAAGGCATTTTGTTGCATAGTAATTTCCACAATGTAATAAACATCCAAGCTTTGGAAAGTTGATCCAGCAGATATTTGCTGCGGGAAGCAGTGCAATTAGTTAATAGGTGAGAGCAAGACACAGTCATCATTTTTATTATTAAAATAACTGCACAGTTACACCATTCCCTCACCTATATGGGCCACATTTCTTTAACACCATGTACAGAGAAGTGCTAGAACAGGGTTGGGCAACTTGTGGCGTTCCAGATGTTATTGAGCTGCGGGTCCCATGGTCCTTCACCATTGGCTGTGCTGGCTAGAGACAGTGGGAACTGCAGTCTAACAACAGCTGGAGGGGCTACAAGATACCAACCCCTGTGACTGAAGATGGCAACCAAGTGTATGGAGTTTATTACCCAGGAGGGATCCCGTGCAAAAACGGGATTTAAAGTGAAAAAAAAAAAAAAACCTCACAAAAGCAGATTTATTATCAGATGATGTCCAGGTTAACCTAATATTAATCCAGACAGAAAGTAGAAAAGACATACAAAAGCGCAATTGATTTTCAGACAACATCATTTTTAAGGTGCATTAACACGACATTAAGTCGGCTATAAAGTAGACAAAAATCCCAAAAGTAAAAAGAATCACATTTTGTCAACTTTCTAGCTGGTTTAATGTTGCGTTAAGCCTGGTATGTCTGAAAAATCAATCATGCTTTTGCATGTCTTCTTAGGTTTTTTCAGGTTTTAAATCCCATTTTAAATCCTGTTTCTGCATGGGATGCCTCCCAAGTAATAAATTCTGATGCTGCCTGCACTGGACCTGTCTCTGGTAAGATAACTTTGGGGTTTTCTTGACATTACTTTGCCAAGAGCTGGATCCTGGAAGTATGACATGTGCACTCCTGCAGTTTGTATGGTGGTAGAGGAGAGATCAGCTCAAGATGGTATATTGGTTTGAGCACTGGATTATGACTCTAGATTCAAATTCCGGCTCAGCCATGAAATTTACTGGGTGACCTTGAGCAAATCATCCTCTCTCAGCCTCAGAGGATGGCAATAGCAAACATGATAGCTTCACCTTATGTTCGCCATAAGCTTGAAACCACTTAAAAACAAGAACACCAAAAGGAAAGATCAGAGACTGATAATAAGCATGGAAGACAATTGGCTGTAATAAGCATCAGTGACAATTAAGGAAGAGAGAAGAGGAAAAGAGGGAATATTAAGGAGAAGAGATAGAAGACTTCAATTGGGATGGGGATAACTGCAGCCTTCCAGATAACCTATGTTATGTGTCCTTCAATCATCAATTGGCCTGTGGTGACTGCATAAATTTTAATGGGTTTTTCCTAGTCAAGGAATAGTCAGAGATCATCTGCCATTATCTTCTTGCAAAATATAGTATACAGTACCTGGTCTTCTCTGGTAGTCCTCCATCCAATTACTAACCAGGCCTTACTCTGCTTAGTTAGCAAGATCAGATAGAATCTTGTGCCTTCAGGTTAGTTAGAGCCAGGTATTGTTAGACTGCAAATCCCAATAGCCCTAGCCAGTTTAGCTAGAGGCAGTACATGCTGGACATTGCAATCCAATGTTATCTGAAGGGCTGCAAAATTTCTGGCCTTGACTAGGATTGTCCAGCTGATGCATTCTGTGAACACTTTACTGAATGTTCAGAGACCACACACACACACACTTGTGCGTGTATTAAGGCTGATTATTTAGCCTGCAATTACTCTTAGTGTTTTCCTGCTGTTTCAGAGGTGGTCCAGTACACTTCCCATTTGTGGAATTTGCACTGTATTGTGCATGCACAGACCTGTGCTTGTAAAGCATCTCTCTGCATTGCAGTTAGGGCTGGGCATGGTGTCATTGCTATAGAGGATAATTTGGAAGCGGTAGCCATATTGGGTTGCTGCCAGTTACTTTATTTGGAAGAGGAACCACTTTATTTGGAAGAGGAAGCCAATCCCCTGTGACAGCAAACAGAAAGTACGGCCAGCTGAGTGGGTTCCCCAGATCTCTGCCCAGGGGTCCATGACTACTAGTGCCTCTGGTCCTGACCAGGGCTTGGAAATTACTTCTTTGGATACTAGCTCAGAGTATCTTTAGGCCAGCATGTCCACTGAACTTCAGGGGGAAAAAAAGTAATTTTTCTATGCTCTGAGCCTGCCCTGCCCTGTTGAGGTTCCATAGGATATATACCACAGATGGGAATCATGAAGCTCTTCAGATATTGCTGGATTGCAACTCTCAGCAGCTCTAAGCAGCATAGTCAAGAGTGAGGGATGCTAGGAATTTCAGTTCAACAGTATCGGAAGGGCTACATGATTCCCACCCCTGATGTATGCAAATAGCCTTGAGCAAGGAAGAGATATGTTGCAAAACTGGCTCTTTAAAATCATTTGTTGTTGTTGTTATGTGCCTTTAAGCAACCCTAAGACAAAACTAACATGGGGTTTTCTTGGCAAGATTTGTTCAGAGGAGGTTTTGTGTTTGCGTTCCTCTGAGGCCTGAGAGTGTGACTCAAATGAGGTCATCCAGTAGGTTTCTATGACCAAGCAGGGATTTGAACCCTGGTCTGCAGAATCCTGTTCCAATGCTCAAACCATGCTCGCTCTCTTTTAAAAATCATATTAAGGCTTTTTGTGGATGATTTCATCCCCTACCTTTAAGGAAATCTCATCTCACTATTATGAAAGGAGACTGCTGCTCAGTTTCCCTTACTATTTTGGGCCCTTCCTCTTTTCATCTCATCATTCCTTTTGCAGTTGATGTAACTGAAGGTTAAACAGCACTTGAGCTGTCGATTCCCAATTGCTAAACACAGTTGATGGGCCAATGGGGAAGAGAACGTGGGACTAAATACATCCTGGGTCTGACCCAACATGTCTCTCCCTGTGCTTTTATGTTCTGTTCTGAAGTTATCCTAATCAAGGATGGAAAAAAGGTGTTTTTCCTTGAGACTCTTTTCTCTTAGAGTGCTTTTATATTTTCATTCTGTAAAAAAAAAAGAAAAAGAAAAGAAAAAAGAAAGCATCATAAAAGAAATATTGTTGTGTGTCTTCAACTCATTTCGGACTGATGGCACCCCTAAGGTTGACCCTATGATAGGGCTTTCTTGGCAAAAATTTTGGTGAGATGGGGTTATCCTCTGAGGCTGAGAGAGCGTGAGCTGCTAAAGGTCACCCAGTGGGTTTCTATGGCTGACTAAGGATTCAGACCCTGGTCTCCCAGAGTCCTAATCCAGCACTCAAACTATTACAGACCACCTGCTCTTCATAAATCTGTATAGGTGCACAGATAGATTGGCCAAATAAGCCCATTCGTATGCACTTACCCAATAGAGACAACTCCCAGACTGGTACACCTTCCTTGTTCTTCTTTTCTGTCACACCACTCTAGCCAGACACATGCTGGATTATAGAGTGCACTCTATTTCAGCTTTCTATACCTTTGAGATTTAGAAGTACTTTACACTGCAAAAGTAAGGACCTTGGCAGGGAACCGACATTAAGACTGGACAGACAGCCTTGCCTCTGCTTAGCTGGCAGGCATTCAATCATCAACTGTCTGGATTTCATTCTGGTTAGCACACTGGAGCAAAACTTGGAAAGGTTATTTTGAGGACTGTAACTCCCAGAATCCTTTAGCCAACATGCTGAGTCTGTTTTTTGAGTGAGTGCCCCAGAACCTCTGCCTTGTGCATCATGGAATCACAAAAGTTCCAGCACTATCTGGCTTAGTACTTCATTTCCTACAAGTCAGCACTGTGATTTTATGTATTCTAATGCAGCTGCCACTCTGCCATAAAACCCACTGGGTGACCTTGGGCAAGTCACATGCTCTCAGCCTCAGGGGAAGGCAATGGCAAACCTCCTCTGAACAAATCTTGCCAAGAAAACCTCGTGATAGGTACACTTTAGGATCACCGTAATTCAGAAATGACTTGAAGGCATAAAAGAACAACAATGCAACTCACAATTACATGACTTTGTGGCAGAAGTGGATGCATAAAATCACAGTCCCCCTGTTTTGGAGGAATACATGGTAGTGATGGGAATCTCACAAGCAAAGGCTTTGGTGACTCAGGCTGCTTTCACACTGCAGAATTAATATACTTTGACACTGCTTTAACTGTCATGACTCCATTTTAAGGAATCCTGAGATTTGCAGTTTGTTGTGGCACCAGAGCTCTCTGTAGAGATGTCTAACTATCTCACAAAACTGCAAATCCCAGAATTCCATAGCACTGAGCCATGGCAGTTAAAGCTGTGTCAAATTGCAGATGGAACCTTAGAGATTCTTGAACATATAAGCTAATATCTAAACTACCTTATATCAGTCTTTGGTCCCTCCTACCCAATACTGTCTGCTTTGACACTGGTAGTGTCTGTCCAAGGTCTCATTTAACTGGCAACACAATTCTTGGAAATGTACTTTTTGGGGTGACAGTCAGCTCTCGGAATTGCTTGACCACACTGGCTGGGAGTCTCTTGGAAATGTAATTTGAAAGGCATCTTTTCCAAGTTCTGTGTAGCTAGTGAAGCTTTTTTCTTGGTCTTGTAATAACTGAAGTCTAGAATGTCCTGCTGAAGGGAAAACAGTCTCCCTCCATTTTCTTTCCAACAGCAGGTAAAGACTTTTTTTTAAATTCAGGCAGGCCCTTGGACATGTGAGCTGGTCTGCTTTAGAAGCGGATGGTTCTGACTGGGTGCTGGCTAAGTGTCATTGCTCCATTTGTTCTTAAAAAGCAAGGGATTGCCATGGCCAAAATGGGACAAAGCCATTTTCCTGCTCACTATCACCTGTTGACAAGTTTACTTGCCTTGGCAGAGGAGGATCTGTTATGGGAAACGTCAGTATGTAGTCCTAAACATACTTGTTAGGAAACAAGTCTCCCTGGAGCTCCCTGGGCTGTATTTCTGAGGACTAAACTACACAGGATGCCAAACATGTCACTTGAAGTTTCACATCTCTTCTTGTATTTTAAATACCATCAATTGCCCACATACCCTGGCCTGAGAGCAGGATCTCAGTGTGTAGGGATCAGGAGTGACAGGATTATCCCTTTCCTCTAGCATAGAGGTGGGAATCATGCAGCTCTCAGAAGTCCTGGCCAGCATCACTAGTGATGAGGAAAGCTAGGAGTTATAGTCCAACAACATCTGGAGGGCTAATTCCCACCACTACTGAAGCACCATGTTCAAAGAAGTCTTGTCCCTTAAGCTGCTCTTTCGGTTAAGACAAAGGCTTCCAACTGAGGCCAGTTTTAAAGTAATTGAAACATACACAAAATTTACAGTGACATATTTTAGTGCTGTGCCCTGAGTAAACCTACTTAGCATCTGTCTGACAACAGTTGGAAGAGAGTCTATGGATCATACAGTTTTCCCTCAGCTGGCCACAGTAGTTAAATTTGAGGATATAGGGGCATAAGCCTTACACTAGGAACACTGTTTTCTTTTTGAAGATTTTAGGGACTCTCTTATTATATTAATTGCCCGTTGACTGATTATCTGTAAGGATAATTTATTACATATTCAACAGAAAGGCAAAATATATACAATGTAAATAAGTAACAATTTTAACACAAGGAATGCAACAGTATGTTATATCCCCTTTTAAAATATTGGGTGGCATTTTTATATTTGTGGCTTTTAATGGTTAATATTTATAGAGCTCTGGAAAAAAAAGAATAAAATATACATTTCTAAACATATGCGAAAGCAGAGTTGAGACCACATTTTTCCGCCGACGGCTGCATTGTCAAGGGAGTAGGGGGGGACTCTATGTGCGGACTGTATATGAGTGAGCCCAAAGCAAATAGTAAGTGGGGCTACAGCCAAAACTTAACAGGGGGCTTCCCTTTTCTTCTCTAGTATCCCCTTCTTTCCATCCCTCCACTGGTGAAACTACACCAGCAGAAGAGCTGAACTGGGATAAAATCAGGGGCAAGATAGGAGAAAAGAACACGTACACCATATCCTATGGATACCTGTGTTCTTAACATGTGAAAGAAAGATATTTGCAATTCTTCCACTTTGCACAAAAGTTTCAAATTAAATGCTTCTTTAGGCTGCAGTCCTATGTGTGCATGTCAAGAGGTGTGCCCCACTAAAATTAGAGAGTGTTACTCATGAGTAAACTCTATAGTGGTTCATTGTTAATCATGTAGAGCTGTTTCTCCAATCATCATACTATTGGCCATCTCCCTTACAAAACCATTGTGTTTTGCAGTGGGGCATACTCCATAATCATGTTTATGTAATGAAATGGAGTACGGGGAGTCCAAAGCTAGCTTACCAGTAAGAGTGGCATTTGAAGAAATTTCAGGTTGTGTTTTTTGAGCCCCTGGTGTGTTGTCTTTTCCATATCCGGCTAAATTACGTGGACATCAAAATGGGAAGAAGGTTATTTATTTACATGTGGATGATGCTGTGTGGAATTTTTAGAACCATGGCTCTAGATAGAAGCTGATACTTACGGATTCTTCAGACAATGAGGAAAAGGATGTTTGGAAACAGACCGTCTACCTATAGCTCTGAGCGGAGCCAGGGAGAAATAATAACCAAAGTCTCTATAAAGATTTCTTTGACTATTTATTTAGTATGGGAAGGGAAAAGATGGTATTTTCTTGTCGTCTTTAAAAAGGGTTCTAGGCCAGATTTGGACCCAGCAGAGGCTGGTAGGCAACCACACCCCAAAATAGACTAAAAGGTGGCCCTTCAGCTCATGTGGAACTGCAGTTGCCATCATCCTTCACCACTACTAAGGTCAATAGTTGATGCAGTCCAACAACATCTGGAGGGCTGGGCCTCATGTTCCCCATAACTGTCCTACAAAGCAGGTGTTCTTGAAGGGTCTCTTGTAGTTCTCCACCATGCAAAAGATGCACGAGAGCCAGCCTGACACTTTGGAAACAGTAGCATTCTGAACATGGAGAAACCTATAACTTCACTGGGCTTTAGGTAGAGCACAGCTTTTCAGCATAAGAAACCTGAAGGTACGTTGAGGCCAAAATACCAACCTGAGTTTCTCCTGAGGAGCTAAATGGAGAGGTGCAGGGCAAGCTCCAACATCCAGCCGTTCTTCCCTACATCTTGCAGTGTGTTTGGACTGGACCAAGAGAAACAATGTCAACCAAAGGGAACTGATCCCCTCACTGTCCCCCCTACAATCCCTTCTATGTGCGTTTTCACTCACACCTTAAAACAGGGTATCAGAGGGCCACTTTTGGTTCCTGCTAAATCCTGGTGGGGGGCACAGTGCACTGGCTGAAGGGTTCTCAGAGTTTTAACATTTTAAAGCTCTGTTTTGAACATTTTGAAAATTTATATAAATTCTATCTATCTATCTATCTATCTATCTATCTATCTATCTGTCTGTCTATCATATGAGCCACAGCAGCCAACAACAACATTCCTACAGTTTTTTTTTTAAAAAAAATGATTTTAGACTGTTTTTAACCTACCATTTTAATGCAATGATTTTTCATTATGTTTGACCATTTTATTCTGAACTGCTTTGGGTTCCACTCTGAGACAAAGGCAGCATATAAATGAAATTCATGCATACATATGTATGCGCATTCAAAGCTCCTGGATGAGATGCCTAAAATCTAGGTGGACTTAAGGACAGTATAAATTTAATTTGATCTACATTTCTGTAAATACATTTTAAAGTTTTTATTGGAACTGATTATTATTGTTGTTGCTCTTATTATTATTACAGTGGGCCCTTCAGATCTATGGAGGTTCTGGTCCAGGATCTCCAGTAGATAGGGAAAAATGCGAATGATTGCATCCCATATTATTAAATGGCAGCAATGTAAATGCAGACACATTGAAGGTATATGATCGATCAATACTACAGATTCAGATCCAGAAATTCTGGAGGGTCCACTGTATTACAGTTGTCCCTTCTGATTCACGGGGCATCTGTTCTGGGACCCACCCCCTGTGAATCAAAAAAATTGCCAATATTGTAATCCCATTGATTACAATGGGGGCATGCTCCCAGGGGTGCACACCATTTTGTCCCTCCCAGCTTGCTATCCATGAAATACTGAGGGATACAAACAGCAAGACCACGAATCGGGAGGGATGACTGCATTATTATTTCACCATCAGTTAGCCAAGGGACTAATGTCTGCTGGGTTCTTGTTCTTGTTCTTGTTATTTACCCAGCTTGAATCCCATTGTGGGAAAGACAGGAGAAAGATAGGATATAAATCCTGGAAATAAATATAATAAAATAAATTATTATTATTATTATTATTAGTAGTAGTAGTAGTAGTATTTCTTGCCTGCCTCTCGCCATGGATCAAGGTGAGGAACAGCAGCAATTAACAGACACACCACATCAGGTAAAACACATCAGCTAAAATACACATCAATTTAAAAGGACAAAAAAGATATACACATATTGAAACAATCCACATTTAAAATTCATCATTTAAAATTCACAAATTAAAATGTTTATCAGTATTATCACAATCTATTTTTAGCTACTTTGAGAGTCATTCTGTCATAAAGCGGGATATAAATCTTACTAATTAATAATTTTTTTAACACATGTGACAAATTTCATGCTATGAAAGAACAACAACAACTGGGGTGTCTAGATGACAGACTATCTGTTATGCGGCTGTAACTTTTCTGTAGAACTTAGAAAAGTTGTTGTTGTTGTGTGCCTTCAAGTCATTTCTAATTTATAGCTACCCTAAGATAAATCTTTCATGGGGAGAATGAAAGGAGAATTTCTTGGGAGAATTTGTTCAGAGGGTGTTTGCCTTTGCCTTCCTTTGAGGCTGAGAGAATATGACTTGCCTTAGGTCATCCAGTTTCTATGGCCAAGTAGGGATTCAAACTCTTGTCTCCCAATGTCCTAGTCCAACACTCAAACCACTACACCACACTGGCTCTAAGAAAAGTCTTTTGGCTTGCAACTTCAAGAATCTCTGGTCACTGGTCATGGTGATGGAAGGATTCTAAGGGTTGTATTCCAAAAAATAACTTTTCCATACTCCGTACTTCAATGAATTGAGGTTCAGCCTTCAAGTATTCCTAATTTCTTTCTTAGTGATCAACAGAATATTCAATGAGAAAATGATCAATCATTCTTCTGCAGGACATCAGAACCTTGTGATGGATCTCTCTGATGGCCCCTCCTTACTTGTCTGAACTTCTTTCTCCTCACACTCCTTCTCGTACCCTCCTTTCTGGTAGTCAAGGTTTCCTGTCCCAGCCGAGGATTTCCACTGCCCTGTCCCGGATTCATCCCTTTTCACTTGCTGCCCCTCACTCCTGGAACCTTCTTCCCCCACATGTGCACCTCATCACTTCTCTAACCAGATTCAAAATTAAGTTAAAGACTATATTGTTTAGGGAAGCATTCCTGGGATAGTGCCATCTGCCCCAGGATGCCTCCTTTTAACTATGTATTAAGAAGCCAAGCCCTCCCTCCAATCCATCTGCCTTGGTCCTGGCCCTAGAAGGAGAGAAGAACCACTGGACCTCATCCCCTTCCCACCACCTTCCCCTCTTCCTTTTGTGTTGTCTTTTAGACTGTAAGCCTGAGGGCAGGGATCCGTCTAATTATAAGATTGTATGTACAGCACAGTGTAAATTTATATAAATAAAATAAATAATAATAATGTTGCAAGTGTGAGACACAAACATGTTGAGCCAACTGTCAATGCATTGGAAGATCCTCTACATAGTGCTTTAAAGGGGGGGGGGGGGAAGCAGTATTGTGGCACTTTTAGCTAATATACTTTAACACAATGATTTGGGAGAGGAGAGTCCACTGAGGAAAGGAGTGGTACAGAATGGGGTCATTGCCCCCAAGTGGAAATTCTGCCCCCCAATGAAATTTTTCTCCAGTCTCTAAATTTCTAGGATTGCAGAGAGTGACACATTGAAAACCGTTTACATCTAGAACTCTATTGTGTTCTCATTCATTGGGTCACGTTTCCTCCCTCTTTTCTTTGGGTGCCTAAGCTGTATTTTTAAATGTTCATCTGAAATTTTCAATTACTGCAGTGCTGGACATTTGTGGACTGTAGGATGGCTTCATTAGGGGTCAGAATTCTTGTTTAGGTGGCAATGCACTAACCTTGTGTTGTGTACATTTCTTCAGGTATACCTGTTTTATATTTAAACAAATGTAGTAAGATTTTGAAAAATGAATACCTCACCATGTTGTTTTTGGTGTCAAAACACACAGGCTCCATGTAGCCTCCTGCCAGTTTTGCAACACCAGAGCCTTCCTTCTGCTGAAATTTGTTTTTCAACCCTCTTCTCTCCTGCCTGGAGCAATGCTGCTCCTGGAAGCCTCCAAGAAGAAGAATTCTATCTTAAGGAAAGTGCAGCTCCTCTCGTCCAAGTGCAGGTGGATGTCTGGCCACTCCTGGGATCCTTTTGCACTATATATTTATAGTGCTGTCATTACACTTCAGCTGCCATGGTTCCATCCTATGAAATCCTGGGGTTTGTATTTTAGTGAAACACTGAAGCTGTCTGAGAGCTCTAAATATGAAGAATTCTGAATTTGTTGTTGTTGTGTGCCTTCAAGTTGTTTCCGACTTATGGGGATTCCAAGGCCTCAGAGGATAGCAATGGCAAATCTCACAGCCTCAGAGGATAGCAATGGCAAACTCCCTCTGAAGAAACTTGCCAAGAAAACCTCATGATAGGTACACTTTAGGGTTGCCATAAGTCAGATATGACTTGAAGGCACATAACAACAACAACAATAAATAGAATTTTAATATTTGTAATGTTTTAATTTTATAAATTGTTTAATTGATTTTTCAGTCTTATACTTTTATTAATGCCTTTGTATAGTTTTTAATTTGTATTGTATTGTTTTAAATATGTTGTTAGCTGCCTTGAGCACCATTATTGGTAGAAAGACAGATATACATCATGATGAAGATAATGATGATTCTTTATTGGAGGTGTTTAGTCTTTATCCAACCAGAGTAACATGCCAGATTTATAATTCAGATGTTCTGAACCTCCTTACTCACTTTATCCCTGACATTGCTAGGAACATTGTACCCAAAGTCATCATTTGGGGAGAGGGGATGGGGGACTGTTGGCATTGTATTAGCTGGATTAGAGAATTAAAGAGTGCTTAGCATTTGAATAGATGGTCATCATGATGAATTTCAGGAGCTATAAGGACAGAGCACTTTGGGGACCCAAAGTCTTTCTACCAGTAGGTATTAAGGGGGTATTGGCATTGCATATGGGAGCAAAAGATGCTAATTTTCGCATGACAAAATTTGTTAGGCCCTCATAATGATCCTCTGCCTTCCTCTTATTCACCTGAATTGGATGAATTTGTTTTCCTAGTGTTCTCTCACCCCCAACTTGTAGTACCCCCTAGTCACAACAACTCTTCCTAAAGAGGATCTGATAATAGAGTCAGTGAAGGAAAGGGCAAAGTGAAAGCATTTTTCAGACTAATATATGCGACAGGCCATTCCACTAGAGCAGCAAACATGCCTTTCCCACTTGGAGTCTTCCATATGTGAACATGGGCACATTGATAATATTTCTTGGTCTATAACACAAAGACCCAACAGCAGACTCCTTTATTCTCCCAACAAAGGTGGGTCTCTCTAAGGAAAGCAAAATGGGGGCAGGAACAGGCTGTGGAATGGCCTGCCAGATGAGATGCATCTTATTACGACCTTGGACGGTTTCAAGGAAGCTGCCAAGATGCATCTCTTCCAGCAGGCCTTTCCCGATAGTGCTTAAACTCTTCCCAATTCCTAAATGTTTATCCAGCCTCTCCCATCTATACATCCGATATTTCCTCGAGGCTGCCCATAAATTCTCATTGGAGATATTGTATTGTTTTAAGGTTTTACTGATACTATTTTTAATTCTGTGTTAATTTAATTTTATTTTAAGGGGTGGGAGGTGGGACTGGGTTGCAATTTTTTAGCCGTACCTCTTTTTAAAATGTTGTACCCCACCCCGATTGTTCATTCAGAGGGGTGGGTTATAAATAAATAAATATATTATTATTATTATTATTATTATTATTTAACAGGATTGCAGCAGATGTGACTCATGTTTCCTTTCCAAAACTTGAATTTTCTAACCTTTTTGGAACTCCCAGAATCCCACAGTCAGCAGTGAAAAATTCTAGAAGCCAGAGGTTTTTGTTTTTGTTTTTAGTTATTTTCCCCAAGATATTTGTTTTATATGGTAATTGTGTCACTTTCCATGTATTGAGTTCACCTTTGGTTATTCTGGCTAAAAATGTTGGATGTTGCAGTTCAGCCGGGTTTGGAAAGCCACACAGTTTCCATACCAGGCCTAAATCCAATTTCTAGGGCGAGCTAGAGTAGACCCATGGAAACAGTGGCCTTTCTGAGTTCCCATTGATTGACTATGCCAATTGGAAGTAGCTATTAGATTTAGGCCAGTGCTTAAACTGTATATAGCTTTAATTATATTGCTGTACACTCTTCCTCCCTCTGCCCCACCAAGAGTGAGTCCTCCATGCATAAAGGAGGCACTCCTTATTGGACACAAGTTCCCTTCCTTTGTAGTGTTCAAGTGCTCTTCCTTAATCATTATGGTTAGTGGTTGCGTGCCTTCAAGTCATTTCCAACTTATGGAGACCTAAGGGGCTTTCTTGGCAAGTTTCTTCAGAGGGGGGTTGCCATTGCCCTCCTTTGAGGCTGAGAGAGTATGACTTGCCCAAAATCACCCAGTGTGTTTATATGGATGAGCTGGGATTCAAATCTTGGTCTGCAGCATCATAGTCCAACACTCAAATCACTACACCATGCTGGCTCTCCCATAATCATTATAGCAGTATTCAAAGACATAGCCATTTTACTCTGTATATCATCATAAAAAGATACAAAAGAATCTTGAAGCGTGTTTTGGGACTAATTGAGAAAAATAAATTACAAGCATAAGCTTTTGTGGACTAGCATAAGACTGCTTGCATCTGATGGATTGTGCACAAATCCCTGAAAGTTTAGCCTAATTTTCCCCTCAGTCTCAAAAAGTGCTCCAGGATTTCTATACATATACATATATATATATCCTCCTGATTGTCACTGTTGACCAAAGACATATGTGCACTTTTGCTTGCAGAATCACACCCTAGATGCATGTAGGAGACAAAAGATCAAATCCACATCGACTTCCACTGCATTCCTCAAGGTAGAAGGAGTATATGCAGTCCAGTAGTTATCATATTATCATCTTTCTCTCCCACCATGAGAGAGGCGTCTAGGGCAGGAGGATTGGCTGTGAATGCAGGGGACACCACTATTGCTTTCCCTTTTCCCTTCCACGCTACGCAGCCAGGTCCAATGTCCAGTTTTATAGTGCACCCAGGACCCACAGGGTCAGCATGCCAGGTCATTTTGAGTAGCTGGGACTAGGAAGTGCCTCTCAATTTAGCAGGAATTCTAGAACTTATTCGTAGTGGTGATGAGGGAGTGGAATAGATGCACATTTCTCAGTTTTCATCTGTGCAATGTTGGAGGGCATGTTACAAACAAAGAGCCAACATGGTTTAGTGGGGTGGGTATTGAACTATGGCTCTGGGAGACTAGGATTTGAATCTCTGCTTTGCCATAGAAACCCATGGGTGACCTTGGACAAGTTACCTCTCTCTACCTAAGAGGAAGGCAATGGCAAACACCCTCTGAGGCTGAGAGCATGTGACTTGCCCAAGGTCACCCAGTGGGGTTCATGGCCAAGCTGGGAATCAAACCCTGCTCTCCAGAGTTGTAATCTAACACTCAAACCACTATGCCACACTGGCTTCTGCTCCATCTATTTAAAGCATGTTAATCTGTTGTGTCTCCGTGCTCTCAGGCCACAAAATAGCTTTAGTCTCCTTAGGGGGGTCTTGAAGCCTTCTCCCAGGAGGGCTGTGTCGTCTTCTCTGAAGGCCACTTCCCCAGGAGAATGCTCAGGTGGCATGTCCTGTAATATGAGCTCTCCTTCCTTCCTTCCTTCCTCTTGTATATGTCATCCACCAAAACAGTATTTTTGAGCACCTAAATGGGATTAAAATGCTTCCAGATCTGGGAAATTTACTTTTAAATAGTATCTTATTATTGTAATATTCATTGTTTTTGAAAAATTATGTTGTGTTGTCCATTGCTTTGCTCATTGATTCATTTCTTTGTGTTACTTAAAAAAATTATCAGTGATAAGAGAATGAAAATTTCTGTTAAGATACCTCTAAAATTGTCCTTAAAAGCTAACACAATTAAGAAAAAGTTTCTCATTATACAGTACCAATAAAGTAACTTCAGCCTCACTTTGTATTGCTTTTCAGATGTGACTTTGTTCATTAATCATCCATCCCCAGGTTAACTAATTACAGTTAACTGGGTTGCCTGTAACTTTCTATTTCCAAGCTCCCCGGCTCCATACCATACAACTGTCCTGATTCGGCAGGGGCAGTCCCATTTAATCCTCTGTGATCCTTTTCAACTGCCTTTAAAAATGGCCCAGTTCCTCACTGCAATGCTAAACACTTGAGACATGGAAGGAAAATTTAATTTGGTGATGCATGTTTCTTAGTTGTAATGGGAGGAATGCCCTCATCCCTCTCCCCATAGTTATACCACACCCTCCAACTATCCTGATTTGGCAGAGACAATCTTGATCAATCCTCGCCCTATTTTTTTCAGCTGTTTTCAAAACGTCCCAGTTTCTCTCTCCTCCTCCCCCCTTCCTCCTTTGTCCTTAGCTTACTTCAATTCCTGCAAACTGAGTTCAAAGCACAAAATTACAATGCGCTCACTTTATAAGCGGGCACAGCTTACATGATTTCCAGCATATGGAGCTTGAGCATGCACAGAATTTCCCTTACACAGAGGGAAGAGCCCACTGTAGTTTGAAGTTTGTTAACTCAGTAAGGGAGGGAAAAGGAAGGGGGGGGAATTATCCTCTTTCTCTCTCTCTCTCTCTCTTCCTAATAGTCTCTGGCACAAGTACACTGCTGCAGCCACTCCTGGCTTGTGTGTTCTGTCTCATTAGCTTTTGCCATCTTAACCACACACTTATGTTACTGGGTCACATTGTACTAGGTTTTATCTGTAAAATGTTGGAGGATATGCCCTCTTTGTAGGAGTATCTCTTTGTAGGCAGTACCAGGGTACTTTGCCATCTGAACCACTGGGGTTGAGCAACTGAGGAACATGGTGGCATCGTCTTGCATGGTGTCTGCCTTCTTGGGGACATCTCCCTGTTACAAGTGCATTGGCTCCCTCCATGTATGGGTGGCCTATGGGCATCATTGTCAACACAGTCTCTAATGTTGGGCCCTGATGATGTTTCCAGCAGTGAGGGGGGAGCATGTCTGCCATCTTCAAATGTTATGAGGGATGCCTTTTTCCTTTCTCCTCCCAGGCTGACACCCAGGATGTAGTAGTTGTTCCACTAGCATAGCAGCAATACATTTCTATTCCCTCCCACCATGCCATGGCATAATGGGAGTACAGGATTGTTCTGTAGATCTCCTTATGGATGTAAATGCGTCTCTCTGTGTGTCAGTGAGAGACACATATGCATAGGAAAGATATAAAGCTGTCACTTGGGGGTTGGGGGAGACCAGTTTTCCACAGAAGTGCCAGTGCACAGAGATACTTGCATATTTTTATGAAGAAGATATTAAAAAATCTCCTGCATAAAGGTATTCACAGTTTTATTCAAAACCACCAGCACCCCATCTTCAGGAAGCAATGCAACTCTGCCCCCACCCACTCCCACCCATTGTTGAGAAGCATTTGATGATATCTATCCCCCCTCCTCCTTTCCCCACCATCTCTTTCCTGTTTTTATGGAAGGAAAAATGTCCTGCTTTCTTTCTTTATTTTTCCAAAGTACCCAAATAGCACTGGAAAGGAATATCTCCCCCTTGCCCTTCCCGCACCACCCCAAATATAACTCTTCTCTCTCTCTCTCTCTCTCTCTCTCTCTCTCTCTCTCTCTCTGTGGATATATACATATATCAGATATATGTCACATCCTATTCTGTTCCTTTGGATATTAACATTTTATTTTTTCCTAACTAAGCAAGGCTACCCTCTCCTTTCCAGCAATCATCACCACCCGGTCCCATCTCTCATAATAACCCATCCATTCTCCCCAACTCACCATCCTTGTGTCCTTCAGCTCTTCAGTCGTAACAGCCGCCGAGGAAAGGAAGCCTGCTGAACTAGAGTAAAAATAGACCCGGCAGTTACTCAGCTCTTGAGAACATGATGATATGACTCATGAGGTAAAATAAAGAGATGTGAAAATCAAAAGCTGTTGTGATATATCTCCCCTCCCCAATCCCTATGCTTTAACATACCCCACTTCCATCTTCATAGGAGATACTGTTGTACCTCATATCTGAGGAAGAAGGCATAGAAATGACTCAAAAGCTGCTGAGCACACAGGTCCACACTCCCAGGTACTGTACAGAGGTGTGTCTGCCTCCAAAATATATTCACATATTTCATAAGACATCACTTCATTTCATTTTCCATATTGTCCCTGGGGTAATTTTTGTGACAAGAGTGTCTTATGGAGACCTTTATGGCCTGCACCACTTGCTGATGGGGCTGGGCATGAGGCCAGGTCCATTTAGGGGCCCATTGAGTCAGCACTGCAAATCTCTGCAATGGAACAAGGAAAGGTAGGAGGCAGCAGGTACTTTGCTACCTTTGTGTGGTCTCCATCTGCGTTTCAGAAGGCTGAAGCACTGTTACTCAGTTTTCACATCCCACTTCTCACTTCAACAACCACACTTCTGCCACCCCTACCCCCATCCCTTTAAGAGTTCCTTTGCTTAAATACTCATGTTGAAGATCTGACTCTACTGTTTCATACAATGCCTGCCCATATGGAAATGCAGTTTCATAGACACTGCACATTGATTTTACGATCTCAGAAGAAATCTTTGTGTGATGCAGTGTGCCAGGTTTTCAAATCAGCAATAAGGATCAGTCAACATGCATGGCATGCAGGGCTCACAATCAGGAAGTATGCATTAACAAGTTTGTGTTCTACCAAAATTCTAAATAAAAGTATTGATTTTGGTTAACCTAGCCACATATTTCTCTGTAAAATTAATATCATTCCAAAATTCAATAGTGGACTGGATGGCTCTTGTGGTCTTTACCAGCTCTATGACTCTCTGATTCATAAACTGTATGATGCACACATTTCTGTCTATCAAGGCCCTAAATATATGGGATTTTCTTTTTGGCATTTTGTTGAGGTTATATAAGAGTGGCTCAAGTGGTTAAGACGTTGACTCTGTTGATTGCAAGACTGACAGATTGGCAGTTCGAGGCCTGGGTGCTGTATGATGGGGTGAGCTCCTGTCACTAGTCCTGGCTTCTGCCAACACAGCAGTTCAAAAGCATGCAAAAGCAAGTAGATAAATAGGTACCACTTTTCAGTGGGAAAGTAACAGTGTTCGGTGGAGTCATGATTACCAGATCAATCCTCAGACAACACTGGCTTTTTGGCTTAGAAATGGAGATGAGTACCCCCCCCCCCTACAGTTGGTTATGACTAGACATTCATGTCAAGGGACTACCTTTACCTTTTTATATAAGAGGAAAAAGATTTACAACCCTCCAGTATCAGACATCCCTTACAACAAGCACGGTCCACTGGAGTTCCTCATCTGAACTGCAAGTTTCTTCTGCTGTCTCCAATCAGTAACCATAGGTCAGAGGGCATTTAAAGCTCAGACAACCACTGCATAGAACTGAACTTTGGCATACAGCCTAGGAAACTTGGAATGAATTATATTTTACCTCATCCACTCTGCTTTGGTCATCATCTGAGCTAGACCTACTGCTAGAATATGGACCCAAAGCCCTTTCCTGAATTGGCTGGAATGGAAAATTATCCCAGGCCAAAAAAAAAAAAAAAAGGTTTTTAAAAGACGCATCACAGTACTTGGTCTTGATGCTTCCATAGCTTTGTGCATTTGCTCATGCCATTGCTGAACATTTCAGGACAAACATAGACATCATCAGCACAACAGAGAGATCACTTTAAATAGTTGAGTGTGGACTGTGGCACTACCTCAACATCAAGAAAAAACTTCTGAGAGCTGCTCCACTGTAGATCAGTCTGCTTTTAGAGGTGGTGGACTCTTCTTTGCTGGAAGTATTTAAGATGAAACAGATAAGCTAATTTGTCAGGAATGTTATACTTCCAAGATTCCTGCATTGACTAAGGGTTGGATTGATGATCTCCCATGCCTTTAGTTATTCATTATGAACAAATCACTGGGGCAAGGTTAAAACTACTGAATTCATGTACGCAGCCATTTTGGACCCCCTGCTTGTCTTATGAGGACATTTCCTGTGGTATTCATATGGTGGTCATACAGTGTGAACCTCTTCTTAGACTAAAGCTTGGAAAGGTTGGTTTTGCTAGGAACTGTAGTTCCCAGCCAGTGTGGCGGATTCTAGGAATGGAAGCTTTAAAAAAAAAACCCTCTTTGAGTTCTGTGTAACTCTATCTATCTATCTATCTATCATCAATCTATCTTTCTGTATCTCTATCTCTATATCTATCTATATCTATCTGTCTGTCTGTCTATCTATCTATCTATCTATCTGAAACAAAGGAATCCAGCACATCAATTTTTAGCAAAATCAAACAATCAGCAGAATTGTGTGGTGTAGTTACCAATGCAGACTGTAAGCTGAGGAGTAATAATTTTAATGCTTTCCAAGACTTAAGAGAGAGGGAAGAATAATTCATACACAATTAGTATGCCAGCGAAGGGATTCTGCTTTATATGTATAGGAAAGTTTGTTGTTTCTTAACTACATGGAGTAACCATTCAAAAACCATGATTTTCACACCTGTCAATAGAGCTGGAAATGTGCAGCATGACTTTGTTAACCAAGTAGCTCAGGAAATCTAGTTCATGAGTTGCATGTGTCCATGGCAAATTTGTATCTCCCTTTTCTGGCATTACAGCAATTTTTTCCCTCGGTTAGCTGCATGCATCTTTAAAAAACAAAAACAAACAAGAAGCAGGAATTGAATAGCATTCAAACTTTCCTTTCAGGATTCTTCATTACTACTCATACAATGATATATAAAATGCTGAACTATTGTATTCCACATGTCAGTCATTCTCTGTAGATAGCTTGGAGTACAACTTCCATCATTATCAGACATGCTAGCTTAGGATAATTTTGTTTTTTGCCATAAAGTCAGCTTCAGATTTGGAGATCCTTCCCAGCTTCTGCCAACCTAGCAGTCTGAAGGCATGTAAAAGTGCAAGTAGATAAATAGGTGCCACTTTGGTCTTTGACAACACTGGCTCTTTGGCTTAGTAACAGAGATGAGCACCACCTCCTACAGTCCAACATGACTAGACATCCATGTCAAGGGCAAACCTTTACCTTTTTTTTTTTAAATCAATGAGAAACCTCCAAGAGGAGGATCAACAGCCTTACTCAGGTCTTGCAAACTCAGGACCATGCCTTCCCTGATTGAATCGATCCACCTGTAGCAGAGACTTCCTTTTTTCCTACTTCCTTCCATTTTGCCAAGTATTATAATTTTTTTTAGTGAATCATGTCATCTCATGATATGTCTAGAGTATGACAGCCTTCGGTTAACAATTTTGGCTTCCAGCAAGAAGTCAGATCTGATTTGCTCTATGACACATTTATTCATCATTTTGGCAGTCCATAGTATCCACAGATCTCTCCTCCAGAACCAGATTTCAAATGAGTTGATTCTCTTCCTATCAGCTTTTTTCATTGTTCAGCTTTCACAACCACGCATAGAAAATGAAATACTATGATATGGATGATTCTTTGGTATATAATTATACAGTGTATGTTTCCACTTGAGGATCTTAATTAGTTCCTTCCTAGCTCCCTTTACAAGTCTTAGCCTTCTTCTGATGTCTTGACAACAGCCTCCATTTTGATTAATGGGATGATAAGAGTTGTAGTCCAGCACATCTAGTGAGTGCCAAGCTGGAGAAAATGTGGACATTGCTTAGCCATGCATTTTCATCACTCTGACATAAAGTCCACATACAGTATTTTAAGAAGTCCCCTTGGCTCTTAGAGTGGCTTGGCATTTGCATTTAGGCAATATCATTTATCGGATATCCTAGGATGAGGAGGATATCCCAGTAGAAAGCTGTCTTCTACAATCATGAGTATTCATTCCTGCCAACACTTTCTGAGAGTGGAATGAGAAATCCCTTTGCTGAGAGTGCTCAGCACAGATGCCAGTGTCACTCATACAATATGCCCCATTCTCCTACAATCGCTACACCCAACTGTGTGCCTGAAATTTAGATGGCCAGAGAGAAAGAGAGCAAAAGAGAAAGGGTGGAGCCATGCTGGCTCTCATAATGACTTGACTCAGTTTGTAACCATGTATTTTCCGGCTATGAAGTGGGCCTCTCTCTGGAAAGCTAAGGACTTGCTTAGAGATGATGTGGTTTCCCTGCACAGTTCCTCTTTTTCCCTTCTGTGTATCATGAATGGCCTTTTGCTCCTGATTCTCAAGTGAGTTGACCATTCTCGGATCTTGTTGTCCAGCTCCCAATTTCTTGTAGAGCTTTAAATGCTTAGCTTACTTTCTACACCTTTGGGCTGTCAAGGACATGGTCCCTGCTTCTATTTAGAGTTGCTCTCATTTTCTCTACTTTTAAAGAAGGGGTGGGGAATGACAGCCCCTCCAGATGTTTTGTGCTACACTCCCCTGGGCTCTGATGGATGTCTGAAGCTTCTGGGACCTGAAATCCAAAACAAGTTCTCCACCCTTATTTTGAAGGCCTTTTGTTTCAGGAATTCTTGATCCCATGGGAGACAGCAATTGTGTGAACTAACAGCCATTGCAAGTTAACAACGGGCAGAAATCTCTATCTCCAGAAGTCAATTGTCATATTATTAAATAAACTTCATTCTTTCATCTGAGCATGGTCTAATTATCTTGATAATTATCTAATGATGATGGGCACATGTGAATCAGTCCATATAGTAATTACTTCCTGTGACTAATTCTACCATAAATAAGTTACTGATATCGTGGGGGAGAGGGAGAGAAATTTCTGATGATAGAGTTTTTCTTGCACAAAACATTTATTTATTTATATCTTTTACATTGTATATCCTTTACAGTAATGCACTTTTATCACTTCTTTATTCAATAAATGTTCAAATAAGTTATAATGCCATCATAGAAAGAAGATACAACCATGTAAAAGAAAAAGTCTGAAAACACAACAGATAACATGCATGTTGCAGTTATAAAATGCCTTTGAGTTGGCCCTGACTCATGCCAACCCTGTGAATGAGACATCTCCAAGCTCCACTAACCTCCACTGCTCTGCTTAGGTCTTGTAGATTGATGACTGTGGTCCCCCTAATTGACTCTATCCATCTGGTGTGCAGTCCTTCCCTCTTTCTACTGTCCTCTACCTTTCCTAATGTTATTGTCTTTTCCAATGAGTCATGCCATCCCATGATGTGGCCAAAGTACAACAGCCTTAATTTGGTCATATTGGCTTCCAGGGAAATTTCTGGCTTTATCTGCTCAAGAACCCACTTGTTAGCCTTTTTATCTGTCCATGGTGTCCTCGGCACTCATCTCCAGCACCACATCCCAAACCAAACATCCCTCCTAAAACCAAGGAATGATACTGAAAGCTCAGCAGGACAGCACCGTTTTAACCAGCTGTCAAAAACCCAGTAACAAGGATGCAGCTCCTAGCCACCCCCTTTGCCCCAATTTCCCCACACTAATGTGTTCCAGGTGTGCCAGACTACAATTCTCATTGGCCATGATGGCCATTGCCCATCTTGGCTAGTAGAGGCTGAAATCTAACACATTTGAAAATGCTAGATTAAAGCAGGTTGTGTTATTTCCTAGGCATCCTTGCATCATTATGTTGCTTCAGCAGCATTTTTATCCTACTCTTGATGCATAAATGAACCCCCTCGTCTTCTGCATTCTTCCCATCTGTCAAAAACCTGACAACCATAACTGGGAAGCAAGAGAAAGTTTTTCTCATTGATTCTGCATTTGAGAATAGAGAAGAGCAGCACTGCATAAGTCTCCAGGTGGTGACCACACTGTTAATACAGTGATACTCCGCTGTCCAGAGCTGGTCATCTTTTTTAAAAACAAAACAAAACAAAGATTCCCCACATGTCAAAGCATATTAACATGTCCTCTCCTTGCCACCCCCATGGACCCAGACAAAGTGGCATCTTTAAAGACAAAGAGTTTCAATAGTTCTCCTGCCCTCTGCCCTCTCCAAAACAATGCAAAATCAAGGAATATTGTCCTCAGCTCAATAAAAAGCTCTAAATATAGTGCGTCTGATGTGTTCTTGGTTTCCTGCCCGCCGTTGTTCCCCTCCCGCCGTCCTCCCTGCCACCAGCCCACTTTGTCACTGATCTTGCAAACTTAACACAAAGAGGGTGAGATCACCATCAAGACCACCTCCTCTTGTGATGAAGCAGAGGGGATTTCCAGGGTTTTATTCCTTGTGCTTGAAAGTCAGGGGTGGGATGTTGGAGTGAGGATGTGGATAAATGTCAGGAGACATGCGTGATGCACAGGGGGCAGTTAGCTCACAAACAGAAAGTCTTTCACTTCTGGCTTCCTCTTGTGCCCGCTGCGAATTCTGGACCACCCACAGGGCCCTGTCTATGCACACTGGACATTAATGCCCTACTCCAGGGTCCCCATTGCATCCCGTCAAACCATGTTTATCCTTTGTGTGTTTTGTACAGATTGGCTCTAGCATAGACCTTGAGAAAGTTCCTTTCTTTTGGGCAACAGCTCTCAGAGGCAGGAATAGCTTCTGGGGATTCTTGGAGTTGCCATCCCCCTAAAAGAATTTTTCCTGAGCTCTGGTCTAGCATGGTTGATGCTGTGCATGCAGCCTACATGCTTGTTGTGCTGAGCTGTGTCCAATAGCAGATAAGGATCTAATGGGTGTAATAGCTAGGGATGGGTTGCTCATGCAAACATAGGTGTTTTGGGCTCATAGTCTGCATGGGACAGTAATTATATATTATTACATTTGCATTCATATATAAAAAGAAGGTGGTGTTCCTCCTACCCACTGACTTCTGAAACAACAACCCAAGAAGACAGGTCTGAGAGTGACTGGCCCATGGTGACCCAGTCAATTTCATGCCTTTGTGCTGAGGGATTTGAATAAATAAGATAAATAAATAGCTGAATGAGAATTTGAATTTGGACCCTAGACCAACATTCTGGCCACTATGCCACACCTGTTCTCAGAAATGATCAGAGGAATTAAAGCCTAAAAGTGTTTTGGCAACTAGGCAGCAAGCCGCTACAGATTATGCAGTAAAAATGCACTTAGCCCATCTCCAGTTACCCCTTTCCTCACCCATGGAGGCTTACTGTGGTATCCATAGAAGAAGAATTCCCATCATTTTGCTACTTTTCTTGGGTCAGGGGTTAAGAAAAAAAATCTGTTCTAGCCCACGAGTTGTGTACGTTGGAGATAAAAGTAAAATCTCTGGCTGAAGGATTTTTCAGCCTCCATATGTCATAAACTTCACAGTCCATCAAATCAAAGAAGATCTTGGGTAGTTTTCCTTGTTTAGGTTTGATTTTTTAAAAACAGTATATTTATTAAAGGGTTAACCACTCCATTCCAATCACCTAAAAGAATGGCAGCATCAAAAGAAATATCTTTTATTTTATTCAAAAGTTTTTTTTTATAAAATTTGTCTTTTTTTTCTCATTAGGAGCATACACTCCTAATATCAAAGTTTTCTGATCATCCATGTTTATCATCACTCCAACATAGTGACCATGACTGTCATGGTCACTATAGGGCCTCGGTCACTTCTAAGTTAGAATTAATATACATAACCACCCCTTTCTTTCTTTTAGCTGAGGATGATGCAAAATGTTGCCCCATTTCAAATTTCTTAAATAGTGAGCTTCCCCTTTCTTGATATGGGTCTTCTGGACACAATAAATAACATCACATTTTAAACTTTCTATGTAATGATTTTTTTTTTTCCGTTTTATCAATCTATTCATACCTTTGATGTTCCATGAAGTAAACTTTAGAGTTCTGCTCATCTAGTTATCTTCTGTTTCAGGAGTGTGGGTGGGAGGAATCTCTAGCCTTCCAGATAGGCTGGCCTGTGGCTTCTTGTAAGTGATCACACAAGATGGACAGACAGGAGCTGTAGGCAAAACATGTGTGAATCTGATAGTGGAGGGCCACCAGCAGCAGTTGCAGTCATAAAGGGGAAAAACACAGGGTCTGCAGAGGCTCAGGTAGAGCTCCTATACTGGTAATTTCATCATTTCCATGTATGCAGTGGAAGACAAGGCTGTGTGTATGTATGTGTGTGTGTGTGTGTGTGTGTATATATATATATATATATATTAGCTTTTCACACAGGAAGCTGAAGCTCTGTGTATGTGAAAGGTCCACATGATCCACACTGGTACTGTACCTGGATTTTCTTCTGCCTTAGTGCCTCTATTAAGAAAGTAGAAAGCAGGTATTTTCTACAAGTACATGTGCATAGTTCTGATTCATAATTCATTTTACAGATAAAGACTTTAACTTATTGCCCTTTGAAGATGCTGGGATTTACCAATGTGTACATTTAGAAACTTTAGGGTGGATGTCAGACTAGGTTGTTTGTCATTGCTCAGGGCTCATAGAAACTGAGGATTTGGGTACAATTACACTGCCCAAGTATGGTCTGGTGCCCAATCATAGGTTTCCAAAAGGGTGTATTGAAAATTGAATTTGGATGTAGCTTGCAGGCATGAATAAACTCTGCCACACTGGGAAAAGTCACCACCACTGGATCTAACTTAGGACAGGGATGGGTTACTCTACAGAAGTTGGACTTCAGTACCTATCACTCCTCACCATTGACAATGGCTAGCAATCATAAGAACTGTAGTCAACAACATCTTGATACCGGCAAGCAGCCTGCCTTATCTTTAAGGGCACAATACTGTACTAAACATTTTTTTTTCTTGCAAAACAAACGAGGATAGAGAAGTTGTCTGCCTGGAAGTGACTCACCAGGACAATAGCCTGGGCATTTTGAGACAATTTAAAGCAACCTAAATTGTTGGATTGCTTGGTGCCTAATACATGACAGAAATGTTACACTACTTAGGAAATGGATGTAATAGGTCTGATCCCTGAATAAAGAAATACTAATTGATTAGTTGGACTATTAATTGAAGCTTTATATTTGCACATATTGGCATGCACATAAAACTACACTTTTGCAGAACAAAGGCTTCCACTGCCTGTTTTTAAACAATGTGTATATGTACTGCAGGAGACTTCATCTTACAACAGGCATTTTTCTTGTGTGCTATTTGCTGCCTCATTCATCAAGAACACTCATTTGAAAAAAGGCTTTAATTGATCAAACCAATTGATTAAGCAGCTGCCAATAACAGTGCAGAAGGTTCTACTGAATTCAAGGTGGCTTAATTCCATTGAGATAACACAGTATAGGATTGCAGCATAAACATTTTAACCTTATTTTTCAGCAATGTGATCACCAACAGCTTTATAAAATGGATATATTTGTGTGGAAATGCAGGCTATAGATTCAAGAAATAAATGATGGATTTGCTGTCTGGGGAAAGTGCAGGTTGCAGTAATTTCTACACTGGCACCAACCAGAGCTTGGAAAGCTTGCTTTCTTAGGGGTTATTTAGATGGTGAAAATAATCCAGGTAGAATCTGGGTTGAAATTTGTTGTTCACCTGCATTTTGAATGCATCCGATTTAGGGTTTTTTTTAGGGGGGGGAGGGTTGCCAAAAATAATTGGCCTCAGGTATTTTTCCAGGATAATCAATCTCAGGTATTTTCCCAAGTTCTTCTAAAAGATTTTCATTGTCAGCTGTGTGAATAACCTATGCAAATAGACCAGGGATAAAACTCTGCATGTCTTGAACTTGTTTCAAATACATTTGCGTAATCAACTCCATCTTTATCCTAGTGCTACCATGTGTGAGCAACAGAACTCACACATGTGCATAGATGTGGTTCCATAGTGTGAATAAAAAAAAACAGAATGCATGACTGAGATTATTTGGATCGTTGTGCTAAAAAAAAAAAAAAGAGAGATCTTAAAAACTCCTTAGTTGTTAAAATCCTGTAGTAGTCCCAAAAATTAATCAAAAGTAATCAGATCAAGCCAGAAATCTCCCTGGAAGCCAAGATAACAACTGTTGTATTTTGGACACATCATGAGAAGGCATGAATCATTGGAAAAAAAACCAATAATGCTAAGAATGGTGGATGGAAGTAGGAAGAGAGGAAGGTTGAGTGTTAGATAATGGATTCTGTTAAAGAGATGACAAGTATGAGTTTGCAGGAGCTGGGCAGAGCAGTGGAGGACAGGGGTTTTTGGAGATGTCTCATCAGCAGGGTTGCCATGGGTTGAGACCAATGTAAGGACAGTTAACAACAATAGCCAAATTAGTAAACATATATTATTTGTTCAACATACTGTAGTCACACCCACCTGGTCACTATACCTTTTTTTTTAAATAGGAGCAGTAGAACCTAATATTTAACATAATACTCACTGTAGAAGGAACAGCTTTATAATGAACATGGAGGAATTGGTTTCAGTGTGAATCCTGGTGGTGGCTTTGAAAGAATGTAGAGATTTTAAAGTAAGACCAGTGCTGGTGCTGGTAATCACTGGTGATCATCACAGTGGATTTGTCACCAGTAGTCCACAAAATAAATTTTCCAAATATTAATTTAACCTGACAGAACATTATCCAACTGGCAACAGCTAACTCATGGATAAAAGGTTTCAAGGCCATAATTTACTAATGGATATCACGTCAAGATTATGCTGTTTTGGTGTCAATGGTGAAATCTACTCTAGTCTTCCTCTCAGTGTGGTGAACGTTGACATCTCTAATTAGGGATGCTTTTCTAGACTCATCTTGGTTCCTTTGTTATGAAAATAAATCACAGGTTGAAACAAATTAAAGGAGAGTTACCTTGATAAACAAACCCACTAAAGGTAAACTGATATCTTCGGCTAATCCAGGCATCAGTGGGAATTTTTAAAGATGTTTTCATTAGTGGAGCAAACCAAATCTGCTAAACTAACCAGCCCATAAAAGAGATCACTCATACACACATCGCCAATCATTTTACTTTTGTGAAATGTAGCTGGAATCATTGTGATCTCTTGTTTCTCCTGACCTCGTTTCCCTTCCAAGTCTATGCTTCTATGATTCTTAATGTAGTGAACAGGTGAACCCTGCTATGCATTTCTCCCCTTTGCATTATATTTAAATTTTTAAATTGTTCCTTTTTGTTAAGAAGTCGAGGATCTGCTTTTATTTTTGGGGACTGTTGGTGTGTCAAACACAGCCGGGGTTTGGAGGTGGAGGAAACACCGTATCCCCACAGAGTGGAGGCGTAAGCAGAACAGGAGTTACACACACTGAATCACAGACTGAAACGAAGTAACAAGAGTGAGGTGGAGAAAAGTGGAGGAAGATATTTTCTTTCTATGCTACAAAAAGGCTTTGTGAAAATGTAAGAGATGAAGGAAGGGCGATGGAACCCTTTCTCTGTGAGTCAGCTATTACTAATCCCTTCCCAGACAGGGAAAGTTGAGGATGATCAGGTGCACAGTGATGGAGACTGAGTGATAGAACAGTGACAGAGAGCTCTTTCAAACGGGAGGAATTTCTCCCAAATCCGAATGGAGCCCATTCGGATTCATGTAAATTCGCTAGTTTAGCAAATTTACATGAATCCCCATTGCGTTCGGAAGGCGTTCGGAATGTCTTCCTAGTACCCGAAAATAACCCCCCCTTGCCCGAAATTGCGTGAGAACCTTTAATGCGCAATAACGCAAAACCCATGATTGCATTCGGAGTGACTTCCCTTTTGCCCGAATTTGCGTGAGAAGCTATAATTTGCAATAACGTGAAACCCTAGGATTGCGTTTGGATTGCCCTTGCATTATACTTCCAATTTCCCACGTCTGAAAGAGTCCAGAGCAATGATGGAGAATGATGGAGCAGTGCTAGAAAATGAATGTATTATTCTCTGAGGCATTGCTTCTCAATCTACTGTAGCAACATTTTTGGCAATATTTTTCATCAATGTGCCAAGAACCAGTCCCATATTTATAGCATATTATCATAGTGTATTGAATTATTATTGTGGAAATTCACCACAAACCAGCAATTGATGGTTGTGGTGTGTTCCCTTTTGAGGAGTAAGGGTGTACCAGGAAAGAGTCCTGCAAACATCCAGAGAAGGATAGGATCTTGAGCCAAATGAATCCTCCTTCTTCATAATCAGGACATGTGGCATGAAACCCACACTGACCCAAGTTAGATTTATGGGTTGACTGCAATCTTCCTTGCCTTATCATCTCAATGGGATTTGGGAAGAAAGAAGTTCCCAAAGGTAAGTATTTCCTTATATAGGTAAGTACAGAGCCAGCACGATGTAGTGGTTTGAGCACTGGACTCTGGAGATTAAGGTTTGAATCCCTACTCACCCATCAAAACCCACTGGGTGACCCTCGACATGCCATACTCTTTCAGCCTCAGAGGAAGGCAAAGGCAACCTCCCCCTTGAACAAATATTGCCCAGGAAAGTCACCATAAGTCAGAAACGACTTGAAGACACACAATAACAACAAAAATCACAAGGAAAACCTCTTCAGTCACTCATACTTGTCAGGCCACACACTCCAAAACATAGAAACTCCCCAGCCTTGCTTTTTGCCTCAAATATTTCTAACTGCAGGCTTCAAAGTCAGCAACAGAATAAAAACAAGTGTATTGGATGAAGTTTATTTCAGAAACAAATATCCCAATCAGCTGCAGAATTAGCAAGTGTACATACTTGGGTCTATTTGATTTTCAGAAAGTATTTTGACTGCAGAGTTTGTGGGAAGTTCAATTGTCTTTCTGTGCATGTGGACTATCCTTATTACAGGCCACCTTTCTTCTTTTCCCCACTCCCATGTGTAGCTTCTGAATCTTGCCAGCCTTGGGCATCATCTGAGATGTCTGCATGGTTATACATTTGGAGAAAATACTTTTTTGGAACTACAGGTCTCAGAATCCTAGGCAAAATTTTGTTAGGTGTAATCAAGCAGTGGAGAAGGAGGAGAAACAGAAATAGGAAAAAAAAGGGGGGGGGGAATAAAACATTTTCTAGGTTCTATCCAATTATTTGACTGCTGTAAGGGAAAGACACATCTAGCAATTCTTGCCATTTTTAATTACATCTTAGCAGGATGCTAGGTTGCTTCCTCACTCCCAGACCTCAAGCCTTTATTTTTGAAATTCCAAACAATGAACTAACAGCTGTTATGATCCTGGAGAAAAATTATATATACATTTTAATTAGCTCCTTTGAGTCAATTTCCCTTCCCATCATTCATTAGCAGGGGCAGGTGCCAAATTGACCTGCTAACCCTTTATCTTTAGGGGGAGAAACTTCTTTGTTCCCTGGCACACCTGACATTTATTTTTGGTACTTAGGGTGTCAAGACAGCCAGCGTAGTATACCGGTAGTGGTTTGAGCACTGGACTGACTCTGGAGGCCAAAGTGTGAATCCCTGCTCAGCCATGGAAATCCATTGGGTAGCCTTCGGCTGATATAATTTGGGATGCCAGTATCCTAGGCCCTGAAAGACTGATTAGGGATGGCTTCTTATGATTTCACAGCAGTGGTCCCTGATGACATTGCAAAAGCAATGAGACCACAGGCAGTTGCTGGTGATGACAGTAAAGCATGATTAGGCATCAGTCATAGTTATACAGTGCATTATCTTTGACAGACACACACTTTTCAAGGCATTGCTCTTGCCCTGAGATTCTTTTCTCTTACTCTGAGCACCAGGGAAGAGGGGCCAGGCTCTGAGATTTGTCAAATATAGATATGATATGTATATGTGTGAGAGAGAGAGAGCGAGAGAGAGAATGAACTGGACAGTCACAGACTATGCATGTATTGTAAAGCTTGGAAAAGTTATTTTTAACACTAGAAATCCCAGTTGCCATGCTGAGTAGGGGCTTCTGGGAGTTGAAGCCCAAAAGAATACCCTTTATGTGCTCTAATATGTTTTGTAAATTATGGGCTGTTTCTTGGACAAGTGTACACTGCACGTTTGAATTGGATTTCTCGTAATTCCTTCTCCCATTGAAAATCTCAGGAACTACACTTTAGGTAGTAGAGAAGGGGTTATTGCTTTCTAAGGGAGAATGTTCATCTCCTTATCACACAAGAATCTGGAGAAAGTCATGAAAGTTAAGGTGTTACAAAACCAGTGCAAGCATGCCCCTACGTGATGGCACATCATATAAACAATCATTAGCTATCAGGGTTTGGTTCCCCTTCTGCAATTCTCATTGGAAAGGGAGGAATCTTAGGATGAAAGTGTTGTCATGAAAAATGTATAGATATGTATGCATATATGTTAAAGTTGGCATTTTGTTTTATTTGAATGGCATATTCTGTACAGTTGTAGTTGATGCATGATGCTTAAAGGTATCACTTGGGGCTGCCACATGTAACATAATCCTTGTAGCATCACCAAGGCCTGCCTCCTCTGCCAACACAAGGGACTGTTGCTGGATTTCAAGTTTTGAGTCTGACATGTCTGGGCCTGTGATCATCCTGACCTGGAAAACCTGCAATCCGGATATGGGATAAATCTTTACACTTTACTCTGGGTACTCAATTGCTAACAGTTGTCGGTCCACCTCTAAGTAGTTGACCACAAACAGGATGGAACTAACCAGTGTCTCCACAGTGACAATATCTGCTCAATAGATCATATATCCCTAAATCAGCATGGACTACCTTGTGACACCCAATCACAAATGCACCTTTTCAATTATTGTGGCTGCATATGAAAAGCAGACCGATCCTCATGCCAATGTTTGGTGTAGACCATTCTTCCTCAACCCGGCACAATCCAAGTGTGTTGAGGTTCAGCTGTCATCATCTCCAACTAGCAGGCTATCTGAAGATGATGGGACAAGTTACAAGGTACCAGACTGGGGAAAGGGTGGTGTAGGCCTTGGATTGTGATGTTCATGTTGTGAACTGCCTTGTATGCTAGTCTGAGAGGAAGATGGATAAAAACCAAACAAAGTTGGTCTTCCATATCCATGGATTCAGCCATCCACAGCTTGAAATATATATATATTTTTTAAATCCCCAAAAACCTTGATTTTGCCATTTTTTAATGAGGGACATCATTTTACTATGTCATTGTATTTAATGGGAGTTGAGCATCCCAAAATTTTGGCATCTATGGGAGGGGATACCAAACCCAGTGGATACCAAGGGCCAAGGGCCCAGTAGGTTAAATAAATAGGCATACATGCAATCAGCTTAGCCTATAGCAGCATACAAATATTCACCATACTGGCTATGAATTGCAGCTGCCTCTACCTGAAAGTGATTTGCTTTATCCAGAACCGAGCCTAGTTCACATCATTTGGCAGACTGCTCCTTCTGACTCCTATTTTGCATTTCCCAATTACCTGTCTTCTCTGTGCATGCAAGCAGATGCAAGGCTTAGCCACCTCCTGTATTCATCTTTGGTGGCTGTGCGCATTGGGTCCAAAGGTGGAGGGAAAACAAATGGGCTGTGTTTACACACAGGGCAAGTAAAACTACAGAAGAGAGGTGATCAATGTTGTTCGATGGGCTGACTCTAATTGGGACTAGTACTGTAACTGGATTTAGGCCAGGAATGAGATTTGTGTGCTCCTCTAGATATTGTTTGACTGTAAATCCTATCTACCCATCCTAGCCAACATAGTCAATGGTGACAAAATGCCAGTAGTTACAGGCCAACAAGGTCTATAGGGCCACATTTTTAAACCTACCCCATAGCCTTCATTGTAGTGTGCCTTCAATCATTTGTGACTTATGACAACTCTAAGGAAAACCTATCATGGGGTTTTCTTGGCAGAATTTATTCAGAGGAGGTTTGCCCTTACTCACACTCTGGGGTTGAGAGTGTGACTCGCCTAAGGTTATCCAATTGGTTTTCATGGTCAAGTGGGGATTCAAACCCTGGTCCCCCAGTGTCCAAGGCCAACACTCAAACCATTACACAATACTATCCTACACTACACTATCCCACCATCAGCTATCTTATTATAAGGGATCTCCAAATACAAAACATCTACTTAATTATTGATTCTGTACAATTTTGAGGCTGATACTACAGGACCTATTCAACTTGACATTATTTAAAGCTCACTATGGACCTTATCGCATTCACTGTTGTCCCCATTAAGGGGATGGGAATGGGACTCTTGGGGGTGCGCGTGAATGGATTTTTCCGCACACCCAAGCATCCACAAAAAGGTCCCATTTCGACACCTGTAGCCAGACCGTCCCTGTTCAGTGCCGAGGAGCATTAAATGTTATGCTCGGAAGACTTCCATCAGCCAAAATGGCACCTGCTGGCACTGAACAGGGACGGCTTTGCTATGGGTGCCAAAAAGGAACCTTTTTGTGGATGCTTGGGTGTGCGGTAAAATCCATTCACGCCCACCCCCGAGCGTCCCATTCCCATAAAGGGGACAACAGTGAATGCAATAAGGTCCCATGTCTTCAACTAGCTCTGGTAGCAGGGGTAGTGGTGAAGAGTAGGTGGACATCCTCAAAGGCAAAGAGCCGGGAGGATATCTTGTCTAAGGCCTTCCAGAAATCTTGGAGCTAGCACCAATGGTGCCTGGAGTCTTACAGAAAAATCCCAAGAGGCAGCTGTGGGAAAGGTTTGATCACAACTGTTTACTGTCTGCTAATACTGGCATGCCACAATTGAAGGTCAAGTTAGACGCAAAGTATAGGCTCCTGCCCTGACTCCAGAGCGAGTGTGAATAGGTCACACTTATCTCGAGAAAACAGTGGTAGCCAAGGCATGACGCCTGGACCCCTGTGCCCTCCCCTTGGCTTGTCAGCTCTTCCAGCCTTCCCTTCTGCTGTGTTCTTGCAGGTTTCCCTCCCCTGCAGCTCTTGGCCATGAGGAAGCACTTTGCCCTGCTACTGCCAAGCATGTTGGAATGTGAGCAATGCCACCCAGACAATTAGCTCCTCAGGTGGCAATAAACCCAGTGCTCCATCTCACTCAGAGTCTGGCACCTGCCATTCAGAGAGGCCGCAGTGAACACCCACTCCAAAAAGGCCCCTGAGCAAAAATTCCTCTGCCACCCCCCAGATTGTCATTTGGAACAAAGGTGGAAGGCAAGCTGATGTGGTAATACAAATGGAATGAACCTTTGCACCCTGTGAACAAACATGTGTATGCATCAGGCATGCTCAGGCCTTCCTGTGATTGTTTGGCTGTGCATTCCTGGCAGTACCCTTGTGTGGATGTTCTAACTCCAAATGGGTCTGTGTCTGTTGTTGTTGTGGTTGTCCCTCTTATTTTCAGCTACCCCTTTTTCCAGGAGGAGAAGCATTCAAAAACACTGCATATTAATTTGGTTGAAACTATGCAGACTTTCTAACTGGCACCTGCAAGCAAAGAAACATAAATTTGGCTAGGACAAACCAGTGACACAAGGAAATTAGTCATATTAAAACCCTCAGAACTCCTTGAAGAAAACAGTTGAGACTGAATGGATAAACTATTTTAGATTGCCAAGTTCTTTGTGGAAGGGATCGGTGCTTTTTTTTCTGCTGTGAAGTTTCTCTCATGCCCTTTGTTGATACTGTACTACTGTACTACTGATACTGACCTTGAATCCTTTGAAGACCTGTGAAGATATAATCTGTGGGCGGTGATTCTATTGATACATATCACATCTGTTTCACACCATCATTATGATACTATCTGCTGTAGCCAGTTCATAACCTGGTGCCAACCTTCTGGCTCTGTGCTTCTCCATACTTAGTTAGGCTGATGTTCAGACAGTAGCCATGCATAGTGCTACTGGAGCAGTATGCAAACATTTGCCAGCTTTCTGGAACCTGCCAGAATTTGTGCTCTGGTGGCACAGCTTGGGAGAGTTCAGGATCAGCTCCAAAGCAATAATGTGGTGACAAAGGGGGCTGAGTGGCATACAATATCTTCCTCCCATAATCTGCTGCTAATTTCCAGCACTTGCTGCCTAAATCAATCATCTCACTTCAGTTTATGGTAGAGCCAGTTCAAAAGGAGAGGATTAGCTCTGCTACATTTCTCTTTTTGCTCCTAGGCTTTGGCTTCTGGGTCATTTCCTATTGAAAAAAGGCTATTCCTGGATGTAAAATTGTAATGGGGAAAAACAAAAACATGGTAAAATTGTCTCTAGGAGGGATTTGGGCCATTTTGGTGCAATTCCCCCACTTTCCCCCCCTATATTGGGGACCTCTGAGGAGCCACAAAAATAGCCTTGGAGTCCTTTCACACTGTACAGTTATAGCACTGTGATTCCACTGTAAATGCTATGGCTGCAACCTATGGAGTTCCAGGGTTTGTAGTTTGGTGAGGCACTAGTGCTCTCTGGCTGAGAATTTTGAACCAAATCCCAGAATGGATGCAACCATGGCATTAAAGTCATGGTGACTAGATGTCCTAACCATAAAAGAGGATAAGGCACTGCAAAATATAGGACGTGCCAAAAAAAAAAAAAAATTAGGGCACCACCAAATAGAAACTAAAAATGCTCATATAAATATAAATGCATGCTTCTTAATCATGCACAAAATGGAAGACATTTTGAAATTCCTCCTAGACAGAAGGTTGTAATGTAGGGCATGTCCAAGAAAAGGAGGATGTCTAGTCATGCTGGTTAATGTACAATCATAATACTTTAACTGTGTAGTGTGAAAGGGTCTCTCTCCTCTTCCCCACTCTTGCCTTTAATGCATCCTAGATTCCAGACACCCTCTTACCTTGTATAGGAGTGTCTATAATTCTATGGAAGGGCACATATTTTGTATGCAAGACTTCCCAGGTTTTATCCTTCCCTTTTCCAGACAGTGCTAGAAGACAATCGTGCCCCAAACTTTAGAGATTTGCTACCAGGTGGTATCACCAAGTGGTATAGAGTGCTATACAATCAGGATTTATAGCACTGTATGGTCTGACATAGTATAAGGCAGATTTCCAACAGAGCTTGGAAAGATTGCTTGTTTGTATCTGTAAGCCACACTGACTGGGAGATTCTGGAAGCTACAGTCCAAGAAATTAATTTGTTCAAGGTCCTGGGAGGAATATTGCAACAAGATGGAGCATGACTCAAGAACTGTAGAGATCCTTGCTGATATGTTATCAACACCTCTGTGGATTCTAAATAACTCAAAGTTTACAAGAGTCTCTTCTTGGGCTCTCTGGATTTCACCATCCAGGAACTGTAGCCTCTACACAAAAATTATAAAAGCAGCAACAGTATTTATAAATAACGGGAGTTATTTGAACACTCCCAGATAATATATACGAGTCCTCCCTGAGATGTAGAGAAAGGTAGGAAGAGAGCTATGCCTCTGGATTTTCTTTAAGCCAGTGGTTCTTAACCTGTGGTCCACAGACCCCAGGGGGCCATTATGATCCCACAGGGGGTCTTTGAAGGCTACTTAGCCCTCCTCCTTCCCACAGTGGAGCAGCCATATGACAGATACCAAAGGCAAGGGTAGGCTGGCTAGCTGGCTCTGTGTTTTGCCATCCAATCTGCTTTAGCTGCAAACTGGTGGGAAGAAGCAGAAGTGTTTCCTTCTTCTCTGGCACACCTTAGGGAAGGTTACTTTAACAGATGGTGTAATTGTTAATGGTTTGGTGTTTAGGTATTATTATTATTATTATTATGGTTTTAAATCTTGAGTTAATTCTTAGGGAACTGTGGAAACAAAATACATTTAAAGGGGGTCTCTGATAAAGAAAAAGCCAAGAACCATTGCTCTCTAAGCTAACACAGAGCAATGCAGGCCTTTCCCAAGGATAAAGAGATAGGTCATGGACTTGGTAATGGGTGACAGGTTTTGCACATTACATGCGGAAGGCATTCTCTACATTCCAGGACTTGTAACCCCCAGACCAGCCAAGCTTCCTACTTGCCTGGCGTGCTGCAGGGTGGTCTCCCCGTCGGCCTTGGAAGAAGTTCTTGAAACTTAGGTGAGAAAAAAAAGATATATCTGTCTGCTGGGAAGAGCCTCTTGTTCCTAATTGCTCCTCAAGCTGGAGCTGCAGGGCCACCTGCCAGCAAAGCCTTTTGATGTGGTTACCAGCCCCTTTGACTAATACTCAATCAGGGCTTAAAGGAGACCAGTGGTGGATGAAGGCACTGTCATCTGCTTCCCTTGAGCCTGGTCTGGAATGGACAGCTGTCCCTCCTGCCCCTAAAATGAGCAATGCCTTGGAATGACTAAACTGCAGCGCTTTGCACACTTGGTTTGCTATCATATACTTTCTAATGTAGAGCTTGGAAACATTAAATCTTTAGGACTAAAACTCGTGGAATTGCTCAAGCAGTATGAAGGGATTCTAGGAGCTCCTGTCCCCTCTGAGGGTGAAAGAGTGTGATTTACCCAAGATCACCCAGTGGGCTTACATGGCCATGCCAGGATGCTCAGATATATTGCTTTCTTTCTTAACTACATGTTATGATTTTTAATATAGATGGAATACAGCAGTATAAAAACAAACAAAAATGCTACCCCCCCCAAAAAAAAAACTAAATTATAATTCCTTGTGTAGTTTACACTACAACAGACATGACTGAAAAGCACAAAGACTCATCAACCTTTAATCGCCACCTACTCTGTAAAACTCCATTAAACATAATGAGATTTACTTCCAAGCAGGCAAGCCTAGGTGCAGGCTATGTGGAAACACAGCTTGAAAGACTGACCTATATAACAGGACAGTCGTAACGAATTCTAAAATGTATTGGCTGTGCAGTATTTTTTAAATATTAACTGTGAAACATGTTTTAAATTGAATATTTAAAACAAGCTTTGTAAATGCTAAGTACACACAGGTTAGTAGACCTATATTCTCCTTTCTCTGATGTGCATCTATTTTGCTTTATACAGATCAGGAATCCTGATTTCTTCAGGATTATAGCAATTTCAGAGGGTGAGGCTGGCTTCAGAAATTTGTTTGACAGCTGCTTTATAGTGCAATCCGCTGTGAACAGTTTCTCCTGCCATGTGAAACTGTCTATGTCAAATTGCCAAGTCATGCAATTTTGCTTGCAGTAGCCAAATGGAAACTGCTAAATATTTTCTGGATCCATTATGTACATTAAGCAGGACATCTGGAAGTCCAAATGCTTCTGTAAGCTCTTATTCCTGAAAAACAATAAAGGCAGTGCCCAGATTTATGTTTAAACTAAGGGGCTGAATAGACCGGTGTTATATGCTATCTTGGGCCAGAGTGGGGGCATGGCATCTGCACGATGCATACCCAAATGCTGCCCTGACGCCGGTGTCATGCCATGCATCTGGCTAGGCATCATTCCTTTGGTGCTGTGTCCAGATGACGCATGCCAAAAGGAGCACCAGAAAGTGCTGCTATGGCAGCAAAGTCACCTTTTCCCTGGCACAAAAGGAGCAGCATTTTGCAGTTCCTTTTAGCACCAGGGAAAGGCCAGATCAGGGCCATGGCATGTAGTTGCCATGGCCCCAATCCGGCAGTGAAAGGGGCGGTGGCAGGCTGGTCCAAAGGGGTGATCTGTTTAGCTCCTAAGTTAACTATCCACAAAATAGCATTATTGGCTAACAGAAATGCACTAAACACATCATGGAAGTTGTCAAACCTCCACTGGCTTCTTCATCAGGCCAAGCCCCAGGCTGCACTTAGATCTCTCCAGACCAATTGAACTGGTTTCTAACCAGTTGTTAAAAATGTATAAGGATGAGAACAACTCTGGATGCTGCTGCTATCATGATGGCTACAGTGCTTTAGTATTTTACTAATCTTGGCTCTGAAATCACTGGATCTCATACCTTCCAACATTTCACAGATGAAAACTAGGACATGTGTGCCAGCCAAGCAACATCAGAGAGTGGTCAAGATGACAAAATGTATTAATGGAAAGAATACACAAGCTATGAGAAGCTGCAGCAGTTTGCTTTTGCCTGAGCCTACTGGGAGTGGCAGGATTTTGCCCTTTCTCTACCCAAACTGAATTAACTAAGTACAGTGCACCCTTGCCTAACCTGGGGGAATCTGTTCCGGACCCCCCCCCCCCATGTAAGGCAGGTTCCGCATATGTTCAACCCCATTAATTTGAATGGGGCATGCCCCCACAGTGTACGGCACGGCGCACGCCATGACCATGCACCCTATTAGGGCTCGCTGTCCACATGCTCAAATCTGCGTATGGCAAGCCTACATATGGCACGGGCGTGCTGTACAAACTATTTTTGTATTCTAAACTCAATTTGCAGCAACTGAAGTAACTGAGAACAAAGAGGGAAAGTGGGAGGAGAAGAGAGACACTCGGACATTTTTAAAGCAATTGAAAAAATGGGGTGACAGAGGATTAATGTCAAATCAGGACCATTGGTGGGTATGCTGTAGCTATGGCAAGAAGGATGAGGGCACTTCCCTCCATCCCAAATAAGAAACCTGCCCCACCAAATGAAATTTTTCTCCCATCCCCCAAATTTTTAGCACTGCAGAGTGAGACATTGAAAATCATTCGCAACTGGAGCTCTTATATTTACTGTGTTTGCATTTCCTTTGTTACTTTGCTTGTCCTTTTTTGTGTGTGTGATGCCCAAACTGTATTTCTAAATGCTCAACTGTAATTTTAATTAACTGCAATGTTAGAAAAGGAAAGGAAACTTAATTAGGAGCCAGAATTCTTATGTGGATGACAATGCTCTCATTCCCCACCTCCCTGACCCTGACTAGCTGTGCTCCTGGGTGGGTGCCTTTCATCTACAGTTTTTAAATAAATCTGTATATTTAAGATGCCAGTAATTGATAAGAAACACCTTTTAATGAACATAAAGGGTTTTTAATAATCAATTAAAGAGTGCATCCTTTGGATTTTGGAATCTGACATATTGTAATTCTAGGAGCTGAAAAGCTAAATAGGACAAATAATAATCAGAGACAGTAATAATCAGGTAGGGAAAATTGTATTGGTTGAAATTGCCTCTTTTAAATGTAGGCAAGACCTGTCCTCCTTTAAGTACCCCAAGTATTTAATCTGAGAGCAGGTTATTGCTTTTATTGTTGCCTCCATCTTGCATTCAAGAAAAACCAATTTCCAGTTATGTGATGTGGCCATTCTTAAGGTAGACCACTGGTGCCGGAGCATGGATTCCATGACTGTGATTCTACCTTTTGTGGCCTCTAATTGCTTAGTTTATCCTGGCTCTTACATCCCATTTAGGGAAGAAAAACGCTGCTTTCATAGTTGTTGCCTGTTGACAGTCATCATAGCAGGAAACTAAAGACTCACTGGACCACGGAAGCTGAACTCTCTTCTAACCTCTGGAGGTGGTCTCGCTCTAGCAAACCAGTTCTGATGTCACATGTCCTATGAAGGAAGACTGTTGTATGCGCATGCATGTGCACAAATACACACGTTGCTGCTCATGCTCTATACCATTTCTTGCCCTGATAATAATTTTGCGGAGCAGTGGCAGTAAAACATAAAGTGTAACTCAGCAGAGAGACCTCTGTCTGACCTTCCAAAGCCTTTGGCATACCTAAGGGAAAGACGTATGAGAAATCGGGTGCAAATGAAAAGCAATGCATCATCTTCTTCTTTTTTTTCCATAGCACTATCCCTCATTCCCATCTGTGCTGAGACTAAGTGGAACTTCTTAGTCTTGATACATCTATGAGAGCAATGGCTTTGCCTTGAGAGTCACATTTGGCATTCCTGATCAATTTCAATAGCAGCCATTGTCCTTAGGAAAGGTCACTAGCAGACACTGCCAGCCAGACACTTTGCTGGGCTGTAGAAGAACAAGCCTGCTTGTGGAATAAATTGGACTGGAGGAAGACAAATGGGAAATAAATCTCCCACAATTCCACTTATATCATTTGAAGGCCTCTGGTCTGGTGCAATCCAAATTCTTGCCTGGAATCTGCAAGGAATGTCGATTTGCTTCTGGGATATTCCAGCAGTTTAAGCCATTCCCAAAAGACAACAAATAGTATTTTCTTCAGATTTCATCTTCAACAGCCAGTATATTATCTGAGAAACTGCCTTTGTAACAAGAGGTCATAAGGGAATTAAAGGACTGGACCAAGAAATCTCACACCTTGGAACATTTTACAGATGAAGACCAGGGCACATGTAGCGAAACAACATCAGAGTGTGCTCAAAGATAGCAAAAGTGATAAAGGATGGGGAGCATGCAAGTTAGGAGAGGTTCCAGCAATTTGTTTTTGCCTGGATCTCCTGGAAAGGGCAAGATTCTACTCCACCTCCTGTTTTCCCCCATCTGCTGAACGATGTGTAAGCTGCTTTTATGATTTGAATTCAGTTTGCAGCAATAGAAGTAAGCTGAGGACAAAGGGGGAAATTGAAGGAGGAGAGAGAAACTGGGAGATTTTAAAAGCATCTTGAAAAGAAGGATGACAGAGGGTTTGTTTAGCCTTGAAAAGAGATGGTTAAGAGGTGATATGATAGCCTTGTTTAAATATTTGAAGGGATGCCATATTGAGGATGGAGCAAGCTTGTTTTCTGCTGCTCCAGAGAATAGGACCTGGAACAATGGATGCAAGCTACAGGAAACCAGATTCCACCTCAACGTCAGGAGGAACTTCCTGACAGTAAGAGCTGTTAGACAGTGGAACACACTCCCTTTGAGGATGGTGGAGTCTCCTTCCTTGGAGGTCTTTAAACAGAGGCTGGATGGCCATCTGTCAGGGATGCTTTGATTGTGTGTTCCTGCATGGCAGGGGGTTGGACTGGATGGCCTTTGTGGTCTTTTCCAACTCTATGATTCTATGATTCTAATCAGGGCTATCCCTGTTAAATCTGGACAGTATGAGGAAATGAAATGTTGTTGCTAAGATGCTGAGGCTTTAAGCTATCTCAGATGTAAGAGTCCCCGTGGCATTGTAAGAACAAAGACACTGAGGCCAGTGATGTCACTAAGATTGGTGTCACCCCAATGTGGCAACTCATGGTGTCATCCCCATGTACACAGCCACCCTGCAGCTCTGGTGAATGGAAGCTGATGGAGGATGGAGGGATCCAATAATGGTTGCTTCCCCTTGGCCCCTTAGAGCAAAAAACCAGGGTCCCCAGGGATGGCCCCCTGGCCCTGGAGAAGGGGGAGGGAGGGGTGCAGAAGAGGAGAAAGAAGAGGATACCATTGCCACCCTTGGAGCAGCTTCAACTGGCCTGATACCTTGACACACACACCCAGCAGGCAGTGTCAGATGCTGAATCCTCCCTTCTCCCCACAGTTAGAATGTGCAGCCCTGGGAAGGGAGTGGGAGGGAGAGGAGGGGCAGCAGTAGCAGAAATTGTAGCAGATAGGTGGGGGCACTCACCATCTGCCCTCTCCCTCCTGCCCACTTTGCCAACCCCCCAGACCAGCCGCATGGCACATTGGTGCCCACCTTGCCCTCTCTTCTGCTGCCCTGTGCTCCCTTCTAGGGAATGAGAGGAATCCATGGACATCACTGCCACCACCATCAGCATGTCCCTTCCCTGGCCTGGCCAGCAGCCTTGCCAAGTCCAGAAGGGGTTACTGACATTAACAGCACCCACCACCAACAGTGGTTGCAGTAAAAGAATGGCAGAGGCACCCTGGCTGGTGGACTGGCCAGAGGATCTTGAGATAGATGCAGAGCAACCACCTCACTGGGGTGTCATTCCCGTCTGTCAGTGTTATGTGGTGTGGTCCACACACTACCTACCCCCCTAGTGACACCACTGTCTGAGACTGTAATCTATAGTTTACTTAGCTTCTGCATAAACTGAGCAGTGTTGGAGAAGAAAGACATAAATTTTGTAAAATTGTAATTTTTTAAAAAATTATTGTTTTAATACATCTGTATTTTGTTTGTTTGCTTGTTTTAAATTAATGCATGTTTTAACTGATGTTGTGTTCTTAACTGATTTTGATTTGTTGCTCTGTTGTTGTTCCCCACCTCAATCCATGGGAAGAATTGGGTAAAAAATAAATATGATCATCGTTATCCCTTCTCCTTTTGTGTCGTGTCTTTTAGATTGTAAGCCTGAGGGCAGGGAAATGTCTAATTAACAAATTGTAAGCCGCTCTGATAGCTTTGGCTGAAGAGCGGGGTATAAATAAAATTAATTATTATTATTAATTATTATTATTATTATTATCATCACTACCACTACTGCGACTATGGTGACTCCTCCTATTGCACACACAGAAGCTAATCAAAGAAACAGCTGCATCTTGTTTTGATAATGATAATGGGCAGGTGACTTCTATTAATCTCAAGGGCAGCAGCCTGGCTTAGAGAACACAAGGCTAAGTGGCATATATTGCTCAGGTCTCCAGCATTTCCTGTCTTTCTGTATCTTCCTGAGAAGGTGGCTACCTCATTCTACCCATGGCTAGTGTCATCACTTGGATAACTAGTATGGGACTAAGGCTGAAGCAGGGCCCACTCTAATGTTTGCTGTAGGCCTCTTGTTAAAATAAGATTTGGGAGCAGGGGTAGGTGTTTGCCATATTGATTTTTCTCAGAAAGTCCTTGACATAGCACCATTGTGTGGTTATGTGTGAAATGGAATTAGTAGCTCAGTTCACATCCACCTATCATTTGATAATGCTGGTCAGAATTGTTACTACATGTATTTCTAAGTCTAAGGGGGCTGGCTGTGCCAGTGCAGCTAGGGTTGCCAAAAAAAAGGGGGGGGGGGAAATAGAAGGCATTGTTTTATATACAGTTTGCCCATTTCTAATGTAAATGTAGGAAGAATAAAGTTAAAAGATAAATACATCACATATTGCAATGCATTGTATTACAAGTCAATGTAGAAAAATTAATGCATTCAAAAAAAAAAAAAAATGAAATTTCCTTGTCCCATTGTGAGGAAGACTGTGAGAAGATACCTATGTATCTGATGTCCAGGTATTCATCATGGAAAGACAACTTCAAAACTTCTGCTCTTTCTTTTTACTCTAGTTTTGAATCAAGCTACTCTTCAAACACAAGACTCCCTCAAAAATAAAACTGATCTCTGCAAAGTAGACCATTCAACCATTCAGCTTTCCAACCTGTTGAGAGCTGTGTTTGATAGCACAAACCTACTAGAATGATAGTAGTAAATTCACAATAACAAAGACATGGGGTTTGCATTATCTTTTGAAGGAGGGAAAGGAACATATATACTTGTATTATATATATAGGGGCTTTTTAGATTGGCAGGAAAGTGTGACATGAAGTTGCCTTTACCTTAATGCTCAGCAGCTAGACTACAAGCCCCAGGTGTGCATTTAAAAGGTACAGGGCAGCTAGACTGAGGGGTGTGGGAACGACTTATCTGAGGTCTTTTCTGTGGCTCAGCAGCTACATGGGAAGCGATCAAAACGCTACAAACACAGGTGGAACAGCTACATGGGTGGCAATGAACGTGGCTTTTAGCCGCGGTGAACCTTTAAATTTTTTTTTTCCTTGCCGGCTGCGAACTGCGCAATTCCTCAATGCCCTGCAGGTGTAAAAGCTGGGGTTTAACCGCGAAGTTTTTTAAAGCTCCCAAACCCTAGCTCCACCCCTAATCCGAACCCTAGACATGCGCAGTAGGGACTCTGGGATGCCGTTACTGTTATTCTACTGTGGATAACATGTCAATTCATTCACAAAATAAAGGGGTTCATTCATGATGCACCAGTGCAAGGGCACAGTTTAAAAAGGCAGAGGAACAGCAATGATAATTTGATGGATCCTCATAAGTATACATTTGTGCTGCACAACTGCGCAGGTTTGTGAACTGCACAAACGCAGTTACACCATACAGTCAAGCAGCCGGCAGCCAGCAAACCTGTGCAGTTGCGCAGGACAAATGTATACTTATGAGGATTCGTCAAATTATCATTGCAGTTCCTCTGCCTTTTTAATCTGTGCCATTGCACTGGTGCATCATGAATGAACCCCTTTATTTTGTGAATGAATTGACATGTTATCCACAGTAGAATAACAGTAACGGCATCCCAGAGTCCCTACTGCGCATGTCTAGGGTTCGGATTAGGAGTGGAGCTAGGGTTTGGGAGCTTTAAAAAACTTTGCGGTTAAACCCCAGCTTTTACACCTGCAGGGCATTGAGCGTTTTAATTAGAAGTGAAGTCCACACCACGCATGCTCCCAACCCACGATCCATTATGATCCGCACCTGTATCGCTGCCTTTAAATGGGCGCCTTAAAGAGACAGAGCCCCATTTAACCGTGCAACTACACCTTAGCCTTTAGATGCAATAGCAATGTTGCGCCCTTTTTAAAAAAGTAGTGGGGAAATCAAGCTACTTTTTAAAGGCGCTTCTTCTCCCTTAAAACTCCAAAATAGTGTTTTCATGGCACACTTTCCCTTTTTCTCATCTAAAGGCTGGGCTTTCATGCAGCCATCAACACACCTCTTTTTGCCAATCTAAAATGGGCCATATATATATATATATAGAGAGAGAGAGAGAGCGCACACACACACACACACACACACATACATATGTAGCTATATAAGAGAAAGTGTGGTGTAGCAGCTAAAGTGTTGAACTAGGACTTGGGAAATAGTTTTGAAGTACAGAAACTGTTTGGGCAGTTTCAAATAGTCACTCTCAAATCTGTCTCATAAGGGATAAAGTAAAGAGAGGTGGAGGGCGGGAAGCCATTTACATTATTATTATTATTAACCTTTATTTATATAGTGCTGTAAATTTACACCATCTTAAGTTCACTGGAGAAATGTCAGTCTATAAATCAAAGCAGCAAACAAATAAATAGAATCTGTTTCCACTGCATGGAGCTGAACCTCCATTCTCATGACCAACTCTCAGCCAGTATGAGGCAGCTGTCTGAAGTCTCTGGTATTTACAAAATTCAGCCTGGAAAGGCTTCTGGGAGGCTAATCCCTAGACTGATGTGGCTGGAAGGATGAACTTTTCCCAGGACCACCAGCACAAGCTGAGATGATTGTAAGAATCAGCCTCCTGCATTGTACCATAATCACCAACAAGAAACCAAGTGAAACAAAGGAAAGACAAATTGAGGCATTCAAAAAGCTGACATGGGAATAGATAGACCTTGTGAAGAACAAAGAGAATGCAAGAGACTATTGATGTCGGCTCAGATGTTGAGGGGCAGCTCATAGTAAGATGATCACTTCATGGCATGCACTGATGGGGGGCTGGTGCAAGAGGAGTATGATAAGATGGAAAATATGTTGGCAACAGCTGCAAATTGACTCTTATGAATACAGTATAGGGGGGAGTTGGAGGGGAACTGCAGAAACAGGACATTTGAAATTGGGAGAGAAAAAGCTTAGAGAATATACAAGACTTTGATTTGTGATTTGCAGTTTGTTTCCATGCAGTGGAAACAAAGTGATTTGTAGCCTGCAAAAAATAGTTTTTAGGTATTGAGTAAAAACATGTATACTCTGCCCTTTCAGTGGCTTACAAGCAGTGTTTTGAAACAACCAAAAATCTCAGCATTATAATTTTTTTAAAAAAATAATAAAAGCAAAGACACTGCAGCTAAAAGGTCTATAACACAAGAAGGTCTAAGTTCTGTTGCTAGTCCACCAAATGAATCTACTGTAGCTGAGACTATTTTTATTATTACATCCTGCCTTTCTTCCAATATTGGGACTCAAAGCGGTTAACAATCAATTTAAAGCAGTACAAATTAAATCACTGTACAAATTATAAACATAAAGATTAAAAAACTATTCAACCATTTTGAAAGTTAAAACCATTAAAAATATTAAAATGTATTAAAAAGTGTATAAACCAACCTTGACATCTGAATTGCACAGCATTTAAAAGCCTAACCATCTTCAGTCTGAAAAAGCATGATGGCACAAAAATGTTTTTACCTGCTGACAAAAAGAGAGCAGGGAGGGCCCCATCCTGGCCTCTCCAGGAAGGCAGTTCTCAAACCTAGGAGCAGCCATCAAGAAGGCCCTCTCCCTTGTTCCCACCAGATTAGCCTCACCGTGTGATCTTAGTGCTTGAATACGCTCATAAAGGGAGATAAGGTCCTTCACATAGACTGGACTAAGGCTGTGTAGGGACTAACCTAACAGGATGCCAGCTGAGATCTATTCACAAGAGCAAGTGAAATAAATCCTTGCTGAAAAATGAAATGCCTTAGCCAGGCAAAAAAAATCAAAAGAGTGGACGTTAGAGGGTCCTCTCTACATAAAGAGATCCGTAGGACATGGACAAAGCCCCTGAAAAGGCCTGTTTCATATCCTGGACAATCACACCTCTGCCATTGATGGGACACTCAGCAAAAGTTTCCCTCTTCAGGTACAACGTGCTTCTTTCACTCTTTAGGTACAACTTGGGCTCTTTTCTGCAATTGCTGTGAGCAGGGACAGACCTCTGTTTCAAGGCAGCCTCTATTTCAGGGATGGGAAATGTCTGGCCCCATAAGTGCCCCAAGTCCCTGTCTCCCTCCAATTCGCTGTCACAAATCCATCTAAATTTTTCTCCCCAAATTGGGAGGAAAATAAATGTTAGGGCTCAGAGGCCACAGCAGGCAAGAAATGGGCAGTACATATTAGTTTGTGGAGACAGTATTTCTCTGCTTCCCTAGTGTATTGTAGATGGAAAGCAGCATTTACTACTGAAAGCCAACTGCCTTCATGTTGTCCTTTAGGCTCTCAGAACCATCACACACACAACAACTCCCACAGCAGCAAAACAGTGGCAAAACTTCACATAATCCCAAAACAGTAGCTGGGTCCATGGAGCAGCAATGCATCTGCTCTGAGCCATAGTCTGAACTTGAAAAAGCTGATTAAGATGCTGAAACCCATCTCAAATATGTTCATCACCTTAGAAAGCTCCTTTAAATTTCAGAGTAAATCCTACAGCAAATTCATCACACAGTGATATGGCAGCTAGCAGCTACCTAAAAATCCACAAATTGCATACATGCACACACATACACAGCCCAGGGACATAGCTCCATGGAGTCATCATATGGCAGGGAGGGTTGGCAGGGAAGAATAGAGCTGCTGTGGGCCAGAATACATGGTGTCAGATGACCGCATACACAGTTGCTGCAGGTGAGAAGAGAGGGAGGAGGTAGAGCTCTTTGAGGAACAACAGTGCATTGAGGCCATCATATCTCTTTGGGGCAAAGGAAACGGAAAAGAGATAAGGAACCCTTTTGGATCAGGAATTCCTTCTCACTTTCCCCTTTCTGTTTGTCTTTCACCAGCGATAACAGCCCTTGTTCAATTTACCTGTATCCAAGGCTGCTAAGAGACAACTCTGGGGCACTTTCCATTTTCACAAAGGCTTACTGGCCAAGCTTAGAAAAGTTACTTTTGGGGAATAAAACTTCCAGAATTCCACCCCCCCCCCAGCACAGCCATGGCTCCACTGCTTTCTAATCCTTTGTGCTTTCCAAACCAAAGACCAGGAAAATGCTCAGGCTCTATATCCGAAAACTATCCAGAAATCTGTATGTACCTGCCCACACCACTGTGTTCTCTCTTGTTCTCTACACAAGGCCCAGCCAACTTATCTTGAGAAGCTGTAACTCAAGGAGAATTGAAAAACAGAAACAAGATTGCAGACAATGAAATGGGGAGAGCTGTGAAAGCTCAGGGGGCTGATAAAAGAAGGGAGAATGTTTGTATGATGTTTCATTCATCACCTCTTTTTGCTTGCAAGGGAAAGGCTACTGTACAGCTGATACAACTGCAGATGTGTGTGGGAGAGTTTGTGTTGTACTGGAGACCAGGGATCCTTTTACACTACAGAATTATACCACTGTGATTCCATTTTAACTGCTGTGTTTCCATCCTATGGAATCCTGAAATTTGCAATTGAGAGAGAAATATTTAGAATAGCCAAAGTGCTCTAGTGCTTCACCGGTCTACAAAATCCAGGATTCCACAAGACATAGCCATGGCAATTAAAGTGGTATCATGGAGCTCTAATTGTGTAGTGTGGAAGAAGCCCAGGACATGGATAAGGATATGGATTTCTCATTCCCCCACCCCTTCGTTCTAAAATGGGTTCTTCATGGCAACAGCCCCAAACAGACTGCTTGAGTCCAATGCAGCCTACAAGTTACAATGGTCTCTGGAGCATTTGTCAACAGCCCTCCTTGGTTGTCATTCGCCACACAGACTTCAGGGCATAGCTTGGACATTTTACTTTTCGCTATAGGCTGACTGAAGAGCAGAGCTTGACAAAGATGTGGTTTTGGCCTACAAAAGAAACCAGAGACCATTCAAGAAGGGGGACACGGGGAGCTGTCCTCTCCTAAAAGATGCCCATCCTCAACCTGTGCTGGTCCTCTTTTGCCTTCACTCCAGATAAAGAGAAATTGGAATGGCACCGTGGAACTGCTGCTTCCACAGCTGGTGAGAACAAACTTTCTAGTCAGGAGTGGAAAACCTTTTTCAGCCCAAGGGCCACATTCCCATTTCTGGCCCAGGGGGGATGAATTCCAGTAGCAGGTGAATTCCAATGTATGAATTCCACCCGGGAGGCAAATTCCAACAGTGGGAGAGATAGGGATACAGGTTAGGGCCAAATGAAAGTGGCCAGATCTTGTTATAATTCTGCTCAATGTGGATTCCCCCCCCCCCCCCCAACTAAGCATAAAGTACACCTCAGTTCTATTATTATCTACCCAGGAGAAAGCTGCCATGCACAGTTTCTATGTCTGCAAAGCACAGCACAGTTTGCAGTAGTAGAACTTAGTTCTATGCATCACCTTTCTGGGATGCAAATCAGTGTGCAGCAGTTGCCCAGGCTGCAAATCAGAGCTCAGTTCTATGCAAAGCTTGTTAAACTTTAAATATCCTTTCACCCCTGATCACTGATGATATAGTTTGCAAACCATAGTAACTCCATAGGTCCTGCCTGTTGTTAAGTGTGCACCTCTGTGGTTAAATGTGCACACTAACAAATGTTTTTTTAACCCATGCCATATCTGTTTTTGAGGAAGGAAGAACTTCATTTGCATTTCCCATTTGGAAAAAATGTAGGCCCTGCATTGGATCACCAGAAGCTTCCAGTCAGGAGTTGTGGACTGAAGGTCAAGTGTGTGTTTTGCACACAGAAAGTCCCAGGTTTGGTTTCCAGCATCCCCAGGTAGGATTAAGAAAATTTGTCTGATCTCCTGGAGACAAATCCAACTGCAACTGTGGAGCAGACCTAGGAAAAGCTGTTTTCTTTTATGACAATTCCCAGAGTCCCCCAGTAAATTTCCCAAGCTTTGTTCTGAAGTTGCAGCTGGCTCTATCACCAGAGTTTCAGACCACCATATTTCTCAAAGTAACTTGTCCAGGCTGTACCATGGTGACAACGCAGAGCTATATGAAACCAATGATTTGATTCAAGATAAGGTAGGTTCCTATATTTCTGTGTATGATAACAGCATACATTTTATGTTTATGCTGTTCATAAGCGTATAAGAGACAGCCAGTATGATGTAGTTGGAATAGGACTCTGAGAGACTAGGGTTTGAATCTCCATGCAGCCATATAAACTCACTGGGCAACTCACATTCTCTCAGCCTTAGAGGAAGGCATTGCCAAATCTCCATTGAATGATTCCCCCCCCCCCCCCGAAGAAAACCCCACAAGGGTCTCCATAAATTGGAAATGACTTGAAGGCACAGAAAAATAAACATATGAGAGAGAAAGAGACCTGTGGCATAGTTAATCCAAGCCAGCTTCATGCTTCCTAGTTCCTACACTGGTCTGCTAGATACTTTGCTCAAGTGAATTTTCATTCTGAGCATCTATTAAGATGAGATCCAAGCTCAGGTACCCTGTACTGGTTCTCAAGTCCAACATGCACCAAAACTAGAACCCTGGCAGAGATCCACATACCAGCATTCCAAAAAAAAAACTCCTAGTCCTTCCACATAAACACCTATTACTGATTATTCCCAAACTTTTTTCCCTTCAGCCATGTAATACAAGGTGTGAGAGGCATTATTTTGTTACTGCATTTGTGAAATGACTGGGAATCAGGAACCCTTGCCAATTTATTTAAATCAGTCCAAAGCAGGGACATATGCACAGGCACAATGGGCAGCCTCCTATTCCAACCATATTTATTTATTTATTTTGACACATCTCAGCATCAGGGAGTGACTGGATGATTTGAATCCCAGGATGCTAAGGAATTACTTCTGCCACGCAGATGGAGACTGAGTGAGAGAAAGCAACCCTAGAGAAGTGACTCACACAGAGATTCAGGGGGCATCCCTTCTATAGAAAAATCCATTGAGCCCAAAGTTACCATCATGCATTAATTTTGTAGAGCACATTACTGATTCTCTTACAGCACACACTATTAGGGAACTACTGATTTGCTGAATCCCCTTACATTATTAGAGAAAAGAAACCTGAGCCTATTTCTCGGATGTAAGTAGGCATGTTTATAATATCCATGCTACTGAGTTGCTTCTGAAACTCAGCTCAGTTTGCAGTTTAACACCTTTTGGCAAAGGTTCCTTCATTTTTTATTTTTGGGTTGTTTACCACAGCTCCGGTTGACGTAGAGGATCTAGAAGGTAGGGGACACAGGAAGACAGATGAGTCAGACTCAGAGGCCAGATGGTGGTTCTAGCTGAGGGACACCTGAAGAGCTCTGGAGTGACAGGAAAAAGATTGGAAGGGTGAAGACCCCCAAGGGATGGATTCTGGAACTCCAAAATAAGAAGGGTTTCCCTGCTTTATTGTTTGGCTGTACATCTGGGAATCTCATCAAGTCTGTGCCTCTGAGTGAGCTCATAGGCAAGCATTCAGGGAACAAGGCCTCCTTGTACTAAACCAAAGTGGACCATTTCTAAAAGGATGCAGTGGCACAGTCCAGGCTGATGGCATTTTCACCTCCTTATGATCTGCAAAGATTAAGCAGAGGACCAGGAGGAGGATCTGGAAACATTCAGGAGGCTGTAAATAGCATGGGTGGGCCTAAATACCCTAAAAGCACTAGATCCCATCTGATCTTGGAAGCTAAGCAAGATGAGCCCTAGTTAGAACTTGGATGGGAGACTGCCAACAAATATCAGGTGCTGTAGGCTATATTTCAGAGGAAGGAACTAACAAAACCATCTCTGATGGTTTCAAAACTTTGCCTAAGAAAATCCTATGAAATTAATGAGGCTGTCATAAGTCGATAGGTGACTAGAAGGTGCATGCACACACACACTCATACATGTAACCCAGAGTCAGAAAACTGGCTTGGCATACACATGCTCCATGATATAGCATCCATCACTATGTTTCTCAACCTGCTGCCTCTCTCTGATGTGCTGGTTTATAACCCTCATGATTCCTAATGCTAACAAGTGTAGCTGTGATGCTTGGGGATGATGTGAGCTGCATTTAGCAAGAGGACACACTTGGTTACAAAAGGATTATTAAATCGGATGGCACCACTCCACATTTGATTGATGGACTAGGACCCTGGGAAACTAGGGTCCTTCCTCAGCCATAGAAACCCATTGTGTAGTCATAGGCAAGTCACACATTCTCTCAGCCACAGAGGAAAGCAAGGGCAAACACCCTTTAAACAACTCTTGCCAAGAAAATCCCATGATAGGTTTGCCTTAGGATCACCATAAGTCAAAAGCGATTTGAAGGTACACAGCAACAACAAACCACACACCACCCTTTTCATCCCTTCCTAGATTGATCTGATTGGAGCCCTAAAAGCTGTCTTTTCACAAATGCTGATGGTTTGAATGTTGGACTACAACTCTGGAATCAGTGGGCCATTAAACCCACTGGATAATTTTGAGCAAGTCATATTCTCTTGGCCTTGTGGGAAGACAATGGCAAACCTCCTCTGAACAAATCTTGCCAAGAAAACCCCATGATAGCTTTGTCTTAGGGCTGCCATCAGTCGGAAACAACTTGAAGGCACACAACGACGACCTAAGCAAGTAAAATCCACCAAGGGAAGTGGATGCTGAAATAGTAAGAACTAGCACAGTGTGTGAGAGAATAGGTTAGGGAGGGCTGCAAGGGGTTTTATGGCTGCACACCCTGCAGGAGCACCTGTTGTGACCTTGACTGCTAGAGGCCCTCTGTCAGGACGAAGGCAAAGCTCTCGTCACATCTTGGCTCAATGCAGGAACGGGATATCCTCCTTAGCATCTCATCTTTAAACACTGCGTCCGGTCTCATCCTGTTCCTTGCTGAGTTCCTGTCCCCTGGAATGAGAGTGAGGATCTCATCTTTCAAAATATGACAGTGATACCAGAGTCTGTCCCACCTCCATCATTGCCACTGATCTGATCGTTTCCTAGGCTCGAATAAACCTGTTATGTCAGAGGATCCTTCCCTTTCTTTGGCTTATCCTCTCTTGAGGATTCCGGCTTCCCCTTTTTAAATGATATGACCTAGTTTTATTTTTGTACACTGCCTGATATTATGTTTCAAAACAGCATCCCAATCCTAACTGGAATAGCTCACTGTCATGTCAAAGGATACTGTAGATTAGAACCAGCCGTTGGTTTCTACAGAATAGGTTTGTGCCCTTGCCAGCATCAGGTTTACTGATTTGTTGGGTGTGTGTGTATTTTAAAAGGTTTTTTTTTTTTTTGGCACTCTTTTTTTATATTATACATAAGTTTTATGTTATACATAATATTTACTGCATTCCCTTGATGTATGTGTTACAACCTGTTATATTTATTTTTCTTTAATATATTATGTTTTTTTAATTGTTTCATTAATTATACAGTATGTGTCTCATGTTCTGCCCTTTGCTGAAAAGGGTACAATAAATAAATTTTATTTATTTACTTATTTATTTATTTATATTATTGGATTCATATCCTGCCTTTCTCCCAAAATGGGATTCAAGAGGGCTATATAGGGTCCTTTCCCCACATTATTAATAAATGTCATTGACGTGTTATTTATAATCATATTCTAATATTGCTATTGTATTTCTGACTATAACTATGTTTGCTATTTGAATACATGATCTACTTTTGACATTTATACATTTGTGTGTGTGTCCTTTCTGCTGTTGTTATTGTTGCTGTATGCATTCAAGTTGTTTCTGACTTACAGTGACCCTAAGGTGAAACTATCATGGGATTTTCTTTGCAAGTTTCTTCAGAGAGGGTTTATCATTGCCATCCTCTAAGGCGAAGAGAGTGTGATTTGCACAATGTCACCCGGTCAGTTTACATGGCCAAGCAAGGATTCGAACCTGGTTTCCAGAGTCATAGTCTAATGTTCAAACCAGCATGCCACGCTGGCTGTTCTTTCTATTATGGGTAGATCATCTTATGTTATTGCTTCTAGCGCTTGACACCTTTCCCTTTGTTTTAAAGGGACAGCCCAAAAGTCTCTCTGACTGAGCCAGAGCCACAAATAGCACCTGCTACATCCTGTGTCATGCTACTCCAACCCTCGTGCAAGTCTTACATATTGACCTCATGGTGATCTTGCTTGTCCATCCATGTCATAGTTTTCATCTGTGAAATATTGCAAGGTATGCAATCCACTTTTACTTTTTACCATGCAGATTTCCGTGCCTCTCTGTATAACAATATGGACAAAGCTTCAACCATGACATTTTATTTTAAACTGAAGGCTTGCATTTTCTATTTGGAGAATTTAAATGTGCTTGTTATAAGAATTTGCTAGGAATGTGGCATGTGACAGACAAATCCTCCATACTACAAGGTGCATGTTATTTAAAAATGGGCATACACACCTGTGGGTGTTAGTGTGCTGTTCACAATTTCTTCCCAGAAAATAAATTCAAAGATCAGAAGTATTCCACCAAAAGGAAGTCCTACCTGGTGTGGTGTGTAGGAAGAGTCAAATATCACAATTTTCTACCCATAAATGCTACTCTGCATTTTCCACATGGGTGAATGGTTCAAATAGAAAGTTTTCAGAAGATGGCTGGACTTAGAAATGGAAATGCAATAATTTGGATCAGTAAATAAAAGGGTGATCCAAAACAAAACCCAACCCCACTCCACAACAGTGACTTTTTTTTAATGGAAGCTAATATGGAAACCTGTCCTCAGTTATAAGTGTCTACAGCTATGATATGAAAGAGCCTACAGTTGACAGAGTAATCATTTCAAAGGGGATGTAATAACCTTTTAACTATTTTTGCTCCTTGAAAGTGGTGTTGTAAAGGGGTGGTTGAGCATGTGCATCAGTAAGATGGCAAAGTGAGAGAGACAAATGGATGTGTTTTTCCCTTCACTCCCTTCTTTTTCTCTTGTGAGAAAGTTAGTTGGACCTTCTCTCTGGCCTTTCTCCTCATAGTTTCCTTTTGTGTGTGCTGGACAGGGAGCTCCTTGTATGCCAGAGACTTGTACACAAGACAGCTGTCTTGGCACTGTGGAGTGGAAAGCAGAGCTCTTTGAAATGGCAAAAAGACCCACACCCACACCCTGAAGTAATATGAGGGGATGCTCTTCCCATCCCAACCTTGAGTGTGACAAGCCAGCCAAGGGTTTTTTAGAACAGCTATGTCCACATTAGAATCCTCTGGGAATTCCATTTCTCATTTCTTCTGGTGGCAACCTCTGGAAATGGCACAATTATGCCCCTTCTGTAGAACTGTAGAAATGCAAGTAATTTAGAATTTAGAAGTTGCCCACGCTATCATGTTTTGCTCTTTTTGAAGAGAAAAAAAAAAAGGCCCAACCATTGTCACATCCTTGGGTCTTCTGATATAATTCAGATTTGCAGAAAGATCAGGAACAAGGGAAAGAAAATGAGATACAGAGAAAGAAAGAATTCAAAGATATAGCTGTGTTAGTCTGGAAAATCAGTATGCAAAGGGATCTTGTGGCACCTTTGAGGCTAACTGAAAGAAAGAAGTTGGTAGCCTGAGCTTTTATAGACTACAAAATAGTCTATGAAAGCTCATGCTACCATCTTCTGTCTCTGTTAGTCTGGGCCCATACAGACAGGCCAAAATAAAGCTACTTCAGGTCACTTTGGAGGTATGCTGTTTAAATGATACACATCTTAAGAGGCAAGAAGCTGCGCCAAAGCTGTGCTCCAGTCTTTAGGACAGGAGCATGGCTTTGGTGTGGCTTCTGGCTTCTTAGGATGCATGCATTATTTAAACAGCATACTGTACCTCCAAAGTGATCTGAAGCAGCTTTATTTCGGCTTGTCTGTATGGGCTCAAAGAGACAGAGAAGTGTCATTGTTTCTCTTTCTTCCTCCCACCTTCATCCTCAGTTTGATTTATTTGATTCAATTTGAGTTCAAAATGTAAGGGTAGTTTATACCCAACTAACTCAGCAGCAGGGCAAAGAGAGGATGGAGTCTTTCTCTTCTCAGCATTCCCAAGCAAAAGCAAACTACTACAACCATTCCCAGCTTTGGAAAAGAACATCTGTACTGCATGATTCCAAATTGCTTACTGAATTACACAAAAGGATTAAGCACATTTAATAAAAAGCAGGTGATGAGGAGAGCCATACGAGTTAAGAGAAGGCTTTCCTTGAGGAGATCCTCTTTGAATTACAGTATACCACTTTGGGATTATGCGCCAGGGACTCAATCTCTCTTTCTCACAGAGACATGGATTCCCCACCACCACCACCTATTTCCCTAAAATGGGACCAATATTGTGGAAAAGCTTTCCTGGTCTGATTTCCCCTCTCTATTCAATTCTGATTTTAGTTTGTTTCTGAGATAGGCATAAACTCTGTATTTTTAAGGCTTGGCTTTACTGGTTTTTCTCCTCTCCAGACCTTTTGATATACATTAGACCTTCAGTTTTTGTGATGGATAGGAGTGCAAAATCCCCATGAAAATAGGAAAACAACAACATATAAATATGATTTATTTTTTTAAATCTTGAGAGAACACTTCTCTAGGCATTTTTAAGTCCTCCACCAGAAAGTGCCCATAGAATTGCACTGGATGACCTAGAAATGCCTAGAGAGAACATTTTTAATTTTTTAAATCATGTATAGGGCAGCAGCAGAAGTCACAGCAAATACAGTAGTCTGTGAATAATCAAATTTGTGAATGCTTAACCCACAAACATGGAGGAACAACTGTACTAATCTTCTCTGTTTAACTGTCCACTGTGAGAGAGCTTCCCCCCCCCCCCAGCAATATTCCATTTATATTAACAATGCAATCGTGCACATATCTATTCAGAAGTAAGTCTCAATGAGTTCAGTGGGACTTTCTCATAGGATTGTCCAGGACTGTAGCCTGAGACATTCTAAAAGGCCATTGGAATCCATGCATGTCTTTATTTCAAACATGAAAATGTATCTGCTGCTGGCAGCAACAGCATCCAACGAGAAGCAGGAGTGGGAGGGGCAGGTGGCTGCCACTCATGAGTGCCCCAACAAAGAAAGGGAGCCCTTGATGCATTAGCCAAATGCATGATTCAAAGTCTTACACTGTCTGAAACTCTGTTTCTCCAAAAACATCTTTGAGTAACAATTCCGCTTCTGTCCCTGCAGTTTCCTGTGTTTCCTCGTCTTCGTCATCTCCTCTAGTGCACAAAAACAGGATCTGAGTTTCTTGCAAAGTCTCCTGCAGCGAATCCACTGCCTCAAGGTCACTAAGAACTGGAATATCACAGACATCAAGATGGGGGCTAGTCAGACAAACTCATGAGAGGGGAAGCTGGTCCACTTGGGGATAATATTATGTACGAGGAAATAAATGTGTTTCAAATGTTGATATAGTGTTTTGCTCCACAACATATATACTGGACTATAAATCAACCTCATGTATAAGTTGAGGGCAGGTTTTGGGGCCAAAGTTATGGATTTTGACATGACCTGTGGATAAGTCTAGGGTAAAAAGCCTAGTGGCGTGTAACAAAGGATCTAGAAGATGAAGCAAAGGAAAACATTGCCAAAGAACTTTTTTTAAAAACCCAGAAGGCATAACTGTGTTCACACTAAAGACTGGTTGGATGAGAGAATTTGGTGGTGTTGGTGGTGGCGGTGGTGGGGTGTCAGTGCTTCCAGGACAGATTACTTTCTTGTTTTTCAACAGGAGATGGGTAGTGTCTTGCATGGAGAGCATCATTCTGTAATCCAACTTCCCTTTTCTGTGAGAGACGAACCCAGAAACCACTGAATCAGCAACTGTGGAAGAGAAGATCACATTCCTCAGATATGCTTCAATCTTATAATGACATAGTTGTCAGAATCCTGTTGCTTTTGTTAATACAATGGTCTGTAATACTGGGACAAGGCACTTTTTGGAGTGGTGGCAGTAGGACAGCAGCAAAAGTCATTTATGTTCCTTTCACACTGGAAAATTACACCACCATGATTTCACTTTAACTGAGATGGTTCCTTTCTATGGAACCCAGAGATGGGCAGTTTAGGGAAGAGCACTGAGAATTTTCTAGTAAGCTGTAGTATCTCATCAACCTTCAAATCCCATGATTTCCTGGGCTGTTAAAGTGGAATAATAGTGTTGAAATTATGTAGTGTGAAAGGGTATAACTACTACTGAACAGGAAGGCCTCTTATCTAAGCTAACTAGTCTTAACACAAAAGGAATATCAGAAGAAGAACCAACTACTATATAGATATAATGTAAATCAGTGAGTGCATAGTATCAGTAATATATATTGTATAAATGTAGGGTAGCTGTAGTACAGATTGAGTCTCCCTTTTTCAGAATTCCAAAATCCAAAATATTCCAAAACCCATGGGTGGCTGAGAAAGTGACACCTTTACTTTCTGATGGTTCAGTGTATACAGACTTTGTTTCTTACAAAAATAATTTAAAATATTGTATAAAATTACCTTCAGACTATGAATATAAAGTGTATATGAAACATGAATAAATTTCATGCTTAGACTTGGTTCCCATCTCCAGGATTATGTACGTACAGTGGCCTCTCCACATTCACTGGGGTTAGGGATGCAGGAACCCTCTGAAACTGGAGAAAAACCACAAATAAAAAACCATTTTTTTCCTGAAAGAACATCTCTCTAGGCATCTCTAGGTTCTCCAGCACAACTCTGTGGTCAATATCTGTTGGAATGGAAGTTGACTACAGATTTGTGCTGGAGGACCTACAAATGCCTAGAGAAGTGTTCTCTATGGGAATCTGTAGGTCCTTCAGCACAACCTGTGGCAAAAACTGGCCACAGAGTTGCACTGGAGGACCTAGAGATTCCTAGAGAGAACATACTAATCAAATCTCTGAATAATCAAAGCTGCAAAAGTCAAAGCCATCAATGTGGAGGGCCAACTATATGTGCAAATACAGATACTTCAAAATCTGGTCTCAAGCATTTTGGGTAAGGAAGAGTTAATCCATATACAATAAGTAAACAACTGAACAATTACAAGCAAGATAACACTAAACACATTATCTGTCATACCAAATATGCTATATATTACATCAAATAAATGCAATTGCTATGTTAATGGTAATCTCTCTGGCTTTTCTTCGCTAACGAAGATTCAGGAAGGACTCGTCCCATGCTTACTGCAAGCGCGTTGATGACTAAAAAGGCCGATCTGAGATAAACAAGTCCGGTTACAGAAAGCACAGAAGAAAGTCTCCTTGGGTGATGTTTCCAAGTTGTGGTTCTTTCTGCTTTGTTGTTTCTCTTCAAGATTTGTTCAGCGTGAGTTCTCGAAAGAGGTTGCAGCATTGTGGATAGTGCATCTCCATGCCTCCCGATGTGTGGCCAGGGCAGACCATTTTTGGTGATCAATTTGGCCGAGCTTGAGATGTTGTTTCAGGGAGTCCTTGTATCTCTTCTTTGGGGCGCCCCTCTTACACTGACCCGTGGCGAGTTCACCGTAGAGTAATTTTTTGGGAGCCGGGGGTCCTCCATCATAGAAATATGCCCTGCCTAGCGCAGCTGCATTTGCAATAGCATGGCCTCTATGCTGGTGATCTCTGCTTGCTCCAGGACAGCAACATTCGTCACATAGTCATTCCAGTGTATGTTTAGGATTGTGCGTAGACAGCACTGACGAAAGTGTTCGAGGAGTTGTAGATGTTAGCGATAGGTGACCCATGTTTCAGGCCCATAGAGGAGAATGGACAATACAATGGCTCTGTAATATAATGGTAATATAACATCCAATATCAAATTGAGTCCATCATAGAACTGATGTGATCACTCTGGAAAATATGTAACACTTTCAGCAGAATCTTCTTTAGTCATTTCCACAAATATTTCTTTAATCAGCTTGAAATGTGTAATTAATACAGAGATCTCAATAAAATATGTATAATTGATTCAGGATTTTAGCTCTTGTTTTTAAAAAGCAATCAGTAATAAGAAATATCAACTATTAATGTAAAGTTGGGGGGGGGGGGGATAAAAAAAATACCATGAAAGTCTTAGTCAGATATATGATACAAAGAGCTGTTTTCACCCAACAAACTCCTTAACAGGTGAAAACTACAACCATTTGGTAATGGGCCATTGGTAATCTCAATGAATCTGCAGCTCTGTTGTCCTGATTGCCAAACAAGTTAAATTTGGCAATCCTACTTAGATATTCCTCTCAAGAGACCTAGGCTAAATGACAGAGCAATAAAAAACATGAAAAATCTAAGTGGCCACTTAAACCAGCAAGAGCAATAGCATGGAACTTAAATATCCAAAAAGGCTCTCTCTCTCTCTCTCTCTCTCTCTCTCTCTCTTTTAAATAGCTTTGCCATTTGGCCTAGGCCTCTTGAGGTGATTAGGTCAATGGAGTTGTAGATTTATTGTGATTACAAATGGCCCATTACCAAATGATTGTCGTTTTTACCTGTCAATGAGTTACATTGTATTGTTCCATATATTACATTGGGGGTGAAACCTTTCATTATGCTTCTTTTCATTGTAAGAAATGTTTGTTCATTGAAAGCAGCTCTTTGTAAGACTCTGCATCCTTTGTGTTTTTTATTCTTTATTTTTTCCTCTTTACATTAATGTAGTTGTTATGTACCTTCAAGTCTTTTCTGATTTATGGTGATCCTATCACAATAAAAATAACGTAATTCAAGACCAGGAAGGAATAAAAAGACATTGGAGGAAGTACACAAAAAAGTTATATAAAAGGAATGGCAAAATGAACAATACATAGAATGAAAAACCATATGACGATGAACCCCAAATTCTGAAAAGTGAGGTAGAAGTTGCAATAAGAGAAAAGATGAGAAATAAATCACCAGGAACAGATGATATTCTAATTGAACTGCTATAGTCCACATTGATAGAGTCGGCTCTAGTCCCAACACAGCTCAACAGATATGGAAAACAAAACAGTTGCCAATAGATTGGAAACAATCAATGTACATCTCCATCCACAAAAAAAGGAGACAGAAAGGACTGCAGCAACTATGGAACCATAGCATTAATCTTGCACACAAGCAACATTCTGCTCAAAATTCTGCAACACAGACTTCAACCATACACGGAGAGAGAAATTCCAAAAGTCCAAACAGGGTTCAGGAAAGGGAGAGGCACTAGGGACCACATTGCAACAGCATGTGATGGCTAATGGAGCACACCAGGGAATTCCAAAAGGAAATCAGCATGTGCTTTATAGGCTATAGCAAAGCCTTTCACCGCACAGATCATGAAAGGCTATGGATCACCCTTGAAGACATGGGAGTGCCAACACATCTGAAAGTCCTGATGAGGAATGTTACTCAGAAGAGGCTACTGTCAGAACAGAACACGGAGAAACAGAATGGTTCCCAATTGGCAAAGGGGTCAGACAAGGCTGCATCTTATCACCCTACCTGTTCAACCTATATTGAGAACATATTGTAAGAAAAGCAGACCTTGGCGCAGAAGAAGGAGAAGTGAAAACAGGAGGAAGGAATATCAACAATCCTAAGATACGCAGATGACAGCACTGTACTAACAGAAAACGTCAAAGACTTGGAACAAGACTTGGAACAACTACTAAGAAAGATGAAGGAAGAAACTGCAAAGGCAGGCTTATGGCTGAACATAAAGCAAACAAAAATAATGGCCATGGAGAATCTACATGTATCCAACCCAGACGATGAAAAAATAGTAAGAGAATTTGGACACATCATGAGAAGGCATGAATCACTGGAAAAAAACAATAAAGCTAGGGAGTTTATCACACAGGAGGAATTTCTCTCAATTTCGAAAGAAATGAAAGTTGGGCCAGTTCGGAAATGAGTGAATTCGCTAGTTCAGTGAATTTACGTGATTGCGTATTGACACTGCTTTGCGTTCGGAATGACTTCCCATTGCCCAAAATTGTGTGTGATAGTTTCTCACGCAATAACGTGAAACCCCACGATTGCATTTGGTAGGACTTCCCATTGCCCGAAAATGCATGTGGTAGTCTCTCACGCAATAACGTGAAACCCTATGATTGCGTTCAGACTGCCATTGGATTATGCTTCCAATTTCTGTCATCTGATAAACTCCTAGGAAAGGTAGAGGGAAGTAGAAAGGGAAGAAGGTCACACGCTAATAGATGGACTTTATTAAGGAGGTCACAAGTATGAGTTTGCAGGAACTGAGCAGAGCAGTGGAGGACAGGGGTTCTTGGAGATGTATCATCCAGAGGGTCACCACAGGTCAAGATTGACTTGAGGGTGGTTAACAACAACAAAGGCAGACCTATCACATGATTTTCTTGAAAAGATTTGTTCAGAGGAGGTTTGCCATTAATACTTGGTATTTCTTATTGCTGATTACTTTTTACTAATAGGAGTTAAGATTCTGGATCAATTATACATATCTTCATTGAGACATCCTCTACTAATTACACATTTTAATTTTATTGCTAAAGTGTTTGAGATGCAGGGTACATTAGCTTAATATGCCAAATGAAATTTGTTGGTCTTTGAAATGTCCTCTTGTTTTTAGTGAAACAAGTTTCTCCCTTCCTGCACTGAACAGATGGCTTTGGCTGTCAACCATTGACAGTGCAGGCCACCTGTATGGGAAGAAGAAATGAATCCAAGACTAGACCTTCTGCTGTATTCAGAAACTGCTGCAGGTGTGCACCTATCCTACTCCTGGCTGCTGTTTTCTTTTCCTGACTGTCTTGTTCACAAGTAGAAGTCCTTCCACTTCCCTCCTTTGCTGCTCTGCCTATGGGCTCTTTCATACTATACAGCTATAATGCTAAGATTTTACTTTTTACATGCCATGGTACCATCCTATGGAATCCTGCAATTTGCTGTTTAGGGATGTATACTTAGAATTCTTTACTTAGAATCCTCGGAGGAATTATGTACAGGGTGACAAGTAATCCTCCTTTTCCAGGATCTGCCTTACATTTCAAACTTCTGTTCAGATGAAATTCCAAAATGTCCTCCATTTTGAGTACCTGTATGCTTAAGAAGCATGGATTTACATTTATCACAGTTTTAGCTTTTATTTTGCAATGTCCTACAAAAGTTTTCTTGAATGTCCTACATTTTGGCCTCCTTTGCCATTATGACATCTGGTCACCCTGATTCTGTAGGATGCAACCATGGCAGTTAAAACAGAGTCATTGTTCTAGAACGGTATATTGTAGTCTGTAATAGAAAAGAGTCTACAGCACATCATTAAACAGAGAGTCTGTGAACATCTAGAAGGCAATGGCATAATCATAAAAAGTCAACATGGGTTTCAGAGAAACAAGTCATGCCAGACAAATCTGATCTCTCTTTTTTATATATAAAATTACCAGCTTGGTAGATGAAGGGAATGCTATGGGTATAGCATATCTTGATTTCAGTAAGGCCTTTGACAAGGTTCCCCATGATATTCTTGCAAACAAGCTTGTAAAATGTGGGCTACACAAGGCAACTGTTACATGGATTTGTAACTGTATGACTGACCGAACCCAAAGGGTGCTCATCAATGGTTCCTTTTCATCCTGCAGAGAAATGACCAGTGGGGTCCCACAGGGTTCTGTCCTGGGTCCAGTGCTATTCAACATCTTTATCAATGACCTGGATGACAGAATTGGGGACATATTTATCAAATTTGCAGATGACACCAAATTAGAAGGAGTAGGTAACACCCCAGAAGATAGGATCAAAATTCAAAATGACCTGAATAAGCTGGAAAGCTGGGCCAAAGCTAATAAAATGAAATTCAACACGAAGAAATGTAAGATACTGCACTTATGGGGGAAAAATGAAATGCATAGATATAGGATGGGGGACACCTTCCTGAACGAGACAACATGTGAAAGAGATCTGGGAGTCCTAGTAGACCACAAGTTGACAGTGCGATGCAGCAACTAAAAAGGCCAATGCGATTTTAGGCTGCATCAATAGAATTATAGTGTGTAGATCAAGGGAAGTAATAGTGCTATTCTATTCTGCTTTGGTCAGGCCCTGCCTGGAATACTGTGTCATTTTGGGCACCACAATTCAAAAAGGATGTGGAGAAACTGGAGTGTGTCCAAAGGAGGGTGACTGAAATGGTGAAAAGTCTGGAAACCATGCCCTATGAGGAACGACTTAGGGAGCTGGGGATGTTTAGCCTGGAGAAGAGAAGGTTAAGAGGTGATATGATAGTCTTGTTGAAATATTTGAAGGGCTGTCACATTGAGGAGGGAGCAAGCTTTTTTTCTGCTGCTCCAGAGAACAGAACCTGGAACGTTGGATGCAAGCGACAAGAAAAGAGATTCTACTTCAACATTAGGAGGAACCTCCTGACTGTTAAGTTTATCGCACAGGCCCTGGAATGGGCCTTGTGCATGTTAAAAGGGTCCAGGATGGGGCTAGAATGAGTGGAGGGATGCATTTTACTCCACACACCATCCATCCTTCAATGTGTTCCGTTCCCATTCCGTCCTAGAATCCATTCCAGGGAGGCAGTTTTCTGAGGGCTGTTCTGAACAGTCCTCAGAAAATCGCCTCCCTGGGATGGGTTCTGGGATGGAATGGGAACGGAACACATTGCGGGAGGAATGGGGTGTGCAGTAAAATGCATCCCCCACTCGTCCCTCGTGTTCCGTTGTCGGAACGTTCCAGGGCCAGGAATGCAATAAACTATAGTAAGGGCTGTTCAATAGTGGAACACATTCCCTCAGAGAGTGGTGGAGTCTCCTTCCTTGGAGGTCTTTAAACAGAGGCTGGATGGTTGGGTATGCTTTGAATGAGAGTTCATGCGTGGCAGGGGGTTGGACTGGATAGCTCTTGTGGTCTCTTCCTACTCTATGATTCTAGGAAAGAGCCATTTTGAGCAAGCTGATGACTGCTGCTTCATCTCCCCTCTTGAGGAGGTGGGATAATGATGATCGTTCTCCACTGAAAACAAAGCATTGCCTAATGGAATGTCCTTTTTAAATAACTGTCAATATACTTACATAAATTTAGCACAGCTTGAACAGATTCCTTTTCTAGACTTCATTTCTCAGAATCTTTCCAGACTTATGGCCAGCTGGCTGGAGGATTTCAAGAGTTGCAGTCCCAAAATGTAACATTTCCATGCTCTGGACATTTGATAGCTTGGTTTTGTTCAAGGTTATGCATGCCTATTGGCCCGTTCTTTCCTTTTCTGGGGATAAGGGTAAAATAACCCATAGATGTCATTTCAGGCTTGGGTGTAATAGGTTTTCTTTGTACAGTTTCATTTTGTATATACAGGGGTTGAAATTTGGAAATCTTATTTCCATGCATTAATGATTTCCCAGTATAGTGAAGTAATTGACATCAGTGGCACCAACTACTAGTGGCAGTAAATAATTTTTAAGTCCTTCAGTGTAGTGATAAAATGGCCGCTGGGCTGTATTACAAAGGATGGTCCTCCACTTGAAGGTTTGTCTGTACCAAGTCTAATATAATGATGAGGTACCAAGAAAAGGGAGAATAGCAGAGGACTATTAAATTACTGACAGTGATTCAGGGACCAATGAGGGAAGTGTCTCCTCCTCCTCTGCAGCTGGTCTGTGAGCTGCCACTGGAAACGGCTCATCAAGCATTTATTCATTCATTTATTGAATGTATATCCAACCTTTGCTCTCGTGAGCTCAAGGCAGCATAGATGAGTCTCTTTCTCCCTACGCTCTGAGATGTAGGTTAGTATGAGAGAGAATGACTAACCTAAGGTTGAATTTCATAGGTCAGTGGGATTTCAACCTGAATCCAAGTCCAACGTTTTAACTGCTACATCACACACATTCTTCAACAGTACCTGAATAGTAGACAGAGCAGTCATATAGGTCATTCTTCCCCAAGATAGTGAGAAGTAAAATATTTCAATATATATTTTTAGCAATTATTTCCAAGTTTGCATTTAAATCTATTTCTAGATTAGCATATACAGATGTTGTGCAAGTCTGAGTCCTCTTTTGTCTTTTCTTTTTATGATGATGGATTTTTTTTTGAGAATGCATAAGAGGTCACCCAGTGGCATCACTTGGGGTGTCCAGTGGTGCAGCCCTCACCAGGTGACTCCCCAGAAGAGTGGTATAGATTTTTTTATAAGTTAGGCTGCAAACGTAAAAGTTCCATTGAACTCAATAGCACTTAGTTCTGAGTAAGCACACTTAGAATTACACTTTAATTTATTCATTTAAACATTGTAAAACCTCTCCATAGCCCCAAGGCTTGTGGCATGGTGCAAATTTTAAAAATAGCATAAAATCAAATGAAAAATATAATGATAATATAACATTTTTATATTTAAAAAAAATCAAAGGAATTGATGAACAACATTTTCAGTGGCTGTGTATCATGTCTGGAACACCCTCCTGAGTGCTATGTGCCTGGAGCTATCTCTGATTACTTTTCTGGCATCATGTAAAAACGATTCGTTAATTTTCCCAGACATTAAAATCCAATATATTACTTCACACTGCTGTTTCTGAACATGCAGGTGGTAGAAGGAAATGTGTTGATTAAAAATTAAATTTAATTGGGAGCTCATACTTTCCAACATTTCACAGCCAAAATTGAGAGATGTGTGACTAGGCAACAACAGAACGTGGTTGAGATGGCAAAAGTAATTAAAGGGGGAAACACAAAAATTAGGAGGAGTTGCTGCAGTTGGCTTTTGCCTAAGTCTACTGGGAAGGGCAAGATTCCACCTCCTCTTCTCTCCTACCTGCTTAGTAAACTTAGTTTGTAGCAACTGAAGTAAGTGAAGAGCAAAGGGGGAAAGTGGGAGGAGAGAGAAACTGGGAAAAGCAGCTGAAAAACTGGGGTGACAAAAGATTAATTGGGGAAGTCTCTGCCAAATTAGAACAGATGCCACTACTTTTATAGCATTATTCTTAGCTTTTGCAAGGTTTACATTTAAGTTTTGTGTCATTTTGGAGGTCTTTGCAAAACATCTTACAAGAACAGTGTTGTAGTGGAGCCAAGGCTTGCACAGTCAAAATACAGTCACTTTTTGATTAGCAGGGATACCAGTTACATTGTTTGCTGCCCCCAGCCCCATTTCCCCTCTCTGAGCTCAGCTGCAGACCTCAAAGTAGCCAGAAAGAAAAAGTATTTTCCCACCAACAGTACAGTGTGAACTATCTCTCTTGGAATATGGATCAACACAGCTGTTTGCATTTTTGGACTCTCCTTCAGGGTGTGGCTGCGGGGACTGTCATACTACAAAATTTACCTCTACACCATTGTAAATGAATGAATAATGAAGTGACTTATTTGCTAACTGGCGGGGGGGGGGGACCCCAACCATCCAGGGAATGCCCCATAGATACACACCTACCAACCTAATAATTGTGTCAGAGAACAGTTATGAATTCAAAGGTAACAAAGGATCTGCTAGGTATATTTAGGTAGCTTTTCCACAAATCTATTACAAAACATCCTACATATTAATGATAAAGTAACTTGTCATATATAAATATAATTTCTTTTCATCCACACATAAAAACAGGCACATACACAAAAACTTTGCACATTTATAGTAGGCCCTCCACATTTGCGGATTAATAGGTTTTCTTTTCTTTTTTTAAATCATCTTTATTTTAGTTTCCAAATATAAAAACCGACCAATACATCATCCAAATAAATATCACTTCTCAAAGTAAAATGGATCTTGGCTAGTCATTTGAGACCCTCTTAAGACTTCCTTTTCCGTCTTCTAGATTCGAGCCTATTAATTAATAGGTTTTCTTGAGGAACCTGTAGGTCTTTCAGTAAGAGTTTGCCAGAAGTCATGCTGGAGAACCTAGAGATTTCTACAGAAAACACTTCTCTAAATATTTGTCAGTCCTCCAGCACAAGTCTATGGAAAACCTTCACCTGTTGACCATAGAATTATGCTAGGCCCTAGGGACTCCTAGAAGGGTGTTGTTCTCTTTGTTTTTTTTTTAATGGCTTTTTTATTGTGTTTTTTCTTTCATAAGGGTCCTGCGTGGCTGCACCGCTAATCTCAGCAAATGTAGAGGGCTCACTGTACATATTTAGAAGAAAACAAGGAACTGCTTAGACCCACATTTTTATCATCTCCTCAATGAGAATTTAATAAAGCTGTGAGTCCAAAAGGTTCATGCTTTTTGCTGTTATAGCAAAATATACCAAAATATTTGCACCCCAAAATAACATGGGGCATGCAAGGTGTGCTAACAGTACATAAAATTAAACTAATCATTGTTGTGGAGAAACTGATTACTATTTTGTTTCCTAAGTAGTGTCCTTGTGTGTATTTGCTGGTCCCCCAGCTGGTTTTTGGATCACAGCCACTTAAGACAGCATTATTAGCATAGCCAATGTATTTGCTGATCTGGTAGAAACAGAATTTGCCAAGTAATTTTTTTAAAGTAATTTTATTGTGATAGCATGAACACCCTAGCACTAGTTAGTTATAATTAAAGTTAAAGTAACTTATTTTCTACACATTTTTCAAAAAGAAAAAAAATGAATTACTGACTAAATGGGAAAAGAATATAAGCTGTTGTTGTTTGCCTTCAAGTTGTTTCTGACGTATGGTGACCATAAGGATGCTATATCGCAGTTTGGCCTTTCTCTGGGACTGAGAGAGTGTGATTTGCCCAAGATCTCCTAGTGCATTTCAGACCCTGGTCTCCAGAGTCCCAGTCCAACAATCAAACTATTACATCATGCTGTCTTTCAGATGAATATAAGTATTTGTAACTACCATAGTTACTGCCAAACTCTGAGTAGAAAAGCTACAGACAGTGACTGTGCAAGGGCTGGTGTCACTCAGTGCAGTAACTCATGGTGTCACCCCCCACATTGACCTCCTCCATACAGATTACTTAGTAATGCTTTTTTGCACTAATGTTACTCGTAAATTGTAATTCCCATTTACCACTGAGTGGAATGCTAATAGATGTGACATAAACAACCAGCAGAATTAAAAATTATACCTTCAAATTATGATATCATATGCACAACTTAAATGTATTTACATATGCATAGTGAAGATTTGGTTAAAATGTGATTTTTTTAAAAAAAATTAAAAATTAAATTAAAAATTGAAATTTGAATTTTTTTAAAAATTCTGAGGCCTCTGTTTTTTCCTCCCACAGACCTTCACCCCACTCCCGCCATCTTTTAAAGCATTTTAAAGGGAAGTAGATGAATGCCACAGCCCATTTCTGCCAAAAAATAGGTGTTTAAGGAGCAGTGGTGTCACCCTCCTTTAGGGTGTCACCTGGTGTGATGCACACCCCCAGAGTGATACCACTGGTCTGCACACCTAAAACTGGAGATTTCACTGAAAGCTATTTTTTTAAAAAAACTGCCCCCAAATTAGAAAAATAGAAACGAGTATATGCAACTCTTGGTATATGAATGTCGAGACCTGATGTTATGAGGAGCAGCAACATCTATAGAATTCAACTATAGAATTTCACTCCCTGGGCCTGTAGAATCATGTTTCTCAATTCAAAACTACACAGGACATCTGCATGTTTTAAGAGTTGGATGTGAGAGTGAATTTCAATAAATTGAGTTTCTTCCACCATTACCATAATATAGTGGGAAAGGTGTACCTGCTGAGTAGTTAAAGCGCTCAAGAACCCTATCCTGTTTTTAATATGCCAAAAGTTGCATCAGTGACAAATGCAATTACAATCTTTCCCTTGACAGGGTGATACGCTTTAAGTCTGACCAATGTATAAACAATAAGGCATGGGTCACTGAAAATGGAGATTGCACGAAAGCTTCTGCCAGGACTACCGTTTGCTGTTGTTTCTCCTCTTCCTGAACTGGCACAGCTGTTGTCAGCACTGAGCCTGTGCTGACATGGCCAATTTAGCTTTTCACTGAAAGTAAATATATAATGTGCATACCTGGGGCTCAGATTGTCCCTCTCTCAAGCTCTGCCAATGCACCTGTAAGATTAAGCTTGCCCAGATTCAGGACAGGGCCTAGCTAGGGTGCTTTAATAGAATGAAAAGGGGGGAAATTGTAATGGATGTCACTACTTCTACTGCACATTCTATAGCTCTCCCTTCAGACAACAGGCCTGCTTTGTGTTGCAGCCTTTTTCAATTGGTACTTTTCACATGTGTTGGATTACAACCCCCATCATCCCATTTGACTGTGCTGGAGAGATTACGGGCATTGTGATCCAATGTAGCTGGAGGAAGTCCGATAGGGGAAGATTGTTTTACTGAATTAGACAGCTCTATACTGTTCTGGTTTGAACAATTACATCTCTGTTTAACAAGCTGAGATATAGACAGGCATTTGTCTGCTTGGCATCTGCTTCTCCTTTCATGTGAGCTGTGATTAAGCCTAGATTAGAAAAGAATACTCAGAGATGGCTGTGCCATTTTTTTCCCTCTGAAATATAGCCTAGTGCATCTGTTACACTGGCCGTTTCCCATTCAAGTGTTAACCAGGGCTGATTCTGCTTAGCTTCTAAGATCTGGTACCTTTAGAATATTTAGGCCTGCATTGTTCCTACTAGAAGGAAATCCACTGGCTTTCTTCCCTTACAGTGCCTACTGCAGAAGAAATCTGGGGTTGAAGTCATTACCTAATCATAAGACCATAGATTTAATTTCAGCCTGTATGTGCCCCCCCCCCCATCCATTGAAGCTCCCCAGACTAATCCATATTCAGCCAAGAGAGAGAGAGAAACAGTACTGACATATGCATGCATCAGGTGTGTAAGGGTGATAACAAGATCTTCCTGAGGACATCAGTATATTTAATTAGCAATGCAGCCTCGTTTAAATATTAACCCTGGGGATCTTTAAAGGATGCTGAATGCAATGAGAGATTTAACCCTGTATAGAATAAGATGAAAGAGGCATTTTAAAAGGGGTTCCCAGATTCCACTCACCGACAGACTTGAATCATGCTGACTAGCAGGGCTCCTGGAATTGTCTTTAAAGTGAGGGGTGATCAACATTGGCAGGCAGGTTGTTATTAAATTTGTCTACTTGCAGGTGCTTGCTGGGGAGAAAGCAAATTACTTTCCCCATCCATTATCATTGAAACAACTTTAAATATGAAAACTCTTACAAGCACAATGTTGAAGTGCTCTCCATTTGTTCACTGTGCATTGGAGGTAGCGTTTATTATTTCTGGGAAGTTCAAAGATAATCACTGACTTAATATTTCTTAGTGCTTGTG